>OZ023226.1:11141863-12586089 GCA_964006125.1 Cryptus viduatorius
GCCGACGGAGGCAATCCGCAAGGCGACGGAAAAGCCAAAAGGAATCGAAAAATAACGTTTCTCGTAGGGTAGTTATGAATAACGTCGGGGTAAATCTCTTCGCAACCCTCCGTACGACGTAGCATCTCGTGTTTTACTTTCGTAAAGGTTAATAATTTAGTATCAATTAGTGGCAACATGAATTATCAAGTCATAGTTGGGTTTTCTTCATCGCTGTGCTACAGGCTTTCCGGTGGGCGGAATATCTTGGTGTGTAACGCGCAAAAAAAAAATTGAATTTTTTTTTTTTTCATTTTTAAATACATCTTTCGTATACAACAAGTTTCATACCGATACCCTGAGCTTTTTGGAAAATTCGCGATCTTTTTTTTACTTCCCTATCGCGAGTGAGAAATTATTTTTAAGGTGATACAAAAACTGCGAAGTTAGTTTCGAAAGAATCCCAATAAACGGAAATCGGCTAAATTTGAACGTTATTTCGGGATTTTTTTTTTTTAGATGAGGGATGCGTAGAATATCCCTTGATGCCAAATCGTTCTGTACATCTGGTAAAGTAGCGAAAATACCTTTCTCGCGCTGGCGTCGCGAACGTTCGAGGTCCATTAAAGGTCCGTAAATCCGTTGGGCGCGCGTACGGGGGCGGCTCTCCGGGCTCTTCAACCCTCTCAAACTGGTATGTAGGCAGTAGTAGGTACGCGCTAACGGTTTCGCCGGGCCACTTACCCGCGTCACAACCCCCCCTCACCCCTTTCTACCCCTACGTGCTACACGCCGCGGATCATGACCAAGCATACGGGCATTCGCTTCGTTCTCTCGCTCACTCGTAGACGCATATTTATTCGCAGTCCATTTTGGTTTGTTTGCACAAACGAGAGGTCCGTCAAGCTGACGTCGGAACGCGGCTGGGGCCCCGAGAGCGCGCGCGAGCGAACCTCCCGTGTCCTCTCTCACCACTCCACTTCGCTTCACTTTGCATTCCTTCGTTTCTCGCTCGGCTCGCTTCCTCTCGCAAACCTCGACAAACCCTCCTCCCACCCCCCACCCTCCCCTTATGGACGCTCTAAATTTTCTACCCTTGTTTTCCCATGACGATCGTCACGGAAAATCTGCATTCGTATAAAATTTCATTCTTGGCATTAACCAAACGCGTTTCTCGCTCCGCGAGCATCCTGTCCTACCCTCGTCGCAATTTCGCCGCAATTCTTTTCTTTTTTTACGTGGTTACAATTTTAATAACATCGGGCTGATATTTTTAGTTTTCATATAATTCATTTTTTTAACTTCGTGAGGCTTCGAATAGTCAAATTTTTCTATTGAATATCTGTCGCGCGATTGATTCGATCATTTTGACGAGTGACTCATCACTTGTCATGCGGTATATGCGAAGTAATATTAGCAGACGAAAACGTTCTTTTTTTAACAGTGGAGCGAATAGAAGGACTGCAATACGTTTGATATTCGATTTTTTTTTACATCATGAGCTTTTGAAAAAAGGGGTTAAATCAAAATTAAAAAAAAAAAACAGATCGTACGAATTCGGATCCGGATTTCCAAAATTCGCGACTGCAAAGCGGTTAATCTTTTAATTAATTTTTCCAATTTTTTTTTTATTTAAAATTTAGATAATTTTCCTTAAATTAAAATCGTATTTCTTTTGGCTTTTTAAAATGAATATGTAACGAGTTTCAAGACGGGATTAGTAAAAAAAAAAAGAAACATTGGGTAGAAAAAACGACCATCCGTTACTCAGCAGTGATCAGTAGTCGGTGATTTTTTATTCCGAGCAGATCTACAGATATACCGTTATCAAGCAGGAGAGCTGAAAGACCCGCAAGCAAACGGCCCGAAGGGGTTGAAAGACGTGAGGGAGTTTGGCAAATGATTAATCGCGATAATAAGGAAAAATAATGTAAGTTCGAGTTTTCTGGAATCTGTTTCGCGAGGCATCTTTGGTTACGTCTATATAGCAAAAGTCTGTGGACCAAAGGAGAAGCTGAGTTCCGGACTGAATTTCGTTGGAAGCGAGTCGCGTAAACCCTCGAGCCACGTCTCCGGTTTAGCCAGCGCCGGGAATACCGGATGAGATTGCGGTTAAAAATTGTATGGTATTACTTAAAACCCTTTTCCTTGACGATTCGGTTGAGTTCGCCGGGTGTTTTACCTCCTCCCCCACCCCCCGACTTTTCTTCTTGATGATACAATTAAGCTTTGCGAATGGAAGCGAAGAGCACCAACGACGGGCGGCAGCAGCAGGATTTTCCCGAGACGTAAAATTGTCCAATATTTTTCACGCCCTCATCTCGACGCGAAGAGGGATGAGACACGTCACCCGGAGTGAGGAACCTCTTCATCCCTCCTCTCGCGAGGAAAGGGGATGAAGAGAACTCGGGAGTCATAGTTGGCGCTCGAGTGTAAAGGGGTGAGAAAAAGTATCAGGGATGGGGTTGGGAGAACAAAAATTAGAAGGGAACGAGGGTTGCTATAGCGAGGGCGGGGAGAGACCTCCTCACGGTGAAGGAAAAATATTGAGCACTTGCACCCCGCATAGAAAGAACGGACGAGGGTCGACTGCTGGTGCTGTAATGAAGTAAATTAGTGTCGAGAGCTAAACGAGTATCGCTCCACGGATAAATGTTTGACTTTATATCAGCTCTGATATGCAATGCCAGTGAGCTTTACCGATGTAATCACAAATTTTTGCTATTGTTTCGCACCGAAGAAAATTACGAGATGGGAAAAGCGTAAGAATCAGTTGGGAGATATAATAGTTAGTTGGTACAATTTATTTTTCCTCGGGGGAAAAATTATTTTTTTTTTTCGTATTGGGTAAAAAAAAGTATAATTTTGTATAAAATTCATAATTAATATGAAAAAAAAAAAAATTGCAGTTCACCAAAAATTATCGATTTTTTTTTAACGACGAGAGGCTTTGATTAATAATTTTCTTATTTTGAACTTTGTGTGCAAAGGTGCAGCTTCTTCCCTTAGATTTGCCTTTTTTCGCCTTATTTCCCGGGTGTAGTCGTAATGCCGGTGTTAATATTCAAGACACCGAGAGAAAGATATGAATATTAAAGTCCTTAATCGTTTTAACTTTCGTCCGGTTCGGCCAGAGCGTGAAAGGAATTTTTGAGACGAGAAAAAAGAATCAGAGGGGAAGAAAAAACACGAAAGAAGAAAAAATCTTGTACTCTGTGAAAATCGATTCGCGATTGAGACGAGAGACGATAGAGATGAGAGGGAGGTGAGTTCGCGCGCGCAACCCTTGCACTCGCGTATAACGAGTACGATAATAATAATGATAAAAAAGAAAAGTTGGCGGAGTAAAAAAAAAAAAATATATAATGCTGGGATTATGTCTCGTCTACGGCGAAATTATTAACCGTCGAAAATAAGTTGATAGCTTTTCGGACAATTTACCTCGCGATTTACATCCCTCCATCTCCTCTCACCTCCGTCCGAAAATTCTCTCGATTCCGTTATTTTTTTTTATCGCGTAAAGGGGATGAAGTTAATATGTTTCAAAACTTAAATGTACTATTTTATCATTGCTCGAAAAAATATAATTAAAAATGGTTTCAAGAACGAAAAAAAAAATCATTTATAATTTTCATTCGAGAAAAATATTTTTTAGTACACAAAAATAAAATTTTTACGTGAATGTTTTCGAAACAATTGAATTTAAAGAAAATGTTTGCTTGAATCAAACATTACGATGTGTGACGAAAAAATAATCCGTCAACCGGAAATTGACGGTTTACCAGAGAGAAACGGAAACTCTGCAGCATCGAGTAAAGTACGAGAGTTCCACTAACCCAGAAAAGAAAAAAAAAAAAAAAAAACAAAACCATGAACTCCCCACTGCAATATCACTGGCGAGTAAATCACGAGATTTCACACTGCTGTTGCTTATTATTTTTTTTTCTTTTACCCTCAACACGCGCTAATTTGCCGCGAGGGTTGCGTGGCACGCGGCGCACTTTTCTCTTCTCGTACTTCAGCCCCTCGTCCCATGCGCAATGGAAGTTTAGGTACATTCGCGGATTGGACATTTGTATTCAGCACGGATATTTCTGGAATCCAACTCCGGGGTGCTTTAAGATCTCGCGGGGTATAGTCTCCGGATTCGCGTATGGGATGAGAGGGGTTAGCCGTTGGGTACTTCGTCGGTTTGGCACGAGTGGGCGGCCAGAGGTGCTTTTAAAAAAGCGCACGGCGAAAGAATGTGGGAGTAAAGGGGTGAGGGGAGGAAGAGGGAAATGAAGAGACATCCCGTACGTACCCCCGATCCATCCGGTGGATAGAAAAAAACAAAGGAGAGCCGCTGCAGCGAGAGGGAAGAGTGCGGGTTGGAAGGACGGTCGGTATAGCGATCTCGCATATTTCACGTGCGGGATGCCCTGTTTTCCTTAGCCTCGGCAATATTATTACCATATTTTTCACATAATGCGCCTGAGCCCTGTGTGTGTCTCTTATTTCACGTGACACACAACCCTCCCCTTCCCTATCTTCCACCCCTTTCGATATATCGCGAGTTTCTTCGTTCTTACCGCGAGCTACGAGCTTCAAGACTTGTAATGCATTTTCACCGCTCTGCCTGTCTTATCATTCATTGCTGGTGAAAAACCCCCGCCGTAGATATATATCTATACACGCGTAGGAATGATTCGTACGTGACTCGCACCGATACAACGACGATGAAAAGTTTACTCGGGAATTTTTTTTTTTTTTTTTTTTCTCGTGTTGTAAGACATTATACGCGAGTATATGGGAAGAGAGGTATTCCTATTTTAGAGTCTATTTCGTGTTTCATGCGGTGGAGTACAGTCGATATATGACGCCGCACCCTGTAAACACGAGCCGACGGCGGTCAAAGTTTGTTCTACCCTCGTCCGACGCCTTCCCTCGGCCTACTTCCTCCGAGACAGGAGTGTATTCACGAACGGCGGTGAGACCAAAGAGTTGGACTACTTTCACGAAATACACACACACAACGTTCACCTTTTTTGACGCATAATCAAAGCTCTACTGGACGCGTCTGGAATTGAGAAGATCGCGCGGCTCTTGGAAATGAAAAAAAATCTCAATATTTATCGTACAGACGACGGCGCGTTTGAAACATTAAATACTAATTTTAATAGAAAAAAAAAAAAAATCGATCGAGAAAAATCGAAAAAATCTCATTGAAAAAAATTTTTTTTTTTTTACGCGAAGATCGCTCTTTTGTATAGAAATTTTGATTTCACAAGGAAACAGTTTTTTTTTAGCATTTATTTAAGTTTTTTAATGCAATTTCTTCTTTTCCCCTATTTGCCAATGATCTACCGTCGTGTCTTATCCCAGCGAATAAATCTGAAAGTTGATAAAGTGTAGTATTCTCGTCTTTACTACTTTCCAAAGAGTTGAACGAAAAGTTAGCGAAAACACGCGATAGATAGATATGCAATAGTGTAGTCGAAGCCGGCGCGGTGTTTATCGCGAAGAATAATTCAAGTTTTTTTTTTTTTTTCTATTCGTATACGGAAAAGTAAAAAGGAATCAACGAACGACCTGTGGAAGATAAAATTTTAGAGTCCCATGGAATCGAAGTGGAAACGTAGGTGGAGGATATGCCGGTGGTTTCGATATACAAGGGTAGTTTCGCGGTTGTACTTCTTCCGAGAAGACTATACTCGACTCGGGAAAGCATCCTCGATGTTACCCCATCGGGTACAACCCCTCCATATAGGTATAACTTTGTACGTATACGAGACTCTCGAACACTCCGCGATGTAACCTATTCGTGTGTAGATTCCGGAAAATTATGGCCGATAAAGAAACAAATTTCGAATTCCACCGAACGCGGGGCGTTATAACGTTATTCAAGGGTTGTACCCAGCGAGCTGGCGGATTCCTGAACACCGTCGAGCCATCGGCCCGCCTCTCTCGTTCCGTCGCACCACCTTCTACGCCGACCTCTTTTCTTCTCTCGACGTCTAAGGGTGAACCGCGACCGTCCCAACCCAATTCATTCTTTGTGCCCTCCGCACACCCCACCCACCCCCACCCCCGCCGCCGTCTATGCCTCCACTTGCACTATTCTAACACCGTTCGAATTCCATTCCTTCAACCCAATATTTCGTATTCTCGCAATAAACAGTCCGAAAAAGTACCTCGCGAATTATTTTACTCGGGGGATTAAACGATTTCCTTCCGTTCTGCGAAGGCTACTAGAAAAAAAAATTAAAAAATGGAATTTAAACGCTAGCGATCGATTATCATTAGCGACATTCGATTTTTTTTCAATCGATCTTGCGAATTCATTTTTTTAAATTATATCTTTTTTATTATTATTTATTCGATTTAGTGATTTTGTAGTCGTTTAATCGATATTTTTTTCAAGGAATCGAAGTTTTTTCGGAAAAATATAAAATTCAGGAAACATTATAAATCAATTAAAAAAAAATCGTCAAACATCAAATTACATCGAAAATTACGTAAAATAAAGTAAAACAAAAATGATGAATTATTTTGAAAAATCATTAATTGCGAAATTAGATCGATCGTTATTCAATTATTTTCGTTTGTTCAATTGTTTTCAATAGTTTTCGTTTGCCAATTCGATAATTGAACAACAATCGAATTCGCGACGATTCAAGGCGAGTCTCGATAATGGCAATCGATCGTTTACGTTAAAACTGCGCGTATAACGATTAAAGCAAATTTCAAGGTTGCTAACGCGACTAGACATCTTGTAGGATCTTATCGCCCGAATTCCCAAAGTTCCTCGCCTTCCCGTGTGGAATCTTTGGCGCGGAGAAGAGAATCGAGAGGATTCCGAGAGGGTCGCTGGCCTTACGCTAGATATCTCCCTCCCGGCACCCTAATAAACCATTTTCCTATGATCCACATGGCATTCGGTGCGTCTTCGAGTTCAGCCGAGAGACCGGGCGTAATTGAATATTGATATATAGGAAAGATGTAACGTCGGATACGACGGCGAACATACTATTATACGCGAGAGGGACTATCGCAGGATTTACCAAGCCAATCCCTTGCGCGGCATTGTCGTAGAGCACAAGTCCATGGCGTTCCCTTCATTCGAATGGGTGCAGAACGGTATTGCGGCGATTCTCTCTTCCCAACCCTTGAGCTCGTATCGCTATATAGCACTATACGCTATACATGCTGTACCGGGATATTTATCTCGTTTGCTTTATTGATACACGCAATTTCGGATAAACGAAACGCGCCGATATACTATAAAGCTATGCGGATGATGAACGTCAGAGAAGGAGGAGAAAAAGCACGAAACAATTTTATCTCCAAGATGCATGTTAGGGTCGTTTCCCCCCCGTACGCGAGGGCGTCTATCTATCGGAAAACAAGGCGAAAAATATACGCGTTTTTTTCCGAGACTCGAAATTTTTAAACGACACCCATATGTCGGCGTGAAATATGAGCTGTGATTTAGGGGGACATCGATATTTAGAGGTTAACTTTCGTGAAACTCGATTCTATTATTTAGCTTTTACGAATGCCGATTTTTTTTTGTAACAGTCGTAAAAAAAATTTTAACTGTACTATTCAAACTACAAAAAAAAACAGAAAAAAAAATTAGGAAATATTTCGAAAAAAAAAAAAATAGTTAAAATTTTTTTTTTTTCAAATTTACCCCAATTTTTTTTTCAATTTTACGTAAATTGAAAAATTAATTTTCTTTTTTTTCCAATAAATTTGAATAAACAAAAAATTCTTATTTTCTGAATGATTATCGATGTTTTCATTACGTCTAAAATTTTATCGCGATATCATGTGTTCGCGAAAAGCGGAGATTTCGATGTACCGAAACGCGAGATTAATTAAGTTTTTGGAGATAACGTTAGAGTCGCTAGAAACGATTTTATCCGAATTCATACCGAAGGTGGTTAGTTTTCTACGTGAACGAGGGGTCGCGTATCTATAATCGCTGAAAATTACGAATACATAGAGATATCCATTCTCAGAATTTCCAAAGATCCCAACGATATTCTTATTCCGAATATAACATCGCGAAATTCTAATAACACTATATATAGTTGTATAATTTACAGTCGAATGCGTCAAAAATTACTATTCCCTCTTATGCCATTTATAAACTCTGTGTGAAGATTGTATAAATTCATTATCGCTTACCTAAAAAGCTCCGCGAATGGATATTCAAGATCGTCAATTTCTCTGTTGCCAAATTCACTCGATTATTCCGACGACGTTATAAGCTCACCTGGAAAATCACAAAAAAACAAAAAATTGATCTATGATTAGCGCCACATTTGCGTATCGGATTCGTCGATCACATGCTATTATAAAATTTTTTTTTTTTTTTTTTTTCGTACGCAATTCGAGTTTCGATAAGATTTATTAATTATTTTACGACGCGACAGATGATTAAAAGGAGGTTGTCGTATCGAATTTTTACGCCGATGTGTGGTTATGTTTGCGTATACGTGTGTCTCTGACTCACGCTAAGTGGAGTGGAAGTATTGCCGAGTAAACAGACGCGTACATTATTTTTTTTTTGTCGAAAAAAAAAAAGAAACGAAACAAGAGAAAAGAAAAAAAAACGACGAGAATTCGTTGATTGCGAACTTACGAGGCGAAACGTAAGCGAGGAACGGACACAACAATTATTTGTACAAACTATAGGTGGGGTCCCCTGTGCGTCAATGTGCCCGAGCCTTTCGGTACACACGCGTGAGTTTGCAGGCAACAAAAAGTCTCGCGAGAGCGAGAGATACAGAAAAAGGCTGAAGAGTCTCGCGGTATATGGAGTCGCGAGAGCGGAGGATACGACGATCCTTCCTGTGCCGTGTCACCTCAGCGTCGGGACGTCGAGAGCTCTCGGTAAATAGTTGTGTAACGCAGAAACGAGGAGGCATTAAATAAATAATACGCTGCGCGTCGTTTCACCGAAGATACGAGAGAGATGCCGAAGAGGTGAATGAAGAAAACAGCGAAAGACAGAGATATACACGTATATGGATGCGGGATGACATCGAGAGACGTGAGAGAGAGACGGATAACAAAAAAACAAAAAGGATAAACGAATGAAAAGAGAACACCGCCACTCTTGTCGCTGCGACGGCAACTACGACGAGAGCAGATGTGTCAACATTCGTCCTTCAATTTTTTTTTATTCCTACCTCCGCGCTCCAGGAATCATTACTTCGATAAGATAAACGCGGACTTTAATTTCAAACGTATTTTTTTTTTTCGGAGAAAAAATTCATCGTATGCCAATTAATTTTAAGGTTATCGCGATTATGTGCCGATTTCGGAGTGGTGGTAAAAAAAAAATTAAAGAATGTTGAAAAAAAATAGAATAATCGAGCGTCAGGAAATTCAATTATTTTTTTTATTCAACGTATGGATCCCTTGATGAATAATTGATAATTGAATCGTTAAGGAAATTATGTATAACGGTTTTTAAATTTTTTTCGAAAGAGACGAAAATTCATGCCGCACGTATTTTGTCGGAGACAAAGTATCATTGAGACGATTTCGGAGTAAGAAACTCCGAGGATACAGAGAAAAGTAAGTGGCGCGAGGAGAATCGTCGGCAAAGTGTAAGTCGACTCTATCCTTCACGAAAGGAAAGAGAAGGATTCCCCGGGGTGTACCTCGGTGAAAATATTTTGGTCGTTACAGTATCCGGTCCCATACGTGATCCGCGAGCCGGTTAACGGGACGATCCACCACCGCGATTTGTCTCGAAGCGAGTCGAATGCCGGCGCTCCCCGATGACTCTCTTTCCCCCCTCCCGCCCGCCCTACCATCACAACCCCTGCACGCTTCTGCTATACCTTTCCTCTCCCTTGAGAACTCGAGTTCACTCGAGTTTTCGAGGGTTGAAAGAGAGACTCGAACTCCCTTTTCTTGGAGTTGCGACTACGCGCTTCTATGATAAGAGAAGCGTTCTAATTTCTATCGAGAAAAAAGTAACTAAACGAACGATGTAATTATTACATCGAAAAAATAATTTTAGAAAAATAAAATAACTCTTTGCTAAAAAAAAATTCTCTAATAAATAAACTGTATTTATAAAAAAAAATTAAATAAATAATTATTCGCATATAATAGTTGAAAGATTTATTCGTCGATGAGTCTGGAAATCTCTCGACTATAATATGTGAATAATTTTTTTCTTCGGTCTTTTTAGTTAATACTGTTTATTTATTACCGATTTTTTTTTTTCGGGTTTATTCAATTTTTTTAAATCTCTTTTTAGAAGAAAAATCGCACTGTTCGGGGCGTTAATTGCTCCCGTCTTTTGTCCCGCGAGCAGTCGGGAGATAAAACTCAAATAAATTGTTTGATAATTCCACAATTTCATGACATTTCGCGTGTTTTCAGTCAGAGTTAATGTTTTTTTTTTGATATTTCCGAAAATTAATAAATACCGTCGAAATTTTAATATTTATCATTAATGCATTAATTTTTTTTTATTATTTTCAGTTATTCGATCTTTTTTAATACGACGTTAATTGCGAAACTTCTTAATTAAACTAAATGATGTTTACATTGGATTTCCGCATTATCGATAATTTGATTGCCATCCGCAAAGTGTGGACTACGCATCCATCCCGTCACTGCTTTGAAATTTTTACCGTCGTCCATTCTAATCTCTACAAAGGCAAACAGTATTTTCAATCTTAAGCAACGATCGATACGTTATTGAAACGGTTTACCGCGTCGTTAGCGATTCAGCACTAAGCGTTAAGGGCACTTTATCGGTTTGATACGTAAAGCTATTCGGCTGTATGTACACGAGAGAGAGATGAGAAAAATCGTTGGACGTCTCTACCGGTTGAAAGGATCCTTTCGTTCTTTGGCTTTAAGGGGGCAGTTTATATGCAGCCTACGACGGGTCAGCCAATGGAGATATATATTTTTCAATATAACTTCACTGGCGAAGAAGCCGGAATGCTAAAAGTACGGACCACTCTCGAGGAAAAGGGGTTCGGGGGATGGGGATGGGGGTCAGTCGACGTTATTTTTTATCTTTATTAGATTGCGCGAGCATCCGTTAGCGTAGGTTCGACGTGCTTCGGATAACTCCAACGCGTGAATATCGAAAAAACGAGAGAGAGTACCAAAAAAAAAATAAATAAAAAAAAAAAAATAACGCAAGCGCCGACGACACGTGGCGGATTCTCGTCGTCACACCCCTTATCCTACTTTATTCTTTGTCGGGTGAGGAGAGTTGACAAAAATCTAAGAAAAAAAAAAAAAAAATGGACGAAAGATGAAAAAAAGAAAGCGAGTGGCCCAAAGGATGTTTGTTTGGCGCGGTACGTTAATGGCGTCAGGTGATGTATTCCACGTATACAAAGACGAAACAACTCTCGGTGAAACTATGGGTGGTATGTACTGTCGCGGACGTTCCTTTGTAAAATACACGAAGAAGCGCAAACAACTCTCTGACGAGGTTGACGGGGCTGTACGTTTATCGTTGTTAGTCTCGCTGCGAGTTTGTGCTCTCTGATCGTTCAACGAGGTCAACCGGCGCGGAACGTTCTACTTCTCACGCTAAAAGCGTTTTTCTTGTCTTTTCTTTTTTATTTTGACGTAAGAACTACGTCTTTCCCGGGACTGTTATGTAGAATATACAGGGGGGTAACCTCGGGAGCAAAGCAAATGCAACGACCTATGTCTTCCTTTTGCGTCCGTACTGCGTAATCAATCCTTATGAATCATATATCACTATATGTCGCCAATTTCAAAACTGATCTCGAAACTGAAAAGTTTTTGCAAAGTCTCGTATCGATAAGAAACTTGAACGTTTTTCTCGAACATATTTATAGTATCGATCAACAATAAAAAAATCATTTATGTCACCTATGCGACTTTCTACGTTTTCTATTCTGCTATACATTTTCGCAGTTACGGAACAAACTACCGTTTTTCTGTAAATAAAATAGAGATAACGAAATTTTGAAGAAAAATAAGTAAAAAAAAAAAAAATTAATTATTTAAAAATGTTGAAACTAAAAAAGTAAAAAATCAAAAGACCGAACTAAATTAAAAAATTGTAAATAAAAACGGTTCGCTATAGGCGATTTTTTTAAAAGAAAATTGAACTTCGTGAATTGAAATTTGAATTTCAAAATTTTCGCAATTTATGTAATAATACTTACGAAAATTTGAATCACAATCGCATATTACGATTACATTGGAATAAAATATCATTAATTGAATTATATACTCCGAAGTGTGCAAAGTGCTTGAAATTCTAATTGCAACAAATCGTAATGAAATTAAAATGAATTAATTGATAGAAATGTATGTACGAAATAAACCTAAAAATCGTTCGAACGTAAGCCACGAATTCGTAATAAGAAAAAAAAAATGAATAAATAAAAAGAAACTAATCGACAACAAGTTAAGCCGAAGCGGAAAAGTTTGTAATACGAATAATTTGTAATAACGATGTTGAATAACGAAGTATACGGGTGGGAAATAGAGGGGGTGAGTTTTTAGAGGGTAATTAATGGACACGTAACGAGCGTAGGCGTGGCTCGCTTTCTCCGTCTACGCTCGCTTCACGCTTGTGGACTACTGCTTCTCTTGCCAGCTGGACTAATGTATGAAATAAATCTGCGGTAATAGTAAGTAATTTGGCCTCTATAAGTCGATAACAAATTGGCTTTGCCAACGGCAGAATCGCGGGAGTTCGTAATGGCAGGCAACTGACCGGATCCGTCCTTCGCAACCCTTCCCAACATTCGCTGTTTCCTCTTTACCCCCGTCGATTGCCACCCCCGCCCTTTCCTCCCTCTCACCCCCTCGTACCACCTGACACCCTTCTTCTCGCGAGTCGACCCTTTCGTCCGAACGTCCAGCAGGCAAGCGCCCTTCTCCCGCAACCCTTCTCCTCCTCTTTTACACGCGAAGCTGTAACCCACTCGTTTGCTCGGCATCGAGAGCGAGAACTCTCTTTCCGCGACGGGGGGAGAGGAAGAGAGAGTCGTATTCATATTTCACAGACTTGTAATATAGGAAAGTTTTGTTTAAGCCATAAAGCTAGGGTCGTGAGAGTCGGCGACGTGGCTGCGCCAAGGAAAACGCTTGGTCACCCTTCGGCCGAGCGTGACACACGCGCGACCATCCGTATAGTGCGAAATAATTCACGTTTCAGACTGCGAACGGTCGAAGTGAGCGCGAGATAGGGGCCCCGAGAACGAGACGCGAAGATGGCGAAGAAGACTTCGGTATACCCGAAGGAGTCGCTGACGAGACGATAATTCCGACGAATTTTTTTTTTTTTTTTTCATCAACGTTTCTTTAATTTTGGTGACAAATTCAAATTTCGTGGAAGTGGCAAATTTTTTTAATATTAATTGTCTATTAAAGAGTCGGGCATTTAATATCATTCACATTTTCTTCGAAAAAAAATTGAACATGCAAAATTACTAATGGAACGATTTTTTTTAATTAAATTTTTTCGCAAAAAACATTGTTTCGTTGTTTTCGTATATAGTACTCGTGAATTTCACGATTTTACGCGTATATAAAATGAGATAAAATAATTAAAAATAAAAAAAATTGATGACTCAAGGAGTGTAAGAAAGAAATATTATTAATAAAAAAAAATGCGAAAAAGCAAATAATCAGTCGAAAAATAAAAAACATCGATTTCAGTTGGGACTTTTAAAAACTATGAAATTTACTTTGTCCGGTGGCCTTTTTGAAGCATCGCGGATAAGGTGCCATTTTTATTCGCGATCTATCGGTCAAACGAATAATGAGCGATATACACATCTGTTGCAGACACGCTGCCATCAGTAACGCCGACCCTCTCGGTAACCGAAAAAATTCTACTTGCGTGGTCTTCCGTTTTGGTGCCATTATTTCCCCAAAAAGCCATATCTTCCCCATCGTCTCGGCCATAAGTGGGGGAGGGGAGGAGGGGGGGGGGGGAGAGGCATTTCTGCTGCATATCAAATTACAGTGACGATAGATGGTTGTAGGTTATAGGGGCGGAAGGGGAAGAAAAGAGCAGTACCCCCAAATGGCCGATCGTCGCCTGCTGCCGCTGCCCCGTGATATATTTGGATATATTAAATTTTTTTTGTAGCTCTTTCCCTTCGCCCATTCCTTCTCTCTTACGCCGGTCCGTTGTTGGACCTTCGGATAGCCATAAGTACGAAGATATCAACGCATCAATCCTTCATATTCGACTTATTTTCGCCAAACCGAAGAAAAACGAAGACTTCGAAAAAAAAAATACATATCTGCTTTTCGTTCCAATCGCAGTTTTTTTTTCTCGAATAACCAAACAATCGAATTACCATCGATGTTCCTTCAAAAAATAAGTTTCGTTCCTTCCCGTTGAATTTGTTTCCATAAATCCAAAAACCTCTTTCCAACTCGTAAACAAGAAAATTCAATAAAAAAAAAAACAATTTCTATCCGTTCCTTTTGCCGATCGCAAAGCATTATACCTTTCAAGATAAATAAACTATATAATGTCCACAATTTCCATTGACGCGTTTGTTTTCACAAAATTGTAGAAATCGTCGCGTGTGGGTCCTCCGTGCGGCAGTTTAATCCACGAGAACGAGTCCCGGCGGAGGTAGCGACTACGGGGTGGTTGGGGGGAAGGGGGAGGGCGGTTAAAGGTCGTCCGGGATACTGTACTCTTTTGCATACTGCGGGCCAACACCTTGCGTGTCCATTAGGCGAGAGCTTGCGGAGTGTGTATACGAACGACCAGAGTGAGAAAGCGGCGTATGGGGACGAAGGGAGGGAATGAGTACAGAGCGTGCTGTCGGGATCCGGGACCGGGGTGAGTTTTGCCGGCTGACTGAGGGATCTCGTTGATGCGGATAGAAACGCGAAAGCGAAAGAGAGAGAAAGAAATCTCTGTATGGGGGACGAGGGGGTTATGACGAGAGCGGGTAAGAGGTGCGAATCGTAAGCGCGCCACGTGCGCCAAATGGAAATGGACCAAATATCGTTGCAAACACTCGAGAGGGCCGTGGCGAGTATCGATATACGACGTAGTGCCATATACCCTCTTCCATCTGCTTCGCCGAATGGACCCCGTCGGGTCGCGTTTCGTGGACGATACTTCCCTCCATCCCCACCCCCTTTTCACCCCCAGAAGTTCTCACCCCGCGTTCGGTTCACCACCACCCTCTCCGAACGCTCTCTATCCACTTCTCGCGTCGTCTCTCGAACCCCCGCGCACCCTTCGTCGTTTATACTGCAGTCACAGACTACCGGTCCTCGAACGCTCGACCAACTATATGCTATTTCCACTTGCGAAATCTATCGGTCACTCGGATATCCGTCACGAAATCCACGAAATATCATAAGCCACTTGCTACGTGCTGCTTTGCCAACCATTTCATATACCCGGGGAGAGAGGGGGGGGGGAGAGGGTCGTTGCTACGCATAGTCCTACGGTTTGCGACTTTTCGTCGCCGAGAGTGGCCGGTGGGCGGCTATATACGAAATATAAAAATGGGAGGAGAGCGTTTATGTGGAACGATTTATTCCGTCGACGTACCAAACGAATTTCACGCTGTTAAGGTCGGAAAAGTCGCGGGGGTGCGCGACGAGAAGTCGATGATAGATATGAAAAGTTGAGGGTTCCGAATGGCCGATATTTCGTTTGCTTAAGTCGCCTTACGCGATTGACGCGTATCTTGAAAGTATCTTACAGTTTACTCCTTTCGACAGTTTCTTGAATATTTTTTTTTTATTTTAAGGCTCATCCATCATTTTTAGTTGGTTTCCGCGATGTACCGATATATAAAAAAATCGATTTTTAATTTTTACCGAAAATCGAAATAAATTCGATGTATTATCACATTTTTGCTTATCTTAAAATTGGGTCATCGTGCGACGAAAGCCTTTGTCGCGGCATACGAGAATAAACTAAAATGTTTCATCGAGTGATGTACATTTTGACACAATAAAGTATGACGTTTGGGGCTAAAAAAATTTTTTTTAAGGGTACAACGGCGTCCGGTACCCTCTCGTCTTTGAGCTTTGCGCAGAAAAATTCATACATGTATAACTGAGTTCACCCTCTCTTATCCTCCACCCTCGACCTCGTCGATGATCTCCCACGTGCCATCTATCCATTCATCCACCTTTACGGACAGACGAACACAGCGAAATATAGATAAAGGGGGGAAAGAAAAAAAAAAAAAAAATCCCGCGCGCGCGGGAAAGAAGAGGAGACACGCGCGCACGAAGCCCGTAGAAAAACCGGAGGTTAGCGCAACATCCGGACAGAGTGAGAGCGCGAGTGCTTCTAGCTAAACAAATATGTACTCACATACTCATTCGCCTATCTCCCAGTCTCTCGTCTATCTCACGCTCTTTCTCTTCCTCCTTTTCTCTCTTTATCCTGCGCCCATACCTCTGCATTCTACACTTGACGCGGGGGGTGGAACGGGGGAGCTGCAAGAGACTCGAAGGTAGGTGGGGGGGTCGCCCTTTTAAAGACTTTTCCCGCTCTGCTCCTCGTCTCGAACCCCGCGCTCTACTCGCCCTCGTGACGGACGTGTTTCACGGGAGAGAGGAACGCGAAACGCCGCGATAGAGATTCAACCCCCGCGACGCACAGTTTAAAATCCACCGAGGAAAAGAGGGACAGACAGAAAAACTCTCTGTGCTCTCTCACCTCACCGTCCACTCCTCCCCTCCACCCCCCTCGATGCTCCGAGTATTTCGAAACGTTTTAACTGCTATAACCGGAGCACAATTCAACACACGAGTGAGAGAGACTCTCGAGTGGTTTCCTCACGAGAGCTCACGTGTGTATGCGGCAAACCGAACTTGTTTTGTCGAGAGGAACGCCCCGATTTCTCGAAAGCCGACAGAGTGCTCCAGCAGAGAGACGGGAGAGAGCGAGATTAGCGGGAGTACAGTTTACCGAGAGTCCGGTACACGTTACCGATTGAAAGTCGAGTCACTCGTATTAGCGACTCGAAACGATACTCGACAGAGCGTTTCATTTCGTCTCTCGTATTAATTGTGCAACACGAAGAAAAAGCGGTTTTGGCAAAAGAACTATTAATTGTCGCAATGTGAGACTTGAACCTTTAAAATTATTTTTTTTTTATTTCCGATTTAAAAGATCGAAGATTATACTTGAATTTTGAAATGAATTTATTGTTATTATTCCGTTAAGACACAATTTTTAAAACGAAAGAAAAATTTTAAGGGTAAACTTGAATTCGAACTTTTTTTTTTTTTTTTCGTAAGTGAATAACTCATATTGGCAGTTGTATTCGTTTCCCGGACTCGAAAAAAAAAAAATCGCAAGAATTATAGTTACGATTTTGCAGCTCTCGATTCTTATCGAGTGCTTCGCAGTTGAGATACGAAACGAGAGACGGAGACAAGTACTTCAGGAAATATGTTAGGATTGATTGGCAAGAAATATATCGCTTTTCTGTCTCTGCAGTCGATGAGAGATCGCGTTTCCGCGAGGAGAATGAATGATTGAGATCAGAATTCTTCTCGCCTCTTTCGTACTTATCGCGTAGTCTCATATATATAGACATCTAATATATATCGAGAAACGTTGGTATAAAACTGACCGTTTCGCCTTTATACTCGGGAAAATATAATATATCGATGTGATATATGCCTCTGCGACGGAGTAACTGTATTAGCCGAAGCAGCAGCAGCAGCAGCGGCCAATGCCAGCAGAAGAAGCACTTGTCTCATAAAGTATCGAGCGATTTGTCACGAAACGGTTTGTGACGCTTCTGCCTACTGCTTTCAACTGCTACTAGTCTACCAGAGATAAAGAGCGAAAAAGAAACTAATCCCCCGAACATCGTCTCACCCTCGCGGACGTCCGATTCTGAAGCTATTCTCACTCTTCTTTCGTTTTCACGTTCCGGTCAATCGTTCCCTCACTTTTATGCACGCGGCCTATAACGGGCTTTCGTACTCTTTACGTATGCAGAATATACACGGCACACCGTAATACAGATATCTGGATTTTTCAATTTCCTTCCTACTCTCCCTATAATCCTATTGATTTCACGACTACGTAGCGATAAAAAAAAATCAAACAATTGCGAGATACATTCGTCAATTAATCGAAATTAATGTCTATAAGAATTAATTCGATTCGCGAATGAGTCGATTTTTTTTAGCTTTTTACAAAGAAAATTTCAAAAATTTCTTCGATTTTGGAGTTGAAGTTTATCTCTTCGATAAACACGATATCAGCATTTGCTTTAATAAAAAATCTGAAATTTTTCTGTAATCGATGTATTTTTTACGTATTTGGTGAAAAAAATATCCTTTTTTGAATAAATGGCTATTAAAATTTTTTTCGAAAAATTTAATGGGTAACTAAAAAGCGGCTGAAGGATTTAATGTTTCATACATCGAAGGGTTGATTTCTGACGAATTTTTTATCATGACGAAAATAAAAAATTATGGGTCTCAAACTTTCGTCATTTTATTGTCGAAGTGTATAAATAAAGGGAAAAAAACATCGTCGAGCGATATTTCGGCATAATTTTTGGGCTTTGCGTCGATGGCTATTGCGTGCGTACGGTGGCACGGTAGCCACGCGACTGCCGTAACAGCTGCAAAGCGTTGCTTTCTATAGGGTGGAGAGGAAAGCTTTCCGCATTTCGGAGTTTCGCTCGCACTCTTGCCAACTACGCTTTCGTGAGTTTCGAGCTTTCGCGGTTTTGGTAGATGTCGAGGAGCGAGCGAGCGAGCGAACAGGCAACACAACCGACGAGAGACCTGCTGCAGGCGGGGGTGGAAATTCCGACGAGAAGCGTCGGCGCCCGACGATACACTGTACAAGCGACCGCGCGTACTACACTCCACTCGCTGTGCAGTATAGTACTACTATAAACGAGCGCTATACAAACCCCCCTCGCTGCTCCGATCCTTTCCACCGGCAATTCAACCGGCCGAGCAGTGCGTGCCACGCGCCCGATTCGCGCGCACGCACTTTGACGGAGCCTTCGGCGAAATTTCATTTTATTGCATCAAATCATTTTTCTTTTTCATCGAAACATTTTTTTTTTTCACAGTCAACGCGAATCCATAGCTTAACCTCCACAATTATGACGATATTATTATTATGATTATTATTATCGTTTATCTTTTTATTATTTCGTCGAACACTTTTCATGAGAATTACTGCCCGTCGATAGTCAGTTATTGCTGACGTCCCTAACAATTTTTCGTCCGGTAAAAATTTTTTTTAAATGTAGAAAAGAAAAATTCGGAAGATTGAAATTCTTTTAGGACTTAAAATTTCAGCGATGTTCCTTATTTATGTTTCACCGCTTTTTTAGAAGACTCCAAAGATTTTCAGGGAGCGAATTATGGATCGTCTGAGAAGTCGTTCTCGAGACTCAAAAATATTTCTAAATAATCCTTTTCTGCATATTTTTCGACACAGAATTGCATATATATAGCATTACAACTTTAAATTTTTTGAATGCCCAAGAAAAATAAAGATTTTCCGTAATTTTTATCGGTTTTTTTAAATTATTGCACGAAGTGTGCGTCGCAGATGGCGCTTGCATCGGAGCTGACGACACTTTTTATTTACACTTAAAAATAAAATTGAAAAAAGCGAAAAAAAAAAGTTTTAAACGATTTTTACGAACGCTTCACTAGATAATCGTTAAAAGTTCGTTTCATCGGAGCTTCAGATTCAAAATTGTCTGTAAAGATCGCGGATATCGAATAATAATTGCATTGCAAATTTGCGCGATAACTGGCGGAGTAGAGAGTGTCTCGTTGCAGTCGTATTAAACACTGAGATCGGATTATCGGGTAATAAAATTTGCCTCGGATCGTGTATCGCTCAGTAACGAAGTGACAAGCAACTGCGAGAAATTCATGTCGTCGTGTCACTCGTCGTTGCACATTGATAAATTTATCTCCGATCTCGTGTACTCACGATTTCTCCTTCGATGTCTCTTTTCCGCGTCACGAATAACACACTTCAACGTAATTCATTCATCGGTCGTTAAGAACTTATAAGCAAAAATAAACGTGAATCGTTGTTGTGCATTCGACTGCTTCGTTCAATGCTATTCTCGAATTTCAATGCACCGGTGCAACACGACGCGTCACTCAACGTTAATGCGTTAATTTTTTGTTTTATCGTAAATTTTCGATAATCTCAAGTTTTTCCGATTTTTTCGCACCTTTTTCGTGCACTTTACATTAAACCAACAATACGACAAAAACAAATCGCGCGACACAAAATAATCGAAAATTTTATTAAAAAATTTTTTATCGAATGCAATTACTAAATTTTTTTTTAAGGTTATTAAATGCGCAGTTTATTTAAAAAAATATTATCTCACTGCACTTCTTTTAACTAAAAAAAAAATGATTTTTTTATTACACAAAATGTCCAATGAAGAAATTTTATTCAAAACACTTTACAGGCGGTAAAAACGCGTATTTTTATTAAAAAAAAAAACTCACAAATAAGAAACTTTTGAAGGACTTAATTTTATTCTAAACGCGTAAATAATCCATTAAAACGCGCGTTTCATCATTTAAACACATCATCATTTAAACACATTTAATAATTTTCATCATTTAATAAGTTTCATCATTTAAACACATTTAATAATTTTCATTGGATCGTATCGTTTCATAAAAAAATAAATTTTTCACTTTTGAAATCTCGTCGCCCGGCGAATCACATTTTCAAAATCATAAACCGGATAATAAAAGTCATTCGTAAATCCGCAAAAATAAATTCCTTCACTCGCTTGACTCACCAATCAACAGTTCATAATTTTCACTATCAAATTCTTCGACGAATCACATTTGTCAAAACCGAAAAACAACAATAATAAATTAATTTCAACGAATATAGTAATAAAAAAATAAAAAATTTCCGCACAAGTATCCAATCCACGTTGTCGAAGCGATTATTTCACGATCTCGATGTTCGCACTTTTAAATTCATCCACAATAAAAAATCTCCTTTTTCCATTTACCAATAAAATTTTATTCGCAAAACTGTAATAAAAAAATATATTTCGCGCACTAAACTACAAATTAATTCGCACTTGTCACTGGTGTTTTCCGGATCGCGTTTTATCCTCAGCCTTCGATGAAACTTGTCGTGTTTAGTCTCGCACCGCAATGAACGTAATGCCCAAACATTGCGATAGAACACGAATACGTTATATAAGTGTCGAAAACGAAAAAAAAAAAAAAAAAAAAAAATTCAAAAAAATAAATTGGTTGTTAGTCCCGATGAAGATATAAAATTAAGAGAATCATCTCAATATGTCAATGTGTACGTAAAATCTACGAAAAAGGGTGGGGGAGGGGGTGTGGGGGGTGGAGGGGCCACAGAACGCTATCGGGATAGTCGGTGTGCGCATAGGTACACCTGTGTTAAGCTTCAACAGTGTCCATGTAAACGCGTGTAGGTGATGTATACATATTCCCGTATGTATGTATAACATTCTACATACATATACCTATAATATATATGTATATTATAGGATGTATGAGTGTCAGAGGGCGAGAGTCACGGTCGAGTGAGTGAGGCAGGTGGTGAAGGAGTTCCCTCATTCAGGAACTCGTGAGTTGGTCTGACAGTCTTCGTAACTGCGAGTATATATATATAGCTTATATAAAAGTATATATACATATATGTATGTGTCCATATGTACATATATAGTACATACGGACATATACATATATCTATGTCAGTAATTTCGAATCAGTGAGAGTGTGAGACCTACCAAAGGGGGTGTCAGTCCTCAGTGACGTTTCGGCGATCTCGAGTTTCGTGAAAAAAGTTCGATATAATACGCACAGGTGGTTTATCGCGAGACCGATAAGAAAAAAATCGGCAGTACTATTAATTTAACCGTCACGTGGTCCGAATATATATATTTATTATTATTTAATTTTATTTACGTTTCGAAAATAAATAAATAAATAAATAAAGAAGCGCGTGAACGGAGCGACGAGGTTTTTTGTTGAGATATCCGAAAAGCGCGTGATCTCGTCAGTGGATGCGGAACCGATGCCGCGTGCACAACCTCGGCCAACTCGATGAAACAACCACGGGGCGGTTACGAGGAGAGAGGCGCCTAGCTGGCTTGGCCCCGGCTGTGCGCCTCGAGGTTGCACGAGGCGCGCGGGTGGGTAGGTATGGTAGGGCGACTTGCTGTGTTGTGTCGGATGCTACCGGGTAGCGAGTACTTGTTGTTGAGATGCCTCGGCTGAGGGAGGGAGGGGTGGGTAACAGGGGGGGTGACCGGTGAGTTCGCGGTGGAGGGTTTGCAGCGGGAAGGATAGCGAGAGGGATATCCAAACGGTTGGGGTTGGAAGGGAGGAAGAGAGAACGAGGGGGATGGTGGAGACGACCGAGGGGGACAATTCTCCCTTTCTCCCTTTCGGCGGGCGCGGGGGTTGCTGCTGCTACTGCTGCTGGCTGCTGCTGCTACTACTGCTACTGCTACTGCTGCTGCTGCTGCAACGGGGGTGGTGGCTTCTCGAATAGCCTTGCGCGCGGCAGTAGTAGCGCAGCCAGGGTGGTGGGCGCGCCGTGGCCACGACGCCGATCCTAGGCGAGGCTAGAACAACCCCTTGCATCCCCCCACATCTACGACGATGCTACGACGATATATATGACTGCAACTGCTGTGCTACGGGGATTTTGGTTGCTCCGGCTTCGGTTCGCGCGAAGGGGGAGACACTGTGGAGGTGGAGATGCTGATGCGGTATCCTCGCGGCTGAGGGTGGGTTACTACTGTACGGCGAAATATATAAACCCCCCGGCGGATCGTCCAGGTGGGAGGCACGCCTCGAAAATTTTCTCGAGATCACCGTGTGCTCAACGCGCGGAGAGTGACGGAGATAACGCGTTGGAGACATAGTAGTGGGTATATGTAAGTAGCCGGTTGGGCGAGAAATGAGGACCAAACAAGCGACGACGCCGACGCAGCATGGAACCGTTAGGATACAAGCGATATTACGAGAAGTGCCAAACGGCTGAGAAGGCGCGAGATGCGCGATACACAACTGGGTCGAGTTGCGGGGGTAGTCATTCAATATCTTTCTATATTCCGTCTTTGAAGAAAGTTTGCCCTTTGATGATGACGACGATACGTTGGGGGATGATGACGAGAATTACTTATGCAAAAGTCTTATGAAACTCTATGCCGGTTTTTTTTATTTAAGGGTTGAAAAAATTATTAAGTTCTTTGTTTTTTTACGAAAGCTTACCGATCGTCAATTCACTGTTGTGTGGCAAGATTCGTAAATACAGTAGTCAATAAGAAATAGCGAGAGACGAAGCACCTTGGATGTATTTTTATTTGTTGTCTGTTTTATATTTTTAAAAGAAGAGAAACGTTTCTCAGAGAACCGGTAAGAGCGATAGAGCTCGGCCCACGCGCGAGCACCGAGCTCCGGTTGTGTTCTGTTTTCCTCCTTAGTCCCGTTAAAACAATAATGCAATATTTAGCCATATAGTACACAGCGAGCAGCGGGGGGAAAGCTTTAGAGATAGTGGAAGAGGCGAGAAGAGGGAGTAAAAGGGGTGCCCACGGGTTCGGATGAGTGGGAAGTAGCGAAGCGAGGGGGAGGGAGCGGGGGGTTATAACGGAGTATATACAGAGTTATAGTACCGGGTAGCGAAAGCTAAGCAAGCAGAGGGGAGGAAAACACGAGGGTTTAACGGTTGTGCGGGGTTATCCCGGTAACTTCCCCTACTTTTACTCCCCGTTCGTTTATTTGTCTCTCTTTTCCGCCCGATGCATTCACCACTCGGCTATTTCGCGTCTTTTCTCTGTCTGACTTTCGAACGCGCCACAGAGCCTCGGCGGCGGGGGACGAGGAGGGGGTTTCCTAACGCGAAACTGCCTGGTGTGTTATTCGATGCGGGAGCAACAGAGAAACGGCGATATAGGGTGGTTGGTTAGGGTAGATATGGTGGGAGATGCCGAGAGGCGGCGCACCGGGATTCAACTCGTCCGCGACTACGTGGGGCGACCCGAGGCTCGTAGATAGTACGCCGAAGCGGGACACAACCCGAGGGGGGTACAAACCTCTCTCGGACCTCAGAAACGAGAGAGACAGAGACGAAGCTTTATTCCGTACCGAATGCTATCGTGCTTACTACCGCGTCTGACTCCATACGGAGCGCATCTACTTGCCGGAGACACTGACGCGATCGCGAATCGAGACGATTTTTTTTTTTTCTTCACAATCGCAAACAATATCTCGTTTTGCGCAACTCAATATTTGATGAAAAAGAGGTTATGATTTTTATTTTTGCCTATTGATAATTGAAAATTTAGTCCACAAGTCGAGTTTAGTCTCAACTGCATATTCCGAGAAAAAAAAAAAGTTGATTCGTATTATAGAGTTCCGAAGCATTTTCTTTATATATGGCAAATGCTATTTGGTTCACTGATGAATTGTTTATTAACGCGGAGATATGGAATACTTGTGGACAAATGTCAGAAACTTTGAATCCGATGCTACATAGAGTCTGTAAGTGGTAAATGATTGAATGGGTCAGACACTGCAACTCGAAAGGTCGCTGTTACTGAAGTTTTTTTTTTATTGGCTATATTTCCGTTGTGATTTCTATTTATAGACAAACGTAAATAAAACAATTTCGAATAATTGCTTTAATGTTGCATCGATTTTTACGGTAACGCAAATAAAAAAACTGCTTTAGAAGGATGGGTCTCGAATTTCCATGGTTTTCGATATATATGTATATTTATGAACATATTTTATTTTTTTCAATATCAATAGCATGAATGCAAAGAGTGCATTCAAATATTTCGTTATTTGCAAATAAACCGACACATTCGAGAGAACTTCACCCGAAATAGCTGTTTGTATACTGTGCACTATTTAACTACCCCTTTCGCTCCGATAGCGAAGATCTCTCGACAAAGAGGTCGTTGGTACACGATAAATATGAATTTCTAAAAAACTGAGGCTTTTTCCCGCAAAAAATGATTTTGTTTATTTTTTCATGTAAACAGAACTATAAAAAAAAAACACCCCGAAATTTCGAATTTTTGTACGAGATCCGAAATTTTTATTTTTTCTTCATATTCGAAGTTTTATCGTCAAGAAATGTCGCGTTAAATCATTACGATAAAAAAAAATCATTGGAATTATTAAAATCGAGAAAATCGCTATATGTCGCTAAAGTAACTGAACTGTACATGTGTTTTTTCATTCCCGATATATCTCCGAGCATCGGTCGGTGCACCGCGAAAAAGGTCATCGGTGGAAACGCCTCCGGCAATGCAACTCAACGCCCACGCAGAGCTCGTTGGTTGAACGGGGTAAGCCTTTGCCCGGTGAAGAGAAAAGTACCGCTGAGCTTCGGGGGGGAGGTTGATCCTGTTGCTGCTTCTGCCGTTGGGTTTTCCATCGAGATACCCCGGCTGCTGATGCCTCTCTGCCGGTGCACTTTACCGTCTATGTACCAAGCTATTTCTCTACGTACTCTGTATGTATATCCGCAACGTATATTATGTATAGTACAGTGTACCGTATACGTCGGTAAGGGAGGGGGGTTTATAGAAGTGGTGGTGGTGGTGGTTGCCTCTACCCCTTGGACCGGATAGCCGAGACACCCCCTACTATCAGAGACGAGAGAGCGCCTCCGGAGTATGGGAAACGCTCGAGGAATCGCGACGCCGACCTTTTCTCCTTCGCTGTGGTCGAGAGCCTCGACGCTTTAGCCAATAAGGAGCCCCGCCAACACAAAGACAATTCAAATGCTACCCAATAACAAACGTCTTTTGTTGTTACGGCAAACTTTTCTTTTCCTTTTTTTTCTCTTCACTTTCCTTCGCACATTTTTCTCTCGTATCCTTCGTTCTTTCTTCTGCAACCCGCCTCCATTCGCGAATGTACCCCTTTCTCGCCTGCCTCCGCCCTTCCGCCGGCTTCTTTTCTTTCTTACTTTATTTCTTTCTTTCGCCTTCCACCTCGACATCCAACCGAACCCCTTTCGTCCTCCCCGAACTTCCGCAACTCGCTTCTTCGTGTTATTCTTTTTTTTTTACTTCATCCCTCTAGCCGTTGCTCACGCCTCGCTTTCTATCCGCGCCCTTTCGTTTCCACTGCCTCCCGCCATCCCCCCGATGGTCCTGGGAAGCGTCAACATATTAAAACCGGGGGGCCGATCCGGACGGCCTGCGCAATGCTGACTTCGCTGATTCTCGCTTTCTGTTTCGCTGTTTCGTTCTCTCGCTTCGATTTTTACTTTGGCCTTTTTCTACTGAAGGGTACTCCGTACTTTATTTCTCTAGCTTACCCTCGTCTTTGGATAATATCGTGGATAAAGTTCATTACGCAATGTTACGAAAGTCAAATGTCGTTGGATCGGAATCGGCAACTTTTACCATTAATTTATGCATTATTCGTTCCCAGAATTCCGGGGCTAATAATCGATGGACATTTTTTTTTTTTTTTTTTATTGCCGAGTTCATTAAAACCTTCGGCGGTACCGTTGATTTTCTTAATCCGGAGATTACCGAATGTCTTCGTCGCCCTTCGCCTCCACGATAGATTGCGATCGGTTTGAATCGGGATGAAGCGCGGGGGATGAGAATCATCTTTATTTATTGAATTAACGGGTCGAAGCGATTGCATCGGTGAGAGAATGGAACTGAAGATGATAAAAAATAAAAAATAAAAAAAATGGCGAGCAATGAAGAGTGAGCAACGAGTGGCTCCGCCCCATTCGTTGCTCACACTTCCATTCTTTAATCTTTTTTTTTTTTTTCTTAAGGGTCATCCGATATCCGGGACGCGTCGCTGATGGCGCGCGATGGTGAACTGAACGTTCCGCGGATACCGTTGAAAAATAAGGGAAGAGACGGGAGAAGGATCGCGGGACTCGACGAAGTTACGAGGCAAAATGGAACCTCCTCGTCGGATGGAAAGGATAAATATTCATTGACGTCTTCATCAAGACTTTTATGACTCTCTGGCACGGCCGGGACTGAGCGAAACTCATCGGAAGGGCGCTCCGCTCTCTCTACCTAACATACAGTGCTGTTATACTACGCTTCTGGCTTCCCGGCCGTTGAGTTCACCGGGTGAGCCGACGATTCCCGCGGATAGAGCCGCGCGCTACTTTCGGACAAATTCCCGAGTCGACTAAAAAGAAAAGGGATTGACCTTTTCTTTTCGCAAAAAATCACCAGAGATCGAGACAATTTCAACATCGTTCTAAAATTTGTATAAAACAAAACAGTAATGTGTTGGCAACACTACATTTTCTCCGGAAATAGTTTACGTGTCCTTTGAAATTTTTTTATTTCATCATTTCCGCAGTCTTTTTTTTTTTCGTTCCGAAAAGACGCTCCACCAGCGTTCATATTTTGCAATGTGCGACGCATGTATTAAAAAAATGTCGACGCAATAGCAACGATATTGTGCAGAGAGCTGTGTATGAGAATCGCAGAGAGTATTCGAGAGAAAGAGTGATGAAGAGTAAGGTGAAGTTGGTCGTGCGAAACGGGCGACCTCTTCGGCATTGCGGAGTGTCGAGGGGGTGCGCGCGGGACGAGGAACCGGCGCGGTGGCAAAATTGAAATTTCTTCGCTCGAGTGGCGACGCAGCAACTCATAAAAAGTTTAAACGTTTCACTCGGTGCGCGAGTGTTGCTCCGGCGTTCTGGGTTTTTCTTTCCTTGCCGCTTTCTTTTTTTTTCTTTCTTTCTTTCCTTTTTTATTTCCCAATATAAACTCACTCTCTTGCTTGCTCGCTTCTCACCGAACGCCTTGCCGATTGACTCGATTCTCCAACCCCCCTAACGCCGGGGGAACAATCCGGGGAATCCCCTCTTCGATAGCCTCCCGCAGCGCACAGACTCCAAAGCCAACCCCCTCCCCTATATCTCGACGAGATGCTTACGCCTGGCAACTTTTACCCCGCGAGAAATTAGGGGCTTACGTTGCCTCGTTTCATGTTGCTGTGATCCTCGACTCCGATGTATGAAGTACAGTTGTGCGCACACGAGGCAAGTGGTTGGTTCAGAATAAAAGGAAGAAAGAGGGGAACGCCACGATCCCTTCGAGGGAATCGTAAAACCGGCGTTAACTAAGGATCTTATTTATTCTTCGCGAAAGATCAAGGCAAACCGAACGATCGAAAATCAATTTTTTATCTATTCCATCACTTCGTAAAAGGGGTGACGTAGGGGATGTTGCGCGATATCCGGCAAAAAAAATTTCTTTTTTGGACGAAAAAAAATCGTATCATCAAACTTATGCAATTGTCTGTTGTCAATAGTGTTCTGATGATATAAAAAAATTCGCGGATCCAAATATCAATGTTTGTAAGAAAAGTGTAATTTTTTAAAAATAGCAATTGGTACGTTGCAAAATCTTACAATTATTCCTGGTATTGATCGTTGCCTACTGATATTTACTGATACGGAGATACATATTTTCACCGGGTACACCATGCGGGGAAATTGGTTTACGAACTTTTTTTTTCAACGGTTTTGTTTATTCTTTCAAGTCAGCATTTTTGTTTGTACTTTGTTCCGTTTATGCAGAGAGATCCGGTAGCGCGAACGATCGATGGACGAATGTAGGCTGTAAGTGATAAGCTATAGGTATCCGAAGTACGAAAGGGGGTGAACGACGATGGCAGAGCTGACTCCTGTTTGCCGATATGCTGATGTAATTATTATATTGGCTCCGGTCGAAGGGGATGGTAGCGATGCCGGGAGGTTTGGTGGGAAGCTGAACGAGCAGAGAGAGCTTCTTATTATTTGCTACGTTAATGCGCAGCTGTTCGTTAGCTCTCGAACCGGCAGCTCAGTCTAGACGCCCACGAGGGCATTCTCTCATCCCTTTCCTGCCTGCTATACCCTCCCTTCCCCCTCCTTTTCATCGTTACACACGCGATTCTGCGAAGCCGCACAATCCCTCAAAATGAATATTCTCTCAGCCCCTAAATCCACTCCGTCTATTAGTAAGGAAGCCAAAAAAAAAATTGCTGGGCTCTCAAATTTCTTTTTTCTCAATCATTCCGCCGCTTGCGTACCGCTTTAAGGGATAGAGATCACCGGAAGAAGTTCCAGGGGCTACAAACAAATTCGGCATTGAACCGATCTTTTTTGGATCTTCCTGTTATTCTGAATATTCACTCATGGGGCATCAGATATCAAGTAAGCTTAATGGGAAACAATCAAAGAAATGCGGCCTTTACAAATTTTCCGTTTCCATCAGCTTCCATCGTGAAATAACTGAATCAGAGGCCATTTCTCAGAGTTTTCCTATATCCAGGTAGTCTCCGCAGCCTCGATGTACCGGGTCCAAGTCCAACCCTTAATTCGAAAAATGTTCTCCACCATCCAGGGTCCGTAGTGCATCGGATAGATGCGAAGACCAATTGGATTCAGGATGAAGCATGAGGAGGAGGTTGGAGGGACGATGGGTGGTTTCTGGGAGTTGTCACAGTCGATATCTTGCCTGGTCCGTGTCACGGTACGGTGTACGTCGGTGTGCAGTACGGGGGTATGGGGACATGGACGTGCACCGGGAAAGCCGAAAGGGTGAGAGGTGGTAAGAGAGGAGAAGAAGTGTCGGGAGGATGAGTGGGATAAGGGTGGTGGCGGAAGCTGTGCGAGATAGAAGCAGAGAAACATAGCGGGAGTGAGTGACTGGGAAAGAGAGAAAACGACTGTGGCAAAAGGGGATAGAAAAGGAAAGTCGAGAGAGAAATAGGAAAAGGGATGAGATGAAGCGAGTGCGAGAGACGTCGGGAGACAGCGAACGAGTGAGTGTGTAAGGGAAGGGTAGATGGGTACAGGCGAGGGGGCATGATTAGCATTACACTCTGAGCCTCGATGATCAATAGTGGAAACGTCTCTTCCTTCATTCTCATTCTCTCGCTGTGTTAGCCTTATCTCCCTCCCTCTGGGCAAGCGAGCAGCAGGAGCTGTACCAGCACAGCATACAGCTCCCGTTGGATCCATCCTTGCGCTCCACCATCCCCCCACGCTTCTCGTGTACCCGAGCACAAGCCCCTCTCGGCATCGGATATGCGCGAATGTCTCATCCCTCTCCTTTCCCTCATTCCACTGCAACTCCGCTCTCTTCCTATTGCCTCCGTGCCCAGTAGCACTATCCTCTTTGGCTCAATGTCTATCGCAATCCCTTGCACTACTGTGTTCTTGCAGAGTAAGTCCTCCACTCTCCTTCACTCCAAAGTCTCCGCGCCGTCCTCCGGTATCTCATTTCTCTCTGTCTTTATCATTTTGCTCTTCTCGGGCAACGAGATCTTTCGCTTCGGGTCCTATTTCGTTGGATTTCAACGTTTCCTAATGCTACCCCGGGACACTGGCCATGATGTCACTCATATTGGTAGGGTTCTTGCGTTCGGGATGCATGTAATGTCTATTTTCGAGATTGTCTGCAAGGTTCCGGAAGGCTTTGCACAAGAATGACCATTTCGTAGTCTGCATGGCTCCAGAGATGACTTTTCAACAACAACCGTTTAGCTAATATGATTCATACAATTTCCTAATCAGAAGTATGTCGATACAATCAACAGAATCATAAGAATCTGAATCACAGAATCGTCAGAACACAAAACATAAGAATCATTTAATAGATTCATAATCAGGGAAGACTGAGGCAAGTCGCGACGCATCCAAAGGGAAAGGCACAGGTTCCCCGTAGCGTGTAGGGTACACTCTGGACTTGGAATGCATGCTATGATCTATGATTTTATAGATTGCCGTTTCGCATCTTTGCATGTTTCGACGTGTCCCGAAATTCTCTACTAAGCCGCTGCTACCCACACTCATTTTTGTTCAATCCGTCTGTTTAGGATGCTTCTAGAACCAGAGTAAGGCTTGCCATTTCGTTGAGAACAGATGAGAAGAAAAGAAAGGACATCAGGAGGACGGAACGCGCCCGCAGAACCGTAACAGCAGCACCAGCACCAGTGGCGCGAGGCGTTTCGCCACAGTATTTATTGCCAACACTTCGAGGGTGCGGAGGAAAAAAAGTGCAGAACCAGCGAGATTATGTATATGCTATGTATGTAGCGTTCCTCCATATAGCTTGGCGGTTGGGTAGACTATGTCTATGTGTGTGTGAAGGGGGTCTCCGTATACTTATGCCGCTGGGACCGGTACGTACGTATTCTTACGTGTATTATGTGAAGGAGAGAATAGGGGTAACCAGAGGGGGGTGTGAGGTGAGCCGTGATTTCGGCCCAAGTCTCCAGCATAGCGTTTCTCGCCGTCAGAGCCACCAGAAACCTCCCTTCTTTCCGCAATATCCCGAATCTATATCAGTACACATCCTCGTACTATTCCAAAGAAAAACCGTTCACAACGGTGTGATACCTTACAAAGCCTGGTGTGCGGGGAAGAACAGAAAAGTACCTAACCGCAAGCCTCGTCGTCGTATTCTTCGTCGTCGGCGCGTCGTTCCGATGTTTTATTCGTCGGTGTCAGCATCCGGGAGATATTAACCGGTGGAAGCACGAGCCAGCGGACTCTATCCCACCTCTGACATCCCCTCCTCCCTTACTTGCGCGCAGTCCCCTGTGCTTCGTTCTGAAATTATGTGGGCGTTGGTGGGTAGCCGGTTCAGGGAGCGTTCGTGGTAGCAGCGGAAATCCTACTTCCGTGTGGACCATCCGGAAGACTCCGCTGTCCCATCGGTTATGACGGAATAGCGCAATGATATAGTTATGCAGGATAAGTTATACGATGCACGATGCAGAATCTGCGAATTTTCACCATCAAGCTTCGTTTCCGCAAAAGAAGAGATAGTTCGATGGCAAAGTATGAACTTTGTAGGCCATCACTTTGATGTCAGATACGAATTGGCAACGGCTTCTCCTCGTTAATCTTACGCAGATAGAGGGTTAAGAATAAAGAACAATTCGGGTGGACAGAGTCATCAGCAAAACAGGGTAACAGAGTCTACCCCACCTTCCGATTTCAGCAGCCGCATAGAAACAATGGACAAGTGGGTTAAAAAAAGTACGTCAGAAATGACTTGGCCAGCCATCATTGAAGGGTTGCAAGGCGCCTAACTCATTTCTCTACCAACCTCATATGACTTTACATGTATATGCAAGCGGAAGGCAGATATTCAGAAATTGCATGACAACTCCCAACTCCCCAGAGGTATGATTATTCTTGAAACTTCTTTCACCAAAGGAAAGATCCTTCGTCCAAAGGCTTTCCATCGCTCGCCAAAGTTTATTCAGGACTTTGTTGAAAGCCCACATTGGTCCTTCGTCGTTCCGCGACGAGATGAGAGGTTTTCCCATAGACTTTCGTAGTAAAAAATAAGAGCGTGAGAAAACAAAGAAAGAGGCTATTTATTATTCTATTAACGATCCCACTCCTTCTGGCCTATGGAACACTCGGGTTTTCCGTTGTGTTGGATGAACTGCAGGAGTTTCTGCATGGGATACGTACGCTCGTCGGGTTGGTCGCAGGAAAAACGGGGTGAGACCACACCTTCGTCCATTCGCTTTTCACAACCTCCTCCACCGCAACCCTCCCCTCCTCCCTAAAGCATCCTTTTCCTTTTCGAACTCCTCTGCTCTCTGCTCGAGGAGTCGTTACAGAATAGGGAAAAGGATCGCTCAGTCCGATACCGGAATAGGTAGAGGAAACGTGATGAAGAGATGGAGGATCCGGCAAGCAGACAGTTTGTTGACTTTAGCTAAATATTGGATGGCAACGGCAAATATTCACTTGAACTATGCGAACGCTGGTGGAATGAGTGCGCGGACCATCTCCACACACCCGCTGAAATACCCTCCCCCTTTCACCCCCCGCGCCCCTAGAACGCTCTCACTCACTCGCCACTGTTCTCTATATCGTTCACGGATCCTTTCACCCCCTGATAACTGCTGCGTACCAACCGACCTCCGACTCCGCTTGCAGCAGCGCAAGCTCGTCGACTTAATTGTAATAGCCTTGTAACATGTAACAACGTCATAACGTACGAGAGTAATAAGAGGAGGGATGGAAATACGACTGGAGGTATATAGTTTTCTGGGCGAATACCGGAATAGATATCCATAGAACCGATGACTAATTTATTGTTCGTCTATATGCAGAGTCGAAGCCGTATAAAAATAGTTTCATCCATACTTGCTGCTGGTCTTCTTGGGGACATCGGCAATATGAATACTACGAACTTATATCTCTCTATATATATAAAGTTACCGCCGCTGTCGCCGCCGCCGCCGTGTCAGGAATTGATACATACTTATGAGACACCCGGTATATGAGTATTCTAAGTCCCCCTTAGAGGGACTTAAAACATTTTCTGAAGGGGGGGGGGGGGTCGTGGGAGGGGAAGGCCAAAATATTCTAAGTCCCTCAAAGGGAGACTGACTAAGTAAAAATACAAAAAAAAGCGGCGGCGACCCCCATTGATGAAAAGTTGCGGCGGTGATTAAACATTTTTATAATGTTGATAAAAGAAAAGCGAGCGCGCGTAGCGCGCGAGCCCGGCGAAACTCTAGTATATATATATATATATATATAAACTTTTATCATGATTTCTAATAATTGATCTTCCATTCTCCATCTCACTGTCTCCGATCGCTTTGCGCGAAAACGTACCCATTACCATGAACGATAATTATCCCGAGACAATTACCGCCGGTTCGAAATATCGAGGACTCGCTATGGAGGGGGGTGGGGGGCTTCACCATCAGCATTCGTACCCTCTTTGCCTCTCTTAGCCTTTGACAATTTTCGTTTTTATCGGATCCTCTTTCGCTTCATTTGACGGTTTCGTCGGGAAAGGTTTTCCTTTCCTCGTTTCTTTTTTTTTTTCACTCTATCCATTCCCTCTGTTCTCTACTTGCCGCGTGCGGAAAGTGTCGATTCGTCGGGTTGTCTTAATGGTTGCGAGAAGCAGTCCAGCGCCACTCCGCGCTTATTCTCTGTCTCGTTTAACGTTGCCTGTCTCTGTCTTCTTATTGCGGGCTTAATTACTGTCTGAGTTGGCGAAGTTATAATGGCCAACAAGGGGCACTCTCTCCCTCTCCCTCTCTCGAGGACTCGAGTCCACGGCTACGGGAACGCGAGAACTAAGAAAAAGAAACGAATCGGCTGAAAAGGTGAAGGTGAGTACGTCCCATCACGCGAATCACCCACTCAATCGTCTGGTCACGAAAAAAAAAAAAAAAAAAAAAACGCGAGTTAACCGAGTATTTCCATCTGACGTTTAATTGTGGTTGGAATTTCGCGTGTGCAAATTCACGCCGTCGAAAACCGTAAAACGAGTCGTGTGCGCGTCCTTCGATGCTGACTTCGTGTGAATTCCAACAGATTCTGAATTCACGTCATCTAAATTTGATGACATTGAACTCCAAACTCTTTGAATGACTTTACGTTCGAAAATCTGTTACCAAACACGCGCCGATTTCGTAGCTTCCAACAGGTGTTACAAAGACGACGAAAATGGTTTAGCGTGACAAACGGAATCTCATCGTGTCGCAACATTCGTGTCCTCGAGGTAACAGATTACCCGAGTAGAACACAAGCGTTTCTGATTACTCTTGAGGGATCAATGACCCGTTCTATCGATCACGAGACATTAATTCTTTGCCACTCGCACCGGAACTATAGGCACTTCCCGTTGACATTTGTTACACTCCAAATCGGTTCTATTGGTCAGCGATAGCAGATGTATCAAAGAAAGAGCGAAGAATAGACATTGCTTGGTATTGGTCTTTCGTGAAAAGCTGGAAAATCGTTTCCGCCGGACTAAGATAGAAGCGAAAGAAAGAGACCTTTTGTCGATAGGCACATTTTTTTTCTTCCACCCAACAACGAGAGACGTTCTTCGGTTATTTGCGGTTTGCTTTTGATGGTAGGTATGGTAAGGTCTGCGCGATAACGTATATCACGAGACGTTCAACTGGCGACGTTTTTTCTCTGTATGTAACGCAGGAATATCGAGAAACGGCCGATAGTGGGGTCAGTATAATGGCACAGCAGCGAAAGCGTAGCGCTGAAGCACACGCTATATCGAAATCGCTTCGGGTGAAGGCGGTGGGGTAGTAGTTGTTCGATGTCGTCGTGCCTAAACAATATCTTGCGGCAATGTTAGGAGCGTCTATTGGGCCATTACCGACGGTGCTCGCTGACCATTTGGCTTGGACAGTGCTACGTCAGCAGTCTGCACGCTCGAGCCTCCCTTCTTCTTCCGTCCCTTCTCTCTTCCTTTTCTCTATTTCTATCCTCCACAGCTAACCGAACTCTCTTCCACGACGACCCCACCGGGCTCCCGGATCGCCGCGAGACCACAACCCTCTTTGCCGCTATTACTTTCTCTGATTCTACCGTTCGTCGCTCAAGAATTCCAACCCCCTGACGCATGGAAAAGCTGCTTCGTTGCTGTCCTCACGGACGATTTTCCATGGATCGCGATACTTTCACTCAACTGAGCAATGGCCGTCGATAAAATTATTAAAAAAAAAAACGAATATGCAACGAAAAAAAAAAAAAAAATTGCATCTGTTCATTGGGGACATTTCTGACCTTTAGAAAAATTTCAAATACATTCTTATCGTTATTTTTTATTTTTATTTATACTTATAATCGTATGATCTTAGTACGAAAATTTAAATAATAATAATGATACATTGATGCCGATGTTTCGAGAGGTTCTTTTCGCGCATCACCGATGTGTTTAATCAATTCATTGCGAATTGCGGTGATAATAGTTGTGGAATCGAGTATCTCGAAACACGAAGAAAGGTGAGAGGTGAGTACGGCGACCTTCCGCGAGAGCGCAGGAAATTGCATTTTATATCGGTCGGGCAGGGGGCGGGGTGAGGAAAACTTTTAAAAGCTGATCCGCGAGCTCGATTTCCGAGGACCTTCCAAAGCTTCGGCACGGTTCGCATAGGAAACACCCGACTGCCGACTACTTTTACTATTGTAGCGGTACGTCTAAACCGTTCGGTGGGCGAAAGTTTCGAGATTCCAGAGGCGCGATAGTCGTCGCAAGGAATGATATACGAGCGTCGATAAAGCCCGAGACATTGAGAGAGGGAAAGAGACAAGGAGGCCGAGTCTCTACGCTGACGATCGATTTCTTTTCTTTCGTTTCTTTCTACGATGTACGGGGGGGTCTATCGTGGCCGTCCGATCGTATGACCCGCCCTTTGATACCTTTCCTGCTTCTTTCTTTCTCATTCTCGACACCTCACGGCGAAAACTCAATCACGCGATCTTGGAATCGATCTACCAGCGATCTTCCTTACGATTCGATCATCTAAACGAAACTCCCATAACATCAATCGAAAATCTGCGGTACACGCTTAGCATCAATTCGCCCAGCAAGCTGTTAAAAAAAATTCAACCCCACGAAAAAAAAAAAAAACGCCTACTTTCCTAACGCGAAGTTTTTCACCGACAAAGCGGTAAGTTTCACCGCGGCGTGCGACGAGGATCGCGATTCCAGCGAAAGCTGTAGCAGCAAACCGCGACCAAGAAAGTGAGAATAAATACGAAGAAAGGCAAGAAGAAGATGAAGGAGAAGTAAGAAGAGACGAAACAAACCCTCTCGAGTTCTCTCCCTCGTCGTCGTCCCCCCAAACCTCTCCATCTGCCGAAACATTGCGCGAAATAACGTTAAATATTTACCTTCGAAACGATTGTTCCCCTCGATTCGTAGCCGCGCGTTAGCCCAGCGGCACGACGATAAACATCATTATATAATGTCGATAAGCCCTCCACTAACCCACCGGGAGTGAGTTTCGAAGAGAGCTTGGAAAAGCGGATACCAACGTTGAAATATATACATTCTTTCGTAAGTATCGGTTGGTACGCGTGCAGTACTTATGCCAAAGCACGTACACGTCCGAACCTTTCGATCGGCAAATGCCAAGACAGAGCTTTCGAACGATGATCCATCTGTCCGTCTGTCCGTGATGCCCGAAGCATCGACAAGGTACATCATCCATATTCTCACTCTCCTACTCTCCTCCGTACAGCTCTATCACCCATTTCCACCGACCTATCCTTCGCAGTCCCTACATTCGTGATACTCACGTTTCTCTCTTTCCGTTCCACTCGAAGCTCTCGCCGGGGGAATGAAACGAAAAGTCTGCTCTTTCGAAGCTTTCTATCCTCTACCTACGTACTTCCAATTCGTTCTCCCGGTTCTCCCGGTTTGGTTTGTTCGTCTTTCTATAGGGCGAAACGAGAACGAGACAGAGAACGAAATAACTGTATACCCCGAGAGCTGCTGCAGTGTGTCTGCGATTATATTTCAATTAAATCCGTCGTTTGTTTTAGACCAGAGAGACTCTGAATACGCGAGGGCGCGAGGATTTTCAATTCGCGTTACCGAAGCAGACCATTTGATGATATTCTTGCTGCTGCTGCTGCTTTTCTACATCCTGTCGAAGCGCCGGATTGATATAGTGCGCTACAGAGGTATTATTTGACCTGTGAGTTATTTATCGAGACACCAGCATCAACGGAACCTTAAGGCGTTTTCGGTGTTGCGTCCACCAGACGACTTGAATTTTTTTTTTTTTTTTTTTTTTACTGAAAATCATATGTATTGAGTCCTACGAAAAAAAAAAAAAAAATTGGCAAAAAATAAAAAAAAAAGAACAACCGTGAATATTGGTAACTGAATATTGGTAAATTTTGGATGAATTTTTTCACCGAGTGTCCAGCGGCATAAAAAAAACAAAGTACTTTCATCGTTTTTTAGATAAAACCTCGAAATTTTTAGAAAAAAAAATACATTAATTGATTTAAGAAAAAGTTTCGATTTTTTCGATAATTCTTCGCGAGATCTTAGCGATCTAAGGGTCAGTAAGGAAGTGCCGGGGAGCCGCAATGCATCAACGGGTGGACCTTTCAAGTGGACTTGTAATATACTTGAGACTCCTTCGAGTGGCTGTGTCACTCGAGTGAAAATAAAAACGAGAGAACACTTGACACTGTCTGAGGGTGCGATCAATGATTAATCGTTTCATTACGTATCGGTGGGTAACCCCTCTTCGAACGTAACAGACGCGACTGCAAAGCAACGAAACGTAAATCTGATTCATACCGAGAGATTCATACATCGAAAGCTTCGGCGGATTTTCGTCTCGTCGCGGGATGTCCCAAGCGCGTTGCCGTCGTCAACATTTTCGTTTTGCCGTTTTGCTTTGGGGTTATATGGCGTCCGGCGCGGTATACTCGGGTGAAGAGGCCTTTTGCGTATTCGAGCTCTGCACGTGCTGCACAGGGATCGCGCTGATGCGCGCGCTATGCTATTGGGACGGAGAGGTTATATTCCCTGCAAAAGATCCCTTGGGGGACGCGCGCTGCTACTGGAATGGACACCACCGCTGGTGGTAGCGCGGCGACGAGGCGAAGGGTCGCGCTGAGCCCAATCGCCACTGTGTCGCTTCGCCTTTCGTTGTTAATTATTTCACACTTTTCGTCTAGCAGTCTACTTCAGCTATTAGAACGCACCCTGTCGAACCTCTCCTCAACCCTCCCTTTTCCAACGTTATTTTTCAACGGAACGGTTCAACGTCATTGTCCAATGAGACGCTACTCAACGAGACGGCGATGAGATTTATTGCCAAATGATTTCGATACGATAGAATTTCTTGCATTTATCACACAATTATGTGAAAAACGAGAAAATAGGGTCAGTGATGGATTTTTTTTTTTGCAATTTTGAAATTTTCTGAAAAAAAAAAAAAAAAAAAATCTGCCCACAATTTTTGAAAGAAATGGGTTTCAAAATATATGAATTTCAATTTTTCTATCGGAAGTGTTGTTTTAAAAAATTACCAAAATGGCTACTTATGGCACATTTCGAATGAATTTCACACGGAAAAAGAAACGAAACGAAAATTCGTAGTTTTATCGAAGGGATGTATCGATTTGACGATTTATGTGCTTTTTGGACCTTTAATTTTCAAAATAGCGATTCGGGACAGCAATTTTCATTGGTAAAGTAAAACGACTCGAATGATTACGTTTGACATCGATTGGAAACGAGTCAGTCGATAATATCTGATATGAAATGCCGAGCAACCCTATCTATCGACACGACTCGAAATATTGATAAAATAAAAATGAGATAAGAGAAGACAAACCCTGAAAACCATAAATGATTTCGACTCCGTTTCGAAATTGAAATTAATTTCGTCAAAATGACAAAGGGGAGGGGAGGGGGTTGAATTTTTTTTGCTACTTACGATTAAAACAGCGCTCTGGAATCGTTTGGAATTCGAGTTCATACGATCGGTTTTCTTACCTGTAATCAGTAATTAAAGAAAAAAAATTAGTAATTCTTAAATCAGTTCATTCGAATTTTTTTTTTTTTTTTACGAACAATTTTTTCAAATCTCGAAACTATGAGAGCAAATCAGACAAACGCATTATCCTGCCGGACATTTTCAACAGCGATACCGTACGAAACGTACGTAGCAGAGAATCGATAAGTCGGCCCTATCAATCCGTTTCGTTCGGATAAGGTTCACGGCATTGATCGCGGCCGCGTCCCGTATCTAAACGTTGCTGCTGTTCGTTCGGTTGCGATTAATGAACGACTATCAGCAGCGCGTACAATTGCCTCGAGGCTCGTCGATAAATCACGAGAATGGAAAAGGACCTTTTCTCACAAATTCCGATCGATTCACGTATAATGGGAACTACATAACCAAAAACTACTCCTTTTCAAAAATTTTCCATTTTTTTTTTCAATTAATACAACAAAAAAAATCATTGTGAATTTACAACTGCAAAAAAAAGCCTCCAATCGATTTCCCTATGAAAAAAAAATATATATATACTCGAAAACTACCGTTTTATTTTTTTCTATAAACACGAAGAGGTCACAAAAAAAAAAAAGTTTTTCATAGACTTGATTTCGTCGTGAATTTACAATCGCGAAGAAACGCCACGATTCCGTATGATGTTAGGCGCGGAGGGTTTAGAACGATGTAAGTAAGGGGGGTGGGATGGGTACACTGAGACAATATCGCATTTTATAGTTGTAATCGAGGATCATAATCGTACAAGTTTGTATGTCTCTCGTTTCCCTCCGTGGCGCGCAAAACCCGTCGCCCTACGACGAAATGGCCCTCTTCCGTACCTAAGACACCCTCGAAGAATGCCCCGGGTGTCACAGGAGTTCTATCCACCTCTTTCCTCTCGTATCCCACAGCGCAAACCCCTCTCTACCCCTGCGTACCGTAATCTTGCTCTCGCTCTTGCTCGGCGCGAGCGAACCATGCTATGCGCTCGTATAACCGTGGCTAACAAGATTTCGTATATGTAATTGGTCGAGTATTAAATTGCGTATTCTACATCGAGGCATAGGGGTAGGAGGGAGGGAGGGAGGGAGGGAGGGAGGGAGGGAGGGAGGGAGGGAGGGAGGGAGGGAGGTAGGTAGGTAGGGTGGGCATCGGTGGTGGGAAGGTTGGTGGAACGAGGACGATGGCGTTGGAACAGTGAGAACGGGGACGCGGGAAAATTGGAGGTGGAGAAGGGCGGATAATGGCCGTGGGTTGGATCATTTAGTAACATACTGCAGTGCCGTGACAGTTAAGTTTCCTGGAGAGATCGAGAGCTAAAGTACAGAAGGTTGGTGGTGTGGTATGTATATATGCGCGTGCTGGTTGAGAGCGGAATGGAAGCGAAATGAAAGCGGAGAGAAGAAGAGACTTCCGAAACCCACCCTTGTTATAGTTTTAAGGGCTAATTTCATACAAGTTTCCATCAACGAGCCCAGTGACATTTTCCAAGTCAGTCTTGCCATCGAAATTCTTAATAAAAAAATGATTGTTCCCAAAGTTCCAGACATTTGGTCGAATCGATCAATGAGGAATCGTCAAAAACGGCATTCTTTACGATGATGGGATTCGCTACTTTCGTTAGGGATTTGTGTTCTTTTGGATGGAACTGCAATTCATAACAAAAATCCCTTATATGCAGTCCTTGTTTCTCAAAAAGGACATCAACATTGATGCGACAATAACTGGTAAGGCAAGACGTCAAAACGACACGATCGTTTCGGGCTAATAGTTCCAACAAGTTTAGGGTTAGCGAAGACCCGTAAAAGGGAAACGGGAAGAAGGGATCTTGCCGCAGTGGTTGGGTATGTGTACGACGGGCACAGGAAGGAGGAACTGTGTCGGCTCCACGTACGTAAGTACATAAGTGGTCCTTGGCCTTCTCCAGCCAGGCGGCAAGGCTTCGAAGGTACGCCTTCTCTTCTCCTTCTCGCTATACGTCGAAACACCTACGGTTTGTAGCATCCCCAAAGGGCTTATAACAGCTTGGGCCAATCTTCCGGGAGGCGTCACGGTCGGCCAATAAACGCCAAAATCACTAAACCAACCTACTCTCGGGGCCTCTCCGCTTGTACTCTTCTCTCCTTCACGGTTTTGTGTCTCGAAGCACCTATATATACCCCTTCGCGCACAGTGGCGACAGGCTTCTTGATGGCACTACGATATCTGGAGCACTCCACTCGCTCCTTGAAGCAGCCCTCTCTCCATCCACCCCTACGATTCGCTTCGTTGTACCCCCCCCCCCCACGCATTTAATTAAGTCGAGAGTGCCTTCGCGGTGAAACGCGGCGATGATACGATTTCGAAACGAGAGTTCGGGATGTAGAAATGCGAGAGTCGCGCATTCACGTTGATTCGATCTCCTTCTCGTTTTTCGGGAGTAATGGTCACAGAAATATCACTTCGTACATTTGTTTGACGTTATGTCACTATTTATAGACAAATTTTTTTTTTTTAATTTATTAGAAATGTATTCAATTTGGCGTTTTTATGCCATTGGCAGATTAGCCATTTAAGGACATTCGTTCTTCTCGCTGAAGATGTCTGTCGAATTTGTCGGCAATACCTGCCATTTTCTGAAAACTGAGACTTTGTTGGGAAAATCACTTTTTTGAAAAAATATCTGGTTTTCCGATTCATTTTGAATTTACCTAACTATTCATTATTTTCTGTACCCCATCCTCCATCATCCGTATAGAAATGTCCCTCGGATCGCAATCTTCAGAATTCCGCAAATAGCGCTAATTTTGAAAACAACTATAGCGTTTCATGAGTTAATCATTGGGTCTCTTTGCACGATGATACAAGTGCCGATGACCTTTGGTTGATTGAGCGTTCCTACCCCCTCACCCCCTCACCCCCCCCCCCCCCCCCCCCCCCCCCCCCACTTAACCCCGCCGTCCTGTAGCTTCGAAATGAATTGAACAACTTTTCTCATGTGTACTCATGAGAAGTATCATCCGTGTTTTTCTTCGGGATCACATCTGCCACTCGTCCCGTCTATTCGTGTACTCAGAAAACGGGAACGAAGGCAAATGCTTATTGCCATCTATAACAATATCACTCGGGTTCTGTTTCACGAGCGCTCTGTCGAAACACTCATAGCTTTCGTTTCTGATCCTGACGAATCGTTGCAAAACAAAACTCGAATGTCTTCTTTTCGCAACGATCCACAGAAAACAAAAAGAAAAGAAATGTTGTTCCGAGAGTTTGGTATGGAAGTAGTGCCGAATGGTGATGCGAGAAAGAAACCCAAAGAAACTGAATGGACGAAAGTTTCGTTGCCGATACAGCAGCGGAAAGAACACGAGATGGAGCTGACTTCGGGATCATCCTAACGGCATACTAAGACATCGCAAATAAAGCTATCCGTTTCGTTGTAATGCCATGAAAAAAACTTTTTCTCTGCGTTAAAGTAATCGGCCAGAAGGGATCATATGGAACGTCAGTGTTTATATCCACCCTTTTAATTTTTTTTTTTTTTTTTTTCGTAACTCCCGAAACGACTGCGAAACGATGGTACGAGGGGGTCGAAGAATCCTTCCCTCAAACTGCGTTTGTTTCCCGTCAGCGCAGTGAGGGAAGGATGAAGGAGAGGTTAATTCCCAAAGTGAAAAGATCCTCGGGAGCTCAGTAAAACGGTAGAAAGCCCGGAATGAGCGATAATATTTTACCCTTAAATTCATTCGCGCGACCGCTAATTAATGACAAGCACCCGAAAAACGTGACTTGTCCGTTGACTCCTGTCTCTCTCTCTCTCTCTCTCTCTTAGCCCTTCTATCTGCAGGGCATACGTATAAATTACATATTTACAACGACGTTCTTCAAAGGATCACTTGCCGGTAGCGTAAGTCTCGACATTAACCGGAGCCGATCTCTCGTTTACGCTCGGGCCGTTTTTGATTCGTCCGACCCGGTTTTCGGAGCGTTAACGCACATCGTTCGTTGAACGATGTTTGTTTCCGCGGGTAGCTTTCAGAGCTTTTGGGAGGCCCCCGGTGGGGTGGCGGCCGGGCAATGTCGGCTACGGTGGTTTACAGTGGGTGGGTATGCAACTGCTACGGGGGTTTCTGGTGGGTAACGTTGATGCCGGCGGTGGGCCGCTTCCCACCCTCTCAAGTAAGCTTTCGTAGAGCGAGCGAGAGACAGCCAACGCGGAACAGAAACCCTGCGGGCACAACCGGCGCGTGCCTTGTTTAACTAGCCTTTTAATTAGAAACGCTAAAAAATTTAGCGCACGAAATACATCCGTGGCCTCCTCAAAATTGTGTGGCCCGGGCGAGAGGCACGCGAGAGGTAACAACCCGGTCTCCTTTTGTGTGGCTCCATTGTATCACGGTCTCGCAAACTGAAATTTACCGCCCAGCCTCAGCTCTCGCTCGCTTGATTCTCCGTACACTGCAACTCCCTTGCCACGCCGCGTTACGGTGCAACTCAACCGCAATCCTCTCTCCTACAAGCATTGCTCGTAATTCTCAATGCGCGTTCGCGATTTTACGGAGTTGAGGTTATACGAGAAATATCATTATTCGATTCGATAAGAGTTTCAACCTCCGGAATTTCTACGGAATTTCGATTTTCGTGAAATATGACAAATTTCTCGAGTTGAGCGGAAATTTAATGGAATTTCTGGAAATTTCGCGTCTCCATTAAGACGCGGGGAAATCGTTGAAATTTCAGAAAAAAAAAAAATGGAATATATATATCGAAAAAATAAAAATTATTTTTCGAAACAATTTCTACCGAAATAATTTTCCGATTCGCCGAAAGAGATTTTTTTTTATTACATGTGGAAATCGTGTTTATTACATTTTTTTTAAATTTTCGCGATGACAAAAAATAATAAGAAAATTTCACGAAACTCGAATATTTGGTACAATTGAAATGATGAAAATGTTTAATTAGCATGCATTCTTTGATCGCACAGATTTTCAGCAAAAGAACACTTTCGTTTCGCGTTTCCGCTGATTTTGTTAAAAAGCATAATAAAATTATTTTCTTTCGAGGATTTAGCTGCATTCGTGTATTTTTCTTTCTCTATTCGCCGTGCAGAGAGGGAGAGAAGCGCAGTGGGTAGGAAACAATGCAAGTCGCCCTGGATGAACAAAAGCCACGAGATTCAAGCACTACATATTTTTTTTACTCATTTTTTTTGTTTTTTTTTGTGTTTTTTTGTGTTTTTTTTTTAATATAGTGCCCAAGCGCGGTGCTTAGCACTCCCCCGCAGCTACGGCGGTCAAGAAACGGGAGCATAAAGACTACAGGTTGCATATGTACCCACAGGTATTCTCCACCCGGCGGGATTTACCGACAGTTTTTCCCACTCGTATTCCCGAGACCTTTTGTGTTTTTCCTCTCAACGGCAATCCTTTTTTTTCTTTTTTTTTTCACAACTTTCGCTCGAAATTTGGTTTAGACTTCTATATAAGCGATTTACCAACAATCCCGGGGCATCACCCGGACTTAACTATTTCAATTTTTAATCCACAACAATACGATATTTTTTTTAATTCACCCCTCGAGCTTCAGTCGGTATTCTATACTTCTTCGCGTTCGCGTTTATTTGATACGCTTCGACACCCGTGATATTTCATCCCTTTTTCTCGTACAGCGCACCCTTATACTCGCGGCCCTCGGGGAGTTCGGGGCCACAATATTGGATTTATTCAACTTCGCCCACTCCGTCGAAAAACTTACACCCTAAATAAAAAGGGTTGTCACTTGAAGTGCGAGAGTCCACGAAGTCGGCATTCCACCCCCTCTTCTCTATGCAGACTCTCTCGATCTCTTTTGCCTTCTGGGTGAGAAGACTCGTCGTCTCGCCGCGCGCTTCTCCCCCTCGTCGCAAGCACTCTTTCGCGCCAACTTTTTTCAACCCTACGCCCCCCTACGGCCCGTAAACTTTGACAGCCGGAGCCAAAAATACCGGAACATTATTAAATATGATTATCCTCACGGTGGTTGTATAGCGAAGTAAGGTTGGGACGCGTTGCAGCAGGTGAATGTGGACGGAAAAAAAAAGTTGAGGATAGGATGAAGGTAACGGTGGTGGTGGCTGTAAGTCGTAGCAGAACTAAAAAGTTATCGCGGTAGGGGAGGGTTTTGCAGCTCCGCGGAGGAAGTGGGTGGGTGGGTTGGCGCTCGAGGCTTCGGCGAACGGTGACTCTCGAGGAGTGCCGAAGGGGTGTGTTTTTTCTTTTTTTTTTCTTTTTTCGAAAAGGGGTGAGTGAAAGAGCGATAGCTACGACATTGCTGATATATATACGTCGAAGAGCGAGAGCCGGCGGAACCGCGCGACCAGGCGTCTGGAGAGTAGCGCGCTGCGGCTCTCAAACTTTGATACGATTAAGACGGAACGAATTAATCTTCATCCATCCACCAACAGTAGATGGTAGAGGGTACGCCGCTAGTGGTCGTCGCGGCGGGCACGCTATAGCGATCACGATGGCGCGACGAAGGAATTTAAAAAAGGGGTTTGAACTCCGTTTCCCGTCGTTCGAAACTCCGTGGAATGAGGAAGTAAGCGACGCTCGGGCGATGGAATGAAAGGATTCCGGGCTCCCGCGGATTGGAGCTTTGCAGGGGTCTCGCAGAGGGCTTCGACCCACTAGCCATTACAAAAAGGGTTAAAGTTAACGTCAATTAGAAAAATGCGACTCGACCACCGGTTGGTGATGAATCAGATTCTACCTATCACGGGGTTTACGGTTTTTTTTCAACGGGTTACGTCGACTCCAATTTTCAATGATTCTCAGACTCAAATCCTTTCAATGCTAGAGATCGGATCACTTTTTTTTTTTTTTTTTTTCGAAAACTCCGCACCCCCAGCGACTCGATTTTTTTATAGATCCAAATTTTTGTAGAAACGAAATTTTTTTTAATTCGAGCAAATGATGCAATTAATTTTTTTTTCTCATTTGGGGTGAAAATTTGATCAAACTCTGGAAATAAACAGTACGAAAGGGAGAATTTGAATTGTGATTCTAATAGCGATTGGTTTAACGCCGGATGTCGTGGTTTCTCATTCGAACGATTTCGAGCCGAAAGCTCTCAAAAGCCCAGTAATTCGGTAACTCGAATTTGGAGAAGGTTAACGCTCGATAGAAAGGGGAGGGGGTGGTGAGGGTAGAAGAGGGGAAATCTCCTGCGGTACCTATGTCTATAAGCTATGCCTGAGATCCGCCGAAGGTTACTTCGCCGAACGGCGGAGAACGGTGCACGGTCAGCAGCGGTCAACCGATCGTTTTTAATCCCATTGTGAACATAGCTTAATCGAGAACCCATTATCTCGGTTTGCAGGACGAGTTTCTATCTACTCGCGGCATTTCACCGTTACCTCGAAAGAAAGAGAAGGGGTTAAAAAGGAGAAGGGCTTGAATTCTCGTTCTTCGTATAGCGATGAGAAATGGGGATGATTGCACCCCTACTATAAACTATAGTTACGTAACTAAAATAAGCGCCGAAAAAAAAATCTGTTATTATTTAATAAAATCACCAAAAAAAAATGTGGGTAACATATGCCATATTGGGTAATGAGGGTACCATATACCCACCCCAGAGATCTCCATACGAGGGTATGGAGTGCGTGCAGTGGAGGTTGGGTCACAGACAGACAGACGGACGGACAGAAAGGTTGCGAGAAACTGAGAGTACAGTCGGCAATCTCGTCCGTGAGCATTAAATGCCTCAATCTTCCGGTCGTCGGATTCCCGACGGACCTGAACGCTGGCCGTGCTAAGGGTTTCCCTTCCCGCACGTCCTGTGTCCGCTATGTGTGGTTCTGCTGATCGGATAGTATTTAGCAATAAAGTTTGATTTCCCGACAGCTTTCGCGGCAACGAGAACGAGAGAGAGAGAGAGAGAGAGAGAGTGGGAACCGGACGACGCCAGGGGGTGAAAGAAGTCCCTGATTTCGTCGGGGTTGCGAAAATTACAGTCGAACGTCGAACGAACGAAACGGGTGAGCATTTTCTCCCCCGTTGAGCATAGGAACGTTACTCCGTAGCGCCGCGGCAACGTGCGAAGTGTTGGCATTTAGTACTCTGCCGTGTATCGAAGCCGCGCTATAACCATAGGGATGATCGAAGGTGGTTGGGGAATTTCGAGGGTGAGAACGTAGTCGAGGGAAAGAGTATTAGTCGGAAGCTACTGCTACTAGTGCTGCTTCTGCTATCCTGGCTGTTAGGGTTCCACGAGGAACGGAAAGCTGCAGGAAAGGAAGGAAGAAGGGATGAGAGTGGTCGCTGAGGTGGTCAGCGGCTTGCAGGCTGCAGAAACGAGATGTACGAGAACCGATGATAAAAAGAGCTGTGGGGCTTCCGAACGTCGACCCGCGGAGGAAAGGGAGGACGTGGGGAGGAAGAGGGTGGACGAAACTGCTCCGAATGGCCAACTCGATCGTCGCGTTGGGTTTTTTGTTATAGTGGTCGTGCTGCTACCCTCGAGCTACGATCGGAGACCGAGGTATTTTTCGTCGTCGCTGTTTTCAGAGCCGTAGTAATTTAGCATAGTTAGCGATAAAAAAAAAAAAGAAACGGATGAAAGAGAATTTTAAACCTCAGGTAATAGGCAATATTGTTAGGAATTAAATGATTCGACGAGGGATGGAGGGATTTAATAAAAAAAAAACTTTAATTTTCGAAATTTTACATAAATTAAAAATATTTAAATCGAAAGATCGGCATCGGCAACTAAATGGCAAATTTCATGTTTTTAAATTTTCAATTACATATTTTTGGTTGAAAAAAAATTTTTAAGTTTTTTTTTTTTCTCGGAAAAAATATATATTTCGATCGAAATTACAAATACCCGATGTGTCTACTTAGTTACTCAGCAATGTTTCAAATTATTCGCACCTCGTCGAGATCGTGACTGAAATTTCTTTTTTTTTTTTCGCTTGTTCCTCGAGAAATTCGAACTGTTGGAATATTTCAGAAATCCAAGAACGTCGACGGAATATAAATATTGCGCGTTGCAGCAAATTGTTATATCTAAGCCATGGAAAATCGTGATCTCGCTAGCGAAGCACAGACATCAGCCGCTTCCATTCGTGTAGTAGAGACACGGAGTGTACTTCTCGAGATAAAAGTCGTCCCTCAAGGCAAGACGCGTACGTACTGCATGTATATAAACGGGAGAGACTGCTTGATTCTCAGGAGAGGGCGGGGGGTGGGAGAGAATAACTGTATTTACCCAATCGGAGGTTCGACGTCGAATCGACGAGAAAACGACGACGAGAGAAGAGGAGTTGGCGGAGAATAACGACGAGACGAACGAGCAGAGACTGACGGCGTTTCGTTCGCTCGTACGATCACTGCGAACGCTTTCTCTCTCTTTCTCTCGGTCTTTCTTTCCACAGGAGGCACGCGAAGCAGAAGGAAAAGTATGGAATATTTAGCGTTCAGTGAGCTATAAAAGCAATTATATGGGTCCCATTGTTTGGCGGGAGTGCGCCTCAGCGATACGGAGGTGAAGCGGCTTGGATAACGGGTGCGACTGTAGTAGGGAGGGGTGTAGAAAAGGGTAGGAAAGAGGTGCTGGATGAGTGGGTGCACCTCGGAGTTGAAACGACAGAATTCGAATAGCCGAAGCGAGTCGAACCCCATCGCGAAAATCAAGAAGTATATACCATGACGGCAATAAATACGCCGTTGGATGAACCGATTCGGAACAACATATACCTAATGCTTTGCCAACTTTTGGCAACGTCCCATAGCTGCGTCTTGCTACCACTACAAATTTTTTTTTTCCATCCAAATCACGATTTTTCTTAAAGGTACACGAGTTCTATTATTAAATAAAATGACTTAAAAAAAATGTTCACGGATTTAGATGCTATTGATTGTTTATAATAATAACATCCGGACTGCCGATTTTTCACCAAAAAAGACGAAAAAAAAAAAAATTTGAGAAAAATTGAAAAAACTACTGACGCAAAAAAGAATAATATAAACAAATGTTATCGACAAAAAAAGGTGAATTTTTTTTCCACCCCTAACATATTTGAAAAATTACGAAATTTCAGTGGTGATTTTATATATTTTCTTTTTTTAATTTTTGATGCAACGATTAATTTGGAGATCGCGGAGCCTCTGTCCTCGCAGTTCTGCGCTGTTCCCTTCAGAGGCAAATCATCCCCTATTCTCAATTATTCTTTTCTCGAGGCCTCTCGGTCGCGTAGTAATAAATCGCGATTCGGCACACCCCCTTCCCAGGAGATCCGTATAATTATTATTTAATACGTAATTAGGAATAACAAATTGGACGTTACAACAGCGGTGAACGGCAGGCCGTGGAACGTTGGAACAAATTTAGATGCGAAGAAAAATAAAAGAGTCTGGTGAGCGAGAAAAGTGGGTTTGGGTAGCGAAAAAAAAAAAGGAAAAAGGAAATTCAAGCTAAAGAACAAACTACCCTGTCGGAGATACCGGAGTAGGGTTGGCGCAGCAGAGGATGGAATCGAGTGACAAGAGGGTGTGAGGACTGGGGGTACGTTGGTGCGACTCATTCTAGACACTCCTTAGCCAAAGAAGGTGGACGATGGGAACAAGCAAGCGGCGTAAGGCAGTCAGTCCACCAAGCAGCCGGCAGCGGCAGTAGAAGTCTAATATAAATGTCCCAGCCGTGCGGCAAGGCGGAACCGAGACATTCGCTAATTAAAAAACTTGAAAAATTAAAACACATTTCTCTCGTTTCTTCCCGCAGTTGTTCCTCGTCGATCCCTCCCTTTTTTTTCCACCCTCCCGCTACCCCTGTCCCGTTTTTCTCGTCTTTGCACGGCACGAGTCTTTTCGGTTTGCAGCCTCATTCCTTAATTTCTGGTATCTGATCGGCCATCTGTTTCAAGTCATCTCGAATCACCCCCTGTACTGTCCTTTCCTGCACCCCCACCCCTTCGCCACCCCCACATTTTGTCCACTTATATTCCATTTCCTTGGTGCTTTTCACGAGACACCAAACTCACGGCCACGTGTTTCGAAACTCAGTGAAACCCACTTAACCGTGTATCTTAGCCCACCGCTCCTAACTTCTACCGTCTATCTTCGTTTTTTTTTATCAACTTATTCGTTCTGCTCAATAGCTACGAAGATAAATTAACATTGATAACCGGAGCAGATCTCCGATATATCTCCGTATATCTTCGGGCACATGCTTCTTCGGAAATGTCCTTTAAATCATATTAATCCATAAAGTGCAGAACTTTTCAGGATACGATGGGGGCGCTGCTCTTCGGAAAAGGAACGAAACTATCCGGGCAATTCATTCATTTTTGTTCACACCTCAGGTCGAAGCGTACACTCTGAACTCTATATAAATCAAGTCGTGTCTGCCTTCGTGAGCATTGATCCGGTCGCATATTTCGCGATAAGATATAAACGACCCGGGAGAGGGAGGGGATGAAAGGGGTTCGAGAGACCATTGAACGAAGCGACATCGCACCGATCTGAATGGCTATGAATGCTTTTCATTCTATAGCTATAAACAATTCAATAGTGTTTTAACTTATTTATGTCCCGTTAAATGCCGGAGGCTAATTAGATGACGACGTAAAGATTCCGAACCCGAGGATCGCTCGGTGGGACCCTTGAAATTGTTCGTACCGACGCTATAGTCAACGACTCGCTGACTCTCGTTTCGGGGTGTAAGAGAACTGTGGAAAAGATCCCGTGGAGGGAAGGAGCGCCGTTGCATTCGCGAGGAACGAAGAGATTTCCCATAACCCACCGACCCCGACGACCCACAGACAATGGCAAAGAATGGCCCCGAGGCTTCCTTCGGTGAATAGGCCTCAAGACACTGAATGTTGTAATGCGAAAGACTCTCCCATTGTCGAGGAAAGGGCAGTTAAGTGCTCCCGTCTGCTGGCCTCGAAAACGAAGTGAGCTCTTCAACACCCGGTGCCAACGGGGCACCCAACACCCATCATCGCCAACCTTTATGCAGACTACCTATTCCTCATTGGCTCGACTTTGGATGCAAATCTCTACTACTCTCTCTCTATCTTCCGGCGCAGCAGATGCGATGCGATCTTTCGACGCGAACGCAAGTGACGAACGCTTTTTCGATAACTCGAAAAAGCATTCGATGTAAATGAAAAAAAAATAAAAATTTTTTGGAAAACGACTAATTTCAAAATAATTTTTCAAATTAAATTTTTTTATTTATTTAAAAACTATTTATAATATTGTATAATTTACAAAATTATTTTTCAAAATTCGAAAAAAATTGAAAATTTGTAAAAAAAAAAAAAATTATCAAGAATTTTGATTTGTCGATTATCAACAACTGATAATTTGATTACGACATAAATAGATTTTTGGTGAAGTTAGACTCACGATTTGGCGCGACGATGAACTAAAAATCGTGTAAAAAAAAAAAAGACTGAGAAATGGTGGATTTGGAAGAAGGAGACGGCGAAGTACGAACGACAAAAGTTTAGCGTGCGGCGGTGGTCGGGACAAAAAACGGTCCCTGACCGAGACACGATTCTCGCGCCGAATGATAGATCGTCGTTCGGATCTTTTCAACGGGTTCCCTCAGCCGGAAGGAAAAAAGGAGAATTTAAGATCCCCTCCCCCCCTCCTTTTCCCTTCTGTCTTGCGGAACAGTCGGAACACAGAACGCATATATACATTCACGCGGTCATATCCATGGTATTTCTTTTTCTTCGCGTTGTAATAAGAGAACTTTTAATTATACGACGAAAAATTTTACCGCCGCGGTTCCCGGTCGTATTTGTCGCGAAACAAAACTCATCAATCATTTTACACCGGTATCTTTCTTCGCTGTAATTTAATTGCTTTGTATTCTTATTATAAATTAAAATTTTTCTTTATAAAAAAAAAAAAAAAAAAAAAAAAAACGAAAATATTTGCAAATTTTACGAGTTTCTTTCGAAAATAATTATTCAATTCCATTTTGTGAAAAATGTATAGCGGAATAATTGAATGAAAAAAAAAAAAAAATGATAAACTCCGAAAAAATACGTAATTAATGATACGAATGATCTGAATTTTTGTTATCGCCAAATTAATCGCCATGTATAATAAAAATTCAAAAAACACATACATATTCCCCTTAATTTCCGACAACTGAATTCATAATTAGAAACACGTGTTCTATCTTTCGATTTCCTCGTCAGACTTCTTTTTATAGACATTGCTACACGTATAAAAAAATCTTCCCCTTCCACAGCGCAAAAGGCAAAAGTCTCGTTCCTCTGAAAACTCGTAACTCGAAACCCCTTTCATTGTAAGTCTTGTCTCTCGGTAACATCGCGAGTGTGCGTAGCGTACAAGATAAACAAAACACTTGTATCCGCGGCTATAAGACACGAAGTCCGCGGAAAAACCAAAGCATCTCCGAGTTGTATGCACGTGTCGCACGGCAGCCTTTGTGATCCGCGAGTTAATCGCTCGCCTCCGATCCGAAAAAAAAAAAAAAAAAAAAAAAAACAGAAAAGCAATTCCCGGTAGTGAACTTCCGCGGCGTGAGAGACTACGGAGCTATAATATCCGAGTTGCGACTCTACCGATATTGTATTACGTTCTTCGTCTCGCGACGACGGCGACAGCGCCGACGTAGATCTTGTTACCTGAGCAACACGTTCGTCAATTATCAGCTTCATTCGCGATCTCGCGAACTTGTTCCGTGCGACTTGAAGACAGTAAAAAAACATATGCGCGAAAAAAAAAAAAAAAAAAAAAAAAAAATGTTTCGTAGATATATGTGACTAAGTTCGACGTTACCGACACTTTCTCGTCTTTCGCGAACGTAAATGTTTCATTTTTTAAACAGCTGTTGTTGCAGGAAAGATAGGATAGGTGTACCATAACTTCGTTAGAAACACAATCGTTCGAGTTGTATATGTATAGAATAACGAAACGCGGCAGGAATAATACGATCTATAATATCGGTAAGTCGAAACTTTAATACATCGATGAGCGATAGATATGCAGTATATATGTGTGTATATATACTATATATGTATATATATGATATACGTGAATATATTTATGGTACCGGAACAATCACACCTGCCCTACGGAGGTAGTGAGATATATATCTCCCTCGGTTTACGCATATACGTGCGACACAGATAAAGTTGTTTGCTTTGTTTCGGTAAACCGCGAGTTTATCGTTTGACGCGGCAACACAGATATCGGGAGCGTACGAGACTCGTAACTGTGGTCACACACGTGGCGTTGCCGCTAACAAGAGACGGAATTGCGGACTATATACGCTAAGAGTCCCGGAAACTTCAGAACATCACATCGAAGCGACTGTGATATTCAGTTATTAATAATCTCCCAAAATTTCCGCCCGACGAATAATACGATACGATTAATGCTGAACAATAAATTTCCTTCGAATTTTTTTTTTTTTTTATTGCATTTATTTTATTTCGCAATCGAATGAAATTTTTCGCGAAAACGAATATTAGACGAATAATTTATCGGAAGATATCGGGAACTCAAGAACAGCGGATTTATAGCGAAACCGAAGAATTTCGACTCGAAACTCTTTTTTTTCGACACAATGAACACTTCAAACGTCATTCATACGTTTGTTTATCGTATGGGCGGATTTCGCGATGGCCTCAGAGAGACAAATACATTGCAACCCCCACAATACGATGAATGAGAGGGCAATGGAAAAAAAATAAAATAAATAACGCGGAAAGAAAAAAATGATGAAACGCCGCTAGCCGTTAGAAATTTATCATTATTATCATTGCGGAAGATATATTCAGCGCACAATGTGGCCGGTTTATGGGGAGTATCATGCGAGATGTACAAAATAAAAGTACTCTTCAGCGTATGCGGGGTTGATACGCTCTAACCGAGAGGGATGAAAGTATTATCAAGAGCTGCTTAGCGTTCCTTTTGTTTATCCACGTATGATTTTTTCATATGTACGTATCTTTCGTATTTCAATTTTTTTTTTTTTTCCATATCATTTCAGCACAGATTTTGTACCGAGCGCACGAGTACGTTGTGCGCGGATACTTGCCGCTCTCGCTATTTCCGTGCATTTATTTTTTTTTTTTTTTTTTTACTCATCCCACTTCGCTTCTTTTCGTATTTCTTTCTCTATTTTACATTATATTACGGTAACGTACGAGGGGAGGCTGACGATGTAGCGGAGAGAAATTAAGAAAAAAAAAAAAAATACGAGAAGGTCGAGTGGAAGACAGACAAGTGAAGCGACCCGGGAGCGCTGCTGGAGAATACACATCGTAGGAAAACAAAAAAAAATGAAAAAAGAAACGATTTAAGGGGGATGAAAGCTGTGATCGACGTACGTAAATACGCGGATCGTAATTCGCTCATTCCGTTATATATGCAGCGTACGCACTGCTTTATAGTACACAGCCTCCGTTCGCTGGAGATGAAGCTACGCGAAGCAGATTAACAGAAAGGGATTATAATGAGAAGGAGAACGAGGAGTCGAGTGCCACGAGAAAAATGGATATGGATATTTATTTCCGAACGTGAGAAAAATTTGTACGCAATATTTTTTTTCCCCCTCAATATCAACGAGTCTCGTCTCATTTCCGTTTCATTCCTCGTCCTTGAAATTGTAATTATAATATTTGAATAATAAAAAAAAAACCCAAACAAATTATTAATCGCCGCAGCTGACAAAATATTCCAGTCAATAAAATTATTTGTCATCGCCGCGGAAAAAAATGTATAACACACACGGAAATGAATACTTATATTTTTTTTTCCGAATGTGAGAAAAATTTGTACACAATATTTTTTTCCTCGATTTCAACATTCTGGTCTCGTATCCGTTTTATTCGTCGTTTTAAATGTTGTAATCGTAGTAATAATAATAGTAATAATAAAAAAATTGATTAATGACCGCAGCTGGAAAAAAAATTCAACGCGGAAAAAAAATATTCAAAATACGCGAAATAAGTATATTACGCGCCCTTTTGCAGTGATGTTTCACAAAAAAAAAAAAATTGTGTTACCGCGAAAAGGCATATACATCGCGACAGTGAACGGGATACGCGAATAACGAATTTGCGGGTTATTTTCACGAAACTTGTTTTAAGCTTCGTGATTCGATGGAGTTTTAGGATATTGGAATAAGCGATGAAATAACCCGTCGTGCCGCGTACCCCGGGGTTGCTGCTAGTTTTCCCGAGTGCCGGATATAGAGGAGAGTTTCTAAACACGAGAAGAGATTCTGATACATACCAGTCCTCCAGTATGCGTCGAATGAACGCGCGAGGAAACCGTCGAGGGAGGGGGGGGGAGGGGGAGATATTGTACGAACGAAATTACCACACTGTAAAAATATTTAAATCCGTGAAACAAGCAATTCGACACGAGCCGACCGTACCGCGAATGGCCTCGGAGAGTCGAGAGACTCACGCGCGCACCACACTGGTGTTCACTTCGCTTCGACGCTTTTCACCGTCTCTTTCCCACACATTCTGTATCATCATCATCCTTCGCCTAGCAACGGGCAGATGGCGAAATGACTGATATTTATTTTTGTACAAACAAACGCTTTAATGATGAGGTAACGCGACCGACCCGAGGATACACGTCGGTGTGTAACGCGTCGGTGCGATTTCTGTCGATTTTACAGACATTCCGCGCGATTTGCGAAAAACATTTTTTTTGCACTTCCCGCAAACGAATTTTTTCGTGAACTTCGATCTTTTTTAATATACAACTGAAAATACGAGCCAATTGCAAAAATTGATTCACAATGAATTCAACAAACGCAACGATGCAAAAAAAACGAAAAAAAATCACTGTAAACGACTGCGAATCTCGTAATTTTAGATAATATTTTCGTGTATTTATATAATTTTTGAAAAATGTTATAGGCGTACGTATCGACAGGACAATCGAATAGTTTACTGATGCAAAAAGATTCCAATCAGTTAAAAGAATTAATAGTCGGAAAATCATTAAAAAAAAATCACTCGTATCGAAACAATTTTTTCTCCCAATTAATCACTTTTTTCACTATAAATGCCGACGAAAAAAAAAAAAAATTAATTAACAAATTGCCTAAATCTGATAAAAAATAAAAATTAAAAAAATACGAGTTTCGAGTTTTTCGCAATTTCTTCGCGTCTGGCAATCGCGAGAGTTCGCTGGCTATTTCTTTAACGTTGAATCTCGTGAAAAATATTCTCCAATATACACATCGGAGGTATATGTATGTTTTATTCAATTTGTAACAATTTATTTTTCATTCCGCGTGTTCTCGAGAGCGACGCGCGCTTGTATAATCGTAAGCCATCCACACAAATACGTATATACGATTTATATTATGTGTTACAGACGTCGTCCACGTCGGTGGTAACTCCAAGCTTCGCATGCCGTACGGATAAACACGGTACATATTCAGCCCGAGCCACAGGCATGAGGAGCAGTGGCTGTGCCATCTGAATAAATACAAGCAAATCAAATTCTCTTCGCGCTCTCTGGCATATCCATTACGATTATGAAGGATGTAGAGAGACGCTCTCTCTCTCTCTTTCTCTTGTCCCTCGACTCTCGCGCCCTCTTTGTCTTTAGTCGTTGTTCTTCATTTTTCTCTCATTCTACGAAGCTTTTGTTTTAATAGACGATGTATACTCGGGATACGTTGACTCCGATACAGAAACCGAAATAACAAGAGCGAAAAAAAAAAAAAAAAAAAAATTGAAAGAGAGAGAAAAAAAATAATCCCGGACTTTGCCACGTTTCCACGATGACATTTGACTAAAACGAGGATAAGGGAAAAAATGTTTTACAATTAGTATTTTTCACTCCCGTTCGCGTTCTCGTTACTTCGTTCGTATAGGAGAAATACAAAAATCGTCGATGCAGTCGCCGTTGTCACTGTATCTGGCATATCCATTACGATTATGAAGGTATAGAACGCACGCCGGTTAGCCTTCATTCCAATACGCGCGTCTCGTTTTTTTTTTTTTTTTTTTTTTTCATAAACGCACGCGAGTGTCCAGATGCGACAAAGAGTTTTGCACGTGAGCGAAGGTTTTTCTCGAATCCGGAGTGACAGAAAAAATATTTCGAGTAAAATTTGAAAAATATTTTTTCGTCGGTCTTGTTGTCCCGGCAACGTAACGTCAATATCCAGCGACCCTTAACCACGGATTAATACCCGCGTGCGAATACTCGCGATGCAACAACCATTCGAAATATTTTTCATCGCCCTTTCCATCTGTTGACTGCTCTTTTTCAACGGAACCCGACGAACAAATTTTTTTTTTTCTTCCGAACGAAAAAAAAAAACGTTAACAGCTTTCGGCATTCGATCGCATAGATGTAATTTTTTTTTTAAGGACATTATTACGAAATATTGTAATGAGGGAAAAAGCGAAGGGTAAGTCGGGATTTAGTCGAAGAGCGCGTAAAAACGGAGCAGTAAAGTGTATACGGTTCATGACGCGTTTTTACGGTGTGTGCGGAAAATACACGTTTTTCAAACGAGAAAAATGATTTTTTGGAACTCTAATAGAATATCGCTGTGATTTCGATAGTGACAATATTGAAAAACTCAAATTTCATTCCGATTTTCGTTAAATTTGAAATATCGTAAAAAACTTGAAAAAAAAAAAAAAATGTTCGTAATTTATATCAGACATTTTGTAAATTTCGGAGGGATTAAAAGTCGAATGTCTGAAAACTTCGTTCGCGAAGACTTATATGCAGATTGGCGGAAGTGAGAATAAGAGAACCGGAAGGACGCGGTAGGGGGAGGGGGTGAAAGGGGGTGAAACGGAGCGCGGTAAATATTATAGGGGTATACAGAATTGTGAAGGAAGAGAGCCCCAGCAGCGTGGAGAGGATAGTGCCGTTCCGCCTGTTGGTTAACGCACTCGGGACGAGCGAAAAGCAGAAGGTAGACTCGGCGACGACGCCGACGTCGTCGACGACGACGAGGAAGCTGGGCGACCAAATTGAATTTGGGTTCTGGCCGCTGTGTTTAGATTCCTCGCTGGTTGTTTAGTTTAGAGGAACAAAGAAAACATCTATGTGTTTATTCTACCCGACGCTTCGTCTCCCGCGCGCTCTTTCTCTCGTCGTTCTTCTTTATCTTCCTTCTCCTCCGTCGTTCTCTACCCTTTCCACCGCACTTTCTCTCATTTTATCGTTTCCTTCTCTCTCTCTCTCTCCCTCTCCACTCGCGTTTTGCTCTCCTAACGACACGCGCGCTTTGCTCGACCGCAATCTTTTCCTTCAGTCGTCTCGGCTCTCGAACGTTAAGTTCCATCGATTCGGAAGAAATTTACCGATATACCGATTTCTCGATAATTTCTCATTTATTTATCGATTTCGATGTAAAACAAATAATCTCAAAATGTAGCCGTCGAATTTAATAATTTTTTCGATTTTAAGATTTTCGATCGAAAAAAAAATATATGGATATCGGCATTCGGGGGATTCCCCGAATTACGAGTTTTACGATACGAATTTTACGTCTACGCGTATATCGCGACATCGTACTTCGCGCGATATCGTAAAGTGCCTATAAATTTGTCGTGTTAACGAACACTTATTTGCTATAATGTTTGATTATAATACTATAAGAACGAGTGAGTAATATTGAACTCTACGATACGCGAGGAATGCGTTGACGGTTAATAGAAAGATAAATGTAAAGAGGGCAAACGGGGGAGCAAATCTTGTTGGGGAATAAAGGGAGATAGGCGTGTCTCGTGTTCTGTGGGAGCGACGAGATCCACACGCTGTTTTAAAATCGTGAGTGAGCAGCAGCAGCAGCTCGCGTAGTTGTTTCAGGTGTTCTTCGTCCCCCTTTGCTCTGCACACGTGTATATATACGTGTACGCGTGCGTATGACTCTCGAAGCGACGATGTTTGAGGCTAAAAGAGAAAAGAGCCGTTCGCCGAGCGATCGGGAAGGGAGCCGAAGAATTGGGTTTGATTTCACGTGGTTCCGCGGCACCATCACTGATAATGTTTACTCCCGACGACACGAATGTTTGGTCGCAAGTTGTTCCAGGTGGCGAACGTTGGTGGATTATTCTTTTGTCAAGCGATCAGCTGACGACAGCGCTAACGACGGTAACAGAATTACCCGCGGTTCGGATTTCATTTAAAAAATAATAATAAATAATTTGAAAAAAGATCGATCCATCGAAAAATCCATTTTTGGGGTGTTATTCGTATGCAAATAATAAAAATTATATCAGAATTTCGATTATTTTAGACAAAAAATTAGTGTTTATTTTTTTTTTATTTTTTTTTCAAAAAAAAAAAAAAACGAAAAATTTAAGAATTTCATAAAAAACGATGCAATGTTATTTTTTTTACCCGATTACGATACCATTACGGATAATCGCTTGAAATTTTTGATATGATTTTTTTTTTACGAATTATTGTTCGTAAAAATAAAAAAAAAAAAACGAAATCTTCTCTTCGAAATTTTGGAATCGCTAAGACAAATCAACGATTCAATTAACGAGGAATTAATCGAATCTCAGAATCTCCTCGATATTCAATCGAATCGATGGAATACGTGTAATCAGTATAAATTGAATATCAATACCGCGCGAAAAATCTGTTGGAGATTTCGCAGTTCTACAAACAATAATCGAAAACGAAGGATAGCATTATGGTGAAGAAGGTAAAGTGATACCCGAGCAATGGTCCGTCCCTCGGGGGGGAGAAGAGAAAATCATTGTATCGCTAAACACTGAAATCGGTTCGCAGCACGAGATTTCCTTCGGTATCCACTCAACGGCACGAAGTTAGCGTGTGAATAATGGAGCGTAATCGCCCCTACAACCAGTTTCAACGTCTTCTCGTCTTATGTATGTCGTATATAGTATAGAATACTATATCACCTAATCGCTTATATATATAGATATATACATATATATAGGCGAATAGCCTGTGGCGAGGGAAAGGAAAATCGAATGGAAATCTTCGGGAAACCGAAGGTGGAAGATCGAGACGTATACGTAGAGAATTGCCAGATTGGATTTAAGTACACAGCTATGAGGTTTCCGAACGATTAATAATGCAACGACGAAACCCGGGATGTGACGAGGGCGATACGAACTCTATAGCGTTGTGTGCTCGAGGAAGAGGCGCGCGCGCGAGAGTTCCCTCGCGCCGTATTGAGACTTAACTCCTCAGCGATCTCGATGTCTTAGAATCGAACGCGAGGTATACACCCAATCGGAGTATCGCATTTAAATACCATTTTTCGGCGATTTTAACAGAGAAAAATATTTTAAAAAATTAAATAGGAGTTAATAAAAAAAATTTCCGAAAAAAAAAAAAAAAACATCGAAGATCGAATTTTTTTTTCGCGTCATTCTTGGCGCCTAAATTTTTGCGTTAACATATTTTATTTTAATTAAAAAATTAATGTATTTATAAATGGCGACACAAATCTGTGATGAATCTACGAATGTTTGTACAGTTGTTTAATCGCTGTGAAATTGAATTACGCGACGATAGGATTTTATAAATGTTAGTGTCAATAATTCGAATGTCTTTTTATTCTAATCTATTGATTAAATCATTGATTTCGTTCGGTTCAATCGGCAATCTTGTCGCTTCGATATTCAATAGTCACACAGGTTAACGACGATGGCGTGAATAACGCGCCGTAATGATCGGCTCACGAAACAATTCAATTTTATCGTCTCGAGAAATCTTAGACTCTCGAGGCGTGTGGATTCTATGGTTCGACTTTCCTTTTCGAAATCGTCGATGAACTCTCGTGGCGTTGTCACAATCGAAGTTGCAAGTGAACAGAGACTTTCGACAACGCAGGGATGACATTTTTTTTTGTCCTGACGAATGAGAATGATTATCCGGGGGATATAGTTTAAGGGACAGCAACGCCCCGACGACACGATATATTTCGCGTTTTGTTTTGTCGTCGTAAGCGTCTGGAAAACTCCTCGTGATCGGTGGAAAAATGCACACGGAAACGCATGTTTATTTATTATTTATTATTTATTATTTATTATTTATTATTTATTATTTATTATTTATTATTTATTATTTATTATTTATTATTTATTATTTATTATTTATTATTTATTATTTATTATTTATTATTTATTATTTATTATTTATTATTTATTATTTATTATTTATTATTTATTATTTATTATTTATTATTTATTATTTATTAAAAAAACGGGTTGAGTAGATATCCAAAAATCTTCCGTCGTCGTTTTTCATAGAAACGCGACGAGTTCCGGGGGTGTGTACCAATTCAATAATTTTTATATCTCAACCAGCTGTAACCACCGCGGGCGTAGATTGCTCGCGCTGATTATGGGCAATAGCACAAAAAATTGCCGGAATTCTTTCAATTACAGAAGCGGACGGTGGATCGTGCGCCGTCCGCGACGTTAGCTTCTCGTAACTTTTCGTCGAACGTTCTCTCTCTCTCTCTCTCTCTCTCTCTCTCTCTCTCTCTCTCTGTGTCTCGGCGTGGCATCGATATTCATAGCAAAGTGTGTTACAGGAGTGGGTTTGGGGCTCTTCTGGCTCTGGTCTCGAAGCTCTTTCACTTTCGAAGGGGATACGAAACGAGTAACGACGAGAGAGTGAGGTTTAGGGAGGTTTGCGAGCGAACGTTTCCGATGATAAAGAACGAGAGAAGAAAACTGTGGGAGGGTTTTCGTCCATCGAAAGAAGGGAGTGGAGCAACCGGAGCTCTTGATTGGAAAGGACAGCCTATCCGTAATTTGCGATTTCAAGGGCGGCAGCGAGAGGCAAAGAGACGGGGAGGTGAGAATTCGCTTGTCTTTTACTCAGAGACTTCATTCGCGTTTCTTCGGGATTTTTTTGTTCCTATCTCCCTACTATCCGCGACTCTTTGCACTGCCTTTTTTTTTCGTTTTCTCCACCCCTTTCTCAGCCTCGATGAGATCTCTTTGCATTTTAGGGGAGAAAAACCGAATCGTCAATACTTCGAGAATTGTTGGGATATATATATATATATAAAAAAAAAATAAAAGATCGAAACGTAATTTTTCAAGTTAGTTGTGCGATGTATTGAAAAAAAAAAAAAAATCATAGATTTTGGAGTAATAGTTTGAGTGTCTTGTTAACACACTTATTTTTTGAAAATCGAAATGAACCGAAAATGTTCGAAATAAAATAAAAATTAAATTCTGCACTCCTCTTACTCACGAAAAATTGAGGTTTCTCCGGAATTTTCGTAAAGCAATGACGGAGTGAAAAAGAGAGGAAAGAAGAGACAAAGAGAAAGAGAAGTCTGACTTCCGTTCTCACGTCTCTCGAGGCTCTCGACAGTATCGCAGGGTACCTTGGGACGGAAACCTCGACGTGCACCCTTCTCGAGTGGAGTCGAGTCGAGACTCTCGGTGGGATATATCCTTAAATTATAAACAGTGTCAGCCAACGACGCCGCGGGACTTCGATCTTGTATTCCCGTTGTAAGTCCGTGCGACACACGAAACACCGGGAAACATCGCCTAAGGAAGCCGCGCAACAACGAAGACGATGTGGAAACTTAGCGCCGGTACTTGTATATGCATACGAAGCGAAGGGCCGGGAAACCGAAGGGCATCGGGAAGAAGAGAGACTGAGAGAACTAATAGAGAAGGAAAGCGATTTTAGGGCGAACGGAGATTCGAGAATTGAAGCTCCACCCCCACAGCCTCCTCATAGCTGCTGAAGGGTCGCACGCGGACCATTTCCGGCTTCTCGATAGTTCGCGACGCGCACCATCCGTATTGTATCCCGAGATACAATATTCAGAGACTAAACGCCGAAAATTTTCGGGCACTCGGTACTCAATTGAAAATTACGGAGCGTCGGTGATGAGGTCAAATGAAAGTTATGCATACGAATATTTTTTGTGGTCGCGAAATATAAATAATCATAAAAAATAACGATAACAACGAAAATGGTGTTTATATAAAAAAAAAAAAGACGATAATAACGAAAATGATGTTTTCGTAAAAAAAAAAAAAATAATAATACGAATACAACGAAAATACGATTTTTATTAAAAAATAATAAAAATATCGAAAATTGTACTTTTATGATAAATAAATACTGACCACTAAACTCCTTGAATAATTGGATTTTTTTAACGTAAAATTCGTCAAATTATCCGATTCAATTCGCACAGTCCGTTCGTTGTACGCGCGGCGAAATTTTATTCGTTATTGCGATGCAAATACAATGAAATACCTTTTAATAATTAAAATAATGTTTCTCGCCGCATACGTAACAATCTTTTTTTTTTCGCAAAAAAATAAAGGAAATGAAACTTATGCAATCGATAATGAGACAAATTATCAATAAGAGATTTCGACGATATACATCTCTTTATTTCGATTAAAAAAAAACCAAAAGAAGGAAACAAAATTTATATAGTCGACAAAGATAAGAATTATTGACGAGACATCGTCAACAGAATATTTTTCTTCGCACGATGAAGAATAATTGACGAAATAAAATTTATGTAATCGATAACGAAAAAAATTATTTACAAAAACATCGAGATTTCCGCATTGGCTGATGGAATTTTACGTACTTTTGGGAATGCAATTTTCAACGCCGCAATAAAATCGGATACATCGGATTTCCGTCTTAAAATTTTTTTTTGGTTTCCACCCCTTTGCAAATCTTTTTTTTACCCCTTTATTTCTTTATATTTTCGTCATTATAATAAATTAAATAAAATTCATGAAATCGATAACGAGAAAAAAAATATGCAAAAAGATCGAAACTGTCCCATTGGCTATCGGCATTTTTCGTACATTTTGGAAATGCAATTTTCGATGCCGCAGTAAAATCGGATACAGCAGATTCGCATGTTTTTTTTTGTTATTTTTTATTTCTACCCCTTTGAGAGGATTCTTTTCTACCCCTTTCTTTTTTTCTTTATATCCTCACTATTTTGCACATATACGAGTTCTCTCCGAGACTCGACACACGGAAAAGGCAATACGGTACATACATATATGCGCCTCCTGCCTGCCTGCATACTATATTAGAGAGGGGTATGTTACGCGCGTGTACGCGTTCACGCGCAAAAGAGCTTCCCGCACTCGTTTCCGTTGGTTCATGGTGCGGCCTGTGGCTTGCGCCCAAAGTAGTATACGCGTCGTTGAGTTGCCCACGGTGCGGGTAACCTGTGCCTCTCTACGTATAATATACATCGCTCCTCTTTTTTTTTTTTTTTTTTTTTTTTTTCGGACCGCGAGCGCGCATTCGAGCCGTCGAAAAGAGCGTTTTAAGGGCCATAAAACATTTGTTTCCCTCGCCGACACTTTTTCGCACGCTTTTATATACGCTATATAGCCACTTGTGCGCGTTGCGCGATATATTGCGCAGAGAATTTCGTCTTTAGACGAACGCGAGGTCACCCGCTATACCGACACCGCCCGACGGGATTTTGAATAGAATTTGAAATCAGGGGACTCGATTTTATGACGTCTGTGGTGTCAAACCGCAGTCGAAAGAAAGTATCAACGTCGTCACTCGGCTTACGCGAAAAAAAAAAAGTTGGAACGCTTTTCGGATCGTTTTTCGAAAGGTGAGCACTCAACTTTATCGCGATTGATGCTTTTACCCGTTATATTTATTTATTTCTTTTTGTGAAGAAGAAATGACGAAATAATCTCCGATCTAATCAGAGCTTTCGTCAGATTTTCTGCGATTCTATGCGCGAAAAAAAAAATTCGAAAATAAAAATTGAAATTTTCGGAATTTTTCACCATTACAAATAATTGCATCCGACTAATACAATATTTTTCACACATTGAAAAAAAAAAAAAAAAAAAAATTTCTCCGAAATCGCCGAACCCTCCCTCCGCGAGTCTCAGATAACACGAGAAGATTCAGCGGACGCAGAGCTTAACTTGCAGAGCCTCATAATTCGTGTAATATATAATAATTCGGTAAATATTTATTTCGCCCCGAGTACCACGACGATGGAGACGGAAGGACGACAGTAATAATGATTTTTTGAGGTTAAGTGATGTATTTTTATTATTCGATCAGTTTTTTCACCGTTTACCAATGTTATTGTAACTTATTTAGCGTTTTATTTTTATTTTCATTTCATATTAATATCGCCGAGAAAATCGTATCGATCGATTAAATTGTTAAAAAAAAAAAAAAAAAAATACGCGAAAAACATGCTTCGCGTTCGTTAAATTAGGGCGCAATAATAATACCTGATCGTTGTCACGCTGATCCTGTCCGTAGACTGGTACGTCACCATTGGGGGTGGTCGATGCCGATGGTCGTTGGGACGTTGACAAGTTGATAGCGCCGTCACCGTCAGTGTCATGATCCATTATGCCATCGTCCTGGAATCACGCCATCAATTTTTTTTCTCATAATTTCGTGCACATACTGCACGCACGTAATAAAAAAAAACCACACAATCCACGGCTGATAACACACAAAACACAAAACAATATACGTGACACTGTAATTCCTGTGTATTTATCCGGCGTATCCACAAGGAGGTTATCTCATTTTTTCGTTTCGCGGGACGAAAGTAAACGAAAAAAAAAAAAAAAAACACGAAATTAATCGAAACGCAACGGAGTGGATAGATATTTCGTAGTTTTCACGAGATTCACCGAGTCACTGAATAAATATTTCCCGTTTCCTTCGTGACGTATTCCTGCGACGTCGCGCGGGATACAGACGAACACGTGAAACAAGTCACTTCGAAAAAAAAAAAAAAAGTTCCGCGTTCCAAGAGACACGCTTTTCGAGTGTCTCACGGGGGCGGGAACAACGAAGTTTTTCACGTACGCGACGGACTCTCGTGTACTTCGTATCAATGCACACAACCCGCACTGTTAAAACATTTAATTGCCCGCGAAACTAACCTCCAAAACAACAACAATGAATGTTATCGTAAAAAATAATATAAGTAAATAAATAAAACAACCGATTAACTCGGAAAGAACAAATAAATTAAAAATCTGTAAAAACAATGCAACGACGAGAGAAATAATAACGATTTGCAGAATTTTTTTTTTCCAAGAAACACGATCGATCGGCGAGCGAGAGTCCCACGTGCGCCGCGTCGCGGCACGTACACACGACTGTTCCAAATTCGAGGTTCCGGAGAGTGGGGGTAACGAGACCGCGTGACGAAAAAAAATGTTCACTTGAAGTTTCAATTTGAAGAGTTTCGTTTTATCTTTTTTTTTACTGAATTCACGAGGTTTCGTAACCGAGTTGAGGGATTCGAGTTATAACTAAATACTAAACGCGAGAGCGTTGGAAGTTCGAAGCGGCAGAAGCGGCCGTTCCCAAGAGCAAACGAACGAACGAGCGACGAGAGTCGACTCGACTTGCTGGTTGCCTGCTGCTGGCGCGACCGGGGAACCCGCGGTGCCCGCGGGGCCCTGTTGCTTATTGTGTAAATATAAACAAATATAGTTGAAACCAACCAACAGGCCTGCTTTTAGTCCCCCCCCCCCCCCCCTCCCCTCCCGCCCCGTCTCCCTTCCTCTTTGCCTTCGCCGCCCGCGCAGCCCGCGCGAGCGTACGACAGAGATAGCGACTGAACATACGAGGCGTCCAACAGCTGGGATTATCCATCTCACTCTCGTCGCTGAGTCAATCGCCGTGCAGACTCAGTCTCGCTTATGGTTTTACGTCTCACTCTGTCTTTTTTTTCCCCTTCTCGTGTATAGCGGTACCTATACGCGTCATCGTCAGCGTCGCGACGCCTCTCTACTCTCCCCACTATTGCCCCCCTATTTTCTGTTCCTTTTGCCGCGCACAGCCGGCCCCGACGGCCTCTCTGACGCTTCGTTTCGATCCTCCACGTCGCGAACGACGACGTCCAGACTTCTTGGCCGTCGGCTCGCGAACGTCGAGTCTACTTTTCGCACCGACGACGGAACTATCGCTTTTTTTCCAGTTTTCTTTTTTTTTTTTGCTTGTGCACACGTTATATTTCGGTTTGTACAGATATTTTGGTTTTGGAAAAATTTTGAAAATTTGCTCTTAACATATGTTACTAGAGGTCCCATTTTTTTTTTTTTAGTTTCCGAATCGGATTCTTGAACACAATATTTTTTTTTTTTGATTTTCGTGTTTATTTAGATGAATACATTTTTTTCGATCGAGAGGAGTAAAAAGTTATCTTTTTCAATCAAAGATGCAACTTTTGTAAAATTAAAAAAATGTATTTGTGGTTTTTTTTTTTTTTTTTTTTTTTAGGTAAAAAAACATTTTTTTAAAATAACGACAATACTTTACGCCCAAATTTGCATTGACGATTTTGCAAACAAAAATTTTTTTTATATAAATTATACGCTTTGCTCTTATAAATATTTCAGTTCAATATTAACCCACAAAGTAAATAAAGTTATTTTCCAAGAAAAGTCTCTGTTGTTGACTAACTACGCGCGCGTAGCCTCTGCTCGACCGCGTGCATGGAAAAAAATCAAAACTGCGATGTTTGGGGTAGTATCCGTTGTTTATCGCAACGTGGTACGATATCGACGCGTTTCCGGACGGGAGAATGTAATCAAACAGTTTTTCGCCACATCGTAAAAAAAAAAAAAAAAAAAAAAAATTCATAGACAGAACGTAAATATTACACTGCTGCCATTGACGACAGCATTCCGATTTTCTGCGGAAACATCGTCACAGTCTGACGCATTCGTATTTTATTAAGATCGATGCACGCAGCCGCTTTTGCTTCGATTACGTTAACCGAGTTGTTCGAAATATATTTTAACAAAATTTATTCAATTGCCAAAATATTTTCGTCGACAAGTTAAATGTTCTTAATTGACCGCATTATCGCCAAAAAAACTATTTGTTATCGATAATCGAACAGTGGAAATTTATCGAAAATATCAGATTTACTGTCTATACAAGACGAAAAAATGGCAAATTATCGTTTTCTCCACAGCGATGAATCACACCCTGCTGTAAGAAGGGCGAAAATCAGGTACACAGGGTTTTCATTTACCGAGAATTTCTGCACATCACTTCACATATGTAATATTCATTTATTCAGAAAAATTACTCGAAAAATTCGTAAAAATATATCGTAATTAAATTACCAACTAATTAATAAGTAAATTTATTTACTCGAAAACGTATCGATGTTGCAAGTAGCAGAAAATAAATGAGATTTCGTAATTGGAAAAAATAATTTTCTGTACGCGAAAATTTACGAAAATTAACATTATTATTATTATTATTATTATTATTATTTAAAATCTCTCAAAATCGTCAATACTTCGCGATTCCATTGTAGTTTCATGAAAGCCATAACCCCATTGAATTAAAAAAAGTGAGGATATCACCGAGAAACGTCTCGCGTTTAAACGATATCGTAGGTTCGAAAGAAGGGTAGGAAAGGGTCTTCGAGTTGTAAGACACGAAGGGTTAAGAAGGGTGTTACGTAAGGCAACTTGGGGATTGTCGTGTCGGTGCCATTGTATCGAACTCGCGAGAGTGTATTACGCACCGTTGTTGCCCGGTAGTGAATGTTTCGGCGCTGTAACGGCCGGAGAATTTGCAAAGCGGGAACGCGAAGTACGTTCGACGTAAATCCATGGCTTTGCATTTCCATTGTGCGTTTCTCGTGAAGGGCAACGCGCGTTTGTAACAGAGGAAGTAAAGTATATCTTCGTAGGATATACACAGCGGTAGCAGAAGCAATGGGCACAGCTAAGCGTTATATTGGTGGCCATCAGTGCTGCAGGGAGAAACCCCCGATTTACCCAACAAGCGGAGCGGACTCGTTGGTCCTATGACAACAAAACCGTACCGTCAAAAATAGAGGGCCCAACGGGCGATACAACGCGGCGCACCGGTGGCCTTACAACCCGACTGGAGGTACCGTCGGCTTATGCCAAGAGACTCGTCTCGTACACCAAATATGTATTTATTTAATAAACAACAGTCGTTTCTCTATACTATACGTGAACCCATATAGCGCGCAACGCGCTGCTCAGCTATCGAATTTCGACTTCCGCGGCGACTCGGCATGAGAACGTTGGCAGTGAAGTTTGGTGATTCGGTGCATTGCGACTTAAAATAGGAATGAAATCGGAGTTTCGTCTATTATACTCGCGTGGAGCAGATATAATTTTGATCGCAATAAATTTAAAAAAAAAAAGTAAAATTCAGTTCTTAAATTCATGAAATCGAAAAAAAAAAAAATTTTACGAAATTTTTTATTTTTGGAATTTTCGAAAAAAAAAAAAGAAAATCGCGTATTTTTCAAGCTACCAAAACATTCGTCTTACTTTGCATCGAGTGATTCTCGACCGCACGTTAAAAAATAACGTTTACCGTATTTTAAGCATTTTTTTTTTAGGTATCTCAGAATTCTCAACCCTTAAATTTCGATCTTTTGTGTCCATAGATCGCGGCAAAAGTTCAATTATCATTATAGTGCATAAATAATAAATCCGAATGAGAAAATGATGAACAACTTTTCAGAAAAATCGGCAGGCGGCTAGACAAGCTTTCGGTCTAATTAACAACGAGCGCAGACAGCCATCGGGCAACTAAGATAGCAACGGTCCATTTGGAATGAGATACTGTATAGAACGAGAAGGTCTGCACGATCGCGACGTTGTCGCGTGACGTCGAGAAACTACGGGAGGAGGGGGGGGCGACGGGTAGGAAGGGATATATGCCAAGGGTCGTAGAATTATAAGAAGAGATAATACAGGGGTAGTCGCTTGAAAAAAAAGGGGGTCGGTGCGAACACGCGTCCGAAGGTTCACGTACGTCGTCGTACATACATGCAGACGTACACTTAATACAGAGGTACTTTCGGAAACGTAGACACTTGGGGTTGAAGGAAGGGATGGTGGGGTGGGTGGGGGTGAGGGGGGTGGATGGCGAAAGCGAATATCCTATATAGTATAAGCGGGAAAAGAAAAAGCCACACGAGCTTTTGGCCCTCTCTAAATAATAAACGAGAGGATTTAGCGGACGGTCCGGACGGGGGTCCGTCGAGGGTGGTGGCGTTGGCAGCAGCAGTAGTCTCCGGTACTGTGGAGCTGGTTTCTGGCGGTGGTACATAAAAATACTTGAATCTGAGAAATTAGCGAGGTAACGGGGGCTGTCGTCCGAAGTGGGAGGCCGGTGGGTTTGGTTGGGGAGGTCTGAGAGACCTCGAGGGAACGAACGGTAGAAGGGGTGAGGGGATGGGCTATAAGCGAGAAAGAGTACGAAGCGTGAGGAAAAGAGGGTTGTCGAGGGTGTGGGCGTAACACACGACTCCAAGCAGTAGGAGTAACGTTCCAGCAGCCGTAACGCCGGGGTGTTCAGGGATGAGAAAAACCCGGGTTGGACCTAAAAGGGTTGAATTAATGTCGCGATAAATATATGATTTAAGGTGGAAACGTTTGCAACTCTACGGGCTAATTTTTTATCTCAGAACCGGGCGTTAGTATTACGTGCGGACGTACGAATGTATACTCGAGGCTAGCGATGGGGATGAATGGCGCAGTGATTGGCCATTTGAAAAAACAGAGGAATACAGTCATTGACACGTTTCTTTCGAGTCCAATAGGATTCACTGCAGCTCACCGAGTAGAAATTTGTATCGTTTGTCAGTAATCAGGGAATATTATGACGTTTTTTTTTTTTTTCGGATTAAGGGACATCGAAACTTGAAACGGAGATTAGCGAGGATCACAAATATCACCCTTATTTGTGAGAAAAAAATATTTATATTAGCAAAAAAACAGATAATCTCTCATTTCAAGCAATTATTTGTTCGTAATCGTGCGAAAAAAAAATTCTATATTTGTGATAATTTTTTTCGTAAAAAACGATGGAAACCGTTTTTTTGGCTGACATCGTCGAAACCTCCCTTAACTGCAGCAGCTTACTAAACGATCTGATGGACCGGTATTTAAATAAATGTTAAATCAAACGAAGCTTTTCTCTCGATGCAAACGGTACTCAACAATACAGCAGAATACATCGAATTTTCAACTCGCTATGCCAATGACTAGAGGGTTGCCAAAGATCGAACAATCGCGGACCCATACGACGACGAAGCAAGCGAGAAAGGCGAGTTTTTAGCCTTCCAGAGTCGGGGAGTAGGAGAGGAAGACGAGGGTGCGGAGAAATTTGCTGAAGAGGAAAAGGGGAAAACGTTCGTTCGTTTCGTTGCTCGTTGCGTCGTCGACAACCGATGGCCCGGCAAGTGCGGATAGTCCGTTCTGCCGAGACACAGCGGGGATACGGGTGGGCGAAAGAAAGGAAAAAGACCTCATCTCGCAACGGTTTCGCCGGGGGTTTTTCTCGTGCTTGTAGCCGCGAGCAATTTACTGCCACAGAAAATTTGAGTCGACGCACGCTTTTTAATAGTTTGTTCCCGCGGGGACTTTTGTTTTCATCCGAAGCCGAAACCGTACGAAGGATCGCGCGGGCAGAAGGGGTGAAAAGAGAAGCGAGAGAAAAAAAAAAGCTCCGGGAGTTTGGGGTAAAGGGATGGATTTGGAGAGATGCTGCGTTGCTGCCGCTCCCGCCGAGAGACGTGGATGCTGAGCACATCGCGCACAACGGCGTTCGCCAATTATAACGTTGGTCAGCTAGTCGCATAGCTCGTGTATATTACTCGACGGACCAACCGACCGTCCGAGATGCATTTTATAATTATTTCATCCTGCGTAACCGCTCGACTTATTATCGGATTAATTTGCCTCTTTTTCTCGTGGTAATCGCTCGTTCAACCATTTCATCCCCCTCCCCCACCCTTTCTCTCGTACGTTGAATTTTTTTATCCTCCATTACGTAATATAATTCACATACGCGTATGCAACGACACGCGTAGATAATGGTTTATAAAATTTACTATACTAACGTGAGATTTTATAAAATTTATTACTTTTTTTCCCCAACATACGCATTAAATTTACCCTTTTTTTAGATTCGAAAAATCAGATCGTAAACCAAAAAAAATTTGCGTGAGAGTTTCCATGTGACAAATCTTTGTATGTAAATATAACAAAGCTTTGGGTGTACGAAGAAGTTGATTTATAGATTGGAAGAATAGAAATTGCTTTGCCGAGGGATGCCGGCAATTTTCCGAAATTTTATTAAGCTGCAAAACTTTTTTCGATAAATAATCCGCGGTTAAGGGGTTAGTCGAGTCAGAGTCGGACCTTTAGTTCCCTGTTGTGAGGAATTTTTTTTTTTTTTTTGTACCCTAATATGTTAAGTATGTACATCCCTCGTCTTTTCCTGCCGCTCGTGTTGCTCGAGATCGTCTCGAGGCGCACAGAAGGGCGGCGCATTAACGCTCTCACACGTAGTAACAACGAACACTTTGAGAACGGTTAGGTTGCTTTTTCGCGAGGAATATCCCGGTGGGACCACAAACACGCGTTTTCCCAATTATCATCCTTCCCGGACGAGCGACCAGCAGCACACGACTACCTAAAGCGGGGGATGATACGCCCCTTTGGATGTTTCCTGATACATTCTGTTTCCTTCCTGCGATACTCCGAGCTTTCTACTGACCCATCCGAATCTTGCATGTATCAGCAATTCTAACCTCCCTTTTTGCTTTTCTCACCCCCATTTTCGATGTATTCGACTACAATACAAAATTACGCTGATGTCGTTGATTTTTCGTCATTTGAAGCAAAAATTATAAATTTCTTATGCGGATCTACTTTTTTTTAAGGTCGTGAAAAAAAAAAATCCGTTGTAAAAAAGATTTTTTCAAAAATTGATAATATATAATTTGAAAATGGGGGTAAAACAGAAATCGTAAAAAAATTAATAAAAATCAGAGAAATAACAATGTTATAACTGTAATATTATTATATTTATTGTATTATTTGTTAATTTTCTAACTTTTTTTTTTTACATCGTATTTTTTTTAAAGGGTCGCTATTATTGGACGATTTTTACCTCGTCTCAGAGGGTTAAAACGCTTTTTTGCTCGTAATTCGGCGTTTGTGAATTTTTTTTTTTTTTCCAATGTTCTTTCGAGATCCGATAGAAACTCGGAAACGCCAACCGGAACCTGTGATCCCGAATAGAAGCAGCAGCAGCCGCAGTATAGTATAGTTTGCCACAACGTACGGCGTTTCCGCGGCGTTAGCACTTTTCGGATTAACTGCCGGACATTAGAATACGGAATTGATATATTATGGGCGACGACCGTGCGGTTGTCCGTTGCCGGTGGAGTTAAAACGCGAGGGAAGAAGATGAAAGATCGAGGAACATGGAAACTGCGGATGGTCACTAGAATCTCGGAGAACCCAAGCGAACGCTCGGTTACACGTACTGTTCAAGGATGAACGAACGCCATTCGCATCTTTCATCGCATTATCGCGTTGGGTTCTCGTAAAACACACACACACAGCCATCTCACGGGTTTTCCTTTACATCTGACTCCTGCAAAATGGTTCGGTCTTCACAGCGATATCCGAAATCAGAGGACTTATCGCTACGTTCGTCGGGCACCGGGCGCGCGAGACTCGATCCTGTATTTTCCGACGGCAATTTTTTTTTTTTTTCAATCTTCGAACAGTTTTTGAAATTTAATGAAAATTCTGTCCGTTCTCGATTCTTGCCAATTTTTGTATCGGTAACTAAAATTGGCTCGAAAAATAATTCTTTCTTATTCCGAACCCGAAAAAAAAAAAAAAAAAAAAAAACGATGTTGAATTTTCTACAGATCAGCTGCCAGCGTCTAAAATATTTCTCGATCGTTCAGATCTCATATCGGATCCGTTTATTTGATCGATACAAAATATATCTTCTTATCCGATCATCGCTCGTCAAGAATAAAGAACATGAGATATCAGGAGGGTGTGTGTAGTCGATGGGTGCGCCGATTTTAATCGGAGACGAAGTCTTCTTTTTTTTCGGCGTCCGGAATTCGATCGGCTAATAGTACCCCCGGCCTGTCGGTACATTACAACATCGACAAAGATACCGGGGGCTTCGCTTCTTGTCGCTATCGTATCCACGTAAGCTGCGCGTTAATTTGACTCTAATGCTTATATCGGTAAAGAATAAACGAGAAAACGTTGCGAGAGAAGCAGCCAGATAGATCGAGAAGAGTAGAAGTGCGCACGGTTCACTTGTTAGCATACTTATCATCGAGCGGCTCTGGAATTAAGAGGAAACGTAGTCGCGTCTAAGGGTGTGAAGGATCGTGAAGGGTGCGCGTGAGGCACGTATCTTCGGGACGAAGACATCGACGCGCGCGAAGGTGGAGATAGAAAAGACGAAAAAAAAAAAAAAAGAAAATCGTGAAAACGAGGGACGGCGAGAAAAGGGAAAGGCGAAAGAAACTCCTCTCTCGCTGTTGATAATATCAGATCGTGAAGCTCCAGCCGAAGGGCATTGGCTGGTCGACTATTGTCGGAATAATGTTGATTGGATTCAAGACCGAAGGCATTAATCTGCCTTCTTTTATTATCGAGGAGTGGTTTGGGGAGCGTAGAGAACGACGACGTCGACGAAGCCGAGTTACTTGGGCTCTTCAATGCCTCCCGAACTTTTTGCCATTCATGAAACACCCTGATACCCCCCCGCAGTATTGTAGACATCTCAGTTTCAATAGTACAGTCCTACTTTTCCACTCTCTGTTTCAATCCTGTCACTTATCGGGGCGATGCAATCCCCGCAATGAAATGCCAGGATTCGCGCTATGGCCCAATTACCATGGAGAAGAAGTGAAGAAAGGAGAAATGATAAATATGATAAGATTCTCGAAGGACAATCGACAAAGATTCTTCCGATACCAATTTAATTTAATTCAATCAAACTTTTGCGAGTTGATTTTTTTTAATGCGAAGATATTTAAAATAACATTTAAGGGAAATCGGCTACTTCGGATGAATTTTTTTTTTTTTTATCGATTAAATTATCTGGATTTTTTTTTTTTGCAGCTTTAATGATACTCTTTACTATCGTCGTACACCCCTAATGCTAAATATCTCAAATTTATCTTATACATCACGGAATCCATGTGAGCAAAAGATTTTTTAAAAAAGGCCATAAATCCTTAATTCCAAATCGACAGGCTGTGCAAAGATGCGTTACTTTTATCAGCAAGTTTCGTAGAGTCGATAATCGGCAAAAGTCCATGAAAACTCCAGACGAGCAGAGAAAATCCGAATAAATGATCGTAAGTGGTGGACGGAGTCCGATAAGGTATGTTGCGTCCAACGGCACCCTTTTAGCTTGTTGGGGGGAGAGGTTGGTCGCCGCGTCTCTAAGGACCTCGTTGACGTCGTCGCGTTCGTATAGGGGGTTGAAGGGGGTGGTGCTGGTCGTTGGCCAGCCGCCCTGCCAACGTCCCATAAAGAATGGACCTCTTTGTTTAGCCGTTTATAGTGGAAGAGATTTGGCGGGATTGTCGTCAAGCGATAGTCGCCACGGTGCGGCCTTTACAAGGGGTGGACCGCCAGGGGTTTGAACGTTGGCTCCTTATACAGCTACTCCGGCTACTCCGTTACTGCTATTGCTCGTAGGTTGTGTTGCTGCTGCTGCTGAACACGGTCAGCGAGCCCTCGCTAATACGCGCCACGGGCCGCCTGACTTTTCTCGGTCAGTTTTTTCTTTCATTCCCTACGCTCCCACCCTCCCTGTTTTTTTCCTTTCCTTCGTTCGCATCTCTGTCTTTCGTTTTTGGTTTTCCCCCACATACACGCAGACGCCCAGTTTCGGTGGCGCTTCCACGAAGGAGATTCGACCCTTTGCAATGGCCCGGCATTAGCTGACAACCGAGGTGAGGACATCGGATCGTCCCCAACACCCTCACACGACGTTCGAGTCGCCCTTTTGCTCTCGATCGTTTCAGCACGGCTCGATTGGTCAGCCTTCAGGGGGGGGAACTGAAAGCGACGAAACGCTTCGCATTTATAGCCACCCGGATCGCCAGGGATCTAAATAAAATCTCCGAAGGAGCAGATAAGACTGAACATCCAGTCGGCATCGCATTCTGTGTTGGACTTTGCCAAATCCTCCGCACGGACTATCCTCTGGATTCAAAAAGACTACTTCTACCAATGATACTAGACGGGTTTGAACCGACGAAAGAACAAAAAAACGTACTCCTAGTTGTACATGTCTAAGGATCGGAGCCATTTGATGACTGCTATATTGGGCCCAACTTCAGCGCGCGATGTATTGAGGACATGTAAGACACTCATAGCCATCGTTTTATCGTCTGCAAGGGATTTTCGGCAATACGATATAATCGATGAGATTACGTGAATAATCGAGACTGGGGATGGGGTGGCAACCGGAGCTCTGTATGCAGCCACTCCGTGCAGAAACCTATTGATATAATCGTAAAATTGACTCGATATTTTGGAAAATCAACGTACGTAGGTTTCCACCGTACGACTAGGTTTCCTCTAAGCTTTTCAGAGACACAGCGACGTTATAAACGTTTGATAAGCTCGCGGCCACATTTATGTAATAATGAGCTAATGTAGATAATAGGATTATTGCGGAATCTCTTATAATTGGCCGCTGAAAAGGTGAGTCTCGGCTCTTGCTAATGCCCTCGACTCTTACGCGGGAGGGTTCTCTCTCTTGCCTTTCGCCTCCACGGAACTCTAAAGGCTACTTCGGTGGACGCTTCATCGTTAAGCTTAAGAGGTTTACTCGAATTTAACGAAGCCGACCAAAGGAAATCTTCGACGTACGCGTTCTGCGCGTCGCAAAAACTATTTGTCGCTTGTGCGTTTTTTTCCGGGACATTGGCGGTTGAAATTTCTGCCAATGATACTTGTGGATGAATTTAAAAGAAATTTTTTTTGAGGGTACCATGGGAGTTAACCCTCTGCGTTGGATGATGCTTCACATTTGTACGATAAAACGAAACAACGAATATTGAATGACTTTGTAAAATTAAAAATACAATATTGCCAATGTAGGGATTTTTTTTTTTTTTTACAACAATGTAGGGATTTTTTTTTACAACAAATACGTAGCGAAGAGCGGGAAAAAATGCACACTTTTGAAATTTTTTGAAAAATAAGTTGACTTTACGTCAATATCCACAAAAAATTAAATAAATTTGAAAATACATTGAAAAAGGAAGATTAATAAGATATTTTTCTAATTTAGATGAAATTACAAAAACACATTGATAGTTATATTATTTTGTTTAAAAACGTCGTTTAAAAAAAAATCAAATTTATCCAAAAACATAATCTCCAATTTTTTTTTTTGCAATTACACATCCATTTAGTAAAATCAAATTAACGAGTTAAAATGATCATATAAATCCAAAACGATGATAAATAATATTCAAAACAGTTGTAATGGTAATCTATCAATCTGAATTCAACGTGCGTGTCGTCAGTAGCGATTATTGAATCGTAAAAAAAAAATTTCCAAATCTCGGAATCGCGTGTTCGTATCTATGGACTCTCGTATACCGGCGCTGAATTTTTCATCGGTAAAATAACATTTCAATTTGTCCACTCGAAACGGATGGACACGACGGGGGGATAGGGAGGGATTAACAAAACTAACAAAAACGAATGAAACGGAGAAAGCAATGTCCGGAATTTCGCTGGACACGAGACATCGCGCGAGGGAGAGGGAGGGTGTGGCGTATGGTATTTTGAGTGCATTGAAGATCCACAATGGGATATCGATACGTGGTGTGGGGAGTTGTTTTGCGACCGCAGTAGTGCAGCAGCGTGAAGCGACGTTATTCTGAACTCTGTGCTCGTTGTCGATGATATCACAATAGTGCGCGAAGAGCGGACACACCGGTGTGGATAGGATAGAATTATTAATGCGATACTGCCGCGGGTCTGTCCACGGGACAACGCGCGCACGAGGCGCGGGGGGGTGCAACCATTCAAAACACGGAGAATGATGTATGACCACCTGCCAATCATCTCCCTATGGACAGTTTATCCCGTCCCCTCGCGACTTTATAGTCCAAAAATAAAAAAAAAAAAAGGATAATAATAACTCTATCACAGTCAATTTACGAATCCGTTGATCCTGCGGCTTACGAGAGTGAACGATTGGTAGGAAAAATAAAAAAAAGTGAAACATATTCACGGGTAATAATTCAAGGAGTGGGTTGGGGGGTCAAGCGATACGTTTTATCTCCGTAAAAAAAGTGACCCGCGTACGCCCAGCGTGGCTCGGCACGAGAATAAATAATTCCTCCGCAAGCGTTTAGTCTGTCCAAAACTAGAAAGATCGCACTCGCGCTTGCGTATCCTTATAAATTTCACCAAAATTTATCGTTGGGTCGTGGATCAAGTCTCGCGTACGTGCAAATAGGGTAGAGATGGTTTTTTTTTTTTTTTTTTTTTTTTTTTTTTCCTCGGCTACGCAGTAGTGGCAGTGGCCAGCGTGTAGGGTAGTTGGTTTGGATTAGGAAAAAGAAGTTGCAACTCACTGGACGTATTTACTGTGAGAACGGTCAGCTTCGGGGGGAAGGAAGACATCGTTGGTATCTTATACTGTTGTATATATAACCCACTTGCGCTCTCTCGCCACCCCGAGTAAATAAAGATCCAAGAGGCTTGTGAAAATTCACCCTGTGGTCCCTAATACACCCCCCGTACGTCCTGCGCATATTTTTTCACGATAGCACACACGTGGGTTCGCACGTTTTCTGGAAACCCGCGACGAGTGCCCTGACCATGTGGCCGAAAGATGGAATTCTTCAACCCCCTACCCCTGCGGCCTCTCGAGGAAAAGGCAGTGATTTATGAGGCCGCTGAATTTTTCGGACAGTGCGCGGCATCGATTGTTGAGGTTTTCAGGCCATTCCTCTGTTACTTATGGAGCCGATACCTCAATGCACACTCGTGCCGAAGGCGTACAGAGCCCAATCACGATCGGGATTGCGGAGCGATCAATAATATTGTGAGTTACTGTATTAAATGGAGCATCTGTTCGAATGGAAAAAAAATGAAAAAAAAAAATAAAGATACGATTTTTTGTTCGGAATAATGGACATTTTTTCGGAATTTTTTTTTCGGACTAATGGACATTTTTTCGAAAATTTTTTTTTCGGAATAATGAACATTTTTTCGAAATTTTTTTTTCGGAATAATGAAAATTTTTTCGAATTTTTTTTTTTCGGAATAATGGAAATTGTTTCGAAATTTTTTTTTTGGGATACGCAAAAAAGAAAATGGCGACGAAAAACAAGCGTCTTTTATCTCGGTGCTCCGAATAATCAAAGAGAATTGAGGTCAATGAGTTCGAAGGGTGGAAGAATAACCCTGAAGTAGGGCTTCGCTCAGTCACTTCTGACGGTAAAGCTACCGAGGTAAAAGGTGAGGGTTCTCGAGCGTATAGTGTCAATGAATAAAAATTTGCGGTGGACGGCTCGGTGACGGCCTTTGCCTGGTGGCGTTTTGATGCCCGATTTTAGAGTTCCCCTATTTTCCTGAAGAGCTTCGCGTACCCGCGGGAGGTTAGGGGGACGTTTCCTCCGCTCCTTCCTTCTCTCGTCTTCGTTCTCTTCTACCCCCAGCATTATTTTATACCGTAGCAGCCCACAGTCACCTCGTGGTGGTAGTGGCGCAGAATCTCACTAGCAGAAGCCAAGAGAGTCTTCTATTGCGCGGCTCACAATGAGCGGTGGTTTGAAATCGCACTTATTTTCGCCTGACTGCCTTTAGCTACCCTCACAAGTACTCTGGCGAGAGGAGTGTCTCTCGGTTTCGTAGAGAGTCTGCCATCGCGTAAAAGAAGAGGAAGCGAAAGCCCAAAAAAAGAAGAAGAGACAGAAGAAGAAGAAGAAGAAGTCGGCTCTCCACAACGAGCGATGGTTCAACCAGCACAACGCAAGTGAGATGGTTTCGTTCTCCACCGCTGGGATCATTATGCCGCGCCTTAAGTCGAGCTAATATGTCCTCCACCCACCCGATATTCAACCCCGTGCTATATCCTCGTATCCCCGCGTATTTCTCATCCCTATCGCACTTGCTTAACTTCGCTCTCTTTCTTTCACGATATACCGCGGTGAGCTCTCGGGAAAAACCACCGAGCGCACGAGACTTAGACGATTTAATGCCCTTTTATAAATTATACACCGGCACGACGGAAGCCGGGGGTGTGTGGGAATTGTACGAGCTGATCAAGTCTCATGGCACATCCTTTTGGATTCTCAATTTATCTCTGTTCCGCACGGGGGTAGTTTTTTTTTTGTCACCGATACAAAAAAACAGGTTAAACAAATCGTGGAGTCGAAAAGAAATTATTCGTAAAAATTGATTTGATTGAACCAAATTTTCTTTTAAAATTTCATATCACGATTTTTTTTTTTTTTTTTTTTCATCCAGCAGAAAATTCATTCTAATTTCTTCACCTCGAGAAAATATATTTTATGCGTCTATTTGCGAGAGAGGCGTGTAAAGCTTCGAGTGATAAAACATAGCGAGCAGAAGACATTTTCCAGAGAGAGGATAAGAAACATTATGAATAATAGTGGCCATAGTGTATTCGCGCGATGGGGGCTGAAATACCCGTGTGTCGTCGACGTATCCAATCATTCCCTTATTACGATATCGATACATTATTTTCATAATGCGTTTCCAGAGGGGAGGGGGAGGGGGATACAAAGCGCGGCAAGATAAGGGTGCAGAACCGAGAGGGTCGTTGCTTTTCCACGGGGGTTGCTGTTCTTGTAACAAGGGTGGGCCTTTTTTTTTCTTTTTTCTCCCTCAACAAGGATGATACCCTCATGTTGCACGAAGGGTGCCCCCTGCCTGCTTTTTTTCGACGCCTTGTTCTCACATACCTTCGAGCTATCGATTCGAGGATTAGGTGGCAATTTTTCAAGCCTATGCTTACCTCGAATAATTACCGAATCCTTTCCCTTCCCCTCTCAACGTTGAGCTTCTATGCGCGACGTCACGTGCCCTCCCCCTTTTTTCGTCAACCCCCCCCCCCCCCCTCTTCCCCCTTCTACCCCCTTAAATTCCTGTTCTTCTTCTTCGTCTTGGTCTCCTCATACTGAATTTCGCCCCTTCGCGCATTCGACTACCCTGACAACGAATATAACCCAACGGAGCATCACACGAAGATTATACCGGGAAGCAATTTTTTTCTATGACCCACTTCGCCGATGAGAGGGAGCATTTTTCGATGATGCGGCATATTATATAAATATACGTACATATATATTTTTTATTTTATTATTTTCGGTAAAAGAAGTGTAGCAAGTGAGGCTTTGCTGACTTAAAGAATACTCTATCTCGTCTTCCGGAAGCCCTTGGAATGAAAACAGTTTTTTTTTTTTTTATACATCGCGTGGATTTAAATACAGCGAATCAACCACCGAATTACTACGAGAGATTTTTTTTCCGTCTTCGTTCATCTCTCGCGAGGTTACCTACGAACGGATCTTCTCACTTTACTACCCCCCGTGACTCGTCTCTCTTCCCTGTCCCGCTTTATTTCTTCTTATCCTCAATGTGCCATGCCGAACACCCGCGAGTTTCTTTAAATCTCCAATTATCACGTCTCGTCAAACAGAGGCCGCGGTCCCTTCAATCCAAAATTCAGTGGCTCGCGGCATCGGCAAGTGAGAAGGGCGGCCCTTCTTTCGGGTCTTTATTGCCTTCGCGCGCCGGACGAGAACCATCCACCTTCGCGTCTCGTTCGCTACTATTTTTTCTCGAGGGGTGTTTTTTTTTTTTTTCATTCTCTCGAACGCGAAACGCAAGTGGGAATGAAACTTGTCAGACGTTACCGGAAAAATCATTGACTTATCTCCTAATTTTCGAACTTAATAAATGTGATGTTTTTTTTAATGGTTCTTCGATTTCGTTATTGGGGATGTAATTTCGTACCATTTATTTTTCTTGCACATTTTATGATTTTTTTTTCTATTATACGTAACTATATAAATAATAAATAATATCAAACAAAATAATTTATGAAGTAATTTTTACAACATCGCGAGTTTACCATTTATTTTCTCAATTATTCAAATTTATCTGAGGAAAAAAATATTTTTATTGGTAATTCTTTCACTTTACCCCAATAAAATGGAATAAATGTAATAATATTTCAAATGTGAAAAAATATCGCAGAAATTAAAAAAATATTTCTTATTCTTTTCGCGCGTCACATGCGACGAAAAAGACGAATCGGAAGCGAAAAGTACTCGCAGCACTCCACTCAATGATATTGTATTTATTTTCGCGATTCTCGTTTCTTCCTACAAGACACTGAGATTGCAAATCCCCGACTCGGGTGGAGAAAAAGAAAAACGACGTGGGGTTGAGAGGGGAAAAAAAAAAAAATTGCGTCAATTACCCACACTGATTTCAGCTGCGAATCCAAGGATTAGCCGACTGAACCACCAGCGCTGATCCCTTCCGCTTATTGAAGCAGTCGCCTCGGATTCCTCTCCCGTTTTTGCTTTTATTTCACCAAAGAATCTTAAACCTTCGCGATTGTATTTCACCGACCAGAAAATCGTTCGTTAAAAAAAAAAAATTATTCGACTCATTCAAAAAAACGTTCTATTTATTCAAAACACATTTTATCCATCTCTCGTAAGATAAAACAAACGTATTCATCCCTTCTGAGGAATATTTAGCGCTGGTGTAATTGTTGGACGGTTAGGACTGCGAGAAACGAAACTCAGCATCACGATAATAATTCGGTACGTTTATTCGAGGGCATATTTTCGATTATCAGCCAGCGGAGCGTAATCCCAGAACGTAAATGGAGGATTGTCTTCTGTATAGTCGGAAGATGAGGTGCTGCGGGCTCCGGGAAGGGGGAGGGTAGAGGGGGTGAGATTCGGACGAGTCGGAGGAGGGATTTGAGAGGTTGAACGTTGGATAGGGTCGCGAAGAAGGCAGAAGAAAAAGAAGGAGATGAAGAAAAAGGAGAAGTATTTCAAGGGGTGATCGGGAGGGCGGTTGAAGACAGGCGAGAGGCCACCACCGCTGCTGCGGCTCTTTAAAAAGAAAGCGAGATAAACAGACAGTTTCGAACGGAGACCGGGGAGCTTCGGCGAGGATAAGGAAAGGGAGGAAATGTAAATTTCCATCGAGGTGGAAGGAAAGAGAAAAGAATAAGGGCTCGAATGCTGTGGGTATATTGAGTGAAGAGACTGCCTTTCCATCGCTAACCCACCCGTTCTCCGCTTCGTACTTTACCCGGCATCCACCGAGAGGCTTCTTTAAATTTCATGTGCCAATTGTAAGCGTTTGTCTTCACTTTGTTTCGACTGCAACGATCGTGGAAAAGTCTCGAGTCCCTAGCGAGCAAAGCGATGATGGGCTGTGATGGAAAAGACGACGGATGAACCCTTCGAGGCGGAAGAAATGTGCCGTATTTGCCAATGGGTTCGCTTAACATTGCGACGTGCACTGAAATCGTTCGCCGCATAGTCCGGACGAAGAAGAAACACCGATTTAAAGAAGAAATAATTAAGATTTTTCACATCTTTTTTATGTCTTTTAAACCTCAACAATCGATAATAAATAATAATAAATTTATAATAATTCAACTATTATTTATGAATTTTTTTATTATGTTATCTTTTTTTTTATTTTTTTTTTTTAACTCAATTTTTACAACGATGTAAAATGCTACGTGCGCATTAAATATCTCGTATTTTTTTATCGTAGGTTAATTTTCATTCATCCGATATTGTCATTTATTATTCGCGATATGTTCACTTGCGTGTCGTCGCGATATTTTTTTTTACTCCGAAAAGGTTGAGTTTTCGTATCCAAAATCCAAAGGACTGAAAACCCTCTCAAGGGTCGCGTCGGATCGTGTAAAATGTTGAATCGGATCCGTGATGTAGTCGAGTAAACGCGGCAGGAGATGAGTCGACATGACGAAAAAGAGGAAAAGGGAAAAAAGTTGAAACCAGAGAGCCGCTGGATGAAGCAAAGAACAGCGAGCAGCTTGATTTCGAGAAGTGTGACGTGTGACGGTGAAAAATTCATAGCTACGAGGAGTCAGCGGTCACGAGAAGGGTTCGTCGTGGAAGGAGACGAACGAGAAGTCAAAGTATAGGGATGCGGAAGGTATGGCAAGATCATTGCGCCTTTCTACCGCTGGTCGTTGTTTCGCCGTATCAGTCATTGTCCACTTTCAAGCAGACGATCGCCTGAACGCATTGGCCGGAAAAAGGCGAGAACTATGACAATAACCAGCTGCTGGCACGATCTTCCGATAGGTCAAAATTCACGACAGTCTTTTCTTGAAGGACCAATCACTGTGCCGTTTGGATACACTGAGGTATTCAGGTTTCCAGGATGAGAGAAACGCCGGGAGACGCGTGAACGATATTCGGATGGAAGGGTGGATCGGTGTCCACAACGGATAAAGTGAAAGATTCTCGGTGAGGGTGTCGTGAGGGTGCTGGACGCGCGCGCGCGCCCGAGACAGGGGTTGAAATTCAGATGGACGGTGGAAGGAGGGGATGGGGGAGGCAGAGCGAAAGAGTGAAGGAAAACCCGGAGCTTCGGCTTGCGGAGGATAGGCATCACGAAGGGGTGGTCACGGTACGTGCTTCGCATACCGAACGAACTTTCACGATAGAGTGTAGAGAAAAAAAACCCTCCGAAGGAGAAGCGGCCGGTCTATGGTTCGTTGAAAGAAAAAAAAAAAAACCCAGTGAAACGAAACGAAAGAACGGACGCGACGAAGGATGTACAAGGGGTTTGGTACTCTTTTAGGGAAAGCAACAGTCGCTGAATAAACACAAAGTCCAGTTAAAGTCGTAATAAATGTCTCGAGTCTTCCGATGGCTTAGTTCAACCGGCGCCTATTCTCCAAATCTATTATCATTTCTCTCTTCTTTCTCTTACTTGGCATCTCTGCTTGGTATGCGCGCGCTGGTCGCAGACAAACAGTAACGGGGGACAAAAAATTGACGGGTTTATCGAGAAGGCGGTGCTGTTGCTGTTTAACAGGCGGATTGTCAAAGGTCCTTCACCGGAAAGGGGCCTAAGCTCAGCAGGAAGTTAACATATGAAATGATTCACGAGTTCGCGTCAAATATCCTGAAAAGTTCTTGAATTTCCATGAAAAATCGCAAAACCCATTTTCGTGTTATTCTTTCGATGTATACCTCTTGATGATCGAAAAGGAAAAGAGCCATTATAAGGAATCCACCAAAACGAGTCGCAATTCACGCCAAAAGTATCAGCTGCGTTGGAAAATCGATCGGATTTTATTACGAAGGTTGCGACGCCATCGGTATCATTGTCCGACCGATAATTACCAAGCGACGGAGCTAAAGCCCTTATGTACACAATTCGATTACGCGATATGTGTAATACAACCGGTATCTTTGAATCATCGAAAATTAAACTCATTTGTAGCATCGAAAATATATTTATTTGATTCGTTGAATTTCGAAGGAAACCGCAGTGTACAAACCAAATCATATGATCCACGGGACGAAAATAGATCGGCATAGGATCGGACGAAACAGGCTAAACATTCTGTGGTTATATCCCAGCCAAGCGTAGCAACACAGTACTATTATTACGTGACTAATAAAATCAACAATCTAATCCGCGTTGTGGTATTATACACATCTTGTTCGCACTTGGCGAATATTTGGGTAAAACGTTGGCAATGAGTCACAGACCGCGTAAGAGTTGATGCCTCGGGTGCCCACGCAGATTTCGCAATACGCGCGTTGGAGACAGTATTAGGATACATAGGAATGTACGAGAGGAAAATTGTGGTTGTGCCGGTAATGGTATGGAGTTTAGAACTGTTTGTCGTTCCGTACTGACGGTCGCCATCACCGGGATGCCCCACTGTACCCCTCGCAGACCAAAGCTTCGGAACAAAGGTGAGCCGCGCTCTGGTCCGTCGCCAGGGTCGTTGAAATAATAAAGGCTGTTATTCCACGCAGTCCAACAGAGAACCACCTTCGGTCCGGATGTGGACGTACGGTGTATACATACGACAAAAATTTGAATTCCTCCGGCGTGTTCGGCGCACTCGAGTTCACGGAGATTCAGCGACTTCCGACCTTTCATCAAAACTCCCCCTTTGCCGGGGTATACGTTCTAATTCGTTTCGGATACCAGGCACACCTGATAATCTCATCGCAGTACCAGTAACTAACTTAACCTCAAAATGTTCGAATAACATAGACGCATTACATCGGACAAAATACCGTTGATCTTTCGGGATACAATGGCTTCAAAATGGTAACAACCACTTTGACCGGCTGATCGGATGAAAAGCACTACGAATTCTCGATGTTTCTTCTGAAGCGGAGATTGATCCCACGTTAGATGATTAATCATATGTAAAGAACAAAAAGCGCTTGAAAAGCAACAGGCAAAAGTTGCCATACTTAGGCCCCAAAAACGACACAATTTTTCAGAGCATTTCATTTTCAGTGCCGAATTTGGAGTCCTCAGCTTAAATGAAGTTAAGTTGAAACTTTACGATGTGCATTGACTTCTAAATGTTGAATTTAACCGTCATTTTAAGTCCGAAATAAAGATCCAACTGCATATTTGGGTTCAAATTCGAAATTAGGTTCGACTGGACTTGGTTCTCAAAATTCGGCTTAAGCTCAACGTTACGTCTGTAAAATTGACCTTTAAGCACCATTTCAAGTCCGAAGCAAAGTTCCAGCTGCATATTTGGGTTCAAATTCGAAATTAGGTTCGACTGGACTTGGTTCTCGAAATTCGGCTTAAGCTCAACGTTACGTCTGTAAAATTGACCCTTACGCACCATTTCAAGCCCAAAATAAAATTGCAGCTGCATATTTGGGCTTAAATTCAAAATTAGGTTCGATTGGACTTGGTTTTCGAAATTTGGCTTAAATTCAACGTTACGTCTGAAAAATTGGCCCTCAAAGTGTTGAAGCCATCAATAAAGAAACTTAAATACACGTTACCGATTCTACGATTAATGTCCAAATGTTCGAACCAATTGCAAAGGATGGAAAGAAGGGCGCGAAACAAAAGAAAAATGAGATACATCCGAAGATCGCATTGAAACTAAGGATCTCTGAGAGTTTGCGAGGGGTTACTGCGGTGTTTTCTGGGGGGGTAAGTTCGGTGTAGAATACACCGCGACGTTATAGCGGTGACGTATTATAGGCAGGATGTTGGGAGGCTTGTGGGAGGGGTTGGGGGTGGGGAGGTCGTTTCGCAATCTTAGGGGATTCCGTGGATACAATGGGATCTCAATACATCACCTCACCTAACCCGTGTAGTCTCTCCCGATCCATATAGGCTGCAAGCACCTTCGTCGTTGCCTTGGCGTTAGTCTCATCCGCGTTATTCCCTCGCTTCCTCCACACTCGATCTCACCTCCGCTTTCTCTATCTCCGTCCATTCCCATTTTCTTGCTCTCTCGCTCTCGCCGCAGATGCCGTAATAGCTTAGGAGCCGACGTAATAGCTGCCACTGCCATCCTCCGAGAGTTATAGTTCAACAAGGCGCGCCTCCAAGGAATCGCGTATCTTCTCTCACGACGTTGTCTAAGGCATAGAGTGCAGTGTGCAGTAGCGCAAGCTCAAGCTTTCAAGCCGCCTTTGGAAGGAAGATTCGCGGGGTAGAGGAGGATGTGCGGGGATTGCATGGGCGGAGGTCGTCGCTTTCAAAATGGCCGACCGGAGATGCTTGCCGGATGATTGTAGCGAATATCGAATGCTACCACTTTCCAACGAAACTCTTACAATCTGTTTATTATTTTCGGATAAAAATCATCGCTATGGCTGCGACGATTTCGAAAGAATGTCGCCAATGGTGGAGACCCGACATAATCCCTTTTATTTTCTTTCTCTGACGCCGACTATATCTCTTTCTCAAGAGCGGCTGGAGAACGCGCAACATGGCGAACGACGTTATATCCCTGGGTCGGTAACACTCACGACATTCCAGGCTTGAAGGACGTGCGAAGGCACCTAGTGTATGCAGCGTATAAGAAAACGAGGAGTAGGAGGGGTATGTGTATGTGGCCCTAAAGTAAAGCGCACAAAGATGGTACAGGGGGCTTGCATCGTTGGTTGTGCAGAAACGAAATGGGTGGGGTATCCAACTCGGCATTCAGGAGGGGTGGTGTCGTTGCTGCCACAGCATCGGGAAAGGTGCATATCCTGGGGAAAGGAGAGATGCAAAGCCAGCAGCAGCAACGTAGCAAGAACGCAAGGAACGCTGGGGGACGTTGACTCGGATGGAGGTAGGATGACAACAGAGACAGCGAAAGAGGAAAAGGATAGGCCGTTGAATGTAGGAGGAAGGACGTGGACGAGATGGAAGATACCGAGCAAGCGGATGGAAGGACCAAAGGTGCATGGAAGGGGAACCCGAAGACCAGGAATGGGAAAGGGGAATACATATACGTTGGTTATATACCTTCTTCCCAGAGGACACAGGCCTTATAACGTCATACCGTAGAGTGAAAAGAGGCTCTCCGATCCTCCATTCAACTTCCTACATGGTACTTTTTATCCCTTCGAAGTCACGGCAGGCTATTGGGAGGGTCTGAATGTCGTCTCTGCCTATCTCATTCCCGCTGTCCGTGAAGGTGAGTGTGCGAAACGCCAGTGGAGACAGAAGAAAGGAGTGAGAAAAGGGGGGAAGATAGGTAGGTGCACCCTCTTCGTAGGGGACACAGGCTAACGCCTTATAACGTCGCATCGGAACATTCTTGCTCTCTTTTCATTCTATCCGAAGAACGCGACTCGCCCGACAAGGAAGAAACTCGAATGGAAGATAGCACAGCGGAGTAGAAGATTCCAACGTTGATGGTCGAGACAGAAAAGAGCGACAGAGATAATACTTAGGTCCGCCTATCGGGATGCTGGGACGTCGTCTGAACTCGACTCAGTGTTGGTGCTGTTGGTGCACACGAAAAGGAAAGGGGGACAGAGGGAAAAGAGGGACCAGATATTACGTCGTCGTAACTGGGCTGTGTGACGCTTTCCTCGTCTTCTCTCCACTACCAATGTTGCCGACGTAGACGTCGTCGTAGTCGTCGACGACGTTCTCAGCTTCGACTATCGTGTGTATACATCCATATAAGTGTTGGAAACAGTACATAGCATTATATGTATAGGTAATGCTCGGTGAGCTGACGTCGCGAGTCCACGCGCATTCGAGAGTGCGAGAAGGCGTGGTCAGCGTCGCGCGAAACCGATTCTCGGTGTACAACCGCGCACCTTCGCACCTGCCGCTCTGGCTCTCCACCACCACCAGACACCAGAACGGCACAAAGACACGCCCTCTACCGGAATTTACTTGATCCGCCTACGCGACCCTCTCCACTCTTTCGTCTTCTATCTCACCCGGTAAATATCGTGTATATAATATATACATGTATATATACATGTATATATGTGTACATGAATGTGCATCTACAGATATAGCGAGATACATAAAACGTACATAATCTCACACACAGACTTGCCAGGGTACCGCACTTGTTCGTTTATAGGTATAGGCTATTTTTCTCTCTCTCACTCTTTCCCTCACCCACCTCGCGGCAACGAGTGCTCTCGCTTGGGCTCAGACTTTCTACGTCGTATGTGTCTATCTTTCTTCGTGATGCTGAGATCGTCCGCAACGGCGGTACTCTATTTTCTCCTCTTTTCCTCTCCAACCTCTCCTCTCTCTCCTTCTACTTCTCCACAGATACGCGCCAGCAAGATCGTCATCCTATAGCGCCTCCCCCCACCCCCACCCTCACCCCCACCTCCCTTGTGTCTCGTCCTCCTCTCGGCTACGAGCCTTTTCAGTGTCCTACGTTTCACCTTCCAGGATCCTAGAGATGCCAGTCTCGTGTGTGCAATTTTAGTGCATTTGTGTTTGTATGCCTGAGCGAAGGTTTCGCTGAGACGAGTCCATGGTATTTGTGTGTGTTTTCCACGACAGCATGATTACGACAGCATGATTATACGCGAAGGTATATAGCGCCCCGGCGCATACCCGCACCAAGAGAACTCGCTGCTACGAGGACTGCAGCTTCCCTATTAGCTATTTCGACTTGCATTCACCCTATATGAATGCCAACCAATGTTTATTTGGCGCATTTTTGCAATTGACCATTTTACGACGCGGCATCGGAGACACTGCAGGAATTCACTTGTTAGCCGAATTTCCGATAGCGGACTTTGGCGGATATGACGGAAATCGAGTCGGCTGCATTTTTATGCAAGAAAACAGTGCGGAATATGACGAAACTGCAAATTTAGAGCGAACTTTGTCGTTTTTACTATTCCCTTAATATTTATCGTTGGTTTTCTGGCATTTTGATGATATGCTATGAAATTTGATCGATTGGTCACATATCGGTCAAAGGTCGCGATGTTTTTTTTAATCTCGAAATACATCGGACTGCAATGTGAAATTAAGGAAATTCGATCTTTGAGGGATTCATTTCAGGTTTCGGCGAATGAAAACAATTCGCGAAACACGTTCTTCGCTCATACGTGTCAGCAAGTAGAGCCGTGGGAATCGCCAATGGGCGATCAGCATTTATATCATCGTCATTGATAGACTCGCCGCAGCGTAAAAGATTCGTGTCATCATATTGTTTCTGTTTCTCGAAAAGCTTACCATCCGCTAACGAACGATTCGTGGAGATATAATGAAAAAAAAATGGTAATTAAATTTTTGAGAAATGAAAGAAATTTTTGAGAAGCTAAACAAGATGTGAAATTGCAAATAAAATATATCCGGCATGCGTCTCGATGTACACGTAGATATATTTCATCTTTCCAGAATCTCTCCTCTCTCTATAGTTCTCTACTGCTACTACTACTACCGCTATGACGATTTTATGAGAGTCACGTATTCAAATGGTTTATAGAACAGTTCAGATTTACTACTCTTCGAACATAAAGTCGCCGGTGCGAGAATGGACGCTGGAAGTAAAATAAGAAAAGAACGAAAAAGTCGTTTCGCCCTCAGTTCGTACGCCGACGGGAATGTTTCTCGGGGGTTGGTATATCTTCGTTTCGGTTTTCGTAATTCGCTATGGATTCAAGAAAGTCAGCATAAAATATGACTTTTTTTTCTTCGTCTTTCGAACGCCTATAATTAGCCCACACAAGCCACGTAAACGAAGTAACGATAAAATTGTTGCGCGATGAGTTACGTAATTTTTTTTAGACTTTCAATCCTCACAATTTTCCCAAAAAAATAAAAAAAATAAGGTACGTTAAGTACTTAAAAATACTGTTAGCAATAATTATTTTCAAAAAGTCACCAAAAATTTATAGGCCCAATGTAACAGAAGAAAAATGATTCTATATGACAAAAACTATTGTTTTTTTACTGCAAAAAATTCCTGTAAAAAATGGGGTGTTTTTTTTTAAATATTTTTATTCGGAGCTTTTTTCGTCAATATACTTTTTTTTTTTGTTTAAAAAGTTATCCCATAGATAGAGTCCGATTTTCTGTTCGATTTTTTCGGAACTTTTCGGTCCTCACGAGATGCGCCCGAGGCGAGTTGCACGTGTTTCCATTTATTTATCAGAAAGCACGAGAAATCTGTGTGTCTAAACTACGCGGCTTCGTTAAGTCCCTAATTATCGACATGCGTACGTATGCATGTAGCTTCGAAAACAAGACAGCGAGTAGTAAGTACAACAACACCACTAACCATGTATAAGATACGGGAGAACTTTCCTAACAACGGGAGCTGCTTAGACACGAGGGATGGCATGAGGCATATTAGCACACGCTTGTTAGTGCCGACGAGTCAAACTCGTCTTCCGAGACTCGACGGAACAACACGATGATTAACCCGAAATTCAAGATCGCGGTATAAATTACCGTCATAATAGAGACGCCCGCGAATAAACAGACATGAATCACATTACTTGTGATTCGCCAACGAAAACAATACGAACACAAAACAATGAAATAACTTCATTGATTAAGTGATAATATAGAATTAACGATATTGCTGAAAGATTCGCTAACTTTGGAAAAAACTGCGAACAAAAACCTAAAAATCACGAGAAACGGTGCCGAAAAAAAAAAAACTGAGAAATGTTGGGAAATAATTTTTCATGATGAACTTTTAGTCACAATACATAAATTAGCTGCAAAAATCGTGTCGGAAATAATTTTTTCCATGAAAAATTATTTGACATTATTGCTTATAGGTTAAGTCACCACGATACTTAGAATTGCGTTTTCAGCTGAGCAAAAGTCGGAACGCGAAAAATTGTTTCTTTGCATATGTAAAATTAATTATAACCCGAAGCATCACATCGCGGTGCGAGGAAGTCAGAAGAAAAGTTACGTAATTTTAAATACGCAATTGAAAACCTCGTATTTTGGTCAGAAAACGACTTTTAGGTGCTGTAGGCGTTTCAGTTTGGGAGATAACAGGATTGCGAAGCGGTCCGAGGATAAGTGACGAAACGGACCGGATAGAGGAACGGAACAACAGAACAGAGTGAATGGGTATATAGCAAACGAACGAGTGAGGGAGGGCTTCGAAGAAAAGCACGTGGAGTACTGGGCGACGCGCGCCTCTCTGCTACAACGTATATATATCTATCGAGCTTTCCACCCTTCATTCACCACTACCTCCCCCCACTTGTTGTGCTTTACCCGGTGTTGCTATGTTGCCTTGTGTATCGAGAAAGTTCAACGCCAAGCCAGACGATGTTTTCCCATCCCGTTTACTGCCCCGAAAGCTACTGCTGCTGCTGCTGCTGCTGTGTTGCTGCTACTGCCTTGATGCGCACCGAGGCACAACCCCTGAATCAACAGGCTTCCCTCAGCACGCTGTGACTCTCTCTTCTCCTTTCGTCCTCTCGCTTTTCCGCTCAAATATCGAACTCTCTTTTCATCCGACAAACACCAATCTTGCTGGTCGCATTCTTTCGCAATGAGTTTATCGAAAACAAGTGGATTTGCTACTTTTGGTCACTATGGTCAATGAATCTTTCCTGCGCGGGAACACATACGCGCACACATATATATATACCCTCTCGACGAGACGCAAGGAAATCGAAAGGTCTCGCGAGTTCAAGTGCTTTCTTCGATTAAAGCGGCGAGAGTCTTCGGACCAACCGAATTCTCAACGCCCCACTGTCTGGCAGGTTCACCGCCGGAAACTTGGGATTCTTGAAGGGGATGTATGATTGCCCGGTAGTCTTCGCCAATTCGCTTTTCTAGTTCGCGAATTTTACACGTATCCTTACTTTCCCTGATTTCTTGCTGCAATGGCACCGGAATCGATGCCCATTGGCGCTATTTTTTTCCGTTTTGTCGGCACTTTCCGAACTTTCCATTTCGTATCATCCAACTTTGCGATCTTTCGCGCGACATTTTTTTTTTTTTTACCATTTTTCATATTTCTCTATGGCATTAACCTTAAAATGCCAGACGCGTTTTTGCATCTTTTAACATCGAAAATCGAGATTAAAATTTAATTTAGTGAAATCGATACTGCAGGATGTAAGGGAGGTGTCTGTAGACATGCAATCGCGACACACGAAAGAATCATAGAAGATGTACGACTTTGGAAGTCACCTAAATCGATTTTTCTAAATTCCCGACTTTCTTCAAATTGTTCAGATTTACCGTAACTGTGTAACTAAATACAGTAAACTATAAGATCCGATAACGAAATTTTTTCATGGAATTTTTCCGCCCCCATTCCGTTACCAATGGTCCAAAGCCGCGCGGAGCAGCGAACTCGTAATCAGACGAAAAACTTTGGCGTTCGTTCGCGAAGATCGAACCTAAAAAGCGAGCGAACTGGTAATCCTAAAAAAAAAAACACGTGTCGTCGGATACAGGGCTGTTATATATTCTGTAACGGCGCGAAACCTCAAACTTCATCCCACCAACCAAGCGCCGCGGTGATGTAATTTAATTCCAGGATGTAATATGCTCGTGTTCGATAAATTCCGGAATTCCAGTGAACTACGTGAATTTAAAGCGCGATGCGAGTTAGACGCTGTCGACCGTGAGCGGGGGAAGGGTAGAGGGGTTTAAGGGGGTGGAGGGTGGGGGGAGGAGGGCTTCGAAAGAACCTTCGATAATTCGTTCAATGGGGGGAAAGGGATGAACAGGGATGCGATAGATCGCGAGTGAATCGCCTACACGTCGTTCACTCGAGTCTCTCTTCAGCTCGTTGGGCTCTGCTGTCCGAGATCAACCCGGTCGAAGAGATATATTCCCGAGAACGACGCGAGTGGGAGAAAAAGGGTGACCACCCCTTCCTCCTCCTGGTGGGTAACATTCCTCTCAGGATCTTTAATGTCGTTCTCTCTATGTCTGCGTGTCTCGTTCTACCTGCGATTTTACCGCTACTAGCGGTGGAGGAGTGTACCTTCTCCGGGGAAGTAGTGCCAATTGGTATGCAAGGAGTACAGCCATTCATCTCCCGATCTCCGGCGGTCCCGACCTCCGGATATAAATTAGCTTTTGTTTAGCATTCAATGCGAGGCTCGCCTTATTCGCGTAAGTGAGAAAGCAAGGAAAACGAGTGAGAAAGCAAGGAAGACGAGTGGGAAAGCAAGGAAAACGAGAGAGAAAGCTTGGAAAACGGGTGAGAAAGTGCGCCGGTTTCCCGCGCGATGAGGGAGAGTAAGAGGGTTCGAGACTTTGGATGCGCGACAGGAAGTTCCCTCGTCGAAGTCGATGCTCGATGCCCGAGTTGAAACGCATTTGCGACGCTCCGATCTGGCAATCCGCTGCAATTAATGTAGCCACCGGCAGGCAGTCAGACAGTCAGGCAGCTCGGAGTAGCAGCAGAGAAAACCTGAGCCAATTAACCATTTGCGATTGCCCACTGAAAAGGAATCCTCGTGGCGTTAAAAGGAAATTAAATTCCCGAAGGTATATACGCGCCCGCTTTTCGCATTTTCTATACTTCAACCCCCGAGTGTACCTGGCCTCTGCGTCAGAACGGAAACGAGATGGAGCTTCGATCAAAAGAAGCGTAAACTCCCAACCAAGTTCCGCGTAACCACGCAAAACGACTGCCAGTTTTTCCGATAATAATACGAAGATTCCGAAAATATAATAACTCTTCCGTCAATCGATTTATTCGCGATTTTAATTTTCCATCGTCTCGGAAAATAGTTATACCCGGTATTTTAAAGATTCACGGACGTAAAACTGTTAAATAATGAGTGGCCATTTTTTTTTTTTTTTTTTTTTTTTTTTTGAGAGAACACCTTTCCATTATTTTCCTTCACCTCGTCGGGCACCGTAGAAAAAGTAATCTCGCTCTGTATTATCCGGCAATTAGTGAAGGTAATCAGACATTCGCAGGTCTGAAGAAAATGATTAGCCTCTCTCGTTGCGGCAAGAAAGCGACGAGGAAACATCGCGAAACGTGATCCAGAGATTTAAGCTGTTGAATAGACGGGTAGGTACATCCAAGACGGGTGAGAGACAAGACAGAAGAACATAGGAGTTTGAATAACATCAACCGAGGACTGTCGGGGTTGGGGTTGGGGCTGTAAGGTAGAAATGCGAACGAGAAAGTCGAGGTGAGGTGGAGAAGCCTTCCAAGAAGGGGATGAAAAGGGTGTGAGGTCGAGAAGCCGGGGTAACTAGTTTGGAATAATTAATAAATGCGAAAATGCATTAGTATGCGTCGCGAAGGGTGGGTTTGAGTACGGATCGCGGCGAGACCGTCGTTGCCGGCGTTTGTATGTGTATATGTACACAGGTCTCGGGGATTGCCGGGGGTTTTGGTGTCCCGAGAAGGCCGAGCCGGGCGCGACCAACCCGGGAATTATAAAATAATAAAGAGAAAATTACGTAATGCGAGGATCAGATGAGAATTAGAGGACAATGAGAACGAGAGTCTAGAAGAGTCTTTTCGAAAAGCACCTCAGGTTAAACAGCCGCGAAAGAGGGATTGAAAGAATAGCTTGGAAAAGGAAGAAGAAGCCCTGCGCGGTTGCTTGCTATGACCGAATTCTGCTGCCTGTTCGACCGGAGTAGGAAAACTATACACGCTATAGAAACGCAGGAGCGCCCGAGGGGGTGAAAAAGCGGAGGTCGAGGACCAGACGTCTTAATGTCTGCAACGTCTGGATCTCTCTCTCACTCTTTTCCCTCTATCCTTTCTCCCTCTTGCAAATAACTATCCTTCAAGTTTCACCCCTCTCCTACCCCTCTTCTCCTTATACACCTCTACCAGCCGTATTTTCGATAAAAGATCCGGTTGTAAATTCAACGGTGGATATAATCGTTTTGTTTCCTCGGAAGAGAAATTTAACGTTTGAGTCGAAAGATGCCTTTTGGAGTCATAAACATTTTTGTTTTTTTTTTTTTTTTTTTCAATTTTAGACGATCGATGTAGAGGATTTTTTTTTTTTTTATGGCGCTTTTCCGACGACGCAGAGCATCGGATTCGTGCGCAAGGAGCAAAGTATATCCGAAAACTTTGATACTTTATTCTAATAAGAAACAGACGAAAATCCGTTCGCGCGGCACTAATCGAGGAGAAGATTCTAATTGGTAGTCAGAAGGCGCGGAGTACGAGGCAGCGTCGCGACTTTGTAAATGGTAACAATGTTATGTAATTAGGTAAAAAGTTCTGTAATCAAGAAGTAGATCTTCCGTGACTCGGTTTTGCTTCTATATCCTCTTTTATCTCTCAGCTCTCTTCGTCTTCGCACCCTATTTCCTTTATACTACCCTTCTACGGGGGATAAAAGACAGTCTCCGCACTACTCCTCTCGCACTTCGTATTAAAATAGTCTCCCTAGAAAAGCGCGCTTTGCATTCTGCATATCTTATATACGCGCGAGCCAACGGAAGTCCGAAATCGCGCGAAAAATATTACAATCGCGAATTCAACCCTATAGGACACTGTAAAAAAAAAAAAAAATTCAAAAATTACGTTAAAACTGAATGTAATTTTGTTTCACATTATTTTAACCCCCCAAAAAAAAAGAAAAAAAAACCTACCGACGCCCCAATTAGCTCGAGTATTTCGTTAATTAGAACGAGAATTTTCGGTTCTGCGCAATTAGTAATTTCAATTAATTAAGCCAGACGATGTGCATATATGCAGTCGCAAGTTGCGCTGAACGGTTGGAAGTGTAGAGAAAAAAAAAATGTCCGAGTGAATTAGCTATACGATATCGTAGTCAGCGTTTTTTTTTCTTTTTCTTTTTTTTTCGCGAATGGTAGTTATAATTTCACACGATGATCTCATCGACCAGTCTGAAGTTGAGAGACGGAAGGCTTGCGTCGGAAGAGGATCGTTCTCGTTGATATATATATATAACGTCACGTACCTACTCATGTGCAATCGCAGTTGCGTCTGTGAAGACTGTGTGTTGTGACTTTGAAGAGCGTTATTTGCGATTCGCTTTAAATGGTGAAACTTTAGGACTTATGGCAGCTTTGATTAAAGCAGTTTATAATAATAATAATAATATATTTTTTAATTTTCATATTATCATTATTATAATTATTATTCAGCGTTCAAAAACATATTGATAAATAATAATAATAATAATGAAAAAAAAAAACAAATTTACATGGTGACGCTGAGTTTCGATTAAATGCGTTTCAGTTTTTTTTTTTTTTTTTTTTTTTTTTTTTCACTAAAAAAATAATTAATAATCGATTGGATTACTCCAAAAGTGCGAAATGTTAAAGTTATTTTATTTTTACACGATTTAAAAAAATTCGTAACCAAAGCTGCATTTACATCCATAAGCCTATCCTTCGACGCGCGTCCGGTAGAAGGGTTGAGCTTTGATTTGCAAGCTTTAAGGAAGATCCATTTAAGTTTCTTACAAATTGCGTCTTCTTTCGTCGCGTGATTTAACTTCTGGTCAGAGTTGGAAGGTAAAGACGGAAGGGGGAGAGGGCGTTCTGGTTTCTTTTCCGCGGAAGGGGTGACAACGATCCCTCAAGACCGTGAGGAAGGCTCTGTCCCGACCGAAGAAACCGGAGCTTTTCGAGTCTTTGCTCGGGCCACGTCGGGGTATTTTTTTTCCCTCGCCGTGTGTCACAATGGAAGACCGGATTTCTTTTTGCCCCGAGTCGCCAGCCCTCCCTTCCCAACCCTCCGGACCGTCTCTTGTTCTTCTTACCGACCCGGAATTACAAATTTCGAGCTCCTTTCGTCGTTCTCGTCTTCGTCGACCTTCTTACCGTGTTCTCCGTATTTTTTTTTTTTTTTTTTCGCCGCAGAAGTCTACGAGACCAGCGGTGTCACGGGACATCCCCCCTTTAACTTTATTGTGCTGAGGGTGATTAAGAACGTCGTGTCCGAGCGCTTTTACCGCAAAGAAAGGAAATTCTGTACCCACCGGTAACTTGTACTATTCTTCGAGTCATTCGTTACTGTAAATCCCAACCCTCTCGTCTTCGACTTCACCACGACATCGCATATTTACTCGTGGAAAGTGCAAAGAAATAAATAAAAACAAAGATACCTAAAAAATTTGCCAATGCGCTAAAAAGACGCTGAATCGCTCGAGTCGTGCTTCGGCTAACCAATCGCAAATAACGTCGATCGATTACTGAAAGAGGTATCGAAAAGAGGCGGAACAGCAGTGAAACTCGCCGTATACACCCACCACACGTACGGAGATTTGTGAGCGTTTAACCCGCAGTTTAATAGACTGTAAACGCGCCACGAATGGGGCTGTTACCCGCGGAATTTAATGGTCAACAGATACGAACGAGTTCTCGGCGGTTAGCTTAGAGTGGCCTATGCCTCCAACCTTCGCCCGAGTGAACGTTGATACCGCAATACGAGAAGTAAGACATCGAATATTTTTCGAATTTTTTTTTTTTTTTTTTTTTTGATCCCATAAATCGCGATTTTTATCAATTTGGCGATTAATCTGATTATCGTAATTTAATGGTGAAAAAAAAAATTCGAATTACTAAACGTTCGAATTGAACGCTGAAACATACAGTTTTTTTTTTTTTTTACGCATATAAATTAAATGCAGTAGAAAAAAATCACGAAAATAATTAAAGTAGAAATAAAAATGTTAATATTGTTTATTACTTACACTGGGGCGAACGTGGCCGCGCGGATTCAGCTGCCAGGGAACGGTTGTTGGCTGAAAATGTTCCTTTCCCCAGGATCCGTTGTCGAAAGGGCTCTCACCGATGTGTCCCTGTAACACATAATCATTCTCGTTAACGAATGTCCCCCGAAATTTAATCCATGACCGATTTTTTTTTTTTTTTTTTTTTTTTCGGAACGAAAATCGTTATCCTCTAAAAGTGCTCGAGTACAATATTTTTTTAATTATTCGACATCATTATCAAAAAAAAAAAAAAATGTAACAAGCACTAGAGGATATTGGGACGAAAATTATATGAAATTAAGCCTTTGCATTAATTAAAATACATTAAATTATTTTAATAAAAAATTTTTGGAGATCGAAAGATACTTGAGGATTTTTTGGCACGTATGTCATATGTGAATAAAAATATAATACATTTTGTCCGAATTCCCGGAAAATGTTGTAGTTAATTTTTTTTATTATTACATCAACCACATTTCTGCTACATTGGACTTAATAGGAGCTAATTTTTATCGTAAATTAATTAATGAACGATGTACAACAAAATCAAAATTTAATAAATGTGGAATATTACGCTCTTGAAACATTACCGTCAATGATTGTCCACTGAGAAAATAAAGTTGCATAATCTGTAATAAATTTACGAGTTTTCCCGAATCAGGCGATTTTTATTTTTTATTTTTTAATAATATATTCAAAAGTCGTCGTCGGCGTTGTCACTACCATTTTCGGCACCGACGTGCATAACTCCGAAGAAACAACCCCTCCAGCGACTTTACACCCTATAAGCCTTATTTTTTCTTTTAAATTTATTTTTAACATGGAGAGATCTTTCGACTTCGCAAAAGCTCGCGGGCCGCGTGAACGTAAATCACACGGTATAATGAGAACGCTTCGTCTTCGGTCGGACCAGCCGCACTTTCGGTCGGAACCCGCGTCCATTTCCCGCAGTTTTTCACTTTCTTATATATTATATTATGCCTCAGAGTTCACAAAAAAAAATATATATGTATACCGATAATAAAAATAAGACGAAAGTTTTATTTTTATCGTCAATAAGATATTTGCAAAAAGTTCATGAATTGAAAATCTTCTGTATAGAAATCAATATCACATTTAAGGTTAGGTAAGGAAATAAAAAAAAAATCCATTTTGTTTTTTTATATTTTTTTCATTTTTACGTGTTAAGAATATTACGTGCAAATTTCATTTTGGTACTCGTAAAATTGATGAACTTTACGGCGATTAACTCGAAACGGGGTTTCCGATTTCGGGCGATTAATTGTTTTACTTAATATTTTTTTTTAAATTAAATCGGATAACCTGCCGGCAATTTGAAAAAAAAAAAAAAAAAAAAAAAAAAAAAAAAAAAAAAAAAAGTCTTGTGTCGCAACGCTTCCATCGTAAAAATTTCAGAATTGCTTAGATTTTTTCTTTTCCGGTTGTCCAACTGCCGTCGATCGTAGCACCGGCGACAAAACTTTGTAAAATAGTCATCTCACTCCAGTCACGATAATCGCGCTTCCGGTGGACCAATTTATATAAAAAAACCGCATTTCAAAATCGCTTCGTTATTTGTATATATAGTTTCTAATCGTCAAGAATTTTTTATTTTTTAATTTCTTTCCCATATTTTTTCTGTCCTCTTTAGCGTCGTTAATAACAAAAGACGTCCGATGTCTTAAAAGATTCAAAATTCTCCGATGAGAGACAATTTCTCAATTATCGGATAAAATCGATTATGTGAACGCGAAGAGAGTTATTATCAGAAAATGTTGAGTGACAAGAAGGGATATGCGTTTCATCACTCGTACATTCGCCTCTTTGTCGATGAAAATTTGGCTTTCGACACTCGCATCACACGAACGCAATGGAGATTAATCCATAAATATAAGACGTTCGAATTCATGTCGATTCCGAGTACCGAACGTTGACGTTTAAACCTATGAGAGATATTCGAGTCAAAGATAACACGAAAACGTCGTTAGTGTCGCGAGGCACCTGGAAAATTTGTGCTAAAATTAGGTAAGCACCCCATTACGTGTACCAGTTGCGCAGGATAAACGCGATCGCGATAGTACCGTCGTAATACTCGTCAAAGAGGGAGGAGAGAGGGAAGGAGGGTGCGAGGGGGAGGCATGTTCCATCCTCGAGCGTCTTGACGACAATGCACCTTCAGCTCAAACTTAATCGCATTCGTATGCAACAGAAATCGAATAAAATTTCACGAATTACGTCTATCCGAGTGACGAGTGACTCGAGGACAGTTTCTAATTTCGTACATTATTCGCGTGCCTACAATTCCGGAGTCAACGTAATACGGTAACTAAACTAACAATAGCTTTGTGAAGAGTGGGTAAATTAACCGGTAAATTTCGTCATTCGTGTTGACGAGCGATCGTAAGCTATAAAACCGATTTTTTCACATGACTGCGGGACACTGTTATCAACAAAATACCGCAAGAGATCATTGATATGGAAGTCTTTTCAGTTATAAAAAAAAATATACACTCATTTTTTGCCTGCAATCACTGAACCCTCAATATTTATTAAAAATAAATTGTTAATTTATATTTCGTTTTTTTTTTTTTTCGGAATACATTTTTTCGATCTTTTTTTTTTCTGCATTTTTGAGCACATCGTTTTTTTTTTTTTTTTCTTTTTCGTTTTTTAACGGGATATTTTGTGTTCATCTTTGAGAATCGAGAATAATCGCATCTTCCTGAGGGAATTTCATTCCGCGGAAAATAAAAATTTTCGCGTTACGGCTTTCGTCTCCCGGTCTCTCTAATTCTCCGCTGTTCGCTCACCTACATTGCTTACTTGGACGGTCACATGCGATGAGAAATAAACAGTCGACGATGTAAATAACGAACCGGATAGCCGACGACGACGACGACGACGACGGCAAGCAAGCAAAAGCGATGTGAAGAGAAGGCTGCAATAGTTGTACTGCGCTGTGTATAGGTGGGTTGCATGTACGGGTTACAGGGTTGAGGCTATCGAGGCGTGCATTGTGCCTCTCATTTGCATGTGCGAGACAAACCCACCGAGAGAACCAGCGGAGAACCGCGGCAGCGCACAGCTGGACACACACACGTATACATACGACAATGTACAGAGTGTATACAGAAGTACACACGGCGAGTACAACTGGTACAGTGTAGTTCTGCGCTCGCGAGTCCGCGAGGCACAAAAGAAAACTCCCGAGCAAACAAAACAAGCAAACAAAGTAATGTATGTAGTAGTAGCGAATGTATTCTGGACAACGAGCGCATAACTGCGGAGCGTCTCATCGTCATCGTCGTTGTCGACGTCGTCGTCATCCTCGTCGTTGTGTACCAATGCAGCAGTTGCAGTTTTTCTATCTCGCGCACTCCCCTACATGCAATGCTGTTAAGTATTGTGTCTACGAACTTAGCGAGGAATAAACAAGTGGATCAGCTCGGCGGCAGCGTACACTGAACTCAATTCTGCACTTAATTCGATCGCTCGCAAGGGACTTTTTTTTTTACAATAACGTTGAAAACTCGCTAACGCGCGTGCAAATGGCCGAAAAATTAAGAGAAATCGATATTATATCGTAATATATGTATATTGAAATATTATTTTTTTTATAAATAAAAAAAAAATTATTTACAATATAAATTACCGAAAAAAAAAATATCGGCGAAATCGATTGATATGCAACGTTACAAATATTCGTGATTTTTTAGCTTTATACTCCAAATTCAAATCTTCGAAATTCAAACAAAAAATTTTTTGGTAAATTTACGTCAATTTGAAAATAACTTAAATTTTCTTTCAATTTTTTGGTAAATTTTTTGGTAAATTTACGTCAATTTGAAAATAACTTAAATTTTCTTTCAATTATTTTTCAATTTTTTTGTATAATACAAATTTATAAAAAAAAAACTGTTATTTTCTTGAATTTCGGAGATTCGAATTTCGATCGTAAAGGAGAAAAGAGGAAAAATTAAAAATTTGTGGAAATTTGAATATTCAATGATTTTGTCGATCTTTTTTTATCCAGAATATTTATATTGTGAATAATTATTAATTTTAAAATGTCTTCATTCTATTTTAGCCGAAGCGATCGTTATACAAAGTCGTTTGACACGATTACTTCGGCATAAATTTATCGCTTGAATAGGGGAAACCCATTTTTTTTTAATGAATTTGAAATATAATAATTCACATACAATACTTACGAGACGTCTATTTAATATTGTGAAAATAACTATCGACTATTTATAATCGGTGCCTTTATCGACGGATTACGACAACAATTGGGTCAATAAAGTTCAGTCGATTAAACCCGATTAGCGACAGTATCGGAATATTTCTAGGATAATAGATGTATTAAAATAGATTGGAATATTTACACATTATTGTCCTTTTTTTATTCACGCAGTCTGCCAATCGGTGCTTCGTTTACAAAATTCAATATTAGCACAATTATCGCTATCAATTGCGCGTTAATATTAAAAAAAAAAAAAAAAAAAAAAACAGAAGCGAAAAGTACACACTAAAATATTTCGCACCATGGAATATTCCGCGAATTGCTGTTTGCGTTAAACACTTCGAAAAATTGTCCGAATCGAAAATCGATGTGATAACATAGGTATTTTATTCAGAATCTGCAAATTATGAAAATAGAGTAAGAAAATGGGAACTTGTAACGATTCATAATTAAAGACGACGACGAAGCGTGTCAAATGGAATGGAAGCTTTTAATGATCTAAGATCGCGACAAGCGCGACCCTTAGAGTACTGAGAATCGTTACATCAGTGATTAGCGTCAAAAAATCTTCTCGAATAAGAAAAGATAAATTAAATGAATAAATAATAATTGCTCGTCACTCAGAAGTACTCAGAAGGAAAATTAATTAAGAAACTATAAATATTAAAGAACAAATATAATTATTAAAATTTTTTTTAAACAAAAATACGATTTTTTTAAAATTATGCAGAACAGTGGATGCGAAGCAGTAATAAATTATTTAATAAACATAAGTTGCAATAAATCGAAAGATCACAGGAGACAGCAATTTCTGAATATTAATATTATTCAAAAATAACTTTTATTATATTATTTTTCTGTCCTGTAGACGCGGATTCTCAATATTTAATGCTTCAATATATTATATTTTTCTTCTGCAATTAATTATTAATTATAACGAAGAAAATCCCTTCATTTCAAATTATCCTTAAAGATTTATAGATCAAAATCTTCAATTTTTAATGAATTACTTTTCGAGGCAAAAATATTTAATTGCCAATCATTGTATCGTTTACATTATCCAAAGGTGTATATTGTTCCCACTCACGCGCCATCGGTGATTGTAATCATATTTTTCAGTCCTTCGTGGATTTATGCAATGCGTCACCTCGTTCGGTGTACATAAAGATCGCGGCGTTTAAAATTCTCGAGGCGAAAAGAAAGGCAACTAGAAGAGTTTGCGCCTCCGGGCGAGAAATTCCCAGTCCACGATTCTTCGCGGATCCACGTGCGAACTGAACCCCCCTGACGCTGGAGTGGCAACCACCGTGGGGTTGTAATTGGCAATATCTATCGAATTTTGCAATAAATCTCGTTGAGCCCTCGAGGGAAGAAGACGAGAGGTGAGAGCGCAAGTGGTACGAAGGAAAGAGAAGACGTTAAGGGATGAGAAACATACAGAAGAGAGAGAGTGTGGCCGGTGAGGCGAAAGGGGGAGGTGATCACGCTGAGCGCACGGGGCAATAAAACACGGGGTAGTATCGCGCGAGAGGGGGCCGACGCACCGTGCACTTAAATACGTTATCTTATCGTCGAATTAGGTCGCTGTTACAGCCATACTTTCGCCAGGTATACACACGCGGGGAAAGGGGTGACACTATCCAACCCTCAAGATACTACAGGGTTATTCGCTGTAGTATCTCGTTGCTACCGGCTCACGTCGAGGCCTCTCTCTCCCGTTTGCGATAATGCAAAAAGGGTGTCGGTGAAATTTGTGACGTCCCTTCCCTTCCCCAATCTCTCTCCCTCCCTCTCTCGACCTTTTTCTCTGTGCTCCATACGATCCGAGGTGCGTTTAGCGATGAATTAAGGCCGCAGCGGTGAATCGGGCCAAAAGATATTTCGAAACTTTGCGTGTTTCCTGCGTGTTTGCATAATCTCTCGTATTATGAAGATTTTTTAAACATTGAAAATCATTTCGACAAATCGAATAATTTCATTCGATGCAATTTTTTTTTTTTTTTTTTAAGAAAAAGATAAGTATTTTTTTTAATTAAAAAAAATTTCACTCTTGAAAAGTCAAGTTTCGGAAATATTTACATTCAAATTGAAAACTAAAAAGTATCGAAATTTATTCGAAATTTTTTTTATTAGAGTCTCATGCCATTTGACAATTTTTTAAATTTAATTCTTGAATTATAATTTTCAATAAATAAAAAAAGTTATTTTGCTTTTTTATAGTAAAAAAAAAAAAAACATATATAGAGAAAAATCGGAATAAATATAAATATGAAATTTTGCGTTTGTCATTCGAATTACGAAAACATTTTTTTGAAAGGCTAAACGCGAGTAATAAAAAACTTTTTACAAACAATGAAAATCTGACATGTCAGAGGAATGATAAAGAGTGCAGGAAGCGGCGGTATAATTGATATACAGTGATGTATAACACGCATCCTCCCACTTTTTCCCCTCCCAAGAGATCCGATGACGTCAGCGACGTAAATAATTCGTTTCTCTCGTTGCATCGGGCATTTGCAACAGTAGGCTACCAGGTGCCCACAGACAATATCTACTCTCTATTTTAGTATATATGTTTTCTCGTTCGTTACACATGCCTCCGATTAATCGATTTCCCATTGTCTCAAAGTTTAAATAATTTGTTTATAAAAAGAAACGTCAATCTATCGGGTTCGGTATTATAAATTTATAATTTCCAGTGGTTGTTCTTCGATTTATTATTCGTGACGATAAAAGTTTAATACAATCGATCGTTTGACGACTCGTGTTGATTGTAACGCTCGTTGTTTTCGAATGTGTAATCCAATCGATAGTAACGGTATGTAAAACACGTGCTACCAGCTGCGAGTAACAAACAGAACTTTCCATGTGTTGTTTATTGCACACAAACTTTACACCTATCGCGCTTACGCTTGTGTTTTTTTTTTTTTTTCGTCGTCCCTTCTCCAGAGAGTATATGCGTACATATGCGTGTGTCACATCGTGCGCTGTACGCTACCGACAAACCGCGGCTTCGTCCGTATACTATACTAATAAAAAAAAACATTTTTTGTTTATCGTCTGAAGAAGAAACTGTTCCGTTTGCTTACATTGCCCCATACCGCGTGTTTTCTCGGTGTCGTTAGCTGATAACGCAAGAAAACATCGGTCACTGAACCTTCTTTGTCGACCGAATAGCAAATAATGCGGAAATAAAAAATGTGTTCCGAAGAATTATTTTTTTAAACCCATTTTTTAGTTACACAGAAGATAAAAAAAAATTCGAGAGGCGATTTCCATAGAGACTTTTTTCAATTTTTTTTTTTTTTTTTTTTCGTAATAAAAATTGATTTAAATTGATTTATTGAAATAAATAAAAATGTTGTTAAAATAAATGAATTGTTTATTAGTGATGAAAAAAAAAAAGAACAAAAGGCAATTACTTGAGAAAATAAAGAAACAACAGCGACCAAAAGGAAAAAATCAACTGGTATTGACATAACTCCCATATTATAAAAATAGATGATCGATGGTGAAACACAAAAATAGATAATAATAGATGACGAAGACGAGACAATTTTTGAGTTAAGTTACATCGGTCGCGACTGTCGTCATCGGAACTCACTTAAAATAATTTCCGAGAGACCCGACGCATTGTGTTCTCCACGTTCGCTCAATTACCTTTTTTTTTCTCGCCGCTACTCTTCTGCCGCCTACCATTGATTTTTTGTGTTCATCTTTCGCCCAAAACTCTTTTGGAGCGCTCCACCAGCGTCAAACGGCCCGAGATAGAGACAGAAAATCGGAGAAAAAAGAAAAACAGAAGGGGAGAAGGTGGGGAACGAGATGCGACGAGACCAAAGCGTTGTACTGTAACGTACGGGGATTCCCCTTCCGCGTCGCCGTCCGTTAGCCTCCAAAAATAAATGTGTTGTTTATTCACAAGTAAGCCGGATGCCGGTGTTTGCTTTGGAACAAATTGTTTTGTTCGGTTTGGCCAGACGCGAGGAGAAAGAGAGCGGCAACCAAGTGAGACAGTGACGAAACGTGACAGAGAAACGTAAACGTGAAAAGTCGTTTTTGGTCTCTCGACATTCTCGCTATTCGGCTCGTCGCTCGATGCGCTTCGTTGCATTCTCTGTTCTCAATTCTTTCTTTACCTTCGCGCTACTCGGGTCTTAAACGCTGCATCGCGCGGATACATATACTCCGAAAAAAAAAAGATGAATATTCATCCCTTTCGGTAGAAGGAACCGATCGTACGCTGCGATACGAATTACGGTTGCGCCGGCGAGGCGAATGAAGTAAATAACTTCAGGAAAATCTTTGAAGCAACAACACCATTTTGTTACGCATACATTTTTTTTTTATAAATCCATATTTGCCTCTAAAATATTTTAGCTTTTTTATAGTTTTTTTTATCTTATAGTATACTTCGTAATTTTGATATTATGATAAAACGAACCGCTCATTTGGAGGTTATTTTTTATTGTATTTCTTTAGAAAAAAAACAAACATTAAATGTCACGAATACATTTTTTATACTAAATATCTTCCGAAAAATACGTCGATTTTAATGAAAAGGCGTTTTTTAAATTTTATTTTCGATTCCACGGCAATAATTTTTATCGAATTTTACGAGAATTGTCGTCAGAGCGAAACATCTGTTCAAACATCAATTCGTGAATATCGATTCGGTAAACAACAATTGTGTTGTATGTACCACGTGCGAACTCGATAAACCCGAGTCGACGATGAGTTTAGAGTGGGCGATATATAGCGAAGACGGTTTTATACACAATTACGAGTTGCCAAGATTTTCGAAGAACGAGAAGTGCGCGAGCCTTGTCACCCTCGACGTCGTCTTCTTAACTCGGAACCTCCGCGTGGATCGGTCTAATTTACTTAAGAGCGGTGCGTGCAAAACCAGCTACGGGAGAGTCATTCGAATCTCTCGGTATTCCCTCTCAGGCTAACCGGAGGGTGAACCATCCCGGTTTTCGTATCTCTCTCTCTCTCTCACGAATACTCGCACACGTGTACATAGATACATACATAGACACGAGGGACGAGGACAATCTTACTGTTAATCTTGATTTAATCCTTGACAAGCGCTTAAACGTCCCTAAACTGGCGTTAAATCGTTCTACGTCTACTACTCGCCGTTGTAGTATAGTATACCCTCCCCCCACCCCCTTGCAATGATTGGAGCTTCCCGCTAGTTTTGTTGATTAAATTGGAGTCAAAATTGCAAAGGAATACAAGATAAAGGACTCATTAATTTTTCTTTTTAATTACGAAGACGAAAAAAAAAAAATCGGAAGTGCGAAAAAAAAAAAAAAAATCGGAAGTTCGAAAAAAAAAAAAAAAACGGAAGTTCGAAAAAAAAAAATTTAATGTGAATTTGTGTATTTTTAAAAAATTCTGTGAAACCATCATCAGTCATTTTAGCTCTGGGATCAGACCGAAATTTTGTTATAATTCATAGAAAAAATATTTTAAGTTTCACGGAAAGTTTCACCCGAATCTGATTATTCTGTCCCTCGAGACGAGACGAGAATTTTTTCCGTTAATTTAACAAAATTTTCCGAATTTTAGAATATTTACTCAATGTTCACTGAATAAAAAGGATTTTCGGACACATGCATTTTTGAAAAAATCCGCGGAATGTGTAGGCGAGAAGGTTGCGGCGATAGGAAAATCGACGTTATCCGGAGTTGAAGAAGCAAGAAAATTGTGACTCTGCATTCCTCGGCCTCTCGCAGAGTCACGCAGTCGAGTCACCCCCCATAAAACCGCGATAACTTCGCAAATTCTCGAGTATTCTGACCGGACAGAGGAGTCCCAGAGAGAAAGCATGCAGTAGTTGCTGCCGCTGTTGTTGCGTATAGTATAAATTTGCGGTTGAGGGTTCCTTCCGCGAAAGAAAAACTTGTTATTTATGCGATACTCTGACTTTCTATTCTACTACCCCGGGATAAAGAAGAAAGCCCACGAGGGGTTGAAATATCATATTTAATTTTTATTATATCAAGCGTTGTATGCATCGGTACGCGCCGGCAGAAGAGTTTCTTCGTCGTCGAGAGAAAAGGCCGAATTCTGGATCATTGTGGGCAAAAGATCGCGAGGGTGGACCCGCGATGGCACAAACCCCCCACAGACTTCTCCTTCTGCATAGTATACATTGTGTACCGCACAATATAGTAGATATACACTGTATAGATGTACTATAGTAAACGAGAGCGGGCTGTATGTAAATATAGCGTGATACATTGGATAGTCGCTTATAAACACCCCATTTTTATTCGGGTAGCGTTTTCGCAAGCCATCCTACCGTTCCCCAACCCCCACAGACTGCTACGACGACGACGCGACGACCCTCCGAGCGCCAAGGAGTGTCGGGCGCGAGAGCCCCGTTCGCACAACCCCGTCGTTTGGCCGTCACCTTCTCGGTATACTCGGGTCTAAGAAAAAAAAAAAAAAAGCTCTGAGGCCATAGAGGCAACCTATTATTTTAGCGTTCCCACGATATCACGTGCCAGATATTTTTCCGCGATCTTTTGGCGGTAAAAAAAAAATTTGAAATAAAAAAAAAATAGAAAATGTCGCAGCGGTTTGTGAAAAGAAGGGCAGAGGGGAGAAGCATATAGGTTGACCCCTTCTCGACAAAAAAAAGTGAGAACTCGAAAAAAACGAGACGATTGGTATTCCATGGAAATTCGAAAGTCTCCAATTGAATTTGGATGCTCGGCTTAGCGTGGATCACGCAGAATAAGTCTTTCGCGCCCCATTTTTTTTTCTCAATGGTGAGGCGGCTTCCGAAAGCTCTTTTTCATTGATTGACGCTGATTCGGTCGTATGAACCGGCGCGGAAAGTCCTCGGTGCGCACGACCTTTTTTTCCGCACGACCAATACCTCGCGACGGTCATTTCGGACCTCTGCAAATATCCTTGATTTTTGCATATTTCTACGATGTGTTGAATTCGGAACTCAAACGATTTTGTTCGGGAGAACCGTGTCGCGAGGGTCATTCGTGATACTGTACGGTCGTTAAGTGGGTCGCGTCATGTCAATATCGTGACAATAAAATATTGGGTTTTCTCCGCGTATGCTAAAGATCATCGGAGATTGAGGAGTAACCAAATCGCGAATACTTCATCAGCTAAAAAAATTCATTATTATTTCCGTCAATTTATTTTGGAGATAAAGAAAAATCTCTGTCGAACGATTAAGTATCGAATTTTTTTTTTCTTATCAGAGTGACGCAGAAATAATGAATTATTTGCAGCGACAATACTGCTGTTAATTGTCGCGTCTTAAAATGCCGAATTTCATCGTTTTATACATTTTTTTTTTTTTTTTTTTCAATTGTATTGCTTAATTTTTACGGTGTGCCGATTTTGGTGAATAAATCTTGCACTTTGTGGTACAATAAAGTTTCGGAGTCTGAGCGATGCGGTACACTGGCGAAATTCACGAGGCAGTGAAAAATAGCGCGTACGACAACGATATAGCGAGAGAGAGGGATGCTGCGCAGATGAGGGCAACGAGAGTGCCATTGCCCGTGACCGGCTTAACGCGATTATTTATTATTTTCATACAGAGGTTCCGCGTCGATAACGCGGCGTCGGCTGTTGAATTAGCATTTTTTTGTTGTTTAAAAATGAAATATACGCGCGAAACTTGGGATGTCTTGTAGTGGAAGAGAGTATCTCCGCTACCGGTAAGAGAAGAGAAAGCAAAGAAACGAGGCGAGGTATCTCGTCGGGGTGGCCGGGAATACGTGCCCTCCGTGGGGTAAGAGGCCTCTCTCTGATCTCCAAATAAGTGAGGCTACGCTCTCCGGAATACGAAATCGCGAGACCGCAAAGGAAAATCGTAAAAGGAGACACCGGAGCTTGCGACCAGCTTTCGATGCTCTTCCGGGAACGAAAAAATCCGAGACATCGCATTGCATTCGCATTCGCATTGCAAAGACTTGCATTGCTTTTCCTCATCTGTTATCTGTCACACCTCCATGTATGTATATATATATTTTTTTTAACTTTGCAATTTCATTTGTCTCGCGTGCCGATCGATTGGAACGTATTCCGAAAATTTTCTTTCGCTGTTTAAAAAATTTTTTTATCGAGAAGATAGAAAGAAAATAGAAAAATTGCGAAAATAAAAATGAAAAAAAATTTTAGAAATATAATTTTCATTTTATTTATTTCAAAATTCATAGAATTTTTTTTTGGTTTTTTTTTTAAGTTTATAGTATTTTTTTATTTTAGCCATTGTGTCCCAAAAATGCGTTTTATTTCGTTCGCTCCATAAAACTAATGAATGACAGTACGGAATCTATTGAAGAGCTGTCTTCGTGTTTTTTTTTACCCCTATCGAAAACAATGTATAAATGTACGGCCAGCCGGTTTTTACATTCGATCGAAAAAGTCATGTTTGCGTCGAAAGCGCAGTTCGAAGGGATGGAGGGTGAGAGGGGGTGAGAAACTCGCGATGCCCGCGGATCGAGTCGCCGAAAACGTGTCGCTCTGTTATTATTTGGAGATCAGACCGAGGCGAATATATAATTGTAGTAACGACCGCGATATGTAACCGTGCCATCTGGTTCGTCGTTTTGCACACTCCGTCCCCCTGGTGTACGCGGCGCGACAGGATTGAAAATGTTCCACCAATTCGTGGGATTCGCATTCGAATTCGAGGACAAAACTTTGTCCTCCCGGTCGGCAGGGTGCGCTAACTCGACGGCAGGAAAGCATGAGAGCGCACGGGAAAAGCGGCAGAGCGTTCGAGTTTCGCGAGGGAGGGAAACAGACGAGAGGAGGATACAGATCCTGTAGTATTCCGGCTTTGGAATCCGACGTAAAATCTGTGAGGTACACAATCGCTTTCGTCGCTCCTAAAATCCCCGTACCAATTACAAACACTGGCGGCTTCTCCATGCCCGATGTTAACTAAACACTAAATACTAACGATACACATTGCCGTAGCGAGAAGCAACTGTGTTACCGCCTAACCCGACGCGCGACATCCGGCTTTGCCGGTATATTCCAACATTGTGTGTACTATTGCTAACTAGTGCAGTTTAACGTACGTGGGATCACGAAATCGTTGCGTATAAAGGGTTCTCCTCTGTTTGGCACCCCCATCTGCTTGCATTCAAATCGAACAATACAACGATAGAGTTACAACGATTTGCGTCATTCGAAGAGTGTTTGGCATTAGATTCCAAAGTGGAAACCAGTCGAGTTTTTTCATTATTTAAAAAAAAAAAGAGACATAAAACACAAGTTTACGATTTTTTTAGATCATTTTTACGCTATAGCAATAACCTAAACAAGCGTCTCAGCGCCCTGCGGGCGCAGATGCTCTTGTTGGTGGGCTCCGCCCCCCAAACCCCCCGAAAAATGTCCCTACGGGACATTTTTTAAGACACTCACGGGGGTGCTCGTCGCGCTACGCGCTCCGTATCGAGTGTATTTACACATCGCGCTATGCGCTACGGATGACGTATGTTGATACGTCGCGCTCTGCGTTTCTTTTCGAAAGTACGTGTGAGGGAAAAACATTTATCAGTTACGTAAATTAATTCATACTGTTTAACCTTCGTCGAATAAAAATATTTCTTTTTTGTACCAATTGATTATTAATATTCACGACGGATATTTCCTTTTTGTTTGACGATAAATTGTCAAATATTGAGACACTAGACAAATATAACGAATTGCACCACGTAGAAGTTGATCAAATTAATTTAACGAATCAAATCATGTCTAGTAAAGTCGTTTTATTGGCTTTAAAACTTATGACCAGATTTAATGAATATAAAACAAACACACAAAACATGTACCTACACCAATACGATTACCATTTAGCATTCAGGCCAAATATCCCCTTTAAACCCTTCCCCTTTAGTATTTTTTTTCTTCCCCATAATTGATGGAATCAGTTCGTTATTTTATCTGTAGGAAACCAAATCATTGTAGAAGAAAAGTTCAAGAAATTTGCTATTCTTTGTGATTTTCAATGAAATTTTGTCGATATTTATGGATGCTGCAAAAACATGCTATCTCGAGAATGAAAAAATATATCGTTTTGGTTCCTGTCTTGTATTGAAGAGGAAGTAGTACGTTACTCGAATCAAAAATTTGTCATCTTGGATAGCTCCGAAATATTTTTTTACAAATTGATGAAATTCTTGAAAAAATCGACTTTGAAGGCTCTTTGACAGTCCTCTTATAACAAATTTAATTTCTACCATTTGAAATATATTTTTTTTTCTTCTTCGTAATACATGGAATCAGCTCGTTATTGTCTCTGTAGAACAGACAAGTATTGGAGACGAGAAGTTTGAGAAATTCGATAATTCTTTTCGTTTTTCAATGAAATTTTATTGATATTTATCGTCGCTTAAAAATATCAAATTTAGCATCATATCATATCGTATTTTTTTAAATTTTATTTAATCACAAACGAGGATAAGTTTCTCGGTACGGAATAACTCGTAAAATCGACAAGTTCAGTGTTTTTCACTTTCTTGATAAATAATTGTTTATAATTGTTCTTTAAGAGTACAATTGTTTTTTTTTTTGCGAAAAAAAACTTTTCAAGACGTGAGCATATGAAAGAAATTCGTATTTCGACGAAAATTTGAAAAAAATTGAAAAAAAAAAAAAACATTGGAAATACGTCGATAGAATAATCATTAGCAGTTTTCTTATCAAGTGTAAACGAATAAATCCAACGAACAAAATTGACAAAGATTTCGAATGTGATGAATCTCCGACGGTCGAAGTGTAAACATTAGATTTTTAAACATAGCACACTTTTTATCTGCGCAATAACGCGGAGAGTCAGTTTGTAAATACGATTTCTTTGAGAGGAAAGGATTAGAGACGGCAATTTCGAGAAATTTGTAAAAACGATTCGTTTTTGACGAAAATTCGTAAAATTAGTCTTTGCTTAAAAAAAATCATATCTCGGCATCGAAAAAAGATTTCGACTCTTATTTTGGCTTGTTTTGAGAGGAGAAAATACGTTGCCATAAAAAGAATTTGCAGTTTTTATTATTAACTGTAAACGAATAAATCGGGTGAACATAATTGACAAAGATTTCGGCTGCGATGAATCTTCGACGGTCGAAGGATAGAAAATTCTTTTTTTTATGATTGCACACTTTTTATTTGCGCTATACCGCGTAGAATCCATTTATATTTACGTAAAATCGGAACAAAGATTAAAACGAGATGTCGATTTTTTTTTATTTGAAAATCATCCGGCCACAGAGTACGCGCGCCGCGACGTATGAGCATCTGTGTATCGTCTGCTACGAAATTGTCATCTGCTTCCAAAGTTTGACAGATCGAATAAAACGAAAAAATATATACTCGCGTTTTTTTTAGTTCTATTTGGGAAATTGTAATTATTTTGGATATTCGATGAATCTTTTTTGTGAGTTTACTACCAATTTTTTCAGTGAATACGTGAAATTTATCACTTTTATTACGAATGTGAATAAAATATGGTAAAATATTGCGAATGATTTTCGGTGATAATATATTATTTTCGAAATAAAAAACGCAAACATTTGTGAATCTGTGTATTATATTTCGTGTTTTATTTTTCACAACCGAAGTTTTTTTTTTTAACATGATGAAAAATGGATTATTGGCAAATCTAAATAACATAACCTTTAAAGCAAATCTTGTTATAACCACTGTTTTTGAATTATTTTATAATTAAAATTATATTTGTCAGAATGACTCAAAATTTGTTGTGCATAGTGCTTTCGATGCAATGAAATATTGTTGCGAAAGAGAAAAGAATTGGTTTCCAGGATTCTTAATTGGAGCACCGTACGGACATCAGATGTGAGAAAATCATTTTTTTATGGAAAATTGTGATGAATAAATAGTTAGAGATGTAGGATTGTCTCTAAATTTGCTGTGCGTAGTGCTCTTGATAAAACAAAATGATGCTGCGAAGGAGAAAAAAATTGGTTCGTAGAGTTCATTATGATGGCACCGTACGGACACTTGACCGAAGGCAAATGCAAATTGTGGCCAATCATTTTTTAGAAAAAATACTTAAAGGTCTTAGATTGGTTTTAAAAGTAATGTGCGTACTGGAAATAATGTAATAAAAAAACCCTGCGAAGGAGAACAAAATTGGTTCGCACCATCTAAAGTTACAGTGTGATACGGACGTCTGAGAAGAAACATTCAGCCAAAACGTTGTTTTCATTGCACCGCAGGCTAAAAAAAATATTTCTATTCATCGCAGTCACTTCAAAGTAACTACGCATGATGTTAGAGATACACCGAAGCAAATGGTGAAAAATAAAAAATGTTGGAGTATGCGCTACGGAGTAACCCCTTCAACAGACTCCGAAGAGCAACGGATGGTCATTTTAATAGGCACTCTTTGCCTATTGTTATAGTGAGTGCCTAAAAATTAATAAAAATTTCGCAGCGTGGAATTATTTTGTTTTTTGTTACGATAAAAAAAAATATTTCACCCCTTCAGTCGTAAGTACTTTACGAATGATTACGATGCACGCACAGGCTGTCTTTTAATAGCATACGAAAGGACACACATCCATTCATGCGAATCAATAAATTGATCAATGCGGCCAAATAAAAAAAAAAAGTTGGGCCGATGTCGCTGACCGTACAGCAGTTCTAACCGCGACTTTAACGATCCGTGGCATATATATACATATACACTTGGTAGGTACTTCGTATAGTCAAGCGGTGAATTGCAAGATTCCGTGTTTATTGCGTTTAATGGATGGTATTGGTTGTACGCATGCAACGATGTACACAGAACAGAGTTCGAGGGTGTGCGCGGGTTTGGAGTGTTCTCGTGTCTTTGTATTGAGAATCCTGGGTAGTATATCCTCACCGCTGTAGAGTACGATACACTTGAACAGGTCTTCGAAGGTGTAGTACACCTTCTAGAGAAATACGTGGTCGGCTTATAGAAATAGGGGTGGGAGGGGGCGTAGCGTCAGAGGCACATAACGGTTTTGCACCCCTTGGCCGCAGGACACGCTCACTCAAGCACTCTCGAGTTAAACCCTCATCTACATCGCCACACCCTCCCATTTCTAGTATTAAATCTGCTCTCCTACTCCAGTAGATTCTACCATATCAACATGCACCTTAGCTTCCGCTCGATGGCTGAAACCAACCCTTACTTTCAGCCGAAACGAGTCCCAAGTTTCAGCACATACCGCCCGTTCTCATACGGCCCTCGGTTTCGACTTCGAAGGTCAAAGATTCGGCATGTACTGCTTGGGAATGATGGAAATCTACTACCCCGGCTTCTCTGATTATCTGAATTATCATTCCAAGATTCCAGAATCTAAACCCGCATGTCCTCTGTATCGTCTGCAGCAATACTGCAGTTGGTAGTTGCGTTTAGGAACTTCACGGAAGGATCATGAAGAACGAAGCTTCATGGGCCTTCTTTGCCATGTTGATCCAGATGACAAATTCTGATTGATCAAAAATTGATAAACTTCCCTTGCGCAGCTATCGAGTCATTTCTGCACCTGCGCAAGACGGCTTAACAACCACTTTAATGGCATCTAAAGCGGGGCAACGTGGATAGAAAATGATTTATAGAAATAGAAAGTGGCAGCGCGAAGACGACGATGGATGCGGATCTTGGTCTCTGTTTATAAATAGAATGGAGAGCTTATATGTAGGTATGCAACTATCTTTCATACCAACGCAGGGCCGCATGAAGCCTCGTCTTCTTGATGTAACAAATCATTTAAGATTGAATAAAAATAAAAATTATAAAAACAAAGCGGAAATGTTACGATCCTCATTTGTCATAGGATGCAACGACGGGGTTTTATGAAACTTTGTCGCAAAAGGTTATCTTGTGTATACGATGTTCTTTTTCTCAATCAATTTTAATTCATAGCTCATAGCGAAAGGAGACGTAAACTTCGAAGTTTCTTATGTTTTACGAAGCATCATAAAACGCTGTCTCGTGGGAAACGGTAACGTCTGAACGAATTTCGCAAGTTCCTTGGACATCTCCCCCCGCCACTCCTCCTCAGAGCCCCTCGCCTTGTGGCTTCTCTATTCGCCTTTTGCGTCGTTTTCAAGCTTCCCGTTCCCCGGAACCCTTTGCCATCGTCGACGGGGCCCATCGGTTTGCTCGCTTTTAATGAGACTCTTTTCTACTCGTCTTGGGGAGGGCTAAATGCTGTTGCCAAACCTCGTTTCAGCGATACGGATCAGCGGCGTGGATCTACCCGTGCCGTACAGTTCACGGACGAAGCTCCGAGCGATGTATAGCGATTCACAATATCGCTCTCGGTACCGCCACTCTCTCGCCATACAGTTTTTGGTCACGGTGCAACGATGGTTATGCGCTCAACACCCACAGCACACCAACTCCAAGAGGCACAGCCAGACCCTGGCGTTCCTAAGTTTCGGAATCGCGCGCGCAAACGAACAGAAGTTTTCGTACAAGTTTAAGTTTCCGCACAGTGCCGAACTAAAGCCGTCTCACGCTTTCTCTCTTCGGCCGCCTCCGGTTGCTTTACTTGCTCTCTTGGTTACGCGCACTTGTTTCCTCAATCGCGCATCATCTTCTTCTACTTCTTTGCCCTCTTCCTTTTTCTTATCCTTCCTTCTGACTACATCTGAGACTATCGCTGTCCCGTACTTGTTAGAACCGACAGACCCGACAACTGCCTAACCCAACCACGAAGGGCTATATTCGACATGACGAGAAGGTAACTCTCATCTGACAGAAACACCGGGGGGCTTAACACACTCGTGACTCTGTACACGCTGCAGCGGAGATATAACAGATACAAGGAAATGGTGAACATGTTTGACACGACAAGATTATGGACTGCCCGCTATGATGCACCTGCATGAAGCCAAATCTGACATCAGTTCTGATTTTTGATCCTACAAACGTGCATCCCAAATACGGCATTCAACTTCAAGTGCTTAGTCCTTATTAGACACTTTTGTAGGAGTAACGGGACCCGTTCTACATGCATATTGCATCAGTTGGAACAAATCAAAGTCGACATCTTCAAGGATTGCTTCAGAAGAATCATTGGCTGACAAATTGGAAGTGATGACTTGGGAAGTTTCCGCGAGATCCACTCCGGGATAATATATCTTATGATGGATGGAGACTTTGGATACTCGTGATCTCTGCTATTTCCGATTTGTAATTAATGTTGAATGCCTACGTAGCCTCGAGAATAGTGAATTGACCGAAGAAGAGTACGAAAAGGAAACAGCGAGAAGTGTCCATACGAATGTACAAGCCGCGTATTATTTATAGGTCGAATGCTTTCTGCCCGTGTAAATTCGGCTCAGGTCAACCGACTCGATTCTCCGCGCCTGGGCAAGCCGGTGCTGCTGGTGCTGCTACTGCTGCAACAGCTCGTTGATGCTTCCAAACCACCGCTGCTGCTGACTTATTCTTGCACTTTGATGCATAATTCAACCGCGGGTCACCGCAATAATAATACTCCGATTCGCGTAATTTGTTTCGACACCAGAAAGAGATACGAGAGTTGAGTAAAACGGCTGACGATGCACCTGCCCAGCCGTGGTGACTAATATACTTTTCCGTTTATCTCCCCGGAGCTCACAAATAAACTTTTCGTTATTGCAAGACAAACGTGGATACAGAATGAAATATAGAATTAATTTCACGCTAAGAAATACCCTTTTTACTTCCTTTTTTGGCTTTGGGGAAGCAGGGACTTGGATAGAATCGATCGTTCGGCTCTCGAAACGATTATACGTTTTGTTAACATCCTGCAATAGGGTCAAAAGTGAACGTGGATTATTTACGCTCTCGTATACCATCTCTCGCTCGTTCATTTTCGATAAACTGCCCCAATTTTCGGATAGCCCAGTTTCGATTGATATACCGTAACCAAACATAGAGCATCCTTATTCTACTCTGTACAATGTATTTGCGGAAATGTACATTTGTCATATTCACGTCTGACCTCGTGACATCAGATAATTCCAACAACCGTGTCACTACAATTTCGATACCCCTAATTCGTTTGCCGATGATACTTTTCAGGTGAAAACAGGGGATGGCTACTGGACAATGTTTATATTCGATTGTATCGTAAAAAAAATTAATCGAATTAGCCGCCACTTTTTACATAGACGACACGTTCTCTTTCACTTGAAAGGGTGTTTATCGCATTCGCAGTATTGAGGTTAAGGTTCAGCGATTTCATGCCAAAAATAGCGTTTCATACATTTTTTATGTCGGATGATTTGTATCTCTAATCCTATGCTTTTCCTCGCTTTTTTTTAATATCAGATCGGCAAATTTTTTGAAAAAGCATATCAGAAATATTTTAAAAATACGAATCCATTGCGATTTTCAGTCTTAAAGAGGAATTGACTATCGTTGAAGAAGAATGACAGCGCACCTTGAAAATGCCAAATTCGTAACTGCCAATTATATAATTTTTTATATTTCCGAACATTCTAAATCGCCGCAGCATCTGCCTAAGTATTTCTCGTTCGCAGGCCATTCATTCATCGTCGACGCGATGTCTATTCTTCGTTTCCCCTCAGAGTTGCGGAAAGACTTTGTCCAAATTATTGGGTTCTTCGGCATTAATTTCTGGTTATTGACTGTTCGCATACACCGTGAGGCGCTGCAAAACGAATAAGTAATGGGGACGGGAATGGGTAACAGACGAGAGGCACTTTTAGCCTCGAAGGGATCTTCAGCGAAGCCGGTTTGTGCAAGTCGGACGTGAAGAATGATTCACACAGTGGTCGTGTTGCAGCACATTATTACGTGTGGTTTTGAGGCGGGTACCGGTTATACCAGAGTTCAGGAACACCTTGGTTATCCTTCGCGATAGGTGAAAACCGCTGGGGTTGTTTTTAAGGGAACGAGTTGGAGGCGGAATGTTACGGCGTTTGGTAAGTCGTGCTGTTTCCAGCCCCCCAACAAGTAGCAGAGTATATCACCACTGGTATAAACGAGCTCTGCGGGGGTTTCTAATTGTAGGCATATTTGTTGGCAGGCGCTATTACGAGGTACAATTATGCATTTGAGTAATACACCGCGCCATACCATTACACATACACAATGACAAGCGTATACAAGGAGAACCTCCACCAACGTTGAAACTGCGGCTCACCTGAACATTTACCATCCAGTCGGTGTCTTTGTGTGTTTACACACCTCGCAGCTATTATTACGTTCCTACTATAACTAGCTTGGCGTACCGCATACATCTCTCTGGTACGGTGTACAGAGTATATAATGTAGCATAGACGCGTAAAGGAGATAGACGGAAATGGAAAACCAGCATGAGTGTACACTCGAACCCCTCATTATTTCGTATATTTGCCCGCTTATCTGTACACACGCTCATGACAATCGTTTGTCACTGGCACACCCTAATTATCAGAACTTCCCGTAACGCACTTACACAACACGAAACGGTGTGCTTTCATTATATACAATTGAAGCTTCAAAAGCGTACATAACCTAACAGTTACGTCTGTACAAACGCGAGTGTAAAACGCAGGAAAATCATTTTCGGAATAACTAAGGCAATCAGTTTGGTCATTATGATTAAATCGGCAACAATGCAAGCTGTCATTGAATTTCAGAAAAATTTCTAAGGGTTTCTTTCGAAAATCTACCCTCAGAAACGACTATCGCCACCGGCATTGTCGCCAGTAGGAAAAAAAAGAAGACATGTGGTCTTCTCAGTTATAAAAAAAATTGACCTTAAGTTTGCAGGTCTTCGTGAAAGAGGGAGAAAGTTGAAATGCTGGGGTGAGTTTTCTTTAACTACAGAACTACAACAACCCCTTCGCAATCGTAACCAGAAGCAGCGTCAACCTTTCTAAACCGCGGAAGGAGAGGCCTAACGTTGATGACAAAATAGCGTGATTACGGGCCATCAAATAAACAGTAGACTTACGGTTATTCCGCACCGCAACCCGGCTTCTCCGAGGCTCCCTACCCTGCCACCCCTATTGGTGTTCTGCATTGAACACCCTCGCGGCTTTACGTTGACCCATACTACGATCTTCAACGGCAATCGCTAACGGAACAAATACTGACCAATGGCTATGCTACTCGTCCGACGAGGTTCAGTCGCCGCGAACACATTCAACCGGTGAAAGTTTCAACCACCCTATCGCCGATTAACTTCTGCTTTCCGTGAACTAAAGACTCACGCGCTACAGCGAGTAAAAAAGTTACCGAAACATCGCGATTTATTCAAAGAATTTATGTCATTTTGTGGTAACGTGTTAGTTTTTTGCACACTGATTGAAACGCCTAGAAAAAATATACACGTAACTTTGTTGGGAAAAATCGACTGTTTTACTTTTAGTTATTGCGAGAGATATGGAAAAAAAAGAATAAGCAAATCGTTGATTTAAGGCCACGTAAAGCTTATTTTATTCATCTGTTATATATAGACGATACCCCGTGTAAAATAGGCCAATCCATTTTTACAGGATCGCAAAAAGCATTCATGCATCTTTAGGAAGCGATTCTCGTGATGATTCGCGAGAATATCCACTGAATGTTCCAGATTTCGAAATAAAATTATCGATCGAGTAATAAATACAGAAAATGACCAATAGGTACCAATTTTTACCGAAAATTCGAAGTGTTATGCGTTTGACATTGGCGTAAAGTTATTTCCACCGTCTGAACTCAAGATAATTACTAAAAAATCGATGATCTCTGTTGGCAAAAAAAAAAATGTATCGATATCGTCGGACAAAATGACCTCTTCGAAACATTATACTTTCATACTTATTTGTCATAATTCTCGACTCTCTTTATTTCGTTGCTCGTAATTGGCTAATCGCGAAATTATCGGCGCCATAAAGTTTTCGAGTGGCGTGAACTGGCATTGCCGAGACTCTCTCTCTCTCTTTCTCCCTTCGACACTCTTACCGTAATATATATAGGTATACAGCGAAGACCGGTGGTTCTCGGTCGGTAAAAGAGAAGGGGTCAAGGGTGAGTTTTGGTACTGCCGTTACTACCAAAGCTTATACCAGCCGCTCGGATAGTCGTCGACGGCTTTTAATTGCAAATTGGTGAAATAATTGAAACAACTCTCGTAAAAATAGTTGAAAACTCGTAATTCGGTCGTAAAACTTGAAACCACAACGCGCCATCACCATCGCCACCGTTACGCTTTAACGCGGCAGTTGGTAGAAGGGCTGTGTATAGCTTTTCTGTTGCCGCGACGGGGGCTAATACTTCTGCGTCTTCCTTGAGGCTTTATTCGCTCGGCACGATTTTCTCGTGACTTCCACGAGGGTTGCGATCTTTGCGGATAAGTCTTATGGTTTTGCGCGCTATGCGGTGAAATTGTCCAGGAAAACGGAGGATAAACGGAGACTCACGATAGCAAAAGAGGACGAGGGGAATCATAAAGTCGACAACCCTTTCGATATTCACCCGAATATTTTCCCTCAGAAGCAACGCGGATTTTGAAATGCTAACAATTTTTTTTTACTCCGAAAAAATATTAAATAACAAAAAAATAAATAATAAATGTAATAACATGTATTATTATTATTATATATATTATGGTAAAATGGATACCATGCATTATATTTATTTTTAAAGCGTAATAATAATATACGATTTTTTTTCTATAAATTTATATACGCCGAAAGATATTTCCATATATTTATCACCGGTGAGAATGGTACAGAAGCTTCGCTCGAACTATATTCTCGTCTTTATCTTTAATCTGCAAACTCTCTGCTATCCGATGCCCTTCCCTTCTCGCGCCAGAGTCCCTTTCCTCAGGCGCAAGCAGCCGAAGAGCAGTAGCAAGAGAAACAGAAGCAGTAGAATCTCTACTACCCCTCAACCCCCCTGCAAACCCCCCAACCGTCAGTAGCCCCCGAGCCACGTAGAAATCCAGAAAATCTGAGAGCGAGATAATTACGGTCGGAAGCGCGGATATTATTTAACCAACGTTTCGTTGCAGAGCGCGCGGCTCGGGTCCGACGAGCGCAGAGGGTGGAAAAGGGGGGAAAAGGATGCGCGAACGTTCGCTGGGGAGATGCGGAGAGCTTGCGGCAGAGAAGAGCGTGTCTTACACGAACAGCCCAATCAAATATAACGACTGGCGAGGGGAAGTTGCAATTCTCTGCTATACGCTCCTCGCGCTAATATCGCGGCTGCGTGAAAACGCAACATCGTCTTAGTACAACATGTTTTTCACCCTTTACTCTCCGAGCAACAAATCCCGAGCTGTTTTCAGCCGTTTAGGATACAGTAACGAAGAACATAAAGGTGCACGAAACTTTCTTTTTCGTTTTCTCTAAATTTCTTCCTTCAAACCAAACCACCAAAATTGCGCCAAAACCGCCAAAATTGCTTGTTACGAAAATTCGGGGTAATAATTTTTCGTTTCGCAAAACAAAATCAATTTTGTTATAGTCAATTAATTTTTTTTCAGTTCCAATTAATATAAAAGATTATATATTTTTCTCAAAGAATTATCCGTGATATACGCAAAATGGATTTTTTATAGTTTCCAAAGGGGTTGAAAAAAAATAAAAATACATAATACAGCAACTTCGCGGGGTACGAAAATTCAGATTAAAAAAAAATATTTCGTAAATGTTTTGCAGTGACATGTCGTTGCCGATTACTTTTTATTAATAGAATCAAAATAAAATAATGCATTTTTTTTTTTTTTTTTTTTTTTTTTTTCAAAGAAATTTCTGAAATATGTGCAGTATGGATATTTCATCGCGATTTACAAAGGGGTTGAAAAAAAAAATTCACCGTTAATCATAAACGCCTCGGGACTTAGATACACCTCGGTGCCAGCGACTTTCCTCCCCCCAACCATTGACGACCGGGGCGCCTTCCCCGACGTTATTTCGACGTCTCGTATCCGCAGGCCTATTGCATCCCCCTGGGATTTTTTTGGGAGTTCTATTCCTTTCTCCTTTCTTTTTTTCCTCTCCCTCTTACGATACTCCTCCGACCGCATTCCAACCCCTAATGAACCCACCGCACCATCTAAACTTTGCCGCGACTCCGGATTCAGTCTCTCTGTTTTTTTTCTTTCCTTTTTCTTCCCTTTCCACTTCCGCTCCGTCCGTTTCCTTCCACTCTTTAACAACGCTCGTTTCTCGCAACAATCGCGAAGTGGTTGAAGTTTTGATACGGCGATGTAGCCCTGCTGTGCTTTACCGCGGCTATATTAATGTTATTGTTATTGCTAGTTAACCCCTTTATCGCGTTGGTTCAACGGCGAAAGCTCATTCGGCATTTTTTTCCTTCGGACTTTCGGGGGCGGCGAGTCCCCGAACGAAATTAACTCGAGGGGTGAAGTCTCGATGTTATAATACGCGGTTTATCAAGAGAGACGATATAAACATTCCATTAATTGGAAACGAATGAGAGGACGGAGGGTGGGGGTAGGAAAAAAACGGAGTATACATAATACAGCTAATAGTGCGAAGAGGTGGAAGTACGAGAGGCAGAGAAAGAGGCAAAAGTATTGTTATTATGGCATATAAAAAGAATAAAAACTACCGTGGCGCGGATGGCAACGGGCTCTCTATGGCTCTCAACGAAAGCTCTCACAATCGATTTTAGATAATTGCAAAGCGTTATAGTATACGAGGCGCGGCACGAAAGGGAGGATAGGAAAGAGAACCGGCGAGAGAGTTTGCCCAACGATAGAGAGGATGGGAGAAGAGAGACGGGGGTTGCAGGGAGGAATATGTAAAGTGTTTACGATCGTGCAACATGCCGCAGCCCTCTTACACCCCCGTCCAACCCCTTTACCCAACACATGTGGACTATAGTATCTGTAACGGCTTCGACTATATGCCCAGCGAACACGACTTCGTTTTCGCTCGTACGAAAAAAAAAAGGCAATAAAGCCAATTTCACAGGAATAAATCTTTTCGAAATAATAAAAAATTCTATAAAAGTTTATCCGCTGTGAGGAATTAAGAATTAACAAAGGGATTAGAAAGCAAAAAATAAGTTGTTTGCGCAAAAATATTTTTCAGATAAAATTTTACTCATCGCTCGTTTATTTGTAATATTATCACGCGGCGTATTCAACTTCATCGCATTAGGTGATTAACCGAATTGACGTTGAAATATGTAATCGATGGGTTTTTATCGATCAAAATTGCCGGTTCATTGATGACTGGAGTCAATTTTAAAGTTTTTCTTCAGTCAAATTTAAGACTCGTCTGAAATCGATCGATTTTTAAACGAACAAAACAACGATAAATTTCGATATTTTCGATTTTTCGATCTCCCTAATTTTTTCGGGGAAGAATATTCTTTTATGCGAAATCGTCGCCAAATCATCGCTTTTTATTTGTCACCAAAAAAAAAAAAAAAATCATTGTTTTCATTGCGATGGCGAATAATGATCGATGAATCTAATTTTTTGGTTGGCCGCGGAAATTGTCGGTGTCGTAAGGTACGAGTCGCGGTCTTTTGCCAGAGGGAAATACCCAATCCGCGCAACTTCTGCAAACGGGTACCACTTAGAAAAACGCAATTTCCTTGTAACAATATAGCATAATAAATGTCGAGGTTGAGGGGAAGAAGGGGGTTGCTTTTCTCGTGAATGAAGGCACGGGGATGGTTGCGCTTGTAGCTTGAAGAGCTCAGGCTTCTCTCGTCTCCTCGTTGTAGACGAACGGAGGGGCGGAAGAGGGAAGGAGGTGCCCAAGCACCTCCGATTCGCCATTACAGTTTGTAATGTACTTAGGTAACTTCTGTTTATACACCAACTTTTCTTCTTGTACCTTCGGCCTGGTAGCGCCCGGAAGTAAAACGTAACCCCGTCGAACTCCCTCGGGCACTCATTCTCTGCCCTCGGTTTTGCCGCTCGTTTCGCCCCGTGCTATGCTTTAACTCGGCGCGCAACCACTCGGGTATTTTCATCTCTTGTCCCGCGGCGTTTTGCTCTGATATCATTTTTAATGTCGGAAAATTATGTCTACCACCTTCTAGGCCTTCGTGAAGCGCGTAGAAATTTGTACTCGTGCCGCGATGTCGAAGAATTTTTGGTGCCGAAATGGCCCGTCTAACATAAAACAACCCCTTTGCTAGAAGGGTGATAATGCCGAAAAAATGCAACCCTTGTGCAAAACTTGGATTAGTAAACATCGACAAAAAGCGGACACTTTACATCACTGATGTGCCTATGTTGCTTCATAGTTTTTTGTCGACAACGACGTTCAACTTTCATGACTTCATCGGAAACCCTCGACAAGTTTTTATACAAATGATTAAACGTTTTATCGAACGACAAAACTTAAAATTACTTTTTTAACAATACGATAGGTTCGATGAATTTCTTTGAACGGAAACATTTATTCGCCGATTTGTAAGTTTAAATGTTCATGAAGATATAATTATTCGGCAAGTTAACGGTGGATCGCGCAATGCAATGATGTCGTGATTGCAGGTTAGTTTTTCCTGTTCGCCGATGCATCTATCTACAATGGTTAGAGGAATATAGATAAAGATATACGATGAAGATGACCGCTGGACGATAACGAATTGTAGGGAATTGATGCGAAATGGGATTTCATGGAGGGATGAATACGATGGAAAAACGTATAACCGTTACGTTCTCTTAGGAAGACAATTACAGCCATTGTTCTGTAATTGAAATCTTATCGACTTTCGAATTTAAGTCACTATATTTACGGCAAACTGGGAACAACGCGTCAGTTTTTACTGCGATATGATAGACGATTTGGAGAATCGATATCTAAATATCTACTTGAGAATTGACGGTTCGTATAGAATTATAAAAAAAAAGTACGTAAACTCCCGCTGAACATAGGTATTGGTAAGAGACAATACTTTTAAGGGATCATTATAGTGCGACAGTCCAAAAAATATCCGATTTTCACGATTTTTTTCTCAGCCATTTTTCAGCCATTTTTTGCGACGGTTTTTCGTAAAAAAAAAAGAAGATTTCGTAAAATAAAAAAAGCTTCACGAAACCGATTATGTGTAATATAACAGAAATTACCGTTCATCCATCGCGGTATAGTGGAATTGAGACAAATCGAGTTATTATCGTTAATTGAAAGGCAATACCGATCGATGCTGTAAATACTCGTATAGTCTTCAAAATGAAGATGTATTTATGATGCATTTATGATAAAATGTGAATTGCCCTTAAGTTGAGAAACAATAAAACGCTAACTCTGTAAACGTCCGGTGTTCCTCATCCAACTCGCAACACATACGGCGGGTGAAAGCGGAGGCGTCATTTTTTACATAAATTCCTAGATTTTTCCACATCCTCCCAAAACGATTTTTCGGGCTTTAACTCTTCTACAAGCATTAGTACAGAGCGCCATCTACGATAGAAATACTTTCTACGGAAAAAACGTGATATGCATTCGGAAAGTTCGAACCTAACCTCACATCGGTGGGTAGACCTCCTGAAGATTCTCATGCGGAAAAAGACTTGATAAATAAAAGTCATCAGAACGGAAAGACCGGTTGTACAAAGCTGTCGATAGACAGTGCCATTCATGCCCCATGACATCAACCCCCAAATACAATGCGCGACGGATGTGCAATGGGGTTTTTCCTTTTCTCCGTTGCATCGAGAGTCGATAGTTCGAAGGTAAAAGAGAGAAAGAGATGCTCGTCGACACTTTAGCTTCGATGCTTTGTTTTCCTGCTGTTGGGTTTCTGAAGCTTCGAATGGTACACTCTCTCTCGTCCTCTCTTACTCGCGATACGCGGACGAGACGAGGGTGTATATGAAACAGAGTCGATGCACAAAGTGCGTGTTGTACATCAGCCTCGGTAACCTCATAGCATATTCCCGATAACGACGCGAGGTATACACGAATACGTCTATAAGGTACAACAATAATTGGAACAAAACTGTGTACACGGCATGCCTCGATACGCCAAAGTATATAGACGTCGGACCGGTTCTCTGGCATTCAAAACAAACTGCAGTTTCTGTGTATAACAGACACACTTGTATGAAAAGCGCCTGAAGCAAGAGAGACCAACACACCCGGAACGGAAACTCGTCGTCATATTTAGCAGTCACTCTCACTTGTATTTTCCACACCGTTTGTCCGATGCTTGGCCTCTGTACTTTCCCCTGACTTTCTCATCGCCTGTTGCAACGATGTTCGCTTGTTTCAACCTTTCCACCCCTACCAAACGTATCGTAAACAATACCCTCGACTGACAATGAGATTCCTGACTTTTTGTGTCTTCACCGAGCAAAATTCATGAATATTGTAAAGGAACGGTCGACATCTTCAGTGGGGTGATGGTAGTCGATGATGTGACCGTAGGGCCAGAAATCAATGATAGAAAATATGGTGACCCCGGAATTCAAACTCAGGTTGATCAGGTACTAATTAAGAGCGCTAACCATTGCGGTATAGTCATATGTTCCTATCATTCGTGTTGTCTACTTATATGCAAAGCTGGACCCGTTCGTCACACACCGTCACACTCCTCCTCCCGCAATTGTCGACGTCCTCGTCGAATGTGCAGCGTTGCGAGTGTCTTATTGCGCGGTTACTGAGGCATCATGTTCTGTTGTCAGTCGGTCTTACTTTTTGCCGTCTGGTATACGCGGGGTTCATGGACTCTGTATCATGCCGCATTCCCTAAAAGTGTGATGGCTTCCCAGATCCGTTTTTTGTGGACGTGTTTTGTAGCTCGATAACTTCTGACACCATATAAAGGAACGGCCGCCATTTTCGGTGGAATGATGGTAGTCGATTATGTGACCGTAGGGCCAGAAATCAATGGTAGAAACTATGGTGACACCGGGATTTGAAGCCAAGTTGATCAGGTACTAATTAAGAGTGCTAACCACTGCGCTATAATGACCCATGTGTTCCTATCATTCGTGTTGTCTACTTATACGCAAAGCTGAACCCGTCCATCACACACCGTCACAATGTTTGCCTCCAGACACGATGAGCGGCTATTGGATTATGATGGTCAAAATACGCGAAATAACAAAACCTACGGATCGCAAACAATTCTTCAATGAAGACAGTTGGAATTCTAAAAAACTTCGGTCTCTTTGGGCAGAAAATAGATGCCAAATGGTTACTCCGCGTCCATTTCAGCACGGAGTAGCTGGAGAAGCGCAGTAGCAAGTGGTAACGCGATTGACGACAGGGTTGGAGAAAATTGCAACGGGGTCAGAATCAAGAGGAGAATGAGGGATCGAGTCTGCCTCAAATCTGGTAAACAAACGATTGGAAAGGTCCTCCACCCATACAGTTTCCCTATTACGGACGGCGTGTAACGCTGTCCTCCCATCTCTGATTGCTAATGAAAGCTAATGCTATTATGCATATAGTAACTGGAATAAAAAAAAGGGACTTACGTCCGAACGAGATGAGAGTGGAAAGGGATTGGCGAAGAGAACGAATGAGCGAGAACGTGCATGCTGTACGTTCGATGGTTTTCCAGTGTCCTGTGTTCATCAAACGTCCGTTACCCACTGTTCTTCCTCCAGGGCTTTTTGTCTTTCTCGCTTGCCACCCTGCAGAATCTCCATATCCTTTTCCAACGATCCCACTCTAGCCACCCATATAAACCCAAACCTGAGCTTGGCGCATGTACGTCAATGTGTGTACGATGAAGCTCGCGCGTGGCCATTCTCGTGGGACAAAGAGTTGTGCAAACACGAGAGTTTACTGGACGCGGAAGGGTGGGGGACAACGGGAACGACAAGGGAAGGCGGGAGGCCAAACGGACAACCCCGGGGAGGATGACATCATTGCAACGACCGCTTGGGCAAGTTAGCCATCCCAACCGTCAGGCACTTCGTTAGCGCGACCGAGGTCCTTTTTGCTTGTTATACCTTGCCGTTTACTTCCTCTCGACGTCGACGAGCTCGAACCTATATTAGGTATTGCACAGCAGCCTCGCGCGCACGTAGAGATCGGATACATGTTCGATTCTTGATGATGCTGCGAATCGAACATTTCTTTCATCCGGGAATGCGGACAATTTTTTTTGTTAATCTTTACTCCAAGTTCGAATGTAGGCTTTTAAAGGCTGATTGGGTGGTCTTTTTTTTTTTTTGTACACATCGAGAAATAAATTTTTTTTTTCAATAGTTCTTTTATGGGAACCAAAGAGCGTCTAAAATGTGGTAAAATGGAGGGCAAAAAAAATGTCTACACATCAAATTTGTAGATTTCCTTATTGTACTTAGGAGAGGATGGGGCAAAATGGACACATAGAAATAGAAATAATAAAAAAAAAAATTGAGATAAAAAATGAAAAAAAAAAAAAAAAAAAAATTGTCGCATCGCTAAAAAATCTTAGCTATTTTTCTAAATCAATTTTATCAAATAAAAAAATTGGTATAAAGTCCATCGAAGGCATAAATCTGAAAATGGCCAATTCTGGAGATCAAAATGCATCAACGTACTCTTTCGCGGGCAGAAAAAGATTTTTGTAAAATATGCAAAACGACGCGGAATTTATGCGCAAATTTAACGTGTAGAGCCTTTTTCTGTACTTCCTGTTTTCACTCGAATGATGGTTTAGACCGCAATTCTTCGGCGGCGCTTCCCTATAAATCGCGTCAAATTTTTTGGCGCCATGCGATCCCTAAGCCCCGCTGTATGAAGTTCAGCGCACGGTATCACGTGCTGAACTTCATACATGGTATCCATATCTCTGCGTTGCGCCCGGCGGTTGAATTGCCCGGAGGCTCGATGCAGATGGTGCAGTGAGAAGCGAGGGAGTGCATAATATTTGTTTGATAATCGATAGAATCACGTCATCGCGTGTTCGCTCGTTGCACAGTACACGATATGGATTCTCTCCTTTCCACGTTATCCTTTTGCACACCAACACTAAGGGTACGTCGCGGGTAGAGCAATCGTGTCAGTCTCGCGCGGTGTCGAAGCGCCGCGGCCGCTCAAACTCTTGCAATTCTTATCCAACGTTCTTTATTTCAAAAAGAAAGATAGAGAGATAAAATGAAATCTGTATTATTTGATCAATTAACGACTACAATCGTCGTACGAGAATAGAAGTTATTGTTACAACTCCATCCAACATTTCCAAGTGATGTTTCCCAAAAGAAAATAATGACAAAAAATAAGATAAAAAATAATAAAAAAAAGAAAAAAACAATAAAACAGAAACGCCTAAAGCGATTCATTCGGGAAGCGAGAAGAGATTCGAACACGATGAAGCCTTGTGGAAGGGGTTTATGCATTCTCATCCATGAAGCCCCGAACCGCATTCGAGAAGTCGCGCGGGCCAAGCGAGACTCGGTTGCAACAATGGAGAACGACAGTGACTGTCGATGCACAACTCCATCTAACTATATATATATCTATATATCTATATATCTATGTACATATAATATATATACTATACTTCATTCTATGTGCTATAAAGCAGAAATGCACAAACAAACAAGCGGACGCTCGGGGCTCCGAGAGAAAGGGAAACAGAGAGAAAGAGAGTTCGCGCATTAGTTGTTTCGCGAAAGCGCCCGGTACGGTTGAAATGTGAAATGGAAAGTCGAACAAAGGGAAAAGGAAAACGGGGAGGCCGGTGGGGTTTTGCCGGTGGTGGCACGATGCTTTCTATATATAGACGAGTAGATCGATACAATTGTATGTTTGTATACGGAACGATTGATGAGCCGAAAGGGAGGGTTGCTATAACTATGGTTATAAATTCCTCCGCACTCAGCGCTCACCGACCTTTCCTCGACCACCCCCCACCACCCCTATACTGTCGTTGTTTACTGGCGAAAACAAAAAAAAAAAAGAAAAATTGTAGTTTCTCCATTCATTGTTGGTTCATTTGTCCAAGTTGAGTCCGCAGCCATATCAGAGGAGTATAATGCATAGGCGAACGAACCCCGGTGGAGGGTTATGCGCGTACGGATATCCCAACAGCATTGACCAACCTTCAACTACATCGCGCTCCTCTACCTCATTCATTCGATACACTGAACGGCAGGCCTGCAGCCGCGACCACCGACTCAATGCGTTTTTTTTTCTTTTTCTTTTTTTTTTCAACCCTCGCGAGAATGTTTTCTCCCTTTCATTCGTCACTCGCAACGGTCACTCGTTGAACAACAGAAAGCGAAAAAACAAAGGTTGCAGGAGTGTTCCGCTGTAGGGGGTCGATGTGCCTAGTTAACTCGTTCTTAAGGGGGTGAATAATGTTACTTCATTAATTGTTATTTTACTGTCCGGAGATGTGCCTCTTAACAGTAAATTTGGAAGATAGTAAATGTCTAAAATGTGATGGAAATATTGGAATTAATTTTTTTTTGTAAATTTGATATTTCTAAATCTTTTTCGATTTTTATTGTAAATGAAACATTTTTTCTTTTAGATTTTTTTATAAATTTCATTTTTATCTCCTTTTTTTGTAAATTTTTTTGAAAAATTTGTATCATTTTTTTTTTTCGAAGGTTTGTTGTGAATTTATTTATTTTTTAGATTAAACAATAAAAATACGAGACGCGGAATGTTTGATTTGGATGAGTTCTCTGGTTTGACGATTTGAAAAAAAAAAAAAAAAAATCGATAATGTATACTAGTGAAGGAATGAGAAAGGGTAATGAATATTCGTTCGTTTCGTAAAGCCGATATAACGCAAAACATTGAATAAGTCCCGTAGACATAAAGAACGGAAAGGGATCGCAGTGTTGGTACATCAAACGACAGCCGTGGTTATCGGGTTGCAAAAACACTCGAGAAAATCTCTCATGGTGGACAAACGCGTACCTGGAAATGGATAACAAAGGGGGGTTTTGCCAGCGCGATAGACACGTAGAGTTGCCGGCCGCAGAGATCCCGCGGGTCAAAATGAGGATTGAAAATCAAAGCGACATTAATGATACTCTCACTCTCCTTTCGTCGATGAAAATTATTTCGAACGAAAACGCCGCGTTTTGTATTTCGAGTACAATGTCGATGACGAATTTGTATACATATGCGTCATCGACCAGCAGTCGGAATCCGTCATGCAATATGATAATTTGGGATTTTTTTTTTTTTTTTTTGGTACGTCAACAACTCTTAACCTCTTATAAGCGTCAAACAAACTGTATATTTGTTTAACGTGAAATGCGTATTGCTGACTAAAATTTCGCGATGACAAATAATGTCGAAGTGAAAAAAATGGGCAATAAATAAATATAATAAATTATTCAATATTCCATGGATGAGATCGATTACTAGGATATGACTCATTCGCGTCGTCACTCGTTTGTATTTCGGTTTATCGGCATTATCCTCGCATATAGCACTCTCTATATAACTGCTGTGTGCGTTGTAGGAAAGTCAATCGTTCGCGTAAATAATTTTCAACGGGTTACGCGCAAACAGATATACATATCACCGACCTCCGTTCGGTTCCACTTTTGTACAGTAAATTTCATGTCAAATTTTCGGGTACACAGGTTTAGACACAGTACAATGGCATCATCATCGCTACCCTTTCGCTACCCTGTGATCGATCCCTCATGTGGATAATTAACGAAGTTTTTTTTAATCCTCCATGAAACACATTAAAATGAGAAAAAAAAATCAAAAAAAAATTATCAAAAATTCAATTTTTTGATTATTTGATGATCGATGATTCCTGATGATTTTTCGTAAAATTAAAATACGTTTTTAATTTTTTCTTTTTTTATCGTATTGATTTTTGCCAATCTATTAATACGTTTTCCGATAATAATCTCATATCTAACTTCATTAGAAAATAATCAGTTGTGCATCATTATTGATCGTTGTAAAAAAAAATCATTTTGAACCCTTGAAATTTCCGAATCAAAGAAAAGCCGACAAGACTTGCATAGAACATCGGATGAGCATCACGTGGGGCTGAATCAACGACGTAGTATCCGTTGCTTCCCCAAATCTCGATCTCACCCTCGGGGGGTTTGGAGAATTCGGCAGCGTCGCAGTATTTCAATATACCCCAGAGACGTGTTCGGCTGCTACATCTACACCGTTCGTCGAAAAGTTTTTGGTTGCAAAAGGCGGGGGGTGCAAAGGACCGAATCTCTCGGCAGCAGCATCATCAGAAGTCATACAGTTTTCACACCCCCTCGAACCCCAGGGCGGCCACTGGAATATCTCATTCGCGTGTGTATGTGTTCACAGAATTTCCTCGTAATCTCAACCACTATCACCTTTTTTTCGTTGCTCCGCGGCCTCAAACGAGACAAGTTCTCACCCTCCTCAGGCGCCAGCAACTGCGTGGCTGCTGCACCTTACCGAAAAAAAATAATTCACAGGGATGCGTGGCAGGTGGCAAGGGGTTCCCTCCCCGGTTACTGGTACCACTGCTGCTCCTGCCACGTTAGGGGAAACTTACGTGTGTCAAAATTCAAGCTACGAGTTGCCTCGACGACGACGTCGCGAGAGGGTATCGCTCTTTTTCTTGTCTGTCCTCACCGGCGCTATTGCTTTGCATGCACTTCCTGGAGGCGCCACAGTTGCAACGCCTGACACTTGTGGCCCTTGGGCAATGCTCGGCTATTATTATTTTCATATTCCTTGCCACACGGCCCGCATGTCGTAATTCTTTCCCCAACTATGGGACACTCGTGCTCTCTTCTCGCTGCGATTTTTTACGTCTGTCGCGTCTGGCCCTCTGTCTGGTTCTGAATTCGCGGCTAACGCTTTTTCCCGTACCTACGAGGCAAGCGAGCGCGCGAAAACCAACGCGTCTCGTTCTGAAATATCCGTCTCTTCTCAAAACCTCCACCCCCTCCCCCCTCAACCCCTGCAACCCGTCCACTTCTACCTCTCTTATCCATTCTCAACTCTTTTCGGATGTTTTTGTCCCATTCTCCGTTTCTCTACTTTGGAGGAATTTTATGCCATCCCTGAGGACACAAGCGAATGCGCCTCCACCCCCTCCCCCTCCCACCCCCTCTCTACGCCTCAACCTACACGAGGCACCTCTTTGCTTCTGCTACGTACCAACGTACGGAGTAGATATACGAAGTGAGAGGACCCGACGAAGAGCCCCTCTTGGCGAGCTTCTGTCGCTGCTGTACACGACACGTGGCTAACTCTCTGTGACATGCGACTTTTCCTTTGTTGCGACGATGACAACGAGAGAAAAGAAATAATAAAGAGTCAAAAAAAGACGGTGGATGGGTCGGAAGGGCGGAAGTAGAAAAAACGTTTCTAACATTCGCGTGAAGAAATTTTTTTTCGATCGAGACACGGGGTTGTTGTTTTTTAATACTGTAAAAAAAATTTAACAAACAAACGGCCTATAAACACTCAGCAAAAAATGTTGAGAATTTTATCTGAGCGGAATTTTTCGATCTATTGAAAGGTTTGGACGATCGTAGAAGACCGACACGTAGAAGATAACTTCACTGTGTCAAATGCTTAACATCCCCTCTTGTCAGTCGGGGGATGAAAACAAAGTTTCTCAAGTTTACAAAATGGTAAATTTATAAACGAAGTTTTATAATCATAAACACGGCGGCCCGCCGATGGTGTAGAATTTCAACTTACTATAATTAATGACATTTTTTTATTACAAACTGCGGACAATCGTTTATTTCGTTGTCATTTCATGTCGAGTGATCGTTCATCGGCCTCGTCGCGTCAGTACAATTCTGTTTCTACGATACGCTTTTTGCTTCTGACTAACCGAGCAGAAGCGGCATAAACGGCTTGTCCTCCACACTCTCCGACTGTCCGCACGGCTTTCCCACCCCCCACCACCCCCTCCCTCTCTCACCCCTTATCCGAGGGAACACAAGCGTTTTCGCCTCCCCCCGTCTCGGCTAATGAATAGAAATAATTTCTCGCGAAATTGTGCTTTTCGGTAGTTTTCAATTAACCGGTTAACGCTGCGCCTACGCCACCACCTCCTACCGGCCGGTTTCGCCGTTCCGCTTTGTGAATAGGGGCTTTAAGTTTTTATTTCTGGACCCGACTCCGCCGTTTTCTATCTCTCTTCATCGCTATCATTCTCTCGCTATTTCTACGCTTCCACTCTCAATGAACTGTAATTATAATTTCTGGTCACAGCGGCAGCGAGGCTACTGCATCCCCTAAAAAATCCCACGGATTACGGCACACTATTGCACAATTGGCTTGAAAACGATGAGTAATTTTGCTGCTTGAGCTGAACTATTTTTTTTTTTATCAAGAATCGTTTACACCGTCATTTCGCACTGACAATCACAACATTTTTGTATCGAAACAATTTTTTTTTTAATTACGTAATTACTGATTTTTGTTTTTTTTTACGAATTCATATTTAATTTAAATACCCAATGAGTCATTACGAATTTTGCGTGATAACAGATTCAAAGGTATCGATATAATCGTTCAAAAATCGAACGAAATGGTCAATTTTTTTTTTTTTCTTCAATTTCATACTTCGAAGAGTGAAATTCTTGAATGTTAGAAATCAGTTTGAAAATTTTTAAAATGGTTCATAATTGAAGTATAAAGTCGGTTTTTCGTTATTTCGACAGCACGCTATTATATCCGACTCTGGCATTCGGACAAAACATCATCAGACTTCGTTACACCTAACATCAACGACTCTCACCCTCGTTGAGTCAGTCAGCGAGTGTTGCTGGCGCTGAATCCTCGAAAATAAATAGCCTTCTCAGTTCTCACTGATCCCCATAATATTTGTCTTCGCGTGGGCCATTTTACAAGATTTCTATCTGCGAGGCTTATAAGCGACGAGAGGCCAAAGGGGGGAGGGGACGGGGCGAAGCTGCGGGGGCGGGAATGGAGGTTGGACGACAACGACGACGACGTAAAATCGGCTTCGGCTTTCGTTCTTCTCACTCGTTTGGACAGCTCCGGTGAGCCCCCAGGCGAGTTGGCACGATGAGAAGTGGCCGAGCGGTAGCGAAGCAACGAAAAACCTCGAGCCTTTTCCGTCCTTTACTCCATTTGCTGCACGTTCCTTTCGCTATACCGTCATAGAAACGAACACGACACAGAGAGAGGGGAGAACACAGACCGCTCTTCTCCCGTGGGATAAGACCGTCGACTATCAGATGCGACAAAACCCACCGGCGAGACCACCCGTCGAAATGTAAAAGCTTCCTGACAAATCGATTTCTATTATCACGAACTTGCCTCGCCGTTTCTCCTTCTCGCTCTCCTCTACTTTCTCTCTCTTCATTTCCTTTCTTTCTTCAGTTTGCCTTTATATTGATAGCATTATTTCGTCTGTCGACGAGACCCCGTATATTTTCAACCTCTCGTACGTCTCGAAACTATCACTTCCGAATTCTTCCGATTTTTTTTTCTTTTTTTTTATTTCTTTTGCGATTTACCCAACTTTCGCCGACAGATTGAGACGTCGTGGAAATAACGTTCTGACACTTTTTATCACTCATTTCAACGAGTCTTGAAATAGACACGTCGAGGGAAAGTCAATAGAGAAATTATTTTTTGTTATTTTTTTTTTCATCAGTGAAATAATTTTTTAAACAAAATTTCCGAAGACAATAAAAATACTTCGAAAAATCATTAATTTTATAACTGGTTGCTATTATTATTATTATTTTTTTTTACTGATACATGGGAATTTATATTTCGAAAAGTAATGAAAAATTTGCTAAAAAGATATTCACTGTTACGGATTTTTTTTTTTATTTTTTTTATAAACTTATTTTTATTGCCTCACTGTTGAATTCTTTTATTTATTATCGCGCCGAGCTGGTGACGTAATTATGTAACATAAATACAATCCTATTCTCCGCATTAACCCACGAGATTTTTTTTTTTTTTTTTTTTTTTCGGCGTAATTTTTGCTTATAATCACAAAAGCTCCGCTGCTTCTCCGGCGGTTTAGGTTTGGTGGGCCACGCGCAGTCGACAGAGCACACGAGGACTGGTCTAGTCGGCAAAGCTTTTTCACGAACCGCTTCAGCAAATCAATTTATAGCATTGCGGGAGCCGACGAAAACCGCCGCGTTCTCATTGTCCACCCGCCTCCCACGCACGGTACATATACATAGTAATATGTGGAGAGTAGCCGACGTTCAACTTTCATCCCCAACCACCCCTTCCGTCTCTGTTCTCTTCTCGCTAAGCCTTTTGTAGCCGGTGCCCATTGTTGTGACAGAAAATTATGTCGTAATGCTTGTTTACCGGGCCATAGGTAACCCGAGAAGCGACATCTACCGAACCAAAGAGCTTTGGCCAATTCTGCGTTTTATTTTCGTAAAAAAAAAAAAAAAAAATGGCGACAAACATTGGCGCTCTATGGATTTTGGAAAAGTATCGAATTTCTCCGATTTGGTGACAAAAATCGATATCTATGCCACAAAAAAAATATTTATTTTTTTCCGGAAATTTTTTTCTAAAAAAAAAAAAAAATCCTCCCGAATTTCCCTGCATTCCTATATCCCATCGCTACGTTCTGATACGAATTAAACAATTTTCAAAGTAATAAACCCGAAGTCCAAAGAAATTTCGAAACTTCCGGTTAGCCGACGAAAAAAAAAGTTCAATCAAAAAATGGCTTCGTATGTACAGAATATCATTAATAATCAATTCATAAGTCTTATTTTTTGAAAGTCATATTTTTGCAGCCATAACTCGCGAATTACCCAGTTACAATCCACAGTCGCGAAAGGCAAAGTCGTTGTCGTGCGTTAAACAATCGTTTAATAAGATGCAATAAATTCATCTTGTTTTCACCCTCTCGAGTTTATTGTACAGATACAGAGAGAAAGATCGCGTCTTACGCACTTAAGACGATTTATTCTGATTCCCCCGTTGCGGCGAAAGGTGTCGAGAAGCGCTTCCCTCAAACTCGCTATCTCCCTATTTCCTTTTTTTCTCTCTTTCGCTTCGTTTATTTGGCGTTTATCTCTGTCGTTCGCCGAAAAAGAAGCAGAATTCTCGCCCGCAGGGAATTCCAAGTGTATTTTCGTCAGTCAATGAATTTACAGCTCCCCACTTACCGGGCGGACAGGAGGGTATTCTCCTCCCCCAGCGTCCGCAACGAGTAGAGAGCAACCGCTTAACGAGAACGGCTTCGCGGCACGTGAGAAAAAAGGCCAAATGGTCTTGACACGGGGTGGGATCACGTAGCTTCGTGCTATAAGAGAAGCCCACCAAACCCGCGCTTACGACCGGCTCTTGAGGGGTGAATTAACGCGAAATAAGTGCTCCCGAAACGCGAAGCTCTCGCCGTTGTCCCTCTCTTCTCGTTCGCGGAAAGACGATTGTCAGCTAAGGATAAAACGAAGAAGAGAGGATTGGCATTTAACCCCATTGCATCCTTATGCTTTTCTCGTATACAACCCCCATTTCCCTTCCTCCGCTCCGAAGCACGTGGCTGTTGTTTCGGGAAATCGCGATTTTTCTCAAGGGCTAATAATAATAATACGAAATCGTCTCTTGCCAACTAAATTTTCAAAAATAATTTTTTTGACCGAATTTCCGGCAGAAAAAAAAAATTTCCAAACTGTTGATATCAATGACTTCGAATGCAGATAAGCTGCGATCCGTTCCGAGGAGATTTTCGCGGCAACGAAAAAAAAAAAAAAAAAAAACAATTATCACACGCAATAACGGGGTTGCAATAATCCCCGAGCGTTCAAGCGCAGCCACCGGTAGGTCCCTTACTCTTGCTGCGGTTTATATGGGGAACCGTTCGAGTGTATGGAAAGCTTTCAGCGGTGAAAGTGAGACGATGCTATTTGAGAGGGATAGTGCCTTCGTATGCTATATACAGCAAGGAATGAAGGAATGAGCCTATACATTGGCTGCGATCGTTTCCGGGGCTGTGGAAGCGCGCGCGGAGCTTGCAGAAAGCTCTTTTGGGGTTCCTCCTGCACCTCCCACACCCCCGCGTCCTATCGCGGTAATATCCGCGTAACGTTTGGCCGGTTGGTCGGCTATGAAACCCCCGTGCGCGTCCTCCCCGTGTTCTCAAACAAGTTTATAGCCAATTGTTATTAAGGCAGACGGCTACCGGTTGGTTATGCATGTATACACGGCGCGTGCATGTGTACCATAGATACAGGTGCTGCGTGTATGCATATCTATACATATCTATAATATTGGGAAGGCGTGTATATGCATATCTATCGGTTGGCACTAAGTCTCCGGGTGTCGAGGGGTGGACCCCAAACCAAACCCTCGACTACCCCCACGTTCGGCATTATGAAAAGCGGAGGAAAAAAAAAACGAAGAAATAACGAGAGGTAAAAAAAAAAGAAGGTACGCACGGGGCTGGAAAAAGAGGAATATAATAGCGACGTTAAGCGGCTGATACACGCGCACACGCGGCGGGAAACGCGGAGGAAAGAGACGGAAAAAGTGGTGGAAAAAGCATCGCGAGAACGGGATAGAGAGATCGAGGGACCGACAATAACAACGAGAGGGTGCGAAGTGTGGAAGTGAGAAAAACTGCGAAGAGACTAGCGACGGCGAACGCGCTTGGTAAACGTTCAAATTTTCCGTACAGCGCGGAGCGAACAGTAGCCACGCGCACGTGTATTTCCGGTACTCGTGTCGACCCGAAACGCAACCAGTATAAATACTCACGGATACATAGACACCGAGTGTTCACATACCTCGAGGTAAACTCCCGCGCACTTTCGACGCCGGAACGCCGACCGTTTGACACTCTCCCCGCACCCAGCGTTACAATTTCAGTTACATTTTAATTAGGAGAATAGTAATGGCTCGCGGAGATAAAGAGAGGCGGTGAGAATACGGTAATGTACGGATTTCGCAGTTTTTATGCTACATATATATTTTTTTATTATAAGAGACTATTGATGAGGTCGTCGTTTCATTTTTTTTTTTTTTTTTTTTTTTTAAAGACGGATTTTGGATTCGTAAATAGTCAATTCTGTGTAGCCATGTAATTTCGATTTTTAATGAGAAACTCGGAATTTTTTTTTTTTTTTTTCAAAATCCATGTATGAAAAAGTTCCTACGATATTTAAATTACGATGAATAATCGACATGCGTTGAAAATCATTCCATATATCGCTACGAGAAATAATAATTTTTTTTTTTTTCATTTCCATTGACGACTAAAAAAAAAAGGTTATACGCATAAAATTCAATTTTGCTTTTTTTTTGTTTCTTACTTTACGATTTAAAAAAAAAATCAGTGTAAACCAACAATTTCTTTTTTGTCTTTTTTTTTTTTACTACGGAAACATGCGAACCAACCCTTATTTTTTCGTTCAAATTCCTTCGATCGACGAGAATCAGAAACGACAGGAAGAGTCTCGTACGACACAGCAACCAAACGACTCTACAAACTGTGCTCGCGGATCGACGTCACCGGAATTCATCCCATTCTCTGATAAATCGTTCAACTACGAAGGGGGGTTTGTCCCGAAAATATTCGCATCACCCGCGCGTCTACGTATAGCCCGCGGTTCGATCTCGAAGTGTAATACGACAACGTTTCCCGTCCCGCGCGCATGATACTTTCAAAGTCGTAAACCGCTCAGCATCCTCGCGTATCTTGAATAGCGTCGAGTATCTTCCGAAAATTTTCCCCAAAACTTTCTTGCATTGCTTGAGAGATTCTCCGTACATTTCGGTACCCAACAAACGCGATTATCGATATACGCGTCGTTTTCAACGTTTCGCGTTACCGATGCTTCCGTACGAAATTCCATAAAAAAGCAAAAAAAAAAAAGAAAATGCGTCGATGTGAATTTTTTTTTTAAATCGTTGAAAATTTTTTTCCGGACCATAGTCATCAGCCGATATCTATATCGATAATAATAAACATCAAATCGCAAAATGTCTCGTCGCATTGAACAAATATACTTTCCAATGCGCACATCATTCGCGCGATAAATTCGATCGTATTTTTTTTTTTTTTATATTTTTGTATTTTTTTTCTTTACGTTAAATTACTAGAGAAACTCACGTATATCAACGTGCCATGTCAGCGTGTCTCTCTCAGTGGCCGAGGAACAATGCACCACTGACCTGTAACATACGAATGAGAAGAGAGCGTTGAAATAATAACCGATACGACATTAATCCGTTGAGCTCGTATACCGGAGAGCTTGCGAAAGGTGACTTGGTACAAGCGCTGTGAAGAAAAAAAAAAAAAAAAAAAAAACGAAAAAAAAATAACACAAATACGCCCGAAGGGTGTGTATAAAACATTGGAAGGCAAAGACCAAAAGTTTATTTAGCCCCGGATGCGAGAGGCGAGCGTTATAGAAGTTGAAGCCCAGTAACAACATCCACTCCGGTATATATCCGACGTTATCCTTGGACTTTGTTCCCCTCCCGCATACGAGTTCATTCCGAAACACTGCGAAGCGACTCGAATGTACTCTGTATATCGTCGAAGCGAAGCCGTTAATTAACGAACTCGAAAAGTAACACGGAAAAGTACGACGAGTATGAACGGAACGGACACGCGAGGAAGAACGGGGAAGGTGAGGGAGGGAGGGATGGGGGGGGGGGGGGGGTTAGGTATGCCGAGAACGGAAACGCGACTAGTCACCCGGGTTCTCGTCCTCAGTGTCCAATACATGCACTGTATCTGTATGTATCGATGTATGTATATCCTGTACGTATATATGACGGTGCGTTCGCCAGTGAGTATAATATAGATATATACATATATATACGTATACATAAAGGGTCGGTGTCTGGCCAGACGGGCAGAAATGAAGCAGCAAGGGTTTTGTTTGTCCGGCTGTCCACCCCTTTCCTTCCTCGTTTTCCACCCTTCCTCTCTCGCTGGCCTCCCAACCCCTATCCGTACCGTGGCCCTCGTACCACGGCGTATGAACTCTGTTTCCCTACTCCCTTTTCACCACCCACCCCCTTCCCATGCACCCTTCATCTCTTACGCCCTTCCTTCCTCTTTCGCCTCCGATTCTCTCTCCGGCTCGCTTCTCCGTGTCTCCAGCCTCGAATCCATCGCGGAAAGCGCTCCGGTACTCTCACGTCACGTAACAATGCCCACCTTCTAGTATATGTACAATGTTTGCCCACATCCTAGCGACAATATATCTTTGCTCTAGCGTCGACGACGTAACGACGAGAGTTTGAGATATTGATTACTTCGAACGAGTTTCGTGCACTTGACTAAAACGTGGACGATGTTAATGTGTTTGGGTTCTGAGGTGTGGAGAGCCGTTTTCGTGGACCGCAGATCCGGCAAAGTATGGATCAGATCAGTGACCAATCTGGTGTAAGATGCGGTCACTTACAGGACATGCTGATTCAGTTAGGCATTGTTCTGCCATTTCGGAAAGTCTGCAATTGCCATATTTTACCCTACTGCCGAGTACTCTACTGGCATATGCTTCCCAGCATCTCATGGTATGATGGGATACAGGGTTCGTATGGTAGGACAACGTAATCCGCCGTGCATAGATCGAAATTACGATTCTTCCGTCCGTGTCTTGTACCCGAATTGGACTTTCGATCCAATAATAAGGGGTTACTATTTCGTTTAACGAAGTGTTTCCGGCGTGTTAACAATCACGAAGAATCATGCCGAATCTGGCATTCGTCTGGGTCACCCGTTAGGACACCTGTTTCCCGACCCTGATACCCGGAACTGACAAAATGGATCGTTCAAAATGATGCCAATAATCGAGGTCTTAATTCAAATACGTTGTCCACGTTGATCAACCCGACATAACACAGCACATCCGTGGGACCATTAAAAATAGGGTACGTGAAGAAGGCGATACATGCCAATACGGCTATAGCTATTTGACAGACCGTTGGGGATGCAACATGATGTTAAACGATGCTAAGTAGTCAGGGTTGGCGGGGGATGAAATGAGTAAGAAAGAAAAGAAGACCGATGAGCAAATACGCGATACCTGGCATCGTTGGAGCATTCTGATCATCATTCAAGACTTTCTACCAGACGGATAATCAGGAATTCGGATTTGTTATTAAAATTTTTGATGATTACGCAAATCAGGAAGTTTCGCAGACCGTTCAATATATCATCGTTCAAAGGCCCGAAATGGTTAACGGACGGTGCTATTGTTAACCCTACTGGAAGAAAATCGTATGGATATCGACAGAAGATTCCTCCGAAGCTGGGGACACCGCGAGGAGCAAACGGTCGATCGAATGATGTTCAATAATCACAATGAGCCTTTTCCTGTTATCTCGGTCACGAAATAGGATTTTTCTTCAGCAGATCTGATCCTAGAGAACCAGACAAATGGAGACAGAGACCCACTTTCGAGAGCATCCTAAGCAACGTCTAAGACCTATAGGGCCACAGGGGTGGAAATTCATGTAACTATCTACGGCTAAACGGCTAATAGGCATTTACCATCCGTGCATCAAAGGGTTCATTTGATGAAAAATATTGTAGAACCCCTACATGTTTTTCTTATCTTTGGTACAGTGGCATTTAGAATACGATGTATATTCCGAATGCCGAAAGCCTACACGACTTAGTGCCGAAGGCGGTTGTAGTTGCGTGAAAACCGATGAGATCGTCCGTTGGGTAGTGTGGCTTAGTTATCCAAGGAACGATAGCAATAGAGAAAGGGTACGACGAGGGTAGGTGGGTGGAGGATTGAGGTAGCTAGTGTGGCGAGAGGAGTTGGAGTGCCAGGCTAGGGCTGCGCCGAGCCGCCCTCGCCGCAAGTGGAGACTGCGGGGCTAGTAATTGTATACGCACCAGGAGAATGGCAAGGTAAACAAAACTATGTAAGATTGCCCCATTAATATACATATCTCTTGGTTCAGTTGGGTCATAGTACGGAGAGCAGCTAGTAGTAGCAGACCCCGTACACCCCATGCCTATACCAAGGCCTTCCTTCCTTCCTTTCTCACTCGCCTTAGCTTTACCATATTGCCTCTTGCACTCCAGGCAGGTTTGCCGTTCTCTCTACGTCTATACCAACGGGAGAGGGAGGGGGTTACCCTTCTCTTACCACACGGAGAAGGGTGTGGGTAGTCTTGGCCTCAGACTTCGGGGTTAGGCTCTGGCCTCTGCCGAGCTACGAGAGCTCAACCCCGGAGAGCAGGGTACACAATGGATATTGAGGCTATAATTTACGGCTGATTGTTAGCGGGGCGAACTCGCGCGCGCGGGCAATCTATGGATTCCTCCGACCAACGTCGAACAGTCTCGCTAACCTCCCTCTAACTACCTTCTTGAATTTGTATCAGCTAGACTCGTACATATAGACTCATGACCCGGCCGCCTTCCTCTGTGGGGAAATTCCAATACCCGAAGATTTTTTATCACATTTAATTCTCGTTACACATCGAACGTTTGATTGGATTTAATTATTTTCTGGTTCAAGGAAACTTAGTATTTCAAGGGTGGAAATGTTAAGAAGCAACCCTTATGGAAAACGTAAGTACCTCTCGAATGTAAAGATGAACAAATAGGCAATCGATTAGCTTATTTTTGTAAAGCATTCTGCCGATTAGCCGAAAAAATACTTTAAAAAAAAACATACATTTTTTTTTCTAAATGTCGGGTTTTAAGGGAGAAATTTAGAAAATTCTCATATCAGATATATATTTGAGTTCTGTTCGCGAAAAATTTTACACAATTTTATTTTCATTCGATAATTCGGTAATCGATGTAAGAACGTTCACTGATCTGCGAAGCTCCATGCAAAGCCGTTTCAACTCTCTGCACAATGTATATGTATGGTAACCATCCCCGAAGCTTCTATATAGTTGTAAATTAATTAGGAGGGTTTAAATTCACGAGTTCGGGAGGGCCAACTAAGTCCGAGAGTTCGTAGGGTCTGAAAACGGCCACTTGCATGCGCTATCCCAGGCTATCCAGAATCTTGCCAGTTCGGGTGTGCGGGCGGTGTATATTCGCTATGTTGCCGCGATGTTTGGCGCTCCTTATAACGGAGGGTGCGGAAGGGACTGCGATAGCTGAGGAGAACGAGGATCCAGAGTAAACCAACCGGCTGCCACTTATCGAGGGATAATAACCCGGTAATCCAGCGTTAGCGATCGCCGCATAGATATGCAGGGTAAACAAGCCAATGAATCAATAAGGACAGAAAAAAACAAAAAACACGAACGACCAGTCATCGAATAGGCTGAAGGAATTTTTTAAAAATAAAATTAACCCCTTCGCTTGTAATAAAACGCCTCCTAACCTTTCAAAATTGTTTATTTTCGAAAAACAAATTAATTAATTTCCGATAAATTATTTTCGTAAACCGAACGGCAAAATGATTCACATATTTAGTACAGAATTCTTCATTATTTAGCAACTGCTAAACATTACGAAAATTACGTGGAATACAATGAAATTCTACAAAATCTGCAATTACTCGACTGCACCGGTCTCTAAATCCAATTATTTATACATTGTATTCTTTCCGTCGCGCCGAAATTAACGAACGCACGAGTATTATATCTCATTGATCGAAAAATATTTCGTTCGATGTACATATTGGGAAATATCCAATGACTGTTATTCTTTGAAGGTAACTGTATGTATCGAATTGCAGCAAAAAGCTTTGACAAAATCATTTATTTGGGAGAGAATGCCAGAGAAAATGCGGGGAACAGTGGGGCAGTAGATAAATCGATGGAATTTCGGCATCCTCGATGTTATGCCGATGGGGTTGCCGGAGTACCCGGTTGACGAACGGAAAATTAATCCAATATACGAATCCCAAAGCCAAGGGGATATTAATTTGCGAAAAAAAATATATATATATTCTCAAATTCCCCAGAGTTAAATTATGTTTCGTTTCGTTGATCGTAACAAACGCTTGTCCAGTATCATTCCCACCGATCTTCAATGTTTGCGATACACGCGGCCGCAGGGGTTGGGGAATACGGGGAACATATCATTACGATCGTAATGTCATGACGAAACGAAAATTTCATTGTCACCGATGCCGCATTCGCGTCGAGAACAAACGCAACAGGGGAATTAATAATCTATCGAATTAATTTCGCCGAAGCGAAATTTGACACAAAACAAAAGACGTAATATTGAATTTCGGAAGAGGTGATATCTAATTGAATATCGAGAAGATAGACATAGTTCAATGAACGATAAAAAATATTTCACGAAATCAATAACTACCTAGAATAAATCATTACTAAGCTATTTTCAATGTGGAAATTATATTATTTATAAGTTTTTTGGTGGATAAAAATACGTTGTGATTATTGGAGTTGCCGACGAGACGAGAACGATTGACTGGTTTCGAAGATTCGATGAGGATATGAGAGAGTGTCCTGATTGATGACCTCACCGAACGTCGGGACATTGGTCGGCATGAGTTAGAAGCGTAGAAGTGGACTTTAACAAATGGTCATTGTGCTGAGGGATGTCTAACGTTCTCTCGTGTAAGACTCTGCCTACTTGGGATGCGGCAGGAGGATCTATGCTCGCCATTTCTCATCGTGCCGTTCGAGTGGGCAAACAATGGCCCCTTGGAAACCGCACCCGTAAGAAGTGTCGTTGCCTGCGGCGGGGGGTTTTAGACGTAAAGTCGTTGGACGTCGGACGCTCTGCCAAACAGTGGTGTGGAACAGGTTGATCAAAGTCACACGAGAGTGACTTAACGATTGAAGGGAACTAACGCCAGTTTGGGGGGCAGAAAACATCAGTTTCAGTCACAGCGGAAGTGGAGAAACGTTCGATCATTCGAAATAGCACGATGGTACATAGATACAACGAAATTTATAACTTTGTTCAATAGAAAGCAGACTTCTGGTACGTATTATAGGTTACGAACATATTCCATGTATACCCTTTGTCGGTTTTTACATATGAACCGATCCGACCCTACCTATCACTCCTTTGTCTCCCCGCACATTCGCCAGACTAACCTAACTTCCGTGGCGTCCACAGCCGACTTAGCTACACTATACCGCATTTTCCGCGGGAACAGGAAAACTGCAGAAAGCCCCTTCCGGTATAGGCGGCCATATTGTTTTGATTCCCCGGTCTATACATGAAAGTATTTACTTAAATGAAGGCAAGAAGGCCTCAGAAAAGCTGGCCTCACGCTCAACCATTGATGCACCACTGAGTGCGTGGTTAAGCGGTCACCCATCCAAGTACTGGCCGCGAGCCATTTTGCTTGACTTAGGAGATCGCCGAAGCCACACACCGATCGGGGATCAATCGCTGTCGGTCTTGTGATTCGTAGTATTCTACAAGAAGGTCTAAGGCACGCCTTACATCCATCGCTAGGATTTTTTTAGTATTTTCTCAAAGATTGAGTCTGCAATGCAGACGGAACATCGAGCATAAACTGTCCTCAGGGAGCTTGTTACTTCAATTCGCTCGAACACCCTCAACAACACTGCTAAAAGGTGGGGAAGGGATGGTCTGAGAGTAAGAAGAAGTTCGTAAAGCTCTGGAAACCACCCCTGCGCGATACGACTCGTATTGTATATGTATATAACTCCCCCTGTATAAAACCTCGCCGGTCCGGACTCTTCTATCTCCTATCTTCTTCGTTCTCATTGCGTTATATCGTCGTAAGGAGATTATCGCTCGACCGATAAGCTTTAACCGCGCGATAACCGCATCGAAGTTTTCGCGGATTCTAAAACTTCGAAGTTGAATATTAAAGGGCCTTTCGGACGTTTCACACGGATGAGATTTCTGAAGAACAACGCTGCGAATAATCTTTTTTGCTTATTTTTTTAGTTCATGTCGTAGCGGAGTTTTTTTCCATTGAAAAATGTGTCTAATTTGGAATCGAAATGCGATCATTTTCTGTACATTCATTGTTAGATATTTCTTTGTCAATAGAGTAACCATTTTTTTTTATCTTACAACGCAACGCGTACAAACAATTTTTGAAATACGTCAGTACTCGACACCCTTAATTGTACTGCAAGGGATGCTTTAGGGTTCTTTCGCGTATTCGCAGCCATTGCAGCAGACTTGAGTGCGGCTATCAGCCAAAAGAGAAATAAAGGGGAGTTGGCGGGGAGCGAAAAAGCCTATGGAACGCGAAGTGACTGTGGAATAAAAGTTCTCGCGGAACATCGGAGTCGAATGAGGACATGAGAACGAAAAGGCAGCGATTAGGAGAGTCGGTATGTCCAGCAGTATCGTCGAGTTACATTGTCACGCGTCCAGCAGCTGTGCTCCCCGAAATAATCGTGAAACGAACCTAATGGTGTATGAAGTCCCGATATCAGAACGAGTCATCCGTGGACGTTACCCCACGCGGCAGGCGACGACGCATTCAGCGCGCAACGGAGAGACTCTTTTCTATCCGAGTTTTCGACCGATGTCCACTGTTCTATGAGCACAAACTCGAGTAAAGAATAGAAAGCCGAAAAAAAACAAAAAAAAAAACCAAAACAGCGAATGTGAACATTCCGCACAGAGTCGTACCGAGTCGAACGTAATTCCTCTTTCTGTTTCATCGCTCTCTCTCTCTCGATAAAAATTTGTTTTTTTTCACTATCCAAATGCGTTGATGTCGGTAAAACTGAAGCATCGACTCGCCACCAAATGGACGACAGTTGAGTACGAATGGTACATTTTTAAGCTCGATAATCAAGTAGAATCCGTAAATAGGACAATTCGGTCCCCAAGAAGGCGAATCTGCACGCAACTTTCACCGGCTGGTAGCATTTCCGCAGGAAAGTAATCTTGTTTTGGGGCAATTTGGAAAATTGCAATTCGCGTACGTTTTCCCCGAATGCGCGCAACGCCTCCGTTTAATCCAGAAAAGCGTAGAAGACGCTCGCTTGTCGTACACAAAAGCTTTTGCATCCGTTGGATAAATCCAATTGGTCGTTTGGAAGCTTTCCAGATGCGAATAAGAGAATTCGTTAATAAATAATCACGGTGAAGGAAAAACAAGCATCCAAGAGTGCCGAATTCTGCCAGAAACAATGAATTCCTAGGAGTATCGATTGAGGCACCGGTCTTTTCGATGTATACGCCGAGGCAGGTATGAACTGTTGTCGAAGATAGTATACACCCTGTGCATCTATCATATTTTCATACCATTTACGCGAATTAGAGGCTCTCAGAGCACCGGTAGGTAACAGCAGCCGGACATCATAGGGAGGGTTTGCCAAATTACAGCACAAATAGCAACATGACGCTCGGATCGGTGGTTATGACGTAGGAATTACGTGCTATCCAGAGCAAAGACGGGAAGAAGAACAAGAAGAACAAGAAGAAGAAGACGACGTAGAGGGGTTGTTTTCCGCCTAACGCTTGTGGCGGAAGAGAGCGAAACAACGGTGAAACATCGACGGGGATGGGCTGAGGGCAACTCGAAAGTAGGAACCGCGAAGCCATGCTACACCGGCGAAGCTAAGTCTGTTCGGGTGTAATGGGCGATGGGCACGCGATCCCCCACACCATTTCCCTTTCGTTGCCCCTACACCGCGAAGCATCGGGCGAGTACTCAACCCTGTATAGCAATACACAACGGAGCAACCTTTTCGCGAGCGATTCTAACTTTCGGCTCGATCGAGGGGGTGCAGGGGGTGGGACTGTTGAGGTTTCCCCCTTTGCCCAATCGTCAACACAACTGCAGCATGCACTTGTGTGCAGCGCGGTGTAATCTCCATTCCTACGAGAAACAACCATCAGTCCGGTGAATCCCTTTTACTCGTGGAAGAAATACATCGGGAGCTGTTGCGTCGTGACTTATCGGCCCTAATTATTCGACCCGTGTGGCCCCCGTGGGGTGAGGAGGTTACGTAAGAAATGAGGGGAGTGGATAGAGAACGCAGACGCGATCGGACACCCACCATCACCCGCACCCTCCGGACTCTTCTCTCTGCCGGCTTCTCAACCGACACCAATCTCCTTGCATGAAGGGTTTACGGATGTTACATGGAAGGATATAGTATGGACTCTTCGAAGAAACGGCGCTTTTACACTCGTTGAGTGCATCGCACCCTCGTTCGTCGAGGTTTCGGGGAACTTTTCCCTCGGTGTTTTATACATGCTGAGGATAAACTGTGCAGTGGCGGATAGTCTAAAGTATACGAAGGAGCAAAGCGCGAGCACTCGACGGACTGATGTTGGTGGAAGGAGAATCGCAAGGACCGAGTTCTTCCAATAAGCGACTGGATACGGATGAACACATGTACAGATCTGGAAGGACACACCTATAGAGGCCTCTGTTTTCACCCTCTTTCTAAACAACACCAAGGATAAGAGGAACAGAACACGCATGATGGGCCACGGGCCGCATCACACCACCATCAGCTTTGGTGTGATAATTTTTCAATTTGGTTCTCATGCATTATCACTGAGGACTCGGGGAGATGGGGGTTTACGCGGCAGTTCAGGGTGCAACTCTCCGTCCGAACGCACTACCGCCAGCCACCGTAGAGGGAAAGGTAAATCATCGTCGGAGGGTGAAACGAGAGACTCGGGAAGGCAGACCAACGCCAAGCAAAGGCGCGCAGCCCTTTCGCCGAGAAGTCTGAGTGGTCCCCAGCGAAGCTCGGGGGAACCCCCGAGCACGGGATGCACTCTCGTGCCGCGTCGGTCCACAACAATACTACCCCCTGCCGTATGTACGACAACGTTAATACCGCACAGCGCGTATATCCGCCTACGGGAACGTGAAGGACTCATCGCAATGTAAGCAACGCGCGCAACGTTTGACCAGCAACAACGGAAGAGACCGGACCAGAGAGGAGCAGCAGTGTGACGTCGCGGCTCTGTGTACGCACCCGGCTCTGGTCATGTTTTTTACATTAGCCAGACGATACTCTTCACGGTCGAGCTAAGTGCTGCGTGCGGATAGTACATACACGGGGTAGTAGTTTCATCCCCGCGAGTGAAATGCAACGAATCGGGACATCGGAGAATGGAAACACAACGGACGTAATTCGACATTCATTTTCGGCAGATTCTGACCAATGAACAGAAATGCAGCCGCGATTGATGGCATTCATTAATTACTCTTTCGTAATGCTGATTACGAACATCACAAACAATTATTTGCATATTGTAGTCAGGAAATTCCATCAATCAATGGCAAACAAACCTCGAAACTGCGATATCGAATATTATTATTGTTGTTATTATTTCTTAATTACACTGCTATTTCAGTCGGAATTTTTTCATTTTCGTCAAATTTTGTCACATTATTGTTTCATTTCATAAGTCCACGGAAATCAGCAATGCGCTTAGCGTTCCTGTCTTTGACGTTTCGTTGCTCAGGCGTAAGTCAATATTTACGAGTTTGTTTACTGGTACCGGTTAACTGATAAGGGTAACGAAATGTCCCAAAGTTTCCATGTTGAACGTGGAAAAAATTACGAAAAATACGGACTCGGGAAGTCTATGACTACATGTCGGCTGAACACAACCCGCGCATCTGTTAGGATCAACTGATGAACTTTGAAGATCAGTCATAAAGTTTGATTCGCGTGTATATCTTGAAGAAAGAAAACACAAACGAAACGGTAATTTCGTCAATGTCGCGACAGTCTGTCGCTTTGCTCGGGAACTTCTGTTTATGCTGACATAGGCTGCGGTTGAATCACCGGAGCTCTGCTGGTGCTTATCGCAACCGGACAACGACAGTTGCGATAACGGCGAAGCGGGCATAGAACGTTTGTAGTATCGATTACGACAACCCGACTGCTTGGAGATTGCCTTCGTCTGATCTACTCAGATGCTGGTCTCAGCTTTCTACGACTGTCTCGTCGCGTACGCGTCATTTTAGGCAATTCGCCAAATCCCGCAACACCCCAAATTTGCACCTTTGGTTTTTTGATCAGTCGAGAAACGGCGCATAACGCTTCTCGAACTTTTATCAGGCGATCAAAATTGGAAGAATTCAAAGACCGAGTAATGGTTAACATTGATTATGCAGTTGGACGCTTCTAAGACGATACACAACCGTTCGTTTGTCGCTTCGACAATCCAAACATTTTCGTTTCGTTTATTGCAAATGCGCATTTGAATGAACGTTTTAGTAAACACGTAGAGTTTCATTGCGCATCTCTTGTACTATCTTCGCAACTGGGTTTACGCAAACTTCTCGTCTACAGTAAACACATTTACAGGATGCAGCGAATCGGTCCAACAATGATACGACTCACAGCCGATGACGATAAATCAATAAACTCGCTGCTACATACGTAAACTACGATCGATCAGGTTGTATTCACAGTGCCGCGATATTTCGGCTAATATCAATATCGTTCATCTGCGTCAAGGAAATTGAAGTGCTGAAATTGTTTATTTGTGTTTCAGGAAATTAATAAAAAAAAAATGCTAATAAAAATGCCGCAACACTAAACAACTAAGAATCAGAAAAACGCATATAACTATAAAGGCGCAACGAATAAATCTAAAAGGTTAAAATACAATCAAATTTTTGCGTAAAATTCGAGGTGCGAAATTCTATATTTTCCGCCAGTATCGGAAGCCATTGAAGGGTGTTAAAAAAAAGATTGAGTTCTCAATATCCAAAAAAAAAAAATCGCTACATGCGGCATTTTTTTGTTATCGGATAATACCCGGTTTTTGTTACACTGACTTTTTATCGTTTTCCAATAATATCGAACGGCGTCTATATGAGTAAATAGCGATTTTTTCGCGCATTTTTTTTTTTTTTTAGTCGTACGATATTCCCGGTTACATTAGACTCTGTAACGCGGCGAGAGACTACCGCGATGGCCATGAGAAGAACGACTCTTCGTGGCGCGCCGCGCGCTGTTTGTTCCCCGCTTTATCTTTAACGTAAACACCGGGTTGCAGTACAGGGCGCATATAGTGTATGGAAGGCTTGCGCACGAACGAGAGCCTCGAGAGTATGTGCAAAAAAAGTAACGAAAAAGAAATCGTATGTATCCATACCGCGGAGCGAAACAGGACGGGGAAAGCCGAAAGCGCGATAAAGAGAGAGAATAATAAAACGAGTCGAAAGAGAGACGCAGAGGAAACGCTCGGAGGAATGATGAAAGAGAAACGAGGCGCGGTAGTGGCCGGACAAGCCGGACGGTGAATTCCGACGACGGAAGACGAACGAAAGAGATGAAGAATCGAAGAACCAAAGGGAACAGAGTGAGAACATTTAAACACTCGACGGAGGAACGTAGAGACGCAATAACCGGTACAACACACGTCGATACATAGAAACGCGTACCGCCCGACGAGGGAGCGATACAAGTAAATGGGTAAATGTGATAGCGAACGAAAAGAGCGAAAAGGAGACGAAACTTTTTGAAATGAAGAGACCGCGGCGATGCAACATATACAGAGAAACGACAATAAAACAGAGATAAACAGAGAATGTTGCGGGAAATATACCGAAACAAACGAAGCGTGGAAAGCCTTTTCCTCTTTTCACGTCACCCGTATCTATCCATCTTTGTGGCATTTTTTCATTTTTTTTTTTGGTTACTCAACGTCGCTCGCGGCGACGCTTTCGCACCTCTGTATCATTTTTCTCTTCTATTCTGTGATGCAAAGCTTTGTTCGTCCGAAGTTTTGTTTTCGGTACAAATCTTGCGTTACGTTGAAAGAGATTTGCGGAATTTGCGGAATTTTATTAACACATGCGAACAATTATTTTTTTGGCTTTTTCCACACAATGCCGGTAAAAATGCAATTTTTTGAATAAAAAAAAAAAAGAATGAACGAAATTTTTTTTCGAAAAAAAAAAAAAGAATGAATGGAATTTTTTTCGAAAAAAAAAAAAAAAAAGAACGAATGAAATTTTTCGAAAAAAAAAAAGAACGAATGAAATTTTTTTTTTTTTTCGTCGCGATCCATAGTGACGGAAATGTTGCTGTCAAAGAGCGGGTAAAGGTTTGCGAATATTACGGGACGATTCGATTCTACGAATATCGTAAAAGTGTACGAACTCTCGTGGGTACACATTGCCGTCCACTCGGAGCAGCCAGCTTCTCCGACATTGGCATATGCAAACGGCGCATCGTTTCGAAGGGTAAATACGTCCGACTCGCATAGCGGATGCAGACGCACGAGATAATAATGCAAGAAAAAAAAATTACTCGAGTACGAAGAAGATTTACCTTGCGAGTGGCCAATGCCGCCACTCCGGTGGATGAAATGGTAGATGAAAACGAGCGCACGGCGGAAAAAAGACGGAACAACGGGGAATCCCCGAGGCGAGGCGAGGGAGAGAGGGAAACGCTACGCGAATATTCTCGGCGCGCGGTGATTGATGCACGCGAGAGAGTTTTCTTCAATTAGCAAGAGGTTTCCAACGTTACCGCGGAAGATTATTAATGATTCGATTAAAGATACGTACAATTTTTCGTCGGCGAAATTTACAGCGAATCGCTCGAAGAAACTCGGGTCAATCATTTCAAGATCATTCGTATTGTTATCGGGCGTTGAACTCGTTGCAATTACGGTAATCGCACTCGCGTATTTCAATTTTTGTCCGTAACACCGTGTGACACAATAGTTATTGCTGTATCATTTATCTTTTTTTTTTTTTCGGAGAAAAAGAAAATGAATAAGCAACAGCGAAGAAAATGATCATACGGCAGAACGGGTGTAAATAAAAATATTAAAAATTCATAGTATAATTCCATAAAAATTTCGATAAAATATGAAAAAAAAGGCAATTTTTTTTATTTTTATTATAGCCCAACATTTGTCAAATTTCACCCCATCACCCCGTTTACCCGTTCGGCAGTAAAAAAAAAAAAAAATTCTGTTAAACATTCATACATCGATCACGAATTATAAAAAAATCCTAACCCTCCGTTCTTACGTAATACGAAAATGCGTCCTTTTAATTCTAATTATTAAAAAAGTAATCTTTCAAAAAATATTTAAAACTAACGATATTAATCGTCAATTTTATTATCATTTTTTTCATCGGACGCGTTTATGTATCAAAAATTTTAAAAACTCTGCAACTGCGTCAAAAGAAAAAAAATAGTAAATTGATACTGCGGATTCAGTGAGTCGCTATGATTAGGTAAAAAAAAAAAAAAAGAAAAAAATAAAACAAGATTCATCCGCAATGGTCAAGGGAAATGGTTCAGAGGTGTCAGAAAAATTCGCGGCTGTCCAGTTCCGAGGGCCGGAGGGAGGAGGGCGGAGGATGGTCGTCGCGAGAACTCGATGGGAATGAAAATATATATGTATACATTACATACGTACGCGGGACAGGTAAGGTATTTGACGGTCTATGGGATGCCGGTACGCCGAAGCCGAGGGGCAGACTATATAATTTCCCTTGAGGGAGATCGGGATGGGCGATACTGAGAGGGCGGAGGGGGTGAGGGGAGGAGGTTTGATAGGGTAGCGAAAGTGAGGGAGTGCGAGATATCGGCCCTGTTGTCCAGGTGGGGACAGGCAAACGGTGTAGGATACTCATCCGCGCGACCATCAACGCAACCATTCTCGCCCGACAATCGATTATTATCTTTCCAATTTGCATAGCAACGCGGCTTTTGGCGCTGTTCTACAAATCTGCAAGCGCAACCCTATACTTTTCTAACGAAAAAAAAAAAAAAAAAAACGCGAAGAAAAGCATAAACGTTACGCAAAGTACCTCTTCGAAATCGTCTTGAATTAGGCGCAAGAAAAATCGATCGATCGATCTGAAAATTTGTGACGAACCATTTTTTTCCACCCGTTTCGCAATGACTCCATTTCGATTAGTGTTTACGAAAAAAAAAAAAAAATTATATAACGTTCGAAGGATTCAATTAACTTCAAGTATTCATCGAATTCGTGAATTACCTCGTTGATAATTAAAAAGCGAGTTAATTGCTTGTTGGCAGTAATTATTGACGACTCGTTTATCGATTAAAAAATATATTAAAAGAAATTCATTATTGGTGTCGACCGAGAGACGTTCGTTTGCTCAAAGCTTCCCGACTTTTCCTTTTCTCCCCTTTCATTTCGTCGTCTCGCTTATTTTTCTTATTTTCTTTGACTTGCTGCCTTCGACGTCGTTGCTTGAGACTCGTCTCGCCGGGAAAAACGGACAGAACGATCGTCACCGCGAAGCAACTCCCCTTCTTTTATAAAATCTTTGACGCGTCGCGCGACGGCCGCCACCGACGAGCAGTCATTAATAACTTTTAGGTGGCAGATTTCGCGCGTATTAATCCACCATATTATAACTGGCGAAGGGAAAGAAGAGAGCCCCCGTCGTTCTTATTTTCCTCGCCTACTCTTCCCACCCCTCCGCCCACCCCTTCGCTCCACCCACGTGCGACCACCTCGACACTCCGGATCGCGCTGAGTCGACGGCTCCTTAATGAAAAATCTGAATCTCTCCTCCATCGACCCCATGTCGCAATTTTCGTTCTTCTAAGACTTTCCGTACACACCATGTCGTACGGTCGTTCAATTCGCTACGTGCGCACAAAATCGCAAAAAAAAAAAAAAAAATCAATCCATCGGAGAAAACAGAACAAGTGGACAATGCAGCATTGTGGTCGCAAAAATGGAGAATCGTTTTGATTTTTTTTTCACACTTTCCGATGTTCTACGTACTTAAAAAAAAGAAAAAAAAAGTTACTTACTCTTTAATTTTAATCCAAAATTATTTAAATAAATATTAAATATAAATAAATTTCATATTTTTTTGTATTTTTTGAATTATATGTATTGCAGTTTTTTATTATTAATTAAATAATTATTGGTCGTTATTAATAATAGTCAGTTTTTTTTTTCGGTTTAATATTAAACAGATCACCATCAGCACGCAATGGAAGAAAATCTATTATTTGTCAATAAAAAAAAACGATAGCTTTTGTCTAATAATATTTGTATCGTTCGACGGACGAACGCGTAACGGAGAGTACCGAAGAAAGTGGAAAAGGCTGCGGAAGGGTGTACAGCATCGGGTCGCACCCTCGGTGTGATCTCTCAGTCTCGGGACGCTTCCTTTCTCCCCTCGTTTTCTATCTCACGGAATCGAAGTACGAGAAAATCTTTTCCGCCCTCGAAAATCGCGACTATCGCGTATATATACCCTCTTTGCTCATCGCGACATCGTTGCCAGAGTTTCCATACAATTGCGGTCGAAGGGAGACGAAACGCTGAGAAAGACGAACGTTGCAGAGATTCGAAATGAGGGAAAGTATTAGAGATTCTTACGCCGGAGCGATATAGATACTGTAACAGTGGCGCGCGATGTCGTATCTTCTCAGTTTTCTCATTTCTGTTTGCTGAAGCGTCTAAACGGACGTAATGTGCTCGCGTGGCAAATTAACAAACTCGCGCGTAGGAATGAAACAGCTTCAGTCCTCATCCCTTTCCTTTACCCCTCTCCATCCGAGTTACAACCCTTCCTAGCGATCCTGTGATGCTTTCCCTCCCAAACCTGTCTTCCGAGTTCCCGACTCTTCCGTCTCTCGAGGGGTTCCGAAGCTCAACGGAGCAACCAGACACACGATAGCGTTAGATAAATGCAGAATGTATACATTATATCACCGCGCTGCGGCAATGACACGACGACCCGAATTTTCATGTGCAATTAGAGGAGACGGAACGAAATATAAATGGAGAGATTCTTGGTAATTTTCTCCGCAGTCACGAGTTGTTAAACCTGATGTTGTGACAGTGTGCTTTCAAAAGTTGATGAGAAAAAAAATCGTTATCATTTTTTTTTCGATCGATTCGATTTTTTTTTTTTTTTTTTCAGTACAAGTCAATTCCAAAAATAAAAAACACCAGAAAAACCTCTAAAAATAGAAAGAAAAAAAACACCAGAAAAAAAACCACTAAAAATTGAAAAAATAAAAAAACACAAGAAAAAAAGCACTAAAAATTGAAAAAATAAAAAAACACCAAAAATTCAGAGAAAAAAGAGGGCTGCGGTTCAACGTCGAAAAAAAATGGATTAGGTAGCAATTCCTTCTTTTTAAAGCCTCCCAATGACGCTCTCCCAGTAATTTTCTTTCATTCTCTATTAACCCTCAGTACCTTTCGGCGTACCAGTTGTTTTCACTAAAATTTTCCATCCTCTGTCGTTTTTACGAAGTCTCATCTCCTTAACCCTCTTCTCCACGCCTTTTCTCTCAATCTCCCTTACGAAACTGTTTGCCTAGCATGCTGAGAACGATATTTCTGAGAATGTGCTTCTTGACCCGCTGGCACGTCGTTCGTGAACGCAAGAACGTCGCGCTCGAGGCTTAACGAACGTGCGTCGAGGTATGAAACGCTCACTGAATTAAGTCTGAAACAGTGTAGTGCCCCTCTGACTCGGGACACTCGCGTACGAAGGACGGGGGGTTATAAACTGGAATTGTTTTCATTAGAGCAACTGGAGTCGCGGGCTCTCGTGTCCCCTGCAACGACAATTGTCGTCCTCGTCGTCGCCGTCGTCGTCGTCGTTGTCGTCATCATTGTCGAGGACTACTAGCTATACGATGTATGTTACGGAGCGAAAGTTCCGTGGCTTATCGCATGTGTAGCCGGAAATGTGACCCCTTTTTTTCCCCTATTGTCGAGTGTTACCGACGGGCAAAAATCGACGAAAGTTCATTTTATACACGCGAGATAAAGTTTTGATACAAAATTTGTTGATGTAATAAGTACAACCGTTTCCTGGTATCAGCGTAATCGTCACTCAGTGATTTTTTTTTTTTTTTTTTTTACTGAATGGAAATTTCAAGATCGACAAAGAGTTAATACACTACTGTGTGTAAGTTGCGTACGGAAGGAGAGGGTGAATTCACCCTTTGTTATTCCTTTTTTCTTTTTTTTTTTTAATTTCGGCACATTTCCGCAGTCGAGTAGAAATACGACTTTCTTTCCAGCGCCGTTTTTCTCCTACCCTTATTTCTCTTTTTGTTTTTTTTTTTATCTCGAAGGGTGAATGTAAGGTCTGTGGAGGATGAGAGTGTAGCGGCAGGAACTCAGGAAAAAAGAGGACAGAAACAACAGTAAGAAAGTGCCGACTGAACTCGAAGATATAACCGACGTAATGAACTATCCCTGTTTTCTCACCCCTTTATTCGGTATAATTTAAGAACTTCCCTTTCGTTGTTTTTTTTTTTTTTTTTTTTTTTTTTTCGGTACAACAAAAATTCCGTTTAAATTTGTATAAAACATCGAGCATTAAAAAAAAAAAAAAAATTTCTCGTAATTTTATCGTTAAAAAATTTATCTCGCTATCGAACGATGTTGACAAATTTCTTGTATTTTTATCCATTGTGAGATTTATCGAAGCAGAACGGAGACGTGTATCGCAAACCAAGTATAACCAGCGTAGTTAAGTATTTCGAAATAATTTGAAAATTTCATAAATTTTCTTGTTTATTAATTCATCGTGAATCGAACAGTTTCGTTGGAATAATCGATTGTTTTTTATATCGAAAATATATATAAGAACGATTCGATGAGTGAAAAATGTATGTAACGACGAGCGTATTTCTTCGTACGGTACCAAATCGCGGATTCTATATAGAATTATTTTAAGATCATTCCTCGCTGACGGAACGAACTCGCCTCGCAACGGTCATTTATTCATGGGTCAAACCAATTTTACGCGAGCGTACGACACGAAGGAGAGCCCTGAGATATAAAGAAAAAAAAAGAAAAAAATCGATTGTCAATTCTCGAAACCTTCGATCGTTCGATGTTTCTAACAGTCGACTAACATTACCAGACTGACCCGATACTAATTTTGTCGTCAATTCGTGATACGTATTAATAAACATCGCGGTACCCAGTTTCATAAATACATTATCTTTATATATCGAAAAGCTACGCCATCTTTTTTTTTTTCACGTTATCGTGAACGAATGCACTATATCTGTTACGAGGCGAAATTTCAACCGAAATAAATTGATTTTTAAACCGGAAACACGTCACGATAAACAGTTTTTTAACATAAATTTAGAGATCGAAAAAAAAAAAAAAAAAAAAATCGGATTTTTATTTTTATCGTCAATTTATTTCGATTTTTCATCGGTGCTCGACGATCCCAACGATGCGTGATTCTCTCGATCCCGAATCGTCGTTTAATCCGAAGATGAAAATTTGATCAGACAATAATGAGAAACGGAGTGTCGTAAGGTTATAAATCGGATTCGAAAACAACACGATGAAAATCGTGCGAGCGGCCGCGTTCGCTCGCCTCACTGTTGCAAAAGCACAAAACCTCACCAACCCCTAATGCCAATGACCCGCTCGCTTATAGGCGCGCAAACTTCTAGCTATATTCGACCGTCTGTACGGTAACCTATTCTTAGCCATACGCTTGGTACATATACGCGCTTCCTCCACGTTTCTCTCTCTCCAACCCTTTCACTTTGCCTCTCTTCCTTTTCAGCGTTTCGCTCATCGTGTGTTTCATACAGATGCAACGAAAGGGGTACACGAACGCGTAGATACTTGATGCACAAACGCGCATAAGTCGCGTACGCGGACCTAAAATCCACGGATTCGCAGCCATATAGTTATCGTATTCCTATACACGTATATATATATGTGTAATGTACATATATATGTATGTACTACACATGGATTCAACCTGTATACGTACTTTCGACTCACATTAACCGCTTATACCGATATACATTGCTGTATCCCCGGCGAACATATTCCGGCGGTACGAGGAACCGATAATTGAGAGTAATACGTGTACCTATATTTCGTGAGAGGAAACGGCGATATCGCCGCCTGCCTTGAGGCTTTCTCACCCGCGTTTTCGTTATTATTCGTCTCTTTTACCAGGTAACTCACACACACGCGAAACCTCACGAATTTCTTCAACGTTCCAACGGAACGTTTTGATTTTCACGTTCGTGATTAATTACTCTCGTCTTCGCGTCTCGGATTAACAGAGATTATCCCGTGGAATGAGATACCGAAATTATTTTTGTGTTCGAATAGGCAAACGATAATTAAATTTTAATATTTTGATGGAATGAAAAAAAATTACACATTTTTACGATTTTTGACTGAAGATAACGTGTCGAAATTGTATTGTCGAAAAACAGCGAAATAACTGATAATTTATCGCGTAATATTATTCGTCATTGACTATTGAAATTTCCCGATTATAGTATGTGAAAAATTATTTCAGTCTTTTTTTCGTCGGAATTTTTTTTTTTTATTAAAAACAATTGTTGTAAAGAAGTTAATAATAATAAACAGTCGTGTATTATTTAGCGTTTTTGAGGTTATAATTACGCGATGAATAAGGCACACGAACACTTCAAGCGATGCATCGTATTTTTTTTTATTGTACGACTTTAATTATCGATGAATTACCGAAAATAATACGGAATCTTCGATTATAAATTTTCAGCTCTCAAAAAATGGTTAAAATAATAATTTCATAAATGAACATAAAAAAACAAAACGAATAAAAATTTTTCTAAAAAAAGAAGAAAGACGATAATCGCAAATGATATTAGCCTTTTATTCCTTGAAAAAGCCAAAGAGCCAATATTTGTTTATCGTCACTAATAAACTTTTTACTTCGCACATACGACTTTTCGGACATATTTACGAGAGACGCCGATGATATTGTGCAACTCTCGGTGCCGTGAGTGTGAAAAGAAAAAACAGTCAACACGGCGTTCGCTTGGCATTCGCAACTCGCGGCGTTTTTTTTTCTATGTGTATTTTCGTTGAAGCGATTAACGAGCCGTTTCGCCGCATGCGGCACGTTCCTGATAATAACAAAGAAACACAAATCGCCGCGCGTCCACCGCGAGACGCCATCGAGTGCGTAATCGTGGGGGCGGCTACACTGTACACGGTACAGTAACTGTACTATTCATACTGCCACTGCCAATGCATATCTCACGCACGTATATACAATCTACAAGTATATGGTGAAGTCGAGGAAACCGGGGTTAGTCGACACGTATTATAATTTAACAAACGACAGCGTTAAAAACGTTGGCAAACCGAATATAAAAAAGTATAAATTTCTTATAAAAAAAAAAAAAAATACTTGAAAAAAAATTATCCAAAAATTAATTATCGATATATTGAGTAATGTTTAAAAAAAAATTCGCTTAAAATTTCATTTTACACAATTTTTTTTTTCGCAAATTATAAATTTAATAAAGAAATAAGATAAATCTGAACTAATTATTATTATATAAGACTGGAATTGTAAAAAAAAATATATACATTATTACGTCTGAAATTTTATTAAAGAATTTATATTTAATGTGTATTAAAAACTCATTAGTTTTGTGTAATTAATTGTTACACTAAATTTTGGAAAACAAATTATAATTCTGTAAAAAATGTCGATATCTTACATTCGATTACGATACTTAAATATTTTACAATTTTTAATTAAAATTTGAATAATTAAATTTTTGATTAAAAAAAAATCGATGTATTAAATTTTATATAGAAAAAGAAAATGATCAAAAAATAAATTCATCGGTGTACTAAGTACGATAGAAAAAGTCCATTCGATATATGTACATTAATTTAATTAATTTTATGTATGTAATGTGCAATTAATATTTTTTTACATTAATTTGCATATCGAGATGATAATTATCGGTCGATAAAAACTTTCCGACATTTGTAGCGAAACCTAAAGCTTATTTTTTGCTTGTGTCGAATAACCCCGGTCGCCTGTAATTAGCTTTCGGAGCGGCTATCCGGCGCATTCGCAAACAAATTTGCCGCAATCACGACATCGAGAAAGTTGTATAAGCGTTTCGTACGTCGAGTGCATATCACAGTAGTATCGAATTTTTCGGAAGTCCATTGAAATAATTAATAAAAATTTTATTTGTAAAGCGTCGAGAAGAAAATTAACTGCAGCGGCGAGTAGATATCGTCGAGTCAAAGCTGCCTACTCGCCGCGTAGCAATATCTATGCGAGTTTCTCATTCGCGTTCGTACCGAAGGAAAACCACAAACGACGGTAGAGAAACAGAGAACGAGAGAGAAGGAGAGAGTTACATAGTGTAAAATACTGCCGCGGAGAGGGCCGCGAGAGTCTCGAGCCTCTGGAACGTTATCGAAACACGCAATGCAACGGATTATGTGCACGTCTCGTGTAAAATAGATGCGCCAGGGTCGGCGAGAGTGAGAAAGATGAACGGAGCAGACGGCGATATGTGCGAAACAGCGAGAGAAACCGCTAGAAGCTATCGCTGATGTATGAATTGCGTTTAGACACGTGACAAGAGAAAACTTTGGTTAAAATACATTTTTTTTAATTACGAAAAAAATAAGACGATTGCACCCCCTTTTGTTTTTTTTTTTTTTTTTTTTTTTTAAGAATCATCGAAATTTATAGTATTTTTATCAACTGTAGTCGATTTCATGAATATTGTCGTCATACAGATGATTATTGGTGTATTATGCTGCGAAGTTCTACAATTCGCGAACCCTTTCCGTAACACTGACAAATTGCCATTCGTATTTACAGAGGTGAGTGTTGAGGGCGGCCAGCTGTTTGGGTCTCTCCGGTAAGTTTAGTTTAAATACCGTTATCGGGGTTAGGCATTTGCGGCGGACGCGTACCAACCGACCGCGTACTACACACCCCCGTCACCCCTCGTATGCGTGTTTCACGATTTCACGTTACACTCGGGACTCCGGGTAAACCACGCAACGTTGGAGTACCGTATACTACTCGGTAGTGCAATCTCGGCGTTCAACGGAGATGCATTAACGGCGGGCGAAGCCGCACAGTGAAGCCGATCGTTTTGGTAGAATTTGCTGCGCCAACGACGCTCCAGAAATTGTAGATTAACCTAATAGTCTCAACGTACACGACACGTGCGCGTTAACCCTTTAACGCTCTTTGAGAATTTCCTGTCTCTCGGAATTCCCTCGTAACATGCTTATTATGTAACTTTGGTGTCTTCGAGACAATTTGCTACGAGAAAATGCGATTAGCGATTCGATAAATCGCTGAATCGTCTTTTTAAGACCATTTATAATTTTTTTCATTTCATCAAAATTTATGCGGAAATTCTTAAAAAAAAAAAAAAAATCGATGTTCATTCGGTCATTTTTGAGGAATTAAGAAGACATTTCGCGGAACTTGAGAATCCCGTAGTTGCAGAATACAAATTGAAAGGAATAACAGAACGTCGAGGTCTTTCTTAACCTATAGCCGTATCCAGGAGATGAGACGGTAAGTTGGTAAGAAAGTTATTTCCCGGACCGGACACGTTCTCAACCCTTCATCGTCGAAACTCCGGCAGCGTTTATCTCCCCTTTGAATCCCAGCGTCACCTGCTGGTCGATTCCGCGCCATTTTTAACCCCCAACAAGTCGAGACATTCGGGAGTTCACCTCAAGGAATTTTCTTACGAAATGCGAAAAAATAGGATGCAAAAAAAAAAAGTAAATGTCTAAAAAAGCTGATCTTTTTGGTGGTGCGTCTCGAAGACCACGTGGCTAAATCGTTTCGCGAGAGCAGCAGAGAAGGCGGAGGAGAGTTTAAAGGCTAAAAGGGCCGAAATGCCGCGCCATGCATAACAATTACCCGGTAAAATCATGAAAACGTTTCGTGCTTCTGCTCCTGCTGAGGTCTTTAGACTGTATAGCAGGAGTAGCAAAATCGGCGGGTGTAGGAAAATAGAGAAGAGTACAGAGAAGGAAAGGACGGCGCGACGTTCACGACGACCGGGCGAACTCTTTTGCAACCCCCTCGACGTCTCCGACAACCAACACCGACGTGCCTCGCCACGATCGCGCACAACCCTTCGCAGGAAGCACGGCGAGATAACGGAGAGAGTTACACGCCCTTTCCTTTAACCCTTTCTGACGCGAGTCTCGGGGGTACCAAAGACCAACGCAGGGGTTCTCAGTTATCGAAGTCAAGAAGAAGAAAAGTTGCTGAGACGTGACGGTGCAAATCGTCGACTTCCCTTATCAGTGTTGACGACCGGAAGTTGCCAAAGTCATGTTAACTCAGAACTGCGTTACCATCAACTTGGTTACGAGAAATTATCAAAATGGTCAATCGCCAAAAATAGCCATTAAAAAAAAAAGGCAAATAGAAATAAAAATGATAAATTTTAATTCCAAATATGTAAACTATGCAACATTCGCATTAATAAAATAAAGAGTCTAAAGACCTAACAATCGGTTGAAAGAATTGATCATTTGTTGATACAATCAATTTTTTCTTGATAATTCTTTTTTTTTTTTTTTCGATCTCCGATCTAAATATCATCTTTGAAAAATCTTCAAAAATCGACCGGAACAACGACTAAGACTGTCACGTGATTCAAGAATTTACGTTCTATGTGTAAATTAGTAAAATCGTTATCATTAGTATTAGTAAACACTTGGATAGTGTTTACATGCGTTTGTACACGAAGAAGGTCTTCGTACCGGAAATAAGAGTCACGTAGCGGGAAGGAAGGGTTGATGTTCGGATGCGAAGAAAGGGGCGAAGGGGCTTCGTATATCGTAGTAGTGCTATCTTAAGGGTAGTAACCATCGCGAGTTCTCTGCACGCACGTAGTACTGCCGTATTAGGAGCGGAATAATATATGGATCTATCTGTATATCCATCCCGCTTTCTCTGCATGTTCTGCCCGTGTGCTACTGAAGGAGTGTCGACCATCCACATTCAGGCAGAAATGCAGATAGAAAAGGGGTTGAGGGAAGGGAAAGGAGAGGTTCTCTCGGTTTGGCATGATTTACATCATCTGACGATACGCGCCGTGCCGGGTGAATCGGTCACCCGTCATACATTACCGGCGCTCAAGGAAATCCCTTGGAATATCCAGTCTCCGTCTCTCCTGACTTCTATCTCGCGATGCAAAACCAACGTATTGCGGATGCTAGAAACTCCATGCGACCGGGAATACCGTCTGTTCGGTAACATCGGCTGCCGCTCAGCTGAACTGAGTTGCTATCGTTACTGAAAATCACACGCTACTCCTTCCTCCTCCATTACAATGTCGATCTTCACTGTGAAAAACTCTTCGTACGCTTCTTTGGACGCGCGGGATAATGATAGTCTTTGAAATTCCTTTGATTCCATTGTTTTTGCTTACATATATCGACTCGTCACAATTTTCTCGATGACTCAATCGTGTAACGACCGTATTCCGTATATTCAGCTTCATAGTCACGGTGGAGACGCTCAAAAATTGCAATGCCAATACCGACCGGTTTTACGTAAACACTTTGTACACATTGTATCATTCTGCCTTTGTATCTATGCGTACCCGGTACTTTAAGAAATACAGCGGTTACTACTTAGAGACTGGAATATTACGTGCCATTTAGCTCTAAGCACATAGTGTACACACGCCGTCGGTCTAACTCTCCGCTCCACTAACGCCCACTTCGAACATCGCGGCAACTAAACAGGAAATCCTTCTTTCAGGTAATTGCACACATGACTCATTTTCAATCTGACAAAGTTTCTGCGTTTCGGAATGTTCGATTTTTTTATGCATCAACTCGGTATTCTTGGCGGATATTTGGGCTGTTGGGACAAAATTTCCGATCTTTATGGATTTTGATGGGGACATTCCAATCATTGGTTTAGACGGAAATTCACCAGGAAAGGCGGGTTTCATGCACTTTTACAATGAAAAAAAAGGGTTTTGGAAAAATGACGACTTTTGATTCTGCATTGAAAAATCGTACATGCGAAAGGTAACTTCGCGGCAATTTCAAAAACGCAATACTCATTGGATTTCATAAAAAAATGGCACTATTGGCAAACTGGAAAGTCTCATTCTCTGATTCTGTTTTCAATCATCAGAATCACACATTCGGACTGATAGTCTAAGATCTTTCATTGGTTTAACATCGAAAGAATGTGACATTTTAGTCCCTCTATTGACAAATGGTACTGAAGAATGGAAAAATGACTACAGAATGTAAAGAACCAATGATTAGTCGTCTTTAATCGATAATTACGAGTTTCAAGAGTTCCGCTTCTGAAAAGGCCATCCAGCGATGTGCGGTTTTAGATGCTACGCGAACGTATCATTATACACGCAGATGCTTTTCGCGTCGTGACTACGATACGAAATTCATGCGTACGCTTCATCGTTCGGTCGAATTGCGATGCAACACAATGCTCGCCGCATGCGAAACTCTCCGCGAGTAGGTAATCTCGACGAACTTGGAATCGGTTGGGTACGAAGCATAGACGAGCCGCGCGGCGTGACCAATAGCCCCCGTGGTAAACACGTCCAGCCGGTTCCGTGGAAGACGACGACAATCGACGGACGTCACAAGTCGTGCGGAAAACCGAATTGAGACGCATTCTGCATTGTTCCGAAACGTTGCCGCGCGACGATGACGAGGATTCCGAGCGAAACTAAGTGGCCTTGGCGCCAACTTTCAAAGCTGTACGGGTCACTCCGCCGGCGAGTTAGGGGCATTGGACTCCCGTTCCCGAGTGACGGGACCCGCGGTTACCGGAAGTAGAAAATTTCACAAAAATGCGTCACTTGTAATTAAGCAAATTATGTTTTTTTTGGGTTTCGGGACTTTAGTCAACGAATCGAATTTTTTCCTTTTTATTGCTATACGGCTTCGGAATGACTTTTTCCTTTTTGTTGTTGACGGAATGTGAATTCATTTTGCACGTTTAGACGTACATTTTTTGTCTTCGCGAGTTAATGTAAATTTGAGATCAATTCCGATCTCCGAAAATATCTCGAAATCATATGAAACAAAACGGTAAAATTTTTCGATCGTCGTTCGGAAACTGAAAAATCTGAAAAATTTGCACAATTTTTTTTTTCTTTTTTTTTTTTTTTTGTTGCACGTCGTAATATGACGTCGTAATATGACACTCGTCGTGAGGAACAGTGTGTTCGATTCCCCAAGCGCACTGAGATACACGAGTTATAAAATTTTTCATGGATTTACGTGACATTTTCACGAGGAATCGTTCGGAGACTTGGACACCGCAGATTTTTGGTGACCGGATGTGGTAATACGAAAAATGTAAATTGGAAGAATAAAAAAATCTGTTTTTTCACCGAAGGGATGAAAATAACTGCAAGTTTCGTGGTTGGAAAGTTACACAAGTCTCATCGAGGTAACAAGATCCATAGTGATGATAGCGGTGACGACTATCGGCATGCAAATGAACTAATTCCCAAGAATTCCCGTGGGTCTTCGCGAGCGCGCAGTCTCGCAATTCCCGATGCGCTGTGCGCGTTACTGTAACTGCATACCACGCGGACTTCTACTCACATTCTTTTTTTTTTTTTTTTTTTCACCGACTCTCCAGACTCCAGACTACCGACGTCAAACACTCGGCACGCCGGAGGGCAGAAAATGAGAAGGTCAAAAAAAAAGGAAAAAAAACGTTAATCCGCGCGATGTAATAGGGTGGTGAGGGCGCAGACTACTCACTGCGCCGTACGATTCGTTGGAAGAGGGATTTCGCCGACTAGTTGCTCTGACGGACGGGCAAAGTACAGATCAGAAATTCAGATCTGCTTATTGCCTCAGGGAAATCCTTTATGTCGATAATTATGCAAAGTCATTCGAACGAAAAACGTCGAAGGATTTCAGTCGAATCGCGAAATATTTTTTTTTTTTTTTTTTCGGATTATTAATATATCGATGTAATTTCGATATCTTTTCGATCAGTCGACATTAAAAAGAAAAAAAAATCGTTGATCAGAGTCTTGTAAAGGGGCAGAGAAACGGATACCTATGCACCGGGCTATAAATTCGGTCGGGAAATTCTGCCGACGGATTGCTTCGACGAATGGGCAGAAATGCAGATCAGGAATCGAGCTATTCATTGCCTCTGGGAAATACTTTTTGCTTGATAATTACGCAAAGCTGCTCCACCGAAAAAGGTCGAAGGGTACAGTTGATCAGCGAAAGGGATTTTTTTTCTCATGAAAATGTTGATGCAAATTCTATCTTTGACGTTGCGCGTTCGCGGAAAGATCCTTTCTTCGAGTTACTAACGACGCGTTGTACATCCTAATGCTGTGCTAATTAATCGCACGCGAGAGGTTTTCGTAGAATCGAAAAACTCTGATTTTTCGCTACTGAGGGGGAAAGTTATGGCTATATATATAATTTATTTGTAGAATTCGATGTATATAACTAATATATAGACTATATGTACCAAAAAACATGTCGGCAAATTATATATATTTAGTAAAAAAAGAAGTTACGTAACCGAAAAAAAAAAATTAAAAAAATTCAATGATTACAATTAATAAATAATAAATTAAAAAACAAATTATTATTTTTTTACATTTAACTATATAATTCCGTTGTATACACATTATTATCGATCAAAGTACTACTTTAGCATATTCTGTTAATCGTCGTAACGATAAACGGTCAAAGTCGCCCGATCGATTCTTTACGAAAACATCGAATTTTTTTTTTTTTTTAATAAACAATTTATCACGACGATCGTTGAGCTTTCAATAGCATCGCATTGTTGGTTAATCGCGATACAATAGTTTTCTTTGATAATATTTCTACGACAGTTCACCCGTTGCCTTCGGCACATAAGTTTTATAAATGATGCTATATGTTGCTGTTTGGCACCGGCGATTGCATGCCGAGATGTATACGACAAGCTACGGCAGTTCGCGTGTATTATCGACTCATCGAGTTCAATGCAATCTTCCAGCGTTCTCCCGTCACCACAACGAGCCGCTGTATTGTACATTATTTAGCTGTATCGCTCTTGTTTGCTCGTTACAAATATTGTTTACGCGCACGCGTACGAGAGAATGGTAAATTATTGTTCGCGTCTATGTGCGCTTCGAGTTTTGCGATCGTTCCCGTTCCACTGCTGATAATATCGAACGCGAACCGGATATCGCGGAAAAAAAATGAACGGTTTCGTCGTATTTTATATTTTTTTCTCGAGGCTAATAAAATCCATTCAAAGCCGAATTCATTCACGCAAAATACAGTTTTTTTTTTTTTCTTTTTTTTTTTATCGCACACGAGCGATTAGACGCCTGCAGTCGGGTTATTATCGCTTCGAAATTCTGCAATTTGTCCCTTTCATCAAATCGACTCGCGACAAAAAATGTTTTATCGCGTACATTAATACGCGCGGTCTTTATCCGGATAATTGACGCGTTCGCAACATTCGAGGGTCAATCACCTTGTTTGCGCTGACGATATATTATTTTCACACAAATAAACGGTTCAAGGTTAGGTTACTTAAATCACGGGATCCCGAGTTCGAGAGTCTTGGTGAGATTGAAGCAAAAATTGATGACTTATCAAACATTTTCGATTAATATTCGAACGAAAAAGAACGTGCCTTCGAGAAAAATGTTTTTTTTATTTTATGATTATGTCTTTTATGTTTCTTTCAACTTCTCCGAGAAATATAGTTAATATGAAACTCCGAAAAAAAAAAGATCGATGACACTCGAAAAAACTCGAACGAGTTTTGCACGTCGTTTTCGTTTTCGGTCGCGACGAGAACCACGTGTCCCGAGCACGTGTTTCATTTTTTTTCGTTTACCTCGACATTTTTTCAACGTTTTCTATTTAAAAAGCGACAGATAAAAAAGGTGCTCAGCAATAAACGTGAAGAATAGATCGAAGGAAAATGAACAAATTTTATTCCCAACTACGAATGCACACTACTAGGACATGTGCGCATGCGCCGACGAGTTTGGTTTGCAAAGACGATCGCGCAGACAACCAGCAACGGCGATTATCATTATTGTGAATAAATAAAAAATATAACCGTTATATACGCTCGCGCGATTATTGTTTACGTATAATCTAAATGTGTATAGAAAGATTCATGAATTTACATACGTCTTGACGCCGAGAGTGACGCGCAAAGAGACCGCACGCACCTGTTGAATGACGGCGTGGTGGATGGTGCGCGCGCGGTCGCGCTCTCGATGTGACGTGACCCGCCCGAGGTCTCTCTCGTTTTTTTTTGTTTTTTATTTCGCGATTATTATTATTATTTTCACTAATCCCACCGAATAAAACGCGTCGCGCACAAAATAATCGTTATTCCACGAGAGGTAAATCGATTCACGGAAAAAAAAAATATATATATATACCGATATATCGCGTACGTGTATATATTCTCCTTTGTACGCGCGTTCGTTGTATCAATCCGGCACATCAGTCATCCGATCGAGCAAAGAGAGCTACGAAGAATTTCTCCCACCGTATAATCAGCCGGCCCATCCAGTCCGATTCGTCAGTCATCGTTGAACCACGACCTTGTCAACTACCACAACTGTCGCCACGAGGGCTCTCCGTTGTGTTTCGTGCGTACGCTTGAGTATTGCTCTCTTCTTCGCTTTGACACTCGTCCCGCTGCGATATAACTCCGCGATCATTCACGATTCGTTCACTCACTCGGGAATAAAGAAAAAAAAAAAAAAAAACGGATATAACACGTGTTCCCAGCGAATAAATTCACGGGCAGAAATCACAACTGTGCGAACTTCGTCGATTATTCACACTGGTTTTTTATTTTTTGTCGCGAACTACAAACATTAACGGTGCGCGAGAGACTGCGATATACATATTCCTTGTCTCGAGAGCGCGCACGTTGCTTCCGCCACTGAACACCCTTCACACCGGTCGAGTTTTCACAATCGATTTGTAAATGACGATCGATGTTTTTTTTTTTACGCGATCCCTCAATATCCCCGAGACTACGATATATATTTTCACAAAGAAAAATAAAAAATATATGTATGATTTTTCCGAAATTCGCGTTATTTCGTGAATAAATTTATTCGAATACACATTACACTAATGTACGAAAAATTATAACTGTCGAACGAGAACCGAGCGAAACACGTCGTAACGACGTTTGCGGGCAGTTGACGCAGCGCGCGACGGCGTTCGCGACTACGAAGCGGTAATAGTGGAAGCCGGAGGACGGCCCCGGAGATTCGATAAATCCGCGACAGAGAGCCGACGACGAACGTGTACGCAAAACAGAAACGCGAGCTCGGCAAACGGCGAACGCGATCCGAGGCTCTCGGGCTCGGCGAACGCAGCCCGCGGCCCCCACGTTGTTTGTCTCGCGAGTGGCCTGTTTACATGTTGACTCTCTGTTTACGCGTTTCGTTCCCCTTGCCGCACGCTGTCCTCCTCGCGCAGCGCCGTGCCTCGCCGCTACCCCCCCCCCCCCCCCTCTTCCCCTCCTCCCTTACCCCGCTACGCTTCCCCTCCCCTGTCGCCCTACTACACCGTCGCAACCGCCGCAACGACGAGCTATCGAGGAACTGCGAGCCGTAGTAACGTTTTCTCTCGCTTACTCTCGTTTAGCGTCATTTACGCTCGCTGCCTCGTTTTCAATCGGTCGTTCTCGCTCACGCCTACGGGCCGATAAACTCCGGTTGCCGCGATCTTTCTCACTCTGCCCAGTCATTCCGGTGTGTGAGACAGTCATTGTTCGATTGTGTGTTCGGCGTTTTCGCGTGTGTTTGTTCTCTCGTGAGCTTTGCGCGTGTGTCGGAGACGCACAATCGCGTTTCACTACCTCGTTTCTCACTCGCGTTAGCGATGAATAAACTATACCTGCATCTCTTTCCACACACTCCCTCCCGTCGTCAAAGCTTCTCTACCATCGGACCTCTCTGTGACGTATTCGCCCGCGAGTCCGATTATGGTCCGTATGGTTTATTTGTCAAATATGTCTGTCCCTATGGCGGATAGATGAGGATATTGCGTACATACCTTTCCTATCGAGAATTCGTTGGACTATAGGTAATTGTGGAGACTCGGCGGTCATCCGGTGACTAATGCACGTCAACTACGCGGACGCGAGGTTATTGAGGTATTGGACTCGTGTTTTCGGGAAAAATAATTCTAAAAAATTGTTCTTCGTGAATTTTTCAAATTTTTTTTTTTTTCGTTAACATTTTTTTGAATAATATTATTACGAATTTACATATTTCTTATATACATAACGTACAGATACATATATATCAAACTTTTCCGCCTGGAAATTGCCGTTTGAACGAATGATTACTAGAAATAACCTCCAAATTTCGTTTCAACGAGAATTTTCGCCATGAAATTAAAAATTGTTCCATTTCGAATCTTTTTTCCTTCGATATCATTAAACGTGTTATGAATAAAAATAAATTAAAAACAAAAAAAAAATTCACGCTGCGAAAACTTCGATTATTGATAAAATTTTTTTTTTAATTCTCTAACGCGCGTTCGGACAAACGTACGAAATACTTTGTTGTGTATCAGTCGCAAGTTGCCAAATTTCATGCAACAAATCGTATCCGCGAAGTTTTTACAGTACCAATTACAATTTCTTTTTTATCGTCGCTTTTTTTTTCTCGAATTATTGAATTTATGAAAAAAAAAATCGATAAACAGCGTTAATTACCGTCAATAATATCGCCAATCAAAGTGTCACAACCTTTTAAACGTCATATCTATAAATACGCGGCCATTTTTTTTTCTTTTTCTCGTTATTAATCATTGTTTAATAATTGTTAATGGACGTTAGTCGAACGCTGTTTATCGTAACCAACACTTTGTATTGTGCGCGAAAAGCGTTATATATGTAGTATAGTTTCCGCGCGCGTGCATATATATCGCGGTCACGCCGAAGTGTCGGTCCCAGTCACTCGAGTGACCCCGACACACGTTTCGCTTGCCGCAACCATATGCGTGTTATCTTTCATTGGTCATTCTCTTCGTTGTTTTTTTTTTTTTTTTTTTTTCTCTCAATTCTCATCTCTCGCGCGCGATATTATTGTTTTCTTCTACGCACTTCCACTTTCTCGTTATTTCTTCCATTAAAAGTATTAGTTATTTAAACGATTTATTAATGTGCGCAACGACACTAGAAATCGCGAGAAAAAAAAAAAAAAAAAAAAAAAAAAAAATGCGTGTAGAATTTATGGATTACTCATGGAGAAGACCCGCGTCTTTTGCCAGCGCGGTACAGTCACTGTATCAACGTCTATTCTTCGCCCCCTTCCACCGTCCCGTCGCGTTTCGTACCATCGCGAGACTCCGAATACAATTTCGCGCCGCCATAGGTAACCCGCGCGCTACTCGCGTCGTCATGCATATGCATGCGATAGAACCAAAATTCCGGGCGATCGTTCGTCAGATGAAAACGGGCGACACGCGGAAAGGGCACTCAACGACGACAACAACTATGACTATGCATTATTTTTTTTTTATTATCGATTCAACCAAATGGCATCTTATGCTCGTTTAAAATTACGACGGAACTTTGACCTCGACGATTATTTTATTGTTATTATTATTAATTTTTTTTTTTTTTTTTCGGTTATCGTCATTGAATTATATTGCGACGAAAATCATAGTGTGTCGAGACTCGTGCATAAAAGTTTGACAAATTCATTGTTGCGGTAGAGCCGCGTAAAGACGACAGTAAAGGTTAGGATCGCGAAAAATAAAACCGCAGTGGGCGCTGACCACTCGCCTACGACCACGCAGCGGCAACGACAAGTTTTGTCTCTCTATTTTCCCATTATACTGTCCGTTTTGTTGATAGCAAACGACGACTTTCCTTCCGCGGAATTTTATCGATTAATCGAACGGAGAAAAACGAAGTTGTCGACGAAGAGGAAAAAATATTGAAGTTGGAAGACGAATTTGGTGATCGAAGAGGAAAAGTCAGAGTGCACAACGATCTATAGATCGAGAAAATATTGAGAATTAATTTAAAAAAATTTCCGTTACTTATCAAGCAGGAAAAATCAGTCATTTCGCTAATTAGTTGGGTATACATTAATTTTACTTCCTTTTAATGGGGATTCGGCGATTTTACGGAAAAAAGGCGTTTTTTTTTTTTGAATAATTTTCAAAGGAAAACGAATTCCTCAAAAAAAGGAGCTATCGTTGCTTACTTCTCGTAAATTCAGATTTGTAATAAATTCTAACCGCATTCGTCGTTTTCGATAATCGATTACACATTTGCCGACTTTACAGAATTCCCGTAACTAATTTTAGACTTAACAGAAAATTTGATCGAATACGCGAAATAATTGATTGAATATATTACACGAAGGGATCGACTTAAGTAAAAAAGTGAATAAATAAAAATGAAGAAAAATAAGCGATCGATAAATCGCAATATTTCGCCAAAATACCCAATAATTAGAGGTCCATTTCATTCCATTTCGATTATTCGAGACGCGATGGGGTAAATACCCCGTAAATAATCGTATAATCGTATTTATTCGCCAATAAATTTGGAAAAATCACCGCAAACTGATATTTTTTTTCCGAATTAGAAAATCGATTTTTCGCGAATGATGAATGTTCACTAATATAATCTCAATTGCATTTATTTGCTTAATTTCGTTCTATTCACAGACATAAATACAGATCGGTCGTCAAAAAAAAAAAAAAAAAACCACATTTGTCCCGAATTCCCTTGCAAAATTCTAAATTTTCCGCGAACTCGAAAATCGTTATTTTTGCATTTCGATTGTTTCCAATCGAATTAAAAGCGTAAAATAATTCAACCGAACGGATATGGAACAAAAAAAATCGTTATTCGACTCCGAATAACCGTGTAATATCGAGTAACAATTATCCGAAAAACGTTCGAAGATCGACATCCACTTAAATCGCATGCGCGGTCGTTGAACGTAATCTTCGCGTAAACGTTTCGGTACATACAGTTCGGTGTGTATAACCGACCGTAGGATTTGATACGTTTCTGGGGAGAGGGGGTTGGGGGTGGGGATGGGGGTGGATTTTCGTTTGCGAAATTGTCCAGCGGTAGCGAAGCGAACGAGTGTCTCGTACGACAAGATATAACCGGAATCGTTGCGATGCGGCAAAACGTGAGTCCAGAGATAAGGTAATCCGGGGCTGAAAATTCGTCGGGGCGAAGGGGCTACCGGCGTCCCGAGACCACTGGTACTGTGATTTCACGGGACCGTCGAAGTCCTTGCGAAAAGGGGTTTAAATGCAAACTTAAGCGACCCGAAGCTTCAAATCCCGTTGCCGCGCGGTTTTTCGCTTTCGAACGGAACGGTTCACACTTAACTGTACAGACGATCGTAACACACCCACCCACCCGATCGACGCAGTCTCGGAAAACAATAAACAGGCTGTACAATAATGTATACCCGATTAAGCACGCCGCGCTCTCGGCATCGGCATCGAAGTTTCCGAACACCAGAGTCCCTCCCCGACTCCGTAGCAAATCCTCGGAGCTCCCTTACCGGCTACGAGTGGAGAAAAGCGAAACTTCTGAATATAAATATCGGCTCCTTATCGTATTCAAGGCGAATCGAACAAGAGATTTTTTTTTTTTTTTTTTTTTTTTTCCTCGAGCGATAAAACTTTTAGACTACCGAAAGCTTAAATTGAGGTATAGAAAAAAAAATCGTTATAAAGGGTACGAGTTATTCAAGAAGAATCCGTTCGTTATCAAGAACGAACGGATCATTCATCAATTATTTTACCGCGATAATGAAAAAATTTAAGTAATTCGAATAAACAAAATTTTACTAACAAAACAACAACAATAATAATAATAAATACTTAAAAGTACTAAAAATGGAAATAATCAATGATCGCCCCGAAGTTGTACCGTTTTTTTGTTGGATTTCTATTAATATCAGTTTTTTTACAAAAAAAAAAAAAATTCTGAATTTCATAACCGCAAACGATGCGAAGATTTCGAAAAAAAAAACCGATAATTTTGCTTCCAGACTTTCAATTTTTTTTGTATTTTTTTTTTTTTTTCATGTTTTTCTTTAACGTCAACGTTGACTCGTTATATACTTTCTGTTTGTCAATTTATCTCTGTAGAGTAACCGCGTCTCGTTAATTGTATTAAAGCGATTGATTTTTTCGTCGCGAATAATACATCGAAATCTTCGAAATCGCGATTTCGATATTAATGAAATTCGATCCTTTCTGTTTGTGGTCTAACGATCTAATAACACAAAAATGGGGAAAAATATATATTTAAATATAAAAATAGACGTATCGAAATTAAGCGGAAAGATAATCGACAGATTGATCGACGTACGTTAAAACTGTACCGTCTATCGCGTCCCTTAATCGTATCGAAAAGTACGAACTTTTCCCATTATCTCGACGATCGACCTCCGCCCACTCCCCCCCCCCCCCCCCCCCGTCTACACACAGACGCGAATATGCAACGGAGAAGTCTATCGTTCGTTCGTGAAATTTCTTTTTCGCTGTCTCACTTATTTTTCTACCCTTCGCACACTTGCAGTCGATACTGCCGATGATAATAAGAAAACGAAGGAGTGGCAGTTAAATCGCTCGACCTTTATTGCCATCTTAAAGCAGTTAAGTTAATCCGAGTGTCGTTAACGCGCGCGCGAGAGAAGAGTGTGAGAACGCGACTTGGGGTACAAACGCCGCACACCCCTTTCTCTTAACACTGGCGAATCGCTTTTTGGTGTATTTCGTCGTGAGACAAAAACATTAACATAAATCAGGAGTTAGAAGCCGGAGGCCGAAGGGCGCGAGAGAAACACCGAGAAACGGACGGGGGTTTCTCCCGTTCGTTCTCGTCGAATGTTTATTCGATTCGTTTCGATTCCTCCCGAGAGGCCGAAGTCTCTTCATACTCCACCCTCCCGAACGAAACTCCTACTTAACGTGTCTCTTGTACCTTTAGTTTCTTACCTCCCGCCTATCTTACGATCTCTCGGTACTTTACTATTTGAAATTTACGATTTTCTTAAACTTTTTTTTCCGTTATTTCGATGATATCGTCATTAAGGGACTTCGATTGATTATCAAATTTGATTAATTAGATATCAGTTTTCTCGACGTTTGTGTGAAAACTTTCGGAATAAAATCGGAAATCGAAATATTAAAATTAAACAAAAATAAAATTTCGAAAAAAAAAAAAATAATCAATTTTTGCGATCAATTTGATTATTGTCGGTGAAAAATTAAAGTAAAACGAATAAAATTCATTTTTTCGTAAGGTATCGAAACGAAAATCGAAATCGGGAGATTTTAGAAGCTTTCGATTTTTAACTCCAAACATTTTTTTTTTTTTTTTTTTTTTCGTCATCACGATAATTTATAGCGTGTGAAGTATCGAAAATGTATTATTAAAAAATCATATTATCAATAAATATTATATAATAAGAATATTAATATTATTCAACATTATTTATTTATTTAATAATTTGAAACCCGATTCCTCTTTAATCCTTCGCAATAATTCTTATCTCCCGAAACCCGAAAAATTCATCTCGAATTTACGGTTCAGTAACCTCAAAAATTCGGTGAAAAAAACGTAAATAATAAATCGAAATTTTTTTTTCGATTCTGTAAAAAAAATTGTTTAAATAATCCGAATAGTGCTGAAGGGGTTTTTCTTGCAAAAAAAAAAAAAAAATTATACGAGTAAAAACTGTACCCATTCTGCTGAAAACTTAGAATGCTTCACTTCGCGAAAGAACGGAGTGGTCGATCTCCGCGATGTTTTATACGATATATATATAGCACAGTGCGTATAATACAGGTCTCGACATCCCCCGCAGCGTAGCGTTCGACTTTCGAAGGAGGTGCATGTCGCGTGTGGGCCGCGGATATAGGGGGAAAAAGTGGCTATTACACTCCTCCTCCACCTCCTACCGGTCCGCTACAAACCCTCTCGCCTACTCGCTTCGTGTTGCACGAGTGCCAAGCCGCACAGTAGCCTTCGACCTCAACTCTTTCGCTTTTAGCGGGAATTCGATGAATTGGCGAGTCCACTACGGCCAATAAATAATGCATTTTCTGTTTGCCCCGGTAAAAGGGTCCAACCACCCTTAAGCGATCGAGTCTCGCGTACTTGAAAACTACACTCCGACCGAGAGATCGTTCCTTTCCCTCAGTTACGAATTTTATTTATTTTTTTGCCCCTTCAGCCCCCCGATGTCGAAAGCTCGAGAAAAAATTGCATGCTATAAAAATAAAAGACAAAGAACGGAAAAAAAAAAGGAATTGAAAACGCGAGTTTTTCACCCGGGGGGAGGTTTTGAGTGCCAAGAAGTTTCGCGCCGCCGTGAGGGACGATACACTTGCTAACGGTTTCCGATAAATCGCTCCGCTTTTGCTTTTTCCTTTCTTTCCCTTGTTTCGTTCTTTTTTTCTTTCATCCCTTGAGGTATTAGCGTTGGAATCGACTCTCCGATGTATACGAGTCGGTAAATCGCGAATGTAGACAACGTCTGGCGGGGAGAAAGGGTTGGGGATCGAACGAAGGGAAAAGCTTTCTCTCTCTTCGCGAACTCTCGCCAGTAGCCGCACGCCGCAAAGGGGTGGGAAAGCGCGGAAATTGCCGATTAATAATCTATTAAACAAGCAATTTGTGTTTCGGCGAACTAAGTAAAAGAAGTTCGGGAAGTTCGGCTTTCCGCATTAATTATTGCGACGAAGAGATAAGTCGCCGATTGGCTCGACTCCACTCGCCTGCAGACTGTTCTATATATATTTTTCCAGTCTCTCTCTCTCTTTCTCGCATCCCTCATTCGCGGTGACTTTACTCCCGAAACGACCCTTTCTCTACCTTCCTAACCCTCGCTGCACAACACGGAACGGCAAGGGTTGCGTACGAAAGGGTTCCGAAAAGCTGCGGAACGCGAAATATGCGTGACTGACGGTTGACGAGAAAGTTATCGATCCGCAGCTCACAGAATTTTTTTTTTTTTTTTTTTTTCGATGGATAATTGGAAGTAAAGAAAAAAATAATTAATAAAAATACAAAATAATGAGAAAAAAAATTGTAAATTCCTGGGAGGTTATTCGACGTACAAATTGATCACCCGGTTGCGTCGGCCTAATGGATTCTCTCGATTTTCGCGAAAAGGGTATCGTTATTGTAAAAAATTTCGCGATCCCTCGGAGTTTTCTCGCGAGAATCTCGAATCGTCTTACGTTCGCGATAAGTCTGAATGGCTGCGGAAGAGAACTCGAACTCAGCGTTTACGTAACAACGGGTTTGCGTTCGGTAATTGGCAAGAAACGATTCGCTCGATAAATCGCAGACAATACACTCACTCGGGAGTCGATATTACGATATCATTACGAAGCCGGCAACGTGCATATTTCTTTTCTTTCCGCACCTTCAATGCGATTCACTATCGTCCGTTTATATTTGCCCCCCTTTTGCCCTCTCTTACCGCGTCGATTCTCTTCCGCGCTTTTTCTTTCTCTATCGATAACCTAATCGACCGCGTGGTCTGCTGAGTTCCCGATGTTCTTAAGGTATTTTTTTTTCCTTTTTCTCTTCCCTCCGATATATTATCTTACCTTTGGTGTTGCATTAAACTTCTGCCTATGAATAATATAAAGTTCCGCAGTTGCGAAACGTCGAAAGAAATGCATTGTATCATCTTTACCTGAAACATAAAAAAATAAATGTGCCCTTAGAATTTTTTTTTTTTTTACGGTAAAACAACGACATTTTTTTTTAATGAGTTAATTTCGCTGAGATTTTTTTTTTTTTTTTTTTTTTTTTTCGAACAAAAAAAATCTTAGTTTCGTATTTTTCGTCTGCGCCGGAAAGTATTTAATGCTTCGACGGGTAAGCGGGGGTGGGATGAATTAAGTTCTCCTCAGAACGATATAGAAAGCTTAAAAGAAAAAGAAGAATAGAGGATTTATTATAAAAACAACCATCAATCATCCCCCAATCAATGGGGGATGATTGGTTAATCGATAAGACCTCAGACCGGCATTCGCGTGTAACACTACTCTCCCCCTCCGTGTATACCGTATATTTCGTTAGTACAGTATACGTATCTATCTATACGATAGGTAACGAACGTAGTGATAAAGAGAGAATGAAAAACTTTCTTATTAACACGATCAATCAAGAGAACCGCGAATTTCAAGCATTTTTCACAATTTTCACGTTTCACGGATGACCCGCCGAGTAGAAAAGGGCCTTTCGATAAGACTCACTGCGACTACCGCGTTCCGCGTTCCGTTGTGAAGAATATATACTATAGTTATGTAGATACGTAACTATACGTGAATTGCGAAGGCGTACAGTGCGAAGGGTCTAGTGCCCAATCGATATACGACATCGAGTAGCGATGCTCAGTCTTTCGTACGTTAATTCGAGAGTTGCCTTTCCCTCGCAAGTAGTGAGTGCAGTCACCCCTCAGACGCCGAAAGCTACCAACGACGCATATCTCTCACGCTATACATATCGAATTGTACGCCTCGCGCAATGTACGCTCCGGTGATATTCACGCAGGAAAGACGTTGTGTCGCGCGTCTTGAATATTTTATTCTAAATCCCCGAAACCCTCGCGAATAATACTGTACTCGTGGAATTACACGAAATGAACAGCAGAAGCGCGAATCGCAGACGTACAACGGAGGAGCCGAGAATGTCGAAAGGGTGAAAAGCCCCCGAAACCCGTCGATTACAGGGATTCGCGACACACCGAAAATTACGAAATGTATAATTTCGACGAATAAAAATATATAGAAATTTCTGAAATACGGGAATTCTGGAAAATCTGATTTTTTTTTATAAATTGCGTCAATACCCAGAAATTTTTTTTTTTTTTTTTGCGAATTAAATAAATTTAATTGTAGAATTTTGGGTATTAAAATCAAATTTGTGGAATGATGTCGCAGAATTTCAATGAAATAATAATTCGTCGGCTCGTAAAAATGGCCTGTGAATTTTTTTTTTTTATTAAATGATTTCATTCATTCCTATTCTCGGTATCGTATGAATAAACAATCTATTAAAAAGTTTCTATTATTTTGCGTCTTTTAAATCTGAATACTCAATTTTTTAACGAAAAATTATTATTTAAATAGAATTCCTCGATGTCTAAATTCGTTTGGAAATACGTATCCTATGAATCACATACGCGCGTATAGAAGATTCATTACTTCATCGTTTCTCATTGGATAATACACTTGCGCTGCTTTCACATTCGTTTCTTAACGTGACAAGAACAAGATATTCGCAATCTATTTGATTAATCAATTCTTGCGAGGAGCACACGAAAGAAGAATGAATTCGAAAGATAACTAATGCATCGATGTCTGTGACGAAAATGAATGAATTTTTTTTGTGCCAAAAGTGAGTATTTTTCTATTTTTCCAATTTTTTTTCAACGCATTTTAAGAAGAAAATAAAAAATTATTTTTTAAATTTGTGACCGCATTCGACCTTTTTAATAGTTTGTAAGTACCTTTTTGCATAATGAAAAAAAAAATTCTAAGACTCGCGGAAATGGAAAAAAAAAAAAAAAAAAAAAACAGATAAAGTTTTGCTGCGGAAGAGTTATTACGGTGTGGCGACTAGCGCCCCAATCCCGAATTTTCCGCGAGAACTCGTGGGTTTAATACAATTGAGCGGCGGAAAAGGCGTTTATTGGGAATGGAGCTTTTAATTGTTTACGAAAGAACAAGAGGCGCCTCTGTGCCATTGCCGAGCACTTTCTTCCCTTCTTTCGTTCGGTAAGCACAGCGGCTAAGAAAAAATATTGAAGGGTGAAAAAGTACGTCTGCCTGCGAACCGGCAGAATTTCTTGGACTTTTACTCGCGGAAAAAAAGTTCAAAATTACCCACGCAGTCGATATAATCGTCTTCCGCAACGGAATCGTTGAAGATTTCGAACTAATTTATCACATCGATCCAAAAAAATGTCTGACAAAAAAATTTTTTTTTTCAACATCCGACCAATCGAAATATCGATATCCCGAACAAATCGATATAATTTTTTAATTTTGCTTAAAAAAAATGCAATTTTGACGATAAAAAAAGAAAAAAAAAATTATTCAAAAAATTTGATATCTCCGTTGATATTATTCAAGGAGATGTTTCCGAGGACACGGAAAATGGCTAAATGCATTCGTCGTTATAAATCTCCGATTATTTATTGGCGAGACACGTATATATGTATACATTTAATTGTCAAGTTTAACACGCATTATTGGACTCGGGATTTTGGTATTAGAGATTGCTAAGCGTAGTCACGAGGTCACTAATTTCGTATTTATAATTGGTCGCGCGCTCGCGCGGCCTCCTCGATTCGCGGCTCGGACCGCCGCGCGCAGTGATTTACAATCGATTCCACACACGACGAGTATGTTGCACCGTTAAAATTTATTAAAAGCATCAAAGGAGTTCGCTTTGAAACCTCTCCAAGTCTAGTGCTGTGCCGCTTCCTCTTTCTCACTCTTTTCCCCCGAACCCCCCCTCTCATTTACCTTCTCACCCCTCGCCGCCGCTACGTTCCTTCGCTTAGGGTTCTCGTACGTGTTTAGCGCGAAATAGCATCCGCGTAAATCTCGTTGGCGATTCGAGTTAACATACATACGAGAGTTGCTTAGCGCTCTACGCTCGGCAATTTTCTGGTGACTTACGCAATTGTAATTTAGATCCGGACGCACGCCACACGTTCGCGTATCAACGAGCGCCGTGAGGCCTGAGGAGGTCGCAAGCGCTCATCTTACCCGTAGCCATTAGCGAAAACACATATGGCGACAAGAACAAAATTTTATCCCATTTTCCAACGTATCCCCGACTCCTATGATTTAATAAATTTCCGTGCGTTTTCCCGCGAATCCCGCGTCCTAACCTCCTCGCAACTTCGCAACATCTCGCCGACCCACGTCGGCTAATAAGTCATTGATTAACGAGCGAAGAGGATTATTTTTGGCTACCGGTCAAGGGCTCCACAACGAAAAGATTTCTCGCGTCGATTTGGATTAAATAAAAAAAATTTATACGCAAAAAAAATAATTAGCGGACATTTTTTTTTTACACGCGAAGAATGAACTATTCATAAAAAATAATAATAAAATTAACTCGATGTAAAATTTTTTTAATAGCGATTTTTTTTTCAGTTTTCTAAATGTTTTTTATATGAAAAAAAAAAAAAAAAAAAAAAAAAAAAATTCGAATAAAATTAATTTTTTAGTTTATAAACTTTTCGTCTTGCCGTTCGTACGAATGTCAGAAAGAGAAATCAGCGAACATTTCGGAACCGTCCGAGAAAACACGCCGACGCGGACAACGGTATTGTGCCGACGTGGCTTCGAACTGTTGGATTTTCCTCTCTTCGTTCGAAGATTAGTTGGCGTTATACGGCGAGACAATGCCCACCGACCCCGGCTGACACGCCTTCCCTTCTCGTGCGGTCCACCTTCGGGCCATCGCGGGCCGCAGCATTTTTTTTGTCTCTCGCCGTGCCACCCGAAGGGTGCTGCTTTTTATCCTTCAAGAACCACCCCATCCCTCCCGCATCCCTTCCTCGTTCACTTACTCTCGCGTAGATCCTTCTCGATGAAAAGACTCCAAAAATAAGTGACTATTCTCGCATTATTTCGAGATTCTCCGATAACGGATATGCTTCCGTCCTTCAGCGATCTTTTGTTCGATCAAAGTTTCTCTCATTCGCGCGACTCTTCGAATACACTGAGAATATTTTAATTGTTCATTCGTTTTACTGAAATAATGAAAATTACGATGCAACGAGGACGCATATACGATATATACGATATAACGCTGTCGCGCGGTTCGTAATACGATTTTAAGTGGGGGTTCGACGATTTCGAACGGAAATGGCCGATTTTTTTTTTTCGATGTTAATAAAAATCGTAAAACTAATTCTATGCAATTTTTTAACAGTCTTTTCATCGTTTAAAAAAAAATCGGAAAACATCGAAAATAAAGTTGAAATCGTAAAGTACGCTATCGACACCGATTCACTCAGACATTTCTTTCGAAAACGCGTGAAACGCGGTCCGTAACGTTTTACTTTTTGAAGTTACGTTCGTTCCTCGTAAATGTATCATCGTAAGTACACGACAGTGCGGTCGGATTGATGAATGTATGACTCGCGGGCGCGCAGCGTACGAGGGTTGCACTCGTCTGCGCCCCGCACTCGACCGATTCACCGGGTTAAACGTCCCGATACCGTTCCACCCCTCTGGGAATCCCGATCAACCCGTTGGTGACACAAAGTCATCAGAGAAAAAAATAATTACAACCGGTCGAGTTGCCAACGAGTTCACGTTTATTCAATGTTCGATTCTCCTTACACTTCCACCCCTTTTCATCCCCCCGACGGTCTCATCTCATCAATGTGTACCTCTCCTACTCATCGCCAAAAGCATATAAAGTCCGTTGCAATTTCAAGGAGTTCGCGATATCGTCGAATAATAATAAACTATATGTATATTATATATATATACATATGTAATACAATGTTCGTCTATATATATATATATATATAATGTAAAATCCGAGAAGAACGCGAGTAAAGGCACTTCACATATTCGCGGTTCGACGAACTCGTACAAAATTTTAACCTCGACAGAGCGTAGTCATTATTATAGTACTTGCGTCTCTGTTTTATTATTACACTAACGACGACGAACCTCCGCTAACCTCCGTTCGCATACCCGCTCTTCCGTTCAAAGCCTATGCCGGCGATAAAATCAGCGGTTGGGAAAATTCGTATAACGATTGCCGCGGATGAGATCGCTACTATATCGAGGAGAGACCCGAAGATAGTTATAATGTAACGGGGAAAATCGAAACTCCGGGTGGCGCGTGATTGCCGTGTGTATTACGGGAGAGATCCGCATTGAAATGCTTCGCATTATTCATCCGACGTACCTATGCGAACCTCGAGCGTAACTCGACGAGGCATCGTCGTCGCATTTCATCGACAAGGGTTTTTTTTTTATTTGCACAACTCTCAATATTCACTAATTTGTCAGCGGGTTTTTATTTATTTTTTTATTTTTTCATTCATTCTTTATTAATTCTGTATCGTTGCGTCGATTCGCGACGATTCTCGCGATACTTGTTCGGGATTTTGAAGGGTTAAGATTTTTATTATTTTTATTGGAGAGCCACAGTTCTCGAGAACAGCGATTTATTAATGTTAAATTCTATTTGTCGCGATTTTTTTTTTTTTTTTTTTTTTTTTTTTTTTTTCGGAAATTAGAACGTTTGTTCTTTATTTTTGGTTACAAACGTTCATAATTATTTTTTTTCGTCATCATTACGAAAAATAGTTGTAAAGATAATATCGATTTTTTGAAAATTGGCAACTCGTTTATGGACGAAAAAAAAAATTCGAAATTTAAATTGAGTTGAATTCGATGTCTTTTTTCTATTGTTATCGATCGATGAGAATCGAAAAAAAAAAAAAAAACATGAATGCAGGGATTCATTTTTTTCTACTCATCGCGCATTTTTGGGAGTCGGCAGAAATTGTGAAAATTTTATTAATTTTTTTTTATTTTTTTAATCCGTTTCGATATCGTCTCGAGAGGTTAAGGTATTTACACGCGAAGAGATCGAAGGGAAACGAAAAAGCGGGCATTCGATGCCGTTTCTCATTCTCAAACTGTCTCGTAGATTCTCTACGAGGAAGTCTCCGTCTCTCACGGATTCTATAAATAGTGTGTTGCGCCTGGACAGCGCGAACGGGTCGGGTCACCAACACCCGGCTACTTTCGCTACTCTGTCTTTCTGGGGACATGTAGACGAGTTCGCCGCGGAATGTTCACCCCGCGACACCAAAGAGTAAACCTCAGCGAAATAAGCTTCAACCCCGTAGGTGAACTCTTCCTGCGTCAACGTCGCACAATAATTTCTATTAAATCCGATGCGCAAATTTTTTTCACCGAATTTACGCGAACTTGTGAATGAAAAAGTCGTCACGTAAAATTCGTAAAAAAAATAATATACGCGTCACCGAAATTTCGTTTCATATAAAATAAATACATTCGCAAATATCCGCCGTTAATAATTTTTTAATAAAAATATTAAGCAATTAAATTAAGATAACTAATTATAATTATTACGTAACAATAATAATTATTAATTAACAATTGAAAACGATCCGAAAATTAATTATATCTCAAACAATGTTTCAACGTTATTTTACTTTCCATTATTCATATACTAAAATATATTATTTGATTTGTTTAGTAACGCAAATGCAGACGAAACTTCGCATTTGAATTTGACGAAAAAGCGATTAAAAATTTAAAAAAAAATGTAAATTGATGAAAATGTAATAAAGTATTATAATTAATATCTATCTCGTTATCCAAATAATGAAAAGCAAAGCAGTTCGTTCTTAAAAAAAAAAAAAAAAACAAAAAAATCCTGCATAGAAATTGGATTGCCGTAGTTTTCGGCGCGCAATCGCCGCCAGCGTATAGAAGCCGCGAAGCGCAATCATGAATGAAACTTTTCACGGTCGAGTTTCCAGCGGCAGGTGCAACGCCGCAGCGTTGAACGGATAACGTAAACCAAAGTATAGACGCGAAGCGTGTCGGTCCGTTAAGGAGCCATCAACGAAGTCTCGAGAGGAAAATCCAGAGATCTCTCCCTGAGAACGGCTCGGGAACCGCCCGTAGTCCGTCCTCCGCGGGTTTCGCGTCATTTATTCTCAACGAAATTCGCCATCACTGCTCTCGTATAAACGGTTCCGTTCAAGTAATAGAACGATCCTCGTTACCCGGCATATATACGAGGTTCGCCCCGTTTTGTACGGCAACGCGACTCTAAACGCGCGTAAATACGCGCGGACGCGCGTTTGTGTTCGCGAAAGAGGTGTCGGTGGCGCGCACACGGCGGCGCTCGGCAAGTGGAGGAAACGCACATACATACATACATTTTGCAGTGCAGTCGCACGAACAGACGCATCTTCGAACGTGTGAGATGCAATGGGCGAGAGATCTTACGTTTCCGCAAGCGAAACTCCGCGCGTTTTGCGCGCGAGCATCTCTGTCACTTCAATTCCCCGTAATCGCGCGTGGCTACGTTCTATTCTGAATTCATAACTATTAATACTAATGTCTCTGTGCCGGCCGGCCGGTCGGACGGTGAGAGAGCCGAGAAAACCTCGAGGGCAGTTTCTTGGCTCGAGTTCGCGCTTCTGACGTACGTCTCTTACCCCACGCGCCCCCTCATGGACTCTATCTTTCTCGCGTCTCTTCTACGCCCTTCTTTCTCTATCCTTGCGCTCATCAATGGCACATTCAAGCGCACGCCGACACGGATTTATCAACGGGAACGAGCCACACGCTTCTCTAACCGCCGTTGCTGAAATCCACAGATATAGTGGATTACGAGGGAAGAGGGGAAAACCATTGCGGCCAATCACCCTGCGGAGACTATGGTACAATATTTTACCGGTCATTCGTCGTCTTGCACTCTGTGTCGTATTTTTTTTTAAATTATTTTTTACACAGATCGTGAGGGTTTACTGCAAAGAAAATAAGAGGCGCGTCTGATTTTCAGAAATTCATGGCATAGAGGACGACGGGGTAAAATGAGAACATTTTTTGAAAAATCAGAAAAATTTTGAAAAAAAAAATGTTGGATTTTTTTTTGCGATGATAATTGCAATTTATTGATATTTTTTCCGTAATTAGATGTTATTAATATAATTGCGATATATTAAAAAAAATTCGAAAAAAAACAAATTTTTCTTTGCGTAATTATATGGCGAAAAAAAAATTTCTTCTGATCTTTATGTTGCGCATGGAAATCGAATAAACATTGTTTAACCAGTAGATTTTTATTAATTGGGTAATTTTTTAAAATTGGAATCGTGAAAAAAAAAATTGCCGAATCGATTTCAACGTATTTCATTTTTTTTTTTTTTTTCGCGCCGTTCTCTTTAGGATTTCTGTTCGAGTACCTTGACGTCCTTATCTTATCGGCACTCGAGTCGAGATATTCAGTTGAAGATACAGAAATCTCCCTGAGATTCACGATCCGTTGACAGGAAAAAAACGTACGAAACGATTAACACCGCGAGACGTGAATAGATATTGTGCAAAATTATCGTCTTTCGCACGATATCGTAACCCAAAAGTATTTACAATGTTCCTCGAGTAATTTAATCTTTTTTTTCCGCGATACGTATCGCGTCGTATGTGTAAGAAAAATGGTTATTCGGTGGTCCGAGAGACTGTCATTGGTAGTGCGCGTCTAATCGGCAAAAGTCCGCGCGCTGTAACCAATGTCAGCCATATACGTCGTTGAGCCGCAACGCGAAATTGTATTTTTATCGTGAAATTCTTATTGCAACATTGTTTCTAATGTCTGTCAGTCCTTATTATGCATACGAGACTTGCCACACAAAGATCGCGTAAAAATTCGTTTCCGCTATCAGATAAATTTATCGTCGCGGGAGGCGCCACTTGCAAAGCTGCTAACCCCTCATATGGGGTGTCAAAGACCCCGTAAAAAAAATCTTCGTTAGTCCCGCGATGTTCAAAGATTAATTATCACAAAAAAAAAAAAATTACGCAAAAGATACGCGCACTCAGTAAGAAATAAGAATTCGTTTCCCTCGACCGACATAACGCCAAAAAAAAAAAAAAAAAATCCGAAAAATGTAATAATTTAAAAAAGCTTTTCGCATCAACTCCACATGCACTCGTCGTCAAAATTTATGCGCAGAACAAAACTCAACAAAGTCCAAAGCTCCGAGCAATCGGACATAACAATTTTCCGGAAATAGCCATGAAAATGGAGCGGAACCCAAACCCCTTCTCCCCTCCGTAATTCCTATCATGCAAACGAAACCAAGCAATGCAACATCAAGCGAATAGAACGTTCAGTATAATCCTATACAGCATAAAAAAAAAAAATCACAAGAACGCATCGTCCGAATAGAGAATAGCGCTGAAGTTGCTATGCGCGCTTTTGCAAGTTCTCGATGTTCGCGAAGCACAGCAGCCGTCCGGTAAATCCATCGCGTCGTTCGGTATGTAAATCGCTTATCGCATCGAGTGGTCCACTCGGTATAATTAGGTAGGTAGCGCGTGCAACGAAGTGCGCGCGTGTGTATGCGTCCTCACGAATTGGAAGGGTAAAGAGAGACGGGAGGGCGGAGGGTTCAGTTAGTGTAAAGCTGTAATACCGTCGCGAATGCGATTGTACGTATTCTCGGCTCCGATATACCAACATTTCTAAACTCAAGTTATCCGTATATGTTTCGTATACCACGGATATGTTCCTGCGATTGGATATAACACGGGTATTCTCGTGGTCCACCGTCTTTCGTGGTGAGACGAGCCTAACGAGTGTACGTGTCTAATGGCGATGAGTACGACGAGTGCTACGTTTCTGCTTTAATGTCACTGGCTGTGATGCTACCCGTTGATGCTGTTCGCCAGGCTACTCTCGGCTATACTCTCGCGGAATTAGGCTCTTCCGCCGTTGTTTCTATTACAAAATAGACGACGACGACGACGACGACGATATTGCGCGAAGTGGACAACGGTCGCATACTAGAATGCTTACACGCTCGCAGGATGCCCGGCACACTTAATTTTCGTCAATCATACCACACATGCGTGACACATATAGGTTTAAAAAAAAAATTCCGAAACTCGAAAAATTTTCGAAACTCGAATAAAAAATAAGAAAAAATAAAAATTCGAGAGTTTAATCTAAATTACGCGGTACTATACGACAAATTAGAAAAAAAAAAAAAAATTCTGGAAAATTTGTAAAAATTTATTTATTTTTTAATAATTTTTTTTTTATTATTTAAAAATTTTGAAAGTCGAATGAAAAATAAGGAAAAAGAAAAATTCGAGAGTTTATTCTAAATTGCGCGGTACTATACGATTTTTGAAAAAAAAAAATTAGAGTGAAAAATTTATTCATTTTTAAATTGAAATAAAAAAAAAATTACTGAAAAATTCAATCATCAAAAAAAAAACCACTCGTCGCGGAGAAATGGTTGACCCACTAAAGTGTATATGAAACAACTTTAGATACTGCGAATAACCATAAATTAAACAACACACGTTGTGTACCATCCGAGGAAACTTGTCCGCGAAGCATGCAATTACTTTCAAACGGTTCATTATTTCTATACGGGAGAGTAGAGTTTGCCAGCTTCGAGTGTTGTTTATGCGTTTCCGCGACAATTATATTACCTTCCTGACGCGTGTATATCTATCTGTAATGTATTGCCGACCAATTGGAAGCCCACGTTTTCTACGGCTCAGTTATATCGATTATCGCAACACATAGAAACGACGCTTCGCGAAACTAAATAGCGCATTCCTGCTACTGTATACCTTTTATCTCTTAATAACCGTCTATAACGAGGATTCTAACGGACGCGTGCAACAACACTTAACTCATTGCTGGTAAATATGGAAAAAAAAAAAATAAGAAAAAACAAAAAACAGGAAATACGAAGAAACGTTTTAAAATTATTTTAAATTACAAAAAAAATCTAAAGTGCTCTATTTAGTTAAATTTTTTCAGCGTCTATATTCGATGGAATTAAAATTAATTTTGCAAAAAATCTCCGATCGAAAAGTGGGCAATTTATAAAAAAAAATGAAAAAATTCAACTCACTTTTTGCCGAATTTTTTTTTTTTTTTTTAATTTTTATTTATCTTTACATTTTTTTTATCGTGTATCGGATATTCACCTTTCTTCGAAGTAAATTTTTTTCGACTCTCGCGTCGGTCTTTTTATTCCAAAGGCTATCGACTGCAATTGACTTATCAGCGCGCAATCGACATATCAGAAGATTCAAATTTGGAACCGTTCTCTGTGATTTATAGGTATTTTTTCATTACGATACCGAAATCATTGTCTCGATTAGTGATAAATGGAACTTAATGAACGATCAGTTGAATGAATGATCGAAAAAACGAGTTAAGATCACTCAGCAAAGAATTCTGAACATTTTACTTGCGAAGCATTTTACGATCTCCATAACGATAAAAAAAAAACAATTTTATGATATATCGTAAAACGCGTAATACTTCGCCTTATCTGTTCGGCATCTAAAAGACATTCCGTTAATTTGAAAAACTTCAATGTCGAAACAATTGAAAGTGTATTGAATTTATTTGCTTCGGACGTCTGTGTCCTCATTCCCGCGATCGGTAGCGGACGACGATAATCGGATGCTTCGGATGGAACTAATCGCGAAGTCGCGAGTGTTTTGTTAAGATACGGAATTGTTGAAGAAATTCTCGTGAAACTTGGCACCTCTGTTCCGCATGTCTCTCTATCTCCCCCCCCCCCCCCCCCTCCCCCTTTCCTGTCATCAGCTCGTTGATTACTTCTTCAACAGTTGACGATCGATTTGGCAATACTGGTGACCCATTACGATTAAACGTTTCAACGAATAACGTATGAAAAACAATACTAGTGGATGCAGCGGGGGTCACACTTTGATTCGGCGAATCGTGACGTTGAAACGTACAAAAATCTTCGGTCACTCGATTTCGATATAAAAAAAAAAATTTAATATATGAAATTTTTTTTTTAATATGTAAAAAAAAATAGTTTAGAGTTCATTTTCACGAGAAAACTATAGCGCGCACTAAAATCATTTAATAAAAAAACCCATAATTTCGTGTCGATTTGTTAAAAAATCGACAACTCATCAATCCTCAATTTTCCAAAAAAAAAAATCTTATGGTTAATCAACGATTTTTTGATAAAATCTCGTAGCAATTTTTTTTTTCAAACTAATTACTATTTTTATTTTATTTCAATTGTATTACATTACCCTTGATATCGTTAGTATAAAAAAAATATATATATTTTTTTTATAAACACGATAATCGAATGGCCATCGATGTGATTAAATTTCGTGAAAAAAGTCCCTCTCTTCATACATTACGGGTTAATTTACAAAACCTATGGCCTCAGTGACCCTGTTGAATGAAGAAATTAACACCGCCTTACAGCGGACTGTCAAACACCTCTATAATAATGAGTGGGGGACAGGGATCGGTTAGACAGTACCGGTAATAAGTAGGTATACACGGGGAGCTTATAAGTTGCGCCGTAACTGATGTTCATATCGCGCATATAAGCAGAACGATCGTCGGCGCATCATCATCGTGATTATCATCAGTAGTCGCAGCCGTAGCAGCAGCAACAGCTGGTAGCGAGGGAGTAAGCATCAGCTATCGCGCGCGAGCCTCCGTTACACGTATTAAACGAAGTATGTAGCTACATAGACCGATAGCTATAGTACTACAGCGACTACTATAGTAGTTTAGCGTATATATAGTATATCGGAGCCTATGCATCGCCGCCGTTCCGCTCCGGATCGGTGGTGGTGCTCACGTGAACGACAGGAAGCTTCCAATCGTCTTTGACGATTATCCCTCAGAGAGCTGATGCTACTCCTCTCCACCTACTACTATTCTATCCGTGGAACGCATCGGTGTGCATCAGGGACGGTGTTAAGTAGATTCGGCTCTATCCGAGCAGACGGCACGATATACATAGTTCCCAATTGTGTACATCGGTATGTTTCTTCCTACGCGATCATACTATCGAGTGCATCGGTAACGCATAACACTTCGTCAACTTTTACCATCGATTTCTCCCAAAATCTATTACATTCCAAATTTTTCTTCACCCCTATCGATTTCATCGATGTTTTTTTCTTACCGATTTTCAATTATCGATAAAAAAAAAAAATAATTGACTTTTGATTTTTTGAAAAAACATCGTGAATTCGGGAATAAAGTAAAGGTTTCGTAAATTAAAAATTTAAACTGAAAAATTTTACGAAAATTACAAATTTTTTTTTTTTTTTTTAGTAAGAGTTGATTTTGTTTCTTCGGAAATAATGGAGTATTTAAAAGAGAATTATTGACGTGGTCATACTGTACGATACACTCGTTGGATCACTTGTATACGCGCGCGAAATTAAGCGGTACGATCGTTCTATAGCGAAATTGCTGTTACACTCGCGTGGATGAGAGACCTCTTCTGTGTATATCGACGTGTCGCATAGTTGATGCGCTTTAGTATCGTCGGTTCTCCGCGTTTACAACACTATACCGACGCACACCCACGCGTTTCAACGTCGGTGGAGGGTCAGCGCAGCGGTAACAGCAGCAGCATCAACGAGTCCGGTAAACCGAGCGCTACACATCATTATCATAAATGCCCGCGATCCGACCCACGCGTAAATCTGTTTCGCAAATCGCAACCGGCCCGACCGACCCGGCCGCGGTTATGTCATCCCTAACACCAGTAACCAACGGCATCAGCATCATGCTGAGAGTACGGCGGCACGGGCGGACGCGAAATTGATACTCGTCACATAGCTCATCGTCCTTCTCAGCTTCCTCCTCGTTACTGTTTATTCCGTACATTTCTCTCGTATTTATCTATCAACCACTCGCAATCCCTGACATCGACAAATTCTCGAATGATTTCATTATTATTGGAAACATCGATGTAATTGTTACGTTTCGTCATTTTGTGTACAAATTTTGTTTCATTTAAAATAAAAAAAAAAAAAAATCATTTAAAAAAAATTCTTTTTTTTTTTTTTTCGAATTTTATTTCATTTTATGTACATATTTTTTTTCCTAATGATTTTCTCTCTATGCGTGTTTATTTTTCGATTATTTTCTTATGATTATGATTATCAAAAACATCGAATTTAATTGGTAATTTTTTAATTTTATGTTAAATTTTTTTTTATTTGAATATCGTATGTATGATAGCATAATATGGTCTTTTACTTGTTTTGCGTTTGTTTTTCAAGACCATTGAGTGTTTGTATTAATCGATACAGCTGTGTAACAACGTAATAAAAATATTTTGTTTACGCGATCTCTTATCGATCATAATAATTAAATTAAATGATAGAAGATAATCAATGATTAATGAAAAGAAAATAATTTTTTTATTAATTATAAAAATGATAAAAAATAAAAGGCTTAGCGAATGAATAATTAAATGAAATTAAATCTTTAAAAAATTAAAATACATCGAGGAAAACACAAAATTGCGACGAAGAATTTTCCTATTTTTATATTTTCCAGCCGCGACGAGATAAAAGCCGTAAACCGCCTCCGTGTATCTTGGAAACGCGTCAGAAGTCTCGAAGTACAGAGTTTAATGGATGATATGTTAGTTAGTGTGGCGTGAGGTAAAAGTCTCATTGGTGGAACACTGCGAAACCGTACGATCGTGAAATCGAGGAAAATGAGTTGTACAAATATGCGGGTATATAGTAAATAAGAAGACAATGCGCGGGGAATGTGGGGTTAGATAGGAAGAGGGGAATGTTGCTTATCGTCGGGTAAACAACAACGAGACCTCTGATAAGAGAAACGGTACTAATAATAATGCGAATTAAATGAAAGAGTTCGCAACTCGATATGCCTTAGTATTAATATTTAATAAAAAAAAAAAACAAAGAATTTCATTGATACGAAAACTTTTTTTTTTTTTTTTTCAATTTTTTCGTAAATATATTGTCGAAAAAAAAAATGTAAAATTGGAAGAAACGCGACTGACCTGCTCCGGTCGCAGCCCGGCGGCTCACAAATCAGGAATTTTTATGCCGCCTTCTCGCCAACCCATGAAGAAACACATTTCTAACTCTTCCAAAGTCAGTGTAAAGGACACGATGAGTATTCCGCACACACGGGTGCCATCAAGTAATCGTGCGAATCCTCGTGATTTCGTTCTCGAAGCTGTTACGCTACGATTTTGAGAAAAATAAAAATTCACTTTTTTCGCGTAAAAATGCGTCTTTGACGAATCGATTCTCGAATTATTTCACACAAACACTTCGAAACGCGAGCGCCGAAAACAAACGAAAGAAAAAAACGCTCGTTTTTTTTTTCCTCTCACGGATTTCGATCACCAAATCCGAGTGACCGAATGACTCGTATTCACTTAGCAAATGAATTATTCACTGCGATTTTTCTCAGTTATCCCGATGGATACCGCGATTGAGGATTATTGAGATCTCTCGCAACAATCATCGAGAAATTTGAAAATTGCGCGGCGATATGTATGCCGAAGAACACAGTGTATACCACTTGTATACTTCGAGGATCAGCGAGAATGAACGTAACTTTTGGCTAAAGTATCGCGAAAATAAAGTTTCGTTTATTCGAATGAGAGAGAGAAAAGAAAATGAAAGAAAACGAAACGATCGTATCGCGAGAGTGGCGAAACGATTGTACTCTTCGCGCGAAGATTCGAGGCCAATGTGAGACACCGAACTGTTCTTGATACCTTCAGCGTTTCTACGGGCGTCGATCGGACGTTCCCCGCCGACGAGCAAACGGTGTCGACAAACTGATAAGAACGCGTAGGATTCTCGTTGCTGGTGGCGGCCATTAATTTTGTAACACACGTCAGGAAAGTAGAAATACTATATCTGTTTGCTTGTTCGATAGTAGCGGAGATTTCATTCGACAAACAAACAAAATATATATATATATATTAAAAAAAAAAAAAAATCGAGCGGCGATAATAAATTTTCGCTCCGAATTCCGAGAATTTCCAAAACGCTTCGAATAAAAATTCACGGCGTGAAAATGCATTTTTTTCCGAAGGGATTGTGTCATTTAATTTACGCAAAAACGTTGTCATTTATATGACGTGAAAATAATTTCAGCGGAGTGCTTTGAAAATATATGATTTTTATAGCTGATTTTTTCTCATTATCTGACTACACGTGGAGGTACGAGTTATTCGAAACCATTTTCGTATGTTAGATTCGATATCATTGAGTGGTCATCTCGATAAACTTTGTTGACGTATTTCAAAGTTAAACTTTGAATCGAATAAATTCGTCTGGGAAAACGTTTGTAAATGTTATCATGCGTCAATAATAATAATATTAATAATAATGCATAATGATAAATAATTTTTCATTATTATTATTATTATTAGCACGTGATAAAATTTATAATAATAATAATAATTATTATTATAAAATTATACAAAAAAATGAAAATAATAATAATAACAATGAATAATAATAAATATAATAATTGTCATTATTATTATATACATATTATAGGTTAGCGATAAAATATCTCGACGGCTCACGGTCGGTCAGTTGATAAAAATTGTTAAGATCGCTGCAACTTTTCATTCCGCTCATTGCCGGTGAACTCTTATTTATTTATTCCGTTATTTATTCAATATTCTCGCTTATCAGCTCGCGAGCTGCCGCGGCCGCTGATAGACAAGCGTCTGGATCTTCGCTCGCGATCGCAATCTCATTTTTCATTGGACGCGACCATCGTCCACGCGAGTTTATTATGTGACGCGATTTTCTTTGTATCTATGTACAATCAGAATAAATTGAAAGAACGATACGACGTTGACTTATGTTCAAGGATAACCGTCTACCGAGGCATCGAGTAATGACGAGTTTCTTGGGGAAAATTCATAAAAATTCTATCAAAAATCGATTTCGATACAGAAGTTTCGACGAAATTATTTATAACGCGTCGCTATTACTGCGCTATGAATAATTAGTCATTTTCTTCGAGAACTGCGAAAAAAAAAAATTTTCAAAAATATTTTTTAATATTTTAATTTCGAAAGTTATTTTTTAAAAAATTTAATTTTTTTTTTTTACGAATTTAAAATTTGGTGAATTTATATCATTTTTATAATTTTTCAACGGTTCGAGTTGTCTGCCAATCGACGAAAAAAAAAAAAAAAATTTTTTTTTCGTTTATCAACAAAGTATAAGTCGATTTATTTGTTTGAAACGCAACTATCAAGTCGCAGAGTTTCGCGCTTAGTTGTGACATTACCCTCGTCGTCGTTGTCGAGGGATCGCGAGAGTTTGCAGTAGTTCGTCGGGTAATCACGATAATAATTTAATGCCACAGTCGGCGCTCGTCAGTGTCGATGGCAAATGAACCGGGGAAACGACAATCCCCCCCCCCCCTCCCCCCTCCCCCCTTGTGTTACATTGCACGGACGCGAACTATGGCTAAAGCATATTCTATCGGTCACATTCGGTACATTCATAGATCGGCAAATCATCGAATCTCGACTCCTCGATGTCATCCGACATCGTAACAAGTCAACGTTGGTACCAAATTCTGTACGATCGGAGGGTTTTCGGGTGGAAGGGTACCAGTGATCCCGTAGCCGGTTGCTCTTGCAAATCATCTCTCTTTCCATTACTATCGCGCATCATAGGCCATTATGCATACTCTGTACGAGGAACGACGGGGAGGGGGAGCGATAGAAGCGATATTATACTTGCCGCGGTCGCGACAATCCGCGGCGGGTGCTGTTTCTATTGACAAGTACGCGAACGCGTCGCTTACCAACGTATACGCGTTGATGCATCGCTGGATCGAAGCCCAAAATTTCGCGTACGGATAGCCTCGCCGAATTCCACCCCCACCCACCCTCTTGCCCCCTCACTGTCACGTTGATTGTCGGTATTGTCACGTCGGAAATTTTGACGCGATGAAACTATAAGAGCAAAGCTCCGGATATCAGTCAGATGCGATGTAAAAGTTGATTTGCTTTTTTTTTTAAATTATACGAAACTTTCCATTGCGTTATTTTGAAGCTGTGGAATATCGCGATTTTAACGTCCATCGGAATGGCAAGCTGAGCTTTAAATTTGGCAAAGAAGATCGCCGTTTTTGCCTATCAATGGTTACGAAACGAAAGAATTTTTTTTTTTTTACTATAAAAATCGAAAAATTTTACTCGTTCCGAATTTTATTTTAAAAGATGGGAGAAGAAGTGAATCGCCTTTTTATTAATGGAAATATTTTATTCGCGAGTATAGACAGATAATGTGGGAAACCGGATTGCGGCTAAGAATCGTGAAGTTTTCTTAACACACTTGTAAGAGTATTGATAGATCGGTTATCCATAATTAATTTCAGCTATCCCTGGAATAACCAATAACCGCGAAAAAGAACGACGTGACCCAGTCTCTCGTTTCGTCGTTTTCGTATCGTACAATCGATGATTTCAACTTTTGCTTAATTCGATGATACTATTATTTTTTTCGCAGATTTTTTTTCCAATTTTTTATAATCTTGTAAATCGAATGAATAATTTTTTTTATTTCATAAAAAATAAAATAAAATACGAAAATTCGAATTTCCCGTTTTTTTTTTAATTCCCTCGTCTTTCCGAAAATATTTTTGTCCCGCAAAACAATAAATACACTACTTATAGAAAAAATTTTTTTCAGTTAAAATACATTTTTTTATCTATACACTTTTTTAGAATTTTTTGAAAAAAATTTTGAAAAAAAATTAAAAAAAAAAAGTTTGTTGGTCAAAAGGCTTCGTTCCCATAGGTATAGATTTCCCCCCTCGAGAATCACCCGACTCGGAAAATTTCGTAAACAAAATCGCGAAGAGAATTCTTCTGTGGCGTTTAGAGTTTCGAATTATTGCGTTCAAAAAGAAAAAAATTTACGTGCGCACAAACATTTGTGGGAAGGTCGACCGCGAAGCTCCTCGGAGTCAGCGACAATGGGCAACAAGAGTGCACAAGTGGCATATCGTTTAACAGCGGCACTCGTCGAGCAAACGAAGCCATCGTCATTGCGGTTGGGATTCTCGTATCGTGGAATAGAAACGTTGAAACGATCCATTGACGATATATCGATATACAGATACATCGCGGGGTGAGCGATGAGCCGTAAACGTTGAGTGACGAAGCCCACGAGGGTTGTACATTGTGTGTACAGCCGATCTGTCGCTTGTTTGGTTTCTATTTGCGCGATAAATACCCGATCAATATAATCGAACGAATAAATAATCGGGTGAATAATCGGAACCTGCATGTCACTCGTATAACCCGACAAACATATAGCGTCATATGGATATATGTATATCTGTATATCTATATCTATATCTATACATATGAATGAGTGCACGAATGCATAACCCGTTGCAACAACGCAGGAGGATCGGTTGAGTCGCAGAAACAGCAATGGACTCGATGGCGCGTGTCTCATGTGTATATACACCACCCGTCGAGATTGCCGATATAGTAATAGCGGTGAGTGAACGATAGGGGTATGTAGAGGAAGAACGAGAGAAAGCGGGGTGCGTGACAGGGTGGAAACGATCGACGAGTCGCGGGTAACGCGCGACTCTGTCGCGCCCAGTCACCCTCAAGCGGCACGCGATAACCGTGGAATATATCTCGATGTATACGACGAGCCGGATAACGATAGGTGTGAATTCGCATCGGCGACGAATTGATAGAGAACAATGCTACAACGATAATTATTCTGATTCTCTTACCCCGTCCCACCCCCAATTTTTTTTCTTCATCCCCTTCGTTCGCAATAAACTTCATTTACGCAACAGAGAAGCTCCGCAGAGCTTTCGTCGAGTGGTCGCGAGGTGTCTATCGAAGGTGTCAATACGCGACGAAATTCGATGAACAAGTCTTTTGAATGAAAGAATTCGAGTAGCAATCAGTTCCGTGATTGTTGTGAATGGAAAAAAAAAGAAAAGAAAGAACGGAAGAGAGTGGGCAATAATAGCAGTTTTGTTATGTCGATGTATATCGATGATACCGCGGGCTGTGGCGGATGACGGAGTGGAAACGAGGCTATTCGTTATCCTGAGAAGTGGAAGGATTTTGCGAACAAAAGAGCACAGATATGTGAATAACGGCGACCGATAACCGCGCAAAAGGTACAAAGGTGTCAATGCGAGACTCCTTCAGTCGAGGAGCGCAGCCATTTTCTTTTTTTTTTTCATTTAGTAGCGCGTATAAATTTCCATCGAAATGATAAATCAAATTTTATCACCAAACACCACCCTATGCGTACGTAATTTTTTTTTTTTTCTACTAAATTAGCACTTTTTTTTACGTAATCATGGAACGCAAAATACTATTCGATCGCATAAATTTTCACAACCAGAAAAAATGATTTAAAATAGAGATGACTGGTAATAGTTTATCGTCACATTCAGTCATTGAACTCAACCCTTCTGTGAATAATAATCACAATTCTCGGAAACATCGAAGACTGTTCGCCATTTTTATTTTTCTGGGCTCGAGAGACCGGCATGAGTCGTTGCTGGCATAGGTAAAGTCTGCGACATTCCAGTGGAAAAGGTACGACGGCCCGATCGAACGTACGGAAGAGTCGTAATAAAAAGAGGAAGAAAAAAAAATTGTTACAGAAGTGCCAGGACCAGGACATGAATAAGCCAGAGGCAGAGGTGTGGTCCTCCCGGGCGTCGGGTAGCGCTACGAGGAAATCGCTCACTGGGGAAAGGAAAGATGGAGAACGGCGTTGTGCCGGTGCCTTGCCGGGGGTATGCGAAGAGAACGCCGGTCCAAGTGGTGGCGGCGAGGGGTAGGGGGTAACTATGTACGAAGGAACGGAGGAGCGAACCAAGACGTGATTAATATAAAAGTGGGTGGAGCTTGCACTGGTCTGGCCGGAAGTGCCCGAGAGGGATGCGGAGGAAGGTTGGATAAGCAAGACCTGGAGAACGTAGGGGTTGCGCTCCGTACATGCATGACTGTGTGAGTAGTGCGCCATGCATCCCTCCAGCATCCCTGCATCGAGGCGAATGCATGGAAGCGCCTTCCTCTGAAGCCCGCACTTAGATGCACGTGAGTCTGAACATGAACGGCAGTGTCTACTGCGCTTTCGTGTGGGAACATCCGCGCAGGGGGATAGTCGGAGAAGCCGTACGGGGGAGTAGGAATGGAGACGAGACGAGAGAAGATGGGCACAAAAAGAGAGAGACTGGCGGGGAGAGTGTACCCCAACGAGTGGTGTGGGTGAAAAGAGAAGATACGGAAGAAAAGAGGGATGATGTTGGGTGGTATACACCCCGAACTATAGCCGGATCGACTTGTACCGAAACGTCGATTTCCTACCGACGGGGTGATTGACGAATAATTCAAGAAGTCCGAAGAAGCATGGCTTAGTGACAAAATTGCAGCATCGGGAATCCGAAATCAATGTTGCAACGCATCAAGATCGCAGTCACGAAGAAATTCATGAATTCACGAGACAGAATCTTCATCGACTGGTTTTTTTCGCAACTACATCAAGACGGATGGCATACGCATGGTTAACTTTGAATGGAATCATTTTCAGTGGCTGTCCATCATATTGGAAGCGTTACTCCGGGTTCTCGACAGATTCTCAATGACTGTATCCTCATCGGAGCTTTCGAGATGTTCGAGAAATCTCTTGTGGATGAAAAAAACGTGAAGAGTCGATGGCTGCCACGAGTTGGGTAAAGCAGCCTTGTTAGATAAGGGTAGGATTCTAGAGTATCGTAGAAAGAGAGTTTCGTGTGTATGCGGTGGATAGAAGTCGAAGGTGCCGGGAGAGGGTGGGAAGCTGATGGTAGGTCGGGGAAAGGCGTCTCGGGCCATAGGGATGAGGAAAGTCGGAAGAGTCGATTGGCGAATATGGGATCGAAGAGGACAGAAGAGGTCCACCGTAGTGGTTTCGTTTAAGGGGGGCATCCGAGGGGGGGAGGGATGGCACGAGGCTAGAGAGAAAGCTTGACGCGGGGGTGGCCGAGCACCCCCACCCACTTCTTTAACGCCCACCAAGTAGACTAGGACCGCCTCCGTCTCTGCGCTGTTCCACCTACTAGGTATCTGCTTTTCCCGGGAATCGCGGGCGGTTTTCACGCCACCCCCGCGACCACCTTCGTCTCGGCGAGACAGGACAGGCTTCTGACGGCGGTGAAGAAGGAGGACCCCCTCCCTACAAACCACCGTCGACTACCAACCAACACACTCTACATACCTACATTGCACTATATGGATCCTATATAACGATTGCTACCATCTCGAGACGAGTGTAAGGGATGGAGAATGATGATATAAAACTGGAGGAGATGGAAATCAACGAGTTATAGATACGGAAAAGGTGACACGATGAGGAAGATGGAAGTCAAAAAGGGTTCTTAGGGACTACCGTGTCGAATTCGAATCCTACGTGAGGACTCTTCCGCAAGCGACATGGGATGTGTTCCGAGGGTTGCAAGGGCCGATGGTCGTTGAAAGGAGGGCACGGTGCCGCTACAAAGGCACTACCTGACCTATGAACGTATTCCTAAGGACACGAAGTACAGTATCTTTGTGCAGTTCGACAAGTCGAAACATCAGATAACTGAAATCCAACTGCCTCGACCATTGCCGCGCATCTTTAATAGGGGTGTCTTTAGAAATGAAGGAAATTGAAAATTTCAGTAGAATTTAACAGGGCAGAGCGTTGAAAGAATCAATTAAGTCCAATTTTGACGGAGAACATGTACCATTAGCTCATCCTTTTGTCTGTTGGATGAGTTCTGTTCAAGGATTGCAGTCGCTATTAAAAGAATGGTCTGCGAAAGTGGCACAGGGTCGAACGAAAAAAAAAAATTGAAGCCCCCGATAGCTGTGCAATGTCCCTGAAAATTGGCGTTTACATGCGACCTTTAAGTTGCGTTTGGATTGTACCGGGAAAGGGTTTTTTTGCCCGAACCAATAGCAATTTCGAAAGCTTGCAGGTTTGAAAAATCTTCAGATTCTTCAAATAGCACCGCAGCACATGATTAAAAAAACATCGATGAAACTCGAAAATCCGAACGAGTATTATGGCAATCCGAAACTTTACTTGAATTTTGTAAAAATCGGTATTGTTGGTATGGAATACGTTTAGCTGCCCTAATTGTCAGGATAACAGTGAAAATTAGAAAATTAATTCACTATAAACGGCGCCGAACTTAATCGCTCGATGAGGGCAGCAGACGTTCATCTATCCCCGTGATACGCTCGTTAAAACGTCACCACCACGAATATCAGTAGCGGATCAGGTAAACCCAATGGGTCCGGGGCACGTGTATGGAAAACACGATGTGAAGCCACCCCCTCCCCCATCCCCACCCCACCCCCTCTTCTACTTTACCGCGTACATGTGCGATCAACCGGTAGATATACAATCGATTGGAAATTCCTTCTCCACTGGAAACACGCGGTTAACGTTTCTCTACGCATCGAAAACAGTATATCTGCGCATTATACACTGACCAATGTATTTTCCGTCAATCATCTAAAATACGAGAACCTTTCGTCAATTCCACACGTAAAATTTCTATCATTCGCAGCAATTTCTATCATTATTTTTAAACAAAATTCTCGCGAACTTAGCAGATGAATTTGCTGAAAATCGAAGTGGAAAAAAAGTATCATATGACCGTAGTAAGCATTTGGTAAGAAATTTAAGGTAACAGTCGATCGAAAACGGCTGATTACCGAACACTCGTAATAATCTTACGATCGAAATCGAAATAATTCTCCAAGTCATATTCATGGTTAACTAGCGTTAGGATTTGCTGGAAATGGGAAGAAAATGAAGAAAAAAAAGCATTACATGCCACACTACACAACGTTCGCGGTTAGCGGTTTGTGCAGTGGTTCGTAAGCCTATTTACGTGCATGTGTGGCCCGTATGAAAACGAGGATGCAAGCGCAAGGTCAGAAACGAGAGAGCGGCCTACGAACATGACCCACGATTGGTGTCTGGCGTACAAGGTCACGTGGGTGGGCGGTCGAGGGGATTGAGTGTGTGTGTGTCCGAGAGAGAGAGAGAGGGAGAGAGAGAGAGAGAGGCAACGGAGTGCATTCAGAAAATTTGGTGCATCAGAGGTCAGGATTGCGAAGGATGAATTGTGGCATAGAGGCGCGAATACGGGGGCATTCCTGAGCGGAGGTCGGTCCCTCCCCTCAAACGGATCATCGGCATTAGTGCTTTTATTTTCAACCCCCTTTAAAATTTATTATTTTAATTATGCATTTTTTTTTTTTATGTTTCGACTAAATTGCAGTGGTGCGTACGAAATGTGGTATATGACGGTGCGGATTGACGATTGCAGAAGTGGAAGAAGAAGAAGAAGAAGTAGAAGAGCGGGGTGAAGGGTTGATGTTTATGTGTAGCTACCTGGACGGGTCTCCAGCGTGGCTCCAGCATGTCCCGCTTCCTCCTCGCCGAATCGTTCTCCGTGACTCTCGCTCGTTCCTCCGTCCTTCCGTTTTTTTTTCGGCGCACGAGACAATTTCAACAAAACGATATTTATACCCTCCGGGGGGTGTGTTTGGTTAGAAATCGATAATTACAAAATGGATTATCACGTTTTTTTTTTCTTTTTTAACTTTATTTCGACGAGAAGAACTCGTCTTTGGGTCGAACCGAATTTATATCCTTATTCGCGTTGTTTTACGCTGCGATCTGTGATGCTGAATTTTTCCTCTTTTGTGGACAGCACCCTTTCTTCCATCCATTCACTCTCTTGTTTTTATTTTTTTCAGTCTTGTGATTTTATCTCTTCTTCTCTTCTTTCGCTTCTCCACCTCGTATTCTTCAATCGTATCTACTAATATATATGTATATGTATATATATCTTTATCCCTTTCTATCCCCCCCTCTCTCTTTCCCTCTTTCTTTTTCTCTCGTTGTTTGCCACCCCCTCTTTACCGCTCCGCAGCAGCCGCGTGCGCCGAGCCACGTGTTTACGAGGGTGCAGCCCCGCGCCCCGAATGATATATATCGAAGTGAGCGGCCGAACGCTTCGCGACGTTTCGCTTCTGCAAAAGCTCGGAGGGAAGGGGGAGAAAAAATCGACGTTTCGTCGATCAACCGATTTTACGCGGCTGGTTTTTAGTCGTTTATTTTTTTTTTTTTTAGTTTTTAATACGAAACTCTCGATCGTATTTTTGCGATATATAATCAGTAGTTATTGTTGAATTTTTATTTATTTATTTTATGTTTTCGTATTTTTGTTTAGTTTTATTTATATTTATTTTTTTCGTATGTATGTATATATATTGTTTTTTTTTTTTTTTTTTTTTTTTCTTGTAAATTACTTTATATGAAGAAGTAATAAGGGTTCGCGCGCCGGTGGCTGCCGTCGCGACTCTGCAGCGCCTTGATTCTCACCGACGCGAAACCCTCCGGCTGCCGCGGCCACGCGGCTACTGAGTCGGCGCAATGGTCTCCTCAACGCCGTTTCTCCTTTCGCTCGGTCACGATCGTCTCGCTCAGTCGTTTCTAGCTTCCCTCCACTCTCTACGCTCTCATAGGTCCTATACGTTATACTACTGAACTGCCGAGTACTCTTCGTATATATATGCTTCCGCGTCTCACCACAACCCGTTCTCGCTTCACCTGCTACGGATATTCTACCGAGGGATCACCGCAACAGCACGCGTCTCACACTATTGGTTGTGCACGATACCGTCTTTCGCACTCACCCCTCCCCCCCCCCCCCCTCTCCCCCACTTTTACTTTACTTGTGTTTATTACCGCGTATTGATTGGCCTATGAAACGATTGCGCGGAATCATACATACTGTTTTTCGCGAGTCTAAAATTTCACCCTATTGTCCCGAAAGATATTCTGCGATATTTTTAGACGATTTTTTTTTTTTTTTTTTTTTTTTTTTCCGATAAATTTATTGACTTTTTTCCCGTCATTGAGGCATTTCATGATGTGGGGTGGCAATTGGGATTTTTTGTGAGATTGTCGAAGCGCTGGGCGGTCGATGATTATGTGACGGACAGTCAGATAGACAAATAATGTAAAAGTTATAGGTGACTGTGAGTGATATTTGTGTGGTCTATGCGGTGCCTTGAAATTATGGACTGATTGCGTTTCAATGATTCGACATATGGTGCTGAATTCGATATGTTATCGCGGATTACGCGAAGCTAACTATTTCCTGCATTTTTTTTTTTTTTTTTTTCATATTTTATTTCGGTAGTTATCGGTATAAAACTGTTGCCAATCAATTGAAAACTATCGAACTGATAATACGCATTGGTCGATTGAAACTTATCGATTTTAGGAACAGAAATGTTGATAGAAAAGTATATATATATATATATAGTTGATTAAACTTTGAACGGACGTCGAATCGGAGACGGAAAAGTTCACCGGGCGAAGTGGCGCGTATTTTTTTTTTTTTTTTTTTTTCGCGATGTTCATGTTAATTTTGTTTGCCTACCGTTTCAGTTCAAATAAAAATACTGGTTACTATTTTTCGAAAAAACTTTTTTTTCACCGTATGGAAAGAGTCCCGAAAAAAAAAAAATTTATTGCCCTCATTCTGCCAATCGAAAGCGTGAATTCTGTTTATTGCAACTATCGATCGCCCGAAACTTATCGTGTCACGGAAACGCGTACCTTTTTTTTTTCGATTCAAAACAATTCCAAGAACATTCCATGGTATGTTGATAAATAGTTTATTTTGCAGTGAATTCGAGATTTTTTCGTATAGTTTCCGTCTTTACGACGATCAAAGTGTCCGCTGAGAAACGGAATTAGAATCTCAAGGATCCCCCGTTGTTTTCTTCTTCCTTTCCATTCTTTCGTATACATTTTATAATTGCCGCAACAAAACGATTCGCGGTATAGAAACTCGGCGAATGCATTTGCTCGCCGTTATGCCTGACTTCTCTCGTCACGAAGGTACTCCAGCGATTCTCTCATTCCGAAGGCTCACGTGCGCGTTGTATACGTGTAGTTGTATGCAAAGCGAAATATCCGCACAGTGAAAATTCATGAGTTTATCGGGTACGTAAGACAAGGGCTTCGGACAGAAAGCCCGGGGATACTCCATGGATATATGGATTTCCATGTAGTCATCGTTATCGATTCGACCCACTGACTGGGAATGTAACTGGGGGAGAGAGAGCCGAAGCTTGACCCAGTCGTGCGGCCGTTGGAAAGCTCATCACCATAGTCCGCAACGCCGAGAGGGTTCTCCGCATGACGCGCGCAACCTCCCTTGTCATGCATTTCGTTCCGCGGCCAACCGTTTTCTTGGTAAACCAATACCCAAACCTCTATGTCACACAAACGTCGAAAGTTCGGAGTACAACGCTTTTCGCGAAGGAAGTTACCGGTGGGGTTGCCGTCCTTCCTGTTGTTCGATTCGACTTGGTTTCGCGCAGCATATCGCGAGAGGTTACGAAACGCGCGGGACTCGTCATCGGCCGCTATATTAGTTTCCATCGAGAGCATCGAATGCCCGAAGCGCGGAACAATAGACGGAGTTGTTGTCGAAGTGTACAACGCTTTCGATGTCCTCTCTCTGTGGCATCGATAACGACCCTTCGTCGACGAGGCCAAACCCCCCGCCCCACCCCCACCCCTTCGGCGCGCTTTGAGAAGAGGGAGCCGAAGGGGTCGTCTCTCGACTGCAAATTCCGTGACTGTAGATATCACCGATGCCAATTTATGCTCGAATGAGTCCCAACTTCTCTGAACGATGCAACGCCAATACGACAGATATACATTGCCGCGATGTATAAGTTACTAATAGAGTGTATGTGTGTTTTGCTTGAGATACGATTGTCGTATATCTTTATGAGCGTTTCGCGATGCTTCACTCACGGAGGTTCGCCGATTTCAGACGAAAAGTATTTTTTTTTTTTTGGAGGGTGAAAAAAAATCGTGGGGCTAATCCCGTGCTATTGAGTGTTGGTAACAGTGTTCTCGTGGTATAAAACAATTCCGAGGTTCATGTATAAAAAATTTTAGAAGTTGTGTGACTTTTTGTATACAGAAGAAAATGATATTAAAAAAAATATACATACATCAGAAAATTATAAATATAAAATTAAAATAAAAAAATGCATATATTAATAAAACATCGCGATTTCATGAATTGTTGATCGTTTCCCAAAAAAATACATTTTTCGCTTTTTCCAGATGAATTAATTAAAAGGGCTGAAAAAAAACATCGAAAAAAATTATTTTCGTACCCTAGAAAATGCATGCGCTGCGCTACACCCTGACGTTTCCACGAGACAATTAATAGAAGCAAAATGTCAAAATTCAAATAAAAAATCTGGCGGTTTCGTCTCGTTTCGTTGCGAAAAGTGCGAAAGATCCGGTGCAATGTGCCCGAAGCTCGGACGACCGGGGTGTTGTTGATTTTTGCATAATTTATCAACGTTGTTTGGTTAAGCGACCCGGTTAGGGTGGCGGTCTCGTGATGAGCGGAGGAAGCGGGGAGTGGGAGGGGGGAGGGAGGCTTACCAGCGTAGGGTTGGACCTCGCGGACGTTAGGGAGCACGAGGCGACAATTTCAGACACCCTTTGCCAAGATGATTAGCATCCCTCGCAGGGCCGCATGCAGCCCAAAAAATTTGCAAAAAAAAACATCGAAAAAAAAAAAAAAAAAAAAAAAAAACCATGAAAATAAAACCCCGCGATGTAATGAATATTCGAAATGAAATGATGTTAAAATTTACCGAAAGATAACAATAACATTTTCTACGACTCCAAGGAGTGGTATAAACCTATAATCAACATCATAGACCTTCTTTTTTCTTTTTTTCTTCTTTTTTCTCGTGTTTTAAGTCGTTAATGTCAGGCCGTCCCTGGAGCACGTAAGCAGGCATATCGCGAGTACGGCGTTGCGTTGTTGCGGCGTAGGGTCGCGGGCTCGTGGCACGACTATGCACAGCGAGAGAAAGAGAGAGAGAGAGCGCATGGACGAGGTGAGGAAAACGGTCGAGGGGTTGCGACGATGGGTTGATGCGGAGGGTACGAGGGACGGTCGGAACGAAGCGAAGTCCATTCTATACCATACTACTCTACAATAGTTGTTTACCAGAGTCATACTGATCGATACTCAGTGTTTGCTATCAGAGGGAACCATGCACGCCGGGCGCTACTTGCCCAACACCAAAAGTAAACAGCCACCCCTCGCCTCAACCTCTACCTGCCACCCTACCGAGTCCCCGCGTCCTCCGAGTGTAAGGGCTATAGTATGCTTCAGGCTGGTCACCGACCAGCAAACGCTACGACGACGACGAGAAAGCAGCAATTCAGGAAACATTCCTAACGGACGCCCCGAGAGAATTGTCGCCGTCCCTTCGCATTTTCTCACATTCGATTGTAACATTTTGTTACGCTTCTTCATCGCAATTCCAACTTTTTGGAAACCTCTTTTTTTTTTTCGAATTTTTTTCTAATACGAGATAAACATCGGCAAATTTTTTAAGGGCACTTGAAACCCAATTTTTTTTTTTTTCATAATTTTATTCGATATTAAAGTAATTTTATTTCAATTTTTAATAAATTTTTTGAATTCATTAAAATTCGCGAAATTTTGAATTTAAATATAAATTTTCGTATTTCTTTATTTATTATTATTTTTTTTATAACTTAAAGTGAGATATCAGAGTTCCACAACAAGCGGCTGAAGTCTATTTAATATTTATACAGTTTAAGGGTAACTTTTTTTTTTTTTTTTTTAATCTCTACAATGTTATTTGCCGCGTATACTAAACGGCGGTACGGTCGCCTTGCCGCGGCGGGGTCATTTCTACGGTCATCCCTAAACGGTCATATACTTGCGATCCAAGCACTTTCACCTCTCGCGTACCTCATTTGCATAATAGGAACGCGCGTACACGCGCCTCTTGCCTTCTCGTATACCGGTAACATAACCATTGGGAATAAGGCTGTTAAGTTAAGGGTGTTACGTGCAGAATATTGTACAACACGAGTACTTCACGCGGCGACGATGATGATGATGATGATAGTCGGACTTCGGCCGTAGAATTCTCGGGACGCCGTGATTTTCTCGGTACTTACAGTAGATTATTAGATCATTTGTCGCGGTTACAAGGGACAATTATTGTGAATTTGCGCTTACGAAACGCGGCTTAAGCCTCCGATATAGGAATTTCTGTTTCCTCGAGTAATTCTCGTACTCTTATTTTTATAAAATTAACTAATTCGCAAATTTCTTCGGAATACTTTATCGATTTATTGTCCTTAATGAATCCGTTCGGCAATTTTCGGGAAAAAATAATTTTTTTTTTTTTTTTTTTTCAGTTATGAAAATCTTATCAAGAATATGATGCGATTGATCGATTTTATATAATCAGTACACTATTACCAATTTTTTTTTCGTCGTTAAAAAAAAAAAAATTGAAAATTTCGCGATTATCAAAAAATGATTTTTTTTTTTTTGAGAACTCGCCATACTGAATATCAAAAATTAAAAAAAAATTGCGTCAAAAAAAGTTTTTTACGTAACATCGATCAAACGAACATTGATAAGAATACAATTATGTCGAGAAACTTCGCAAAGACACCGAATAGCGAATAGCAAGTGCGTAACGAATGAAAGTGCAAAGCCAATAGCATCACGAGGGATGAAAGCCGTAAAGTCTCCGCAAATCCTTGGAAACCCCGAGAAGAGAGAGTCCCTCCTCTCGTACTGGCAAACGGGAATTCCGGTAAACAAACAGTGGAAAATAATATAATTTACGGAGGATTAGAAACCTTCCAGAGCGAAGAGGCGACGAGAGAGGGGAAGAAATAGCACAGAGGGAGAGGGGTTTGGGTAGAGATGGAGAAGAAGGGTTCGGTGGACGACGGAGGTCCAAGGGAAGGGTTGAGTTTCGATGCACGCGGAATAACTGTTTCTGGTTATAATTGATATCCTTGCAAAGCTCTATAATCCCTCGGCCTGTTCTCGCGCAACTCTTCCCCTCCCCCTCCCCCACCCTTCCACCTTGCATCCTCCCTCATCGCAACTACCCTCGAGACTCGAGTGAGTGAGAGAAAGTGAAAGAGAGAAATTCTCGACCGTCGCCACCCTTGAAAGTCGAAACCCACTCTACGGCGGTAGCAGACGCGGACGAAAGGGGTAACTCGACGAGGAGAACCACAAACGCGCGTTCACGACACTGGTACGGTACGAATGAGGGGGGGAGGGGCGTTTATTATTTTCCTACTTCGCAAAAACAGCCGGGCGTCCGCGAGCGAACGAATATTATACGAGTTGGTATAATATTTCAATTTTCATTGTCGAACAAACCCGCTGAAATGCGAAATCCCTACATCGGTGTGTAACCAACCCCCTTGCCGAGTGATACACACGACGGAATTCCGATAAATCCGCCCCGGTGACGGTCTTTTCGTCTCTCTCGCTACCTACTGTGGTCATTATGAATTATTGATATTCAGTCTCTGACAATCAAGTGGCGCGTATTGTACTTAATAATGAGACCGGCTTCCGGCCAGACAATGCGAAAATCGATTTTTCGTTTTTCTTTATTTTTTTTTATTTTTTTTTAATACTAAGGGTCGTTGAAAAAAATTGTCGCAAACAGCCTGTACGGCTCTTTCGTTGATGTTGTGGGTAATTAAACGCCTTAAAATGGTAACGACACGCTGCGCAAGTCCCGTGAGAGCCATAAACGACTTGCATACTATCGCGCGTTACGAAAATCGGAAATTCTAAATAAAATTCTAAACATTTAAGATGGACTTGAAATTTTGGTCACAGAATATTTTTAACAGTTCTCGAACCTTAATATTTTTTATGAAATATTTTTCTGATTTTTAAATAGCGTATTTAATTAAAAAAAAAAAAAATTTTAAGCGTATTAATGTACAAAATCGGGCGATAGAAAAAAAAAAAAAAAACTGAAGATATGGTTGGGGAAAAAATGGGGGTTTTGATAAAATTTGCGATTTGGTACGAAGTTTCTTATAACTTCATATATCTATTTCTTTATGCGTTAAATAATTATGCACGTCCGGCAGTCCGTCATCTCATATACTCTCGAGAAAACCCCGCGAAATACGAGTGGTTCCGTTTCTTCCGCACCCTTTTTTGGGTAATTTGAGAGACGCGGATATGCAAGCGCGAGTAGATATCAGTGGCATTATGTTATTTGGTAGTCCGAGCGAAGGAAAGAAGAGCGGTTTCGCACCGCTCGAGTTTCGCGGTTTGCTGTATTCGGACGCGCGGACGAGATGTTCAACGACGCGCTGTCCCTTCGGGCGTATAGGGCGTATAATAAAAAAAAAAAGATACGAAAGGAAAAAGGAGAGAAAGAAAAAAAATTATGTTCGGAAAACAGAGAAATAGGATGGCTTTCGGGACGCAGGGCTGTTACGAGATTCCATTGAAAAATATATCAGCCTTTCGCCGGACGACGAGCATTAATAATATGAGTCACCGGAAACCGCCGGTCGACGCTCGCCAATTATTAAAAAAAAAAAAAAAAATCCCTATCTTTGGGAACAATGGGTAATGCGAGAGTCCGATCTGTGCGTCTCGGACGTGGAATTTGACAGAGTTTTAACCACAGTGCGGTATAGCAATTTCGAGAGGGTGTGTAAATAGTCGCTATACATCGAACTAAACATCCAAATAAAGCGAAAAAAAAAGAAAATTATTTCTTGTATGAAAAATATTGATAATTACCCTCGCGAAGAAAAAACATCGATTTTTCGCGGATTTACAAAAATTCTTCACATTCAGCATGGCGGAAATTTTTTTTAATTTTACCTTAAAGTTTTGTCGTCAAGACGCGTTAAAAAAAGGAATTTCGTGAGAGAAGAAAAGATCGAAGAAGACAGTGGAGCGCGCGAGAACGGATGTAAAGGGATGACGGGAACGCGGCTCGCGGGGATGAGCCGCCGGGAAGGAATGACAAATTAACGAGTCGTGATGGTTTTCGTCGCGAACCAGAGGCGTGGATCATCGAGGGAAGTAACGCATCAGCCGCGGAAGCGTGCAAATCCTTAACATTCGCTTCGTCTTCGGTTTCTCGTCTAATCCCCGAAGGCTTCGAGGCCGGTGACGAAGCCGTTAAAGGAGATTGATCGTCGTTCAGTCAACGACTCGAGTCTTCGTCGTCGATGTGTGTATCTGTACTTTTATAGCCACACAGAGCCGAACGACAGTATTAAGTCGGTGTGCGGATGAAATTACGATTCCAGTTAAGCGAGAATACCGCGAAGCTACTGCGTGAAAACCGCGAAGAAGATACGACTAAGTCGAGTCTCACTGCTGTCGTAAATATGTATAACTGTTCCAAGTCGCAGCGTGAAACATTAGTCACAGGCATTTAAATTTAGGTCAGTGAAGGTACCGTCTTTGGTAGAGCGAATTAGATAAAGAGTAGCGGGTACGGACCGGTAAGGAAGTTCGCGAAGAGAAAGGACCGCATTGCGAGAGAGTTTCGTCTTAGAGAAGTGAGTCCGGAGGACGATTCTGCTTAACTTCTTGGCGAGTTAACGTGTTGTTGCGTACAACGCAAAGACACTTCCGGTGCTCAAATTTCGAACACCGGAAGTGATTAACGTTTTCTAATTTTGGGAACCAAATTTTGATACATCTGGGGGTTGTTTCTTGGCAATCTTTCCAGTTGAAATCGGACAAAAGAAGACGAAAAAAAACCTGTAGCGAGGCAACGAGAAGGCAGAAATACGAGTGAAATTTACCGTCCGCGGATGAATTGCAACCACGCGAGAGAGAAAAGGAAGCGAGCCGCAGAGAGAATGAAAGTGGAAAGAGGGTGGGGGTGTCATTAGGGATCCGGAGGGGTTGCTGAGAGAGATTCCTCTCAAAGTCTCAACCCTCGCGACGCGACGACCACGCGACTTTCTCCCCTTCCTGATGCTTTATACCATATCCAAACCCTGCAGCGGGGAAAGGGATTTCTAACTGATTTACGGGAAAACAAGACTGTTTAATATTTCCCTACTCCCGTTCCCCAGGCGCCACTTCTGTCGCGGCGGGACTTCATTCTTTCTCTTTCCTTTAGCTTCGTTTGACTTATTTAAAGAATCGAAAAAATTTTTAACATTTTTTTTTTTAATTATGGAAACTATTTTTTTTTTTGGGGCAAAAAAAATATTAAAAAAAATTGACGGGGTTCGGCGCCACGAAAAGTGCCGATTTTCCTTTCGAAAGAATGAAATTAATTTTGTTTTTTAAAACGAAAAAATACGATAAAAAAAAATTGGATAATAAATAAATAATTTGTTGCTCCACTCTTTTTTCGTTAATATAATTTGTTTATTATACTTTTCCACAGAAAGGCATTTTTCAATTTTTGTAAATTTTTTAAAAAAGTATTATTAATAAATTTCACATTTAATTGCAATGGCACCTCAGCGACAACACGGCATGAAAAATCCGTATTAATTTGACCAACAATAACGCTAAAAAAATGGATGCAGATCCCAGAGATACAACAATTATTTTCCGTTTTTGGAATTATTAATCGCTCGCGATTAAATTTTTATCGCTTGTAATTCTATTGACAATGAATTTTAGTCGCCGAACGTTCGGCTCACGCTATTTGCGAAGACAGATTATCACCAAGTGTTGGCTAATCGTGTCGGAAGCGAATACATCGAAGATATCTCGATTGCCACGAACCCTCGATTAACGTCGTGACGCGTTGCGCTGGCGGCTGCTGGGCTGTATCGTTGGCCCGTATAAATCTCCCACTCGAAATCTACTTAGAGCGCGAAAGCTCGGGAATGGGAAGCTTTACCAAAGTCCCGGTGGCATTCAACCCCCGTGAGCAGTTTGGCTCTCACGGCCAACCGAAGCGTCTTACAACCCTCCCATCCCTTCGTAAACTTCGCCTCCTCGACAGATCGCGCGTTCCACGAACCCGACGGTGGCGTATTTCCCAAATAGTCAAAAAAAGCTTCATGAACAAACAGTTACTGCGCGTTACCAAAAAAATTTCCGAGAGTTATTTTTTGCAACGTTAATTATGTTCATTGCTAATAGTTTGCCATATAAAAAAAATAGTATATTTATCGATGAAAAATTGAGTAAATTTACGAAAATTTGATAAAATTTTGTCAACGATCTATACGCCACGCGTCTCCATTCTTTGGACTCCGCTTTCGGATAACCTGTTGGATAAAACGTGCGAAACATCCGAAAAGTTCGACGAAAAAAAAAAGCGATACTAAAAGCAAGCAGTAACCAAGATTTCTGCCGACCTATCGGAAAACGTTTCAGTGCTGAAGCTTTAAAGTTTTTTTTATATTCTGTCACACAAGTCTTCGTAAAAAATAGTTATTGTTAAACGACACAACTGATCCTGTAAATTGAAAAATAAAATCCATTTCTCGTACGCCGACCTCAGGAATTAAAAAAAAAAAATCATTTCGTCAGATCGTCATTAACGAAATCGATATTTTTTTTAATATTATTTTTTTTTTAGTTTTAGTTACGATTTTTTTTTTAATTTAAAAAAGTAAATCAGAATTTTAGAAAATGAAAATCGATTCAAAATTATTTGCGTTTCAAAATTCACGACCCCAATTTTTCCGAATGCATTCATAGATTCAGAAAATTCGATTTTTCATTTATTTTTTCGCTAATCAATCGTTAACTCGATCCCCTCAAGAATTGAACACACAACCTGTGTACCATTGCAAACATTATAAAGCAGTGTAATTGCAAATATGACGTAACGTATACGTATATCTAATTATTCAAACATCCGTGGTGTCTAGCGCAGTGCTGAATTATTGCGGGATTTATGACGTCGCATCGCCACACAAGGCAGGGGGTTGGTGAGGCTGAGGGGTGGGGGTGGTGGGAGAGGGGTAGGATTTTGCTGGTTGCGAGTTCGTCGGTTAGAGAGTCAACCACCCCGATGCCAGCAGTCGACGAATAGTCAGGCATACAAGGGATGACGTCTCTGCGCCCTAACGCAGCGTTGTTCCGTGTCTCTCGTATCCTCTCAAGTCTTAACCACCCCCCGCCCCCCCCTCCCCCCTCCTTCTCCGCCTCCTCTCCTATCGTGTGTTCTATACTCATTCGCCACACACTTCCTCCCCCTTCGTATTTAATTTATATTTAAGCAATTGCCGGTATCCGCGAGTTGCGACGTGGGGGTCATTAGTTCGGCGCCTCGCGCGTAATATCGTTCACACACATTCGCTTTTACACGAGGCGTCGCGAACTGTTAAGAAAATCGTGTGAAGGGGTTAGCGGCGGCAAGAGACGAGGCAAGGAGGACGCCTCTGGCGTCGGTACGAAATACAACCGCGTCTCCGCGGCTTTTCAGCTTCTATCCGTAACGTACACACTAAACCTTACGGGACATCCGTCCTGCGCAACGCGCACTAATGATAATTAGAGTGTTAAGAGGAAATAGTAGAGACTCTCCGTTTCTCAGACTCTCTTCGTTACAAACCCAACCACCCATCCACCTCGGGGGGGAAATAAGGATTTCTAAATGTAATTACACGCCGGTGCGTCAGACTCGGTAAATTTTGCAAACTACTGGAGACGAAAGTTTTCGTTGAGACTTTTTTATTGAATAAATAAAGTAATTTTTTTAATAATTCATAGCATTGTTGGGATTGTTGAGTCATCTCGATGATAATTTATTTACAAGAAAAAATTTAGTTGCACAACTCCGAATTAAAAAAAAAAAAATTTGATCGATTTTGGAACCCAATTTTTGAGGTTAAAAAAATCGAAGACGTTAAATAAAAAAAAAATTATACGGTGATCGGGAGGTACGGAAAAAAAAAGAAACGGAGTTTCGCGCGACTTTTCCTTTTGCAATGTTTCTTTCGCGGATACGATGTGGTGCGCGCGAGTTCGCTCCGAACTCGAGACGGGGGGAGATGGTCGTCGAGAGGGGTGTGCCGACTCGGGGTTTTGGGAGGGTCGTTTGTTTTATAGATGAAGAGACGGTATTTATTATATGAACGATAAAAGGTGTCACATTTATCTCGAAGTTTACCCACTCTTGAGACAACGCGCGACCTCTGAAGCGGTCGGGTCAAAAGAGTCTCTCTGACATACGAAAAAGATTGGGGGATGCATTTCGAAAAAAAAAATGTCTCAAATGAAAAAAAAAAAAAATTACGTTTTTTTTTTTTTTGACCGAAAGCCGAAAGCCGAAAGCCGAATTTTGACGAAAAAACGAACTTTTGGCAAAAAAAAAAACGTAATTTTTTTTTTGCCAAAAGTTCGTTTTTTCGTCAAAATTCGGCTTCATTTGCATTAGCAGTAAAGTCGACAGTGTATTCGCGTCGGTGGGTGAAAATTATCACAAATAAATCAAGTGACTCTCCGCAATAAGCGGGCGAAGCATCGCAGCCCTCCCTCCCTTCTCGATAGCATATTTCGCAGTGAACTCTCGGCAACTGCCGTGCGGAACCGGAGAGAACAGAATCGAGAGGAATGAGAAGTTACGGGGGGTACAGGAGTATCGAGAACGCGACGAGGGAAACTCGAGAGAACATTGGAATGAGCTACAACAACGCAAACGACCTCGTGACGTACACGGTGCTTTATTTTATTGTGCCTCTTCTGGCAGCTGCTCGTGGTAAATAGCGGTGTAATAAATAACACGGAGAAGACTTAATAATGCCCGAGAGTCTACCAGAAATTTTGCATATGCAGTTTCCGTCAGAATTTTTGACTCTCGAGAGTCAACAGAACGGCGGATCGGCAGACGAGATGGCGAAATATCCAACCATTTTTTAAAGTTATTATTATGCATAATTATGGATAATAATCATAGTAAAAAAAAATAAAAAAATAAAAATGTTCGATGTATTGGACACGAATTTAATTATAAATTTAAAAAAAGTCGATTATCGCAAAAAAAAAAAGCTATTTTCGCATCATAAAAAAATCAATATAAATTATTGAAGTTTCACAAAGCTATTGATTGCGAGTCAATTACGATAAGCAATTCAGCGTCATCGGAATAAAAGAATGATTATGGCAGAGCATCGGTGGCCTCTACGCGGGGCAATGTACTAAGAAATCGGCGGATCGCAGGGACTATCGAGCCGAAAATGAACATTGTAACGAAGAACCGAAGGGCGAGAGGGTGATAAAATGGTAGACAGAGAGAGGGAAGGAAAATTAGTCCAGAGGGACTTCTTAACAACTGTAAGAAGGAGTATGGGATGTTCTGGCTTTTGCACGCATCTAACCACCCTTGCGAGACAAAATCCTTCGCCCTCTTATGCCTCGGTAACTCTGTCGAATTTGTAGTTAAGGCTGTAAACGTAAACCTGGGAATTGTCGGGTGCTCTCACACTCAGCCTTTTCCCTACTTGTTCTCTCATCGTCGTCGTCTTGTACGGTAACCTTACGGTACAATACCTATCCTCGTTTCTTCGAAGTTTCAACCCCTTTTCACCATATCCAGAATAATCTCGTATTAGTTTATCACATGTCTACGATATCAGTCCCTTTAAAATATTTGACGTTAACGAATTGATGGCGAAATTTTTTTCGGCAACGATTAAAACGCAATTTTTTCTTTTTATAATTCAATATAAATAAAACATCATTTTTTTATTTTTATAAAATTTCACGTTTGGTTGGTTAAATTTTTAAAAATTTATTTTAAGTTGAAATGATTTTGTGAATTATGCAGCAAAATATGAAGAATTGCATATTAGATCGATTATTGATGCTCCCTTTTTACAATAAACCGTCATATGTTTCGACTCCGAAATGCGAAGTATTGTGAAAGTGAGCGAACGTAGATGAAAGGAGAAAGAAAAAAAAAAAGAAACGGAGAAAAAAATGAGCTAAAGGCACAAGGGAGCGCGTCGAAACATAAAAAGATCGCTCTCCTTACAGCGACACCGCACTGGCCACTCTCTCATTCCCATGCGGCAGTCCGCTCGTCCCTTTTTTTCCTCTCGGTTCACCCTCCGATTTATGGAGCATTCGGTACATTCGATATTTTTCTATTGTCGATCGTCCTATTTGTCTTATTTATGTTTCTTTTAGCGAAGGGAAAGGGGGTGGGGGTGGTTTGGTGTGCGGGGAGGGAGCGAGCGCCTTGTACAGCAGAACAAAACCGGTTGGAGGGATGAGGCGGCGCTGTTCGAAGGCGAGCGACCGTGGAAAATCCACCCCCGTTCCATCTCCGCGCCCTGAAACCCCCTCTGGCTACTACTGACCGGACGGTAGATTTTCCGGGGCTTTGCCGGGCCGATGCAAACACTCCCGGCACGTCGGGTATATTAAAACGATATATTCGCGTATATACCACCAGTCGGAACGCCGCGTGACTCGCTTTATAACTCGCGCATTAAAGCGTAGACGGTACTCGCCTGCGACTACTTCCGTATATTCATTACCGGGTGGTTTTTGTTTTGACTCGAAAACTAACGAAATTTCGTTTCACTCGATTTTACTCGTTGTGTTTACGTCATACGACGACGCGAACCAAAACTAAATCGTACATTGGTTATGTTATTCCATAAACGCATGAATAGGAAAAGCCTCGGGATGAAACAAAGTTTTCGAATATTTCGACCGATAAGGAGCTTAAAAGTTTAAACTACACACGGCAGTGCGATTCTAGATTTCGACAACACCTGCCGCGAACCACTGACCCGTATATTTGCCGATTGTTCGATGGTGAATTTCGCCGAAATGTATTCGTGCGTTACGAATAAACAAGGAACAAATTTTTTATTGAAAACAAAAAAACGATTTTTTTGTCATCGGGACCGATGGATGAGTAAAAACGCAATTTTTTTCATATTCTATATCGGGTCATTTAGGAAGGCCTGATTAGCTTTTGTTTCCCACGTAAGACGTATTCGGATGTACGAATTTACGGGCGGAGACTTAACTAAACCAAAACGTAACTTAAACTGATCTTAAATTAACCAAAACCTTCGGTAAACGAACCAATAAGACGTAGAATGAGAGGTTGGGTTTAGTTTGTTGACTTGTAAGTTACGATCTCGCGGAGATATGAGAGGACACATGCTGAACGGGATTAGACTACGGGTCGTTTTGGAATGCCTGATCAGCTTTTGTTTTCTATGTAAGACGTATTCCGATGTATGTGTTTCCGGACGGAAACTTAACCAAACCACAACGGAACTTAGGCTGAACTTAAATTAACCAAAACCTTCGGTAAACAAACCAATAAGACGTAGAATGAGAGGTTAGATTTAGTTTGTCGACTTGTGAGTCACGATCTTGCGATCAGGAGGACACATGCTGAACGGGATTAGACTACGGGTCGTTTTGGAATGCCTGATCAGCTTTTGTTTTCTATGTAAGACGTATTCCGATGTATGTGTTTCCGGACGGAAACTTAACCAAACCACAACGGAACTTAGGCTGAACTTAAATTAACCAAAACCTTCGGTAAACAAACCAATAAGACGTAGAATGAGAGGTTAGATTTAGTTTGTCTACTTGTGAGTCACGATCTCGCGATCAGGAGGACATATGCTGAACGGGATTGGACTACGGGTGGTTTAAGAATGCCTGATCAGCTTTTGTTTTCTATGTAAGACGTATTCGGATGTATCTGTTTCCAGACGAAAACTTAACTAAACCAAAACGGAACTTAGACTGAAGTTAAATTAACCAAAACCTTCGGTAAACAAACCACTAAGCCGTAGAAGGAGAGGTTGGATTTAGTTTGTCGACTTGTGAGTCACGATCTCGCAATCAGGAGGACACATGCTGAACGGGATTAGACTACTGGTCGTTTAGGAATGTCTGATCAGCTTTTGTTTCCCATTTAATGGGTGACGGTATGTGATGGACGGGTCCAGCTTTGCATATAAGTGGACAACACGAATGAAGAAACATATGGGTGACTATAGCGCAGCGTTTAGCGCTCTTAATCAGTACCTGATCAACCTGTGTTCAAATTCCGGGGTCACCATATTTTCTATCATTTATTTCTGGCCCTACCGTCACATCATCGACTACCATAACTCCACCGAAGATTTCGGCAATTCCATTACAAATGCGCATTCGGATGTACGAATTTACGGGCGGAAACTTAACTAAATCAAAACGGAACTTAAACTGAACTTAAATGAACAAAAACTTTAGGTAAACAAACGAACAAGAAGTAGAATGAGCGGTTAGATTTAATTTGTCGATTCGTAAGTCACGATCTCGCGATCAAGAGGATACATGCTGAAAGGGATTAGACTACGGGTCGTTTAGGAAGGTCTGATCAGCTTTTGTTTCCTACGCAAGACGTATTCGAATGTACGAATCTACGGACGGAAACTTAACCAAACCAAAACGGAACTTAAGCTGAACTTAAATTAACCAAAATTTTTGGTAAACAAACAAATAAGTCGTAGAAGGAGAGGTTGGATTTAGTTTGTCGACTTGTAAGTTACGATCTCGCGGGTATATCAGAGGACACATGCTGAACGGGATTAGACTACGGGTCGTTTAGGAAGCGTGTTAATACGAAAACAATTACCGGTCGAGAAACTACCCTTGTCCAGAAGGAGGAACCTCGACGACGCCTTGGGTTTTGGCCCTCAAGAGTCTCCTTGGTTAAGCTCATAGCCCGAACGTCTGAAGGGAGAAAGTGCCCTCTGAGGTTCGTACGAGTTTCGTGATTCGAGGGTCCACGTGGCTACGGTACGTATGCCTGGACGGCACAGACCATACCCCAAAGGATTCTCTCCTACGACCGTGGGCTTTCTAATTAAGATCGTTAAACTGCTATGAAATTCAAATTACCCTCCCGGTATACGCCGTCCTTATATCCCTATCCGATCCATCTGTGGACACCGCATCTGCCCCGTTCCCCCGCCGTAACGTCTATTCTGCGTGTATAGTGAACCGTCTTTGAAATTTCTCGAAGAACAATTAAACTACATATAAATCGTAAAAGTTTTATTTGCATGGGTGTTTCCGGGTTAGGCGGCTAAATCCGGAAGTTACTCGTCATATGAGAAGAAAAATATCGAAATTCGACGAAAAGCGATTTGTTTCATTGGAAAATGACGTAAACTTGGAAATTAGCATTGATGATGATTTCATTTATCTTACAAATGGTTAGGACCATTGGATAAAAATGGATTACCATTTTTGTTAACGAGTAGTTTCGAGTAGTTCTGATCGACTTAAAATGGAAGATACGGCAACCGTGACGCATCAGTTGGAACGTTTCGATTCGTTCGATAATACCGATATTTCGGGATCAACTAATCATAGCCCTTACGAATATTAGCATAGATTCGATAGCGAACGACAGATAAACCCGTAGTAGAATCTTAAAGGGTTCGAGGTGAATTGCTTCGAAACGTCTGATAACCGCGGGTCCCACCCCTCTTGTAAGTTAGCTTGCGTATCTATGCAGGCTGGTGCACGAGGTCGTGGACCCGACGTGGAGGAGCGCTGTGGGGTCTCTCGTCTTCGTGGAAGCATCGAGAAGGAGATGGTTTACGGCAGCGCACGCGTCCCATCTATTAAATTAACGTAAGACAGGGAAGGGCGGAGGGTAGAGGGAAGAACCAGCAGCTCGCTTTCCAGACAGTGGGTCAAACGGGATCAAATCTGGCAATCTATGTCTTCTACGTAACCTGAGAGGGGATGATGCGAATCCTTCGTACGAGAAAAGCTCTCGCTTCTCTTACTGTACGTTCAAACTTTCTGTTGCAAAATACTTTTTAGTAATTTCAGTCAGAATTCTCAAACATTAGACTGAAACAAAATTGATAATCTTTATAGGTTTCATCCCCTACTTTCGCAGCAAACGAGCGGCAGAGATTACGGGTTCGGTGGAGCGAAAGGTTGAGAGACGAGATGGCAAAACCCGCGTGCGGATAACGAGTGTCTATGTGTGTAGGAGATTCGTAGAAGAGAATCAACCCGCACATGTGACGTCTCCATCAAACGATACAGAGCTAAAGCAGCAAACCAGAAACGAATATCTGATGTTCGAGAGAACAGTCGAGGATCGAATTACGTATGTTAACCCTCGTGAAATGTCGAAATATAGCGTTTCCGCTCTTCAGTACGACATTGCGGTTTTATAAGAAGCTTTTGCATCGAAACACATTCATTTTTATATCGCACATCGACCCCCTGAGTGGAGAGTCGTCATGGAATTTCTCCCTAAAATTATTCTCAATAGAAATCATCCAATTTCGGTAACTGGAGAAAATCAGCAGAATTCCACACAGATTCACATTGGGTATCGAACACAGTGTTTAATAAAGCTGTAGGAAAATTGGGGTGCAAAAAAAAATCATGTCAAATTTGACATTACCCCGTTAAGTAAAACTGTATCTCATAATCTGCAAATCACATATTTCTATATACAAAAAGATCGATATCTCACGCATGTTTTACACAATTTTGACTAAAACTTCAAAGAGACCAATTTGATTGATCATTTTTACAGATTTGCCGAGAAAAATGTAAAAAATTGATCGATCGACGCACGACGATATCTCGTACATTGGCCGGCGGATTTACATCGCCTACGCTATGAGAGAACTATTCGATGTCAGTGTTTTTGAGATAAGCAAGTAGCGCCGGTCGAATAGCGGTTGCAGAACAGAACAGAAGATAGGATAACGCAGAGACAGGTTTAGGAACGAGTTTAGTCGAGGATTAGGGATAGTCGAAACGTCGTACGAGTTCGAACGAAGAAAGGGTGTGTCGGACGGCCGTGTCCTGTCATGTCCGATAGCGATATACCTCTTTCGACGTTCCTCTTGGGACTCCCAGTTTCCCTTAGAATTTCGTTCGGGCAACCAGTTCTGCGTTCTCTAATTGCATAATAGGATGCCCGCATGTTGGGGGCGGGTGGAAGGGATGAACGCTCTCGACGGGAGGGGTGAACAACGACAACGAATAGAACTACGACGACCCTGCTTTGGGCGCGGGGCATGCTGGCCGTGGGAAGCGGGGGTTGGGGGGGGGGGGGGGGAGGGTGGATGGGGAAAGCGATGAAATGAGAATCAACGACGCAGCCTCAGCATTTCAGGATTCCCCGAGGGGTGTAGAAATATAACCGGAAAGGCAACGACAAGGTATTTCGTATTTTCGATTAATTGCCAATAAATCAAATTATAATTGATGGTGTTAAAAAAATAATAAAAATAAAGACGTTTTTAAGAAATTGCAATTTAACCCTTTGAATTTCAATTGTCTTTGAAATATAGTATTATTTTTGAAAAATTGGAAGATAAATAATTTTGGGCAGAAATTCGTTTTTTTTTAATCAATTTTTTTTTGTTAAAGTAAATTTTAATTATTGTTATGTTTAATTTGTAAATGAAATGTCGAAATTTTAAAAATCGTATGTTAGATTATTGAGAAATTCTTTTGAGGTTCCGACGGCAGAAAATGATAATAAAAGAATTTTTATAATTTTCAACTCAAAAAACGAAAAGTAAAAAAAAAATTAAATATTGTTCTTGTAAAATTATTTATATCACTGTGAAAGCGCTCACGTCACGAAAAAAATATAAAATTCTCGTGAAAAATAAATAATACATTATTGATGGACTGCCTTGCGATAGACACCCTCCAAACTCCCTGAAGTCGCGATCGATCGAATATTTGTAAATTTTCAATTTTTCAAATAATTTATCGATACTTTGTATATAATTAAAAATCCAATAGAGTGTTTTATTATCACAGTCATAAATGTGAAAAATAAAGCTAAGAATAGCGATCCGAAATTTTTCCTAATCACGAAAATTTTTCGTATTAATGAATAAAAGAAAAAATTAAAATAAATGCTGAACGTTCCATCTCGTATTTTTCGACGCGAATACCCTTAAAAATTTAGCAACGCGACGGGGTGTTTTGTGCAAAAGTATTAAGAAGATACCCACTATTAACGGCGGTGAGAATCTTTCGTGCAGTGGAGAGAGAATCAAAAGTGAGAAGATCGAGGCATCGTTTAGCCCGAAGGGGTTGTTCTTGTACCTTCGAGGGCAGAGATCGAGACGAGTTTGTCTGTTTGTCTGTTTGTCAGAGCAATTAGCAACGAAAACCCGAAACCGAGAATTGACTCAGACGTTCCGGCGTCTTGACATCGTGTCTTTGCTTTGCTTCGCGTGCCATCGAGACGAGCCGCGCTATCACCCCCCCCCCCCCCCTCCCCCGTCCCCTATTCACCCCCCTCTCAATAACCACTAAAACCCTCGACGCAAGATAGCGAATTACAATTACGCGAGGAATTATACAGAGTGGTTGAGGGACAAAAGTGATGCGGAAATCGAACCGCGAACGCTCACACAATACGAACGCTTTGTATCACTATATAGTATATTAAACCGAAATAGAATTATGAGAGATTCTATAATTTCGCTAAACGAAATTTCTACGGTATATATAATTTATATATAGAGAAGAGACGGATTAATCGACTTTCAAGAGGATACCCTGTTCTGAAAATTTTTAACTCCCGTAATATAACTGCTTCGCGATCTTTTGCAAGCGGTTTTTTTTGCACTCTCCTGAGTCGTACGCGTTCCGCGGGGTTATCGAGTTGACAAGAGGCTCGACGGTATTGCCGACGTCCGCAGATGAGAAATATTATCTATCCATTTTTTTTTTTTTTTAAGCGTTTCTGTACGTGAAAACGGTCGAGTGCTCGAGGGGGAAACGTTCCCCGATAAATTGATGAGGCGGGCAAACCGTAGTGTTGTAATAAGATGACTACGTTATGGCGATCGGGGATGAAGGGCGGCAAGAGATAGAAAGAGCTCGAGACATGTTATTAATTGCTCCTCGAGAAAAATCCTCCCGTTCACAAAGGCCCCGGCGTAACGAAACTGCTTTTTCATAATTCGCGACGAGAGTCCGCTTAACGAAATTTTTACACTCGCGGAATAATTATTTTTGCAACGAGTATAAATTATTTTTAAAATATAAACAAAATCGTGACGCGTGAAGTCTAATTTATTTTCCGATGGAAGATCGGCATATTTCATGGATAATTTTAACGAACGGAAAATAAAATTTTAATCGCCCGACTTTTCTATATTAATGCAAAACGAAGCACGCGAAAATTTCGGGAAAATGTTGGGAAAAAAAAAAAAAAATGTATCGAGACTATCGCGGTAAGATGATCAATCAAGAAGGGTGGCGAACATTCTCTCGAGGGTGTGTCGACCAGGAATTTAACCTAAGAATTTTTTTTTTTTCCTCCAACGCGGTGCAGAGAAGAAACTTGTGGAACGGGAGAGAGAGAAAGAAGACAATGAAGCTGACGGCGTCGAGAGGAATTTTTCATCGTTATATATAGTATAAGAAGAGCGCGGGTTTGGTTTCCCGGTGCGAGGAAAGCGAGCTGTACAACGACGTGTTCTTAGGGAAATAAATACAAATTGCGGGATTACCGAAGCTCTGGTGCGCCATTTTTTTTTACGCGCTGAGCATCATGCTTCGCATCTTGTCGAGATATCTCTATTTTTTTCTAGAATCGAGGAACGAGTATATCTCGCTAAAGCCTCTTGGGCAGCTTCCCTGCTTCGACGTCTCTCAGCGCCGATCATGACTCAACGTGGCGCAAAGGGAATATGTAATTTTTTCAAACATTTTTTTTTTTTTTTCGTAAGCTAAAACTAAGTCTCTTAGGGTCGACATCATTTCGCGAAATTTAGAGACACCTCATCGATAATAATAATCATAATAATAAAATAATAATAATTGCGGCAGAAATTAATTAAATCGAAGATCCATGTAATTTTTTTTTTAGTATCGCGATGTATTTATAATATATTTCTTGCATTTATTTTTTGTTAAAAAAATTTCAGTCCGGAATCGCATTAATTTAAATCGATTTTATCGCAAAATCGATTAAAAAATCGGTTCATCGATACCAAAATAATTAATTTTTTTTACGAATACATACGACAATTTTCGTATTTCTGCCCGTCGATCTGTTATAATAGTGTTTATTCGTCACATTGCCGATAGTCAAAGACCTGTTTACCCGAAAATAGCGCAAACCAGATTCACGTATCTATGCGGCAGTAACCGCGAATAAGTAGTTTTGGGAGTGGATTTTTAACGCTCGTTTAAACCATAAATTGTTTTACGTCCGGGGATATTCTTCCCCCTCTCCGTCCCCCAGTCGGCTGGGCGACACACTTCGATAGAGCATTAAAATTCTCTGGAAATATTGCGAGTACCGATAACCAGACATCACCAAACGAAACGATGGAAATGAGGTAAAACTTTCTCCAAGAACTTTTATAACGACGAAATAAAAGACGAGGGTAGTAGCGAGCGTTGCAGGGAGCGAAAAGATAGGGTAGGAAAGGAAGATAAAGAGATATCATTTGCATGTGGCTACGAATTTACTGTACAGCCGGACGACCCGTGTTATTATGCAGATCGATCTGTCGCCTATTGGTTTACGGATTCACTCGTAAAATTGTATGCCGTTCGCGTATTACGGAGTCCTCGAAGCGCGGGGGGTTAGCAACGATTATTTTAGCGCTTTATCCACCGTCGCGTCGCGTCGATTGGATCGAACGACGATTCACGAGATCGTAAGAAAAATTTCTTCATAATAGTTAAGTCACACCGTCAAAATCACGAGTTTCTATGATTCATAACTTTATTTTTTTTTTTTTCGATTTCACGGTTTTCGCTATCAGGAAAAAAGTAACCTAAAGTTCGCATTTACATCATCGCGCGTACGACATCACCATTTTCACAATTCCCTTCAAATAATAATTTATATTTAAAGAATTATTATTATTATTAATATTTTTTATTATTATCATTTTTTAAATTTTTTTTTCTTTTTTTTTTTTTGTTGGCTGATTAAAAAATTGAGTTATACGATAGCGATATTTTTGTTTCGGGATTTTTTTCTTATATACGATATAAATTTATAATTCGAACGAATTTTCACCTGTTACTTGAAACCAGAAAACCGCGCGATACTATTTTACACACAGAGAGAGAACTGTCGCGAGATTAGATACCGAATTAAGTACTAATGCAATTAGATTACGCGAGCGAACAAAGTGTAAATTATTCGAAATGGAGGATATGGAAATGTATCATTAATACGTCGAGGATAGAAACATATCCGGCATATATATACGTATATATATCGTATATCTCATCAAGAAGGTGTCACGATTTCGCTTCAATTTCAACATCGAATTTCGATCTCCGACTGTGACTAGTGACGTGTCATATACGGACGAAATAATAGATGTCTTCCTACACGCCGCACTCTGCAATATTAATCGCGGAGAAATATGTGGACTAAACTATGTGTATGAGAACGCGTGCATTAATGCGATCGATAAACCTTCCTGCGAGGGCGCGAAGCATCTCGCGACTATTTAGTCGATTGATATTTAATTAAAACAATTCGGCGCGAAGCAGAAAGGGTCGTTTTTAGGGTCCGCGGAGTTTACACCACAGGCGCCAAGTATCGCCGATGAATTCGCCGTGCGACGCCATGAGACCGAACGAAAAAAAAAATAAAAAAAAATAAAAAAAAGGGTCAGATATAACGGGATCGGGCCGATCATTTCGCCGACGAACCTCCCGCTGCTGTGGTCGGAGCCGCGGATTTTTGGTTTTTACTTTAATTAAATATTTCTCGCGACCCACGCGTATACATATACGAATAGCCCTCCTATGTATCGTTCAAGTATTTCATTACTCGCCACAACGACGAGAGGACAGCGAACAATTTTTTTTTTTCTACTGCGGAAAACCCCTTTTGTGCTGAGAAATCGGAAAGAAAAATTCCTTCTTCGGAAGAAAGGAGAAGATAAGAGGTGAAAGGGTGGAAAGATAATTTTCATTTTCTCGACATTCTTTCGTTGCCGTAAGGAAATTCCTGGTGCAGTGGGGAACTATTCGGATTTATTAAAATCTCGTTACCGCGATTTGTCGATCGATCGCGATAGTTTTTGATGATTTTTTTTTTATTAGTGATAAATTATTTTTCGTGGGAATTTTCAATGAAAATAATGTTGAATGAAATAAAAAAATAAAAATTCAATATACGAATTTGATTTTGTGAATTTTCTCGAGTAATTACTCCGAAAATTATTCATTTTATCGTTTATTTCCCTCATCGACTTCGCGCGGAGACGCTGACGGTCTCGAAATAAACAAATTAATATTGTAAGCGAATTACATTTAGTATTAGTGAATTAGACAACATCGTTGACGGAGAGAAGAAGATTTTAAAATAGCGCCGATTCGCGATTCCTTTTCGTCGTTATCAACGGAGACAAAATACTGACGAGACGAGCCGTTTAAATATGTACATCGCGATTGAATTAATTAATATAATTCTCTTGACGCTCGCAGCGCTGGTCAAGAGGCTTCTTCGGTTTCCGGTGAGTACTCTCGGCGAATTAATATAAATCAGGTTAATTGCTTTGACGGCAAACATTCAAAGTTCTTCTCTAGTCTAAGAAATCACCGTCTACGATATATTCGTCGGTTTTATCGGCAGAAGGAAGAAACGTACGAAAATCCGCTTCGGGACAATTCTCTTAATAAAATATTGATATTTTACGTATTTGTCGTTTATTTTATTATTATGATTATTACGACTCATTAAGCATCGATTTCTTAATTACAATTAATTACAAACATTTCTAATCCGATTTATCGAAAAAAAAAATTTCGTTTTTTTTTTCATCCCTTAAACTCCGATTTTTTGCTCAATTGAATATCTGATCTGATAAATTATAACTCTATACGAATTGTCAAAAAAATATTTTTAAAAAAATTATGAAAATTTTCAAAAAAATAATTGCGAAAAATTTCAGAAAAATATTGCTATAAATAAAGAATATTTCGTTGTCGAGCTCTACAATTGATAAAAATCGAAGTATAACCAATATCTCTTTTTTTTTGTTACCAAAAAAAAAAAGTATAAATTCATCGAGTGTACGTTGTGCGATTGCGCGAATGTTTTGATAGTGTAATGGCCCATCGAATATTTATGATTAATAATTCTCCATAAAGATTGTCTCGGAGCGGCGTGTCTCACGTTTGACGTCGGTTGACCGCGTTAATAATTGATATTATCGTATGCTAATGTGAAGAAATAACATAATACATATACGTCTCACGACCTCAATTCGGCATTAACAAAATATCGATATTCGTATAATGCTAACATAAATAATTGAAAATATCGAAGACGGGACGCGAATAACGTCTCTATAAGCTCTACCAAGAATATCCATGTATACGTCATCGGTTGCGCGGCTATAGTAGGGTCAGATCTGACGGAAATAGTGTTGCGATAAAAAAAGAAAGGGAGCAACACGCGATGAGGTATTCTCGGTGTTTGTGAATTGTCGAGCAAAGGTTGCAAAAGTATGGGGGTGTAAGCGAGAGGTACGATTTTATAGCGTGAACGACCAGAGGGTTGTAGATTGCCAGAGTTTCACCCCTCCTTGCCGCCCTCCGCCACCCCCTCTCCGTGGTTTGCGGTGTGTGGCATACTGTGGCTTTGCTCTATTTTCGTATTCACAAAGCTTTCGACTCGGTAGCAAAAGGTTTTTGCTTTACTCGTTGCAAACGCGCGACAATCAACCCTACGTAACCCCCGAGCGTAAGCACTCCTTGCGAAGCCCCCTATTCGAAACATTCTCCTCAACGCAATTGTTCTGCCTCTCCGCTTGCTGTGCGTTTCTTCCAAGGAGTTTCTTTCAGCGTTTCTTGCAATGACAATAATTGCAGCTCGGGCGTTTTACCTGTCTACCTACAGAACGATCGCTATAGACGCCCCGTAGTTTACACGCGCAAAACACCCCACTTTTGTGTAATATTAATGCCTTAAAAAACTCCTGTCCCGCGTTCGCGAGTATCGCGTGAATGATGCAGTTACGCAACACAATAATTAATAACACGAGGGTTGGACGTTTGCTTCGTCAATTTATCTCACTTTTGTCATAACAAACCCGTTATGAACACATTTGACGATCGATTTACGTTTTTTTGGGAATTTTTTTTTACGGTTCAACGTTTTCGTAAGTTAAAAAATTTTACTGATTTTTTTTTTTTTTTTTTTAATTTCGATTAAATTTTGTCGATATGCCGGAAATAATCGCCATTTTATTTCTATCGATGATTCTAAATAGAACAAAAAAATTAAAAAAAAAAACACTGGAAATTAAGAATTGACGAAAGTTCACGTGCCGCTACTCGAATAAACTTGACACGTGGTGATCGATGGGACGCGAGTAAGGGGCGTTCGGGTTGAAGAAGAAAGAAAAAGATTCGTTGAAGAGGTAAATTAAGGGGACGGCGCGGAGGACGCGGGAGAGTTGAGAATCGAAGGGTTGCGCCGACGAGGCTTCGTTCGATTAACAAGGCGCGGGAGGCCCATTACTCGGGGAAAGAGATTGTGTGCGCCGCCGCGCGTTTACCTAGTCGTGGATAAAAAAAACGAAGGAATGAACGAGCGAAGAAAAAAAAAAGGAAAGGTTTGACGGGGCAAAAAAAAATAGAACGACTTCAGCGAGACGCGAAAGTCGAAAAGAAGCGGCGGCGGGACTGGAGGCTCGCATGTCCCATTGCAATCTGCAATATTGAGAATGTTTTTTTTTTTTTTTTTTTCGACATTGCGCGAGAAATCCCCGAAACCAATTGCGATTATCTAACTGAGATACGGAGCGCGCGCGCGGGCTGTCGGTGAATCTTCCGGTTCCCTTTCCCAGAACACCGGGATAACTATATATGTATATCCGGATAGTATAGCCGCAGTTACTATTACGGTTCGGCTTTCTTTTTTCCGCTGCCTAACCTTTGCCTCGTTTAGAAAGCTTTTTTAACTTTTTTTTTACACTGATTTCGTGAATATTCGCTAAAAAAAAAAAAGGAGAATGTTCTATTATCGATAATCGATTATCGATAAAAGTGTCGAGTCGCGATGAAAATTTATCAACTTTAATCAATATCTGTTCTGTTTTGAAGAACTAGAACTTTTGACCCATCGAAGCAACTTTCCGATAGTCTATTTTTTCACGCCGATTTAATTTAATTCGCTTTCTCCTCGAAAATAATTTTTTACAACTAGAAATTTCATAAATTTTTCAAAAATTAAAGATTCGAAAGATCGATGCGAATTATGTTAAACTTTTTCTTTTACATTATTTTTATTTTCCTTTTATAATTTGTTTTTTCTTTTTTTTTTTTTTCAAATTTTATTATTGTAACGCAAAGCTGCTATTTGTCGAAAAAATAAATGAATTCCTAATTATTATGAAGAAAAATGAGAACCCAAATCACTGTCATCGTCTCTCCAAACAACCGGTAACAATCGGGTCGTTACGTGTCACCAATTCGTCATCCCCCATCCCCTCCCCTCCCTCACCCATCCCCTCGACCAGCAACAGAAGAAGAACAATTAAAATATGACAATCGTTAGATTTAATTATCGGCGACAAAGAGGAGCCGGAAAAAGGTTGATGGTTAAGAATAAGAAGAAGAAGAAGAAGAAGAAGGTGGAGAACCCTCTTTTCGCGCTCATAGTAGAAGGAAACGCAAGAATGCTGTCCGAAGCTGAAAACTTGAATGACGTCTAAAAGAGCAAAGAAAAGGGGTTGATGTCGGGATGGCCGAGCGGTATACGGTTCGCCCGACCCTCTTCACAGGAGCAAAAGATTCCGCGATCGCGCGCAACGGGATTCTGGAAACTGAACCGAATATCATAAAGCGGCGAGAGATAAGTATCAAAAGAACAAATTCTTGCGATTCATTTCCGTCGTTAAAGTCGTTACGCCAATCAACCTAACGACGTTGTAAAACCCGTGGAAATCTTTCGAACGCACTGAAGTGGTACTCGTGTATCAATCAATTGATTCCGCAGTTCTTAATTGGTTTCAGAGACGCGAAAGTAATTTTTGAAACTTAAAAATCGGTATATTGAGAACATAACGTAATCAGACGAATTTGAAGAAAAATCGAAGTTTCGTGACTAAAATAGACAAACTTTTCGTTTTTTTTCGTTATCACAGCCAAGAAAACTCTTTATAAATAATGCCTCAGCGGCGCGATGATTTATTCAAAAAACGTCAAGGATCGCGTCTTACAGAATCCGGGAGTCGTTTACTCTCTATAAATTTAACGAGATCGATCGGAAGAGCCAAATTGATCCTTTATAAGACCCAATTGTGTCAATCATAATGGCAAAATTTGGCGTAAATATTGATAAACTCGATTCTTGGAGGAATACGAGAGCTTTGAATAGTTAGAATCTGCATAACAAACCGGACAAATCGTTTTAGAGATTTTCTCCGAGAAACCCGTCGGGAATATGACGAAAATTTGAGGAACCCGAAATTTGTAAGAACTACAAGTGGGGGGAATAATCTCTTAAAGTATTTACGATTGGGATTCATGACAAACCGAGTGAGATATCAGAGTAGCAATTATAACGAAGAAGATATACGTCTCCGGGGTGACTGGTTACTTCGGTTCTTCGTACTCAGCCCGAGGGACTAAGGGACAAGCGGGTATTATATCTCGGAGAGCGTAGAGAAAGCTAAACTACCCCTACCCATCCCTTCTCGTCTTCCCGCCTTTCGGTATACTACTATACGACAGAGGGAAATTACGCATTTACACCCTCGCGAACAACTCGGCATAGCGGCGCGGAGTCTCTCCGCTCTCGGGGCGGCGAGCGGGTGGTTTGTGTTATAACCGGCTGAGAAGACTAAGATACAAACCGAGAGATGAGGAAGCGGCAGAAAGTACGAGAGACGGAGAAAAGGATATGGAGGAGAGGAAAAGACGGACGATTGTGGAGACGCTGGCGGTTCAGAAGGGAGGAGAAAGGGGTGGGAACGCATCATCTCGCGTCACCGCGGTCGCGTCGTTATTTTCCAGCGTCGCGTAAGGTTAATCATCAACATCGCGGCAAGAAGAAGGTTACAACGCGCGATCTTGACTGACGGGCAAACAAGAACTACACTGAGGACATCGTCATAGGCTGTCTTTCTTCTCGTTTCGTCAAGTTTCCCATCTTACATCAAACTGCTCGGGTAACGGCTTTTCCCGCGGAAAGAAAAAGGTGCCGAGACAAGCGCTGTTAAAAACTTTTCAAATTTAACCCCATCCCACGGATTTTTTTTTTTTTTTTCTAGTCTTTCGAGAATATTTCTACCCCTTGACTTCGCGGCAACGGTTACCCTCGGTGACGTTCGGGAAGGAAAGAAAAATATACAAATTTAATATGGAGGATGCGGTGAATGGGCACCGGAGACTTTTGGAATCTTATATATAGTTATATCTCGTAACTAACTCGATTTTCGTCACTAAAATGGCGTCACTCAGTTGACCCGAAAGTTGGGTCTCGTATGACGATCTGTAGAGATATTAAGAGCTAAACATTTTCTGGAATGTTATTATCGAAAGTTTTCTTTCGTTTTTTTCAACTATAATAGTTAGGCACGCGATCGTTTCTAAAACTTCGGACTTTTGCTTAGAAAAAAAAAATTCCGGAGGTATTTCCACTTAAAAATAAAAAATGTTGAAAATCGAAAAAAAAAAAAAAAAATGCCATCCGGAAATTTTGAGAAATTGAAATTTTGCTATTTGTCGAATTTTTTCGATCAAATTCTTTCCGAATTTTTCATGGACGCCCAAGTGGCCGATACCGACCAAAAAAAAATATATCGTTTCATTAGTTCGATATCTTCGAATTTTTCTCCATCTCTAATCTTTAAGGCTTAATCGGGGCGAAATAAACGGAGCGCAAAGTGGAAACAAGAAGAATTTTCGTGTACGAATCCTCATCGCGAAGATTGTTCAAATAATAATTGCATAGCAAGAAGAGTTCGAGTGTACAGATCGGCATCGCTGTACCCACACTCGCTGTATTCGTTGAGTCGGAATTATTCGATTTGGGTGTTATATCGTCACGATTCTCGTATCTCTCGTATCGTAGTCTACACACTCTCTATCGCTATCACCGTTTGCGAGAATCGAGAACGGAAAGTTTTCCAATTAAACGTGGATTATGTCGTTTTGTCTTTTGCTTTCTCTCGCTGCGAGTCGCGAGCGCCGGGTCTCTCGGTTCACGGTATGGAAAATACATCGATACGAAAAGCGAAACTTATCATGCTTGCCGATGGTGCAAGTTGCCTCTGACCCCCACCTACCCTTCCAGACCACTCCGAGAGCTCAGTCTGCCCGCGCGTTCGCATAATCGTTTTCCGCACGGGTCCCTCTTCTCGTGCGCAATGAATCGTCGAAACTTCGGTCAACATCGATGAACGGAATCACCTCGTTCTCTGGCGATTCTGTTCTGTCTTTCTTCCGCTTTCACGATCCAAGGGGCGAAAGGGGGGTGAGGAGGGTGGTGGTGCCTGCCTGCGAACGGTACAGGGTACAGGTGCTACGAGTGCGAACGCGAGGATTATCGCGTTCCCCCGTAGCGATCGGTATATAACGGCAGCTTCTCCTTTTCGCGCCTCGTTTATTTTGCTTTACTCTCACTCGGTTCATCCCCCGCAGGAAACCTTTTTTTTTTTTTTCTTTTTTTTATATGTTTTGTTTTATTCTTTTTTTCTATTGGACGACCACCGGGATGGCTTCGACGAACCATACTTTCTCACTCGTTCGTCGTTTTCTCCAATTCCTCGGAATCCCTCGCGCGCTCCACCCGAGTCCCGCACCCGTATAATCGAATAAACATGAGAATTCTCGTATTGACATTATACGAAGCAAAAGGGGTGCCTCACGAGGGGTTCCCGCTATCGTTACTATAAGTGATTATAATCCCTTTAGATTTCATCCGATTTTTCGTATCGATTAATATTATCGATTTTTATTATTATTTTCGTGAAGAATCCAATCGCAAGTCGTATCGATCATTTTTTAATTTTTTTTTCAATCCTAAAAAAAAATCATTTATCCGCAGTTCAACGAATTTTTCGTTACATTCTTCAGAATTTTTTTGCCGTATTAAAGAAAAAAAAAATTTCGTAATTTTTTTTTTTTTCAATTTCGAAATTTTTTTGGTAAATTTTCCAAAATTTTTTTTAACTATCACCTCGACTTATCTTGGAATGCATTAATTCCGGTATTGATCCCATGACTTGTCCCCGTCTCGATCTTTTTTTACAGCAACAATTTTTCCTGTTTTTACCCTAACCTCGTATACTAAGTGGATTAATGATTTGTAATGACGCTGAAACTGGCAGACCGATCTAGCAGACGGGGCCGGCCGCGCGCCGAAGGTTTTGAACGGGACTGTACCCGCTCTAAGCCTCTTACCGCGTACCTGGGAAGGCTAGCACTTGAACGCATCACCCAAAAAATTCAATGTTACATATATGAACGCATAACCACAGCCGCTTGCTAATTTACATGAATATTCTACAGTTTACTACGAATACAACAATATGTGATTTATCCCGTTGACGATTTTTTATCATTAACGAAAAAAATATTAAAGTTTTTTTTTTTTTACATACGCGGGTTTAAACACACATGGCATATGTGTACGCATCACCTCAGCGACTTGACAATTTACACCAATAATCTATTGCTTATCACGAACACAACGATATCCGATTTTTTCCGTTGACGGCCTTTTATCATTAACAAAAAAAATTATCAATTCTACCAGTACGCGGTAAAAAACACGCTAAAATTATTTTTGTTAGTGATAAAAGGTCGTCAACGGAATAAACCGGATATCGTTGTGTTCGTAATGACCGACAGAATAATCGTGTAAATTGTCAAGTCGCTGACGTGATGCGTGCTCATATGTCATATGTGTTTTAGCCCGCGTATGATGAAAAATTAAGTTTAACATTTTTTTTGAAAATGATAAAAGGTCGTCAACGGAATAAACCAGATATTGTTGTATTCGTAATGACCGATAGAATATTCATGTAAATTGTCAAGTCGCTGACGTGATGCGTGCACATGTGTTATATGTGTCATAAGTGTTTTAGCCCGCGTATGGTAAAAATCAACTTTAAATTTTTTTTTGAAAATGATGAAAGGTCGTCAACGGAATAAACCAGATATCGTTGTGTTCGTAATCACCGATAGAATAATCGTGTAAATTGTCAAGTCGCTGACGTGATGCGTGCACATGTGTCATATGTGTTTTACCTCGCGTATGATGAAAAATGAACTTTAACATTTTTTTTGAAAATGATAAAAGGTCGTCAACGGAATATACCAGATATTGTTGTATTCGTAATGACCGATAGAATATTCATGTAAATTTTCAAGTCGCTGCCGTGATGCGTACACATATGACATATGTGTTTAACCTCGCGTATGGTAAAAAATTAACTTTAATATTTTTTTTTGAAAATGATAAAAGGTCGTCAACGGAATAAACCACATATCGTTGTGTTCGTAATGACCGATAGAATAATCGTGTAAATTGTCAAATCGCTGACGCGATGCGTGCTCATGTGTCATATGTGTTTTAGCCCGCGTATGATGAAAAATTAAGTTTAACATTTTTTTTGAAAATGATAAAAGGTCGTCAACGGAATAAACCAGATATTGTTGTGTTCGTAACGACCGATAGAATAATTGGGTAAATTGTCAAGTCGCTGACGTGATGCGTGCACATGTGTTATATGTGTCATATGTGTTTTAGCCCGCGTATGATGAAAAATTAAGTGTAACATTTTTTTTGAAAATGATAAAAGGTCGTCAACGGAACAAACCAGATATTGTTGTGTTCGTAATGACCGATAGAATATTCGTGTAAATTGTCAAGTCGCTGCCGTGATGCGTACACATATGACATATGTGTTTCACCTCGCGTATGGTAAAAAATCAACTTTAACATTTTTTTTTGAAAATGATAAAAGGTCGTCAACGGAATAAACCACATATCGTTGTGTTCGTAATGACCGATAGAATAATCGTGTAAATTGTCAAATCGCTGACGCGATGCGTGCTCATGTGTCATATGTGTTTCAGCCCGCGTATGATGAAAAATTAAGTTTAACATTTTTTTTGAAAATGATAAAAGGTTGTCAACGGAATAAACCAGATATCGTTGTGTTTGTAATGTCCGATAGAATAATCGTGTAAATTGTCAAGTCGGTGCCGTGATGCGTACACATATGACATATGTGTTTTAGCCCGCGTATGATGAAAAATTAAGTTTAACATTTTTTTTGAAAACGATAAAAGGTCGTCAACGGAATAAACCAGATATTGTTGTATTCGTAATGACCGATAGAATATTCATGTAAATTGTCAAGTCGCTGACGTGATGCGTGCACATGTGTTATATGTGTCATAAGTGTTTTAGCCCGCGTATGGTAAAAATCAACTTTAAATTTTTTTTTGAAAATGATGAAAGGTCGTCAACGGAATAAACCATATATCGTTGTGTTCGTAATCACCGATAGAATAATCGTGTAAATTGTCAAGTCGCTGACGTGATGCGTGCACATGTGTCATATGTGTTTTACCTCGCGTATGATGAAAAATGAACTTTAACATTTTTTTTGAAAATGATAAAAGGTCGTCAACGGAATATACCAGATATTGTTGTATTCGTAATGACCGATAGAATATTCATGTAAATTGTCAAGTCGCTGCCGTGATGCGTACACATATGACATATGTGTTTAACCTCGCGTATGGTAAAAAATTAACTTTAACATTTTTTTTTGAAAATGATAAAAGGTCGTCAACGGAATAAACCACATATCGTTGTGTTCGTAATGACCGATAGAATAATCGTGTAAATTGTCAAGTCGCTGACGTGATGCGTGCTCATGTGTCATATGTGTTTTAGCCCGCGTATGATGAAAAATTAAGTTTAACATTTTTTTTGAAAATGATAAAAGGTCGTCAACGAAATAAACCAGATATCGTTGTGTTCGTAACGACCGATAGAATAATCGGGTAAATTGTCAAGTCGCTGACGTGATGCGTGCACATGTGTCATATGTGTTTTACCTCGCGTATGATGAAAAATGAACTATAACATTTTTTTTGATAATGATAAAGGGTCGTCAACGGAATAAACCAGATATCGTTGTGTTCGTAATCACCGATAGAATAATCCTGTAAATTTTCAAGTCGCTGACTTGATGCGAGCAGATATGTCATATGTGTTTAGCCCGTGTATGGTAAAAAATCAATTTTAACATTTTTTTTGAAAATGATAAAAGGTCGTCAACGGAATAAACCAGATATCGTTGTGTTCGTAATCACCGATAAAATAATCGTGTAAATTGTCAAGTCGCTGACGTGATGCGTGCACATGTGTCATATGTGTTTTACCTCGCGTATGATGAAAAATGAACTTTAACATTTTTTTTGAAAATGATAAAAGGTCGTCAACGGAATATACCAGATATTGTTATATTCGTAATGACCGATAGAATATTCATGTAAATTGTCAAGTCGCTGCCGTGATGCGTACACATATGACATATGTGTTTAACCTCGCGTATGGTAAAAAATCAACTTTAACATTTTTTTTTGAAAATGATAAAAGGTCGTCAACGGAATAAACCACATATCGTTGTGTTCGTAATCACCGATAGAATAATCGTGTAAATTGTCAAGTCGCTGACGTGATGCGTGCTCATGTGTCATATGTGTTTTAGCCCGCGTATGATGAAAAATTAAGTTTAACATTTTTTTTGAAAATGATAAAAGATCGTCAACGGAATAAACCAGATATTGTTGTATTCGTAATGACCGATAGAATATTCATTTAAATTGTCAAGTCGCTGACGTGATGCGTGCACATGTGTTATATGTGTCATATGTGTTTTAGCCCGCGTATGGTAAAAATCAACTTTAAATTTTTTTTTGAAAAATGATAAAAGGTCGTCAACGGAATATACCAGATATTGTTGTATTCGTAATGACCGATAGAATATTCATGTAAATTGTCAAGTCGCTGCCGTGATGCGTACACATATGACATATGTGTTTAACCTCGCGTATGGTAAAAAATCAACTTTAACAATTTTTTTGAAAATGATAAGAGGTCGTCAACGGAATAAACCACATATCGTTGTGTTCGTAATGACCGATAGAATAATCGTGTAAATTGTCAAGTCGCTGACGTGATGCGTGCACATGTGTCATATGTGTTTTAGCACGCGTATGATGAAAAATTAACTTTAACATTTTTTTTGAAAATGATAAAAGGTTGTCAACGGAATAAACCAGATATCGTTGTGTTTGTAATGTCCGATAGAATAATCGTGTAAATTGTCAAGTCGGTGCCGTGATGCGTACACATATGTCATGTGTGTTTTACCTCGCGTATGATGAAAAATGAACTTTAACATTTTTTTTGAAAATGATAAAAGGTCCTTTTATCGGTCCTATTATTCTATCGGTCGTTACGAACCCAACGATATCTGGTTTATTCCGTTGACGACCTTTTATCATTATCAAAAAAAATGTTATAGTTGATTTTTTACCAAACGCGGGCTAAAACACATATAACATATGTGCACGCATCACGTCAGCGACTTGACAATTTACATGAATATTCTATCGGTCATTACGAATACAACAATATCTGGTTTATTCCGTTGACGACCTTTTATCATTTTCAAAAAAAATGTTAAAGTTCATTTTTCATCATACGCGAGGTAAAACACATATGACACATGTGCACGCATCACGTCAGCGACTTGACAATTTACACGATTATTCTATCGGTGATTATGAACACAACGATATCTGGTTTATTCCGTTGACGACCTTTTATCATTTTCAAAAAAAATGTTAAACTTAATTTTTCATCATACGCGGGCTGAAACACATATGACACATGAGCACGCATCGCGTCAGCGATTTGACAATTTACACGATTATTCTATCGGTCATTACGAACACAACAATATCTGGTTTATTCCGTTGACGACCTTTTATCATTTTCAAAAAAAATGTTAAACTTAATTTTTCATCATACGCGGGCTAAAACACATATGACACATGAGCACGCATCGCGTCAGCGATTTGACAATTTACACGATTATTCTATCGGTCATTACGAACACAACGATATGTGGTTTATTCCGTTGACGACCTTTTATCATTTTCAAAAAAAAATGTTGAAGTTGATTTTTTACCATACGCGAGGTGAAACACATATGTCATATGTGTACGCATCACGGCAGCGACTTGACAATTTACACGAATATTCTATCGGTCATTACGAACACAACAATATCTGGTTTGTTCCGTTGACGACATTTTATCATTTTCAAAAAAAATGTTACACTTAATTTTTCATCATACGCGGGCTAAAACACATATGACACATATAACACATGTGCACGCATCACGTCAGCGACTTGACAATTTACCCGATTATTCTATCGGTCGTTACGAACACAACAATATCTGGTTTATTCCGTTGACGACCTTTTATCATTTTCAAAAAAAATGTTAAACTTAATTTTTCATCATACGCGGGCTAAAACACATATGACACATGAGCACGCATCGCGTCAGCGATTTGACAATTTACACGATTATTCTATCGGTCATTACGAACACAACGATATGTGGTTTATTCCGTTGACGACCTTTTATCATTTTCAAAAAAAAATGTTAAAGTTGATTTTTCATCATACGCGGGCTAAAACACATATGACACATGAGCACGCATCGCGTCAGCGATTTGACAATTTACACGATTATTCTATCGGTCATTACGAACACAACGATATGTGGTTTATTCCGTTGACGACCTTTTATCATTTTCAAAAAAAAATGTTAAAGTTGATTTTTTACCATACGCGAGGTGAAACACATATGTCATATGTGTACGCATCACGGCAGCGACTTGACAATTTACACGAATATTCTATCGGTCATTACGAACACAACAATATCTGGTTTGTTCCGTTGACGACCTTTTATCATTTTCAAAAAAAATGTTACACTTAATTTTTCATCATACGCGGGCTAAAACACATATGACACATATAACACATGTGCACGCATCACGTCAGCGACTTGACAATTTACCCGATTATTCTATCGGTCGTTACGAACACAACGATATCTGGTTTATTCCGTTGACGACCTTTCATCATTTTCAAAAAAAAATTTAAAGTTGATTTTTACCATACGCGGGCTAAAACACTTATTACACATATAACACATGTGCACGCATCACGTCAGCGACTTGACAATTTACATGAATATTCTATCGGTCATTACGAATACAACAATATCTGGTTTATTCCGTTGACGACCTTTTATCATTTTCAAAAAAAATGTTAAACTTAATTTTTCATCATACGCGGGCTAAAACACATATGACACATGAGCACGCATCGCGTCAGCGATTTGACAATTTACACGATTATTCTATCGGTCATTACGAACACAACGATATGTGGTTTATTCCGTTGACGACCTTTTATCATTTTCAAAAAAAAATGTTAAAGTTGATTTTTCATCATACGCGGGCTAAAACACATATGACACATGAGCACGCATCGCGTCAGCGATTTGACAATTTACACGATTATTCTATCGGTCATTACGAACACAACGATATGTGGTTTATTCCGTTGACGACCTTTTATCATTTTCAAAAAAAAATGTTAAAGTTGATTTTTTACCATACGCGAGGTGAAACACATATGTCATATGTGTACGCATCACGGCAGCGACTTGACAATTTACACGAATATTCTATCGGTCATTACGAACACAACAATATCTGGTTTGTTCCGTTGACGACCTTTTATCATTTTCAAAAAAAATGTTACACTTAATTTTTCATCATACGCGGGCTAAAACACATATGACACATATAACACATGTGCACGCATCACGTCAGCGACTTGACAATTTACCCGATTATTCTATCGGTCGTTACGAACACAACGATATCTGGTTTATTCCGTTGACGACCTTTCATCATTTTCAAAAAAAAATTTAAAGTTGATTTTTACCATACGCGGGCTAAAACACTTATTACACATATAACACATGTGCACGCATCACGTCAGCGACTTGACAATTTACATGAATATTCTATCGGTCATTACGAATACAACAATATCTGGTTTATTCCGTTGACGACCTTTTATCGTTTTCAAAAAAAATGTTAAACTTAATTTTTCATCATACGCGGGCTAAAACACATATGTCATATGTGTACGCATCACGGCACCGACTTGACAATTTACACGATTATTCTATCGGACATTACAAACACAACGATATCTGGTTTATTCCGTTGACAACCTTTTATCATTTTCAAAAAAAATGTTAAACTTAATTTTTCATCATACGCGGGCTGAAACACATATGACACATGAGCACGCATCGCGTCAGCGATTTGACAATTTACACGATTATTCTATCGGTCATTACGAACACAACGATATGTGGTTTATTCCGTTGACGACCTTTTATCATTTTCAAAAAAAAATATTAAAGTTAATTTTTTACCATACGCGAGGTTAAACACATATGTCATATGTGTACGCATCACGGCAGCGACTTGAAAATTTACATGAATATTCTATCGGTCATTACGAATACAACAATATCTGGTATATTCCGTTGACGACCTTTTATCATTTTCAAAAAAAATGTTAAAGTTCATTTTTCATCATACGCGAGGTAAAACACATATGACACATGTGCACGCATCACGTCAGCGACTTGACAATTTACACGATTATTCTATCGGTGATTACGAACACAACGATATCTGGTTTATTCCGTTGACGACCTTTCATCATTTTCAAAAAAAAATTTAAAGTTGATTTTTACCATACGCGGGCTAAAACACTTATGACACATATAACACATGTGCACGCATCACGTCAGCGACTTGACAATTTACATGAATATTCTATCGGTCATTACGAATACAACAATATCTGGTTTATTCCGTTGACGACCTTTTATCATTTTCAAAAAAAATGTTAAACTTAATTTTTCATCATACGCGGGCTAAAACACATATGACATATGAGCACGCATCACGTCAGCGACTTGACAATTTACACGATTATTCTGTCGGTCATTACGAACACAACGATATCCGGTTTATTCCGTTGACGACCTTTTATCACTAACAAAAATAATTTTAGCGTGTTTTTTACCGCGTACTGGTAGAATTGATAATTTTTTTTGTTAATGATAAAAGGCCGTCAACGGAAAAAATCGGATATCGTTGTGTTCGTGATAAGCAATAGATTATTGGTGTAAATTGTCAAGTCGCTGAGGTGATGCGTACACATATGCCATGTGTGTTTAAACCCGCGTATGTAAAAAAAAAAAACTTTAATATTTTTTTCGTTAATGATAAAAAATCGTCAACGGGATAAATCACATATTGTTGTATTCGTAGTAAACTGTAGAATATTCATGTAAATTAGCAAGCGGCTGTGGTTATGCGTTCATATATGTAACATTGAATTTTTTGGGTGATGCGTTCAAGTGCTAGCCTTCCCAGGTACGCGGTAAGAGGCTTAGAGCGGGTACAGTCCCGTTCAAAACCTTCGGCGCGCGGCCGGCCCCGTCTGCTAGATCGGTCTGCCAGTTTCAGCGTCATTGATTTGTACAGTGAATTAATGAGATCACCGTTATCGCGGAGTAACGAAAAGTTTCGCAATGAAAGTAAACGATCCACCGCGAGTTTATATACATATCGTTGTTTATATTCGGAAGTTCGGAGACGCGCCACGGACGAAGTAGCTGAATCGAGCAGAGAAAATCGCGAGAGTATCTCCGTCCATCGGGCAATTTCGATTTCGACATAACCAAACAACCAGATCGTACACGAGGTATCTAGTGATCTGTAAATATATCGAACTCGATTGGATTGGCCCCTATCGTTCCCCCCTCCTTTTCCCTCCCCTTTGCTACCCCTCTGTCCCTAGTAACTTCTAACCCCGCGAGCTAAACTCTATATCCTGAGAGTCGCGTGAGTCTCTCTCGTACTTTTCCAAACTGACTAACCTAAGTCTTCCGGAGTAGAGAAGAGCAACGAGAGTGGATATAGAAGCGGAAAAGAAACTCCCGATCGTTCTCGTTGGCGCAATATCCACTACTCGACAAACTCGGTAAAAGACTAACGCGGAAGGGGAGGATAGAGAGATGGTACGCCATCGATATATACCAACTTTCTGTGTTTCTCTTTCCCCTGTGTGTGTATTTTATCTCTCTTCCGAGATCACAAACGAGAGTTACGTACCACGATGGATATGAAGCTTTCACGAGAAAATAAATATTGCCGTGAGACACGAGTATCGAGATATTTGACCAATCGGCAAATGAGACATCGAACATCCAATTCGATGAAAGAGGGGATGAAATATGAAGCATTTTTAGAGTCGGGCGTTTTGCGAGAACAGTGGATTAACGCGACAAGTATGCGAGAAGCTTTGGGGAAACTATCGATCCCCTTAAGCTTACGATAGAAGGTCAGTTATTAAGGGGTGGTTTGGGTGATCTAAGGTCGCAGCTTTGAAGGCCCGTCAAATAAAAGATCGGAAGAAATAAACGCGAAAAGGCAAACGGTGTAAGTAAAGTTTCTTTCGCCACCCTCGCGAGTTCGATAACCCTGTGGGGCGCGAATTTTACACTTATATCTCGATCCCCTTTCGAATCATTGAACCCCTGCAAATTCGGCCGATTCTTTCATCCCTTTTCAGGACGAAAAACCTACTGTGATTTTATTATCAACACTAAATATTTTGCGGTGGTAACAATTTTTTTTTTCATTCGAAATACTATTTTAAAGAAAATATGCGAATCACGATGAGTGATACGGAAAAATATGACGATCGTTCGGCAGAAATGTATGACGATTAAAATTTTTTTCACGAAACACGAAAAAAAATTGTACATTGAAATCGAATCGTTTAGGATTTAACGTGATTTTTTTTCATCTCGCGAAAGAAGCATAAAAAAAATTTTGGGTAAATTTGAAACGAATTCATTCGTTTTTCACTTTCGTAATATTAACCCCTTAAGGTCTCCGAAAAGAGAAGTTAAAATCAATTTATTTATCGTTCGTAATTAATATCAAACCACAGAACCCAAAATAAGATGCTTCCGTGCAAAGATTCAATCGGATTAAGAGATTAACGTCGATATTCTTAGAATCATCCCCCGAAAATTCAGTGATATTAAAACGTTCGTTGGGCGTTGTAAGGCCCGCCGTTACCCCTTTAAAAATTTGCAAATACACGAGTGAAGTGTGAATTTATTACGGTTCTGTTTTTCACGCTTGCGTTGATGTCGCTACTGCCGGCTTTTGCCGCTTTCCTGCTTTTCTCCGTTGCCTTCTCGCCGCGCGGCGTTTGTTCTTTGCCACAGCTATATCCCGCAGTATATACCCTCTATCGCTACACTAACGCTCCCGGGGCCTCCCACCTACGTTCGCGAAATGGAAAAACGGTGGCCGTACTACCCGCGCGGTCGAGGTACGGCGTGCCGCGAGGATTAGCATAGCACCCCCCACCCTCATTAAAATACAAACACCATTCTCCGGTCCGCGAGATAGAAAAGCTCGGGAAATTCGGGAAAAGCTCAACCCAACGGCGATCCACAGCGCCCTCAATCCCAAGATCACACGGTGGGTGGGGGAGGAAGGGAAGGGGAGGGGCAGAGGGGTAACTCGCGCTGTGTAGCGTCGGTGCAACCACCCCAAGCGAATCCCACCCCTGCGACGCGACTATATCCCACCGACCGTCCGGACCGAACAACTTTTAATCTATATTCGTTAAGTCGCCCTAAAGTAACTTCGCCGCGGCGTCTGCGTTAATTTTATAATATTCGACGGAACGCCAGACTGCCAGAGCTTCAAAAAGTCTTCTACTCAAAGTCAATCTCTGCGCAATCCGTTCCTCTTTCATCCGCCGCATGCTGTCTATATATACAATACGAGGCTTTAATGTACTTTACTTTATTTTATTCGTGATATTTATTGATTTTGGGTTCTCCTTGTTGTTTGGTGGGGGTTGGCGATTATCGGAGAAAAAAGTGGGGAATTTTTTTTTATTGAAATATATCGAATAAATAATCTTTTGCGATTTTTTGTTGATTATAGTGATCTCATCGCGTAAAATTTTTTGCTTTTTTTTTATTTCAATTTTTTTTTTTTACGAAAAAAAAAAATCTTTTCGATTTTTTTTTTTTTTTTCTTAATAGGATTTTTCTTATCGATACGAAAAAATCAACGCTTTCCTGACATTGGCAAACGCGCTGTTAAAGTACGGAGATTTTTGGGGGTAGAAGAGTGGGAGGGGTGAGAAAAAAACGGCGAAGATTCGAAATGTAAGGGAGGAACGACGGCACAGGAATGGCGTTCAATGATTCTGGTATTGGTATCGGTTGACGGGGTTACGATTGTACGAAACGCGGAAAACTTTCCACCGGAAGACACTACTGTTTCCGCCTCGCCGATCACCACATGCAAATGCTCTTTTTTCTTCCCTTCTTTCGCGAAACCGTCTACCGAACTCGAGAAATTTGTATTTTTGATACATCGAGTCGGTACGGTAAAGTTGACCGGTTTACTACAATTCTCGGTGCGGAAACTTTAGCGCGTATTGTTGTAAATCGAGTCAACTTCATCGAGAGGATCCCGTGCTGTTAGGCAAAAGATACGTAGAACTGGGAAAACGTACATTCCTTGTATCCCATGTCTTTTGCCTTTGCAATATCATACAACGAAATTTACTCGCCGCCTCACCGGCGACTACGCATCGTCGATTGTCCAGAAAATTATCGATTTTTTTTTTTATAACAATTCCACGTGTGTTAAAAAAAATGAAAAAAAAATCGAAAAAAAAAAACTATAAAGAAAAACACAAAAAAACGCAAGCTATCTGTATCAATGGAATTTATGGAACGATCTTTTACGGTCCAATTTCGCCGAAAAAGAAGCAAATAAAAATCGTTGAAATCAACCGATTGATATCGATGTTCTGTTCAAATTAAAAGAAAATTCACGTTACATCGCATAAATACAACTCTATAAAAATCGATCAACGCATTTCTCACATCATAAAAAATTTCGATCCCACGAACGATGAATACCGTTCAACAAAGTGTATTTTTTTTTCCGCGAACGTTAAAAAAAAATGTTTGAGATATCAGAGTGAACGATGGTTTCACAATCAAAGGAGAATTTGTAGCTGAAGTAATCGACGACGTAAAAAAATTTTATTCAATTTTATTTTTTTTTTTTATGGCCGAAAAACAAATATTTGCAACGATGTTGCATCGAACGCGGCGTACGGAGAGTCCCGCGAGTGGGCGGAAGTTGTTATTTTTTCATGAACACCGATATAGGGGTTGTAAATCCGACGTGGGAATAGGGAGGGAATAGAAACGCGAGAAGATGAAGTGGGGAATAGAGAGAAAAAAAGTCGTATATATAGGATAGTTTCGTCCGGAGATGCGAAGTCAGCGAATAAGACAAAGCGGACGGACAGACGTCGCTTGAGCCTCGAGCGCGCGGTCAAAGGAAAACTACCGCGATTGCGATATCGGCCGGCTATATCGCCGTCGCTGACCTTATAGACCACGAACAGCAAAAAAAGAAAAAGCAGAGAGGGAAAAACCAGCCGTAAACAACCCTCCGAGAAGAGCGTATACCACCATCTCGCCACTGGCCTCCCAGAGGGGTTTTCGTTCCGCACCGCGAGCGCCGAATTACGGTCATCGGTTTAACCGTTGCTTTAACGACCCGCACTTGTTTACCGATCACGAGAAAATCTAACCCCTCGAGCAACAGTAACGCATCAACGGCACGTGGTAACATTGCACCACGTGATGTCGGTGAGAAACACACTAATCGAGGAATTAAACGAGACGAGAAGACAACGAAAGGAAAAGCAGGCAGAGGATACAACTCCGCGAAACTCCGTCGAAATATCTCCCCCGTGACTCGTTAACGTTAATTCTCGCATTCTATGAGAATTTTTCTCATAACTTGCCGATATCTGATTCAAGAGTTTCGGTAGTCAACTTTACCGAAATGTATCTTATATCGCGTATAAACAAATATTTTTATCGAAGATATCGAAAAATAAACAAAATTTTGCGCTATTTTCAAATTCCATGTTTTTAAATAATCCATATAAAAAATCGAAAAAAAAAAAAAATTTCGTATTTAAAATAACGACAGTCATTTTTTATGCCAAATCCTTGTTTATAATGATTTTATAACCATTTTATCAAAATGGACCTTGAGATTCCGCGATCTTTTTTTTTTTTTTTCAAATTTTTTTAACCTCATTTTCCTGCTAAACGACTACATTTATGGTGGTTTCACTCACAGCAAAAGAGATCTTTATTCGGTTAATATATGTGCATATCTATTTTTTTTCGTACGGTTTGTGAAAATCGCAGTTCCTAGATAAACAACACGATGAAACATGAAAAATAGAAAAAGGTTGAAGAACATATCGCGACCACCTGGATAAATAAAAGCTGTGGGATCGTTTACGTCGGATTGAGAAGAGCAAACGAGAGTGTATACCCTCAATCCAAGTACACGCAACGCTATGCTTGTATATTAATTATTCGAGAACCGTGCGCGCGCGCGCGAGAACCCGCCGCATTTCTTTGAAGGGTCTGTCCGTGTGATATCGTTCGTATGTGAAGGTTTTTTTTCCACTCTAAATACGCGCAGTCCGAACGTCTGACGCAAGCTCAGCAGTTAAATCCCGTGCTTTAGCGAAACAACGAGCATACGGAGTTAGATAGAGACTTTTTATCCGAGAATCTACTCTTGACTCGCGTCCTGATGTACTCCAGAAGAACTGCGCGAGTTTACTGTTTACCCATTTTCGCTATGTATCTCACACTTCGCGGACTTTCGTACGACAACATTCGCTACACACGGCGTACGGCATTCGTTTCTTTTCGAGAATACACGACGAAGAAATATTTACAAAATAACGATGTATAGGAGGGGAGCGATGGGGCAAAATGGACCATTGTTAAAAAATTTGGAAAAATTGCGCCCGTGAGATCCGCCGGGTGGAGGGATTGGTTTGCCTTACAGATATTGATGTACGGAGATCGGAGTAAGTTGGCACACGGGGCAAATCGAAGAAAAGCGGTAAAAAAAATCGGATATTTGACACAATGGTAACGGTACCTTAAGGAATTGGAGTACATACTACGATATGTGATTTTTTGGATTGTTATACTCATTGCCTAAAATTTCTGATTTTTTTTACGACTTGATTGCGATTTTTTGTGTGACTTTTTTAAAATAGTCCATTTTGCCCCTTTTTCTGTACAACGGGAAAAAACGCATGCATTCACATCGCCAGATGTTTCGGGCACATCGTCACGTCGAAAAGCACTCCGAACTCATTCACGCTTCGTTTTTTTTTTTTTTTTTTTTTTTTTACGATATATAGATATTTTTTTTGCTACCGAATGGCTTTCCACTCACTTTTGAGAGGAGGTTTGGGTGGTATTGGGATTTAAGGGATGAACGATATCGAGAAAGAAAAAAGGTCGCCGCCGCTGTTCCTTCATCCGCAACGGAGATTTTCTTTCATCTCTTTATCGAGTATCGAGCGAACGGTCGGCGCACCGCGTTGATATATACATATGCAGAGTCGATATCTTTGGGTAGTTACTCTCTCGTCGAAGCTTACCTTTCGGGTCCTGAGAGTCTCGAAAAGATAAGAAGCGTCGAAGGTGTCGACGACGAGCGTAAGGATGGTGAAGGGGTTTCACGGTGATAATTTGGCGCTGTAGTCGACGATAACGGTGGAACGCCCCACGTGACTATGTCCTCTACGCGTACGTAAAACACCGAAAGTGCTTGCGTTCGTTTTATTTCAAGCGAAAAAAAAGAAAAAAAGAAAGCAAAATGTCCCTATTTCGACTTTATTACCGGTTTGGGACCAAATTTGGAAACATATCGTACGAACAATCGAAGTATCGCATTTAAAAAAAAAAATTGTTACGTCTGTTTCAACTCGCCCCGCGTTTCGACTGATAGTCTTCGCTGCCAAAAAACTCAAAAAAATTCGAAATAAAAAGAAAATCGGACATTTTTTTTTTTTTTTTTCGTAAAAAACCATTTTCGTTTATATCTGGTATTGCAAACATTTTTATGGAAATCGACGAAATTCATAGCGCAGAAACGTTTATTAGTTCGAATAAAGCAGAAAAATAATGAGCGAAGCTTCACGAGAGCTCAGCAAATTCGGCTTGCGACTGTAGAGTCCGGAAACGTGCATACGACATAATGAGAGAAGATCGAATGGCCGAAGGGATGATAAGTACCAAAAGACCCACGAACATTCGGTAGGTGTGGCTAACGGTCGAGTAAATGAAGGGTCGCATTACGAGTTAATGTTCAGCTGTTACATGTAATTCGACTTAATTATACCTGCGTAGCCATAGACAGCGATGTACGAAAGTGAACGCGCGACAGTTGGTTTCGGCCGAACGACGACGATTCCAAAGCTTACATCCGGTTATTCGTATATAGCAAATTAATTTATCCCATATATATATATTTCTCCAACCCTTTCCTCGAAATCGCAACAAATCGATCGATGAAACGTATTTACGTTAATTTTTCAAGGCGCATTATTCATTATACTTTTTTGTCGGTCGTTGTACGCCTCATGCTAAAACCCGAAAAAAAAAAAAAAAAAAAAAAATTTAACGCGATTATCTTAAATTCGGATGTTAAGGGATTAGCGATGAACAGTGAAGTTGAAATTTCATCCCGAAAATATAACTTTATAATTACCCAATTACGCGTTAATAGATTTCACCGTATACGCAAGCAATTAAATTGACTTTGAAAAAAAAAAAAAAAAACACAGAAACATAATGAAAAGCAAACTTGCGCGAGATTCCGCGATTTCGACGTTAAGGGCTTTCGCACGAAAATTAGCAAATGCGTTTTGCCACATTGAAATACACACATTTTACTCTGTTATATACGATATGATGCGGAGGCCAAACCTCGCCTGGGGGCACTCGATTCTCTCGCTCTCGTCGGAGAAGCACTCTGATTCCCTCGTGTAGCAGAGCCGCGGGAATGTACTAATGGGAAACGAAACAACGAGCGGAAAAGGTACTGCTGCTCGGTGGTTTACAGAAAATCTTCACAAAGTGATAGCCTCCGGACTCATTTTCATCGGTGGTACCGAACCACCGGAAGGTTCCGTTTCGCGAATGCTTACTCATCATAGATACTCACATTTATCTCTCGCTTGACCGTCGAAAAATAGAATATTTATTAATAAATCGTAATTTCTATTCAGCATCGCCGAAGTAGCCGCGTATTTCCTTTTTTTTTTTTAAGGATGTAATTCATCATCTTCCGTCGGAATGATTTATCGTTACATCGAAAAAAAAAGGTTCGCATTCGACGATTTCGGGCGAAATTTTTTTTTTTTTTTTCGAGAAAAATAATCCTATTACTGATTTCACGCGATTTTTTGTTGGCAACCGTGTTCCGATCGTGTAAAAAAAAATGTCTTACTTTTTATTGAAAAAAAAAAAATTTTTAGGGGATTTTCCTCCTGTTACTCCAAATAACTTCCTTAGACTCGATCGGTATCGAAGTACCGCCACTTCGATTACCAAAACTACGGCATTCACCCTCAGCTCACCAAGTATATCTAATCTGCGTACTGACCCCTTATTCTCGTTCTCCTTGCGAGTACTTCGGGTATTTTCTTCATCCCTTTCTCTTGCCATTCTCGATCCGTTCCTCTCTCTGCTTCGCGTGCCCCCGATCTATATATACCGAATGCTTTTACGTACAACGAAGAACCCCGTAGAAGTTTAACCACGAGAACACGCAGCAAGAGCGCCATCAACTACCCTCGAAGGCTAACGGGACTACTCGAGCGTTTGAAGGGCGGGAGAAAGGTAACGAGGGAGAAACCGGGAGAGCGCGCGAGCGACGGAGAGATTGAACGATGCAAAGAGAGGTCCGATGAAACTGGCGAGACCGGTGGCAAGATTACGGCAAAGTTGTGCTCATTTAAATAATGCGCACAATAAAGTATGCAATGCCTGAGGAGAGAAGAGACGGGTAGGAAAGAGAGAGACGCGGACTAAAAGGAGAACGAAGAAGAAGAAGATGAGAAGGGAGTTTGGGTTGTCGGCCCGGCGACTCCTGCGTGCCGCCACGGCTACAGGACTCGATGTCTTGGCACTCCGGGGTGCAGTCACGTACCAGAAAAGGCAGTGCTTCTCTATCCTATACCCATACATATACGGAATGTTTACACACGAAGCTACCACCTCGCATTCTTGAAGACGAAGGGCTAAAGCTCGCGCGCGATACAGTCTCAGAAACGATGGAAATACATGTACAACAAGGGATGAAGGGAGAGGGAGGGCGGCAGTCCCAATGGGCTATACGGATGCTACTGCGACTGATCTCTCTCGCGCTCTTTCGCTCTCAGTTACTCCTTTGAACCCTTTCTTTGGTATCTGTGCGCTCTGAGCGCTCCTTCGAGTCGCAGAGGGTTAAACGGCTCGGGCCACGCGGAGGGCTCGTCACGCGAATCTTTCGGAGATTGTCTTCCAGATTAGCGGCAGATAAAGGTGAGGCGAGAGGGATGAAGATTATCGGGAACAGTTTTTTTTTTTTTTTTCATTTTTTTTTCACGAATTTTTTATAGAGGGTAGTTTTTGCGATGATTTGAAAGATACTCAGGAAATGCAGAAAATCTCGTGCTATGCAAGAAAAAGGCGGCGCATTAGTCAGTCGAATATATAATGATATATGTCTAAAAGTTTTGGGTCGGACATCGCTGATGTCAATCACTGCACCATCTGCTTTAACCCCCACAGCAATTCTTGTTCCGTTCAATCGATCGCAATATTCAAGGTCGTCGGAATTTTCTATGGCTGAACGTTACGCTAAGTGGTGATAGGGGCGCACTTTCGATTGGGCGGTAGGGATTCGCAACTAAATCTCTTCTTCGCGTAGCAAAACTTTCTTTTTCTTTCTCGTTCGGAAATCATCCCCAAGAACTCGATACTACGACACCCACCAACATCGACGCGTATACATGTGACGCCATTTTTCGGGTCTATTTTTTTTAGCGCGGAACCGAGAGGCAAAAACCGTTCGGGACTGAAATCGACTGTATTTAAGGTGATTCATCGTCAATTTTTTTTTTTTTTACTATCATCCAAATTTTAACGTAAATTAAAAAAAAAATGTCATCCCTCTCTTTTCTTTTGCTTTCTCACGCGGATATCTATATAGAGACGGGGGAGACGTATCGATTCTCTTTGAAACACGTATACCACACACCGAGAAAATATTCGAATGAGGACGATGTTGGCGCGCGGGGGGTTGGAAGAAAAAATAAGAATAGTAAATAACGCATTTGAGTAATAGGGGAGCTGCTCGCGCTTTGGGTTCGTTCTCCGTTGTAACTCTTGGAATATAAAGAGCAACGGGAAGGATAGGGAGTGTTGAAAATGAACGTAATGAAAAACTGAGGGGGAAGGGTGGGGGTGGGAGCGGTTGCTTAAATAAAATAAAGGTTGTCGGTGTATTATTGGCCCGAAGGCGGCTACGCTATGCTGCTGACTACCACTGTCTTTTTTTCACTCTCTCCTCTGTACCATCTTCTCATTTCTTTTTTCCCTTCTCTCTCTCTCTTTCCTACCCTTACCTTCGGCTCTTTCCGTTTTCTCTTTTATCTTACCGCCACCTTCTCTCTTCGCTCGCCGCTGAATTTATACACTTCATTCCGCAGTGGACTGTATTTCACTTTATAATAAGAGACTCAGTCCCATTCGTAAACCCGTTTGTATACGATTATTTGCTTTTATATATGAAAGCCACTCACTTGGCCAACAGCGGTGTCAGCGAGCAACTCACAAGGGTGAGGAGTTATCAAGGGATGATACAGAACAGAACACTTCTTCATGCCGCGAGTTACGACCGTAAAACTTTGTCATTGTCGCTTGGATATAATCTTAGCAACAACGGGAGAAAAATGTACGCAAAAAAATACGAAAGAGAGCGTAAAGTTAACTTCCGACTGTGCAAATCGACGTTTACCTTCGTAATTTTGAAAAATTCCTTAACATAAAAAAAAAATACGAAAATAAAAATTAATTTGATGCATCATTTTTTTTGCTCATAAACCGCGACTTAAAAAAATCGCGATCTATTAAAAAAAAATAATAATTTCGAAGGGTCGAAATTTTTTTTTCGACGGAATCGGAAAACGCGAATTTTTTTTTTTTTTTTTCGTGCGATAAGAACCAAATTCCGAGAATTATTTGCCGGCGCTATTGCACCCTTTTGAAACACGACATTAAGACTCATTTAATTTACACTTTTTGACCGAATTAAATCAGCGCGTTGGCCCCCACGGAGAAATCCGGGGGTTGGAGACGGGAGTTAAACAGAAGCGACAAAAAAAATGACATACAACCGGAGCAGCAAAGAACGCGAAGAGATTTACATATCCGCCGGTATAATCTCTCCGGCTACCGAACCCTTCGGGACTCAGTTTTCTTTTTGCTCGCGCTGTGTCCTCGAGTACTGTAATGCAACGTTAATTCGAGAAAATCGCAAGGGTGTCAAACAGAAGACAAATTTTTCATCCATTTTCTCGGGAATTATGACGCATCAATAATTAATCGATTTCAATAATTGACGATAACGAAGAAATTCGATAGGACAATTATAGATAAATTCATAACGAAAAGCGAGAATCGAGAATCAGGTTAAACGGTCAAAAAGTGACGCGATAGATTGGTCCACTCAACAAGAATCAAAGAAACGTGACAATGCAATTTCCATCGAATTTATTGATGATGAAATCCACTGTCGAATGATTAAACTCAATTTAACCGAAGACTTTACAGCGTTGTTCGCCGCTGTAGCATCGCGTAATAACTAAAGGGATACGGAGGAAAGGGGAGGGGAGGGCGGCAGGGGGTTGTTGAGGCCTATCAGATAAACAGAGAGCCAGTCATGCAGGTGTTGTCACTGATTTATGGCGGGCAATTAGAATCTGAACGCCTTATTTGCCGGGATAGGAGGTATCCTTCTCGTTTTCCTCCCCCGCCAAGCCGGCACATTCGCTCGAGTGTCGCGAACATGCGAGCATTAAGGGATCCTAATCTACGTCTGAAAGCACCGCACTCCCTCGAAGCACTCGACTTCTCTGCTACTGCATATAGAAGTCTCTCTTTCTCTCTGCTACCGGCGTCGAGTGCCTAAGCCTTAATTCAACGTAATTGCTTCAGGCTAAACACGACTGATCCCGAGAATATATCGTTAGATGCACTGCCAGTAGATACGGACAATACAGGTCAGACACGGTTCCGATTTTTTTTTTTTTCGTATCTAATGATATTTTTAATTTAAAAATAAACAGAAAAATTTTGTAATAATATTTTTTTTAATGGATTTAATTAATTAATAACTTATCATTATTATTGTTAATAATAAATGAATAAATAAATAATAATTAATAAATTGCTATTGATTATTAATCATTATGGAGGTAATTTTTGAAGTCCCTTTTTAATATGAAATATTCATTTCTACGCAAAACGGTAATTTCAGCTTAGCAATCGTTTGTTTTTCCAATAATGTATTATAATGAAATTAAACAATTGCAACCACTATGCAGATGAGGAGACCTCTAGACACGCATTATTATTGAAAAGCTTTCCGTTTGACAATTGACGAACGGCGTTTCGATTGGACTTTCTAAGAGCGCGAGACGTTTGACGTCCTCGAGATAATTAGACAATTAATAATTTCCCTTAATAATAAAGTCTGAATCTGAATAATAACGTTCGTTATTCGCTCATTTCTGTAAGTGCAATGCGAATGTTTCTAACATAGAGATTCCCAAAATATAAGGAAATTTTGAGTTCATTTCGTAAAAATTTGAATAAAATAATATTTTCCCGTTTATGCGGATGAAGAATATCTCTTGTCGGAGGTTAATTTGTGTTCCAAATTGCAAAACTATTGCGAAAGAACGACTAAAACAACCAGAAAGTCGGAAAAACGGTTTTGGAAAAATTGCCCCGTAACGCAGATTGGGAATTCGGATTCCTATCTAACAACTGTTTCTTATGCAAAAATCTCTACAAACGCTGTCTTCGTAGAATAATTATCATAATGTTGCATAACTACTTTTGCGCTCAATACTCACTGAGAAATTATTCGCTTCGTAAATGGGGTGAGAAATCCTATTCCCGAAAACCTATAAAGTTTCTAAGTTTCCTGACGTAATGCCGATGAAAAGATCGCAAAATCTCCAACATGTTTGGTTTTTAACTGTTTTTCATTTTTTCTTATATATTTCTCAGGTAAATGGTAAATAGACGTGAAGTAAATGAATAAGAAAACATCGAAACCGAATGGAGAATCGCTTTCAAAATTGTTTCGATGATTTCCGGCATCATATTCCGCATCGACGAATGATGTGAATTGCATGTGAATTGATCCTAAAAAAACGGAAATCAGACTGGAAAAACAGTGAATGGAATGGCCATTCCAGACGACGCGGTCTAATGTAGGATTCGTCTTATTCCTACTTAACTGCAAACAGACTAATGATATTTAAGACGGCAACGAAACTATACAACTTGGAAGTTGAAACATCCCGCGACATAGTTGTTGAATGATAAATCAACTCGACAAATACCCTATCGGTTCTAATTTCGTCTAAAACCGTTAATAGGAAATGATCAATTAAACGCCAATAACTGTCTTCGGTGTCGGCGTTAACCCAAAACCCGTTATCGAGTTCCTACACAACCCCTATTCCCGTGCCATCTGAAGATAAAGGAGCGCATGGAGATCGTTGAAGGGACGAGCATAGAGTAGCGAAAGCGTTTGCTTACCACGTTGTGACGGAAGAAAATTAAATTGGTATAAACACAGTAGGTATAGGCGACCAATGGCAAGAGAAAGGTGCTTTCTACCCCTCTTTCTCATCCGTGTACTCGATTATATCGGGCAATGAGCTTTCAATAAATTCAACTCGGCTGGTGGTGTATACCGGTGGCAAACGGGGCCTACCGATTGTTTTCGCGAGTTCTGGGATAAGGACACGAACGCGGAAATGAGTTAAAGGGGGCGAACGATTCCACGGAGAATCGGGCAGAGTTGGGTTTGGGTAAAGGCTTTGGTATGAGAATGAAACGAGTGAGAAACTGTTATAAGGGAACGACGAAAGTGGGAGTAGACGAGTGTATAGGTCCGGTGTGCTCCCGTTCATCGGACATTTATCCAATTAACCGGTTGGAGGCCGAGTTACTGCGCCTGGGAGTTAGGAGATCGTTTTCTGTATATACATAGACGTGTACATGGTACATAATACGGTATTGGTACATCCCCGGCCCGGCGCTATCCGTATTTGCCGAAAAATGTCTATCTGTATCGTTGAGCGTGTGCTAAAATTTTTTTTTCGATATACGGCGCGGAACCGTTTTCCATGAGTTGAGGCATCAAGGGAAAGCAATGTTAGTGATGGATTTCTGAAAAAACCCCACGAAAACATCGAGTTTTTCATGTAAATGCGGTTAATGCCTTCTGCAGGGGTGCAGAACGCTTGCAAGTGACTTTACTTAAACGCTATCAACTTTCCACGATACTGGTACATTGGTACAGCGACATCCTATCAATTTTCAAAGTTAATTCACCGCGGTAAACGACCAACCGTTCATACATCATTCCATGTTCATTTCCAAATAAACCATTGGCCGTTTAAGTTCAGCGCTGAGTATGTTGAAATGTTGATCTGTTATGTTTAATTACAGAGGCTGATATTGACGGGTCGGTATGCGTCGAGAGGGATGAGAGCGAAGGGGGTGGATTGGTTGCTTGTTCGCAAAGTCACCCCTTTCTCCGAGAGGGTCGGGGGTCGAGCGTTAGTCCTGGAGGATGGAGGGTGAGACGCGCGGAGGAGGAGGTCGCGAAACGACCGAGGAGGCGCCCGTCGCTGTCGAACGAAATGGCCAGCAATATTGTCGCCGGTGCTGCTGCTGCTGGGAGGGATTCGCGCCATAGTCAGATAAAGAGAGACAGAGATGAAAAGGGACAAACCTCCAGAATGAAAGGGGTGGAAAAGGTGAGGTATAGAAATGGGGAAAGATAGAAAGAGAGCGACAAGGCTTTGGCCGAAGGATCAACGGGGCTACGGGAGGGGATACGGAGTGACACGGGAAATTAATTATACGCTTCTGCGAAAGTCGCGAACTCGGATAGAACGATGCCAGAAGCCTTGCACTCGCCTCAGTCGAGTCGACTACGTAACCAGCTGCCCCACTCCCGCCTCCCACCCACAATCACCCCTTTCAACCCCCAACGGCATGCTACGATCTCCCGCTCCCTATAGACCAATGACGATAATAATTCTGCTTCTGCAGTCTTCTGCTCTCTTCTCGACTCATTCTTTTTCTTTCATTTCGCTACCTGCTTTTTTTATGCTTCATCGCAATCTCCGATCACCCGTTTTACCTATAACCAGCGAGAGGAGAAGAGCGAGAGAAGTATGTAAAAAAATTGAGGCGCGTGTATCGCTGACTCTATCGCTCGAAGATCAAAGGCTGCGGAATACTATGAGAACTGAAGAAAATTAATTTTCTGCCGCTAATTTTGAATCTTGTCGGATGCGATAAAGTTGACGATTAATCTTTGGCGAACTCTGATTTTTTTTTTATTCCCGGTTATTTAATCGTACAGAATTTTACACTCTATTTTACAGCTTCAGCCATCGTTTTCGAAACAAAATTCGATAATTTGAATATGAAAAGCACTCGGGTAGTGGTGAAGTATCGGAAAAAATCACTTTTGTAAAATAACCATTTTACATTTACATTAATTACCAACGATTCGCGGAAATATTGGATTGACATTCATTTTAGCAATAAAACGATTCAAGTTTTTTGTTTCGTAATTTTTTTTTTTTTTTTTCGAAAATTAGTGCACATTACCCTCTCCACCATTTTTTTCGAAAAAATGAATACTTTTATGAGAAAAAAAAATTTGGTTGATAAAAAAAAATTCTTGGAGTTAAAGGTTCGAAACTTTTTTTTTGTATCAAAATAATAGCCGCCATTTTTTAAATTTTGTTAAATTACTCGGAGAGGCTTTCGATTGAATAAACGAAGAGCTTAGGAACGTTACAATCTTTGCTACGGCGAGGTAACAACTCCGGCGTCCCCTCTAATGCTGAATAACGACTCTTATTAAGGGCGCGAGACCGCGAACTACCCTTTCCGGAAATGCCGTTACAAAGATATTACAGCGAAACAACCAAAAGCTTCGACAATCAATCGGAGGTATACAAATCTTTTATATAATATAATCATAAATAATCGCGAAAACAGCAGCCGTTAGACATTCTATGACTCCATTACTACAACAAGAGCAGTCGCCGCGAAATAAATTAACTAACGAGAGTCTGCAGAGATTTTGGTGAAAATTTCGCTAACGAGGGGTTATTAATTTCCGGTGTCTTAAATCAAAGCGAACCGAGAAACCGCCACAGCACCGCCACAACTACGAGACGATAAACAGATTTCGAAGCCTCGCCGTTCCTTTCCTTTCTCAACTCCATTTGTTTCCGACAAAACATCCCCCTCTCTCATACCTTTGGTAAATATCTCGAAGGTGTTTTACGCATTTCGTTCCTTCGTTACCCTCCGATCCACGATGGTTATTCGCCACGCGATGGATTCGATAAACAAAGGGGTGTTAATGTATTTCCCTAAGTCGACGGAGAACCAGAGAGCTCCGGAAAGTACTGCAGGGCATCAGAACCACGCGAGAGGGTTGAAAAGGATAAAGAAGTGAAAAATTTCAGTTCGAAATTTTTTTCTTTTTTTTTTTTTCTTTTGCAAAACTTTCACGACCGGCGTAGAAGCCGCGAAAATTCGCATTAGAGTTTATTCTTTAAACAAATAAACGTGACTCGCGAAGAATCGAAGGAACGGAAGAATAAAAAAAAAATCTTTTCACCGCGAAAGAAGCGATTGTCGAAGGGTGAAAGAAAAAAATCTTCATATTCACCAGCAGCTGCCGGTGTCGCGAGAGAACGGCAAAAGGAATACTTTCTTCGGCATGAAATCGAATTACGGCTTTGCCGCTGATGGTGGGAGAGGGCGGTGTGAAGTGGTTCGAGATTTTTTTTCGGGGGTTGTGCAATCGGGTGACGAGAGAGACAGCTGACGGAGGGATTCATTCCATCGTATTTCATTCTTTTCGAGACTCAGACTCGAGCCGCGATACGGATGAAGTCCCGGAATACGCATTCGCGATCATTTTGACGTGACGCTAAATGAGAAGCGAGAAATCAAGTGCTCGTAAAGATCGCGAGTAACCTTCGCGGAAACCCTCGCGAAATGAAGAATACTGAAATCTCCGAACGCCTTATTTTTTAAAGCTCCGCGCTTAAAATAAATATCACGTTCCTTCCGGCATGTCGACGACGAAAAGTAGTCGGCTGTGTGATACCACCAGTGGCAATATATAGGATATGAAATTAAAGGGAAAAGGGAGGCGATACCTAACGAAATGTTACATTTTTTTTAAGTGTTAATAAAAATTAATAAAAATTTAGGTATTAATTTAAAAAAAGAATAATTTCATACATTTTTTTTTTTTCGTTACCGAAATAATTATTTCCGAAGCACAACTCAATTATTTCGGAGAAACAGAAGAAAAACTGAGAGACTTTGTTTTTTAAATTAATGAAATGAAATAATCGCGAATTTTTTCGATTTATCGCTATTCGAACGATACGTACAGCCAAACGCGCGATATATCGAGGAGTCGAAATTCTTTTCTCGGACGTAAAGGCGCCCGAAGCACGAAGATACACAAATCTTTTTTGGTTCGGCGCTATGGATGGTTGGACAGCGGAACTCGGTAATGGATCCCCGGATGTAGTCGGTAAGGGAGTGTTTCCGGGGCACTCGGGAGCCACGAGAATACCATACTTCACCCTCACACGATACACTCCCTCCCACCCCCGCCTCCCACCGTCCCGATACCAGTTCAGAGGGTAACCCATAGCAGCTATACAGCTCTTTATCTTTTCTCGTTCTACAGCGCGAAAGAGAGCGCGTTACAGATACAGAGCAGCAAAGATCGGGCGCGAGAAGTCGCAGAGAGGCTATGAGAGAAACGAGAGGATACCCCCGCAGTACGTATTTCATCTGTCGCGCCCCACCGGCGAGCCCCCGGGAAAAACTTCGGCGATTTTACTGCGTCGCTTTCCCGTTACTTTACGACGCTACGTATAAATATATATATATATATATATAGCGCTATACATATATATACTTATATATATGTAGAGAATATACATCTGTACGTTATACTTTGACTGCTATACATATATAACAAGTCACATTATGTATTCCGTACTGTTGTATATCGTTTGGTATTCCGTGACAGTGTCGATGATGCTTTACCGATCGTATCCGACGATCGAGGGTACGAAACGAAAAAAAAAAATGCTTCAAGCGCGAAAGTGGCAAAAACGACTTGGGGTATCGTCGTCGAGAGCCCAGCGGGGGGCTGTAATGGCTCTTGCAACATCTTGCAGAGCAGTTCGCACTCTCCACCCACCGGCCCGCGGCACCAACCCCCGTATCATCTATTCGTTGATTTTTTTTTCTTTTTTTTTTCTCACGCACCCCATTTTTTCGGACGCGCAATGAAAACTCAAACTTATTCTCACCAACGACAGCGAAAGGTATAACGTTACATCGCGAACACGTTTCCTCGAGTACTCGATACACGAACTCCGAAAAAACTCCGAACTCCGATCGTTCCGAAAAAATATTTATTTCAATGAGAAACTTTTCATAAAAGAAAATAAACAAAGTTTCTTGGGATGATGTGAAATTAAAGAAACAATTATGAATTGTGCGGGAAATTTTTTGTTTAAGTGAAAAAAGCTTCGATCGTCGAAGACCCAAAATTGCTATCGATATTTTAGAACGAAAAAATAGTTTTTTTTTTGGTAAAAAACATCGAATCACTAATTCCATACGATTGTTTGTCCGTACAAATGTTTTGAATCTGTAAATTAATCTTCTCGACCGATGATAAAAAAATGCCGGCAGAGTTTCATTTTTTTTTTTTTTAATATCATTTTTCATGTTTTTTCTATTGGCGAAAAAATGTCATTTCTTCTACAGTGTTTTTTGCCTAAAATCGCCGATAACTCTTCTTAAAATTTTATTTCGTTTATTGGTTAACGTTTTTACTTCCCGTGCGATTTAAAGATGCGGCGTGTAATGCCAAAGGATTAACAAATTTACGAAATGCAGTGAAACGCGAGATTTTGAAGACGACGTACGCGACCCGAAATTTGAAGAAAAAAAAAAGAAAGAAATCTTTATTCGTAAATATATCACTTTTATATATCGTTATGGGGCGTATAGTTTAGTGTAGCGTTCGAATACGACGTTTCACCCCTCCATCCCCATCGCCATTCACCCCCTTCGTCCACCGCCTCCCTACATCGGCTTTTTTTCTTCTTCTTCGGCACCTTTCCTCTTTTTCTGCTATACACTTTATACGCGAAAGCGTCTCACAACTCCCACGCAACGGAGACGCGCCATGGATATTTATTTTTATTGGAAAAAAAAATCCTCCCCTATATTCCTGAGTCAACAGATTTTTTGTCACCCATAACCCAAAATCGATTCTAACGCTACGACGATCGAGAATTCCACGGAATTATTGGTATGATATTCTAATACGTTTCGTCGTATTGTTTTTTTTTTTTTAGTAATTTTAAGTTTAACTTTTTTAAAAATTCCGAATAGCTTAAAAATCGTCGTAAATTTCGCGGATCGAAAAAATCCAAATTTTTAGAAAAAAATCCAAATAAAAAAAAAATCAAAAATAATTTTCGGAGCCAAAAAATTATTATTTTTTTTTTTTCGGTTTCGTTCGAAAGCCAAAAATACCAAAAACGCGATTTCGTTGAATCGTTGCCTATAGCACATTATATCGCTTTAATGTTTTCGCAAAGACGCCGAGGGGCACCAGCAGCAGCAGCAGCACTTCCTTTCCCCCCTCAGAAAAGTTAGCGGCCACTAGTGGGTCCAGTAAATCTTCACTCTCCTCTCGTACGAAGCAGCGAGCCTCGAAACCTGCACCGAGAAAACCTCCGACCCCTCTTCCCCGACGCGTCCTCCCGTAGCTATTCTTATTCCCTCGTTACTCGCAGTTCCTCTCGAGCGTCGAGGCTCTTAGCTCTCTCTTTCCTTCTTACTTTCCCACCCTCTACTCTCACGATTTTCCTTATTATATCGTCTTTCCACGCCATAAAATCGGAAAAGAATTTTCACCGCGCCAGCAGCCGCACCCAACCATTTCGTTACGCGGCTCAAGACAATAGAAACTAATAAATTTGATTACTGATTACGGAGCTGAATTTTTCGGGGGTCGCTGCGTTCGGGGGGTTGTATGACCTTTGGCACTCCCTCGCTGGATCCTCGTCCCTTAAATTCTTCCGCGTTTCATACTTTATCCGCGAATTTCTCGCGAACGATGGAAGAAAATAAAGTAAAAGAAACCAAAGTTCGGTTGACTTCGGTAACCGGGTATTAGACATTCGTAAATCATTGTTTGTGAGGGTTGATAAGATTCGGCGAAATAATAATACGCAGACTATTGGTATGAACGTTTTAAGGGGGGAAAACAGCGAGAGAGAGAGACGGGAATCGGGGAATATAGAAGCTGTTTAAACTTTCGGAAAAGTTCTCGAAATCTTGGAAAAGGCGAACGCGATGGGCCGCGCCGCGCCGTGACGCGCCTCTCCGTCCCGCCGCATGCTTCGTAATATCATAATATCGTAACATCGCGGTGGCAAAAACGGAATATAGACGGAGAGGAGCCGTGAGGTTCGCGAGGGAAAACGCTTCGGTGTAATTAAAGTAGAAGTGTCTTTAAAATAGCCCCCGGTGATTGCGGTGAGAAGACTCGACTCACCCATTCCCCGCGATACTTGTTACCATCCCAACCACAACCCCCGTTACAACGCCTAGAAGATTATTCAACGATACTTTCGCTGTCGGGTATTTTAAATGCGAATGAGGCGGAGTTTTGAAAATTAAAGTTGCGATCCGCGAAGAAAATGTGACACTTTCGCGCGATGTTTTGAGAAACAAATTTAAAGTCAACGGTATCGTTGATTTGATGAGAAAAGAGCGGAGTTTTGCTAACATTACGACATCGAATCCTCGATGTGAAAAACGTATGTAATCGATACTAATGGAAGAAAAAAAGTTCGTTTATATTTCAGTTGTTTATCACGTTATTAAGAAAAAAAAATAAAAATAGGAAAAATTAATTTTTGTTGTTGTTTTTTTCTACGATAACGATTTCTTTTTTCCGTTTGATAATAATGCTGTAATTTTTTACGATCGTCGAACGATTGAGAAAAAAAAATTTGAGTTTGGTCCCTAAATTTTAAGATATATAGATTTTCTTTTCATGTAATTTTGATATCAAATTCCTCGAAAGGCAATGAAATTAATTGCATTTTTCAAATATCATTTAAATTATTTTTCATAAAACAAAAAAAAAAAGTTTTTGTCATATGGAAAATTATTTATGAAAACGTGAAATGTTAAAATAGAACAAAATTGGGTTTTTACGCTATCAATTAGATCCAATAACAATTTGTTGCATACAAATGTTTGTCAGAATGGATTTTTACGATTTACTCAATGATTTTTTTTTTACCAAAATCACGAGAAATTCGTAATGTCACTTTTTTTTTTTTTTTAATTCAAATCATGAAACGGTGGTGACATCTGATAGCATTCTTCGCAATCGCAGGATCCGCGAGAGATAAAGAATTTTTAAACGTATTTTTACCTGACTTCACTGCATTGGGTAAAAGGGGAATGGATCGGTAAAACAGTTCGCGCTGTTACCGCGAAACGGCTCTCCGTAACATCAGTTTATCTGATAGTACCGACGCAGGAAAAAACAGCACCCCTTTTGTTGCGCGGGTAAGTAACACACAGTAATCTACTTAATCCTCAGTATCTCTTACGCTGAAAAAATAAATTAGAATTCCACATCGTCAATCAATCGATTAAAAGTTTAACAGAAAAAAACGTCGTGGACATAGAGTCATTTATTAATCTTTCATTCACATTTATAATTACGAAGGTACAAAGAAATCGACACCTCTTTTAAACTGAAGTCATTCTCTCCGATTTAGCGATTCATCAGTATTGTCTCAGTCCGCCGCGTCTGATGGCCGGTTGCATCATTCGATTCGGCGGCGTTATGGAAATGTCCAAGTAGTCACCTATGTTAAATCTGCAATGAAAAATAAAAGAAATTCCATTATTTTATCTTAAAAAATCGATTTGCTGAAAAAACAAAAAATATCGAAAAAAATTGAAAAGTCTACTAATGTCTTCCATATTAAATCAGCGATGAAAAATAAGAGAAATTCAACAACTTAATCATAAAATACGCATTTAAATGAAAAAAAAAATCGAAAAATATATTGTATATGAAAAAAAAAAATTAAAACTGATAAAAAAATCTATTGATTATCATTTATACTGAAATAATTACCTCGCTTGTGAGAGCGTTTTATTGTCATCAGCGCCCTTCTGTCCGGAACAAGTTACTCCGATTTCGCGCATTCGATACCCAGCGTTTCTTACCTCTGGTGTTACCAGAGAAAAATCGAAATAAGTACCCTTATTTCGCGCGTCGGGATTCACCTCCTTAACGAGTCCAGTTATTTCCCTTAGCGTTGCATCCATCCTGAAAAAAAAACAGAACGAACGTCGATTTAAGGGAAAATATTTTCGATATTTCGGAGGAAAAAAAATTGATAAATTCTTTTTCAACGCAGACAAAAGTTCGCGACTTCGAAAAAAAAATGAAATGATTATTTTTTTGACCAAAATTGCCAGAGGTATACCATGTGTAAATTTGAAGTTCGTTCGATGGCACATTTCCTCTACTGTAATCCATTATATTGTGATGCCGGCCGGTGTTGCAAAACACACGTAACAGTAGAGGACACGTCTGTGAAGAGACGCAAAAGATTAATGTTTCATTCGTCAAATATAAAGGAAGTCAAAAAAATGTAAAAAAAAAAAACAGATAAATATATAATTGGTTGAAAATTTTGAAACATTTCGTAACAAATAATTTCGCATTCCGTATGCATTAATACTCTTTTCTCGTATTACGAAAGCGATGTTTTTTTTTTAAATTCTTTACGATTTCATAGTATCCGACATTAATTTTAGACGGAATTTTAAGTGAATGAATGAAAGGAATTAAAAAACAGAGCAATTTCTAATTTCCTTAACGAGTGAATTTTGTATGTTTTGTATGTTATCAACGCAATGTTTTATGGAAAAATGTAATAATTGTAAATAAAAAAAAAAAGATGGTGAATAGTAAAACCATATTTATCACGATTTAATTTTTACTGCAATAGAAATCAACTTACTACAGCAAACGTGTTATTTTTCGTGATCACCCGTTGTAGATAAAAATAAATACGGAACATTGATACATTCTTTCAACGCAGCGAAAAATGACTGAAAACGCGAGTTATTCGTAATTTTCATTTCAGTATCGCAGTCAACAATAAAAATCATTCAAACTTTGTTTACGTTGTGCCGAAAAAATGTAGCGGCAAAATTTTAGGTTATGTGACGCGTTATGGTTCATAAGAAAAAGTCAATAAACAAACTTTTCATTTACCAATTATTAACGAAAGTTGATTCAACATTAGTACCGAACAATTGGATGAATTATTACCTTTTCTCTGTCAACCGGCTTTTCCGGGAGTTGTTTTTCGTCAACGACCATCGATTCCAAAGCCGACGCCATTTTCAATCGGACTGAAGATAACACAGATCCGTCGATGCTGTCTCGAGTGTCGCAAACGACTGAAGGAAAATCGGACACAACGTACCTGCGCACTAATGAAACGCAAACAAGCGCAGAGGGGGCGCCACTTGTACCTAAATTCGACAAAAAAATGCACTTGCAAACTTATGATATTTACTATCGACGTTGACCGAAGTAATGAACAATAAATATGAAATGATAATTGACCTTCCCCTTCGTAACATATAAAGGACATTGTCTATCGATTGATCTCAGTATCAAAGAAACACCTCACCGAGATTGACAACAACTATCGTTGTTTTTTCTCAATCGAGAAAAAATACAGTTTGCGTTTTTTTATTCAACTATATAGCGGCAACAATGGTGTATCGGTTTTTTTTCTTTCTCGTCGTGATCAACGGTGTGGCGTGTCGCGAAGTACACGATCCGACGAAAACGATAATCAACGAAGTAGTGAGATTCAACAATTTCTACGAGAGAACCCACAGTCTCGGGCGGCTGCTTCATTACGTTACAAGCAAATATTTCAAAGGATGCGACGTTGTCACTTATCACGATGAAAACCATCGCGGCAATGGGCCAATTATTTTTCGTGAACTCTACAAAAAGTTGCCATTACTTTCATTCGTCAGACGGGGCGGAAATTTAATGAATTCAAAACTATCGACGTACAAATCGATAGACAGATGCTACAATCATATGATCTTTGTGGAAGATATTTTCACTATAGAGAAGATTATTAAAAAAGAAATTCGTAACAAAGTATTAATTATCTCGGAATCGACGCCTTGGGCCGTAAAAGAGTTTTTGAAGAGTTACGCTGCTCGTTCATACATTAATTTGCTCATAGTTATCCACAGCGTGAGTCAAAGAGCGGAGGCACGTACTATTTATTTTATCCAATAATCTTAAGGCGAAATAAAAGATAAATAAAAAAAATCTACAGACTTCTACAGACTAAATAAATAGTTTTATTGTTACGGGACAGTGACAAATTAAATACTTTCATATAAATCGCCGCGTTAATTACATATTCTCTTTTTTGCAACAAACGTAAAATTAATTGGAAAAAACACGAGAAAAAAAATGGTTTCCTAGTTATTTTCTCATAAAATTTCGATATCCGAACCTTAATTTTTTAGTTTTGACTTTTTAATAAGTTCTTTCCGTTAAAAATATGAAAAAATGTATGTATCTAAAATACGAAGAAAACAAATCGAAATCGTCTATAGACGATTCGAAATATCACTTTTCGACGTTTCCGGAGAACGATTTCATGGAATCTCGTAAATTCTCTGCAGGAAGGTTCTTACTTATTATACACTCACAAGTTGTACATCGATGGCAGCGGGGCGAGTGCGCCGATTTTGATGACATCGTGGATCAACGATTCCCTAACGAACCACGAAATAGATTTATTTCCGGAGAAACTCCGTGACGGATTCAGGGGTCATCGAATTTTGATATCTGCCGTTCACAAGCCACCATTCGTCATACGAAAGTTGTGACGATAAATTACATAAAAATAATAATAATAACTATAATTAACCAATAAATTTTTAAGAATTTTTACATTTTTTTTACATCATATTTACTCAGAACGAAAAATGAGCAAACAACGTGGGACGGTATAGACGTTCGCGTAGTGCAACTGCTGGGAGAAATATTGCATTTTACTCCGGAATTCCGCGACGCCACTACAACTATGAAAAGGTTCACAGCTCGAAAAATACGCAATAAAAATCGTCGAATCGAAATATCAAATTATCTTTTTTATAGTCCGGTCGCTGCAGTCACCGGTGACGTAAAACTCGGAAACGCGGTAGCCGCGATCGGTGGAATTTACGAAACAACCGAAATCGTCTCGGAATTCGATACTCTGGTCGCTCATACGCAGGATTGCGCATCATTTATCTCATTGGCTTCCACAGCATTGCCAAAGTAATTTTTATTCCATTTTGATAATAGAAAAAACCGTTCAAAATAATGAAAAAAAAAATTCAATATCGAACAATAATCATAATAAATTTTTTTCGTTTCACAATTTTTCTCGTATAAATGCTAAACCCGAATCCCTGAAATCACAATTAATTGATTGTCGCAATTTTTCGTTTTTTTTTTAACAATACGCTTTAAAAAAAAAAAAAAAAAAAAAAAGATTTATTTCAATCTTTCGTCTCGTAGATATCGCGCTATAATGGGTCCATTCCAACTGTCGGTATGGCTGCTTCTGTGCGCAGTTTACATGATGGCTATGATACCATTATCGATAAACACCCATTACAGCCTGAAGTCTCTGTTAACTAAACCGAGCAATTTAAACTCAATGTTCTGGTTCGTCTTCTGCACGTTCACCAACAGTTTCACGGTGAAAAATCCGATGTTGAATACCGGCCTTGGAAAAAACTTTACTTCGATCCTCATCGGTATATACTAGTAACACGCGAAACCTCGTTACTGCAAAGTTAATGAAGCGATCTCGTGCCTCTTGTATAGAACCGACGAAAAAAATAAATAAAATAAAAACCTCGTCAAGGTTTACGTTGTTACACTATAATAGTAACTTTGACTCGTAACTATAGTCGTATATATGTATATATATATATATCTTTTTTTTTTTTTTATCGAGGAATCTATTGGGTGTTCACTATTATAATAACATCGTGTTACACCGGATCGATCATGGCGTTCATAATGGTACCCGTTTATCCAAACGCGATGGAGACCGCCGATCAACTGCTCAGAAATCGCTATCGAATTGGAACATTAGGTATCGGATGATGTTAAAACGTGATATTGAACGCTGCAATGGAAAAAAAAAAAAAAAAAAACGCGTAACAACTTTCCTCGTAAAGTTGTGAATAATTTTCAATATCTATTTTCTCTATACATTGATAGACCACGATGGATGGGAAACTCGTTTCAATTACACGATTATGGAAGATCCTGTGGCGGTAAAATTGTTCAAAAATCTCGAATACGTGCCGACCGTCGAAGAGGGCATTAAAAACGCTAGTCACGCGTTTTTCTGGCCTTATGCTTTCCTCGGATCTCGCGTTCTACTGGAATACATCGTTCAAGCAGAATTCACACCCAAGTAATCGTTAATTAATTACGAAATAATTACGACGGACTTTTATTAGTGAAAATGAAAAATCGATCAGCATTTTTTCGAAGATTTCTTTTACCGGTAAAAAAAAATAAATATGTTTTTTTTTTTTTAATTACTGAACGATATACTCACAGATTTTTCAGCGTAATCTATAAATAAGTAAAAGTAAGTAGTAGAAATAAAATCGAATTTATAATTACGATGTTAATGCGGATTAGAAATTCTAATTTTATCAATAAGTTTCAGATGTTTGTGGGAAATCGTGAAGGTAAATTTTTATTTTTTTATTGCATTCAGTTGGTCAACGAAGAGATCCTTAATGCATATAAGCAACGAATGCTTCGTTAATTACGGAGTGACGATTGTTTTTCCTGAACAATCGGTTTACACGCGGCCCCTCAGCGAGGTAATTATACGCGCGCGACAATCGGGTTTCACAGAAAAAATCGTAAAAGACGTCGAATGGGATGTGCAGAGATCGGCATCGGGAAAATTATTATCGGTAAAAATAGATCGAAACTCAAAAAAAAAAAAAAAAATGCAGATTTTGCGATCGTCGATATTTTACAGGTGACTCCGATCAAAATGCAAAGAATTTCCATGGAGGAACGTCAACTGACGACCGACGACGCGCAAGGAATGTTTTTGATTCTGGGTGCTGGTACTCTCCTCGGATTTTTCGTACTTTTCATCGAGTGCTGTGTTCACAGTATTTCGAAGCGTTTCAACGTGACGGACATCGTGGAAAACGAAGATATTTGTCCGGAAACATTGTACCAAAGAAATTTGTATTCTTGGATGCGAAGAAATCCTGAAAATGCCGTTAGACATAGATATTCCACGAGTAGTCTTTAAACAATGAAATTATTGTATAATATATATAATATCGTAATACGAATTATACGATTTTAATAATTATAATAATAATGATAATGTCGTCATAATTAGTTTTTGGCGATTCTGCACGCGTCGATGTTCGTTTATTGATCGATATATCGAATCATCAGGCAAAAATAATTTGACAGAAAAAATCTGAATGAATCTTTTTTTTTGAGTGAAGAATTGCCGACAGCGAATTTATCGATGTTTCGCTTCAAGTTACTGAAAAAGTTCGCGAACTTCGATATTGTTGGTTTGAAACTTCAGAAATGTTCACCTCTCACGTATCTCAATCGACAACTCGGTAATCTCAATAAAACTCAACTTTCCGAAGAAATATTTCCATAAAAACAATATATCGTCGTATTTAATAACTAAACGATTCGCCTAATTTTGTACCTCGAGTCCCTTCGCCATTTAGATTTCACGAATTCAAGACGAAAAGCTCATACCGATCTTCCGGTTCCGAATTTCGACGAATTTCGTAAAAAAAATAATAAAGATCCGAACGTACCGGCTAATCGTAGCGCCGACGAGCGCAAGACTTTCATGTATTTGACGTCTTTCGGTGAGTATATAAAAAAAATCTTTCAATTTTTCGTTAATCGCGAATAAACGTGAATTTTTCGACTATAGTCCGGAAAGATATCTCGATAACGCGTTTTTACATTCGATGTGAGGTCTCCACGATTTTGGAGATTATTAATAACAATCAATTACATCGAAAAATGCAGCTGCAGGTGTTGCCGGTGTTTACGGCTGTACATCTCACATTATTCACTACGTGATGTACATGGCACCGGGTCGAGACGTTTTAGCGGCATCGCAAACCGAATTTAAACTATCGAGTGTACCTGAGGGGAAGACGGTTGTTGCGAAATGGCGAGGAAAACCCATTTTCGTTTATCACAGGTGAAAAAATTAAAATATCGATAATTCAACATGGTAGCGATGTATCATATTGTAAAAAAAAACAGATACGCGACGATATTCACGATTCGCAACAATTATTTATTCCAAAAAACCCCATTTCCTTTCGATGTTTATTGCGAAAAAAATAAACTATTGATTACAACTCCAAGGATATGGCGTTCGGAAAATAAAAAATGGACGATTTTGACACTCGCGAAGTATTATTTTCTTACCTTCTCATAAACACTGCTGCACTGCGCTATTCCCGATCCGCAATGATTATTTATTCAATAAAAATCACATTCCATTCCGATGTTTATTGCGAAAAAAGTTAAAAACAACGTATTCATTACGACTTTGAGGTTATGGCGTTCGGAATTCGCAAAAAAATTGATGATTGACGCGCGAGTAGTAAAATCTCGCAGCGAAGAGGTCAAGTGCAATAAATCGATGCACGGTAACGTCCACGTCGTTACAGATCGCAAGAGACAATAGAACAAGAGAGGACCACCAACGTGACGGAGCTGAGACATCCCGAAGCCGACGACGAGAGGGTTCAGCGACCCGAGTGGCTCGTAGTTATTGGTGTATGTACGCATCTCGGCTGCATACCCATACCTAACGCCGGTATGATAAAAGGAGGATTTTACTGTCCCTGTCATGGTTCGCACTACGACGGGGCGGGACGAATCCGCAAAGGACCTGCACCAAGAAATCTCGACGTACCAGAGTACAATTTCATCGATAATGAAACGATTCTCATCGGTTAACGCGACTCTGTAAATCGATTTTTCCGAATCACAATCGAAACGATCGATATTAATCTCAAACAACATACTTCCTTTGAGAATTTATTTATTTATATACACAGTTTCGCACACATGTCCTTTCATCCATATATATACAGATTTGTCTTCGCCGAATTTACCGGATTATTAGGATTATTTTTCGTGTTATTTTTTTTTTTATTCTTTTTTTTAATCGATCACTCTGCTTTTGTGTATAGAGTGCATTCCACGTCAAGATGCACAGTATGTCAACGCTTTTTTTTTCGGAATTAATTGTTCGTCGATAGCGCCATCTTTTTTTTTTTTTTTTTCGGGAAATACGAGTTTTCGTAGCTCTGTGGCGCACGCAATTTCAGTTAATTTTATGTTTAAATATTTGATTGATCTTCAAGATACTTTTTTCGATCTCTACGAAAATGATTTTTTTTTAAGAGAATATCAGTGGGATAATGTTTAGTAGAGTTTAATACATTTTGAAAATCTTTGAAATATAAAATTCCCCTTTTTTTAAATACGATGTTTACCGTTTCACAGTAAGCATTCCGTTCCATTTCACGTTAAAATACTTCCCGCGAAACCTGAGCTCTGTGAGATAATTCTTGTTACTGCCTGTGTGATACAAACGATTTTAAGGTATTAAAAAAAAAGTATTCAAATGTATCCCACAGAGATCGGGTTTTGCAGCGAATAGCGGTACATCTGCAATTTTTTTTTATTAGGATTTTCTTAGGACTTTATTTTGAAAATGTTTAACGTTAATGCGACAATACTAAATATTTTCCTACTGCTCTTTACTTCGCGATGCTTTTCGCGATAAGTTCATCGTCGACGAGTACTAAAAATTATCGTACAGCGTTCGCGAAAACTATTACTTTGATTACAAACGATACTACGGATGAGTGCAGTTTTCCGAAAAATTGCTTTTTTTTTAGCCTAATGTCGATTTACCATTATTTTTAGATAAAATAGTTAGCTATTAAAATTCAATCTTAAACACCGAAAGTTACAGAGAAAATAGTATAATAGAAGAAAATAAATTCAAATGAAAACAAAAATGTTGAATTCAAAAAAATTTCGACGAGTTACAGCCGTCAGACAATTTCTAATCAATAAATCTGAAATTTTGATATACGACTTTGAGACATCGATAATTTATAATCTTCGTACACTGCGAAACTTCAACGAGAATAATGTTTCCGGAATATACGCGGTAAAAATTGCGTAAATTTCGCCGCACGAACGTACTTCCCGCGGTGTATCGCGACTTACGAACTATAAAAATCCATAAAATTGTACCGATCGATGCGACATGAAAAAATACCACAATTATTCGTCTAATTTTTCCAATCACTCGAAACAATATTCAAACAATGCGAAACACAAAAATTTATACGATTTCTTTCGATAAGAAATATTCATCACGAAGTATTTTTAAAATAAATAATATCGCCTTTTTCCGTCAGTCGTTTAAATTCCTATTCGATATATTCGTCGTATAGTGCAGAATTTTTGGACAATATTCCCTCTTTTTTTTTTTTCGCCGCAAATATCGAAGATTTGGTTCTTTCGAGAAAATACGTTTACCTTTAAGTTTAATTAACGTGGAAAAAAAATTGATTCGACGTGGAATGACCCATAGATGCAGAAGGTGAAGGCGTTCGCTAGCGATCTTTCGCTTCGATTGTAGATAAAGGGTAAAAAAAATTCTGGCGTCTTACACACACGCAACACACACGCAGACACACATACATTGCGATCGTAGAATAGTTATAGCGTACGATAAATCTGTGATTTCTATATCCAGTATACATATATAATTTGTATATAGATACGCGATAATGATGGCGGGTGGATCGTTGGTGAAAGGTAAATGCGGCTATGGATACCGGAGTCTCCCTTTTATAGAAGCAAAATTATTCGACTCTGTAAGCGCTTCTCCGCTCCAATAGACGATGGATTTGCAATCGATATTGTTGCGGTCTACTTGAAACTTTGTCCGCTTTATTACGGCTCAGCGTTTCGATATGTTTGAAGCCCTCGAAGACGGGCGACTGGAGTCATCCATTTTTTTGTCCAAACTGTAAACATTCATCGATATTTTAATTTCTAAAATATATTAATGCAAAGGAAAGACGTGCATTTTTCTAATTCTCACCCGTTGCTTCGCGATCCTCGTTTGAACATATCGGTCAGTTTTTTCTTCAAATTCCTCTTCTCGTGCTTCGTTTCCTCTGCGGTAATACTTGCCTCGGAACCGGAAGTCTGCAAAATTGTTCGTACGATTTGGTAAAAAAATTGTATGCAATTTTTTTTATTTTTCGGTGTCTTTTCAGAGGAAACTTCATGTTCTCTAAATTTTTATTAAAAATTAATTACCTGCATGGAATAGTCGTAAGGGGGACTCGGATCATCGACGCTCGCCGATTTCGTCAATTTCGTCGTTATCTTTCGTATGATATTTTTATTGTACTTCTTATCTCTCTGCAGCATCTCACTTTTCGTCGAGCCGCCGGACAATCGACTGCGCAAAAGTAATTATCAATAGTAATTTACGAGATCGAAAATTAATAGAAAAATAAACAATTCGCAAAGACAATTTTCATTTACCTATCGACACTCGAATCTCTTTGCATACTGTAGTGACGAGAATCGACTTCGGAATCCAGAGATTGCATACTTGAGACGTTGCTATCAGTGCCCCAAATTATCTGAAAAAAAAAAAAAAATTGTATACAAATTTCAATTTTTTTTTGCATAAATACACCTCTAAATTTTTTTTAAAAGTTTTTAGCGTCAAGACGCCATGACGTCTCTTAATAATTATAAAAAATAAATATAAAAGTACAAAAAAAATATATAAAAATAATCGCAGTGAAACTACCTGATCGTTTTTTCCGGAAGTTTGTTCCAATGATAGACTCTTCCGCTTCAGGGTCGGTTTGCCACGGCTCGGTGTCGATCCTCTTCCACTATCATTATCGATGGACGTCGATCTAAAAATTCCAGTGCAATTTCACAACCGTGAAAGCCGATACCAATATCATTTACTTTCTTCAGTAAATGAATTTAAAAAATAAGTTCGTACCTTTTTCCGAATTTCTTCGATTTCGAGACGTTACTGTCGTCGATCGCTTTTTTAGATTCTTGAAGCTCTTTCGCTACTTCCATAAGTTTGCCGATCGTATATTCCAACTTTTCCGTTCGTCCCGCAAGATTCGTCGTCGATCCTAATAATTTGCAAAAAAATGATCATATATATTTCTTTTTATTTTTTTCTTTGCCATTTTGCTGGAAATTCAATGATTACCTTTGCCGTCATCTTTTCCCTCAAGCATTGGCGACGATTCTCTCGATTTTGGTCCCTGAAATTTTTTTTTTTTTTTAATTAAAGAAATACATTTTTTTGCACCGAGTATTCTGCGCTTCGCTTGTAATTGGATGCATCTTAAAAATATACGAGAAGAATTTTTTATTTATTTTTTCTTAATCGTTACCTTAGTTCGTCGTGGTGGAGTGGGTGTATAAGTTTCAGGCATTTTATCGTATCGTCCAGAGCTCAACTCCGGAAAGAGTCTCATCAAGTCGTCGACCTGTTGAAGCAGTGTGTTGACGTTCCTCGCTTCCACCTGATCCAAACGTCTCTTGTTCGCGATAACGTCCCGAAGTTCTTCGCGTTCTCTTTCGTGACGTTCCTTCTCCCTTCTCATCTTCTCGTTGCTCGTTCGGAGCTTCGCGTGCGCGTCTCTCAACTCGAGAAGATCGCACTGCAACTGAATACCGAAAAGCGCGGACCACAGGTATTTAATTCGTCGTTTGTTACGTTCGGGACGACGGCGAAAAAAAAACAAGAGATTCACGACAAATGCACCTTCTCAAGAATTAAAATAAAAAAAAGAATAAGTTAAAAAATCAAATTTTTTTCAACTTTTTTCCAATTTGATAAAATTTAGTAAAATTTAATAAAATTAATATCTCTCACGATTCTGAACCCTAATAATTCGACGATTGCAGCACTTTCTTTCGTCGGAATAAAAAAATGTTTGTTTTTGATCGATAAAAGAACAATAATAAGAAAAAAATGGATCGAAGAATGGCAATTACCTCTATGAGTTTCTTTTTGTTCTCATCTTTCTCCTCGTCGAATACTTTCTTCAGCTGATCCTGCCGCCTCTTGTTCTCAAGACGCTCCTTGTCACGTTCCCTCTCGACCTTTAACGTGAGGTGCGAGTGGATAAATTGCAATACGTTTCATTATTATGGATAGAATGAGTTACACACCCGCATATCGTGGAAACAAATGGATGCCACACAGTCTATTGCGTACATATTAGATACCTATACTACACTAAGTTACTTTTTATCTTTTATATATCGGCTGTACTTACCTCGAACAAAGTTTGCCTGAGATCCCTCGCGAGAGTTGCAGTTTCCTGCAGCAATCTTTGCTGCTCCTCGCGTTCCTTTTGCCACGCCAATTCCATTCGTACTTTCAGTCCGGGAATCTTTGTTCTTCCACTGGCGAGCAATCGCTCCTCTTCCAGCTGCAACGATACGAAAATAATCAATGATTCATATTTCAACTTGCGCCCTAATAAAAACCTTTACTGTGGGATCCGAAGTCATTCGGCGGCTTTTTTTCGCAGAGCTAATAATACAGACTATCTTTTCTCAATGTAAGTTAATATCTGAGGGAAATTTTATTAATACAATTCGATAAGATTGGAGTTGCGGTGACTTTGAACGGTTGTGGAATTACCAACAGGGATTGTTTTGAGATTCGTGAAGAACTATTGTGTTGTATCGATGCAAAGCTATTCAATCGTATCGATGGAAACGTCGGGTCCATGTGTACTGAGATCCATAAATGTTTTGGATATCATACAAAAGGAAAATGTAAAACAATTTTTTTCTGCCGAGAAAAGAAATATAAAAAAAAATTGTTTCTGCAAAAAAAAAAATTCTGCCAAAAAAAAAAAAAAAACAATTTTCGCTCAACGATTATGAAGTTTACATTAAAATGCCATTTTCGACTATTTTTATAATCCAATAAACAAACTATTCGTGAAAAACCCTAATTATTGAATAAAAAATCAGTTAAAGGCGTCCTGAACTTTATTTCACGAGCGAAAGACTCTGTGTGTTCCTCACGACTGCGAAATACCATCTCGTGTAGTGTGTTCGTCGCATACCTCGTTGATCCGCGACTGCATCTCCGCGAGTTTGATCTGCCAGCCGGATTTCTCGGAAACGAGCTCTGTCTTCAGCTTGGAGGCTTCTAGTCGGCTCTCGGATAGTTCATCCTCCATGCAGCTAATTTGTCTCTCGAGAACGGATACATTCGTAGTCGACGAGTTCTCGTCGTCCTGCATAAGTTCGCACATCGTAAATAACCAAAATTCTTTCCAACTAATCGCTCCGCGAATCGCGCCAAATGTTTCAAAAGGTTAAATAGCGAAAATTCTTTGCAACTAAGTCGTTAATGGCGCTAAATATTTTTAAAGTTTAAATAGCGAAAATGTTTTCCAACAAACGACATCGCTAATCGCGCTAAACGTTCCAAAGGTTTAAATAGCGAAAATTCTCTCCAGCAAACCGCGTCGCAAGTCGCGCTAAACGTTTCAATCGTTTAAACAGCGAAATAATCATTTTTCGACAATTATATCTCCTCACCTCATCCGATTTGCCGGTCGAAGTTGTGGACTGTCGTCGCTGCCTAACGACTTTAAGATCGGCGATAGTTTTCTGCGCTCCTTCCAGCATATGCTTATAAGTGTCGCGTTCCCTCTTATACCGCGAAAGTTGATTCTGTATCGACTGTATCTCGTCGTTTATCGCTTTGATTCTGTGTTCGTAACGCAATTTGCATTGTGCCAAATCCGCTTTCTTCGACTTCTCAGCATTGGCGAGTGCTGCCTTCGCCTTCCTAACTTCGGCTTCAAGAGCATCCGAATCCGCTGAGAAATTACGCTGAACCTTCGACACGGCGTTGTAATCTTTCAGTTTGCTCGTCAAATCTTCGTTCTGAAATATTTTTAATTTCGATCAGACGTAAGAGAAACCCTTTTCTCGCATTATGTGGAGCAAAAGAAATGAAAAAAAAAGAAAAAATCATAAATTAATAGTCACTTTAACGATTAATTATTAGCTGAAAGTTTCTTTAACAACCGTCAATAGTTTAAATGATTAGTCAGTCATATCTGTGCGAAACGAATGGTGTCGTATAACAGCATAAATGCGGGTTATCGTTTAACCCTTTGACGCATGAGTTTTCGTATATGAAACACCTTTTCAAAGTATAAAACAACATATTTACCTTGGAAAAGAATGTCGGAAAAAAAAATCGATTTTTGTTTCTTTTTTTTTTTATACAAATTCGCGTATTAACCCTCAGAAGATGTGATGCAAATGAAATTATTGTACGTCGTGTTTCAAAGGGTTAATAAATGTATGATAAATATTCATCGCTTTTTGCGACACTTCTTTTTTTTAAGAAATTCGAAAATTCTTTTACCAAATTTTTCGTAAACGTAATCGTAGATGTAAAATTCACGGTGACGATGTTTTTTTCAAATGCTTCCGAGTGAAATGTATTTCAACATCGATTATATTTAGTTCTACTGGGGAATTTAGGATTTTTTTTTCTTTTCTTTTTTTTTTCTTTTTCGGTTGCATTGCCCTTTGAAATTGCCAAACGTCGCACTTTAGCGCGATGTATCGCGGGCCTCTACTGCGGGGAAACCTCTCTACACCTTTTGACGATAACTGCGCCAAGTAATATGAAAGGGGAATGAAATAATCACTTTATTAATTAATTATTAGAGAAAAAATTCATTTTACATCCGTCACAGAATAAAATGATTAGTCGCAACAGTCTTTACAGGACGAGCGTACAAATCGAGCGTACAATGTACATCGCCTTTTGCAACCAAAACATAAACTCACGATTCGTCGGATGTCCGCCACCTGATCCTTCAGCGAACTGTTTTCTTTCATTAACCGACCGATTTCTTCCTTCGCCTGTTCCAGCTGCACATTGCTCGGCGATCGCTCGTGTTCCCGCAATTTATCCTGCAAAAATCAATAAGTAACGAAAATTTTTTAAATTTAATTCCGAATGTGTAACAACGAGAATACATAAAAATTCATTTCGTTTTACGTATTTTTAGGTATACGATACGATTTTCTTTATAATAATTATTTTTCGGTTGAAATCAGAAAAGAAATTTCTGGAACACTATGATTTGGTCGGTTAGTTGCAAAGTTCCAATTGAATAATTGACTGTATCACTATACTTCCTTTTAATTTGAAAATTATCTTAAATGGGACTTTTCTTTTAAAGAAATCAAATAGGAAACTGAATATTTTTTTAAGTCATTTTAAAAAACGCGCAACTTCCGGGTGTCTTGATTTCGTTGTAATTAAACTGAAAATTATTTATTTTCGCTAAGTTTCGCAGCGATAAGGACGTTGAACGAAGTTTTGTCACTTTTCAGGACGTTGGACACTGTGACTTCGGAGATATCGAGAAATAACGAAAATAAGACTATTAAATTTATACCGACCTCTAGTCGAGTTTTTTCTTTCGCCCAATTACTCGACTGTGTCTTGTAAGTATCCTTTAGAATCATCAACTCGCTCTCGACATTTATCAATTGCCTCTTCTGTTCCGACAATTTGCTGGAAATAGAAGAAAAAAAAAAGAAAAGGCAACAAAAAATTGCCGATTATTTACTTTGTTTCGGAGAGTTAGAGTCGTAAACTTTCTTCTACATCTCGGAAGTACAAATCTCACTTTTCACCTGTTTAGTGTCTGATTTTCGTTCTCCGCGCGATCACGCGATTCCATCATTTTTCCGTGCTTCGTATTCAATTCGTCGTATCTTTCGAGATTTCTCTTCACTTCGTCTTCGAGACCTGTAAAAATAAATCCGTCATTATTACCGACATCGTTGTTTCCTTGAACTTTTATTAAATTCAACTTAAGGGTAACGAATGAATTTTATTTATTTTAATGGCTTTCAGAACGAAGCGTATCTTTCTACAATGTCTCTCCGGTAGGATAATTTTTTATATTGCTATTTTTTTTGTGAAACAGTAATTCGCTGTTATTTTTTTTTTACATGTTTTTGCAACTTTTTATACAATTCGATTTTTTTTTTTTTCGAATTTTACCACTTCATTCTCCATTATCGGTACTTACTGGATATTCGGTCGGTGTAACTTTGTTTCATTTCGAGAACCTTTTTCGCGTTTTGGTTCGCCTTTTCCAAACTCGCGACTTTCTTCTTTAAGCTTCCGACTTCGGCGTCTTTCGCCAATTTCTCCTCTTCCGACTGCGACTTAATCTTTTCGCGATCTTTCTTCACTTCGGCGAGTTCGGCAGTTATCTTCGCGAGTTTAAACGAAGACGAAGATTTGTTGCTTTCCAAGTCTTGTTTAGCTTTTTTGAGTTCACCGTCGAGTAATGCCTTCGTTTGTTCGACCTGCGGAACGCGAGGAAAGGAAGAAAATAAAAATGACGAAGAAACGATTTCAGCGTTAAATGACCGGGTTTCAGAGGGCGGGAAGGGGACTCAAGCAAAACCAAAGATGTGGAAATGCTCACAGAGGCGATTGTCTTCGACATTCGGCCCTCTCGTTCCGTAGACGAGAATAAATCGTCCTGAAACTTTTTACATTTGTCCCGCTCCGCGGACAATTCTTTTCTCAGCTCACTCACCATCGTCTCCATTTTCGCTGTATTGTTCTCCGTAGATGTTGCCATTTCTGTAGAAAAAAATTAAACGTTTTTTTTATTTTCAAAATTTTTAAAATTGAACAAAAAAATGTTTGTTCCAAAAAATAATTAGTTTTTTATTTACAAAATTAAAAAAAAAAATCAAAATAACAATGAAACTATCACCGCGTCGAATATATTCTGCGATATTGTAAAAAAAATAATTTACCCAAATCTTTTTTTAGCTGCACAACTTCATTGTGTGTCTTTAGTTTCTCCGCCGAGAGTGACAATAATTTCGACTTTAATTTCTCCTTTTCCTCTTGAAGTTTCGACTTTTCCGTATCCCAAGTCTTTTTGTCCGATTCTCTGGTTGCCAACGCATCTTCCAATTTTTTTTTCACTACAAACGACAAAAAAAAAAAAACGATTACTCATTAATTTTGTTCTCCCATTTCATTCGATACTTTTTCGCGTAAATTCTTACAGCTTTGCACATCCGCATTTTTGCTATCAGCAACAACGGCGCTTGGCAATGATTTCTTCTTTTCTCTCTCAATCGCCAATTCTTTCATCGTATTTTCCAACTTTTGTTTCAAAACTTCGTGTTCTTTGATTAACTTGTCGAATTTCGCATTATTTTCCTGAGTCTTCACCGCCGGACTTTCGGTATCCTTGCCGTCGATTATCGTCGCGAAAATACCAAATACGTCACCTGCGATTGCGAGAAATCATAAATTTCATTTAAAGAATTTTTATTAATTTTAATTCCGCAATTTTAGTATAAAATCCGAAGACTTACCGATTTCTTTTTCCATATCTTCCACCATTTTCTTTAATTGAACTTTCGTCGTGTAATCCGACGTTTTCTTTTGACTTCGATTCTTGTATTCGTTACCGAACTTCTTCAATACTTCTTCTATCCTCTTTACGTCTTCGTATTTTTTTTCTAAATCAGTTTTATCGGTTTCCAGTTGTTCGGCTTTTCGCTCAATTTTACGAAGTTTAAACGACAATATTCGACAATTTTTGTTCGACTGCTCGAGACTTTTTCGGAGACTCGTATACTCGTCGGCCTGTTCTTCGCGAAAATTATCCTGCATCTCGTAGATCTCTTCTTCCAAATCTCTTATTTCTTTCTTCATATCCTCGTTCTCGTCCATCAAACTTTCGCACAGTGTTTCGGCGGCTTTAAGCTTCGAGCGCAACTCGTCGTTCGCTTTCTCGCGTTCGTTTCTTCCCGTTCGCGAATTCGAGTCCCTCTCGAGATTCTTTATTCTCGACATCAGACCAGTTTTCTCCTCGGTAAGCGCTGCGCGTATAACGAAAAAAAGGGGCGATTAGTCGAGTTGATTATTTCGAAAAAATTTATCCAAAATTTTTGAGAAGATGTGAAAAAAAAAAATGAAAGTCCTCACTTTCGTTCTTCGATTGGAGCTCTTTGACCGTTTTTTGGAGTTTCGTCATCTCGTTGCTTGTGCTCTTCGAGGACACGGAGTCAATGGTCGCCAAACGACGCAACAGTATGTCACTCTTTTCTCTCTCCACCCGTTCACATCGCGCTTTCATATCGTTCAACTGCGCCTTAAGCTTCTCTATTTCATTCTGCAATTATAATCAATGTATTCGCAGGATATTTTTTTTTTTTAAGATAAAAAAGAAACTGTTAGTTTCTAAAACAGAATAATAGACGCATTAATTATTAGGTGATTTTTTTTTGTTTTAGCGTTAAAATCGATATCGAAATTTTATTAAAATTCACAGATAAGTTATGATGTAATGTTTTTTTAGGACATTTTATATTTTTCGTACTCATTTCATAAAAAGGCTTTTACTGTTTGAGGACACATTGTATTTTTTCCACTCAATTTTCAGAGAGCGTTTAACGTTATTTTAGGATCCTTTACATCCGGAAGCCTCGCTAAAGATGTTTTCATATCAAAAATCATTTTTTTTGCTTAAATTTTTGTAAAATTTTTTAATTTACCGAAAAATCGATATTGTATCGGTATTTTTTGAATCATCGAAAAATCGATATTCGATCGGCATTTTCCGAATTTTCGTAAAATTTTTCGAATTATCGAAAAATCAATATTCTATCGGTATTTTCCGAATTTTCATAAAAATGTTCGAGTTATAGAAAAATCGATATTCCATCGGTATTTTCCGAATTTTCATAAAATTTTTCGAATTATCAAAAAATCGATATTCGATCGATATTTTTCGAATTACCTTTTCCGTTTTTCCACCCTTTTCCGATTTGCTCGCGGAACCATCGTCGCTTTGGCTGGTGGTTTTCGCCGGCGTCTCATTGGTCCGCGATTTTCGCACCTGTATGATAAATTCAACATCGTTGTTGGTACCGGTCCCGTTACTCTTATCAATAACACCCTTAATCTGTAATTTCGGTGGTCGATCCAATATAGATTCGTCTATCGAATGACGACGGTAATTGTACGTATCCGATTGAGAACCGGCGTAATTTCTCGTTCTCGTTGTTGCGGAAACGCTGAGATCCGGTTTCGCCGAGGATTCCTGCGCGTCTTGGGTGACGTCCAGTGCGGAGCTCCAGGTCAACGAGGTCGCCGCATTCGGCGAAGTCTTAGGCTCGTCCTTCGTTAAATTTGAGGTCGATGCCCACGTTCTTCTCGACTCGGGACTTTCGCTCGAGCTGATTCGCCATTTAGATAGCGAGAACAAACATTAGGGTACGAAAAAAAAATTACCGAAAAAAAAAATTAATCAAAACTATTCGAAAAACTTTCGCGAGAGTCTAAGACTTTGACTAACCGAGCGGACGAAGACTCCCATGATTTTCCCGAAAGACTAGGCGACGATGCTGTCGTGTCTTTCAGACTGCCTCTCTTACCGACGTGATCCTTATAATCTCTAAAAAAAAATGTATATTTTTTTTTTAAATGTATTTTTTTTTAAATGTATATTTTTTTTTATAATCGAAAAAAAAAAAAGTTCAAAATAAAAAAAATTGAAATATCGATTATGAGATAAAAACTTAAAAATCGTAAATATGTTGCTAAAAACAAAGGCGCGTATCTTATTTAGCTACACATCAAGAAAAAAATATGTCCTTCGTATTGTAGTCACGTGTTGCGAACTGTAACCAACATGCGACACGTTAACAGTTCGAAAAAAAAATGTTATTTTATAAGTAAGAGGTTAACGTTCTTGCGGAGAATGGCACAAGCAAAATCGATTAGTAATTTTTAACACGAAAGGCATATCTTCCGAACGTATGAAATTCCGGATTCACTCCGCGCCCTTGAAAACAGTGGGGATCGTTAATTTCGCACTGCATTCGGCTTCCGATGATAGCTCCTACGGAGGGTACGGGATGCAGCGCGCGCACACGATTGCATCGTAAATATTGTTTGAACGCATCGGCAAAACATTCGTTGAATAAACGAGCGATTTGTATTCCGCATTTGAAAAGCACGCGGAGAGAGAAAAGGCGCAGAGCGTTCCCTGCAGATGTTTCCGCATGTTTTTGCACATACGCCAGTCGAACGGGTGCCACAACGCCCCGGTGGTGTTTTCTGCGTACACGTGTACGTGCGTTTTGTCGTCGGGGACAGTGGTACATGTTGTTAACAAGTAAAAGCTATGAATGCCTCGACGTTTAGCGTGCAGTTTATCGAACGATCCGGCAAACTCAATGGCATATTTTCTCTATAAGATCGCGCGAACGCCGGGGGAACGAATAAATTTATAGCGCAGACAGCGATGCGGTTAGAGATTCGTAGGAATCGTTGCAAATTGGTTCAGCGGCTACTAGCGATGTAACGTTTAGTGCGCATACGCTGCACACTATTATTTTCACATTTCGTCGATTAGTGACGAACAAAAATCAAGAAACAAATCGATCTCAATAAAATACCAAAAAAAAAAAAAATACCAACGTCTGCAAATTGATTAAAAAATCGATATAATGCAAATCGATATAAAAAAATGCAAATACAACACAATTGAGTGATAAAATTGTATTTTTCCAGTATTACAAATTAAGATATTGTTTCGATAGCTGACTAATGATATCAAACATTGATTTTCACATCCACATGAAAACATTTTTTATTCGTTTTTTAGTTTCATATTCTTTTTTTTTTCGCCGAAAAAAAAACACCGCAATACACACTCAGCAAGAGGCTAACTCTCTCGAGCAGTTAGGAAACTTTTTCGTAATTGAATACCTGAAACAGCGTTTACATCGCGTCGGCCATCGTACCTGAGGATGAAAGCCAAGAGGACACAAAGTATCCCCTGTGACTGAACCGTAACTCTTGTGGTGCATCCTAAATGATATATTCGTATATCAGCCACAATCCCGAAAAAAAAAAAAAAAAAAAAAGAAAATGAAAAACTCTAAATCGATAAAGTTAATATTATCGAATGTAATTATGAAAGGCCTTAAATACAAATTTAAGAAAATTAATTTTTTTTTTCGTTGTTATTATTGTAGAGAAATGAATAATAGATCGAAGTTAAATAGATATATATGTCGCTCACGTTATTCTCAATGCTTGGGACGCTCTCAAAGATCTATTTTTAGATCAATCATAGTGAGATTTAGTGCGCGTGGATGACGATAGTAATCCAACGTATCCGGTTATTGCACAAAGCCAGCATCCACGTTAATACGTTCGAAATCACTTAATTGTATTTTCCCAATTTTAAGAAATTATTTACTTCAATAAAAAAAAAAAAATTCCGCGATCTTATGTAATCCCGAGCACCTCACACACACGAATCAATGCACTTTTTCATCACTTCACAAATTTTTTAAACGCAATCCCGAATTTCTTCAATTTTTCGATAAGTATTTCGATAATCTCGAAAATTCGACTCTCTTCGTTTTAACTTACGTAATTAGCCTTGTCTCAGACACTATTCTATTCGTCGCGAGTTCCGAAACAGCATTGCCGGTTCTCGGACGCACACGTTCGCTAACCCAAATGCAGCGATCGACGCGATTAAATTTATCCCCGGGGTTTTAAGAGCGGTCAGAGCTTCGTCTCGGTCACCAACTTTGCTCTACCGCCAGACCGACGAGGCCTCTATCTCGATGCCAGTGATTTGGGACGAAAAAAAAATAAAAAATAAAAACAAAAAAAATAGATCGATAGTCACGACGTTCTGTTTTTTTTTTGTTTTTTTTTCGTTTACATGAAATTTAATCGACCGTTTCACGAAAAGCTGCTAATTTCGATTAACGTCTCGATTTTTCGTCACTGACGACACTCGCTGCAACAGCCACACATCGCGACTGACAACGAAACTGAATCATTTCAAACTTCTATGCTATTTCGTATGCATTTATATACATAGCTATATATACATTGACTAAACGCATACATTCGAAGCGCGAAAATCTCTTTAATATCTTTGCATAAGATCGTTACGTCGCCCTCTCATTTATTTTTTTCCGAAAGTTACGCGAGTTATGAACTTTTTTTTTTTTTTCGTTTTCTTCGTCTTTTACACGCGTTCCTCCGGCGATTGCATGCCCTTTCGCGTCAACAGCTGCACTGACGCGACTCTCGCCTCGCTGGCTGACTATTACCGGGTTTAGATTTCTTCGCTTCGGCAAAATTCGACGTGAAAAAAGAGAGAAATAGCGTGTATGTGAAACGCGCGGTACAGACGGAGACGGCGAGGAAGACGCGAGCATAGAACGAACGTGCGTCCGCGATTGGGTTGCTGCCAGATTATATATTTATCTCTAGGATATATATAGGCCATGCGTCTCCTCGAGGGCGCGAGAGTTCCTCGCGATAACGGGCGTCTTCTGCACGCGACGACGCCGGCCCGTCGTCCATTTCTCGAGTACATTTCTCTCTGTATTTACGTGTATATATATCATATATATAGAAGAACGTTTGTGTATCGTGAAAACGGATCAAACGATCAGCAAAGTTTTTTTTTTTTCTTTATAGATTCTTCGAGGCAAAGCGGAAGTTCCGTGTTTGCGGAAGTTTCACGCCAAGTAGATAAAGTGCGTTCTTAATCAGACGTCACCGCGGCTTCGGTTTATTTACTGCGCCGACCGTAACTCCTTCAACAGTATATTTTCGCATACTCGACGTTAATCCGATAATTCACGCGATTGGATGGTTTTAAATGGAAAATAGAATTCGGTCTTTGAGTGAAAGACGCACGAATCGTGTTAAACTGCTCGGGAGGCCAAAATATTTAATAAAAAAAAATGGTGTATCCCGTATAAATGTATTCTTTTTTTTTTTTTATTTACTCACTCTATTAAATTTTGATTTTTTTTTTCGAAAGCTGTAGGCGATAATAAAATAAAATAAATCCACTTAAAAATGTTGTATATATTTATTTATTTTATTTTTAAAATCATATTTCATATATTATATATATCCTAAATGATTTTTATGAACATTTGAAAAATTTTTGATATTTTTTAAATTTATTCAATTGGTTTACATCGATCAGTGTTTTAAAGAAAAATTTTCCGCGCGTCTGACAATTTTTTTTTTTTTCACGATGCTACTGTTCAAGTAGAAACAGCGAGTTTATGCTTCGGCAGCATACAATTCGAGTCTCGAGAGATTCTCGACTCTCTCCGGCAATTCCGGACTCTTTCTTATCGGCATGCAGGCGTTTTATTCTCCGGTCCGAGGAGACAAGAAACGAGCATCGCTCGGAGGTATTATAGTCTACGAGAGCCTACGAGGATATGCGTACATAACTATATACGACTAGTTTAACCGCTATATGTATATTCGGCTCTCGGGGTTCATGAGTAAGCGGTTGTAGAATGCCCACGCGTTTCGCGAATATCTACAGAGAGAACACGAGAAACGAGCGTAGATGAAATTCCACGCGTATCGGCTGACGTTTTCCACGCTTCTCCTTCTCCTTTCGAAGATTCCACGCCGCGTCGTCGACGTTTGTCCGACTCTCGCATCTCCCATACTTCCCAATGTGTTTCCTTTGGTCGGATTTGCCACATGGAATTTCAACGATGACGTGTTTTCCACGTCTCGTTCGATCGACCTTCCTTAAGACTCATCTCGATTCCAGCGATTCGCGTCGAATATTGCGCGAATTTTTCAAGAAATGTCACGTAACTCGACTCCCGGGAGCTACCGGCTGCCGCTCGGATAACGAGATCGATCGATCGATGAATCAATTTGTTTCTATTTTTAAATAATTACATTTTTTATAAAATAAAACATACCGAATGCAAACGAAACCTTTTTTTCCCTCAGATATATAAAATTGAAAGAATTTTTGAGCTTTTTAAATGAAAAAAAAAACAAAAAATGTCATGTCGCGAAGCTAAATAAATACGAATTTGACTATTTCGGAGTTTCGGGTCTTTTATCGAAAACACGAATGCGTCCGATAATTTCGAGCGCAACTATTTTTAGTTGACGTAAAAATGAAAAAAATTGAAAACACACAGAAGTAAAAACAAAAAGAAGATGCGGTATTGAGAACTTCGATGAACGATTTCCCATATTCACGACTGAAGCACAATCGGCGAAAAAAAAAAAAAAAATTATTTCTCTTCGCGAAACTTTCTCTAGACGATATTTTTCGATATTAAATTAAAATCATTGACGAGATATTTCATCTATAAACACGAGTCACGTTTCCGATCGATAAAAAATGGATACATTCTTTCGTTTTTTTTTTAATTCCAAGATAACTATTTCCAGAAGCTCGCTGACGCACACGCAACACGAGACGAAGAAGAAGACGCCGCTGAGACGGTGAAACGTCCGGATTGATTATATCACCGCGGTAGTTGAATGAAAAGTCGGTGTTAGTTGTTCGGTACATTACTATTAAGCTACTAGAAGCGATGATGACGTTTCGTGGCGTCAACATGCGCTACCGATGCATTCACCGGTACATTATATACCGTTGAGAAGCCGGTGATGCGTCGTCGCGTGTGAAGCAAAAGAGATATAGTATATATATAGATATATATACAAAAATAACGAGACGAAGATGTAGAAGAGACCCGCATACAATTATAATGCTCTGCTTACAGAAACTCAACGAGCATACAGTAGGTATACATATAATAATAACGGTCCACGTGAAGAAGCGACGCAGCATCACTGGACAACGTGATGTATATACGTTCCCAATATGTATAGCAAGCAGTATATCTATATATATCGCATACTATAACAATTCGCACAAACGCGACGAGATATCGCGCGGGCAACGGGGGCGCGCGATGACTCTCGCGCATCACGACAATTACGAAACGATGACGAAAGATTCTTATTCCAGCGTTATGCATATACTGTACAGTACGGCATCGCGCGGCTCAATGGTTACATCCCAAAGACTCCGTCCCCCTCCCCTAACCCCCTCAATAGAATACGTATGAGACGCTTCACCGAGATCGGTTGGAGTTCGATTCGAAAGTGTCGATCGCGCCGACAACTCGCGGTTCAACACTCCGCAATTATATTGCGAGGGCTCTTGAACTTTTCGGAATTATTATTTCTCTCCGTCGGGAGGTTTCGATCTTTTATTCATCGCCGGTCTTTTATTATGTACCGTGGACTCGATTATTGCTCATACGTGCAATAATTTCTGAGATGATTGGCAATAATGTACAGCGAAAGGTACGATATTCACGAGATCATTTGTATTTTACCGCGATTAGTGGGATGCTGAGAAAAGAATCGGTTTAATCGTCAAAATCGGCGCTTGCGGGTGGCGAAATAAATGATCGGTTGCTTAAACGAAAGAATTGTCATAGCAAATAAAAGAAATCGGCGACTTAACTGGCAGTTCGTATGATTAACTAAGTATTTCTTTCAGCGAATGAAATGTTTGTTTCGCCCGCAAGTGCCGATTTTTTGGTTCAACCGATTTTTTTTTCTCAGCGCATATCGGTATCTGTAATATTGTTAATTAAGGTTCTGACGATTTTTTTGCATGATCGGAAGACTCGCAATCAAAAATCGGTTAATCATTCAATTGCTGTTTTGTTGAAAAAAAAAAAGCAACTCTTTCTTCCCCCTAAAATCATCAAATATCTTCTTTTCCTCATTTAATTTCTCAAAAGCTGCAATCGTTTTCCCGATTTTTGCAACTGTTCGTCATCGTTAGTCACTCGATTTGGCAATAGAGTGAAATTTCGCGAAGGAATGGGTAAAAACCCGAAGAACTCTTAATCGTCACGACAGAAGAAGTATACGAATAAAATCGTTACAAGCAGAAGATATTTCGATAATATCGCCTCGAGGCAAAAGATCACATACGTAGCATCGATGTACAGTCATAACGTCTATTCTTGTTCTTCTCCGGAACTTCGGAATGCCAAAGTGCGCGAGCGTAAGCACCGACAGAGCCATTACACTAATCTATGATCCTTATCCCGAGAACATTCGATGCGAAAGTCTCGTTGTCTCAATCGTTCTCTCAGTTTCAATCTTTCTATCCCCGGCGGAGCTAAAAGCGCTTCGATAAGCTCTGATAATTCGTATATCGTTATTTGATTGCGTGGTCACGAACTCTTCTTCAGGTTCACCAAGCAATGTTTCCGCGTGAGTCCAGCGCGCTCTCTCTCTTTTTCTCTCTCTCTCTCTCTCTCTCTTGAGAGTGAATGAGATAATCATCGCGACGACTTATCGAAGGGTTTCTAATTACGGATCTCTTAACGAGGCAATTAGCGGACCCTTCCTGGTGATCGGTAGTTCGCGCATTCGCGACTCCGCAAATGCCTTTCTTACTTTCTTACAGGACTGGTCAACTGTATATTACTTTGCGTCGTGTATGTTGCAGGAATAGTATAGGAGTATCGAAGCTGCGACTTTGAATGCAGTACAGGCGACAAGCGTAAGGCGCAACTCTCGTATCGAGAATTACCGATCTTCACAATAAATTTATTAATTTGCCACCAAATGGACACTTTTTTTTCCGATGCATTTTGATACTAAATGAACATTTTTGTTTTGTACCAAATTATTATTATTTGATTTTCGAAATGATGATGCAACGATCCAACGATGCAACTTCCAGACCCATGTAAGGTGTTTTAAGGTTAGAATGCCACATCCTAATTTTAGAAAATTTAGCCGCTCATCGAGCACTCCTTCCATTTTACCTTGAAATACTTCCTGCGAAACCTGACCTTTGTGAGATGACTTTTATACTACGTCATCGATATAAACTATCTGGAAGTTGTAAAATACGTACTAAAAGGTGTTATCTCACAAAGCTCGGGTTTCAAAGAAGCGTAATTTCGCGTAAATCCGAAGAGAGCACTTGATAAGCAGCGATGTATTGAAATTTATATGATGTCCAATGGTTAAAGGTAAAAATGGTCAAAAATTGCCATTTTGCAGTGACTCAATAATCGATGCGACAAGACAAGAAAATATCGTAGAGCCGACCGGCATCGTAATTTTTTTTTTTTTTTTTTCGAAAAATGGCACCATCGGCTACAGGTACCATTTTAGGTCCCTTTTTTCCAATTCTGCTCACCATTGCTAACCACTGAATTTATATGAATACTTTCGAGAGATCAACTTGAGATTATGGAAAAATTAGAAATAAATTATAATAAAAATGTCCCGAAATGGTATAATAGTCACCAACAGCACATACATTCTTGTGAATTTATATGGATACTTTAGACGGATGGGAACATAATTCTTGCAGAAGGTGTTTTTTTTTATAACCATCAAACATCGATGAGCGCAAAATCGTGTTTTGACCATTTAGAGAAGGCCATCGTCTGGTATCGAGAATAAGAGTAATGAAAAGACGAGGTGAAGATGGACGACGGGCTGCTGGGAAGGGAAGAATTTCTAAGGGTAGCTATAGTCAGCCTTATAGTCCATATATCTACTTATCTATAGTCAGTAGTAAGGTCCCGTGTGGATCAGACATGGCGACAAAATGCCAGAGGGGTAAAGGGAACAGTCGCGAGTTCAGTGATACAGAGACAGTGACTCGCAGCACCAAGACAGTTCAGTGGCCCCTCTGCGTCCCCCTTTGTCGCCCTCTCTGCAGGCTTTCTGCTCGCTCTCTGTTGCTGTTGCTTGGTTTTGCTTCGTGGATAATATTGGTCTGGTAGGAGGTATAGGGTATCCAAAGGCCACCAGCGCCTTGTCCTATTTCTGACGTCACGCCAGCCGAACCCGAGTGGTCGCAAAGAAGGCACCATGCAACCAGCGAGCAACCAAAGAGGCCTCGACGGGAATCACAAACGACCGACTGGGGCCCCCGCGCGGAATATGGATAACGGTCGAGGCGCATGCGCGTCCCCGCGAAGCTGCGTTCACCACTCGAAAAACCTCTCTGCCACACGGTGTGTGTTCACCAAGATGGTGAACGTCTTGTAACTCTCACTCACGGCAAGGCTGTCCCGCGCGTCTGGCCTCAGCACCAGCAGCGGGCTTTGACAATCATCCGCGACATGTCCGGATAGTAAGACATACCAAGCAAAGCTCCTCGTATCAAATTCGTATCGCGTTTTTTTTTTTTTTCAAATTTTAGTTCGTTATTAAAAATTATAAATAATCGTAATAATTAATAACAAAGAAAGTTATAGATATAGAACGTGCGGATAATTAAAAAAAAAAACGAAGAATTTTTTAAACAGTGCGGTGAAGACTACTTGTTATTAAGAATAAATTAATTAATTAGCTAATTAATTATTTTATGAAGTTTGATATTGTAGTTTTAGAATTTCGATAGTTTATTAAACGAGACGAATCTATAAGTGAAAATACGGGAAAATCATTTTTTAACTTCAGCTAAATATTAACGACATCCGGTTGAGTTATCGATTGAAATAATTGAATTTATATTGAAAATAATCGATTAAATAAAAAATTAATTGTGATTCGTGGGGAAAGCCGATTTATTGGAAACGCGAGAAACGGCCACAGGTGATATACTTCGTTGCTGTTTATTACTGGATTATGGACGATTTCGACGACACGAGAAGGTCTATGGAACTTTGACATCCGTGTGCAAGTGAAAGAACGTGCGGTGACCATATTGCGGAGAAGGCGGTGGGCCGCCTACGTTGAGAGCTCCTGTCACCTCGCTAAGGTATGTGTCCTCTCACACGCATGAGATTATTTTTTCGTATGTATCTATTATACGATATATCTATAAGATATGCGTAACAGTTATTCTTCCCTTAAGCGTAATTATCGGCCGATCGAACGACGATAATTGCATTAAACATTTAATGCTCACAGTTTATCCGAATTTACGAATGAAGTAATCATTACGTGAAATTGCGAGAAAAAAAAAAATAGGCGCGCAATTTTTTTTTTTTATTTTAATTAAAGTTCATTACATCCGGATCGCGTCGTTTGGTATTAGGAATTCCATATTGTGACACAGGAAATAATAAAAATTATTTTTATTGCGCAATCCGAAATTTTTTCAATGACTACGCAATACTTCGACGATTGAGGATCAGTTTGTCATCGATATAGGAACTTTTGGCTCGAATAAATGTAATGACGATAGTTCGGCATTTAATTCTCTCATATCATCCGGTTTCGCGTGTGAAATAATTTATGCGCGAAATAAAAAAAATTATATTAACGCACGCAATGTTTTTTTTTTACTCCGTACTGATAATTTGGAAATTACAAGAAATTATTTTAGTTATGCAATAATATGATTTGTTTTTTTTTTTTTCGAATAACTCCGCGATCTTTTGACGATTGATAAAATTGTTATCGGTATGCAAACTTTTGGCACTTCGATAATTTGGAACCGATTTTTTCCAGAAATGTTCCTTTTTACGACATCAAAATTGATTCGATTCTTATTAAAAGATTTAAAAAAGTCAATCATCAATTAAAAAAAAATGGCGCCTTATTCACAGTTAAATATTTCGGAAGATTAAAAAATAAACGATTTCAGACGAAATTTTTTTAAGTTTCATTAAACCGTTTGAAACATACGGTACTTTAACTACACCATAGTACGCCGAGGGATTAAGAATCGAGAGTAAAAAAATAGATATATCAAATGTTCGTCTACAACTGGGATATCGCTAGTGACTGTGACGCGCAGCTTACCGTAGACAAGACTATTGGTCAGCGAGGGGCTCGCATACTCCGAAATTTTTATAGTTAAATATACGGTAAAGAATAAAAAAAAAAAGTATATATATATAGTACGAGACATGCATATACTGTTTTGTATACCGAGCGAGTCGAATCGTTAACGGTACAAATTTATCGAGTTTAGCCGCCCGCGCGCCATGAATACTCGAGTGCCAGTAAAGTCGTCGCCGAGACGCGCCCATCGAACGTATAATACTTTTAATGCATATAGACTCATTCGATTAGCTATTAAACGTACGCGCAAACGCGCGTCCCTCCGCGTCAAAACGGGGACAGCGATCGGTTTTTTTTTTTCTTTTTTTTTCCTTTTTTTTTCTTTTCCTCGACAAATAAACTGACGTTAGCACGAACGAGTATAATCCCACCTGACGGTACGATGAGAGAGTGTGAAATTGCGCAGAGTCTACTTCTCTGCGAACCCGAGACGAGAGAAAGAGCCGTGTAAGATAGAGTCTCGTGTTTGGTGCTGTAACTTCGTCGGAACTCGGGAAGGCATCACGAGCGAACGCATGGATTTCTCTCGATTTCTTTCGCCCCAGATATTAATATTAACGTCGCGTAGCCAGTTTCCTCGCGTTTATCTACTGTAATATTCATCGGCCGTCAATTCCGCTCCGTTCACTTACATCGGTTCTTTTGCGCGCGACTGACGGCCCGAAGGAAACGAACCGAGTCGAAACGTTTGTTCTTACGACATTGGGAAGAATTTATTAATTTTTTTTCTGTTTTATCGACGATAAAGAACATTCCGTAAACACTGAAGTTTTCTTCGTTTTATATTTCGTAATCGGTATTAATGGACCATTATTAAGACCGCAATGCTATGAATATCTTTGCAACAAGATAACAGTCCGCGAAAAAAAAAAAAAAAAAATGGAATACATATTTTAAAAAGCAGAAATTCCTCGAGACGATCGGTTTCGTCGGACTCAGGTGCGTCATTGTAGGATTAAAAAATTCAAAATTATTCGAAATCGATTTTAGTATGATTTTTTTTTCGCAATACGAAAAAAATTGTATTCATGGATGTGGAAACGAATAATCATCGATTAATAAAGTTTTCGATGTTATAGAAGCCGTTTTCGGAAAAACCATTTTTTTTTTTTTTCGATTGCGGTATATTTGATTAATTTTTTTGAATAATAATTTGATTGAAAATCCTTTCTTTACGTTATTTCAAACGATTCAGGGTTACGATAAAAATTGAAAGGAGCGAAAAAATTGACAAATACCTAATCCACTGCCCGGTTACACAGCTCCTGGTTAGTCGCTGTGTTACGGTGTACAAAAAAAATTGTAGCCGTTCGTTTGAAATTAAATTTGGACATTATCTTGTCTTAAGGTGTCACGAGCTCTAAAGAAGAGATCGAGAGATTATTTCGAATTATATAGTCTCTGCAGCCATCGAGACATGCGAAGCCGCCAGTCGATTTCCGGCATCGCTTCTGACTCGGTATTCCGGAGGCTTTTCGCCGGGAGCTTCGAGCGACGTTCGGAACGTCTAATCCAATTTTACGCGATCGGTTGCTGCTTCATTGAAATATTCAATTTTACAAAATGTCACGAGCTTTACGCTCGTTTTCAATGCATTAAAATCAATTGCTTCGTTGTCAAATTAAAGATAAAATTCTTTTGAATTTCTCTCGAATACGAGGAAAAAATCATTCGACGGGGGGACAGTGCAAAAACGGCTAAGTTTTTTCAAAAGTATGACGTAACATTGAAAAAAAATTGAGATGAAATTTGAAAAAAACAATTTAAAAAATACCAATTGAATTTGCGACGTGAAAATTTCATTGAGAAGAATGAAACTGCAATTAAAAAAAATATATATATATATTTTTTTCAAATTGTAACTCGATTTTTTCTCCACTTTGAAAATAAAGAAAAAATTCCGTCTTTGAGCGAAAAAAAAAAATTTTGAAAAAATTAAGGAGCAGCAATAATTCTAAGGCTATAATTTTGGAGTTCCGAGACTCAGAAGAATAATGTAGAAATCCAAAAAAGAATTCAAAACGCAATCATGTGAAGTGAAAGAATTCAAAAGAGATGGTGAGAGTGTAAAAGCTATGAGTAAACGAACGGACGAGGGTAGCGCCAAAGAAAAGTAAAAGTATTCGATATATCGGAGGATAAAAGAGAAATGGAGAATCAGCGCTAAGAGAGATGGAAAAATAATGGAAACAAAAGTGTTTCATCTCTCCACAAGTACGTATGCGTATGTACCCGCGGCTGGCAGCCTACGCCGAGCAGACGTTCGTGAATAACCAGTTTCTTCGTCCACTCGTTGAAATCTCCGGGTGGGCAGAGAAGCGAACGAACGATCGCGAAGCGAAGAACAAACGGTGCAGCGCGCACACCGCTTCGCCACTCGTTCGAGTCTCGAGCTGTGATGCTGCGTTAACTCTGTCCGCTGGATCTACTTATTGCAGCTGTATTTACCCCCGCATTCAAAATAAGAGGCCGAACAGTATTTTTTTAACATATTTTCCTAATAATAAAATCAAAATGAAAAAAAAAAAAATCATTACTTTTTTTTCAATTTTTTTTAACACGGAAATTTTTTTTAATTCGAACCCAAAATAAATTTCGAACGTTAATTAACCAATTGCCGGATCGGTGATTAACTGATAATTGAAAAAAAAAAATTTTGTTTTATAAAATAAAAAAAAAATATTTGCCTCGAGTCATGTGATCTCGCGACGTTCGCGTGCAAACAAATCTCACGGTGAACTATGCTGAATTGGCGAGAATAATCGTAGGATAGGAACGGCAAAGAACAACAGTAATACTTCTAGTAGTCTGTAGGTCTGTAAGTCGGTACCTACTCGCACCTCTTGGGTGTGTTGCGCACCGTCAACGACGCACACTTGCGGGAGTCTAGTAGCGTTTTATAGTGTAATACGTACAGCAGCAGCCGCAACAGCACACGGAGCAATAACTAGCCGTGTACTTTACTTCTATACATGTATCGGTGTGCAGAGACTCTGCGGCAGCATTCTACGGTGAGCTCGAGCGCCGTAAGAAGTGAAAGCTAGCGGTTTCAGGGAAATTCTGACGCGATTCTTGCCCGCAGCAGCTTCGCGACTATACCTCGGAATATTGCACGGGAGTTTGCGTACTTCGAGAAAAAAAATAAACAAAAAAATTCAGCTGCTCCTGCAACGTCCGGTTGACTCTACTTTATTTTTTTTTATTTTTTTTTTTATTTTTTGTTAATTTTTATCCGCGTATCGTTGATCGCTTCGCAAATAACGCGTGTGGGAACGAAATCAATTTTTTTTGGGATGAAAGTATTTTTCGAATTATCCGAAAATAATTAACGCGCTTAACGTGTAATTATTAAAAATAAAAATCCATGTGCAATTAATTGCAGTTCGATAAAAATTTTTATTAAATTAAAAATCATAAAAAAATGATTAATTGATGTACATTTTTTTTTTTTTTTTTGTAATAAAATTTGAATACATTTTTAATCTTTGTTACCGACAGATTCGGAAGCTTGTCGACTTTTACTTAGTATTTTTAACTTTCGCCTTCCTTCGTTTCGGACATTATATTGCGGAGGTTAAGGGGGGGAAGCAGGACGTGCCGATCGAATCCCCCGTGTGATTCCTCGGCATCTGGCGCAACCGAAGAGAGGCGAGAGAACGAGGCGGCCTTCAGAAACAGGAGGAGAAGCCTATAACTACAAGACAACATTGGTTACCTCTCTCGCACTCTCGCGTGTCGTTAAAACTTCGGGTAGAAGTGAAAGCCACCTGTTTCAGGGAAATTCTGTATGGCGCTCGACATTCGTTAACCGATCTCTCGTCCCGACGATGCCGTGACGATTTTTATTTATTTTTTTCTGTCTCTTCGTCACCGATATAATCGAATACGTTTCGATGATACAAAACTGGATGAGACCACCGTTTGTTTCTTTGACTCCTCGGCGAGACGTGTCCGAAGATGCGATCGAATCGAACGGTGCGCGACGGCGGCACGTCGTCCTCGAGGCGGGTCGGTGCGCGGAGAGCTCCTTCGTTCGCAAGAAACTCCGAGACCGAAGCGCACACGCCGAGGATCCGTCAAAAGGGAAAGTTAGCGTCTCGACCTGCCGCCGGCGAATACCGCTTAATACTTTAACGTGTATTATACGATATTACTTTGTTGTTTGCTTACTTCGGATCAATTTAGTGGCAATTATTCATTCGACCAAAATTCGCCGATTAATTATCATCCAATTTTTTTTTCATCCACCAACGCGATGATATGTATAAACGATATTTTATCACGAAAAAAAAAAAAATGAAAAAAAAAAAAAAGAAAAAAAATTTCAAAGACATCGGAGCTCCAAAACATCGATGTTTTTCAAAAACATCGATAGTCGACTCGTTTTCAACGATTTAAAATCTTTATAATGAAATTTTAAATTAAAAAAAAAATTATTCGCGGTTCTCCTCTCGGTGAGTCTATGACCTCAGCAAAAATATTCTTTGCCTGTGTTGCCAAATGCTCTCGACGTGTATGCATACGAGAATAGTGTCGATGACCCTTACCTAACGAGTTTGCCACGAAATTCATTTCGCGAGGCATGTTGCAGCCGCGATATGCCCGGGGGATGTGTTGGTTTCGTTGATGTTCCTCTCAGACTCGCTAAAAATATCCGAAGGCCCGTTTCGGCCTCTCGATAAAATTGTCTTTTCTCTCCTGTATTCGCTACTTACGCTTGCAGGACCGGCTGATTAAAGTGCTTTTTCGGCTTTAATCTTTTTATTCCTTATCTTCTCTTTTATTTTCATTTTATTTTCCGTCGATCGAGACGAGCACTGCACTCCATTCCGTACTCCATTTTTTTTTAATGAGACGTCGATTTACTCGTCGATAATTCTTTATCTTTTCCAATTTCATTAAAAAACAATCGTTAAAAAAAAAAAAAAAAAAAAAAAAATGCTCGAAAAAAAAAAAGATCGCGATCCATAGAAATTAATTCGGCAAAATACTGAAAAATGCCTTTTGTCGGTCTAACGCCGTCATTTCTCGAGACATCCGGGAATTTCCGAAAAATCAAGTGGCCGAATCACAAGACGAAGGTCACGCGGTGCGTTTCTCAACGGCGGACATACCGCTTTCAAGGTCTCCTCAATCGCTTCGAGAAGTCACGTCCGGTTCGCGACTACCGGTGATGGAAGTCGATCCGGGACCACTCCGCGAACACAGGGATAAAACCGTGCGACAGAAGATTTCGATCTTATTACCGTTATATTGTGGTACACGAGACATTTAGCAACTTTTTTTTTTTTTATGAATCATCGGACGCGGCGCCGGATAATAAAGGCGTAGACACGTCGGTCGGAGATGTCTTTGGTATGCTGAAGATCATCCGCATATCAAAGGAAATCCCAGTCGTCGCGCGCGCCGCGATCGTGTATAACGACGCAACGCGAATTGCTCAAGAGATTTTTTTTCATCGCGTCATCGGAACGATCGTGTTATAGATTTCGACATACGCGTAGTGTGAATCTCGTCGTTCTACATCCATTGTAATGTAACGACAGATCGAGAATATACATAGAGATATTTAGTATAGATACATATTAAGTTATTCCGGATGTATCTCTTCGGGATCATCTTGTATTCTATTGAATTCAACTTTGTTCAACATAACTATGAACCAATCTCTCCATAGAACCACTTGATGCTCGAGGTTGAGAAATGTTTCATTCGAAATTGAAGATGCAATAGAAAAAAGGCGTTGTGATTCATTGTTCGTTTAAAATCGAATAAAAAAAAAAGAAAAAAAAAAATTTCAACGATTTTTTATTTCTGCTCCAAAAAATTTTATATCTTACGGAAAAATGATTATTATTATTTTTTTTTAATTTTTCGTCCACATGAATTTCGAAAAAAAAAAAAAAAAAAATTACGAAAAAATGCATTACAATTTTTTTGTTTCGTTCGTATTGCATATCTGCGATGAAACTATTTTTTTTTTTGCATCCGCGTGCCTCGAGTAAATTCTTTCATCGCACGAGAGTTACACACACATCGTGTGTTACTATAAGAGAGTCTCGAGTAGTTTGTAAGTCTCGCGTCAGTTTGGCCTCTTTCTCCGTTCGCAACCCTCGGCGTGTATTATGAAACCGTGAGCTCGTTCGCTCGCTCGCCCGACATCGCGTTATATAAATGCCTGGAGCAACGGGTGTCTCGTAATTGAAGAGTGAAAATATGAAAGGAGTTTTCGTCGACGACGTGGTCGCCGCCGAGGACGACGACGACGACGACGACGCCGACGACGGGGACGACGGAGACGACAGAGCGCTGTTTCCCCCTGAGGCTCACTCGTGACTTATATACATATATATATTCACACACCAGGGAGCCGATTTGCTCGACGATCATTTCGTGAGATAACGGAAGTCCCGCGATCTCTACTACTTGACTCGAAAGACCCACTCGAATTTCTACATATTTCCGTTCTCCGCGGGGCCCCCGCAATAGATTTGGTGAGAACATACCGAACGATGAATTATTATGCACGACGACTAGAGAGCTGACTAAATCGGCGGCAAAGAAAAAAAAAAAAATAGGTGGGCGCGAAAAAAAAAAAAATTATAACGCGTAAATTATAGAGAAATAAGAAGTTTATTGTTGGGAATATAAAAATTCATTGCACTTCCGGACACAGTATCTTTATGGTACAATATAATTCGATAGCTTCGATACTGTGCAGAATATACTTAAATTAAATTTTACAGCGCAATTTTACGACTCGTAGTTCCACGCGTTACCGATCATCGTTAATTCAAAAAAGACTCCAGAGGCGCATTCTAATCAAACAAGTTATGTGATCAAAAAAAAAGTTTGCACGCGCATTCAGAGATCGAAAGATATTAATAATCGTGCGATGTTTGGATTAAATACAAAAATCGGTATAATCGAAAATAAGTGTTTATCTCGTTAAGACTCCGTTCGAGATGATTTTTACCGATGTTTTTTGTGGAGCATATGATTCTTACGAAAAAAAAGATTACGAGTACATTAATTCGAACGGACGTTCTCGAGAAATTTAATGATTAATCTTTAGACGATTCGCTGTAATCTCGGATAAAGCCGATAAATTAATAGGATTTTATTTGTAGAGCAAAAAATTCTGCACGATAAAGATACTCGAATTTTTTTTTTTTTTTTTTTTCGTAAAAAAAAAAAATTGCAAATTCCCGACAAAAAAAAAAGAGCGCAACAAAATGAAGTGAAATAAGAGATAATTGTTCACGTGTTATAGTCGTGAGATTTATTGTCCGAAATCTACGACTTGTCTCGCAGAACGAATGAACCAAAATATTTTTAAAAAATATTAAGGCGTTTCGACAAAAAATTACTATTTTCTTCGTAACCCGAAGATTTTATGGATATTTTCTTATTTACGAGTAATTTTATAAAACTTCGTGGTTTCCAATGTTCCGATCTCAAATAACCTCTATATTCCGAAACCGAAAAAAAATCCTCGACAAAAAAAAACTTAACTATATCCTTCGTAAAATCCGCCCACTTAACTACGAATCTCACAAAAACCCCACAATAGTCCGCATCCTACGTTATTAATTTTTTTTTTTCTGTAAAAATCACATCTATTGTTTCCCACCGAAACTATTGATAAACATAACGCACCGCAATCCCGCAATATTCTCGCGAAACAATGATCGTCGATTCCCGACGAGGAATCCCACTTGGGATCGTCTCTGCGAATTACCCGTTAAATCTTCTCGATATATCCTCGCGGTCGCGTATATGCGTAAATTTTATATGAGTACTATAAACCGCATGCATAGCGTCCGAGGAATTGCATGTTTCCGATAGCCTTTGCCAGTAAATGTTATTATAAACCGCGCGAAGGGTGATATAACGCACGTGCGTTCCGTCGCACACAACAATCTTTGCAATACCGACGAAAACGCTATATATACTAAAAAAAAAAAAAAAAAAAAAAAAAAAAAAAAATAGATATATATGTATATACTTCTGTATCGAATGCGCACCTAATACATAGTCTACAGTACACGAAAGTCTATATCTCTCGGTACAGTGTCGGGTCCACAGAACTACGAGAAACGCACTATAGTATCATTCCTTTCTCTTCCCGCTGTATAAAGTCGATTCGGCGTAACTCCCGCGACGGAGAGATATACCTATATACTTAGATATGTATATAGATATGTATGTAAGACGGGTCTCTCGCGGATTAACCCGCTGCCGGCCGATACCAGCGGAGTTTCAGGCGGTGTGGTGTTGCAGTTTCAACCTCTACACGAGAGGACCGGTTAACGTACGAGTTAACATATGAAACTGCAGGTATATAAGGGGTGAAGATCCGCCATAGCAAGACTCGGACGCTTACGCACCACGACTCGCAGCACTTCGGGCATTTATCGCTAAATCGTAACTTCCGTACGTCCACTTAAATAATATAACGCGCCGAGGGATCCGGAGATACGTACGCGATGCACGGGACTCTTACATACGCCGAAGTATTTTATATCCTCCGGTACCACCGGCTTCGGAGAAAGAAAATACGGAAAAGATCGCGAGGTGTATAGTTACTACAACGTTCGCCGATCTTAGGAGGCATTCGTTCGTTAAAATTGCGATTTAAACAATACGCGAAGCACGTGTACACAAACAAAGGTACGGATAAGGAGGGTGCATCGCTGCGTATTACCAGAGGGTGAAATTCACAAGAAATTTGGTGCGAATTACGAATACTACCGAATTTAATAAAAATCTGAAAAAAATTAACCATGCAGAAGGTGCTGAGAATATTTATTTTCCATAATAATAATTCGAAAAGTTATTAACAAATTAGTTAAAAAAAATTATTGGTTAACCAATTACTCGGTAACCTAACTTTTTCTTCAGCCGAAATTTATTTACAAATTTTTTTGAAAGGTTATGACTTTTTTGCGATTTTTTTCAAATTTTCGAAAATTCGTGATTTTTTATCCATACAAATTTTTTTTTTTTTTCGGAATTTAGAAGATTTTTTCAAAAGAAAAAATAATAATAAAAAAAAATTGCAAATAAATTTGGCTAAAGACAAATTAATCATTTTAGCACCTTCTGTACGATTTTTTATTAATCTTTTTTTGATTTTTATTCCATTAGAGAATTGTCGAAAAATTCTCTCTGAATTTCACGTGAATGGCACTCTTTGGTAACACGCAGCGGCAATGCCTTAAAGACGAAGGAAGTCGAAACTAAAGTGAACAACTTTCGTTTGCTTTCCTCCCGCGCGCGTTATACCGCTCGCGAGTATATCATTGTTTGCTAATATTCCTCTGACCGGCAACAATTAAGTTAATGGGGTTTTGGCGCTCAACTGTGGGGATTGTCGACAATCCAACTGCGGGAAGAGAATTTGTGCCGCGGCGCTGTTCGCTGTTCGGAGTCGTTCGGGTGGAAACACTTGAGAGTACTGTACGTTCTATGTGATGCGTGAGAGAATGAAAGAAAAAGAAAGAAAAAAAAAAACAAATAAATAATGAAAAAAAAAAAAGTCGGCCAACTTTTCCACTCTCTAACGATCGAGATAAGTCAGATGTAATAATACGACGAGAAATGAGAGGTTTGAAAAATAGCCTCGTTTCGGAGCAAAGGCTCTATGCTATGGCTTTGGTACGTTAATGTTATGTTACTTATTTACTAACCGTAATTTTAGTCATTAAAAAAAAATTCATAAAAAAATACGGGATACCGGATTATCGAAATGGATTAACATTTCTCGTAGGCAAAGATTCCGAAAAAAAAATATATATATATACATTGACCATTAAATATTTTCATGGAGATCGCGGAACAACGAAATATTGTTGAAATAAATTTTGCAAACTATGGAGGATTTTAGATATGATAATGATAATAATAATAACTGTAAATATAGAATAAATAATCCTACTAATTGGATAGAGTTACCGATAAAAATGAAAAAAAAAATGAAATACATAGAAAAAAAAAAAAAGTATAATTCCGAACATAGGATACAGAGTTAAATATCGCATACAGGATTATCCCAACAAATAATATTTCTAACGTGCAAAAATACGATTCTATTTTTTTTTTTTTTGTAATTTTCATTTTTATGGACTTTGTGAGAACTCAAAAAAAATGTGAAATATAAAATATTCTTTGGTCAGAAAATATTTTCACGTACACTTCGGAACGACGAAATATTGGCGAAATAAGTTTAATAAAAAATTGAGGATTAAACTACGATTATAATAAAAATAATAATAACAACAATAAATGAGGAATAAATAATCCTACTAATTGGATATCAACTACAATCCCTATAGCGTCGTTAAAGTACAAACGAAGCGTTGTCGTTCAACGAAATATGGAAGATCCGGGAGAGAGATGCTCCGCGTCAGCATGAAATTCGTGACTCTCTTGGAATCGCGGAATTTTTTTTTTTTTTTTTAGGGTTAAAAACCGCGTAATACGAAAGGGAAATTCTTTGCGTCTCTCTTTCATTCCCCGGCTTCTGGTCTCTCGGTGTTCCTCGCCCAGAGTCCAGTCGCCTAGAGCTCAAGGCCGCTGAAGGTCTTTCGAGTTCAAATCTTTTTTTTTTTTTCGTTTTGTTCTCTTTACTTAACTCTCCCGTTGGTCCTTCCTTTCTCCTCTCGGAGAACCCGGGAGGCGATCGCCTTGTGTTTCTTATTCTCGATTCCCTCGAGCGACGAGAAAGACAGAGAAATCGGGTGGTACGGCGAACGTGGGGGTCCTTCATGACCGGCGAGAAGCGGTTAGCCGGACCCTTCTTCGCCACAGCTTTACTGTACGCCAACTATATTTATGTATCTAACTTACCCAGCGGTATCGTTCCTCTGTCTCTTCGTCTCTTGAAGGACTTATTTTCTTTTCAATTTTTTTTTTTTTTTTTTTTACGTTGATTCTCACAAACCCACTCTTATCTTTCCACCGTCTTCCCCATTACCTTCATCGTGTTTATACGTATACCGGTACACACCGCTGGCAACAGCGGTACTATCTTTCTTGCGTTCCATTTCGCATTCTCGACGCAATGCTATTACAATATCGTGAATATGCTAAAAGAGTGCGTTTCGGCTTTATTAGTGAAATTAAAAAAAAATATAATTCGTTAATTCGGATTAATTCGATCGATATAATCCGATTTTTTTCGCACTGATTTATTCAAGTGGGTACTCAGTTTTCAGGATTCGTAGTCTCGAAAAAACGTAATAAAAAAAAAAGTTTTTTGTTTTTTCTTTTTTTTATTTATTATTATTATTTTTTTCGAAAAAATAATTGGTCCGCGATGTAGAAATATCAAGAACAACATTTTCCTCGTCCCTTAACCGCGATACTGTCCGCCCGCGCGTAGATCTTACTACCAGCGCGCGGGGCGTGTGGGCGCTGCTAAGTCTGTTCGGTACATACGTATCTACTTAAATGCAGACGGACGTTTTTTCAAGTTTGCGAGGTACGAACGCGCCTCTCTTAACCCGGGAAAGTAGTTTATTCAGTGCCGCGTGTCTCTCCTTTTCATTCGTTCGCAGCCTTACGAATAACATCGCGGAACCAATTGCGGCCGCGAGAATAGTTGCGTTACCGCGCGAGATCGGTAGTGTCGTCGTCCTGTTGGACAGTCAACGCTCGTGGTATGCAGTACTTGTCGATGCGCCACAAGTTACACGCTACACACGCAAAAGTACGTCAGTGGACACGCCTACTGTGCGCTCGAAGCCGTAGTTAGTCGCGTACTTATATGTCGATGAACAGGGAACTAGTAGTTGTGTCCGGTAGTGGTTCGGCCGATATCAGCTTAAGTAGAAGAGTCCTACTTCGTCCCGCTTTTTCTTAAAGCGGCATCAACGACACAATAACAATAGTAATTATGTCTTATAATCGTTGTATATCGTTAAGAGAAACGTCGAGATTTTTCCCCGATATGCTCTCTTTATCGATATTAATTTACGATTTTTAATTTTTTTTTTTTTTTCGTAGAATTTTTCTTTTTTACCGTTTGGCTCCCGAACTCTCGAGCGAAATATATATATTTCGCGACTTAAAAAAAAAATATTTTTTTCAATTAAAATTTAATGTTTGTAAGTCGATACTTCACGAAATTTTCGTTTTTATCGATCACGATACGGTACTACCGATCGCGTTCGGAAAAATGGGGAAAAAAAATTCAACTATTCTCGCTTTTTTTTTTCGACAAAAATTCACGGAATCTCCGAAATTCTCCGAATCTCGGAATTCACGAAATTCCCGAGTATCCGAAAACCGTTCGCCTCATAATTATTTACGCGCGTACCAACCGGCTAAACGCATACGAACGCGCGAGCGTTATTCGTGATCCGAAATTTCAAGCTCCGGTGAGTTCATATAACTCGGAGTCGATAAAGCCGCGTAAGGTGTAACGCGTAAAAGGGCTCACGAAATTCTCCTAATTTCGTTCGAGGAGAAAAGAGAGAAAGAAAGAAGAAAAAAAAAATGAAATATACGGTCGGTCCCGTGAGGTGAAAGCACGGCGAACTATAAATAGCCAGAGGGCCCAACTGCGTGATTATAGACTCCACCGGCGCATTATACTGTAACTCACTATAACCCTACTGTATAACGCGCACCCGTTGTGTCAGTAGCTCCCAAAGCGTGAAGGCGTCGAGTAGCATCTTTATGCCTTATAGAATATAGATAATACACACAAATACTTCTCCGTGAAAGTAAAAAAAAAATCATTTCGAAGATGAAGTAATGATCGCTCATTATTCCGCGTTATTATTATAATCACGATGATTTTTCGAGACGAACTTCCCGCGTGTGCGTGCGCATCGAAGCAATGATTTTTTTTTTCCTCGAATTGCTCGTCTTGATTTTCAACGCCGCTAATATAACTTTCCGTTACGCACAAAACGGCATAACCTATTACAAGCAAATTGTGCGCAATCCTGTGAATCTCAAGATTCTCGAGTCGATTAGTCGGGATCGCGCAATTAATTTCTTACGCGAAATGCATAAAATGAAAATACGTGTCCTCGACAACTACGTCTCCGAGTGCGAAAAAGCGTTTTATCGCGTAGCCTCGGGGGCACGGGGGACGGAAAAACTTGTATTATGTGTTGGGAACAGGACGAGAAACTATTGTCGAGTGTTTATCTCTCGAGGAGTCATAAGTACGTGTGAAAATGAGAGTGAACATGGATGTTTATCGAGAGCTCTCTCGGGTACTCGTGTACTTAGAAACTGCATTATATTTATCCATTCTCTAATAATGCACTATACTACGCGATATTATAATGTATCCGATATAAGTACTTACCAATCTCCTCTTCGATAGTTTCTCGAGGTTGATCCGCGCCTCCGTGCGTTCACCGCGACGATATAAATTATCCGATATCCCGGGCCACTCCTCGTCTTGGCATTTGATGATACCTCGCCTAATGGAGGGACAAACCGCGAGCTATAATTCGCGGAATTGCACTTCGAAAGTGTATACGTACGTTTGGCAACGCGATACAAACGAAATTGGGTTAACGACACTGCCGAACGCGTTCGCATTATATGCTAAACTATATGGGCGAACTTGCGGTGTATCGCGTTTGTAGAGATTGCAGGATTCTGCGCACTCGCTATCGGCCATCTTTCGAGATATTTGCGTGTTCCTCGCGCCATGTTTCAGTTTGTTTTTTACCTCCCACGGAATACTGTGAACGCGCGGAATTTTAGGTTAGGTACGGATAAACCGGCCGGCCGGTCGGATGCATCGTTTACTAACAAAATGCGTAAATCCCCCGACTGGGTATTTACAATAATCTTGTGTCTCGCGTCACGGTGTCGATATAATATCGATTATCGCAGCGCGGACCGTGCAATGACACGATGTGTTTCGCACGCGGAGATACTTGAAGTGACAGTTTAGCGTGGAATTTAACGATAAGTTCAATGAGTTTCAATTAAATGTGAAAGAAAAAAACGAAATAAAAGTGAAATTGAGGATAAAAAGACGAAAAATTAAAGTTTTCGACGACAACATTTATTCAACTTCGATGAACGGCCATTTTGTGGTGAGTTGAACAATACTTCGAAAGATTTTACGATAATTATAGTTTCGATTCAAAATGTACATCGTATTGTTTGCGCTTCGATTTCATTCCGAGGACAAAACAAAAAAAACCAAACTCGTCGATTTTCGAGTGCATTACCTCCGCAAGTTTCGTTACGAGACCCACGCGCACCCATTTGCATTCTTACCTCCTTCGCGCTGAAATAGTACGAAACACCGCTCGTAGAACAATTGAGAAATAGCGACAAAAGGAAACAAAATAAAATCGAGTTACAAATAACAGAAAGAAGTGGTAATAAAACGTAAAAATTTTCACATAAATAGAAATAAACGTGCGTACGTGTAGACGCGATCGCGAGGGCACTGTAGCCGTAGATCTCCGTATTTATGAGTCGTGTAACAGTGGTTCGGACGGTTCGGACAATCGAACTTTAAAACCGCAGAAGGAAGCGTGTCTACATGCCGTTCATTTCCCTTCATATTTACCTACGGAAACGCACACCGTAACGTTTAACACACATCCGCACCGATATATGTATAGATAATACGGGTACACGAGGCATACGCTGGTCGAAGTCTTCTGCCGTTGCTGCTGTTCTCCCGTTCAAACATTTGCATAGAGACACACCGGCGCTTATGCCTCGACTAACATTTACGTATTTGTACGCGTATTCGGACGATAACAAGAATTCACGCTCTGGTTACACCCAAACCGGAAATAAGAAGCGCGACACGTCGTATCTACTGGACTGCGATCTACCGGTACATAATATTAATATTTATGTTAGACACCCGTATATGTTTTCACTCTACGGCCGTCGTGGTCCACGACGTCGGAGAACACGTTGTAACGAAACTCGAGACTCGGATAAACATGTGTATAAATTCGCATACCCTGCTACACAGAAATCCTTCGACTTATACACAGCAATCGGTTACTCGGTTAATGTTTACGTGTTGTTTTCAATATTTCGAAGCGATCTATTGAATAATTTTGAAATTTTTTTTCACGAATTTTATTTTTTACGTGAACTTAGTCATTTTAAGGTAATAATTAATGCCGCGACAGTGATAAAAAATAATTTGTTCCGAAAAAATGTTTTACCAAATTACGAAATTAATCGCAAGAAACTGTATAATTGAAAATTTATTTAAATTTCATAATTACGAGTCATTTTCGTCGTAAATATATTTGAAAATATTTTTTCGAAAAATTCGATCGAATTTTTAATAAACATTGAAATATTACGCGTTAAGCGATAATATTAATTCTCGAGTGCATCTCTTTACGATGCTTACGGGTTGCAACCGCGGGAGGGGGGGTAATAGATTCTTCGGAACAGTGCGAAGACATCCGGTAGGTTGGTAAGTAATATACGGCTATAAGGACTTGTATTCCCGTTCCACTCGTATTCACTCTCGAATTACTTACTTACATCGAGCGTCGCGGAAAGTGCAAGTGGATTGAGCGCCGCGTTCCACTCCTTGCGAACGCTCGCGGAGCCTCGAAGCCGCACACTCTTCTCGTCCTTTCTTCTTCGTTTCTTGCGCCGCTTGCGAGAGGCTCATCTCTTTTAGCGATGAATACACACACACGAACGCAATCTTTCATGTTTTCGTTATTTACGCGTACATCTCGTCGTACATCATAGCGTGTGGCCGCGCGATATACCACGTGCGGGAATCGGCGACGCGAATTCAAAGGAACATAACCTAAGAAATGAATAAAGAGTCGCGTACTGCCAGAGAAAAAGACATATATATATGTATTTGTGGCATAAAGAGACAAAAAATACGCAAGTGAGAGGCACGAGGGTTATAAATAAAGTTGCGACTCCGAGTTGCGATCGAGACGCATTTTTTTTTTTTTCGCATCTTTTCAACTCGGCAATAAACCGGTACTCGATCGAGTGAATGCCGAGAAAACTCATTTGCATATGCACCATGCGACAATTATGCTAAATAGAACTATCGAGACGATGTGCTTTCGATTCGCTTCGATCAAATCCACGCCTGTGATTCGATGCATCGGAATATTGCACCGTCGCGTCGAAGTTTTAAAGGGGTTTCGCCAGTGGGTAGAATCGGACGAAAAATTAAAAAAAAATGCGATATGGCGAAGTGAAAGCGAAGAAAATTGTGACATGAAAATTTCATTAAAATATCTGGTATTTTCGATATTAAGTTGATATTTAATGTTCAATATTAAGAAACGTTACGATATGAGGATTTTGAGGTTAAGTTTGATTTTTTACGATTTTTCACCTAATAGACCACAATAATAAAAAAAAAAAATAATAATAATAATAATAAATGATTATTTAACTTTTTATCAAATTGTAAATAATTAAATAACTATAGGGATTTTTTTCTTAAGCAATAACATCGAAATCGAAAAATGCGCGATGCCAATGCGCAAAGATCCGCCTTTCTAATTCCGAAATATTGCGTCTAACCGAATTAGAAATCGATTTAAACTGACCTCGTCGCTGGCCATTCAAAGGCTTGAAATTTATGATGTTGACCCGATCCTCTTGACCCGTCCCACCAAAACAATTTGAATCCCGTATCGTCCCTCACAATGATCGCTCAACGACAGTTCAATTGACCGTTAAATTCCCATACACCGTTAAGCTTAAGCCAATAGAATAAAAAAAAAAATAATAATAATTACATCAGACAATATCTCACCTAATATTCTACAAAAGATCGCGGTAGTCGGAGTCTCGGAGTGTCAGTGAAAGAAGACTCGTCTTTTATTCATCAAAACGTTTCTCGTTCTCTCGTCTCTCGTCTCTCGTGTCGTTCGTTTTTATTCTTCTTTCACAGGGCCCATTGCATAAATTCGCTGCGCTCGTAATTCACTCCACAAACGATCGCTCACCCTCTTCACCGCGCCTCGTGTCTCGTATTCACACGCGTTCCTCATTGTCGACGGGGCTTTGCCCTTCGAGTCTCGGAATCGCGATAGATATTCGAAAAAAGAAAAAAAAAAAAACAAAAAAAAAACATCGACGGGGCTTCGCCTTTCGAGTCTCCAAATCGCGATAGATATTCGAAAAAAAAAATCGACGGGGCTTCACATTTCGATTCTCTGAATCGCGATAGATATTCGAAAAAAAAAAAAAAAAAAAATCGACGGGGCTTCGCCTTTCGAGTCTCTAAATCGCGATAGAAGTACGAAAAAAAAAAAAAAAAAAAAAAAAACAACTAGAGATGCACGTTAACCAGACCGCGAAGGAAAGGGTTTCGGTTCTGCAAGTGATGAACAATTCTTCGAAAAATAATATCACGCAGCTGGATGCATGCAATCCTCGGGATGGATGAGCAGTCGAATTAATAACGGAAGATCGAATTTCGGAGCAACTATCGCTTCGCTTCGATATACGATCCCGAGATAGTCGAACGAAACGGTGCCCTCGAGAAGCCGTTGTTGTCTAAGTTAACCTTCTTAAGGGCCCGAAGAAAGGGCGCGCCACGCCTCGAACAGTTATTGGATCTAATGATGTTCCGATAGCCGGAGGACAGTTAGACCCGTAGCGAGGAACACGAACGCGGGCTCATTCGGGACGTAAAAAAAAAAAAAAAAAAATAAAAATAAAAAAGAAATAAAACAAAACACTTCGAGAGTCAAAAGATTCATCATCGCGCCGCTGATGTATCGGACACCTCGTTTGTTCACAGAGGCGAAGAATTCAAAGCCTCTCGCGGCTTGAATACGATTTGTGACGGCGCGACCACGAAATTATAGCAGGTGTAGCATAATAAAGAGCCGAAAAATAATGGAATAAAGCACTTCGTCTTATAATACCCCGAAGATTAATTAAACATCGTGAATTCATTTATTTTTGCATTGATGCGAATCGCGCGCGAACATCGCGATTTCACGAAAAATATAATGAACAGATGAGACCGATTTCGAAAGTAAAAACTCCTACGATGTACCTAATTGGCATGTTGAAGACGTGCAATCCGACGAGGTGAACGGATTCCGATCGCTCCGCGATTTTTTTTCGATCTCTCGTATTCATCGTGTTTATTAAACTCGGAAAAGATTAAACATAAATTAGATAATTTTGGTGCATTTCGATCGTAAAATCATAAATCCGATCGTAAAATCGTCTTATCTTCGATCGCCGATTCTCTACGAAGACGTAATATCGCGAAGTCGCAAACGACGTATTTCTCGCGTGTAATCCGATTTTAACGTTAAAAAAAATTAATAATTTCATAATAATAATATTAAATGTTATATTATTATGCCGTAATAACAAACAAACAAACGCTGCAAGTATCCGTGTGGTCCTCGGAATGAAATTCCATTCTCGAGTTCGACGCACCGAAGCGACTTTTGTGCCAAAAACGAAAGTTAAAAATGTGATAGTAGAATTTCCTGACGACAAATGAGTGGAAAAAAACTAATGTGAGATAAATCTCTTGATACAAAATTGATATTCAATAATAATAATAATAATAATAACAAGACGTAAATATGCAGAACAGCCACATAGCTTTCCAATTCCAACTATAGAAAAAAAAAAAATGAAAGTTAGTAATGCTGAGAAGAGATGCGAGAGGTTTACACACAGGTCTTTGATTTCTTTTTCCTCGGGACCACCATCTCCTTCAACTTTTTCTCTATTGCTTTTTATTGCCATTCTTATACTTTTTTTTTTTTCTTCGGCTCTTCGCATCGATTCATCGTCAGTTACTCTTTTTTTTTATCGTCCTCTCAAAATCACACCCCTCCCTCCCCCACCCCCCTTTCTCTCTTTTCATCCCTCGTGTTTTGTTAGTCGGCGGACCAAAAGCTCCTTTTCTCTTCTATCGCTCTTACAACTCCGATATACAGATATACTAATGCGTGCGAAAGGTACTCGTGATCGCTGGACCAACCGAACGAAATTAGCATCTTTTTACGATGCTGAGTGTTCGTCGTCCTTTGCAGGACACGAAGCATCTATTGTTATAGTCTCCGAGACACGAAGGAACGGAATAAAGAATGGAGGAGAGAGTGTTAAGAATGAAACTGCGGAATTTTCGACGCGCTTGAATGAGTTCGAGTCTATCGAATATATCGTCGCGATTTCGCGAACGCGATCGCGACTCTCGTGATTCGAATTCGCGGGATAACGGTTGTGACGCCATTTCCGATTTACATCGGTGACCTCATTTCGGATTTTATTAGTAAAAAAAAAAAAAAATTCTCGCAATGATTTTTAAAAAATTTTCAAAAATTTTTTGATTAAAAAAAAAATTGATGCAATTTTCACATAATTTCCTTAACGCCAATTACCATTTTTATTAAAAATTAAATAATTTTTTTTACGTTAACTTTGATAGTAATTCACATTTCAATAAAAAAAAATTCGATTGATTAATGCAAAAAGATCGTAAACAAAATTCAATTTTTTGATAGAATAAAAAAAACGGATTTTCGGAAATTTACTTAATTTTCTCGAAGGATTAAACATTTTTCTACTGTCGCTAAACATTTTTCTCGAAACCAATACATACATCGAACGCTCCTTAGGTAAATAAAAAAAAATGTCGTTTTCCATTATAACTTCGAAAGTTGTCACCCGCGTTCCACGGCGATGACGTTATCGCCATACGAATCCTCCGGTATCGTCTCTCTTCACGTATCCGCGGCACAAGTAAATATATTTCCTCTTCGCATTCTCACGTATGCAAAACATTTGTTACGCACGCATATTCTCTTATCGGTAACGCTTTAGCATAGAAATCAACGATCGTTAACCATAGAAGTTCAAGGTAAACGGATAAGCGTATGAAGCAGCGTTCCCGCTAATGCGCAGCGTCAATGCCATTTAACGGTATTCCCTTCGTTTCTCCCGCACAGTCGATAGAGAGATTGTTATTTATTAATTTTTTTCTTCGTTACTTCATAATCGCAACGAGTCCCAAGAAATTTTTCGTCTCCAGAGAAAACCACTGCGCGCGTAATAAAAAAAAAAAAAAAAAAAAAAAAAAAAAAAAAAAAAAATTACGCGCAAAAAAACACGTGAGAGAAGGAAAAACGGGAAAGGAGATGAAATATTGCCGCAACGGTAATTCCTTTCTCGTCGCTAATTATGCAACGCTTGGTGCTCGCGGTTTCTGTCTCTCGTGTGCCGCGCGCGGCTTACACTGTACGCTGCATAATGGTTTGAGTGTACAAATGCGTGTCCGCACGTATGTAGCCCACCGGTGCGTAATTGGCTGTTGGCGCATGAATTTTCACGCGGTATGCCGTGGTAAACTTGTAGATCTAAGTAACTGCGTGAGCTTCTCGCAACATAGTATTAGTACACTATACATCGTTCGTACATACGATAGCGTAGATACGCGGCTGCGCCGCAATGCGCGATTGGAATTCCGATTGGTAACGTGAGGGGGCATACGGGGCGTTTTAGGTTATAATTGGAAAGCGAATGAATTATGGAAGCTCGCGGATAGACCGCGTCAAATTATACGCGTTTATACTACTGTGTTATACATTTTAGTTATGGCGTTGCTGCAGTCGTTGACGCGGCAACAATATCACGATGACGTTAGACGCGGGAAAATTTATATATATATAAATATAAAAACGAATGGGAACGCGTACGGCGACGCTATTATGACACAGAGCAATTTTACGAAGGAGTCTCCCAACGCCGGTCTTTCACTCCGTAGCGCTTTTTTCCGCCTCAGGGAAAAATAATAACGCCATTCGGCCGCCGGTACAAATCAGAGTAACGACCCGATTCTGGAGCATTAGGGCTCTCGAGAATATCGCGTAAAAAAAAAAATTTTGTACGCGTGAAAGTAAAAGTTGGGAGATAAAAATACGAGTTCTACGAGTCGGCTGCTGATTGGGCGGTAGGTAGAGATATGATTTTTGCCGATTTATCGATGTTTCTTGGTGATCGATAAGTACGGAAACGAAAAAAAAAAATCACATTGTTGCTAACAATTTTTTTAATAATTAATTATTTGGTGAAATTGTTAATGAATGAGTAAAAAAGACGTTAAAATTTCTTGTTGCATCTTTGACCGAACGCTATTTTACGAGGGTCAGCGGAACGGAAGAAAATTGTGTTCGACGCGCGTAAAAAATGCCGGAAATAGATTACACGGCTATGAATTTTAAGAGTTTTTTTTTTTTGTAGTTGTTTCATCTCCGAGAACGGAGAAAAAAATTGAGGAAAACTCGGTAGTTGTTTCGTTCGGAAATAAAAATTAAAAAGTTCGAAGATAAAACTTCGCTTCCGGACTTTCCATCATTTCGAAGCCATTTTTTTTTTTTATGCGAAGCGATAATACACTATATGAAAATCATGATGAATTATTTCCGCGATCGATGTAAAATTTTCCACAAGGAAATCAAATATATATATGGTTGAAAAATATTATAAATATGTTAAATTCGGCATTTTTATATAATTACGATATGAATCATAATCATTGAATAAAATTTTTTATTATATGAAAATAACATGAAATAACGATTCTTCGCCGAAAATATATTGCATACAGATATCGTAGATATATTTTCATTTTTTTTTTTTGGGTCCGAAAGTTTTCCGAAATCGCAGTTTCCGAAGGTATTTCTTTATTTCCGCAACGATATATAGGTCGAGGTAAATAGGTATGGATTTAGGAAAGTTAAAAAAAAAATCGTTCGATCGTCAACAGGGCGTACAGCACAGAAGTTTCACCGGTCTCGCGCGTCGATAGCGCTGATTTCCTCGCGAAAAATTTCCGACGAGGTGAAAACTGCGCGTTATAGAGTATCGTAATCCCAGATCAGCTCGCGCCCGTTTTCCGTCTCGAATGAGCGTTTTCTCGGCGTGCGTGTGTGAGAAATTCTTGTCGGGTTCGATATCGTAGTTTGTGTAACAACTATATATGTACGACGATCAGCAGAGCGGCGCGCAACAGACATGATCGACTTTTCATAGCGTAACGCGGCCACTCAGCCGCACCCATGCTAATTCGCTACAATGGAGAAGGGAGATCGCGCGGGGGTGGGGATGGGTGTCTCTAGTGAAAGTTCAGAAAGAACGAATTCGATATCGGTCGGTTCTCTCGAGCGATCGGCTACGGAGGTATAATAGCCATGAATAGGCGAACGAACTCCCGCACGCTTGTCGAAGGAAGTCGAGGTCTACTTAAATTTCACGAGAGGAGATCGAGACCCATAGAAATTCGTATCTCCGGCTGTATCTAACTTCTTTGGTATCGCATATCCTCCGGGTGCAAAAATAATACGCGAAAAAAAAAAAAAGAAAAAAAAAAAACCGAAGAAATTACATCGAAGACGACGAGCGACGCGATCGAAAAAAAAAAATTGAAAAGCAATATACATAAAATTTCGGAGTAATTTTTTTTTTAATTGCTAATTTTGTAGGCAAAATCGGTTACTTTAGTGTTTTATTTTAAAAAAATGAAAAAAAAATAAGGACCAGTGTGTCGAGTAACCCCGGTCTTCGCTATAAGCCAATAAACGAAACGCTGAGAAATGAAAAAAAAGAGTAAAAAAAAATCGACAAATTCGTGAATAAAAAACGCGCCTTGGCAAAACATGCCGAGGGGTTCAAAGACTTTTTGGCCAACGAATTCGTGACGTTGAGTGACGCGGAGTTAGGCAGAGATAAATACGTACGCGTTGAAGAAAAAAAGTAAAACGAAATACGTGGATAAACGGAAGGTAAACGGGAAGAGAAAGAAAAGAAAATAGTAAAAAAAAAAGCCACGAGATACTCGTCTGCTTGGCGCTCATACGAAATTCCAGGCATTTAGATGTTTCGATAAAAAGATTCATGAATATAACAGCGCGGAATATTCTCTCCCCAGTCGTTCCCCTGTCTGATACATAAATGTAAATATTATGCGGCAAATGCTCGAAAAAAAAAAAAAAAAGATGTCGAAGAGCGCATCGAGTACCTACAGCGGTGCATTTTTTTTTTTTTTTTTCAAGCGATTCAAGATGCGTACAATGACACGGGAGATCTGACGCATGTGCGTATTCCTCCCTCAGTTACATGTGTTTCACACATGTAACTGAGTACCCGTATTACCAAAGGTGCAAACATGGAACGGCAAACTCGCGATCGGGTAGCTACACATAAATACGCGAAAGATTGTTCGATAGCATTTTTTTTCTCAATGATTCAGTAATTGATTGGAATCTCAAAATTTTCTTGAAACTTTCACGGAAAAAAAAAAAAAATTAATTCTATTGGTAATACGATGGTTTCTAAGTAGAGATCGATACCGATAGTTGTCGCCGATTAATCGAATGCGCGCGTAGTTAAGGCGACCTATGGGGGGATAGGGCACTATAAATACGCGGATTCTGTCCATATATCGTCGATGCAACCAATAATTTCAACGTTATATACAGATACGCATGAAGAATGAGTATATGTAACTTTCCGTGCGGTCGAACAAGTGGACCACTGCAAATAAGACACACGCCGCTTGGAAACCGCAAGTAGGAAAAATATAGTTTCACTACGGCATACATTAATAATCATTAAAAAGAAGAAAAAAAAAAAAAAGTAGCGTGAGTTCTTCGCGAGGCTCGCGGTCGACCGACTATCGCCGCGGTATAGGTACACGTGGTATATATGTATATATTACGCATCGAAGATAATGGTACAATCCAATGAGCGGGGAAAATGTATGATTTATACCTTTTGCGAATGAAATTAAGGTTATCGAAAGATTTCGAGGTTGCAACTCGATACCACACCGGAGTCACAGGGGGAGGATTTCGGGGCCGTCGGCATTCCGACTATCGGCGTTTACCCACATTTTTCATCATTTCAAGGCTCACCGCCGCGCCCCGACGGCGGTTACTCACGATGAAGAATTCTTTCGTAAACTCGTTTCACGTTCTTTTACTTCCTCGTGGCGCACAAAAAAATTGTGAAAAAAATAAATTAAAAAAAAAAAATCTTTTATGAACGACAGAAGGATGAAGTTTAATCGAATAGGCAAGTGAAGCTGAAGAATGTGTCGTATGAGACGCGGTAAAGACTCGATATCGAGGGCTTAGAAATTTTTAAAAATTCCGATAGCGTAACACGACGCTAATTTACCGGAAATAAAAATTTCGATGCATTTTTCCGGGACAATTGGTATTTGATACACTATATTTAGAATGCGGCGCAATTTTAAGAGGCGAATGCGACGGCGAAGAATAGATCGAATCGGAGAGAGGAGAGAATAATTTTTTTATTTTGCTGTGGATTTTGACAACAAATCCAAAATTTGAAAAATTCTTTCAAATTTCAATGATTTTTTTTTTTTTTTTCAAATTTTATGCCAATTTTTCGTATTTTTTAGAATTATTATAATTATTTTTCATATTTCCGTCTATATGTCTCTATTGCCCTCATTTTCCGATTTATTTTTACGAATAATTTCGAATCCAAAATTACGATATATTTTCTACTAATCGAATATTTTTTTTGTTCGATCGAAGTATCGTAAAAAAAAATCACTTCAAAACGTTATAACAATTTTCTTCGCCAATTTTTCATAGCGATTGTGACATAAAAAAAAAACTACGTAACGAAATGCAGTCCCTCGTTCCCGCATCTGTTCTAATCAATCGAACGACCGATATCTCGCAATGCGATTACTTCGCGATTTACGATGAAAATAATGCCAATGAGAAAGTAATAACATAACACAGCTGGAAAACAGCATCTGTTGCGGGTGAAAGAAAATATCCGTGAAATAGAGAATATAAAAAATAAAAATAAAACAATCTGACGATTACAAAAGGATTCAAAGACTCGCGACCGCACGAACGGAGTGCGGGTAACAGCTTTGTAAGTAGTAAACGCCGCGCGTTGCGGACTCGACGAACGCTCGAGAAATTCTCCGCTCTCTCTCTCTCTCTCTCTTTTTCTCGCGCGTTACGTGTCTCTGAACTATAGAAAGTTCCCATTCATGGTCGACCGATCATCGATCTACTGGTCCTTCCGTGTGAGAAAATCGCACAATACGATAACCCAACAACCCGCATCGCGGATAAACATCGCGTACAATCGTCGAATAGAATCGAACAGATCGCCGCGAGATTTCCGCCGATGTCGTCCCGCAATTCCGCAGCCTTGATAAATCTTTATATCAATTGTGTACTCGCGCACGAGCCGCGATCGCGTTCGTTTCGATGAGTAATCGACGCACTATCGCGCGCTTTCGTATCTCGCGTATCCTCCATTTTCCTCGGAGTCGCCGTTCTATCGCGATGATAAATAATTAAAGACCGGATCTACGAGACTCCATTAAATATCTTTGCGCTCGTAAAAGGCGCGTTGGGCACATACCGTGAGCATCTTTACGCACTATAATAAACGCGAACTCATCGTTAATCGATTCTCTACCAGTTGATTCATGACGCTGGTTTCCCACGTTACAATTCCACACGGCTACGACGTGATTGTACCGCAAAACTATTATTATTTATACTGCAGCCGATAAAGCATTCCGCGGGTTCTCTGCTCGAGAGAAAAGACTCGTAAAAAAAACAATAAAACAATTTTCTCGACTGATGGAATGGAAAAAAAAAAAAAATACGAGAAGCACAGATACCGCGTAGAAATGGCGCGGGAATCTCGTATAATCAGAGGGTTGACGTGCCCGCATTTTTTTTTTTTTTTTTTTTTTTTTTTTTTTTTTTTTTTTTTTTTTAATAAGCAACACATCTATTTTCAAATCAGCGGGTATAGTACTCGCGGATTGCAGAGGAGCAAACTTTACGGCTGTGTGTATTGTGCATTAAAATTACAAGGTGTGAGCGCCGCGTACTAATCGGTAGTCCGGCAACGAATGTTAGTTTGTTGTATATATAAGTAGTGTAGTCATAGCAAAAGCCTCGCGAGACTCGCGGCTCTTTCGTCGGTATGACTGCTGAGAAGCGGTCATAGATGTAGCGGTACTTCCTTTTTTTTTTTTTGTCTTACAAAGGTTACGCACGTACGTTTGACATACACGGGGCGTTAATGATATTCGAGTAGAGAAGTGAACGAAGCGGATAGACACAGAAAGAGAGACCGTTGTTACGCGTTCATACATCGCGCGGTGACTACTCCGAAATTTCGAAGCGTGTCATCGATCCGTAAGAGCGAAGAAACGAAAAAAAAAAAAAAAAAAAAAAAAAAAACAACAATGCGCTCGCGCGCTTATGCACGTGAAAAAATACGGACCGCTGTTTAACGGGAGTCTTTCTGTCTATCGGTACGACGCGTATGTATATTGGGCCGTCGAGAAAACACGAGAAAAGATCGACCCGATCGACCGGCACTTTAATGCGCGATATACCTTTCTCTCGAAGTGAACGAAAGATTGTAGGAAAAAAAAAGAAAAAAATTTGAAGAAAAAAAAAAAAACAACGAGGCGCGTGAAAGAGAAAAATCGAACCGTCGATTGTGCGGCGCTACACGAGGTTTCCTGTTCATTACTCACTTTGGTTACTAAGTGTCGCGGCGGCGCGTGAGGGCCGTAAATATAGGGTTTAGTCTTTCGATTGAATTCGTCGATGGAATCTTTTGGAATAAAAAAAAATTTAATAAAGCCGACGAAGCGGCGAGATTCATAAAACACGCGGTGTCGACATGAAAATGAAATATTTGCAAAAAATATATCAGAATTATAGTAAATTCGGCGTTATTCGATAATTAATAAATTATTATTATTATTACTCAATGGATAATTAATATATAATAAATATTTTCATTTTTTCTATATATTATTTATAAATTATTAATAATAATAATGAATAATTATTATTAAAATATTATTTTTTGTTTATTTATTCATATAATTAATTATGAATTATTTTGAATTTCTATTCGCTGTCGTAATGAAAGCGCGAAAAAAAAAAATCGTATTCATTTTTTACTGCGGCAAAGTTGAAAGGTTCAGAGGTATTCCCGGGACTTGTGAAAAGGTTACGATCGATCGAAGTCAAAAAAAAAAAAATGGCGAAAATTCTTTCCTTCGAAAATAATATTGAGACGTAACATACCATGGAAATGGCTGAATATAATGAGAAAAAAAAAACTAATTAACGAATGCGGAACACAACACATCGGGCGGTTGATTGATCTCATGTTACTTAACTATTGCTTATCGCTCATTAATTTTTATCGTATTATTTTTTCAATCCCCGAGAATTTAAATTTGAATTAATTCCATTCTATTTTTTTTTCGTTCTATTCGATCGATTTTATTAAACACGAAGAAAAAAAAAAAAATTGGATCGTATGTTAATTTTGTTTACGCCACGTGTATCGGGAAGTTATGAAACTCAATTAATATTACGTGTCTCAACGATGGCAGCGTTGACCTACCGATGATGCGCCGGCAATAGAAACCATTGATGGTTCATTAATTAACTATTACATTATTCATCGAAACATGAATCGCCATGAGAAATTTTTCGTACCGATTTATTATCCAACGTGAAAGCTAAAGAACCGAAGTGCTCGGGAGAAAAATTAAACGGATCTAACAAAACGTGCGGCGCTTCCCGTCGTCATTCGCGTTGTTCACTAAACGTGACGACTGCGTGAGACGCGCGTTTCGGGAACCGGTGTTAAGCATTCGATTGAAAATTTTTATCGCGATGTATATAAAAAGAAATGACGAAAACGTGATTTGTACTCATTGATCACGTGAGTTACTATACTCCGAAAATACTTCGATGTATATTATCGCCGTATTTTTATACGAATTTCTTTTATCGATAATCTCCGCTTTGAGCGGTGAATAAATTTCTTTAAAAAACATCGTAAGAATGAAAAAAATAAAAAAGGACAAAAGTTTGAACTTAAAAGTCGACGGTGGGGAATCTCAACCGGCACCTTGGAATACGAGGCAAGCGAACACGACGTGCCTTCGGGCGCATTTACCCGATTAACGATTTCGTAAGAGCGATAGATATATATGTATATATATATACATATAAATGTATATATCCAACACGCGAGAGTTTCGAGCGCCGATCCGACTTGCCTACAGGCTATATAATACTCTTGCCGCATACTTTTATATGTATATATATGTATATATATACATATGTACGCTGTATAAGAGTTGTACAGAGTAAGCGGTGACGGGCGCGCGAGAAAGTTAGCGAGGAAGATATGCCGCGCGCGCGGCTTCTCAGGTCGCGCGATCGATAGGTCGCTCGATCCTTCGTCGCGATCCGGTGAGTACGACTTACTTTTAGATTATACCAAAATCGACGCTATCGACTCAAATTCGAGAAAAAATGAAAATAATAATCCGCAAAAAAAAAATCACTTTCTTGAATTTTATATACCTAATTATAGACTTCTCTCAATGTTTCTTTAAATATATGTATTCTGATGTAAATTTGAAAAAAAATGTAATTTATCATTTTTCTGGTGGAATTTTACCAAAAAATAAACAGCGTATTTAATTTCTTTATTTGAAATAAAATTTACAAAAAAAATTAGATGCGATCGATTTTTTGCACAGATTTCCTAATTACGGAAGGAAATCGATACATATATTTTTTTGATATTTCGGTAAAAAAAAAAATAATTTTACGTCTACAATTTTTGATATTTCGATATTTCGTGACGTTTTTTTGCGTAATCAGAACACTATTGCCGATAATTAATCAAAAACTATCATTGTCGCGATCTTTCTAACCTATAAAAAAATTACGAAAACGCGCTGTTTCCTCCGAAATTCTTCCTTCGATATTAACTGCCCTAATTAATAGTTGCATACATCCGTTAAAAAATGAAAAAAAGAGCCAATAACTGATACATTTCTACTCGATTAATTATTCCATTACGGAATTAATGCCGTATCCACGGTAATTACAATGCCGCTATTCATGTTTAACGCTCGGGATGTACGTGTCGCGGAGTTGTGTCACAAGTCTTAATGACGCATACAGAACCGTTTCGTTGTGTCGTCTATCGTTACAGTGGGTTTATTCTCGGTTTCTATTATAACGTTAACGACGTATAAAATTGTTATGGTAATTGATTCTTAATAGGCACACGGCGTCTCGTCGTCAGTTTCGTTCGGTCAGTCTATGCGGATAACGGTACAATTTAATTTCTTATTTTTCTCCTCGAGTTGCAACGAGATGTGCAGCAAGCGTTTGCAGTAGCCGCGTGTGCGATTCCTCGCGAAGACGCCTCGCGATCTTTTTATGTGTAAGTTGCACATCGTAATAATGCGGATACGAAGCAAAACGCGAAGAGTTCTCTCGGAGATTATATACGTGTGTTAGCAGCTACGAAGCTATATGGTACTTACGTATTACTCTCGCGATGTACGTGTTCCGCGAGGCATGGGTAACAACGATGTGTGATGTGTATAATGTTACTGTATACTCCGCTTTACAGTAGCCGCTTGTATCGCGCGATATACCTATGCATTATGAAAAGGAAGAAAGCCGGTCAAATTCACCGACGAAAGAAGATATTACAGTGACTATATATATTATATATATATATATATATATCGAACACGAAACCATAAGTAAAACATCGAGAAATTGCACGTAGCGGCAACCGGGCGAAACTGGTACTCAGTGCAAAATGAACACATACAATCGAAAAAATATGAAAAAAATTCCCAAAAATTTTGAAAAAAATTATAATAATAAGAAAATTTAATTATAATGAATTTTTTTTTTTATTTTATCGGAATTTTTTTTGGTAAAATTGTCGTTAAATAAAAAATAAAATTTTCAGCATTTTTATGGTTTTTCCCCGATTGCCTCATGAACCCGTCTTGCCCCACTCGACACTATAGCGTACAAGTGATTTTTTTTAATGACGTCTCTTCTCGACTCTTTCGCTACTGACCTGACGTCCCATATTTCTCTACTCTCGCATATGTTCACCTTTCGGCTATAAAAAAAAGTTTCACTCAATATATACAAGTATCGCGTCAGCAACACGCGGACGCATCTATAAATACTCTTTACGCACATATATATATATATTTTTTTTTTATTTCGTAAGGTTATCAATTTATGTTGGTAAATTTTTCATCGCTATGGGATAAATTAAAATTAAGGAGACATTAAAAATCGTTTCGTATCGACAAGAGAATCGATTATTATCGATGTATATATGCATTTTTTTTTCTTTATTTTTCTTTATTTTTCATACAATATTTAATTACAAGCGGAATTTATATGGTGATAAAATATTACCAACGTGATTTAGAATACGCGGGAACACATACGGTCTTCGGAGGAGTATCGTGCGGCGCGGAATGCCGATGGGCTATAAGTTCCTCCTACCCGTCGCGTACGTGACACGTTTTTGAGGACCTTAAGGGGATTTACTTGTGCGTTACAGTGGGTTTTCTATAGTATCTTAGACGGTAATCCTTCCGATAGAATGCATTTGGAAGTGCAATAAAAAAATATCAAAATGAATTTCAAAAATCTTTTCAGAGATTAGACAAGTTAATTCAAAGATTTCGATAGATATCGAAAAAGTCACGAAATAAGCGCATCAAAATCCTTTTTCGAGTCATATAACCGTAAAACTAATTATTTTTCACATTCAACTATTTTTTTTTTTTTCGTCAAAATTTTTTGTCTCAAAAAGTAAAAAAAAAAGTAAAAAAAAAAATTAGTTCTTCGAATTTATTGAATTTTACAAAAACTTATCGATTAATCGATTTTTTGATATTTCGTTCGTAAAAAGGTGAAACAAAAGGTGAAAAATTAAAAAAATTATTGAATAATTTTAATTATTTTTTATATTGTCGATACATCGGGTGATTTAATTAATAGGCTTTGATAAGTATCTAAAATTCCTGTTTGGAACTCCGAAACCGTAAATCAAATAAATTTTTTTCGATTTCTATAGTTTTTATTTTTCTCGCGAGTGAAAGGGAAATAGTATAATTCGCTCGTTTTCTATATCGCTGAAACAGGTCCTACCGGCGTTTAGTTAATTTTAAAATTTCCGTATCCGATGCTTCATTGATCTCGAGGAATTGCGAATGAGAACCTCTGGAACGGGGTGCCGTGAGCGTTGGTTACGTTACACCATACAGTCGCGGCGTAATTTCTGCCCGCTCTCGCGACTGTAAGATCGACTATAGTATACACAATCGTCGTTGTTACTACTGCATACTGGAGGCCGTACGAGACTCTCCGCGCGGACACCAACTCTTCGCGCACTAGTCGCCGAGAGCTCTCCGTGAGTACACGAGCACTCGCTCTCGTATTCTTCGTACTCGCCGTTGCCACCGCGAGAGGTTAGCGAGTACCGGAGAGTTCGCGTAGCGCGCCACCGGCAGCAGCAGCAACACAACACAACACAACAAAACACAACATAACACACACAACACACACGTCAGGCCTTCGCATTTTATTAGAAGTGAAAGTCGACGTTTTAGGTGGCTACCTATAAAATATGCCGCGCGCCATGCCGCGCGATTGCACGATGTTGTATCGGGAGGGGGCGCCACACGGTTATGCTATTAAAATCCTATTAAACGTCTACGGATACGCGTGAAACTGAATCGATTCTTATCGAAAACAATATATATACATTTTTATTTTCATTTTTCCGTGTTCTTTTTTTTTTTTTTTTTACGCATTCGATTGTTTTCAAGTTGAAACTGTTATCGGTTTATCGGACGGGAAATAGCATTGGGACAGTCGTAGAAATATTTTTGCTTATCCATGGCGGCGGGAGAAATAACTCCGCGTCGTAACAACGGGAGTGAATGTCTCGTTGCGAAGATTGAGTTCTGCCAGAAGGTTCGTAGTTTATTTTATGAGCCGATCCCGTGTACGTCTCTGTGTGAGCGCGCGGGCGCACGCGCGCGCGCGAGCGTTTGCGCGGTTCTCTCGATGTGGATTCTTCGAGAGTGGAGTGTGTATTATAGTTTACTGTTTGACAGTAACACCGCGAGGTTTTACCTTTCGAGAGTCGATTCCAGTTTCCCGTCAAGGGCAACGAGAGGGAATTCGTCGGGGTATATATATGCTACGCGTCGGCGAGACGCACCTCTCTGCGCCGCGATGTATATAGTACTTACGCACTGTAAATCTTCACGAAACCTTTCATATATAGGCGTATAACGAACGATTCGTTTTAATCCTTCGACACGCACAACAACTGACCTCGAACTTTGAATAATGAAATTCACGTTTCGCGAAAAAAAAATTCCAACCGATAATTACATATCTTTCGAAGGTTCGATTAATCACTGAAGCGAAATTATATATTCTCGTAAAACTTCGCAATCGTTGCAACTGCATGCTTTTTGTTCCTTTGCCGGAACAAAAAGTGGGCGTTTCCGGTTTTTACAATAAAAAAAAAATTTCGCGTATTCAAAATTTTCGAATTTCACCCATTTTTCGATAAATATTTTGATCGATATTTCGAAACACGTTAACATATCAATTATCTCGTTATCGTCAATGAAAAAATCATTTTTACGATATTTCGCAAAAATAAATGTCGCGCGTACCGCAAAGATTTTTCGTTTGATCGTTTTAAACGTTAATGTTAATGTGTTCTCGTTGACATTTACGAAATCCCGTGTATCGACAGAAATTTAACTCATTTCCCGTACGCGAGACTCTGCTGGTAAAATAGAACATTAATTTCGTTTAATCGTAACAATACGAAAAAACGTAAAACGAATCTCTTTGAATCATCGAAAAAACTGTTCAACTTTTTTTTTTTATTTCAATTACTTCGCAATTTTTTAATAATTGAACGGGATAATTGAAGCTAACAATTGGTCGAAAAATTTCGATGTATATTTGCGTCCTCCGTACGCGAGGGGTTAATTACCGTACGCGGCACAAGATGACGTCCTGTTCGACGATGAGATCGGTATATATAGCTTCGTTGGTATACTTACTCGCTGTCTACTAGTCGTGAATCTCTCGTCGAGGATGCAGATAAAAGAACGGGGAGCACCTCGATTAACCTTCCCGGAAGCTAAGAAGTTAATTTGGGTTCTCATGGCTTTCCACGAGATAGAAGTTGTAGCGTGCATAGTCGGGGTACAGAACGCGGAGAATCCACCGCGGGTGTCGTCTCTCGTCTCATCCCGATGAACCGAAACGAAATTGTTCAACCCTATGCGCACACAGATGCGCGCGGTACTTACTTATACATTAAATTCCTCTTTTCCACTCCGTTACTCATTCGCGGCACTGCCCCTCGTCTCGCCGCGATATATTTCGAAAGCGAGAGGTGACCAAAAAGAATAATCACCGTCGACAAGGTCGTTATTCCGTGGCGTTATAACCTAAAAACTTCATCTGTATCCAACGTTCTTACGTTACCACCCGGATATATCGTCTATCGTAGTAAAAAAAAAAAACGAAAACATCGATAAAACTTCATTCGCTGTTTCCGTGCGATATATGTGACGAGAAACTGTCGAGGATAACCTATAAAATATTTTGTCACGAGAATAAAATCGAATTCATTGTCTCGTCGCGTAAGAATGCCATTCGATTTCTATATATGGTCCGTTGAATCGTATCGCGAAGTATCATTGTCGATGGATAAGGCGAGTGATTTCATGACAAAAAAAAATAACAATACGATGTTTCGGGTCTAACAAAAAAATTTATTTTTACGTATATATCATCTCGCGAATCGATGTTTTCGAGTTGAAATTCAATTTTTAGCGATATATATGTATGTCGATAATATCGATCGCTAAAGAAAGTAAAAGGAAAAAAATTGTTTTTTTTTTTATCGTTAAACTTCGAGAGAACGGTACTCTGCACTCGCAGCGCTTTATAACCAAAAAAAGCGTCACGCTTACTCAACTGTTTCATACACTATGTATCCACTGTAAAGTTAATAGTTAATAGTCGCGGGGTTACCGACGGCTGAGAAATTACGAAACTATTGAATAACACGTTCCTCCATACAAACCTTTTCCCGATATAATTCTTGTCATCTTAGTAAACCGGATTTTCCGGTAAAGTGGATTGATTAGAATTGGTTTTTGTTGGTCACATTTTTTAGACTCGCAACGTGTTTTAAGATTATTTCAACATTGCTATTTACCCCAATAACATTTAAGACGAAACTGTTCGGTCGAATTATTACGAAAGACGGTAAGAAAATGTTCTGTATAAACGATTAGGTGAATGTACCGAATGTTGAGAAATTATATGAATTAATCCGTCAGTATGCAAACGCGAAGTATTGCCGATCAAAACTCAACTTTTTATCATTCATTTTACATCCGTGTAGCCGTTCGGTAGTTTTGCAGCATTTACGTCCGCGAGAGCCGCAAACCGCCAAATACTCCGATATCCTGACATTAAAAAAAAAAAAAAAAAAAACGAAAAATGTTTGTCATTAAAAACATCGAAAAATTGCCGAAATTACTCGGTGATGCGAATATCGGGATGCTTTTTATTTTATTTTATTCGTCATTTTTTTGTAATTTTTAAAAGCTGCCGAATCCTGAAGTAAAAATGCGAAAAAACTTTAAAAAAAAAAAAACAAAATGATTCCACACTTTTGTGTAATTTCATAACTACTGAATTATCGATAATTGTACTTTTTTATCGTCGCCGGAATTATCGCGTTTTTTTTTTTTTTTTTTTTTTTTTTTTTTTTTTTCGGGAATTTCTTCGACATAACCGCAAACGAAAGTATATCGAAATTCTGAATCACTCGCTAAGTTATATGTCGAGTAAAACAGACAAACGTGCCGTTATGTCTAAACGCGAGAAGAAGTAGAGATGCAGAGGAAAGAAAAACGCCCGCTATTATATTGTCGGCCGTTAAGCTGCGGAGTCTGCAAGGAGTTGCGCAACAAAACGTTTCTATGCACTGCGGAGGTTAACAGCAGCGAGCAGCAGACTCCGAGAGAGCAACGAGCGACTATTCAACTGACCGTTACTATGCAAATGCGATAAGAGAAGTTAGCGAAAGACAGAAAGAAAGACGGAGAAAGATTGAACCCCCGTCCCGCCCCGTCGCTTCGAACGTCGGATCCGCTCGATTGTCTAACGGCCGAAAGTTTCACGGATGCTGATTTATACGATTGTTCAATAATTTAATTGTTTTCGTGTACCTTGTCAACGCTATCGTCCCGAAATCGCACAACAAAGTCTGCTACTACTTGCCTCTTGTAAATCTCAAAATGGACGACGGACTCGGCCGAGAGGGGGGGGGGGGGGGGGGCGAAAAGAAAATGGTAGCATATGGAATACGCGTATCCGCGCAGCGTAACGAAATAATTCGAAAACTTATTTCGTCTTTACAAACCCAACGGCAATCGTGTAATTCCAAAAAAAGACTCCGAAATTTGAATTCCGAGAATTTTCGGAAATAATTTTTTTTTTTGTCTATTATTATGATATTTAATGTTTTATCTATGAAATTAAATAATTTTTCTCAATATTAATATTAATTATTATTTTTAAAAAATTTTTATTACGAAACGATACATCGAACATAAATTTCCGTCAATAACTGAGACGAGTCGATTGCAGCCGTATGTACGAGTTAAATTTTTTTTACGATATGGTAGAGGGCAACATTAACGTCAATCTCAATACCGTTGCTAATGCCGTGTGCCGCCATTTTTTTGAAGCTTTAACTGCTCGTGATCACCGACTTCAACTCGCACTGCGCCTCTCCTGAGTTGCGATCCACTCGCGCGGCATTTCCGACTCGTCAAGCATAACGGATAATTCGATTCTTCCATTTAAAGTACTTAAAAAGCCGTCATTAGGCAATTATTTGCCAAATTGTTCGAGCAAAAGATCGCGAGCCTTTAAAAAAAAAAAAAAAATGAAAAGTAAACGCGAGAAAATCGTAAATCATTCGACAGTCGGGGATACGAGTATTGAGAAATCATATCTAATATCGATAATTATACTTTCGCTGTACCGATTTTTGCGACAGGAACAATTTTTTCGTCTCCGCAACACTTGTTTGCTGATTTTCTTTGCGCGTTTAATTATCGTACTGGACGTGCCGTTCGCTCGATAATTTTTAATACTTCGAAGCGAAACTACTCGGTTCTCGAGACGACGGCGAAATAACGACGATTGGGCGCTCATAAAAGTTGAGCAAATAACTTCGAGACGTCTTGATAAAAAGCGAGCTGAGCTCGTAAATCACTGACGACGATGATGAGTTTATCATCAACAGCTATGTAGGAGTCTTTGGTTTTTTTTGCGGATGCGAAAAAAAAATACGTATATATAAAAAGATATATGTACAACGCGGATGACAATTCACTCATCGCGAACGTCCTTCGTTCGGGAGATAATTTATCATTGATGATTATAAAAAAAATAATATATAATGGACTTCCGGTTATTCGAGTTAATCGTTTCTCATCCCCATAAGAGTGGACGGCGTGAATGCAGGTCGACATTACATGTAATTTCGTTCGGAGTCTCGGAGTCCAAGGCGCTCCGTAATTAATCATCCAGTTGGTCAAAACTTAATCTCGGTCTTCGGCTACTGTGTGGGCATTTCAATCTCCTATTGCGTTGCAACACAGAAATCGTAACCGTGAAAATTTAATCCGTGACTTCCGTTCCGCTTGATTTTATTTTTTTTTATTTTAATTTAAAGTTTAATTCGCTCAATTAGTTTTTATATACGGATTTACAAAAAACTTAATGCTCAATTGGTTTAATTTATTTTTTATACAAATTACATTATTTTAAATGATTAATTCGTTTTTTTTTTTGTATCCAAATCAAACTTTTTTATTACGATAAATCGGGGAGTATAAATTTTCTGAATTTTCTCGCCGTTTTTTTTTTTTCGATCGAATTTTCGTGGGAAACGAGCGAATGATGCAGAATTTCAGGATTCGTTGAAATAACGTTAATTAAGGGGGTTTGAGCGCTTGGTGTTCATTTCCCCTATACTATAAAAATCTTTAAAAGTTCATGCATATTAATGGTACTGAAAAGATTACTTTTGCATAATAATAATTGCAAAATGTTATTAACAAATTGACGAAAAAAAAAATTATTAAACAAATTTACGGTAACTCAACTTTTTTTTTTAGAAAAGATTTGTTCATTTTTCTGAACACATATGAATTTTTTCAGATTTTTATATTGAGATTAAATTTTTTTTTTCTACACATTTTTCCGTATAAAAAAAAGGAATTCAAACCCCAGATAAAAATCTTAAAAAGTTCATAGGTATTCAGAAAAATGAACGAGTCATTTTCGTTAAAAAAAAAAGTTAAATTACCGTAAATTTGTTTGACAATTTTTTTTATCGATATGTTAATAAAAGTAACAAATTAATAAATATATATTAATATATATATCTCTCTATATATATAAAGTTTCCGCCGCTGTCGCCGCCGCCGCCGTGTCAGGAATCGAGGGGAGGGCAAAAATATTCTAAGTCCCTCTAAAGAGGAAAAGAAAAATATTCTAAGTCCCTCTAAAGAGGAAAAGAAAAATATTCTAAGTCCCCCTTAGAGGGAAAAAAAAGAGGAAAAGAAAAAAAAAAGAAAAAAGAGGAAAAGAAAAATATTCTAAGTCCCCCTTAGAGGGACTTAGAATATTTTTCTTTTCCTCTTTAGAGGGACTTAGAATATTTTCCCCTCTAAGGGGGACTTAGAATATTTTAAGAATTTCTAAGTCCCTCTAAGGGGGACTTAGAATATTTTCGGTCGAAGGGGGCGAAGAATATTTTTCTGAAGGGGGGGGGAGGTCGTGGGAGGGGAAAGTCAAAATATTCTAAGTCCTTCAAGGGGGGACTTAGAATATTTTTGGTCGAAGGAGTAATGGCGAATGGGGGGGGGGGAGGGGAAAAATATTCTAAGTCCCTTCAAGGGGGACTGACTAAGTAAAAATACAAAAAAAAAGCGGCGGCGACCTCCATTGGTGAAAAGTTGCGGCGGTGATTAAACATTATTATAATGTTGATAAAAGAAATGCGAGCGCGCGTAGCGCGCGAGCCCGGGGAAACTCTAGTATATATATATAATCGTATTATTATGTATATTATATACATTAATATATTGTATCAAATAAAAAAAAAAAACAATTGATATGAAAAATTCTTTAACAAAAATTCGTTTTCCTCTCATTTTGCAGATCTAAGATTGGCTGAGGATAAACGGAGCTGTGCGATGGTGTCGAGGCGAAAGATTTTATCCCGTTCAAGGGACAACCTCGCTGAGGCGCAGTACGAGGAACAAGAAGAGGAGGACGTCTGGTATAATTTGGACAAACTATACAAGGTGAGTCTTTCGAAACTGTTAATTAAACCCTCAAAGTCGAACGCGAAGAGTTTCAAATAACAGGGTGTGGCGTAGTGTGCCGCAAAACGAAACCCGTTTTTTTTATTTTTTCTTTATAATTTTTTTTATTATTTTTTTTAAACCAAAGCACTCGAGAAACTCTTGCATAGCCACTAAATATATCTTCGCGCAAAGTATCCATAATTGCAGAACGTTCGTAAAAGTATTCACGTGAAATACCAAAGTTTTTAGTCGAAGTTTCGACAGAGTATACAAAAAACTTACCGAACTTTGTTCCGCGGAGCAGAGATCGAGAATCGCATTTTCATCGCCGTATTTATAATAATTGTATAATTTTCTTCGCTCCCATGTAGGATCACATACAAGAGGTTCTCGACAAGTGGAATCAGATCGACGATGAAATTTGGGCAAAAGTAATAGTCTTCGAACGCAACAGACGCGTTGCGAAGGCGTACGCGAGAGCTCCCGTTCTCACGGTAAACGGTTCCAATGATGGATTCGATGGATTTAGGTAAGTCGCTCATTAAAATTCCGACCCTACAAATGTTTTTTTATTAATAAATAATAGAAAAAAAATTGTTACTCCAAAGCCATCCAATGAATCACTTCGCTAACGAGATCGCGCGATCGTCTCGTTACGACGTTACAATTGTGAAACACTATATTGCGAAATATTAAATTATTCGTTTATAGTAGGAAAAACATCGAAATTATTATTGCGGCAATAGAATCGTCGGTTTTAGACATTAATTACATTAGTCGAAATCTATTAAAAAAAATATTTTTTTTTAAGTCAAAAAAATTAAAAAATATTTTTTTTCGTCTCTTTATCGTCCGTTTAACCGACCGTACGGTCGATTTTTCGCTCCAATATCGGTAAAACTTAGTCTTCCAAACTCCTCTATTTCCCTTATCTGCGGTGAGATTTCTCTCGGTAAGTTCGCAATTATTGGTTCGATTTCCGGGGATCGAGAAAATTAAAGCGATCAACCGTGAGCCGCGTAGAGGGGAAAGAGGTAAGTAACCAATCGACGAGAGACCGCGCGCTACCGCTCGGCACTCGTCACGCGATACACGCAATAATGCATAGAGTTCTTCTTTCTCTTCTTCGACACAGCGCACGCGCGCGCGCTTTCGGTTCTAATAATAATTTCATTAATAATTACGCTCTCGAAGCAACGGGCCTTCCATTCCGCGATTGCTGTAATTTCTTCTCCGAGATATTACTATATCACGCGAATTTTCCGCTATCGTATTATTTGCACAACGTGTTCTTTAAATTCTGATTGTTGTTTCGCCTCGGCGACCATTAATTTTACAGGATAGGGCTGTGCGGCTTCGACAATCCTATGCGCGATCCTAAAACCGAAGAAGCAAAACGACACATAAGTCAAGGAGTTAAAATAAAGATGGACGATCAAGGAAATATATTGATCAAAAGGTTGTGCAAAAGCAACGTTTACATAAAAACAACTAATCAAGAAGACAACGCAATCGGCGCTGAGATTTTACGAAATTCGCAAGGTGCACTGGAACTCGAGAAACCGGGAAAAGTAAATTATTTTCGTATTTTCTATCAATATATTTTTTTTTAATTTCAAATTTTCGACATATTTATAAATCTAATCCGAAAAAAAAAATGTATTATTCTATTTTTTTTGCTTTGGTCAGAAATTCGGATTAATCGCTGAATATCGTACATTAATTTTTTAGATTAACGCAGTTTCAGGAAAAAATCACTTTTTTTTTGCAATTTATTCTGAAAAAAAAAAAAAGAAATTAATCTTGAAAACAAACAAAATTATCTATCGCAAAGAACGGAAATTACAAGTTTAACGAAATTAAAAAAAAAAAAAAGAAAAATTTCCGACTCTTATTTATAAAAATTTTCGTATTTCCGAATGTCTCAAATGTTCCGAAAAGCTTAATAGAGAATTAATCTTTCAAATCGAATTTGTGGATATCTAATGGAACCTTTTCGTTAAAATGTGTTTCAGCTCTTCGACATGAATAAATATCAAACGAATTTGTCGAGAGAAACACGTTGCGCGTATCCCGACAGGCGGAGACTCGAGACACAGTGTTTAAGTGCAATAGTCTTCGTTCGCACGGAAGCCGATCTTTTGCAATGTCCAGTTTGGGTTCTGATAGTAAACGTTGTGGGTCTCGATATGCTGAAATCGAAGCTGCCGCCGGTTCTCGCGCTACAAAGGCCCGTCGACATTAAGAATCGTCCGAGAATTCCAATTCCCGACGAGGATCCGTACAGCGTAGCAGGTGTTTCATCCTCCTCTGGTCCCAGCGAAGGGTTAAACACCGGCAGAGATCCTCGCGAACAGATATACATGCAGTCGACGACTTATCAACATCGGCGCGGCGAGAGACCTCCGAAATTACCACCGCGAGAAAATCTCTACGGTCACGACATCTCGCATATTCCTAAGGTACGTTACCGACAAATGTTATTAGTTTTTTTTCATTACAATCCGTTTTATCGATCGAATATAAACGAACGAATAAAAAAAATTGAAAAAAGAAAATATTATCCTAACTTGTTTTTTTTTTTTTCAGCCCGATTACGACGATATCGAGGACGACTATGGAACGAATCATAGACCAGCGGTCTTAGTCAGCGACGAGAAAAAAACTAAAAAGAATGATAGTAAAAAATACGGTGAGTCGATATACATTTTTTTCTTTTTCGAATTAGCAGCGCTACGAAATTTTTCAAATCCATTTTTTTTTTTCGATATATGAATGAAATGAATATGTTTGAAATTTAACAGACGATCCGTACTATTGCGGTCTGAGAGCGCGAGTACCGAACTTCGTTAAAATGGCAAAGAACGGTCAGACGAAGATTCTCGCACCGCACGGCTACGCGAGACCTCAGCCAGCGCCGTCCTACGTTAGCGGTAACGGTGGATACGTCAGTAGTCAGTCATCACAAATTTATGGACATCACGTACCAGCGAAGAGACCACCCATCGTCTACCATGCGAGAAGCTTCGAGAGCGGACTCGGTACGTACGTACAAACTTTCTTTCTATCTTTTATTCCCTATTATGACCTCTCGATGTATTCTCGTCTTTGTATCTTTTTTTTTGGTCTTTCATATTACTCTGAGAAAACAATATTCGTAGTTCCACTGCGCTTGAGATATTTAAAAAAATATTTGTCTTCTAAGTACCAAGAAATTCTTTTTTTTTGCTTTTTCATTCCTAAAAAAAATTTACTTTCTAAACCTATAGGTTTACAGCGTAAATTTTTTTTTGTCTTTCATACTACTCTGAGAAAATAATATTCGTAGTTCCACTAATCTTGAGAAATTTAAAGAAATATTTGTCGTCTGAGTACCAAGATTTCTTTTTTCACTTTTTCATTCCTAAAAAAAAATTACTCTCTAAACCTATAGGTTTACAGCGTCGATTTTTTTTTACAAGCGATAATTTAGCAGAACTTCCACTGTATTTTTCTCAGTGTACAAAATCGCTATTCGAAATAAAATAATCGCAAATAAACGAATTTGTGTTTTTTTTTGTTTTTTTTCTATTGTAGATTCGGACGACAGAATTGATTCACCGTATAACCACATATACGGCAGGTTACCCATACCGACGAGAGGCGTCATACCTCCGGCACCGCGCGCTATGTACATCGGCGAGTGGGATTAATTTTTAAGTAATATTTTTCGTATTTGTACCTACAAACTGTATATTGTTAATATACCACATAAATACTCATATTTTTTATGCCATCTCCTTACAGTCTTTCAATCGGCGTTTCTTCTTCTATACCTCCATCCCAATCCCTCGAACTATCAGGAATTCGCTGAATTACAATTAACAATTTCTACTTTGTGCGATGGGAATTATTGCAAAGAAATCGGATCTCTACTTGACTCGTGTTTTTTTTTCTTCGTATTTTGTGTTTTTTTTTCTCCTGTAAAATTTTATATTTAATCTTTGTGTAAAAAAGAAGGAAAGAATAGGGAATTTTTTGTTAAACGATGAAATGGATGTCACTTGAGAGTATTGTGGTACGTATTGATTATTCTACATCGACGCGATAGGCGTAATTGTGATAAAAATTCGATTATTCGATAACTAGAAAAAATATTGATAATGTTTTGTTTTTCGTTTTTTTTTTTTTCTTTTTTTTTTCTTTTCATTGAGTCAATGACGCGAGAGCACTGACGTTCGAAATTTCACTGGAAGTTCACGCGAGGGAAAAAAAATTGGTAAAAATGAAAAAAGTGAAAAATTCACTCAATTTCCACGATTTCGCAAGTCTTTGACTTTGTAGATGCGCACCAGCCAATGCTCCGTCGTGTAGGCTTCTTCCAGCGTGTCGAGTTCGAAGTCTTTGTTTCCGATTTCCATGTTTCTCACCCTGTCGTATCCGGAAGGTTTTCCTAAAAAAAAAAGAAACAAAAAAAATGAGTGCCGTTCGAAAAAAGACGAAGCGAAAAAAAAGTCGGGATCGAGAAAAATAATACCTCCTTCGGTGTAAACTTGTCCAAAGCGATAATAACACATCTTATACATGAGGCAGTTGAGCAAAACTGGCGATCCTTCTTTATCGACGCGGAATTCACCGGACGGATTATAATAATCCCATTCGGTTATAGATTTTCCTTTTTCCGTACTGCCGCCGATGCGCACCATCCACAGGAACTTATTGATATCTGCGGATCATAAAAATCAATTAGAAATACTAAAAATCGAAAGATACATCTGAAAAAATTGTTAATAAGTTATATGAGAAGACTTTTCATTAATTAATTTAGAGCGATCAAAAAAATAAAAAATGTAAGCAAAAAAAATGAGAACAAAAATTGCGGGTTGGTAAGATTGATATGAAATTATCTACATTTCGAATAGTTTTTTTTAATTTTTGCAATTTTGATGATATTTTATCGAATGAAAATTATTTTTGAAGATAAGACTTCTTTTTTTGTTGTTGTGAATTACCGTCTGACGAATAACCGGTGAGTCCACCGAAAATAACGAGAACATAATTAACGTCGAGTTCCTTCATAATCTCGTAGGCCTTCTCCTCGGAACTCGCCATCGCTTGACCCACTCGAGATATGTGCGTATTGTTCCACGTATTGTTGTCAACGAGTATTGTACGGTTCGCCATTGCCGTTATTTGATATCCGTAATCCCACCACGACATGACCTTCGAATCCTCTGGCGTATTCATTCTTAACCAGTAATAGGCCTCTCGGAAATCATCGAAAATCATGCGACCGCCGTCCGGCGAACGAGCAGAGAGTACAATACTCGGCGAGCTGTAAGCCTCAGCGGTAACCCACGTGCAGTGAAGAGTATACGAGAGAAACAGAGCCGACATGACGAGTACAAAAAATGTGGCGATCTGAAAGGAACGAAATCAAAAATGGTCAAATAATTAACGAAAATTCATTCTTCTTTTTCGATTTCGTAACCGAAGAAATTTACTTTCGGCAATTCGCTACGAATGTTAGCCATTTAGTAAAAAAAAATAAATGTGTAAAAATGATTAAAAAATGAGTAGAATAAAAAAGAAATTATTTTTCCGATAATTAAAAAAAAAAAATCCAAATATTTCGAAAATTTCGATCTAAAAAAATTGCCTAATTTTTACCGGTTTTTCATATGCATAGCAGTTACAGGTTAAAAAAAACATCGCGTATCGATTTTTTTTTCATTATCGGATTAAAACTGCTCACCTCGCTTCTCACGACGTAATTATTTTCGAACTTTCGTGATTTTTTGTCGATTACTTTACCGCTCTCGACTTGTTTCATGTATGTTAGCAGCAACGACGAGGCGCCGATACCTCCCAAAATACACATAACCGGCGCGAGAACGAGCATCAAACGCACCATAACTCCCTGCAAAAGAAAATTTGAATGTAATTGCCAATCATTCGATTCCGTAATTACAACAACGAGCCTATCGTTCGCTAATAATTACGCAAACGCTTATCTTCTGTTAGACAAACATCGATCAGTAGAAAAATGAGGGAAAAAAATTTAATGTATTAACTCACCGCGAAGTAGAGACTCGTAACGCCGTACAGTATAAGGAATATATTCGAGTCCGTCAGCTTGGAGAAACAAAAGTATAAACCGGCGGGGAAAAGGAACACAAGTATCTGAAGATCGAAGTAAAATGAACTCCAAGAGGTCGGCTGATGCTCCGATACGGAAGCGATTATTGGAATGTGATTTTTCGCGTACGACGGATCCAACAGTGAATAAAATCTTCCGGTCCACGGTGATATTTTACCTAAAATAAGTAAAAAAAAAATAAACAAAAAAAAAAAAGAAAATTGTGTTTCATTAATAATTATTGACGAAATACATTGTAATAATGCCAAAAGTCAAAGTTTCTATTTTCACATTTATACGCAACGTATTAACACTTTAAAACAATTTTTTTTTTAAAGATACTAATTTTGAGAATTTTTTATTATTACCAAATTATCGATATTTTTTTTTAATGGTATATTTTTGCAAATATTTCTCGTTACTGAAAAGTGAGGAGAGAGAAGTTTGCCGAAAAACGATGGATTATGTTTCAAAGAGTTAATTACAGTTGTTATAAACATTTCGTAAACTTTACCTGTGATCGTCAGAACGCCACCGACGAGAAACGAAACGGTGAGCATCGATGCAATGAGACCGCGGAATAGGAGATCAAAATCGGCGTCAGAAACTTTGCTTCGAAGATAATCGACTAAAGCGTGAATTTGGCACAAACCAAAGACTCCCAGAGCCTGAAAAAAAAAAAATAATCGAATGAATTGATTGTTGGGATGCAGAGAACAATGAGACGATAAGGGATTAGCGGGACTCACAAGCATATGTTCGGAGCTCTGAACCGGTTGAAAACCGACAAACGATATTTGCATCGACAGAATCGTACCGATGCAGTAAAGTATACTGTAAGCGATGTATATCCTGTGCGAAAATCTTCCGGTAACCATTAGCGTTAAAACGTGCAAAGGAATGAGATTTATGAGGAAAACATATCCTCCCCACGAGGATACCATGTAGAAGTAGGCGAGCGCCGCGCACGTTGACCAGAATATCGCGCCGGTCTTTACAGCTTTTATCCACATGTAGTATGTGAATAACATACAGAATATTGCTATTCCTTCGTTGTCGTATGATCCGGCAACGGATCGCGATATGTATCCCGGAACTATAGCTATCATCGATGCGGCTACCAATCCCGACGCGGAATCCTATGAGTGAAAAAAAAACGCAAAATTATTCGATTGATCGAAATCGGCGCTAAAATTGCAACATTTTTTTTTAAGTCTTTGATGCGCTGTTAAATTGATCGATCGATTCTTTTTTTTTTCTCGCGACTTTTTCAAATTTCATTTTGCAAACGAAAAAAATTGATAAATAAAGCGTACAAGACGAAAATTTCTAGTATTGAATTCTCTGAAGTTTTTTCATTCAAAAATGAAATTTGCAGGCGTTTAAAATTGGATAAACGTAATACAAAAATGTTTTGAAAAATAGTCTTCACAATTTAATAATTATTACTTTCGTACTGTAATCGCGTATTTATTGTCTATTATCAATGACGAATTTTTGAATTTAAATAAAAGCGTAATTAAAAAAACAAAGTGTTTACCTTCAATTCCTTGGTAAGCAGATAAGTAACGATAGTCGTAAAACTCGAGAACAATGGCGCAAGAAAGACACAAACATTGCGTATGTCTATCGTTATGTTTAGCCACCATGCCAATCTATACAGAGTGGCGGATGTTATCATGAGTCCAGGATAGATTGTTCCTAAAAAGAAAATTCATTAAAATTGATATTCACTTCAATTTTTTTCCATCACTGCGAGAAGCAAACAACTTTCGTCAAAAACAGAAAAAAAAAAATGAGAAATTGGAAAAAATGAAAAGAAAAAGGAAAAGAATGGATTCCATTTGCAGAATAAAATTGACACTCAAAAAAATTGGTACACAACGGAAACGAACCCCCGATGATCCTGCCGAGCGGATACCACACTCTGTCGTCGAACCAATTGTGAAAATTGTAAAAGCCTTCTTCGGCGAGGAACTTGGTAGTCCGATAGTTGAAGTACGGATCGAACTCATGGATGACGCTTTCGTATCTCAATACCGAGAATAGACGCGTGGCAAAGGCTGCGAAAACATTTTTTTTTTTTTATGAAATCATAAAAATTGTTTTTTTGTTTGAATTTTTTTTTGCCTTGAACTCACATAATACTGCGGCTAGCGAGAGAATAGTCAGCTTCAGAAGCGTCTCTTGCTTCTGAGCTGACATTCGCAGGCCCCTGACTTTCGAAAGGGTAACCATTATTAGCCTGAAAGTAGAAAAGAATACATACGACTTTTTCTACAGCCGAAGATTTTCGAGTTTATCGGGGATTTTTTATTTTTCATTCATAAGGTACGCAAAAAACGCGGTATATTGTGCAGAAGACTGAAAAATCAACTTATTATCGCGGAGGATCAAAAAAGTCGCGAATCAAAGCAACGGTTTTATCGAAATCGCGTACGCAGCAAGTTTATCGCGAAAGTTAGGTTAAGAAATTCGAGAAATTACGAAGATGATAAATAAAACGCGATGGGGTAATCAATGAGAGATAAGAAATACTCTTTGATTTGTATTCGGCGTTCGATTAATTGTTTGGAGGGAGTAAAAAGTCAACAGCAAAACCCGAGCATCGACCTGCAACGCGTTCGACACGTATACAAAATTACACACCGGCCGGCATGTACCCGAATATTCACATAAATCCGGAGTCTCGATCATTCCGTGAAAAACACATTCTCATCGATCGAAGAGTATTATTAATTTTTTTTTTTGTTGATACTCACGAGTAGGAGTTATTTAAAGGTAAATTATCAAAACTAGCTAACTATCGATACCATCAACTAAGAGAAATGTCACGTCGGAACTCTAAAGGAAAACGCTGGCATAACACGAACTGGCGTGACGTTCGCAGCCTCCTCTCACCCGTCGGATGTCATCGGGATACATCGGAAAGATTTTCGCGGCGTCGCCGCCATGTTGATTAGTGAGTTTAAAACGTATCGAAATGTTTTAAAATTGTGGGTTCGCTATTTTTAATATTTAAGGGGAGTCGATTGAGAGTAGGAAAACTATTCTTTCGATATCAACAAAATCCAAAATCCGGTCAGCGCTATCTTCGTTGTTAAATAGCGATAAATTCGGTAAAATTAATTTATTTTATTTCATTTTATTTTTTTATGTTTTTTATATTTTAATATTCCATTGATGTACGGTAATCGCCAATGTTTAATTTCCGCTAATTGATACGAATTTTGCACAGAAGTAAAAATCGGGTGAATAAAATATAACGTGTTAAATATGAGAAATAATTTATTGGCTATCCTCACGTATATAAATAGTACAATAATCCTAAATGTAACAACATCACACCAAAATCTTCGCCTATGAGACCAACTCTCCTCGCTATCATGGCGAGAATCCTCGAAAAATCATTGGAGGAGTTTCGTTAGAAAAAAAAGTTGTTGGGCGGCGAACAAATCACAATCGTCGGATCGTTTGCAAAATTAACGTTCCCTTTACGATTTTCGGCACCATTTTCATTTGTTTTACATATTAGAAAAAAAAATTGCACGTGACTTTTGATTAGTCATTTCTTACGAATTATTACATATTATTCTACAGTTGTACAACTAATTTTCATTCCATCAACGAAAAAAAAAAAAAAAAAAAGAAAACAGTACGCATCTCGTGGTATAATTCAACGAATTAATATATATAATAATTGCGAGCCTTTTGACGCGCGTGAAACGCGAAATCCATGGCAATGGGAATCACGCATTGTGTATAAATTATGCAGTAAATTATCTGAACGAAAAAAAAAAAAAAAACACAAATTTCACTGCATTCGCTGCTTCGCCGACAAAATCTCGAATTTTTTTCGATTTCACCACTTGCTTCGCCGTACCAATTTAATACTGAACATTCGCAACACGTATATACCAGATATATAAGTTTACTATATATAACTATGAAGTCGAAATGTATTTTAAATAGACCTTCGATTTCATTAGGCGATAACGCCGCAAATGCGACACGCGACTTGACAACGTTTATCGCTTAGCTGCACTTGGAAGGAATACAGAAATCGCTTAAAGCTTTTTCTTGTTCATATCGCGCCGACCAGTGGTCGCGTTATCGAAAAAAAAAAAAAAAAAAAAAAACAAAGATTTTCACATCGGTCGACTCGATTAAAAACTGTTGTCGTTCTCATTACCATTTTCAACGGCCTCTTTCTTCGCGGCAATTATATTTTCCCACTGAGCTATCAGAGTACTCCGCCTTCTTGGATTCGGCTGAAAAAAAATTATTTCGTCAATTTCATTGTAAAAAAAAAATTTTTGAATATAAATAATTTTTTTTTCGGAGTGTAGAATCGAAAAAAAAAAAATTGCATAAAATAAATCGGCATTTTCTTTCATTGCGAATTTTAACAACGTTATTAGTATCTTTAGAGTAATTATTAGCAACAATTAAAAAAAAAATATTTGTTACGACCGAAAATTGTGTATTTTTCCGGGTATCGCAAATAGAAACTCTATAATCAACCGATGAGAAACATAATTATTTTCTCCAGCATTTTACCTTATGCTTTCCCCTGTTATCCCGTTCCGACTCGTCTTCGTTCAATGTATTTGAAGAAGTGCCGCTTCTCAGTGAATTCGCACCGTCGTAGATATCCGAATCGTTATCGTTCCCAATGTCCAACAGATTGGGTTGCGATTTCGCCAACATTCGCGATCTCATTAATCTGAAAAATACATTCGAAAAAAAAAAAAAAAAATCAGATTATTTACCCTTTCGAAAAATTTTGCTCCGAAATCGATCTTTCGATCGCTATACGCACCTCAATTCATTTTCGCGTTCCTTCATCTCGTTGAGTTCCTTTTGAATTTTTTCCTCCACCGGGACGTAACCCTTTCGCGTCGGTGGTTTCTTCGGCTCGTCGTCGTGTTCGATTTTCATATTCAATGTTTTGCCGAAGGCTTTGAGACTCAAAGGATTAAGCGCTATCGTCGGCGTCGGCGGTGGGGTCAGTGGATCGCCGTCGGGATTTGGCTTCTGCGATCTGAAGATCTTTCCTCGTGTCGCGAGAAACCTGTGCATCAGACCCTTTTGACTCGGTGTCGTCGCGAAACGCAACGGTGTGGGTGTCGTACGGGCAGATATTACGCCGTTCGTCATCTTCGGGGGGAGACTCGGTGCCGATGGGATCAGAATCGCCGGTTCGAGGATCTGCGGTGTCGAAGTCGTTCTCTTCAGTTTTCCCGACGCTAAGGCCTGTGGCATTCGTCGAACCTGTGTATTAAGTTCTTTCTTTGTCATTTACTGCCGTAGCTATTGACGAAGTATTGAATTATTGTTACATATCGGCCATAAATAATGTGATAAGCATCGTTAATTAAGAATTATAAAAAATAAAAATATATTTTTGGATTCCGTTTTTAATTTAAGACGATATAATCGATTATTTCGGGCGATTTATCGATTATTATATCGATTAAGTAAATCGACCAAATCGTTTATTTCTCAGTAAAATCGGTAAATAGTCTTTCTTACTAAATACAATAATAAATATATGTTCTCATTTATATTTAAATAAAGCGAAAATAATTTTTTTTAATCGATGAGCGTATTTATTAATATAATTGTAAAATTTTGCAATTTCTAGAAATTTAATGATTTTTACCGATTTTCGAGAGGGTTTCGGCAATTTTAGGCAAAGATAGAGTTTTTTTTATGAGAGATAAATGTTATAATAATAATAATGTTCTGACGTCGCAAAAAAATGTCGCGTGCGAATATTAAAGATTGCAGGAGAAGCGTTTCACGCGCTTTTTATTTTTAAATTATCAGAATAGCGGTACGAACTATCGATCGCATGAGATTTTTGATAAGATTTTTTTTTAACCGATAAGAAAAAATAAAAGTTGCTAAAGGGTTCGTCATCGGTAAGAAATTTCGTGAAATACATCGAAGAAGTGAATTTCGTGTATTCTAAACGTAAGTCCTTTTATATAATGTTAGCTATTCTCGTGAGACACAATACGCTCGTCACGTTACGTGGATGGAATTGTCATGAGGAATTGGGACGGGAAAACGCGTGAGTAAACAGACGACTGTTTGCCTTCACGATGTCTCACGTATATGCAGAATCTTTGTATATCGTGAATCGTAATGACGTGACGCACGCCCCATCGACTCTAACGTAATTTTTATTTTTTTTTTTCATCTATTTTATCGTCCGATCGCAACAGCTGAGACAAGTGGCGGCCGTCAACGATTGTTTAGCGTTTATAAACATTTATACATCTATTTTTTACATTTTTCCACTAAAAGTTCGACGCGAACGAGCGATAGTAATAACCTTTTTTTATCCCAAATATTCACAGGTGTTTCCCGCACGTTCCCGTCTTCGCTCCAATTTCTCTTATAAAAGCGTAAACGGTTGTTTAATCATCATAAATCGTATGCCATACAGTACGGAACGAAACCTATCGATATCGTAGATATATCATTTGACGGACGCTTATGAAACTTAAATTAATTAAAAATGTAATAATCATCACTATAAAAAATATGAATCTCCAATGTCGCGGAAAAAATTGACTCATCGATATCGCGCAGCGTTGCTGGGAAATAATCGCCGATTGAGATTATAACTTCGCGGTATATTAAAAAGTATGCAGAGTAACTAAAAACGAAAAAAAAAAGATCGCAAACCTTTCAAACAGTTAATTTCAAAAATTTCATATTCTATTTATCTATATATCTTTAAAATACAAATATTTCTTCAAAATAAAAAAAAAATATATTTTTAATCATTTAACGAAAAAAATATTATAAAAAATTATTAACGTTCTGAGATCACTATACGAATTTAATTCACGACGAACATTTCACTCAGCTGTTAGTTATTTTTAATATACAGCTAAAGTTATTATCCGTTCTCTTCATTTTTTGACAAAAAAATTAATTATTTCTCGACAACGATAATTGCACTTTCCGATATCACGGGATGTACAAAACTTAGACGGAGCTGATAAAAATATAATTACGTGTTTATCGTTAATTAGAAGAAATTTATAAACAAATAGTAAAAACTCATCTTTTCATTTTTTTTTTTTTTGTATCGAAAGTTTAAAGGATTAACGAAGAACTGAGCGATTTTGAAAAGAACTCTTTGATTTTGAAAATAATTTTATAGTAAAAATAATAATGATCGTGTAATAGCAAAAAAAAATCACCTTAGAGTCGACGTTTTCGTCGGAAGTCGTTTTGATACTTCCCACGTTTCGTAGTTCGTGTTCCCGCTCCGTAACTTCCTCGATCTCTTTCTGTATCCTGTCGGTTGCCCTCTTCAACTGCTCCAGTCTGTGATCAGCCTGTTAGATCGCCAATAATCGCACAAAAACGCCTCGTTAACTTATCGAAAATGCTTATTAGTTTATCGATGTAATTCTTCGATTAAATATACTATATCACGCGAGTAGATAATCGCGCGACGGTCGAAGGATTACTCAGCGTGTGCGCGTGGAGTCAGAGCAAAGTCTGCTGTGACGGGAAAGAATGTCGGTGAGCAACGACGATCGGTGAGAGAAGCTCGCGTAGAACGAACGGGTTAACTGTAACCCGCGTCTGTTCCTTTCTAAAAAAAAAAAAAAAAAAAAAAAAAAAAAAAAAAAAAAAAAAAAAATGGGCCACCGATCTTCCTACTCTCCTGGTCGGTAGACTCGCGACTGTTCCCATCGTCGAACTCTGCATAACGCGCATCTGTCGTGCCGACCGGACCTTCGACCATCGGCTATCGGAGAGTTAGCGAGAGTTTCGAGGGAACTCTCTGTTCGCCATAAGGGAACTCGTTCGCGGAACGTTTCACCGAGCTTTTCAATAAAACGGTGAAAGTTCTCGTCGGCGTGATTAATATCCTCATTGATCTTGATAAAATCGCGGTCACCAAGTTTCATCTCGATATTTATGGTATTCATTACAGTTTAATACGTTGTAAAGTTGTGCACTTTGGAGATCGAAGAAATTTGCATTTTTCCAAATTTTTTTTTCTTTTAAATTACTTTCAAATTTCAGACGCTATAGCATTATCGCTTTTAATAATTATTTAAGGTTGCCGAGAATCAAATTTTTCAAATTTCGTTGAGCAAAATCTTTCAGTATACGTGATATATTATTTCCGAAAAAAATAAAAAATTTCAAAACTGAAGCGTCGATTTGGGTCTATTTAAAATTTTGGAAAATTCGCTTTTGTTTTCGAATTTATTGTAATTAAAAAAAAAATTAATAACATGCTGACTATTGGCTTTTATATCGATCCAAAATTTATTCTTAAATTCTCCATTTTCCATATACCGCACGGGACTCGCTGCATACCTTTGTAAATTCGATTCAACATGCACTGTGGTGAACTACATTATTTATTCGACGTTTTATATAAAAAAAAAAAAAAAATTAGCTCCCACGCTGCTACCGAAAGGCAATATTTATCTCGAGTTTGCAACAATCTTGTTTTTGTAAACCGGTACGAATTAAGACCGCCGGCACTGCTTCGTGTGTTCGAAAAAAAAAAAAAAAAAAAAAAGATAAAATTACGAGAAATCGAACGGTCCGCCACGCACCATGGCGAATAAAAATATAGATCTCGAACGATTTAAATAGCGGTTCGACTGCTTCTTTTTAAGGTCATCGTACCACCGTCGTCATTTCGTTATTTCTCGCATCATAATGTACCGTGAATGAAGTATACTATCCCCCGATAAATAAAATACCTATGTATATCTTTCTATACATCGCAGACTCCGAAGTCTCGTGCAATTTCTGTCCATATACCGGGTCAACCGGCCGCGAGAGTTCAACAGCGCCGCTCACCGGTAATCTTTCCTATTCCGCTATCCTCGTTATCGCGGATCGCAACATTTTTTTTTTATCAATCGTGCAATCAATCAGCGATTTCACGCGATGAGTCACTGGAAACGTCAACGCGACGATAACACAACAATCTATGGACCCAAACTTCCGTCAATAAAATAATAATAATAAATAAAAAAAAATTTATTTGCATAAAATTTATATTTTCAATTACGTTTTTTTTTCAATATTTTTCACAATTTTTTCCGAACCCCATTTTCACTTCGATTTAATGAAAATTCATTAAATTTTTTTTTTTTTTTCTATCGATCTTAGAAAAAGGTATAAAAAAATTATAACCACAAAAACGAATGTGTTTTCCAATAAATAATGTATTAATCAGTTCTGTACAAATTCGCGGACTTAACGACGAAACGAACGGCCGGTTATTATCGGAAAGTTGCCGATTGTTACCTCAGACCCGTTATTATTACGGCACTATCTCCGCTATACCTATTGGTTCGGCCTAAGATCGTATATAATTGCATCCCGTCTTATCGACTTCGGTGGTTAATAATTGTAACTGAAAGCACCAACGAGTCTCGAGCGGCGAGTATAATTAAATAAATTTTACGGAGTATCCTAACCACTGGCAAATACATCGAAAATCATTGACACGAACCGCGCGGTTTATTCGCTAACGTTGTATATAACGTGTACTTACCTCCATTTTCATGTTTGTCACCGTCTCGGTTTACCGTCAAAACTCAACTGGTTACTGTGCCCTTATCAGCGCTCACTGCGATACCACTTCGCCGTAAGATATGAATTATATTTTGTCACGTTTATCTGATCGCAAGCGACGTGAGAGTGCCGAGCAACGATTATCATGCCGCGGCGCTCGGTATATCGTTATGTCACTCTCGAAAAACGGTATTTCTCTCTTGTTCTCCTCTATTCTCGGTATAATAGCGTGTAGAAAAAGAAGAACCCGAGTTTAGAACCTCGAAGTGTGTGTGTATTTATTTTTTTCGTGAGTGTGTTGCGTGTGGAAAAACCAGCTATATATATGTATATTTCTCGGTAGATTTTTCCGTTAATTTTTCGGTAATTTTTTTTTATTTGTCGATATTCTTTTTTTTTTTTATCGATATATTTTTTTTTTCTTGATTTATAGATACATTTTTTTTTATTCGCGATTTTTTTTTTTTTTTTTCATTTATTTTTTGATAATCCTTTTTTCGTATGTCACGTTTGCCGAAAAGTTTGCGTGCACATTAGAGATCGTGTTTCGTAAAAACCGGTGAGAACAAGTGGTCTCCTTGAGGATTATACTGCGGTGTACCTACAGCGTGGTAACGATTGGCCGGTTGAATCGGTAGATCGTTTGCCGGACGCCTCGGCAATCCGAATTCCAGGACCCTGTGGGAGCCGTCTGACCGAGACGCACCTTTCCACTTCCGATCACTTCGCCCGACCGCGTTCACCGAGCGCCCTAATACAGTAACGATAACACCACAACTATGGTACTTCTCTTTTCTCCTATTCGCTCGTCAGAATCGAAATTGTTATTTTTTTTTTTTTTTTTTTTCGATGATATATTCAACGTTACGTTTTACGTATTTGAAACGAGAGGCGTTTATCGGTGCGGTGTACGAGACGCGCGCAGAACCACCGACGTTTTCAGCTTCGTAGTACTTGGTGCGCCGCTGCAGCACCAACTACCTATACCATACTGCCATTTTACCTGCGTGACCTTGTTCTCCTACCGTTCTCCAAACAAAAGCAACGAGATAGGATATATATCGTGTACATTTTTCACACAGGTGACTCCTGCCTCGGGCGCTCTCGACTCCTCTCGTATAACGCCCGGGCACCGCCTTGAGCCGATTTTATACCTGTTATTTCACGGGAAAGAAGATACGGAAAGTCTTCTGCTCGATTAAATTTTTCCGACATTTCAAATTTCCATTTCCTCACGTAATTTAAAAAAAAAATTTGAGGTTAAAAATTGAAGGAAAAAAATTAGGTAGATAAGAAGTTAATAATTTTTTTAATGGGATGGAAAAGCTTATAAACAAAAATAAATAGCGAAGATCGTTAAGGAAATAATAAAAAAAAAATATTTAAATAATAATTTATTTTATTGCCTCGAGAAATACATCGATAACATAGTCGTTTTCATCGTTTGAATGCGCGATCGAGTTTTACAATTTTTTTTTTGCTTCAAAATAAAACAGCGATGTATTGACTTTGATGAATTTAGACGAAGAAAAAAAATTACGGAAGAAAAATTTTGGACTTTCGTTAAAAAAAAAATATCGGTTTCAGCAAAAAATATTTATTTTTGGAAGACGTATTTTTTAATACGTTTAATTATAGACGCGATCTATTTTGGGGAATGCAATAATCGATGTCGATATATCTAATCGCAATTGATTAGAAATCGGGATTTCTTATCTTGAGAAGATTCAAAGGGATTAACTTGTAGAGAAAAATGTATTCGTAAAAAACTATTGGATGCACTCTAAACTTAATGACTTTTATAATAAATCGAAATGTGAGAAATGCGCTATCGAAAAAACGACCGTAAAGCCATTCTAATTCTTGTCGCAACTCGATACTAAGTACCTGTTGCGAATTCACAATCAATTTTCCCGCATTTCACAACTCTCTCCGCCAATCGCGAGATCGCGCGGAATCCGGAGAAGGGATTCACGTACGCAAGAGTCTCTCAAAGCTTACGAAATATTTTTGTAGGTTATGTTAGAAATCGTATATCACACTTCGGAAAGAAAAAAAACTCGAAACATTGTTTACTGAGTCGCCAAAAACTACAATTTTTTGCGAAATACAAATTTTTTAAAAAATTTCGAATTCTGACGTGTAAAAAAATGGGATTTTGAAAAAAATAAATAAAAGAACCAAAACGAAATGACGCATTTTTCGCCGGTTACCAGTAAGAAGTTAATTAATAATTGTGCTGTTAATGTGAAATAATTTCTACAAGAAAAAAAAAAAAAAATTGCAGAATCTCCGCGAACGAAAATTTCGCCGAACGTTAATCTAACCGGAAATCCGCGCATAGTGCGCGATTTGGCTGCAACGATACACGCGAGTGTTCAACAATGGAATGATATCCATTTGCATGGATTATCGCTTTTGAAGGCAATAACGCAATTGAAAACTGACGCAACGTACCCCGAGGGTCTCGAACGTCTCTGCGAAGAACTCGAAAGAGATTGTGACAAATTGGTATCGATCTGAAAATAATCACATCGATTTTTCTCGATTTTTTTCTCGCTAATTACGTAAATCCATTTTTTTTTTTCAAATTTAAAGAACGACGTTGTCGGAAATTTGAAACAAATCGCAATTCAAATGAACGCCGTGAAATCGTTGCACAAAGGAACGAATAAATTATTTCAAAGTTGGCCAACAGAATACTTCGGTATTTATCGTTTAAAATCAATACATTCTTTTTTTTTTTTTTGTTAATAACCAAAAAATTTCGTAATAATACATTTTTCAGTCGAAACTGCGGAACGTATTTACGAAGCGTACAAAAACGAAGCCGCGGTGAGACGTACGATTTTGGAAAACGTGGCGCACGATCATCGGGAATCGTGGAAAATGTTGCATCTCGCTGCTTGGGCTCATCAAACGCAAATCCCCGAAAGTATCAATACAAATTTGGAAGCGCTACTGGTGGAAACTGGTCACAGATAAATTACTCTGATAAAATGTAAATAAAAAATATTCGATATTTTTTCGTAAATAAATTCGTAATAATTATGTTATATATATATTTTTTTTTTTTCAATTTTTTTTATTTACGCCTCTTTCACGTCGCGCACATTTATATTTTACGTAAGAATATAATTAGGTTGTGACACTTAAAAGGAGCAACCGGTGCATTGTTCGATTAAACAAAGTTTGAGCATTTGGTTTAACTGTTCATTGGAAGCGTTGCTCTGTGTCCAAATATTTATACAACATTATATTACAAATTACGCGGAAATTTTGAAAATTTATATTTCGCAACGAAATTTTCCAGATTAACAAAATCGAATTGTCGAAAAAAAAAAAAAAAAAAATTAATATATTTTTTGAAAATGTGATTGATACAAAATGAGATTATCGTATTTTCAACATATTTCGATTTAAATTAACTTAAAAACGTCATATTTTGAATTGTAATTAAATCGAATTTTTTTCGTAGTAAAACTACGAGTCTTAAACGCGAATCAATCCGTTCGATGCTCAATTATCAATTAGAAAGAAAATACATTTTTTTTCGTGATAAAATTTGAATAATAATCACAAAAGAAATTTTAACATTTTCCGAAATCGTTCGATAAAAAATTATATCGATTGGTACGAAATTGAATTTTCAATATTTCCGAAGATCGATAGCGTTCTACATGGCTAAATAACAGTTTGCCATATATACAATAAGAATCATCGTTTCCAATTGTCGTAAATGCCGTGACTCCGTGGATGGAATAATCTCTGCTACTTGCATGTTAAAAAAAAAATCAAAATATTCTCCAAATCACTCGGGAGATCGAGTGTCGCGCGAATCGCTTTGGAGCGCAAGATTTTTTTTACGCAAATCGTATATTTCGTCGAATGTAATTCGCCGATTTTACGAATGCCGACGAAAAAATGGTTACTACGTGCCTAGAATCGTCTATATAGTCTACTTATGTTAAAAGTATTATCAATATTCGCTGTACAAAGTTATATTTACAGTAATAACTTAATTGCCGACCCCCCGAGACACACTACTGGCTTCCGGTCTCATATTTTTACGCTTTAAGTCATTTCACAGAAAGAAATAATAATAATAATAACAATTCAAACTAATTACTACGTAAGAGATCCCAAGAGTAACGTTGGAAATTTCCAGCACTCGCAGACTAGCGGACTTTTTTTTTCGCCTAATTAAAGAAATTTGTTATTTTTCCCATCCGAGGGATTTCGGGTTTTTTTTGCTTTTCTTTTTACGCACTCGAGAAGTTCGCATTATAACACAAACCAAATATCTTCTAAGTAGCTGTCGGGAAGCGTCATATCCATAAAAAAATCTCTGTCCTTCGATCGAATCTTCGAAGTGTCCTTACGTTTTTTTTTTCGATCTATAGATCGATTGACTTTCCTCAACGACTCTCCCGCCGTTATTTTGCACGATTGAACACCGTGCGATCTTTTTTTTTCGTAGTATTCTACCAATAGACCGGAAATTATGTTACAAAAGTATAAGAAATATATGTTCCATAGTTCGGTGGTTGTGGGGCGCCTAACGAGAAAAATAAATGTGTAATCGCGTTGCAGCGATCGAAGTACAATCGAACGGCGTTGCTAACCGTTCGAAACCGCCATATCAACGTTAATTAAAATAATATGTTTGCTAATTATGAAAAAATTACGAAATCTCGAATCGGCGAGGCGTATTATCGCCGATACGATAGGAACGCGTTGAAAAACGAAGGTAAATCAACTTCTGGTATTTCTATTAAATTCCTCGCTTAACGCTTCGAAATCCAAATCGGTATCTAAATTCGCGTTACTCGGTATCAAATTATTATCGAGAATATTGTCCGGCATAATGTTTTTCAGTCTCTCGGATACCAATTCGTCGACGAGATTCGACTGATCAACGAGATGCAACTGTTCGACTAATTTCTCATCCATCATAAGATGTTTGTCGATTACTCCGCTATTCGTTAACATATCCAAATGCGGTATGTGATCGTAACTCGTTATCTTCGACATGTCGAGATTTTCCGTACTGCCGAATATACTTGCGTCGCAAGAACCGCTCATAATCGGCACGGGATCTTGAAGAATCGGTAGGGAATCGGTGATTTTGCAATTGCCGCGAATCATCTTACCGCCGTTTTGATCCATTGACGACGGTTCGGTTTTTATCGACATACCGATTTCTTCCAGCGGCACTATCTTCGATATTAACTTATGTACTCCTTTCGCGAAATTCTGAGATCCCGTCTCCAGGGGTTCGTAACCGTTGCTGTGAGAATTCTCTTTCTGATAAGAGCTCACCGTGCTGTTTTCCAATTTGAAATTGTGATCCATCGGTTCGAGTTTTATGAACGCCTGTTGTAGGGTCTTCGGTTGTTCGTAATTACCGTCCAATTTCGTAAAAACTGTTGAACAATTATTCAAATCGAGGCTATCGGAGAGTTTCGTGAAGCCGTCTTTAAGCGCCTCGATTTTCCGATACGAAGGTTGAGATTTTGAAGAATTAATGTCGATTTTCTGAAAACCCGGATTTTCCGATATCTGTATCTGTATCTCGGGATTCGATATTAACAGCGACATGCTATTGGTTTTCGTGACTTCTGCGGGGCAAACGGGACTCGGATTTCGCGGCATGAGAGTCAACGCCGTGAGGACCTCAGGACAATTGGGACTTATCAGCGCGTCGTTTTTCCTTTCGTTCAAAAAGTCCGAAACGCTCATATCGGAACTTTCGGAAAAGCCGCTCGACATTCTTTCCTCGAGGAGTTCCTTGCAGTCCTCAGCGTTGTGAGTTTTTTGAAGTTTCAACGGCGGTTCCTCGTCGATCGATGTGTTCAATAGTTCGCCGGTGAAACTTTCATCGTTTTTGCGAAACGCTTCGTTGTTTATCTTGTAGCATCCGGGATCCAAGCCGAGAGCGTCGCACAGCGCGTCTTCGTTTAGATTAACGATATCAACAGTATCGCTATCGCCGTCGATCCCGTGAGATAACATAGTGCCAACTTGTTCGCGAATTTTCTTCATCAAATCTTGCAATTCGCTGAGAAAATTTTTCACGTTATTGTCGGATTTCAGTACCAAAAGATCGAAAATTGATTGAGCATTCAGCACCGGTTTCGCCGCGATGTTTATTATTTCGGAATTTTCGCAAACGGAAATTGCCTCTTTGAGTTTCACTTGTCGCCGTTCCGATTTAGCTTCCGGCGTTACGTAGGCCCACGGGCCGCGCTTTTTGCCTTTTCGCTTCAGCGGATCTTGAGGTATCGCACGTTTGAGCTCCGGATCCGGCGTTGGCGGTGGCAGCTGCTCGGGACTTCCATGGTCCGGATGCATCTCGAAGTGCCTCGCCATTCTCGTTCTTCCGAGATAAATTTTGTTGCACGTCGGGCAGCGAAAATGATCGGATATCTTTCTCTTCGGAACCTCGAGACCGCTTAACAATTCCTTCGGCGTATCTTCATTGTCGATTTTTTCGGCGTTAGTGTTGTAGTCGCTGTAACCGCCGTCCGAGTCGTCGAGATCCGGTTGCATGAAATCCATGTGGTGGAGATGTTTGTAATCGCGAACCATGTGACGCGGGGGCCGTGAAAGTCTACCTGATCGCGTGCGCGCGACGACTTTCTTACGATCATCCTGTTAGGAAAAAAAAATTAGTTTAAAAAACTCATTTTCACATATTAATTCTCATTAAGGGCTTAAAACATTTTTTTTTTCTGTATACGTTATTTAATAATCGAAGACAAACCTTCGCGTCTTCGTGTTCCTCGTCAGCCGGTGTCGGTACCTTTGTCGCGGGCGCCGGCGGCCTGACGGCCGTTTTCTTGGGTCTTCCGCGCTTTCCGCCGCGAGCTTTCAATAAATTGCTTGGATTCCTCATCCGGAGATCGAGTTCCTCGGGGAATACGACTCTGTTGTGAAAATAAATAATTAAATTAATTGGACGTTAAATAGTGAACGTTGCAAAAAATTCTTAATTTCCGTCGTTATTTTTGTTTCCGAATTTTTTTTTTTTGATCATAAAAATTGTACATCTTTATCGGAAATACCTACCGATAAACAATCTTTTCATTCGGCATCGCGGCTTCTTGGCTTCTCTGTTGCAAAACGTGAGCAATTTGTTTCAATTGCGATTGCGTTAGTCTCTGCATACTGTGAAAAGTGTGTCCTTGTTGAACAATTTGTATGGGATTTTCGCTCGAACCCAAAGGTTTGCTTGTGTCCGTTTGTTCGGCGGTCAAAGCGATGGGATTATGAAGTCCCGGAACTTTGGCTCTCTTGACGACTCTCGTAGTTCCCAGAGTCGTTTCGTTTGTTTTGTGTTTCACGGCGTTCTGTATCGTCTTCGAACGTTCGTTACTCTCGTTCGTTAATTGCTGCTGTTGGCTGATCGGAGTTTTTTGAACGAAACGCGTGTTATTCACGTGACTTTTAACGCTCGTCGCAACGTTCGGCGAGCTTACGACTTGTCTACCAGAATTATTAAAAGTCGCTTTGCTTTGAGGCTTTAGTATGGATATCGGAGTCGACGCACTCGGCGTCGTCGTTCTTAGAACCGACGAAACGCTGGTCGTCGCCGTTTTAGCATCCTGAGCCTTGAGTACCGACGCTGTGCGAAATATAATCGGCGAATTCGTCGTTCCCGTTACCTTCGCTGTACTCACCGCCGCGACATTCGTACTTTTTGCGAAAGTCGCGCCGGCGTTTCGTAACATTTGCGCGGGTATCTGAACCGATTTCAAGAATTGCCCGGCGATAGCGGCTTTTCCAGAAGTTCCGTTCGTAACTTGAAGCGACTTTACGACCGATCCGGCGTCTTGCGATGTTTTTAAAGTCGGCATTATGAATTGCTGCCCGTTGCCACGTTGAATAATACCCGACGATGTTTTTACCATCGGCGATAATCTTATCGGCGTATTTACGAGACTCTGAGGCGTTCGTGCGGCCGCACCGTTTACGCTGCCGTTGCCGTTGTGATTTTGAAAATCGCACGCCGTCAGTAACTGAGAAGTACTTAACAATTGTGAGGGCAGTGTGCCTCCGTTGAGGAGCTGCGCACTTATGGGTGTTGCTTTGATCAGCTGAGGGGAAAGCGTGTTTAGCAAAGCGCCTTTTGGCAAAAGAATGGAATTTTGGGCGCCAGTGCTATTCAGAGTATTAGCGCCAACACCAGCGATTTTATTGGTACTCGGCAATATTCTTATGTTTTTCGTTGATTTTAGCACCGTCTGCGCGGGTTTTATGATAAATTGCGACGAGGGAAGAATAACGGGTAGTCGTTGAAGAATTTGTGCCTGAGAATTGCGAGAATTGTTACGAGAAAAATTTTGCGACGTTTGTTCCTCGACAAAACCAAGATTGTTGTCGTTGTTCTCTACAGAATTTTGCACATAGATTTTTTGCACATCGTCATTGGAAAATTGTTTGAGAAGATTATCGCGCGCCTCGTCGACGGTAGAAAGTTCAAGACTCTCGATGGTGATGCGTTCGTTGTCAAGAACTTCGTCCGCATTTCCATCGCCGCCGGTCCATTCGCGAAGTTGCGAGCAGTCGACTTTCGAAATTTCGTCGACATTCGAATTGGCGTCGGCGGAAAAATTCATCGTTTCCATCGGATCCGCGCCCCTCGACGAGGATTCGTCATTGTCGAGACCCGATGCTGTGATATCGCCGAGAATAGCATTGCGATCCGGTTGATAGGTTATGCCGTCGGGCGGCTCGTCAACCTCGAAAGTTAACCTCAACGCCGACGCTTGTGCGTGCGTGAGATGTATCGTTTGCGACTCGTCACCGTCGCCCTGTAGATACGCGACGAACTCGTTGTCGTGATCGTCGTCGTCGACGACTTCCTGGAATGCCTGACGAAGCAAATCCGACGTACCGCACGACACGACACCGTTTGTAAACACTGTAGAACTTGCTATATCCGCCATAACCGTTGAAAAATCCGTGGTACTCGGCGTATCGTCGACGTTTTCACGTGACAAACACAACACGATTAACTCTCGCGTTCAACAATTACGATTATTCATTATTTCACGTGATTTTCTATCTTTGCGCCACGTATTATACGTGTTTGGTTAACGTTAAAAAAAAAATGTACGGCCTTTCCCGCGGAGTCTTCGCATTTACGCCCGTTGGATTCCCCCGTTGCACGTTTTCGCGCAAACAGAAACACGGGAACGCGAGTGAAGTTTGCTGCCGAGGCGCAAGAGTTATCGAGAGAGAAACAAGGCTGGCAAACCTCTTCGGAAAAAAAATATTTTATTTTCTTATTAACGTTTCTCGAACGATACTGCTCTACCTTCCGGTTGGTGCGGGAGAACACATGGGATCGAGGAAAAAAGAAATACACCGCGTGCGATGAATTGTGCGGTTATGTTTTCGTAGTGTACAGTGGAGACTTTGTTCGATAAATTGGTTTTTTTTTTACATTCATGAATTTTGTATCATATCGTGGGAATAATGTCGACCTGTAAAATACACAACGTCAGATTTTATAATCTGGAACCCAAGTCCGTTACTTGCTTGTGTCATGAACGGAAAAATAAGAAATTGGCTCTATCCAGGTTAGTTTTCGAGACGCACAACTCACCGATCGATATGTATATAAATTGAAAAATGAAAGTTATTACTGTCAATTTCGATGCTTTTGTCAATATAGGAGCTACGCGAATTTTTATAATTGGTAATTAAGTACAATTCTGAATATTACAATCTAATGTTTTTGGAGTAATTCTTCCATAGAGTTGCCAAAATAATTGTTTGATTACAACAAAGCATTGTTTTTCACGTGTCAATTTTTTAAAGAAAATTTAACTTTGAAGTCCAAATAGTTGCGATAGTATTTTTTTTATTAAGTGGTAATTCCATATTTCATTGTTGGTGCGCATATTGTGTTTAAAGATTGTTGCGACCAGTGAAATGACAACTACTTTTTTAAAATATTTTAAGCCAAAAAGCGTTAATTAAATTATGGTAAATTAACAGGAAATATCAATTTCAAGATATTTTTGGCAAAATTACATGACAAATACATTTTTATATAAAATAATTGTATTACGCACTGTAAAAATTTCATTGTATTTTTAAGATTAAAAAAAAAAAAATTTATTTCAATGAAAATATTCCACTTTCTAAATTCCCATAATAAAACTGATAAAGTTAAGAATAGGAAGAATTTCTTGAAAAATCAGTTTTCATCAATCATAATGAATGAAATTGTAAAAAAATAACATAATTTCAAATTCGGTGCCCATTTTTCCGAAATGATTTTGTTTTCGTTGTTAATAGATATTTTCTATGCAAAAACCATTGAAATCTCAAGAATCAATAAAAAAATAATAATCGACAAAATTTTTCAGGAGCGACAATTCGATCGAAATATGGAACGTCGCCAATGCGCCATTTCTGGAGTCCACGATAGTCGGTCATCCCGAAGATTCGGTAGAATCGATCCTATGGATAGATCAGAGACTTTTTTCGACGGGATTGCGCGGTATGATAACAGAATACGATTTATCGACGCTGAGCCCAAGTTACGAAGTTGCGGTAACGGGGGGTGCAGCGTGGTGCATAGACGTTAACAACACGAAGACCCGCGTGGCGGTCGGTACCGAAGACGGATACATAAACACATTCACCGTATATTCGGATTCTCTCGTCTACGAGAGGATATTCGACAAACAGAAGGGTCGAATATTGTGTTTAAAATGGGATAACACGGGAAACATGATATTCAGCGGTTCAACGGACACCGTAAGAGTTTGGAACGCGATATCGGGACACGCGATCCACAAAATGACGACAGCGAGAAAATTCACGAAGAAAGAAACAATCGTATGGTGTCTCGCGGTTACGGACGACAATCTCGTCGTATCAGGCGATTCCCGCGGCATTTTGTCGTTTTGGGATCCGAATTTGGGAATTCTGATCGAATCCCACGAGAGTCACACAGCCGATATACTCGCAATAGCGATGTCTCAAGACGAAAATGTCGTTTACTGCGCCGGCGTCGATCCGGTAGTTCGCAGTTTTTCCAAAGTAACTTTAAAATCGTGCGGACGCCCGCAATGGGTTAAGGGTATCGAGAGACGATTACACGCTCACGATGTTAGAGCGCTCGTCGAGGCCGATGGAAAATTGTATTCCGCGGGTGTCGATGGCTATTTGGCGCAATCGAGTTATCCGCCAAAGATTCTCGTTAAATATCCGCCACTTTTGCAACCACCGTGCGTAACGGTTTGTCGAAAGTCCCGATGCATTCTTCTGAGATACACGAATTTTTTGGAACTGTGGAGGGTCGGTTCGCCGGCAAAAGCTTCTAAGGAATCTATAAATCCGGGAATGTTGCATCCGATCGAAGAAAATCCAATAAAATTACTTGAACTCCGAACGAAGAGCGACGAGAGTATTGTATCGTATGCGATAAGCAAAGACTCGAAGATAATCGTTTATTCGACGGATACGCATGTGAGAGTTTTTAATTTCGACGTCGTCGAAGGTGACGCGCATCTCATGAGAAACGATACGGATATCACGCTGCAGAGGATACAGAAAATGCTTTTTAGTCCGAACGGCAAACGTTTCGTAACGATAAGCAACGATGGCAACGGATGTACTTTGTCGCTGTTTCGCGTCGACAAAAAACGATTTATTCACGAAGGTTCTTGTCAAACCGCGAAACAGAACATCGAAAATGTTGGACTCGTGTGCTTCTCGCCGGATAACAAGCATTTGATTTGCTCCGATCGACGAGGACACGTCGTTGTTTACTCCGTTGACGAGGCACTCGTCACCGACAGTCCGAACGTTTTTTCATTGCCAAAGTACAACTGTCCACCCACTGCTATGGCGGTGCAGAAAGGCACTTCAAATCTCGTCATTGTGTACTCCGATCACAAGGTGAGAAATTCGCAAAAAAAATTGAGTTTCACACAAATTCCAATTTTTTTTTTTTAGTAAAATTTACAATATGTTAAAAAAAAATGTTACAAAATGTTTTTTTTTATGAACACTTCCGTGTGAGAATTTCACGCGAATTGTCTACATAATCCTAATCGATTTTTAGCGACATGCCGCCGTAGAAAGAATTTTTTTTCCATTTTTCTATTCAATTTTTTCAAACACCTGAATTGTCTCTCTGTACGCTGACTTTGGAAATTTGAGTTTATTTTTATTACCGAAAAAAAAGTTTCACCGCTGTTTCGGAGTATTTTAAACAATTTTAATTCAAATTTTTGTTTTTTCCAAAAGTCGTTAATTTAATTTTTTTCAACTCTAAAATTGAAGAATTGTAATTAAAATTAACCGAATATCTCTCTTTGTGTACGATATTTTGAAATAACGAGACTAACCATTTTTTTTCTCGCATTATGAATTACGAAGTGAAAGATTTCGAAAAAAAGATTTATCTCGATTAACGATAATTTTGCGAAATAATTTCCTTAATGCACGAGATGATAATTTGCGCGATATAATCGTAAGCCAAGCGATGGCTTTTTCGCAACGACTTTGAAATGAGAAAAAAGAAGAAAAAAAAGAAAATAACGATACCGCGAATGTAACTCATTCGAAGTAACGGGTATATGCGTCGTAAAAAGATTCATCGGCGAGATGACATCGCAGCAATAAAGAATCGCAATATCTATTCCGCGCATCCGACAATTTTGCTTCACTTTAGCGAATTCTCGTATCTCGTTAACCCTTATTTTCCGTTTCTTGATTCTCTCATCTGGAAGATTATACGCGATTATGCGATTATACGTCGGGTTTTACGCTTTCAGGAAGTAAAAATAAAGAAAAAGAAAATACAAAGCACAACGTGATATTATAGATCGCGAGACGGTAGTGAAAACCCCGCGGTAACTTAGATAGGATTAAATTTTCTCTATTTATCGGTTTTTCTACGGTCGTTAAGAAATATTGAAGCCGTAACGGGCCGCCAACTTACGGAATTGAGGTTTACGATCCCTTCGAGGCATTTAGACGCTCTCCCCGTGTGAACGAGAAATTGGAAAATATTTCATTAGCTATTACCCGCGAGATATAAAATAATTATTTATTAGCATTCAGATAATTATTTACGACTCAACAATTTTATCGATTAGTCATTCGATTTGTAATATCAACAAAAATGTTTTAATGTTCAATTTTCCTATATAATTCATAGAAATATTCGCGTATTTATTATTTGTTGTGATGCTACGGAATCTATTTACAACATTTTCTAATACCGATAAAAAAAAAAAGTTCGCGATTTTTCGAAAATACCAATTTAAATCCACGAGAAACAATTAAAATTGTAACTATTGTAATAATCAAAGAAATTTTTTAATAAAATTTCAGATCATCGAATACAATATTCCGAGAAAGCAGTACACGGAATTTTCGAACAATCTGCAGAGTCGTTTGCCACTGCAATGGATGACCCGTCCGTTTCCGATTACCAATGTGACTTTCGATCCGAACAACGAGAACGTCATAATTGTTCACGACGACACGACTGTTTACGTTATAAATAAGAATAAAGAGTTACCGGAGAAAAAGGTGAAAATTCCGAGACGTGAAAACGGAGATATCGGCGACGACAGCAATTCCGGTTCGAGTTCCAACAGTCAGCACGCCTTTCAGGTCGTCAAGAAGTATAAGGTACGAAATTCCGAGATTTCTAACACATTAAAATCGCACGATAGCAGTTAATTATTTTTAATTAATTTTTTTCGATTTCTAAAAATCGGAATTCTTGAAACTCAGAATTTCGCGCAATCGATCATAAATAATCGAAACGATCGTGAAAATCATCTAAAAAGTGTGAATAAAAAAAAATTATTAATCAATTTTCGACGATAAAAATTCAATTTTCTTTCTCGTTACAGCATTTGGTACATTTGGAATGGCTAAACGAAGAAGAGATGGTTGCCGTCGAAGTGAATCCGATATCGCTGACGGAAAAACTACCGCCGACACTAAAGCAAAAGTGGTTCGGGATGTAAAATTCCATTGGATTTAAGAAAAATAAACACAAAAAAAGGTTATAACAAAATAATCGTTCGATATTTTCATCCGAGAAAAATAAATTTTTGTTCCGTAACGCGAAATTCGCCGGGCGCTAGCGGCGGTTCTATCGTATGTTTTGCCGATACGTGGAGAGGTCCGACAAATTCCAAATTGTATTCACGTCGGGAAGATCGCCAACCGATTATAGCGGAACTCGTTGCCGGAATCGGCATCGGTGATGACTTCAGCGGTATCGGCGATTTTTTCAACGGATTTTCCGGCGGCTTTCGCTCAAACGTGTCCACAGGAATTCCGGCGTTGGCGCATTCTTCCGCCAATACCTTCTTGAAGTACTCGCCGGTTAGGTAGTCGTATTTCTCGTTCCAAGTCTTCGCCAATTTTTTTTCGCAACTGTTGATCTCCTTTCTTCATAATTAAAAAAAAAAAATTACAGCATCGATATACAACACTTTGTCGTTTTTTCTATCACTTTTTTCATAAAAACGTTTGTTTTCGGCAAAAAAAAATTTGAATTTTAATTGTATTCTTACGAGACGTTAAAAATCACAATTTGTATCGAAGGAAACATTTTTTTTTTACGATTTTTTAATAATTAAGTCGCTTAGCGTTTTTTTTTTTTTTTTTTTTGAGAAAATATTGTTTGCATATTGTTTATTTTTGTTTTGACAAATAATTGTTATGACATACCGTATGTTATCGGCGGAGACGAAGCCTTTTGCGAAATTGACGTGTTTCGCTTTGAGACTTTTCTCCGGTTTTTCTGGTTTGTTGCTCTCTTCGGGATTTTCCTTCTTTTCCCGTTTGTTATCTTTTTTCGCCGTTTCGGTCATTGGTACGAAGAATCTTCAGTCGTTTTGACTCAATGTACAACGCAACAATGATAAAATCCCAAACTACTTTCGCATTCACGCTACGAAACGGGATCTCCGTTGCTGTATACAATCGGTTGTTTGTTCGATACTACGGAGCGTCGAGTCTTTTCCGTTGCCGGCGCTCCGACGAAAGAAGATAACCGAACGTTCGACGAGAATCGTTTGTGTCGGAAGTGATTTTATCGGATCGTCAAACGGACACCGTGGAGACGATAAAGATCACTCGGAGTCTTTCCGACTCCCGAGAACTCGCGGTGTTGCGGAAGCACTCCGTTTTACTGTCGGCGATTCAATTCAATTGTCTTTACGGCGACTATAAAAATAAATGTCCGCAAATCAAATGGAACTATCAGTCTCATTTGCAAAATTTATCTCAATGATTTCTTTTTTTTTTTTTATTAATCTTGAAGTAAAAAAATAATTACTTTCAGAATTGTCTTAACAAAGCTAAAAAAAAATGAGCCGTGAAGACCTGAGGTGTTCCGCTGAACGGGTCGATTATTTTGCTACGAAAAGAAAAATCTTCAAAATCAATTTCAAAGTATCCTCTTCGCTCTGCAAGTTTTTCGTGTGAAATTATAAAATTCCGGAGTTAAAAATCGAATTGCATTGTTATCGACCGATTTCCGCGATCTTACAAGCCGTAAGTACATTAATCCTCCCTATCGCGTGGTTCGAGTCAAAATTCTGCAAATTTTCAAAAAAAAAAAAAAAAATTTTAATTTTTTCCGCTAAACCTTTGGCATGAGACTGGAGTGGCGAGAGTCTGTTGTTCAAATTTCAAGGATTCAACCCCTTTGACCCACAGATTCGATGTCTCGTAAGCTACGACGGTCGTTTAATCTCAATACCGCACGTGCACAGTAACCCGTGGACTTTCGACGGGCTTTGCTGTGAATTCGGTACTTACGGAATCGTACGGTCGCGTAGTATACGGATAGATATCACGCCGAAGTCTTGGGATTCAGTCATCAGGAAATAATCAAAGCGAGAGCTCCGGCTAAGAGCTCGTCATGCGTACACCACCCCCTCGCGCGTTTACGTAAATGGCGCTCCACCATTTCTCTTCTGTACAAATCTTGACGTGGAAGCTTACTGGCTGGAGTCGCGCTGATGGCGCCGGGGTATAAGCGCTAACGCTGCTGCCGTGGAACGGACAGAGTAGAAAGGGATTGCGACAGAAGCGGTAAAGGACTCGAGAGGGAGGGTCGGCGGATGCGGGGGGTTCGGTGCGAGTGCAATGCACCGAGATTACGACTAATCTGCGCTCGAGACCAGCCGGCGGGACCGTATAGCGTAGCTTCCGTTAAGTTAGAGGTCTCACTTCGTCCGGATCCTCCTCACCCGGTCCCCGCCCTCCTGTACTGTGTGCCTCTCAACCCCGATCACCAGACCCATCTCCGACCCTTCGGCGTTACCGTCTAACAACCATCCAACCGACCGACAACCCTCAGGATTAATGACCGATTCCATTGGGAATATTGCGTTTCCGTGGAGTTTGAAAACAACTTCGGTAGCTGGACACACATCTCCTCTGTCGCCCTTATTTCGAGGGATCGGGGTTCTTGACTTCGAGTCCTCGTAATACTTTAATTTTAAATTGTCGATACATCGCATACGTTGCAATACTTCGGGGAAATGTTTAATTTAAAAAAAAAGTTGCGATTCGACTATTTTTTCTTGAGTATTTGTTTCTGTGACATGTACTCTGAAGATAACGAGAATTTTAGTATATCGGCGCATTTATGCGGTCAAATTGAACCGATTTTTTCGGGGACTCTAATTGGCGCAAAAAATAATTACGATTTTTAAATGAAAATAATAACAAGTAAATTTTTTTTAAATGTTACTCGATCAACACGAATTCTTAAAAAATAACAAAATGGCGTTTTTACCTTTTTTTCCGCGATTTTTAAAAATAGTTTTTCAAAAAAAAAAATTAAACACATTTCTAGTGATTTTTATTATTATTCAGAAATTTGTAAGATTTCAGTGAAACATCCGGTTGGATAAAAAAACGGACAAGATACACTTCGTCGTTCAGTCACAATTTTCAGAAGTAACTATAATCACCCCATTCAGAAGAATTACTAAGACTCGTAATAATTCATATCCTTTGTATGTCTTTATACAAGTGCACGTTACTTCATAAACGCTGTCAAACAATTTGTTCCGCATTTTCCATAAAAAAAACTACGTCTCTGAATAAACCAGAAGGGTGAAACAGTACCCCGACCGAAACTTTTTAAAAAGTAATATTTTTCACGAAGAAAAAAAAAAAAGAAAAAAGTACAAACCGGAGCCGCAATGTACGAACAGTCACTACCGTTTCATTTTCTTTTTCATTTCACCCTCAAAAAAAAATTCAAGGGCAAATATACTATATTGTGCAAGGTGATGGTATATGTATATGTGTCCCGAAAGATTACAGAGGGGTTGGGGGTGTCGAGAAGAAAAGAGAAGAGAGCAAAAAAAAATAAGAAGACGAGAAAGAGAAAGAAGAAGAGTCGTCGGTTGTGGCGGGGTTGCGGTCGTCGTGGAGGATGCAGTCGCGGTGGGGTGCACTGTAAATTACAAGCGCCGAGCAGCCCTCACACCCCCATCCTTCCATAGTCGTCCTCTCTGCCACCTCGACCCCCCCCCCCCCCCCCCTCTCCGTCTCTCCCGCCATTTCGCCTTCACAGCGTTCGCCCATTCTCTCTCGTCGTCGCCGACGCACGGATGTCTAGACTTATAGATAATGCGGAGTTTGTGCGAGAAGCAGACGCGAGGTAGACGCGGTCCTTGGGTTGAGCGAACCAACCGGCTAGCCATGTGTACCACGGTACCATTCGCCACCAGCACCTTCCGCGCCGCTCTCTCTTTGCCTCGATTCAACCTCCTCACGCCCTCCCCGCCCTCCAACCCCGCAATTACCACCACCCAGACGCCCCATCGTCACCGTCGCAAAAGCTCCAACCATCTCCCACAATACTCCACTGTGCTAGACGCGGGCGAGAGACATATTGCTGGGCGAGACGCGGACGTTCACTCTCCGTAGAAACTCTGATGCCAGTCTCGGCGATCAACACCTTCCCCCAATTTCGAAGAATCCGAATTTTCGACTATATCGCGTCACGTGATACCTATCAAATTCGCGCCTTTAAACTGCTTGACTAACAGATTTATCCAATACCAAAGCTAAGGGAGGTTTCTATAAATTCATATAAAAAATTTCGATATCTCGCGAATGATCGATTTCTTGGCGCCGCGGTGTTTATAGCAGTGTCAAGTAGCCCCGGTCTGCGTTTCTTTGAACAAAACGCAATAATGAAATTTTAATTATCATTTTTTTTTTTTTTTTTTTTCACGCCCGACTCGACAGACAAAGGTGCAATCGCTCGGTATTCTGTTTATCACAATGGAGCTATTACGAGAGATCACTTGTGGCGGTCTCGCACTTTACTCATTCCTCTTTCATCGCAGCATCGTTTATAACGGAGCGGAGAGTTCTCTTGCGAGCTCTCATTTTCACCACGATTTTGCACGGCAATCCCCCCCCCCCTCCCCCTCCCTCCCTCCTTCCTCCCTTCATTCCCATCCCCTTCTCCCTTTGGCTGCCTCCACCTTCCTCCCCCGCGCCACCCGGAGCAAACGGGAACCCCGTAGTGTTTTAATCGGCGGACTGTAATGCATAAATCTCCGTTAAATAATACGGCAGTTAACAGTGCCATTAAGCCGCTCGAGATACCGCAAGCGGCGGCGGCATCGGCGACAGAAACAGCAACCTGCACGCGGGTGTTAGTGCAGATAGCGCCGCTCCACTCAATGTGTGTGCGTTGCATCGTTGTCAGAGGTGGTAGTGCGCGACGGTGCGGCTTTCGCGCAAAGTCCGTATTTATCGGCGACTGCTCGACCGCCCCATTCTCTATTTCCACCCCTTGAACACCTCCCCCCGACGCACAATCGCCGACTGGGCGGGAGGCGTTCGAAAATATCGTTCGAATCCAATGTGAATCTGTTGGATTTACCTCCCCCACCCTCCCTTCCACCCCTCTCGTGCTTTTTCTCCAAATAATTTACAATATCGAGATATATATTTTGTCTGTACGCTATACATTCCGAACGAAAAATAAATTCGATTCGCGGTACGCTGCGCGGCGGTAATACGTTTTCGGGAAAAAAAAAAAAAAATTGTTAACGATGCGAGTGTCATGGTCAGCGAGTTTTGCGGTGAAAGGGATCGAGAGGGAAATATAGTGATTGTTTTTTTAACCTTATTATATCCGTCTATAATGAACCTCGAGATTTCCATTTGAAAAATTAACTACGAATAGTTCTAAAAAAAAAAAAAAAAAAAAAATCGTGGAAAATTTTTTTGCCTTTTGTGCAAATAATTTCTCTTATTCTGCGTATCGCCGTTCTCCATATTACGCGTAACAGTGTGCAGAATCGGACGCTCCATTATTGAAATGTAAATACGATAATCCGCAGTTCTATTTTCTATACAATACAAAGACAATCCTTCGCCCATTGTTCGTTCAGTATTATTATTATACTCGATCACGAGTATAATTAAGTGCATATAATATGCATCACAAATAACATAATCAAGTCTTCGATAACGCTGTATACAGTGCATCGAATTGTTATACGCTTCACTCGTTCCGCGTTCTCGGCACGTGCACCGTGCGTGTGCGTATGCATCGCAGTTCCATCGCCGGTGCGCGGGAGGGGTGGGACGGTAGTTGGCAGCGTCGGGCTTACTACACCGCGGCTTATGCACTCGTCGATCGGGATCGATCCCGATCCGGAACGAAATCGAGGCCGCGCGTATAATCGCTTCCGGTTTCTACCGACAACAGTATCTCGCGATACCAAGCGCAACAATGTGAAGCGTCTCGCGTTCCGCATTCTCTACCGCTTCAGTAGCTATTGTAAACTCCTGTATTGTGCTCTGCTTCAGTATTGTCTGACCTATCGAGTACCTTATCTACTGCCGGATAACGCCGATCGGCGCTGCTAATTCGTATGAATTCAAATTTCATCGCACGCAGTAGTCAATACATCAAATTTTTTTTTTTTTTTTCAAATTTCATTTTCACTCGCTGTCACTCTTTAATATTTTTTTTTATTTTTTTTTTTTTATATTATTTTGTTTGTCGTAAAAAAAAATTATTAATGTAATAATGGAATTTCACTCGTATTTACGATTGGATTTTACGTTTCATACTGACTGCGCGATATTTCGATGTAATTATCATTTTTTTCGTACATTTTTTTTTTTTTCGTCACGATTACGTTTTCACTTCGTTTTAATGGCTTTACGTGTACTTAAAACGGGAATTATGTGACGAAGTCCTCATCAACTCATCGTTGATCGAGTAACAGCTGCTTCGTCGCTTCGTTCATATATCTAACGAGTGAGGAATATAAACGAAAATTTAACCCCATCGAAATCGAAACTCTTTCTCGTTCCCTCCCTCAGCGGGCAACAGAGAGAGGAGAGGACAGTTTGGTCGCACCGGGGAACCGGTAATCAGATTGTCGTATCCCCGCGGCCACGCGAGAGTAGATTTCTGTCCGGTCTTATGAAATTGGAAGGGTGCCTCGAGCCGCCAATCCAATAGCAATGACGACGTAACAGCAGTATTAGTGTAAAAGCAGTTGGAAGCATCCGTCTCTCTCGGATCTCTTATCAACTCGGCGTCCGCAAACGAGGAGGAAATTTCGTTGACTCGAACGAAATTTCGGCAATCTCTGTCTCAAGATTTTAATCGATTTCTGTCGCGAGAGGGGACAGTGCGCGCGTTAACAGCACAGTAGTCGACGTTTTAATAACGAACGTCGAGAATATCCGCATTAACATTGAATCGAATGGTAAGTTACGCTGTTTCTTCATATTTTTCAGAACTGTAACTACTTAGACTTACAACTTACCGACTTAACCGATTTGCCGATTTTTCTTATAATTTATCGGACTTTTTCTCCCGAAAAAATAAGAAAAAAAAATTATAATTGTACATTACTATTAACATTTTTTAACAATTTTATGGTTTTTTTTTTTTTTTCGAGATAATTAAAAAAAAATTTCGTTCCCGCGACTTTTTCGGTGTCGTATTCCTGTTATCGACGATAAAATAAGTAATTCCCATTAAACTCATCGGGATCGTTGGGAAATTCCGATTGGCAAATATTCCGCTACGAAATAAGGAAGAATGAGACACCTTCGCGGGTCGGGATGAGACGAATGACGTCACCATCTGCCGTTGGAAAGATCGGAGAAATATACCGAAAAGAGTTTTTTGAAGAATCCGATATTCTCATACATTTCGCGGCTGGAACTTTCCACGCGACGAAAGCACGCAACGGAAACCTGTGAGGCTGTTGGTTCGCTTGTTGACGATGAAACCGCTTTTGCGCATGAGGTTTACGCAGGTATATGTGTTTCGCGTGATCGGTAGAGGAGAGATGAGAAGAGAGGACAGGAATCGGGTCAGAGCGTCTGCCGATCGCAGCGAGTCGTTTGCGGCTGCGGTGAAGTGTATATCTCTCGTTTCGCCGCCCCCTCTTCCCTCCCTTTCTTGTGCGATCGGTACACTCGCGAGACACGTTTAAAACAACCGGCGGCATCAACGACGCCGCACCAGATTCCTGACTGGACGCTTTCCGGTTGACGAAACGAGGCTACCGGCAGGTCGCGCATCCGGATTAAAACCGTGCGATGTCGGGTACATCTTTCCACTTTTTTAAATCTTACGCTCCGCCATTTTTCATTACGATCGGTATAAAAAAAAAAGACGATTTGAGAGGATCGTCTGGTATACCGCAGTTTTAGAATTTTTCGACAGGAGTCTCTAACAGATTTGACGAAATAGCCGGAACTTCTTTCAACCGCTTCCCCGACCGGAAGTCTGCGGGATACCGTCGCCGGCCGGACGTCCTCGACCACCTCGAAGGATCCCGACTCCGAAGGCGTTATTGCCTCGAAAATAACGAGTGTAGGAAATACACTATTATATCAAAGAGCTAACAGTCTGCTGGCTTTTCAACTTGTTACGGAATAGAAGTTTGCGATTTAGCGTTTAATTGGTATGCAACTGCGCAGAGGTGGATGCGCGGTGTACCGAAAAAAAAAATTGATACAGAGCATTCGCTACTGTAATAATTAAATATACTTGAATAACATTTAAAAAATGTTCTGTTTTCGTCAACTAATACTTTATTAATTTATATAAAAAAAAAAACAAAAATTAAAGATAAAAATTTTATTACAAAAAAAAAAAAAAAAATTATTTGCATATTATAGCCGAGAAATTTATTCGCCATTGAGAGTGAAAATCTCCCGAACCTTAATTCGCGAATAAATATTTACTATCGAATCAAATTTATTGCCTTAAATACCATCCGAGAGAATCATTCATTGATTCGGTATTTCGAAAAAATATAAAAAATTCGTTTTAAACAAATAAATTCGTTGTCTGTGCGTTGCGATATTAACGAATGGCAAAGAAATTATTTATAATTCATAACCCTGAATTTCGGTCGAAAAAATCTTCGTAACGGGTGAATTAATGAATACGAGAAATGAAAAAAAAGCTTTAATTATACTTTCGACTATTTAACGATATGAAAAGCATGAAATATTTCAAGCTTTTCGGGGCTCGAATTTTCTCGGATGTGTGGGAAAATCGTCGGATAATCGCTCCAACCGGTATATCTGTACCTCATATACCGCATATACCTCACGGATACACGATAACCCGCGTACCTACACCTGCGTCATCGGACACAGAAATATAGAGAAACACACGGGAAGATAGCCGTCGGAGAGGGTGCGGGGGGAGGGGATACCTCTCTCGGGTATGTGGGAGAGGGTCGATTCGCCCCGGGCGCTTTAATTCCACCGGCGCTTAATTTCGTCCGTACGAATGCGACGCGTGAATATGCATGACCCGCGCCAGCACACCGCGGCAGCCCCAGCGCGCCCCTGGACTACGTGTCTCGCCGATTTTATTTTGTTTTGCAACTTTTTAGCCTCCAACCTCCCTCCCCCGCCCCTCTTTCGCTCTTCCGGTCGTCCAAAAAGAAAGAGCGAGTTCCGCATCCACGTGAAACCCGCGGGTCGCTCGCTCACCTATTAAAATGCCGTCCGCCTCGCCGCGACGCGGTTTCTCGTTCTCTATTTCTGCTCGCCCTTCCTCGCCCCCGTAGCCAACACGAGACGCAGTTTCTCGTGATCCTCCGAAACCCCCAACTGGTTATACGCCTCCCTTCGTTCTCTCTCAGCCAGTTTTCCCGGTTTTGTCCTTTACCCGTTTCTTCGGATCTCTCGTTCTTTCGCCTCGCCGTCCATTTACTCTCCGTTCGTGAATTCTCTATCTTTTATTTTTACGGTATTCCGCGTATACGAAAAAAAAAAAAAGAAAAACCGTATGGAAACGAGTCTGGTACTGATTTTGCGGAGGAACCGTCTCGTATTACCAAATTATTCCGTATTTTTCGAAATAAACGATATAACTATCGAAAATCAATTATTCATAAGAATTTACAAACTATCGATGATTTTGTCACTCTCACGCGTATTTTTAAAATAATTTACCATATTTGAGGATATTGGATTTTTAATTTCGAAAGGATTAAATTTTTTACAAAAAAAAATCGAAGATGTAAATAATGGAGTGAAGAAAATAGAAATAAAATAATATAGATAGAGAAATTAAATATTATCGCTGTGCGACCGGTTGAGAGTAATGTTTAAGATTACGCGATGTCGAAAAAAAATTCTGCTAAAATTACGAACTTTTCGGATAAAAATTCGGATGAACATTCTCCATTAAAAAATTATATTAATTAAAACGAGCGATGCTCCAATTTGTTATTTTCTCGTGACCGTTAACGACCCGACGTTGCGAGTCGCAGTCGTTGATATTCTGCGGTACTTTACCGTTAGGTTTACCGTCACATGCATTTTAATCACTCGCCATTTGCATATAACCCGTTTTTTTTTCTGTTTGCGATATGTATATCGCGTGAAGAGATATTTTTATACGCGAAAAAACGCTTTTTATCTCAATATTTTTTTAATGATCGGTAAGAATCGCAAAGGAACGCGTAAAAAATTATTTAACCCTTAGCGATACTTCGAAGGAGTGAAAAAAAAAAGTCTCTGCAAAAATTAAGTTTTCTAATTATTTCGGGGAGAATCGGGTGAAATCGGCATTGCGGAAAAACGAGAATATTGGTGGAAAAAAAATTTCATGCGCGTCGACGAGTATTATTACCGTTAACTGTAAGGCATCGACTCTGTTGCAATCAGATAATTGCCAATACCATAGTTATTGCAATTTTCATACAAAGTATCCAAATTATATTAAACAACATCGATATTTCTTTTAATATATCAATAAAATATTAAAACTTGAGAATTTCCATCCCTTATATTAAATTTCATCGATTGCACATAACCTAAAATCGATAATCGACGAGATGCAAAACATTGTAAGACAATCTATGATTGCGAAATTTTCGCATCCCCTCGTTCGATTTTCGGTTTCATCCCTTTCGGCATTTCGTTCGTCTGCGTTCGCATCTCTCTCCCTTACTTCCTGTGTCCGCGGGGTTGCAGTATACCTTCGCTGCCGCGATCGATGATCCTCTCGACGCTTCGGGTGCATTCGAGAGTTTCGGCAACGCTCGACGAAAGACACGAGTGAGAGAAGAGAAAGCCGCTGGGAAGTCGAGAGTACCACCGGCGAATCGAAATAGCCGAGTGCGCGCGGGTGCTCTCGCGGGGGGGGGGGGGGGGGGGGGGAGGGGTTAGCGGTACCAGAGAGACAGAGCCCAGCGTCTGGTTTCCGAAGACAGAGATCGGAGCGTCGATGAAGAAGAGAAAAGGACGGAGAAATTTTCGAGGGGTTTTGGTTCTGTAAAACGGGATATTCGTCGACGTCGACGACGACGCGGCGGGCCGCTGTCGGCGTCGAGGGTGCGTCGAGACGAGGAAAAGCATATAGATAGTTAACATATATCTATCTACCTGACTGTAAAATAAGGGAGAACGAGACAGAGTGAGCGGGGCGATTGAGTCTGAGGTGGTGGCCGTGACATTGAAACGTTGGGTGGGCGCGCGCACGTTCTCGACTTCCCTCTCACCCTCCGCCGACGTCCAAGAGGGTTGTCCTCGCCGTAGTGGGGACGAGCGAGTGCCGTGACGTCACTCTCTCTCTCTCACCACTACTCGTTTCAATTCTCTTGTTCCGTCTTTCAGGATTTCTCTATCTTTCGACGTTCGTGACTTTAGTTCCGACTCTTTTCTCATCATCCATTCCACCCCCTTCCCCCGATCTCTCGTACGTGTTTTTTTGTCGCGTGTACACTATATCGGGCAATACCGACCGTTCTTCATGTTTCTGATAATATTTTTATTATTACGTGAAAAAATTTTTTGGCAATTTTTCGAAAAAAAATTTATTATTCTTTTCGCGTAAAATATCGGACGATGTAAACAAAAAAAATTGAAATTTAATACCAAAAATTCATTTTCAATGAAGAAGACACATAACAAATTTCGATCGACCTATCGATCGATAAGTACTTTCGCTATCGATTTTATTTCGTGTGTTCAAAAAAAATAATTACACATCGATAATTCCGCGAGTTACTGTACAATAAATTAATTAATTTGTTTAAAAAAATTATTCATAAATATGAATATAATAAATTCTGATTATTAATATTTGTTATCGATATATATTATTACTCAATGCATTTATTCGTTCAGATATAGAAACTTCTATTCCCCGACTTCGATTTCCCCGAAATTCCGCGATCTTCTCGTCGGCGTCGTCGACAGATATTATTGTACCGATTCTACTTTGGCGACCAGTCGCGTTGACTGTCACTAGCAATGGGTGCAGAACCGCTCTTCAACGAACGAAAAGCATCGGGAATTTGTCCGCAAACTGTCCGCACGAGGGCTGCGGTCGGTGTTGATGAGGCATCGAGAAATGTACGAAACATCCGCCAGCAAACGAGGAGATGCGGGTAAATTAAAAATAAAGCGAAGACAAAAGAAAAATCGTGAAACGAAAGAAGTATACGGATTGAGGAGAATGAGAAGCGGGTGGGGGTTGGAAAGGAAGGATGGATATTGAAGAAATACAAAGGGCGCGGGTATCGAAACAACCCCTACCCTCGGGGAGCTCGACAAGTCGAAGCACCGGTCGCGAGGTGCGGTGTCGCGTCGCCCGGCACCTCACGGCTAGACGACTACTACGAGGAGAGGAGAATACAACGAGAGGAAGAGGAAGAGGTTGAGGACAACTTTCAACGGTGAGTTTGAGGGAAACAAGAGAGAGACTGAGAGAGCGCGGTAAAGAGATAGCGAAATTGTAGAGAGACGTATAGAAAGAGGGACGACGGGGATTCCTTGACTATAGCACACAATACGACGATTCGAAGCGCCGAAAGGACACCGAGACTGAGCTATCGATCGGTGGTTACATCCTCCGAATCTGCATGCAATAACGCGCTACATTAGGCAGATACTACGCGACAACGAACGGAAAAGGCATTTACTCCAAAATCTAAAACAAATGACTTTTCGATGATTTAACGATGTATTGGTAAAAAAAAATAAAGTATATGTAATTTTTTAATCGTACCATTTTTTTTTTTTTTTTGCGATGTATATCGTATTATTAATGCGCCGAAGATTGCGCAGGATACGTATACCAGGTAAACGGATAGTGGCTACGTCCGGACAGAACCGAGTCGGTTCGGTCGAAGTCACTCGTTGTCTTGTTGGGGGAAATTTCATTGCAATCGATCGCAAGGGTTTTGCACGCATTTACCACGACGCGACAGACACGAAACGACGATCCTTGAAAAGGATTTGTCCGGTGGCCTCGACGCGATGGTCCGTGAGACTTTCGGAAGGTTCGTTTGGCGCAACAACAACGAAACGTGCGTCTCGAACGGCTCATCACTACTTATATTTGCACGCTTTACGAGCCCTTCGCATCCGCAGCCTAACTGCGCCGCGCGAAAGGCTGCGCCGCAGTTAAGCTGCGGAAGAACGGCGTCATCGTGCCGATTTTCAGAGCGCTTCAGACACGACGTCACGATGTCCTCCTTCCTGTCCACTTATGTGGAGTTCGCGGATCGGCCACCTGTCCCTCGCATGGAACGTCCGTCTGTTACCATCGTCATCCGTTTGGCGAGCACCCAGCGGTAGACTTGCCACTTCCGGGAGAGCTACACGTGGGGAGAAAGGAAAGGACGAGGGCGACGTTGCACATCGCTTTATCCCGCATCCGATATACGCAAAACTCAGACAGCCGCCAACAATGCGATACAATCCGCAAAATTTCTTCAGTCGAACTTTGCGAATCACTTTAATAATTTTTTTGAGAAATTGAACCTTTTCTAAATATATATAAATATACTGTTTATTATTTTTGTGATATTTCTGGGAATTTCTTCATTTCGCGGGTAAAATTGCACATTTTTCGAATTTTTAAAAATTTTTATTTCGTACCATTTTCCTTACATTCCGACGTTTCGATTTCATTATAATTACATTTAAAATGATTAATTGTTTTACTGAATTTCGTAACGACTAAGGCATTCTTCTCAAACACATGTGTAGCGTTAGAAATGCGCAAAAGTATATTTGGTGTTTTAGAAATACGATAATCGATAAACGATCATCATAATCGACATATCGATTCATTGGAATTATCGATTATCGATAAATCGATCAATTGTAATTATCGGTTATCGATAAATCGATCGATTGTAATAATCGATTATTGATTAACTGATTGATTATAATTGTCGATTATAATCAATCGATCGATCATAATTATCGATTAATCGATTATAATCAATCGATCGATCATAATTATCGATTAATCGATTATAATCAGTCGATCGATCATAATTATCGATTAATCGATTATAATCAATCGATCGATCATAATTATCGATTAATCGATTATAATCAATCGATCGATCATAATTATCGATTATTCGATTATAATCAATCGATCGATTATAATTATCGATTAATCGATTATAATCAATTGATCGATTATAATTATCGATTAATCGATTATAATTATCGATTAATCGATTATAATCAATCGATCGATTGTAATTATCGATTATAATGGATTTCATTATAATCGATTCGTAGTCTTCGAGTGTCTTTCTATTTGGTTCTGTTTTTTCGATTTCAAAAGAATCGGATAATGATTATTGAACGATTGTTTTAACAATTTCGTTCATAATCGTCAGAATTGTCGTCAACAATGTCGGAGAGCTAACAATATACAGTATAATCGGGTTGTCCGTCTGGCCTCTCGGCTCCTATACCGATAATGGGGAAACAATTGACTGAGATATAGAAGGGAGAAAGAGAACAGAAGGAACTCTCACTCCCCCTGGTACTCGTCCGTGCCGACCGATGTGTATTGAGAATCGTTCGTGCGAAACGAATCAAACTGACGGAACGTCTCGACGGTCGAAGTGGGTAGTGTGCGTTAATAATGTACCACGACTTCGTGTTTTATGGACAATATACGTACAGCAGATCTACCTGCGTGGGTCAGCAACGTGACCGGGAATATTTTCGAAGGTCAAATATATACGAGACGCAGAAGGGATAATACGCAAACGGTGCAATGTCTCGAGGACTTGCGGGCATTATATGAATTTCTATAAATAAAATTAATAAAATCCTAATAACTGCAACTTACAAATCTAATATTTCCTTCGTATGTAATAACTCCTGCGAGTTGCGATTAATAAAAAAATTCATTGAGTTGCGCATTTCTCTCGCTGAAAATGACATTATTAAAAAATAAGTATTAAATAAAAAATAAAAAAAATAATTCGAAATAAATCAAATTTGAGCGAATCAAACAAATTTTTTATTCGAAATAATTTGTCGAAATTGGGATTTGGCACATCCGCGATCTTTTAATTATCCGCCAAGTAGTGGATTTAAAAAAAAAAATTTACTGACGATTATTTGTTTGAAAAGATATCGGGTTACGGAACTTTGCGGGTGCGAATATCTCGAAATTTACGCGGTTGCATCGGAATCTCAGGCCTTTGTGGCGCATAACTTGAAGAGTTATGTGTGCAGAGGAACTATCAAGTCGATACCCATCGGTGCAGGGATTTTGCGGTGACACGACTTCCCGACTTGGCATGGAAAGCCACAATTTCGAAGATACTACACGGAAGACGACGGTGGCGGTTGCGAACGCGGCGGCGGCTTCTTGTCTTCGTTACGAAGAGCTCGTCTTACTCTCCCGAAGAAGCAAAGCGGGAAGGATGCGGACGCCTTCTCGTCTAGACGCGCGCTTCGACTCCTCTCTCCGTTCGACTCGACTCTACTCAACTCTCGACTCCGCAGTCACTCGATAAAAAAGAAGAAAAAATAAAATAAAAAGAAAAAAAAAACAGCCCACCGCCACCGCCGCTTTCCTGGCCGTCCGATGCATAAGCGTAGAATCGTAGGGATATCAAACCATCGGACAGAATAAGAATTGCATTGGTAAAAACAAAAAACTTTTACTAACAAAACGCATCGACTTGTCGTATCGTCAGCGATTGTGAATAATTAAATATTAAAAAACAATTTAATTTGGAGTAAAAAATTAAAGTACGTTTATTGATAAATTATCTTTATTATTATTTAAATTGTTTACCGATATTTACGAAATTATTGTTGTTTCATTGATGTTCCGAATTTTTTTTTTTTTTATCAAAAAGTTTCAGTCCGATGGCTATATTAAAAAAAATTCTTAACGACAATAAACAGCCCGATCTGCTCGATATATTTTTCACAAATAATATTGAACTCAAGAAAAATGAATAATTCTCATTGCGTTGCGCTTCGTCGAAACATGAATTATTTTCGGCGCCTATTATCTGTTAATCCAATATTTCTCAATCTATGATTTTCAATCGCATGATTTCTCCTCAAACACGTGGCAACAACAACATCGACTGTAATTATCAAAAATTGTAAAATTTCGGAGTCACCGATAAAAAAATTCAAATAAATAACAAAAAGTGTCTGATTCTTCTAAACATTTTTTCCATTCTCCGAATTTATTTGATCGATCGAAAAAAAAAAAAAAAAATTAAACACCCCTCCAATTTCCGTCTTAAAGTCGTTCGAATGCATTTTTTTAATTATTATTATTATCAACAGGGCACATATGACGATTGTGTCGATGTTGGGTCTACGCCACTGCAGAAATCGCCCCGCTCGGCCCCCTGGACCGTCTGAGCGGTGTCTAGCCGGCACCCCCTACCTCGCGGGTGAGCGAGAGGGCGAGTGCCGTAGTGAGTGCTATCGCGTTCGCGGGCGCGCGCACCTCCTGCCCTCCGCCCCTCTCGTCTTCTCATCGTTCCCAACGATGCTCACTCACTCGAAGCCGTTTCTATCTCTCTCGCTCTATTTCTCTACCCCGTTAGCTGGCGCAGTCGCGTCTCGTCTACCCCCGTCGTGCCGCCGCCGCGTACATCGAGACCTCGGCCGGCGGGGGTGCAGTCTAGCCATGCCAGACACTATAGGTAGAGGTCCTCATCGCCCTCCGAACGGATTGTATGTACGGGTGTGTTGTATATACACGAAAACACACGAAGTTTCGGCTCGACTCGCTCGCCGGGGTCGCGTCAAGCCTTGCGGCCCCGTATTCTCTGTATGCTACTGGACGAGTATATATATATATAAATCTATAGATACATAGATATAAAGATACATATATATCTACGGGTGCACGTGAGGTACGCGTGTATGTGGATATAACGCCGAGGAAAGGGAGAGATCCCTTGCTGTGTCGCTACTGCACATACCCGGGACACCTATCTCACCGTTGGTGACGCATTGGTATGGTATGTATACGCGTGTTGTCCCGAACAAGAACGGCGACACTATCGAAATCGCATCGTTCAAGCGTGATATCGAAATGCAAGCTGAACACCATCCCCCAAGTATCGCGTGCGACGATTTAACGAGGACGAGGGGAGGCGAGAGGGCAGTGGGGATGAGCCAAACTCTACCCAACGACTGGTATAGTGTACAGTACATAATAGCATCGTTCATTCACAGTCTGTCTCTCTGGTACAGTATTAACACACCGGGTGCGCTCACGGAATTGCGAGTTATGCATCATTGGGAATTAATTAATCGCGCACAGAGCCAAACGACAAGGTCAAACGGTATTTCGTATTTGGTGCGAAGCGAATAGGCGTCGATTCGATCGGAGGAGTGGTAGAAATTTTTTTTTTTTTTCGGTTTAATAATTAAAATTGGGACGGAATTTGGATAGATTTTTCGAAAAAGGATTTGCGATCTGAAATTTAAGATTTTTTTTTTTTTTTTTTTCGGTTTGATAATTGAAATTGGGAAGGAATTTGAATAGATTTTTCGAAAAAGGATTTACGATTTGAAATTTGGGGTTTTTTTTTTTCGGGTTAATAATTGAAATTGGGAAGGAATTTGGATAGATTTTTCGAAAAAGGATTTGCGATCTAAAATTTAAGGTTAATTTCCGGTGGTAAGTTTGCATTTAAGAGCGGTTACGACCCTAAAATTCAGAAGGGGGCTGCGCAATCAATTTAGATGAATGGCGCAATATCTGAGAGCGACAGATATGTAGTGTCGGTCTGAAAAACACTTGAAACTTAGGGGGGATACTATATTGATATACTTTCCTTGTAAATTTGATGTCTCGGTATCGAGACGATAAAAATGAACGAATTTTTTTAAAGACACTTATTTACCATATATAAATGATTACCTTAATAATGAATAATAATTAATATCGGAATGAAAATAATTGAATTTTTTTTTTCAATTTATTTTTTATCTTATTTAAACAATATGGAGTACAAAAACGACATAAAATTGCGTTTTCACTCCTCCATTATTCCCGATTATTTTTAACTCAGCAAATTTTTTAAATATTTCACTGAATCAAGTAGACTGCACAACACTCCCACAAAACCAAAAAAAAAAAAATTTTAAAGACCTGAAAAAAAACATAAGTAGCTATCGTACAATAAAAAATCATAAAATTGAAAAATTCGATATATTTTCCTTTCCCCAACATCCCAATCGAATTAACACCGAAAAAGTGATTTCGCGAAAAAAAAAAAAAAATTGCAACAACTTGCGCCGTAAAAAAAAAAAAAAATCTCGAACTCGTGAAGTCGCAAATTCGTCGCGGAAATCTTCTAAAATACATCGATAACGAGTTCTATAATTGAAGAAATAATGTCTGTTATAGACGGGCGCAGCAGTAGGTCTACCGGGAGGTATATGTATAGTTTCGCGGTATAAATGCCGTAAGGTGAACCAGTAGCGTGACCCGAGGTGATTAGGTCTGCTCCGGGATCGTCAGGGTTAGCAGAGCTTTTATTGGGATAGGTCTTCGACTCTACTGAACTGTATATACTACGAAATGTGTACGAAATCATCGACCGTAAGCACTAAGCACAACGGTATGACTCGTCAGTTTCTCTCCCTTCGTTTTTTCCCTTCCCATTCCTCCGCCCTGAAGAATGACTTATTAACGACAGAATACGGCACAGCGGAGGCTTTATCGCGACCGCGGAGGCGTCTACCAGCGATCCCCGACTGCTTGATGTCGCCCGATTATTGCGTTAACCGTCGTCGGGGTTACTTAGTTCAATTGCATTCGTCGTTGCAGCTCATCTATCCTATGGCCACTAACTCCCAATAACTGAGACTCGAGAGTCAACCCGCTGAATACAAGTACTCTATGACTCTTCGGGTTCTCTTGGTCGTTATTACGGCCAATGGGAGAGCGAGAGGACAAGAGAGATATTCTAAATAGCCTCGCGCACTCGCCAATGCAGTTTTGCAATTCACTCATTGCACTCGTGAAGCACCAAACGGCATTAGCGCATTAGCAGTACTGTACGTGTGTAACAAAAACGAAACGAACAAGCAGAACGAACCCGCGACAATCAGATTTTCTCTCAATGAAAAGCTTTTTGCTTCATCACCGCCCCTTTCTACTTGCGTCATCGTCGACTGTACTCTATATAAAAAAAAATAACCCCTCTCCTCGCATTTCTATTCATCGAATCAACGATGAATGGTACAATACCCAAGGGATTTGTATTCTTGGAGTTTCCTCATTCGTTTTTTTTTTTTTTTTATATTGTATACTACCGCAATACTTGCCGAGCTTTGGATCTCGGGGTCGAAATACGCGAGTGTGCGAAGCCGCTGTACACAGACCCGAAGGTATATATAGTATACTCGGCTTGCAGCAAAATGCACTCAGTGCACACCGCTGCCGAACCCTCCGAGAGAAATGGAAATTGCAGCAAGTGAGCGTGGCGAAGAATAATTTACTCCTCGTCGAATAGCTTTTACGATTCCATTCCGTGGAACCCGTCGAGACTCTTCGGGGTGAGGATAGGGAGTTAGGGGAGTTCTCTCTCGGACTGAGCAAAAAGCGTATGGTCACCCATAACCGACTCTCTCGCCCTCTCCTGCCACGACCCCGCGGGACGCGTTCGATCGCGAATTACCGACTACTCGTTTACCAACTACGTCGAGATTACGCATCGGTCGCATGTAAATTACATGTGACCAATGAACAGGTCAAAAAAAATTCAGATCATAATGATAAATATCGTTACATGTAAAGTTTTAAAAAATCGAAAATTTTTTAGAAAAAAAAAAAAAAAATTTCGCAATTTTTTTCGAAAAATAAAAAAAGATGTTTAAAATTTTTCGAAAAAAAAAAAAAAATCGAAAACGGTATTACCGACACTATAAACTGTACAGAACCATCGAAAGGGGTTGTAATTTCATGTTTATGCAGATATTGATATTTCGATGTGTGTTTAATTATTATTTAATAAATTTAATTTAATAAATAGTTAAATCGCGATCGCGAAAAAAAAATTTCGTATTATTCCTTAAAGAACAGTATTGTGCCGTAAACATCGATTGACTCGGTTGATCGGTTTACGGAAACGCGTTGCCCGAAGCTCGCTGAGCATTGTGGCAGAGCAGTGAGCACCGCCAGTGGAGGGCTGTAGACAGGCGCAACGCCGAGGGGTGCTGCGGCAGGACCGTCGAGCCAGATGGTTGTCGTAGGTCAGTGGTCGAACAAAAAAGGGAAAAAAAGCAAAGAAAAAGAAAAAAAAAAGAATTTACTTATAACCCTCGCGATAGAGGCGTATAAAATGGAATATACGCCTCGAGAACTGACGATTACACACAGTATATAAAATACAACTTTAACATTAATTTTTGTTCTAATCGCAAACATTTTATTTAACCCTCTAATTCGCTCGCCCCTTCAGCATTGATTTCCAATTGATAAAAAAAAAAAAAAAAATCATGAAGCATAAATTGCGAGAGAAAAAAAAATAATAATAAATTGAAAAAAAATTACGAAAATACGCGAAAACTCCGAAAACAGAGTTATTCCAGTACTGTGATAGAACGCGATGCGTCGACATAGCAGAATCTCTCCGTATATATGACGTAACCCCTACCGAGTATACCGATGCAGTTCTCCGTCTCTCTGTCTCACGCGCGTAGTATATATCGAAAGCGAAAGATGCGTGAACGCGCGCGCTCGTGCGCGGTATGCGCTTCGAACGAAAACACGCCGCGGCGCGCCAAGAATACCCGGTGTGAGTCAACTGGAGAGTCTAAATAGGAGGTTCGCCGAATTTAGGCCTTGTATCTGGATTATAGGCGCGAGTTCGCGAGCAACAGCGAGGATCCGCTTGATTCCGCCGCGGAATACCCCGAAAACAGCTCGCGATATTGTAAATTTCGTAAAATACAAATATCTGTCGCATCATTAAAATTAAATAACAATAAAAAAAAACAATAACAAAGAAATGAATTTTCGATCGCAATAAAAAAAAATTTCCATGCATTTCCGCTACAACATTCGCGAAAAAGTAAAAAAAAAATGAAATTATTAATTACTATAGATATTCCTCTTTTTAGTCATTAATACGAAGGATATAATTCGATCGCAGAAGGGCGATACAGAAAATCATATTTAAAAAGCATAAATAAGTCGAAATCAAAGGGAAAAAGAATATTTACGAATATTCCATACAATAAAAAAAAAATCGTAAATAAAAAAAAAAAATTTCTAAGAAAATCCATATATTTTTTGTTTATATTATAATAAATTTGATATCTGTTTTACAAAAAAAAAAGTCGGCACTTGAAAAATTTTCGAGTCCGAAGGACTTTTCGGAGATTAAAAAAAACTCCAAAACCATTCCGGTAATTCCAGAATTTTCAGGATTACTCAACGGCATGAAATCGTCGTATTTTCGCAAACGCGAGTGACCAATTAAACGATACGGTAAACGTTAAAAAATAATAATTTTCACAGAATTTTCGAACGAAAAGTGGTTTTTTCTCGACCGACAAGTTCGACAAGGCGTCTTATCAATAATCGCGCAATCGTTGTACAATCGCTCCAATGCGACTCGTTCGCTTTCGTAACCTTAAAAAACTTCGCGATCGGCGATTTTGGGTTTTCGTAAAGATGACCTCACGAAAGAATGTGCATTGTGATATTTGCGATGAAATAGTGCAGCGAACGAATGAACTTCACGGCGAGCGAAAGGAAACAGTGGGAGCCGACAACGAAGCGGAGTGGAGTGAAGCTGCGAGACAGTCGAGAGAGGGTTACAAACGAGGCAACAGCACACTGTGTTGCAGCGGCAACCACGTCGGCGAGAGGAAAACTCAATTCGCGGCTACTTTGATGCACTCGCTCTGTTCTCGCCCAAGGGCGCCGCGTGTACCGCGTCTGCTGCGGCTGCTGGGAGGGCATAGTTGCTCCGCTGCTGTTGCGGCTGATGCGAATACATATACACGAGGTATTACCTTCCGTACGCCCTACCCGCCTGACTCTTTGCCTCTTATTATGTACTCGGCTCGTTTATCTTCACGAGCTCTCCACCGTCCTCGTACATACATCCCGTAGATGCGAAAAGGGGTATTGTGCTACGTATGCACATCGGTTAAACGTACGATCCGTATTCGTAGACATCGATCATGGATGGGAAACGTGGTTGCTAGTCCAGTAGGCCAGTTACGCGAGATACGTTATCGACATTAGGCGAAAAAAAAAAAAAAAAATTTCAACAATAATTAATAATAATTGACGATGATGATAATATTGACAATAATCATCATAGTCGTAATAAAATATCATTTTATTTTTATTAATAATTTTTTTTTTTTTTTTTAATTACCAAATTCGGTATTTTACGATGCGTCGGAGTAATAATTTTTTTCATTGCGAAAATATCTACGCAGTCAAAAATGAATTTTAACGATTTTTCTTTTTTCACTTTTTGATGAAATTCTAATGTTTTTTGAACACCAATCATACTATTTTTAGCAATAAATCGATGATAAACGATCAAAAGTGTTGAACTTTATTATCCGAAGTATACGACTGAGAGATTAATATACTTATTGAGAGAGACTGGACACTCGTAAATTTATCGTATGCCAATAACTGGAATGTCAGCGCTTTGTTAAAGTGCCGATCACTAGAGACCTTCTGATTCGCGCAGACTGCATGAGAATCGGGGTTCGCCGAGAGAGAAGTTCGGAGACACGTGGATGCTGCTGGTCGCGCACCGGCAACAATTCTTATAACCAAAAAGCCGGAGTTACCCTCACCTATCTTACTCACCCTTCTCTCTCTCTCTCTCTCGCTCTTTCTCTCTCTCCCTATCGTATTCGTTCTCCATTCGCTTTTACTACAAATACTACTACTGGTCTCTCTATATACCGTATTTCTCCTTCATTTCCCTCTTTCTCGCTCTTTCACTCCCGTTTGGCTTTTCCTTTCTCCCTTCGACCCGCTCGCCGCGAATGTCTGGCGCGGCGTGCGACAGAGACAGCGTTATCGGACCATTGCCGGGACAACCGGAGGATACGGTTTGTGCGTCGAGAAACGAGAGCGAGAGAACAGAAACGATAAAGAGGCAAAGAGGACGAGAAGCGAGAAGCAGAGAGAGAGAGAAAAAGAGAGAGAGAGAGAGAGAGAGAGCGAGAGGGACAGAACTCGGCGAGCCGGTATACCAGGGGGAAAACTACGTACTCGTGACGTTGCGTCTAGACGCCCCCTCCAACGTCTCCTCACCGCTGCTCTGCTGCGCGCTACTCTGCTACCACCAGCACCACGACCACCACCACCGCCATCGCCAACGTCGACGTCGACACAGACGCCGACGCTGAACGACGATATATACCCCGCCAAACGATGTCGTAGTCGTAGTCGTCCCGCGCGACTTTCCGAATCCCCGAATGTGAACAAACGAATAAGAAACGACGGAGACGAGAGAGGATACGACCTCTGCCTCGTCGTTGTCCTGTTTCGAGAATTAGAAAAAAAAATAGGCGAATGCTGCATCCCGAATGTTTTTTAGTCGATTCTTGAAAAAAAATAATGACGATCCTCGGTTCTGAAGGATTTTTTTTTGTCGCATGTAAATTATTGGTCGGTTGTGGCAAATTTCGATGTTTTTACTGCGTATATACATTTCTTAGATTTTCTTTGTGTGACTGAGAAACTATTAAGGAATAATTTTGAAGATTTAGTTTTTAGTAAAAATAACGATTATCAACAAAAAATGTTTAATGTGATATGTATTATTATTGTTATTATTATTATTATGTTCAATATATTCAAAATACAATATTTCTGTTATATATACATATTTTTTTAAAATATCGATCGAATGTGATTGGTAACAGTGCCATTGACAATTTTCTGATGAACGATCGAAAAATTTTTTAACCCGAAATTTAATCTCGCGATTTATTGAAAAGCGCCGATCACTAATTCCGGAATATCGTCTTTAATTGATAAGAAAATTTGTATCGAAATAAAAATCGAAAATTTATCAGTGTGAAGTCTCTCGACGTTCGCTTAACAGTTGACGGTAATTGGTTTAAGATTAAGGAAATATAATTGATTACGTGATATTACATCGATTAAGAAATATTATTTCTCTAATTTTAAAATAATTAACTTTCGCGGATATCGTTAGAGATAACAGCGTATTACGTTTGACTGCGTGTGCCGTTTGCCAATGACCCATCGCAGTGTGATTAATAAAGTGTATTTGCGATTTCGATACTTTCGATATAAATATATCTATTTTGCATTTCGAATCTTTCGAGTTCGATGCGCTCATCGCAGACAGACAAACAGGAAAATTTTTCGAGGTTAGGTATCTTCGAAGTTATTGCATCGAAACGCTATCGGAATTTATTGCAAAATGTTCAACAAATTCATATCATATTGACATTAAAAAAAAAAAAAAAAAATGCTTTGAAAAAGGAGTATTAAAGTCTATATATATACGACAAAAATCATCCCCTTTCATTATAGCAGCGGCCGCGTCTGACCGGAGCACGCGGCCTATTGAAACGGAGGCAATAAAAAATCCGAAATTTCGCGCGATCTCTATGGTTATAAGGAATAACTTTCACAGTATGTCCTCAAATTCCATAGAATGATGAATTCGCTCAAAATTTTCGATGTTTTAACTGCCCATCTTTCGATTTACAATGTGTTTCAATTCGCCCCGGTCGTCTCTATTTTTCCGCTATTCGCTTCCTTCCCGCGATCTTTTAAATTCGTCACGTCCAGTGGGACGTTTCGCGAGGTGTACCCATTTGACGGAGCAACGAACATCAGCATCAGCTCGTGACTACAGTAGGGTAGGAGAAAAGTGACACGAAGCGACAACGATGTCGACGATGACGCGCTGACCATCAGTAGAAACAGCAATCGAGGGGCGGGGAGCGGGTGGAGGATTTCAGAGAGTCGCGCGCGCGCGACGGGAGATTGCAGACAACTCGGCCGGTGCTATGCGAAACTTGTTTACCAAATCGCGCACAGTGCAATACACCGAGAGAATAACGGGTGTGCAGTGCGGCCTGTTCCTCGCTGGCCGGCTGTTAATGTTGATTTGCATTTCACTACTCCCGGGGGCGTCGGGCCTCCGACCCGCGACAGTCTGCCTCCTGTCTGTCTATCCGTCTGTTTCACTCCCACCCGCTTTCACTCTGCGTCTGGCACACCACCGTCGAGACAATAATATGTTTTTCTCGTTCTTTTTTACGTTTTTTTTTTATCCTCTCTCACGCCAAACGCAAAACCGATTGTCAATCTATAATTAGAATTAACGATTGTACCAACTTCCTGAAAGCCCGGTGATCGTAAAATATTTATTTATTTATTTATTTATTTTTTGTTCTTCAACTCGAAAAGATCGATAAACATCGTGGAATTTTGATTGCAAATATTTTACGAAATTTTTTTAAAACGATATTATAGTTCGATATCGATATTTCTCCGTATGTTACGACGATTCGTCGGGACAACGATGTAAGACGAAAAAAAAAAAAAAAAAATTTGGAGGCCGCATAGAGACGACTCGCAAAGAGAATGGAGATGGCGAAGCGAACGACAAACTCGTCTCGCGGATTAAGGTCGCGTCGGGGATAACCCGTAGACGTGCAACGACCAATGCAATAACAATTGAATCCGCGAGAGTAGTCCCTCTACTCGTGTTTATGACAATCCTCCTCGACTCCGGACCAACGAGGCCGCAGACACACAACCACCCTTCCCGCTCCCTCTTCCCTCCCTTCCGCTCGTAAAGAGTTCGCCGTGTCCGCGGTGCGCTTCACTCACCGCGATGACCGAACTTTTCCGTGAAACTGACCCGTCTGCGCCGAAATCTTTGCTGCGAATTTCTTTACTGATGTTTTTACATTGCCGGTCAGTTTCACCGTGAAAAAAAAAGATCGATACTATATCATGCATTACTCGTACACGTCGAGAGACCACGAGCACAGACTTTGCTTTAATAAATAAGACGATGTCGGGGTTACGACGCTGAGAGCGACGCGGCTTCGGCCTTTCTGCCTCCTCCACCCCCCCCCCCCAACCCCCGCCCCCTAGACTCGGGGATGTGTCACACGAGACTGCGAAACGGATATAAAGCGCGACGGAAGAAATCACCGTGCAGAACGAATTTTTTTTTTTTTTTTTCGTCGACTCCGTCGGTATGTAGAGAGCTCTCGGAACCATTCGCAAATGCTTAGATAGCCCGGAGGCTTCATTGGATTTGGCATAATTAATCATTAACGAGTTTGTTGGGGAATTCGCGTGACTATACAGATGTAACGTATCGTTTCGTGAGGGTAATCTCGGTTCGGCACAATGCGATCGCGTAATATAACGGTAAATTTAATGAGTTTTTTTTTTTTTTTTTTTTTTTTTTTTTTTTTTTTCTTAATGACAATGGGGTCGAAAGTCCGATGATGGATCTTAATTTGAGTGAATATTGTTGAATAATGAGATAAATTCCCATTCATTTGGGTAATTGGTCGCGTGGTAAGAAATTTTTTTTTTTTTTTGTAACGGTATACTTTACGGGATTAATTGTCGGATAATGACAACAGGATAATTTGGAATTAACAAATTGGTAGCTTACACGCTTTCCGTTGAGGAAACTTCTATTTAAATTGCTTATTTTTTTTTTTTTTTTTTCGTCAAACTTACGACGATTCCGAATTACATCGTCTCTATTTCACGCGATTTATGCATAGTTACGAAATTAACTCAAATTTCCACCGAATTCTCGAAGTAAGACGTGATATTTTCGATCGCCGTACTAGCGAAAGTAGTTTTTCGAAGTTTTGCACACACGAGGTACTTCCGTTTCCGGGAAAAGACGCGTCGAAGTTTTTTTTGCAAAAGGCACGAAGTTGCGGTCTCGCGACGCACCAGAGCGCAGTTTGCACATTATCGGCACGCGCCCGCGCGCGACCAGTGGCACATGCAGCTACAGAGATATATATATATTTTCTCGGGGTTTGGGATGCCTATATATATATATACATGGATATGCACACAGCGACACAGGTTCCCCGAGAGCGCGTGGTGCTTATCGGACCGGCAGTCATAATATACGCGGCTGCCACTGGTGCAGTGGCCGCGCGCGCGGGCCGCCGTAGTGCCGAGTGTTCGAAACGCGCGAATCGGTGAAAAGGGACCGAGGTAAAGAACAAACACATGCACACTCAACGAGGTGGAGGCCTCGGAATTAGCTTGAAAGGGTTTCTGGTTACAGCTCCGGAAAAAAAAAAGTAACCAGATGGCTTTTGTTTAGTCTCGTCTGATGGAGCTGCTGCTACTCATTCCCTCTTTTGCTCTTCCATCAAGCCGTCGTTGATAGGACGCTCTCTCGCCTCGATGTATACAAACTTCAGGCACAATGTGCAGTTTGCCGGTGAATAAGTTTATTGATAAATCGAATCTGATTAATTGCCGTTCACCGCCGAATTTTTAAGAATTTGCGAAAAAAACGCAAAAAAAAATTTTTTTTTTTTATTTTTCTCGTATTTTGTGGATTCACTTCGGAGTTTTGGCAAAATCGCGAGAAACTTTTATGAAAGTTTAATTACGACGAATCAGCTAATTAATTAACTCTCATTGAAGGTAAACGAACGAATGTATAAATCTTGAAAAAAAATTCCAAAATCAAAATTTCAAAAAAAAAAAATTTATTTGATTTTAATTTTCTTTGTTCGTCGTTAAATTTTTTTTTTTTTTTTTTTTAGATAAAAATTTTTAATTTTTTTTTCCGTTTTGTTTCATCGACTTTCGTGAAAAAATGACAACTAAATTCGACCAATCGAGGATGCAATATTTTATGGAAATGGTATTCACTCGAGAAATGTTGAAAATTAATTTTTTTTTTTGAATGTCGGTCGATTGATACAGGTATTCGGTACTCCGATGTCTCCACCGGATACCTATATCTCGTGACAACTCTGATAAATATTCGGAACGTGTGAGTCGAAGTGTATTACCTTCTCGAGTGAAGTTCCCGAGGGACGCACGTCGAGTCGGCAAAGTTTGAACGGAGGATCGCGCAAGGAACTGCGGCATCCCCTTCCCCCTCCCCCTCCCCTCCTACACCCCCCGGGAGAGTCAACCTCCGCGAGCAGAACACAAACTCCTCAAGAGTTGAGACGTTGTGTAAGTGTAGATATAGTCCCAGAGGAAGTTTGACTTTCTGTGCCAAATTTTTTGGCACTCCGAAGAGCTACGACCCTCGGAAAGACGGATTGCCGTTACGAATAACAGTGGATGAGGAAAAAGTCTTTTCTCACGTACCGAACTGAGAATAATGCTTGCGATCATTCTTGCGTGAAATTTCTTTTTCTTTTTCGTTTTCCAGGGTTCGGTATTTGCTCAACCGATTACATTATCCGCTAAGGTCAATCGAGTCACAAACGCTACCGTTCGAATGTAAAACCAAAAAAGGTCGCGTCGTTCGTTGGTGTTTTATAGAAGAAAAAAAAACTGCGTTATTTCTTCGGTTTTTTTCGTGCATTTGATTCGATCGATAAAATAAATTTCTTTTTATCCAATTCCCTCGATGTTTTTCTTGTTTTTCGATAATTAACTAATGCAACGTGTGATGTTTCCCGCTTTTGGATTTTTGGTCAACACGACGAAATGTGGGGAAATATGTTACTAAAATGTATTATTTTCCATCTTGAATATTTACGCGAACACTTGTAAGTCTAACGTTTTTCGAATTACACTTTTTTTGTCGTTACGTCGTAAACGGCAAAAAATGTGTTCGACGTTTTTTTTTTTAATATTCGTAAAACTTTCGGAATGCGCAATGCGATACCTGCGCGATGTATATATTTTTCATTTGCGCCCCGCAAGCTCCTTGTGTGCAACGAATTAGTCAATGAAAAAGGACTTACCGAATGTTAAACGCAACGGTCGATCTACTCGAACTCAGCTGAAACCTCTCGTTCAATTAAAATGAAGACGATATGCCAAGTTGTTTTCATTGGGCATCGAATGATAGCCAAAAAAAATAACAGACACTTTGTTCGATCGATTTTATCGATTTTTAATAAAACATTTTTAATAAATTTTGGCATAAACGTTCGACAGAATGCACTTCACGAAATTATTAACGTAAAACACGTTGTTTTTCCGATTTTTATCGAAATCAAAATAAAAAAAATAAAATTTTATTCATAATGATAATTACGCGAGAAAATAGTTTATTTATGAAATATATTCGCTCTTTGTTCTCCAAAGCTATTTACGCGATAGTATGTTCACGCGGATCAAAAACAAACAAACAAAACCGTCATTGCTGCTATGTTTTCACTTCACTGAATTATTGACGGTACATCGAACGGGAATCTTGACGAAAGTCTATTTACATAAGCAGAAACAATGGACGAAATGAAAACGTTCGATGGATGCAGAATCCCCGATAACGCGAAAACGATCGCAGTGTTTATTTTCTATTCGCCGAAATGCGTTCTGTGTTTATATCAACCCAAAAAAACAATACTAATGACTTTGATGCGGGAGAGGGGCGACGTCAAGGGATTGTGGAAAATGGCGGCCATATTAAACCGTCAAAAACGTTGCATTGTCATAATCATAATCATAGTTTTTTTATTGAAAAAAATCGAAACTACTTGAAGTCATTGACGAGTATTAACCGTTATTTTTGCGTTTATCGGTACTTCGATATACTGAATATCAAATTTTTATGACGAAAAGTTTAAAAGACGTAGAACGCGTCGCGTCTGATTAGTACCCCCACCACCGCCCACTGAGTCGATTACGTCCGTTAAAAAAATGTATTTAAATTCTTAGTTCCGAACGAAAAAATACATTCCGCTATTCGACCGTCGAGTTTTCGTCTGTCCATTTATTTCAATTGGTACATTATATCGAGCGTAATCAAACTTTTGCCGGTAAAACACGCGCGGCGTTTGCGAGATGTCAAGGAAAAAATTGTGGCTCACGCGCACCTCGTCGTTCGGGACTGACGTTCGCGACTAATGGCCGACGCGCTTGTGTACGAATCATTCGGATTCACGGTCCACTAGTCCGTTACGTCTAATCAAAACTTCGACCACATGTCTTCTCTTCGATCGAGATACGCACGGTGGTTGCATCTAAGCCTTGTTAGTCGTGGAATTGACGTGTACCCGGCGACACGTTTCGACAAGCATCTCAACTGTAGATCAACTATATTGAATTGTAGCTGTGTATTGGATCCTCAATCAAATCCCTTACGGACCGTAAGTATACAAAATAGTCGAAGAGGTTAATTAGAGGTTAGTAACGATTATTTTGGACTCGAAAAAACAATAATAATAATTCGTACACAAGAAAACAAAACAATTTCTCAACGGTTGTATTTTTCTCGCGTAATAATTAAAAATGTCTCCTATTTTTCCGTGTTTTATTAATTATTTCGTAATCATGAAAAAAAATTCTGACATTTGAAAATTGCCGCTGTCTTCCGAAAATGAAAATTATTTTCCGAAAATATGATTTACTACGCTGTACATTACGTCGCGGGTAAAAAAAATCTGCTTTCGCATTATTGTCGCTCTCGTGTTTCGTCGTTCGGAAAAACGAAGGAGAGTGGAGTGAGGAGTTTTTCCGGGTTCTAGCGAGCAATTACATTCCTCGTGTCGCAGAGTACCGCGCGTTCAGTTGCCCGGAGCTATTCCAACAATCCTTGTAGATCACGAGAGATGTCATGTGAACCCCGTGCGCGACTGATCCCATACTTAATACTCCATCGTTCCGCTAGACGCTCGTTCCTCGATCCTTCCCCCTGGCATCGCGAAACCCCAATCCTCATTACAAGGTGCTGCACAGCCACCTGCCGACATCAAAGGGTGTCTTACCGTGGCGCATAGACTGTATGCTCGACCTTCGGGTTTAAGCTCAACCCCTTCGTGCTTCGCTCGAATACCTCGATTCGCTCATTTTTCGACTTATTTTTCGTTCGACGAAAACTCCGTGTGCGATGACCCCGCGATCGCTAACACACCAAATAACGTCATTTCCCGGTTTTTTCTCTCTTTATTAACGATATTAACAACAATAACAACAATACGCGTATTTTCAATTTTTTTTTATTAATTCGTAATTTCGATGTAATTACGATGGAAAATACATAAATCAAGTTGTACACTCGCGATATTCGGTAAATTAGAATAAACGCAGTTGAGTAGAAAACCCATTTTGCACACATCGGCAATTGTCAAATTCCCATCGTAATCGGATACATAATAATAATAATAATAGTAGTACCAGTAACGGTATGTATACGAGAATATTATTCATACTGCGCTATACCCGTCGTTCCATCGCGGGTTATTACAGTTGTTGTCCCGAGTGCATCGTTCGTCCGGTCGGAGCCGTGGCGCGTCACTATCCAGTCGACTAAATACAAGCATAATAAACAGCAATGTTTACATATATGTATAACACGCCGACAATTCGCCGCTGGCCATTGCACCATTGTTTACGGCGTATATAATATTATTGTCGTCGACCGGATCGATTTTCTCTTTGTCCCTTTTCGCGATGTCACCGAAACAATTACACGTTTCTGCGCGTTGACAGTTCGGAGGTTATGTCTCGCGCACCGATCGCGCGCACGAACGCTACGCGGTGCACGAGAGACAAAAAACCGTAATACGATAAACTGCGAAATAAAAGTCGAAGGGAAATGAAAAAAAAAACACATTTTACGAAGTAAAAACGCGGAGAATCGACGTGTCCACTCGTCAGTACACACACGCCGCGTACGGGTTATATGCGCGGCGACTCGCATTAGCGAAGAGCGAAAGGAAGCGAAGGCAGAGAGATGGAAACAGAAAAGAGCGCTCGCGCGGGGGGGGGGGGGGGGGGGGAGGCGCGTGTTCGCATTATTAATATTCAGTTCAATGTCGTGTCTCGCATTTAAAGCGAACTAAAGGGAAAAGAGTGCAGAGGGAGAGTAGAGAAAGACAGTCATATTTCGCGGTATACGATCGTGTCGAGTGGCGAACGTTGTCCCTGTCTCGTCGTAATTCCTTCGTATTCTGCATCAACGAAACCGTCTCTAGGACGACGCGAGGACGAGAGGCGAAACGGCGAGGGTCTCTGCGAATGAATAGGCAGTCCCCGCGTGGCCCGTCGAAACTCCGTCGAGCATCGAGCTCGTTGAGATAATCCCCCAAAACGAACGTTTTTTTTCGCTTTCTGATAAACCTTCGGCTCGCTGACCTTTTTTTTCTTGTAAGCAAATTAATGGGGTACTTAATGGAGGGATCTTCCGTCGCCTCATTAACGAAATAACACTTTCAGGTAACGCGACAAATATTAAAAATATTTTATTATTGTTATTATTATTGTTAATAACATACAAATAAAATATTATTTAAAAAAAAATTTTAAAAAAATGACAAAAAAATAAAAAGTTGACAAAATATTATTATTATGAATAATAATTTTGTTTTGTTTTTTAAATATTTTTTTTTTCTTCATTATTCGCTTATAAATAATAAAAAAAAAATGAGAGAGTTCTACACCAGCGTAACGATAAAAAAAATTGAGACAATTCTTTTTTCATTTGAAATAAAAAATGACTTCGTTTTCCCACCTCCGAGGAGGGTTTCGCGTGATAAATGAGCGAATCAATGGCACGACGCTATAATGAATTAGCTGTTTTCTTTAGAATTGCAAATTTTCTCGATTTTTTTTTTTTTTTCATCATCCCGCGTTCCGTCGTTCCCGCAGTTGCGGGCTCTTACCTTCGAACTTTTCATCTCGTTCTTTTCTCTCCTTTCCTTCCATTCTCCGCTATCCTCAATTTCCATCTCCCATCTCGCGTCCTCTTTCTCGTTCATCTCTCCAACATCTCTGCTCATTGCAGAATGGTGCGCAAGTGTGGGCGTCGGTACGACGTCGACGACGTCGACGACGACGACGACGTTCGGAGAGTTGGAACGGTAGGGGGTGGTAGCGGATAGTAGGGAAGGTTAAGAGATTTTGGACGAGTGCATCGGCGTCGTAGGTGGCTGTGCCGAGGGTAGGAGGGTGAGAAAGTTGGTGGTGTTCGGTCGGTGGGATGGAATAGGAAGCGACGGCGAGGGGGTGGGTTACTACGGGGCCGAGGCGAGGGGCGGGGGAGGGGGCGATGCAAGGGGGTTGCCACGACATTGGTTGCAACCTGTCTGCTCGCAGTCTGAGTGGCGTTGGCGGTGGTGGTGCGGCAGCGGCGTTGTCGGCGGCGGCAGTAGCGACGACGGCACGGGGTGGTCGGGGTGAAGCGGTGCGCAACGCGCCCGGTCCGGACCCGGGAGTCGGGGGTCTCCCCGTCTAGACTAACCCTCCCTTTCCCCCGCCGGAGTCGCCCCCTCCGCAGACAAGCCAACCAAACTGTTCGAGTGAACTGCTCCGCTCTCTTACTGCACCGAACCCCTCACCCCATTCCCTTCGTCCTACGGAACCTTCTATCTCTATCGTACTTTCGTACCTTCTCCGGTTTATACTATACCTCCGATCTTTCTGCTCCTCTCACACTCTCCGTTCTCTCTTTTCTCTTCGGCTTCTCCATCCACTTTTCTCTTGTCGACCCTCCAACCTGCCGCCCCCCACCCCCTCCCTCATACCCCGACTTCTACCCCCATCCCTTTCTCCCTTAAAAAGTTAAAATACTCTATCCGTCGTACAACCCCCGAGAACTGCCGCTGGTTTCTGCTCAGTTCTCTCCCGCTGCGCCACCCTCGCGCACTCGTACCCACTGTACTATATATAGTCACATAGCCCAACGTCGACTCCTTCAGATTTTATTATTACCATTTCTAGTAGACAGCCACCAGCAGCAGTGCACTTCGCACTTGCAGAGTGAGAAAAAGATGGTATAACTATATATATATATATATATATATATATATATGTATTTTTGTATATACGTATATATTAAAGGTTTCGCGATGTATTTTATTCGACCTCTTCGTCCCTCGAGTATCTCGGACGGAGCTTTTCTGAGTCTCTCGTTCTTCTTTCTTTCTTTCTTTTTTTCTTTCTCTCGTCAACCCCCGTCTCCGCAATCCTCACTCATTCCTACACTCGTCGGGATGAAATTTAATCCGAGACGCCGACATTACTCGATCGCTCGCGTCGCCGTGACTGAGTGCAATGTCACGAATTATTTTGGGGGTATTAATGTATCGTATACTCTCCGCCCTCACAACCCCTTCCCCTCCCCTTCCTCCCGATTCTTCGACGTTTTTTTTTTCTCATTTACAGTGCAATTCATTCAGACGTATTCGAGTGCTCCTCCCGCATTTTAGTCGGAATCGGAACATTCCGCGAATGTAATATTTCGCATACGGAATTCGCGTACATCTCATCCCTGTATCGGTTGTCGAAATACGCGGAGATGTATAATCCTCCAGCTTTTCGAGAGATGAATAACTTGGGAAAAGAAAAATCGTATTTTAGAAACGAGTGATTCGACCGTTTTGATCGAAATTTATTTCAGTAAGAGACGCAAAAAAATTACCTAATGGCACTTTTGGAGCAAAACGACTGATTTTTTTTTTTTTTATTGATAAAAATTTTAGTTAAATATTTAAACATTTAATGAAAAAATTCAAATAAAATTTGAAAAAAAAAAAGAAAAAAAATGGGAAATTAGGAGAGATAAAAAAATGAAAATTCAATTTGCAATGCAGGAATTTAATTCAATTTTTTTTTTCATTTCGAATTTTATGCAAATTCAATTTTTTTTTTAAGTTATTATTCGCGAAACGCGTATTGGATTCCCGTAGATTTCCGTATATCGAGATATTTAGAGATATGCAATCCTTTGGTGACTATTTCGAGAGCCATTCAATAAATTGGGATACAAAAAAGGTTATTTCACATTCGAAATATCGCGAAAGAATTTCGAAGAAATATTTCGCGATATCGCGAGTTTCGCCAATTTCGTCTCTTCACACGCGCTGCGGAAACAGACACATGCAACAGAAAACAAGACGCTGCAGAGGAAGAGTATGCTATTTTATAGTCGATTCGCACTTGATGATCTCTTCTTTTATCCGAGTTTATCGCTTCGGATGAAAGGAAGAAAAAGGAACGCGTCTGTTTTGTTATCGCTGTGTCTCCTCGGCGCGGTAGTTCGCGATATATACGGAGCTGGAAAACTACTCCGTCGGAAATGGACGAGAAACGAGAGTGGATATCGTGTCCGCTCGTCATATTCGTCTTGAACGACACCTGTTAATACCCGAGCGGCTGCGTCGAAACGGCCCTCGTGACGCCTCGAGGCGACGGACCCGCGAGTCTCATCTTCTCTCGCGGCCACTTCGCCGTCGCCGCGGGTCTCGTTCTCCGCTTTCACGGGTTGTTGCTCCCGCGCGCGACGACGAAATCGCCGCGTTAACGGGGATGCTGCGAGCGAATCGATCAACGGGATCGATTGAATCCCGTTTTCGTTTCTCACCGAAGAAAATATATTCGCGAAAAAAATTTAATCGCATAAATGCAAAATTCCCTATTTTCGCGATCTTTTCGTAAAAAAAAAAAAAAAAAAATCCATCAATCTCACGGTAGCTTCACGGATTGAAAGAATTTTTATCCACAACTTTCATCGATCGTGAATCATCTCAGGAAAAAGTTTGAAACTTAGCATCGCAAAAAAAAAATATTTGTCGAATTTCAATAAATTATTTTATTAATTTTATTATTATTAATACATTTTTTACAATATTTTTATTACTTAAAATATTATACATTAATTGAGATAAGTCAATAAAATAATTTTATTTCTCACACGTTTGACGTTGTTTTTGATTATATTAGTTCATCAAGATATTTTTCGATCGATTTGAAAAAAATTTCGTGAATTTTTTTTTTTTTCGTGAATTACAATAGCGTCGTAATAATGAGTCCCAGAATGCCGGTCGGGATCACCGCGCCTAATTTCGATAGAATTTTCTTCGTGAGAAAGAAAGGCAGCGCTATAGAGAAAGCCGACGACGAGACTAGAGCCGCGAGAACTGTGGGAGAGATCCCGTGTCCGTTTAACGACGATAAGTCGGCTTTGAAGATACCGTGCGGCAGCGCGGCCTTTACTCTCGTTCACTTCTCTACGCTACACCAAGACGATACAGAAAGAACAGTGAAAAAGAACGAAAGAAAGAATGAGAAAGAGAAATAAGTTGGAGAGAGAAAGAGAGGAGTAGAATACTCTACAGAGGTTCGGTACTCGCGTTCTGGGGGGTGGAGGAGGGGGGGGGGGAGGCACTAAGGGGCAAAGAGGGACGTTCAACGACCCGCTGACAGACAGACGGGCGGACGCGGACCAGACGCGGCGCATCAGCCCCCTCGCGTTTGGCTTGCGGTATCAACGAGTTATTATCGCCATCGACTTTTATCGCCGGACGATAACGCCCCTCGGTCGCCCCCTTCAAAAGACTCGTTCTTTTTCTCGCCTTCACGGTTCTCCGTCCTTTCAATGCGTCCCTCTTTTTTTCATTGGACATGGAAAAGTCCTGTGCCCGTAGCTTCGCCCTGTTGCCGGTTTCGGTAGGCGGCACACTCATTGGCCATTTAAGGAAAAATCGATCTCCCGATAGCCGTATATACACGTTATTTTTTTTTAATTAATCAACAGAGATTTTATGGAACAATAATCGTTAAAAGTAAAAAAAATCAATATCTCCGATGAAATAACGAAGTATTAAAGATTTTTTTGAAATTTTTATCATTTTTGCTCCGAAAACATCGCGTTGCTTCAAAAACGCTTCGAATGTTTTTTCATGGAAAAATAATTGAAAAAATTGACTCGAAGAAAATTGTCACCAAAAGACGTCGTTTTTATAGTACGTTTTCTCTATTAGCAAATTATCGTTAATTTGGAGAATTTTTTTTTCGTTTTTTTTTTTTTTTTTTTTTCTCGCGCTATGTGGCCAATAACTGTGCTATCGTGCAACAAATTCGTCTAAATATGATTGCCCCCTATAGCTTTTTTTCATTTTGGAAAATACACGACGTTCCCAGAATTTTCGTGTCGCGTCTGTATAGAATCAGAAGAAAATTCTGTATTGCGAAACCCGAGTGTATACCTTTTTACGATTCCCTTTGCGTCCCGACGAGTATAACTCGCGTTTCATTTTCGACCCTCACGCGGGTCGGCGGTATTACCGGGTGTCACATTCGAAGAGTATCATCGCATATAGAAGAGATAATAAAAGTTTTTCGCGCGAACGTGAGAATCTCGACTACGAGGGGAGGAAAGGGACTTCGAAAATAAGTTTGTTAGTTGGGCTCTGGGAGACTTTATCGTTTTCGAAATTGCGAGATACCGATTTTATGTGGTGTTCCAGTCGATTGGTCGTTACGACGTGAAAAAAAAAAAAAAAAAAAAATAGAAAAATACCGAATCTTTGCTTCGTGAAATTTAACTCGAAGGGTTTTGTCGCGTATCGTCGATCTTCATGATAACTAAAATTCCTTCTGTTTTTTTTTTTTACGAAAAAATCAAAATTAATTAATTAACTTTTTCGTTGACGAAATTTCAAAATGGCGTCGAAAACGAAACGAAATTTTTTTTTCATTTGTGATGACGAATTTTTTTCTCCACTCGACATTTTTCCACTTCGTAGTTAAATCGGCCGATAGACAAGTAAATCGGCTGAATTAATTTTAATAAAAAAAATAATTCCTACGGTTTTACCTCACTGGAAGCGTCAGCATACGAGAATAAAAAAGCTTTATCGACGTCAAGAATCGTCGCATTTAAAATTCTCGTACCTTCATCTTCGTCAGAACGATAATTCCCTTGTTGTCGAACCTATAAAACGATTCGTTACGTTGAACTATTTAACCCCGTCAACCTTAATTCCCAATGCTTCTCCCTCGTTGTCCTCGTCGTCGTAGTCGTCGTCAAAGGCCTCTGCGACATCGTGTCGCCGGGGGAACGCCACTCGAACCCCGCGATAAAGGCCCGTAGACGAGCGATATAGAAAAAAAAAAAAGAAAGAAAGGCGGATGAAGCCCCTTCCGAACGATTTGATCGGATTTCGTGTTTGATCGTCGATAATCCAATTTCACCTCGACGCCTCCGCGGATCAATCGCGCGCGGTCCTCGTTTTGGTATTCCTCAGTTCCCGCGTACACGGCGCGATAGGTTGTCGTGTCGATGTTTCTACTTTGTAAAATAAGGTATAAGCATCGATGTTTCGTTAATCCAATTGATTCTTCGTGTTGTCTTTCGGCACTCGTGGTACCGGCATATTTGACAAAGCGAAAGGCAAGAGATTCTCCTCTTTCCCCGAAGTAACTCCGTAAAGATGGCGACTTTGCGCAGTTGGGAATGGGAGATGCCTCGGCGAGGTCCGGTGCCCTTTAAGGAGGTCGTACGACGAGACTTCGGTCAGCCGGACTGGCAAAGGAGAAAAGAGAGCAAAGCAAGTCGCCGAGCCAAGAGCTCGCTTCGTCGGGATTGCTACGCGCAGCCCATATACAAAAAGAAGTCATGCATGCCGCGACGTTAGCTTCTTTCTTCTCGTTTGGTTTCTTCTCGATGGCTATAGTATACAAACTGTATGTTCTGCTATGTATATATATATATATATGTGTGTATGGATAGCGTATATAACTATCTAGTTCTTTCTTTCCGGATCTTTGAATGGACTTGAACTGAGACCGGAAAAGCAATTGCTGGTTTCTGTATGGGATACCGGGGCCATTCGAAACTACGATGTGAAATGAATCGCAGATTTCACGCAGAGCGTGTGGCACTCAATGAAATTATTTACCATCGTATACACTCCAATGTTTTTCGTGACCATTGAGAATTTTTTCTGAAACTATTTGACCATTTTTTTTTTCTGTCTATTGACCATTTTTTTTCAAACTTTTTAACAATTTTTTTTTTTTTTTTCAAATTGTTTTACCATTTTTTTCTTACCATTGACCATTTCTTCACAAACTATTTGGCCATTTTTTTTCAAAACTTTGACCATTTTTTTTCAAAACATTGACCATTTTTTTCAACACTGACAAATTTTTTTTAAACCATTGACCATTTCTTCACAAATTATTTGACCATTTTTATTTTCAAAACAATGACCATTTTTATTTTCAAAACATTTACCATTTTTTTTCCAAACCATTTGACCATTTCTATTTTCAAAACATTGACCATTTTTTTCCAAACCATTTGACCATTTTTAATCACCAATGTACGCCGGGGTACAAAGATCGAGAAAAAGTCCACACAAAAGTAGACGTGAAAAGGCGGAGTGTTGGCATCTCTGTACGGTTCGTCCGTCCGTACATCCGTGCGTCTGTCCGTTGTCTGGCGGTGCGCCTGTGACTCGGTACCGCTGTGGGCCCCCCGACGACGATCTCACCAGCAGCGAGTGCATCGGGTGCGCGCGCGTTCGCGCTCGTGTCTGCTGGTCTCGGTTAAGGGTCTCTGACCGATTATCACTTGGTCTTTATGGTCTTTGAGGTTCTTTTAGAAGCGCTGCACATCGCTCCCTCACTCGCTCTCTTGTGCTCCGAAATTATTTTCTCTCTCCGTGTCTCTCTCGCCGTCCTTAGCTCGTTGGTCTCGCGGATACTTGCCGCTCCTTCTCTCCCTTTATCTTTTACCTTTTCCATTTTACTCTCTTCATCTACCGCGTTCTCGTTTGGACTCTTGTAGTTACTGGTACAACGACGCTGTGCCCCCCCCCCCTCCCGCCACCCCCTCCTTCTCCCTCTTGGAACTCTGGTCAGGCAGCTTGTCTGCTGTTCGAGACCTCTCACCCTTTGCTTCGTTCCTTTCGCCTTATTCTTTCTCATCTTCTTGTTCTTTTACTTCGTCTCCTTCTTCTTGTTCTTCTTCACTGTAGTCATCTCCTTTCGAGTCTCTAATACTCGCGAGAGAAACGGCAAGATGCGCACTCGCGAAAAGACCAGGTAGACACCTCCTTCCCGTCGAAACCTCTTGTTTTCCTTCAGCCGCGCGGACGAAGCGACAGCGACAGAGCGCAATGCTCGCTGATATCGAGGTCGCGTCATTGTTCGATATTAATAACAAGACGCGAGAAATACGTACATTACACGTATATAGTAAATATTACACAAGAACGAGAGACGAGTGTTTCTGACACTCCGAAAATTGCCTCCGACAGTTTCCACTCAAAACGAAATCATTGTTCCGTAGAACAATATTCATTATGAACATTTCGATGAATACGCGATTTCATAGTCCAGAGATTCGGCGTTACGAAATTTCGGCCCGAAAGCCTTCGATAACAGAAACATCGATTTTTTTTTTTTTTCAAATTTTTCGATATTTATATTAAATTTTTTTTATTATTATTATTTTATAAAAATCGTAATGTAAATTAATAAGATGGCAAAATTATTGATATATATATATATTTTTTTTTCGATTAAAATAAAGTTTCGTATCTAAAATGGATAGTTGGGCGCGAAAAGTAAAATCGAAATCTATATCGACGGTCGTCACGTCGGCAACGGGACAAACGTATACGAGAGGTCAATGAAGGTTGGTAATAAAAGAGAAGCGCGGGCGGTGTCGGGTGCGTTTCTTTAAATAGCGAGTTCTCCGGTGACCGTCTCGGTTCCGCGAACCCGGTGTCCGGTTCCAAGTATGTCCGGGGGAATGCCGAGCTCTCGGGGGCTCGGAGTTTCTCGATCTCTTTCTACCGCATTGCGCCGTTTCTCCGCGTCGAGGAGCGACTGCACTTTCATGCATTTCTTTTTCTTTTTCTTCGTCGCACGCGCTCGACTCCACAGTGACGTCGTTACCCGCTTCTCGTGTGCGCATTCGTGAAGAACGCGTATGCAAGTATTATTGCCGACCGCTATAACGTGTGCCTCGGGGGGCCTCCGTGAGCCGCGGAGACGACGAGCCCATCGGTTTCGACTTTCGCTGACAAAGATCACTTCGTCCTCAAAGATAACTACGCAGACTGACGACACTATCGCGACGTCGTCAGCCTTAAAGTCCGCTCTCCTCTCTCCTCTCTCTCTTTTATACCATAACTCAGCTGCGAGACCAACGCGCTGATGAGGTTTCGCGGCGGATCTCTGACAACGGGGCGACCACCTCTTATCTTCAACGCGAACGATATAGGATTTCGCTTGCGTCACACACATCCTCCGCACGAATAATCGGCCGATAAAAATCATCTCGGATTAAAAGATTTCGAATTCTACATTTTTCTTCGTGTTAAACGTCGTTTTGTGTTACTCTCGTAATCAGGCGCTCCAAAAAATCGATCTTTTAGCAATTAATTTCTAATACGGCTTTCGATTTATCTTCGTAATAATAAATAAATAAAAATTAACAGTTTATTATTATTTTTATTATTTTTGTTCGTAATAATCATTAGTTACCACGCGTTCCGATAATTCGTAGCTAACAATACAGTAATTGTATTCTATACTTGTATTGCGAAGTCTATACGATATATCTCGACACACAATACATCGCGATATACGAGCTGACGAGATCTCTCGCAGCAAATTTAGCGCGACCTCGACAGGGTCGAGGACTTCTTCAGCTCGGCATCGTTCGGCTACAACTCGTCATGTCATATCACGTTGCAATAAGAAACATTCCTGCGAGGAGCTCCCTTCGCATGCGGTTCAATCGTATTTTTCTTTCATTTTTTTTTCGGCGCGACGCATTGTAGTTGAATTTATTCGAGCGATCGAAAGGGGGAAGTAACTATGTATATATATACGTATATCGATGTATTGCAAGCGATATTCAGGGTCGCGTCGTTTTACTTGCGTTCGTGACACTCTCGTGACGTTTAAACGAGTCACGATGTAGTACTCGTATAGACAGTGAAGAAGAGAACATAATATCGATCTTCGATTGTATACTCGAGAGGCTTATAGACCGTGATATAGCAGTTTAATGCTACAGAGCCCGCGGGCCGTTGACCGGAACGCTTCATACGTGTATAAGCCACAACGCTAAATAATGTAAAGGCGCGAAATGATTGAGGTTATGTGACGGCAAACTACGGCGCAGCATATGGCCATACGGTACGTTTATGTGTATATTATATACACGTGTATATATATACTATAGCATATCGAGTACATGAACGACGATTAACCTTCCCACGATGAATTATTGTCGATGATCCCCACGTCAGCCGTATAAACGGCGTGTATACATGTATATCGTTCTCGGAACATAGAAACTTCGCGATCGAAATATTGAAAAAATGGTTTATCGATATATCGATAGTTCAATCAAAAAAGCCTATTAAACGTACGTAAACATCGTAGAAACGCCGTTTGGGACGTTAAACGATCGAAATTCATTAGACAATTGAAGAAATATCACGCGAATTGAATTTTAATGTTTTTATTTATAACGGTCATTTGAGACTTTTTTTCGACGAAGTTTTTTTTTATTCCATTAAAATTAAGAAACTGTTGTAGGTTGACATTTTGAAGTTAAAAAGGGTACATTTTTTTTAAATTTTCTGTGCGAAATATTTCCGTGACATTAAGGGCGACACATTTTAATTCTTAAGAAAACTTACAATCGATCGTATTTTTGCAACGATACCTCGAGACCTCTGTTAATTTATCGCTACACTGGAAACAAAAAAGCTAAAAAAAAAATTCTCACGCCTATAATACATCGTAAAGACCGTTGCGCATTGATAATGTACAGGCGGCAACGAGAGCCAATGCACAATCTCGTTGCATCCCTGTGTTCGTAAGTACAACGGCGTGCGGCGGCATACAATCCGTGGCGTCTGCGCTCGGGTTCGTTGGGAGGGGGGAAGGCGGTTAGGTGTTTCGGGGTGTAGCGTCAGCGAACTCTCCGATTCGTGCCGAGATGAGCCGAGTATCGCCGTTTATTCGCGAGCATTGACGAGCAAATCCGAGTGTTCTCTCGGCACCGCGGCGCTGGCAGTCGCGGCGCTGAACGCAGTGCCATCCGATAGGCAGCACCGCTCGCTCCGCCGCGGCTTCACTTGGCGATCGTTCTCCTCGCTTCCGAAAACTCTCATATAATCCGAAGGTGTGCGGCTTTTTCTTATCTTCAATAGTTTCACGACTCGAAAGAAATAACTGGGAGGAAGGAGGGGTTGCGAAGGGGGAGCCTTTGATAATGGGACGCAGCGGGAGGGACGGGAAAAAAGGGAACGAGAGCCGAGAAGGCACCGATAAACGAGAAACAGAGACGGATGGACGGGTGAACACACCGCGAGAGAGAGATTAAGATATAGATAAACAACAGCGTGAGTGAGTGCGAGGAGAAGCCAGTAAACGAAAGCGAGGGATAGCGAAGCGTAAAGAACGAAAGAAATAAAAACAAATAAACATCGAAAAAAAAAACAACAAAAACCAAAGTTAGATATAGACCGTTCGAGATCGCGCGACAACGATAGGCTTTCGAGGAGAAACATAAAATTTTTAAAAACACGAAGAAACCGAGTGAGAGACGCGGGAAACAGCTTTGCTTAGCTTCACAACACGAAATTAAAAAAATATAAATACGAAAAACGAAATATATACACTTACATAAAAATAATAATAATAGGGAAAAACCGAAAAATTCGTAGCAACTCGTACGCGTGGTGTGCGGGTCGACACGGTGTGTGCTCCCCTCCCTTCCAACCCTATTTTCCTCGTCGACTACGCATCTACCGTCTACGTCTACGTCTGATTCTTGGCCGTTTCAACTCGGTGACTCCGGGGGCTTTGTGCTACTGTCGGTTTTACGTTCTCGTCAGTTGTCCTCGTGACTCGTTCGCAAAGATCCACTGCCCCCTCCCCCTCCTCCTCCATTTCTCCCGAATTTCCTCGCAGAGTTATATTGTCCGATAGTCTCGTCGGCGTCTGTCCACAAATGTAGCTGTTTTTTTCCCGTGTCCCCGCGTAATCGTGTGCTTATTTCTCTCGCGCACATTCTTTCACACACACGACGGACTCACGCGCATGCAAACTCGCGCACACACTCTCGTGTGCTTGCCAAACAACTGTGGCGAGTGGTGCGCGAGGGGCCGGCGAGGTGAATCGTTCAACACGAGACCGCCACCCCGGAAAAGTGGCCGGGCACCAGAAACTGTGAGTTTTCTCTATACATGCGTGCATCAATCGCGCGAATGACCCGAGAGAGCGCAGACGGAGACGCTGGGCGGCGCGCGGCCAGGCAAGCATGGCCGCCGTCCCAGTCGTCTGGCGGTTTCGTCGCCCGTCCGTCGTCTACGCGAAGACGAGAGCCGGGAAAGACGCGCGCCCGGTGTTTCGACGTTGACACCGGCGTTACTATCCTCGTTTCTCTCGGTACACATACGCACACATGCGCACGCGAAAACGACGCGAGAAAGAGGATGAGACGATGATTATTGTCGCTATCGTCGCTGTTATGCTCCTTCGCTGCTTACCAAGCGCTTTCTTCTCTCTTATTTCCTACAGCCTTTCTCACTCGTTCTTTCATATATATTTTTTTTTTTTCGTCATCCCCTTCACCCCCCACTATACTCGGAAACACGCGAGTCCTCAACTTCGGCACTCTGTGCAACCAGCGGATCTTTCCCCACAAACTTTCTCACACGATCTGTTTTGTTTTGCGAATGGGGATTACTCGCCGGCGGCGACACGAGAAACTCTGATCCAACATGCGGCACTCGTCTGTTGAAAAAATGAAAAACACGTGGGGCGACATTTTTCTTGCTGTTTATTTACATTTGTATTATTGTTTTTGGATTATTTACACTCGAATGGACTCTGATCAGTTTACGGAGTTGAAGCAAAATTGATTTTTTTTTATTGGATTTTCGATCGAATTTTTGGGGTGAATTTTTTTTTTTTTTTATATCAGATTTTTTTCGTGAAATAAATACATTGTTTTGAGTCGTATTTTGTACAGACAAATTTTAGTGCTTTTTTTATTATCGGTATTTCGTCATCGCGACGCAAACGACTTCATTCGGAAATAGACATTCATGGAGAATGTTTCGCATGCAATTTTACCGGTACGAGAAAAACATCGTATTGTCTTTTTGGCCAATAAATTTCAATTAATATTTTATTTCCATTCAATAGCTTCGAATTCTCGGCGAACATTAACAATAAAATAAAAACCGAAATATAATCAGCAAATTTTTTTTCTACATTTTTCTTTTTTTACGAACAAAAATTCACAAAAATCCGTTTCTTCGAGATAATCGATCGATTTAACCTCCAAAACATCGATTCATTTTATAAAAATCGAATTGCTCATTCGATTTTTTTTTATCGAAAGTTTTCGTCGTATTGTCGCGTGATAACAATGCTATTGTGCCGCATTTTCAATTGGCTCTCTCCGCGAAACACCCGAACGTAGCATAGCGGCGAATCGGCACACGCGCTTTCGGGGGATTTCTCTCACAACTATATTCCTAAACCTCGAGGCACTAGTAAAAATAGTGCCTTTGCCGTTTCCTTCCGTCGGCTTCGCGGACTATAATTAGCGGGGGCCCCGGCGCGTTTGCTCTCCGTTGTAAACAAATTTTCGACGGCCACTCTCGCCACGCGTTTCTCTACGGTCTCGTCGTGCTGCGCCCCTACTAAGTACTATTATGCGTCTGTTTCTTCGTCGATCGGTGAGCGCGAAAATCCCGCGCGGATTCGAGGGCGACGACACGAGTTTCGCATTACGTGGGAATCCACACGCTTCGCACTCTCTCTCTCTCTCTCTCTCTTTCTCTCTCTCTGTCTCGATGACTTCTCCGCGCGGCCCGCCTGTGTCGTTCGCCGTGGAGAGAAGCGTATCGCCGAAGAGTCCGCGGGAAATAGCGACGTTCTATGATCCCCTTCGCTCTTTGTATTCTCATTCCTTCCAGTCGCTCCTACTGTTTTCACCTTCCTATCTTTATCCTCGTTCATCGTCAACTTTCGCGTCTGTTACGAGTCTCATTCTTGTTGCCTCTTCACCGTTTCTCCTATTATTCTCCTTCGTAGTCTTCGAGCGCAAAAAAAAAAAAAATTCCCTCGGAATCCCTCCCCAAGCGATTAAGGAATAAAGTTCGGACGAGTTTAATTACTCGCGAAGTTCTATTTCTCTTGAAGTTTGGCGAAAAAAAAAAAAAAAAAAAATTCCGCGATTTAAGGTGATAATAATTTTGTTTTCATTCGATTGGACATTTAAAATATCGTATTCAATAAGACTGCGATTCGCGATTTGTGATATTGAAAACTAATAAATCAATTGCAATCCTTTACTGTCGAAATCGTTTTTCTAATAATACATATATATTCTTAAGAGTCGTGTAAAAAGTCTTAAACAGTTCGGGAACAGTGCGCAGCAGACAGTAGGAAAAAAGACACAACAATATTTCGTGGCTGTGCCAAGCGAATATATATCGCGGGGCAAACGAAAAGGGAGAAAAAGATATGAGAGTAAAAATCTCTCGTAAAAATAGGGTTTTCGCGGCTAACCGCTATTCTCTTCCCTCCCAACACACCGAGAGTTCTCCTTCTCGCTATATTTAACGCCGTGCCTCGTGTCTGCGGTCCGTAGTAAACAAATTTCAAACGGCCCGCCTCCGCGTAACGAGACGATTGACTCGCCCGTGGGTTACCCACCCGCAACCCTTTCGTCCCGCGTGTTGGCTTCGCTCGGCCACATCCACCATCGTCGCTGCACACAACTAACCGAACTCCCGAACTCTGCTCGATCTTTTTTTTTTTTTCGATTTTTTTTTTTTTTTTCGTACGACACAGACGTCCCGACGCTCCATCGCGTTCACTAGCACGGCGGGAGGGAACGGCTCCATCCTCGACGCCCCATTTCATTAGCGTGGAATGTTTCAGACTGACGCGAATTCCCTCTATCGCTGTCTCTCTCTTCTTCACTGTGGTTATCCTCTCTATCTCCCTCCCTTCCCCCTCTCTTACTCTCCTTTTCTCTCTCCTTTTCATGCAGTGCACGAAGATTAATGGCTCTAATTTTTTTTTTCTTCATCGTAAGCAATTATTTGTTGTTGTTTTTTTTTTTTCGCCGAGTTTCAATTTTCGCACTATGGTACCTAAGGACGGGGTGAGTCACGCGGAACAATGCAACGCCGATCAGTTTTTTTTTCGCAGTTCTCGTTTTTTGTATTCAAAACTGAATAAAATCGTCAATTTGATAACTTTAAGACATCGATATGTTATATCGATGTATTGTCATCGGAATCGGCATAATGGAGATTTTCGTAATTTTATTGTTTTTTATTTTTAATCATAAATCGACACAAAACAGATTTAATCAGTTTCATTGTCAATAATTGCAAATAAAAACACTTAAAAATAACGAGCCGACAATACAGAAAAAAAGATACAATGAATAACATTTGTTGGTATTCGCAATTTTGAGGTTAAGGATCGTAAAAAAAGAAAAAATTGGTATGCCGTTTTCTATTTTTCACCGATAAGAGTTCAATCGTCACTGAAATAAACTTTGATATTTGTTTACACGATACTTCGATGTGCAATTTATCTCGATTTCGCAACGTTTATCGATCTTTCTTTTCGCCTGTGCACCGTTCGTCTCGATGTATTCAATCGAATATCGTCGTCTCTCACTCGGCGTCGTTGGGTACTCGCGGTACTCGATAAATCCTCGATAAACGATAAAATTCGTAATAATTCTATATACGAGAAAATAAACGAACGGTGGAGACTATATAAAGGGGTTGCGCGAGTTACAATGTACACGGTGCGCGATGGCACAGAACGCGTGGTGACGCGAATGGAAACCGCGCGCGAGGGGCGAAGTCGGAGAGTTTAAGTTACTGGCTATGCCTACTACCACTCGGAGGGATCGCGCGTATGTGTATATATTCCGTATAGTTTTCTCGGGCGCAAGATGCCGCGGAACAAAACGGAGGCCTAACCGTGTGATGCCCGCGGGAGCTTCTCTCGCGAAAGCCCCGTCGAGGCGGTTGCGCGCGCTATCCAACTCCTCTACACACTCTACGCGACTTATTCCGCAGGGGGATTCGTATTTTAAGAAATTGTAGGAAGCGCGAGAGTCCGGCGAACGGGGCGAAGCTGCGTGTGGTTTGCTTGTCCGTAAACTCTATCTTTATCCCACTAACGTTTTACCCTGTATATTCGTGTATTTATCTGTCTCGTTCACCAAGTTTCTCGTCGCATATTGAAATCGTGGCGGTGCTTCCACGCCACGGAGGAAGAGCCCCCGGTCTCGCGTGCGTACGCGATGCGTGTGCGTCTCGCGCGACGCGCCAGTGCGACTCGCGATTGCGGACGAGACTTATCAACCGCGCTACCGGTTTCGTTTAACTTTTATTCCATCCCCGCGATAACGATTATCCGATACATAACCTCACTTTTTTTTCGTTTATTCCCGAAAAACCCCTCTTTTTTCCGATCCCCGAAAAAAATTAAAAAATAAAAAAAAAATAAAAAATACATCGAGGAACCGAAGTAACTAAATTGTGTTGTATCGTCTTCCGTGATTTCCAGGTGTTCCAGGGACCCTGGCGACCACGTCACGTAGCTTTAGTCTCTACGAGATCGGGCGACTCTTTCCACGCGCAAGAAGACGACGCAATCCACGGGAAAAGTATAAAAAAAAAAAAGAAAAACGTTAAGTGTTTCAAACGCGTTTTAAAATCCCGATAAAAGTGTGATTTTCATTCGCCGAATCGATATATCGATCGTATTTAAATGTGTGTTAAAAAAGTGTTAAAATAACGCGAAAAAAAAAGAAAAAAAAATCGTAAAAAATACACGTAGAAAGAGGGAAAGAGTCGCCGGGACGTGTGAATTATCGGAGTCGGAGGCCAATCTACATTTTTCCCTCCCCCACCAACCCCCGTAAAAGTCTCGTACCCGAGATCTTCGGGGTAAAAGAAAAAAAAAAAAACGGGGAAACAAAACGCCGGAAAACTCGAGAAAAGTCAGAATAAGCCGACGGCTGAACGACGACCTCGAGACGGCCATCCTGAGGGGGTGGTCCCCCGTGGCGTCAACGATACAAGAGAAATATCGGGGACATCGGGGGTTCAAGAGAATTCCGAACGGGAATAACGAGAGACAGGAGAAAGAACGCCGAAGACGTGAGGGAACGAGCGAAGCTGGTGGGGCGCACAGCATCGGCGAGGCGCCGAAAGATGCGAAAAGAAGGATCGCGGAGGGGTTACTTGGGATCTCACGGTACCGCAGGGTCGTACGGTCGATCACGGGGTTCCCGATGATGGCGGCTGCGTCCGATGACGACGACCCTACAGCGATCACAACTTGGGAAGGTCCCGCGGCACCTCACGATTCCGTTCTCGTAACGACCGAAAAATCCCCGAAAAATAAAACGATTCCCTATTTTTCATCGTTCCCAATAATCCCGATCGATCTTTCGACGCTTTTCGCAGCGTTGCATTGGAAAAAACAGTCGGACAATAGCGAAAAATCGAGAAGCACCCGCCGTCTCGAAGTATCGAGATTTTTCACGAATTCCAACAATCGCATTGTCTCGGGAATGTAGAAAAAAAAAAATAATAATAATAATTTTTAAAAATACGAATAAAAGAAGAAAATATACGAAAGAAGACATTAAAAAGCTTTAAATCGACACTGTACTTTGAAATAAGCGATTGTTTTTTTTTTTTTTCTTTTTTTTTTATACCCGCCAAATGATTTTTACAATTATCGCGATAGAGAGAAAAAAATCGAAAGAATTTAAATTTTCGACATCGACGAAAAAAAAAACAAAATATCGTGAATATATTGAAATATAAAAGGGATATATACATATACATATATATATAAAAAACGTTTTTGGTACTCGGGGGATTTTTTTTTTGTCAATTTTTAATTTATTTTCTTCCTTTCCTTTTTCCTTTTCCTTTAAACTGATAAAAATCGTTTTCCGTGTACTGGACGGCCTAACGAGTTATCTTCCGTGGGCCGGAGGTTGTGAGGGCCACCACGGGGGCGGGGGTGGGTCTACCCCTGCTAGTCTTCGTCGTCACTCTCCTGGGGCTGCTGGATTATCGTCGTGCCGGGGCGACGGCGGCCACCGACAACACGTCGTCGTCGTCGTCGTTGCCGTCGTTAGCGCGGTTGACGTTGCCGCCGTCGCCGTCGCGTTATTACAACAATAACGACGTTACGACAGCGACGAGCGGTGAGACCGCTGTGTATAGCGTTTCATCGCGTAGCTCTTACGGGGGCGCATTACCATCGTCCGCGTGGCCATTTATCGCGAACAATCGTCGCGTTAAAGTGATCGCGTTGCCGGAACGCGAAATCGCAAAAGCGGCGCTGCTGTTCGCGAGCGAAACCGACGACGACAAGGTTCGTCGTTCGTTATTTGCACCGAATTTAATTCGACGATCGATCGATCGTGACGAGACGACTTATCGAACGGAGAACATTCGACATCGTGCGCCGCGCTGTCGGCGCCGCGAACGACGACGGCGACGAGGACGACGAAGACGAAGGTTACCTAATTTGGAGGTTAACCCGCGAAGAAAGCGCGAAGCCGCGGAGGAGCGGATAAACATCGTTTATCCGTCGATAGGTCAATCAACAACAATAAAAACGACAATCACGACGATTCGCGAAACAAGAGAGACGAGAGGGGAAACGAACGATTCGGGGATAATAATTGTCGGGAACGGTGAAAAAAGTGGTGTTGGATTATTAACGAGTAAAGTGGCGCTCGTCGGGGACAGAGGTGGCAAGAAGGAGAAAAGGGAAAAAGCGAATATCACGAGAGGCCCATCGTCGGAGACGGCAATAGGGGATAATAACGATAATAATAAAAAAATCGTCGAACGGGAAAGGACGGACGGTGGTTTCGGGGGTTCGATTGCGCCGCGTTGGAACGCCTCGGTTATCGTCGGTAATACCGATATCTCGGGCACAGTGGCGGCGTCGCTCATGGTGGATAATGACGATAAAGTTAGTAACTTTAATAATAATCGCGTTAAGATAAGAAACAATACGAGAAAGTATAGCAATAAGAGATACGGTGGTGTTGACGAGGACGATGACGAATTTGAGGTTACGACGGCCGGAGTTTATGACAAATACGAAGGAACAACGACGATTGGTAAAAGTGTTAGTGACGAGGATGAGGCTTACGGTGCCGACGAAAGTGGTGTTGTAGAGTGGTGGACGACGAGTGAAGTTGCCGGGCCGATGACTGCGCGGTCGTATCCTCAAGGAGAGACGACGGGAGTGCCGACAGGACGCTCGTGGACACCGCCGAGGATACCGGCAGTGGTTAACAGCACGAGAAACAACGAAGGCCCGTTGGAAAGGCGGAGTAATAACGAGGAAAACGCTAACGCGACGAGGGTCAAGGTCACTGCCAGGGAAAAGGACGATAACGAAACTACGGGGAACACGTCGTCGACGCAGTTGCCACCAACGACGCAAGACACCTCTATGGAAGCACGTGAGTCCTTTTTAAACAATTTCGATTTTTTTCGCGTTCAACCTTTCAACAGCACACGCGGGTCTGGGGAGCCGAGTTGTTTCGTGAAAAAACGCGATTAAAAAAAAAATTCATTTCATAAACGTCTTTTTAAGACGTCGTAGCGCAAGGGACAACTATCTTACATCCGGATGTTTTGATTTTGCGTTGCGAAGATGAAAAATTTCGTTTGTCCTAAGAAACAAATGTTTTTTACAAAAAAATCGCGTAAATTAAGGTGAATTTGGAATAAAGAGGGTCGGTGATGAGTTACATCAAAGTTAGCGGTGTGGAATTTTTAGGTTATTCGGAACACGTAAAATTTTCGTGAGTCCCACATTCTAAATCGATTCATCGTGTTTATTCTGCGATATCTATAATGAACCGGCATTTTTTTTATCGGAAAATACACGACGATCCATACTTTTGTTTATATAATATAGTGGTCGGTGATGATTTTTTTTTAAATCATCAAATGAAACACGTTGGCGTCATTTTACGCATTTGTCAAACAAATGTTGACTATAATAATTCCCAATATTCATTTTCTCACGAAATGCGCAAATTCTTCATTACATAACTGATGATTTTTATCCGAAAATCAATACGAATAATTTGGGTCCGAAAAAAAAACATGCGAATGAAAAAACAGACATTTTTACCACAATTTCGCTATTAATAATAGAAATAAAAAACATCGCGACAACGCGTAAATAATTATCTAATATTGCCATGAGATTAATTTCCCGCATCAATTTTTTAGGATTAATTCAAACTGTTGAAAACAGATACGATTGCCGAGCAGAGGAGACCCATTCCTTTAGTACTCCTAACGGAGATATATATTTAAAATTTTTTTTTTTTTTTTCGAAAAAAAAAAAAAAAAAAAGAAACTATTTATGACGCGGCAACATTCAAAGTTCGGTTTTTATAACTTCGACTTTATTTCGACTCTTCCAAAGTTATATCTTATCGTCTTTTTTTTTTTCATTTCCATTTGCACCTCTCGTTCGTCGGGTTTTCGCGATTTCATGATTTCGTCTCTCGTTTACCACTCGCGGAGTCTTTTTGCTCTTTTCGTCGTGTGAAACTGCGCCACCACCAGTGAGGGAGGTGGATAAAGAGGGGGAGATCACTTCTCCTGTTTCTTTTGTCATTCCTTTCCGCGGGCGTGTTTACAGGAATCGCGCGCGCGAGTTTGGGCGGCAGGACCCTCTTCGTGCGAACGTCCAAAGCCATCAATGCTATTTTTAGCTATTTCGGTTGAGGCGACGCCTGCTATCCACCGAAGAACCGACAATCACCTTCCTTCAATCCTTGTCGACCTCCGCTCACCACCTCTCGGACCGTCTCTCCTTCGTATCGCCGCGTTCTTGTCTTCGATACCTTTTAACTTCTTCCTTTTCTTCGACCCGTACGCGTCGCAAGGACGAGAGAGTGACTGGCGCGTTGTGGTTTTGCGTTTCGCGGCTCTAATTTTAAAGAAAAACAGACAAAAAGGAGTATAGAAAGATACGAGAGAATTCCGAAAAAAAAAAAAAAAAATTGCATGTTACGATGCGATGCGGAGGGCTGCAATTCCGATAGCTTCGAAGTATCGACCGGTCCGACTGCCCCGTAAAGATAACCGAAAAGTACGTCATAGATCTCGAAATTCGGGGGCCCCGAGCCGTACGCTTACCGTACTTTAGATTACGATAAGAAAATTATGGGTCCATTTACCATTGAGCTATAGATGCATTTGGTTTAAGTCCGCATCATGATTCGCGGCCTAATTTTCGCATATCAGCGACATTAGCGGAAATTTAAGGCTTACGGACAAATTTCGCTTTAAAATTTTGAAGGAAATTCTTTTTAAGGGTTTTTGCCACCTACTCGCGAATCATTGCAACGTAAATATTGAAAAATTTTATCAAACGGGTAACTAAAATCTTTACGCATTTCGAAGGATTTTGAAATAAACTTTTTTAGGGTACGAAGCAAATAATATTTTGATTAAATTTGATTTTTCAATTTTTTTTTTTCTAATTTTTAAAATAATCGGAACCCATAACTTCACGAAACATTCTGAAAATAAAAAAATAAAATTCCATAAAAATTATCAAATTTTTCAGGATATTGCGAAAAGTTGTTTAAAATCGGAACATATATTCGTTTGAAATCTAATGATCGAAATTTTCAAAAACCGATATAGGATAACATTTTTTCAGTGATTAACCAGTTAAACTAAAGAAAAATTAGAAAAAGAGTCCTCCGATTTTATTTTCTTATATATGTCGAAATTTATGTCGGCAAAATTTTTTTAAAAATACTTTTTTTTTTTTTTTTTCATTTACAACGTATAGAATTTCCATTGACAAAAGTGAAAAATCAAAAATCTAAGATCCTCGTCTCTCGCGTATTGGTTTTTGGAGTTAACGCGTTACGATCGATTTGTCGTAATTCCGAATCTGCGTATGTCGCGCATGTTCGTAAGTTCGAAGTCTCCCCACCCCTATACGCGAAAGGATAAAGCGCGTTTAACCTCCGACCTCTTGTGGATACTATGCCATTGGGATGTCTTACGTGAGCAGAAGATCACGAGAAAAGACGGTTCGCTACCGGGTGTGCGAATGCGGTGGAGTACATCGCGTGCGTGACGCGAGCTTTCATCTCGCACCCCCCGCCCCCTCCTCCCCCCTTCCTTCACACTGTCTTCGCCTTTATTTTCGCACTCTTGAGAAAACTTTTGTCTCGTTTCGTAAGAAAATAAGTCGGAGGCGAAGAGTCGTGAGAAAAACACGAGTTCGTTGTACTCGACTTGTGGGACGGAGATTTTCGTAAACAGCGCAGGAAATTCGCGTATTTGTGAAACAAAATGAACAGAATTTTTTTTTTTGTATCGAAATTTTGCCGAAAGTACCATGTGACGAATCGATCGATCGATTTTTTATGACTTTTGCGATGTGTTCGATGCCAAAATCGAACTCCGCATTGATACGCCGAACGGCTAACTTGGCGGCTAACGTTGTTCCGTACACGTCGCCCCGTCAGCCACCGAGACAGCGCAGAGATACACACGCTGTTGCTGCTCGTCGTGACTCCTCGCATGATTCAGCCGGCTATTTTTTTCGTACACCGGGCTACGAGAACGTCTCGGATCGCTTTGCCAGCTTCGCATCCCCCACTACGCGCGACCGCGTGTACACAATCGTCTATCTTCGCTGACGACATTGTCTAATGCCTCTTCGATGACCAAAGGTTCTTTTTGTCGATTTGGAATCTTTTCACGTTCCCGGCATTTATTTTTTTATTATTCCGAAAGTTAAACTCCCGTTTTTGGACGACGGTTTTGGATCTCGCGGCAAAATCTTTTATGAATTTTTTGTTTTATCCGAAATATATTATAATTACATCGAGAAATAATGTTAAATATATTTTTTACGCGTATATGAAAAATCAATTTTGCATAGCGAATTTTTTGCGACTTTATCGATATTATGATTGTATTTTCGATAAATCGAAATTGAAAATACGACTCACGGAATTTTTTTTTTAAGATAAATTTAAAAAAAAAAAAACATTTCCGGTCTCTCCGTTGCGGATCTTTTCTTTTTCGCAGAAATGGAGTCTTCATATTTAGGCGAATTTTTGAGGATTTGACGCGATTGCAATTAGGAAAAAAATCTGAATTACGCGGATTTCAAAAGAAAAAAAAAAAAAATTTCGAACAAAAACGTTTTTTTTTTTTTTTTTTCGTAAAAGTAACTTTAAATGTATAAATACCTATTTAATAAAACGAAATGAAGTTAGCGGAACGTTTTATTTATTTTTTTTTGAAGAACCCATTGAATTTAATTGGATTGAACAATAGATGCCTTGAGAGGTTATATATGTACGGAAAATAATGAAGTTGCGATGGGTATTTGCGCGTCACCCCGTAGTGTGTGTTTTTCGAGTAGAGATCTGGACGGATCCCAACGAAAGCGCGGGGAGCTCCGTTACCGGGTACGAGCGCGCGGGTCCGAGAGAGGAATGACTAAATGGCCTGACTAACCGGCCGGGCACTTCGAAACTCGGCCCTATTTTCGCCGTTCTCGAGAAAAGAAGTGGCTCCCTCCGTTGCTTGTGCTATTGCTTCTGCCGGTTCTGTTGCCGCTGCTGCTGCTTCTGCTCCACGTGTCGCTAGAATGAGTGAGTCGGAGAGATGAAAAAGAGAAATAGGAAGATACGAATAAGACTAAGAGGAAACGCGAACGCGAAGTAAGAGAGGGATTTTAAGACGGATGGAGGAGCGAGGGTCGCGTATGTTGCGTGCGTGCCGTTTGGCAGGGCGGCCGTTGACATGTGCGAGAATCATCCACGTGCTCTCGAGAATTCTTTTGGCAACGGACCTCGTAGTATCGACAAACAGATCGATAAAAAAAAAAAAAAAAAAAATACACACAAAATATCCGAATGATTGATTTTTTATCCGAAAAATACCTAATAAAATAATAATGCTCAATTTTAAAAAATTCAAAAATCCAAAAAAAAAAAAAAATTTCATAAAAAAAAATTTCGTAAAATTTCCATAAATCGTTAAAATCTGCAATATTCCGGAAAACGATCGTGTCAGCCGCACTGTAAAAGGGTTACAAAAAATCAAACTTAAAAAAAAAAAAAAAATTTGCGATCTTTCGTTCGAAAAATCGTGAAAAGTCGCGTTTCGAATATGAATTCGCGTATCCCCATTGATTCTCGGTACATTAAACAATGTACGGTTCAATGTCCGCCCTTATCATCGTTCGTTCGCGCTGCACCATTTAATTCCGATAAAACTCAGTGTGCGGATATATTTTTCTGAATTTTTTTTTTTCTCGCATTCTCATTGCTTCCTCCTCTCAACCCCTTCGTTTCCCGGCACATACTTGAGTCGCGCGCACGAGCGCATAGGGTGACGCATTCACGATCGCACAGCCCTCGGCTCTTCGAATCTTCCGCTGTTGCTTACCTCAGCGACGGCTCTGCATACGGCAATGCAGTATTTGCACAACGATACCCACCGTCGATTCTCGATTTTCCTCCCTACGCTCGGCGAGCAATCCGAGTTCTCCGAGTCATTGCGCGTTAGATGAGTAGTCTCACGCTATAAAACAAAGGGCTCCGGCCAGAGAGCGCTGGAGAAAAATAAAAGGGCGGAGGGGAGGGGGTGGAAAAAAAAAAAAAAGAGAACGCGAAGAGAACCTTCACGCTGGGGAAAGGTGATGCGGAGAATGGTGAAGAGCGAAAGAAGCGCTCGCGAGCGCTCGGGGAACGAAGAGAAAAGGGTTAATGTCCTTTTGCGTTTACTCCTTGCGTTGCATTGCATGCTACGAGCGGTTCAGTGGATGCACACCGTTCTCTCTATCCTTATTCATCTTCTTCGTCTTATTATTCTTTTACTTGCGCACTCACCATCAGTCTTTCGCTCACTCGGTGTGCCCTCCGCGACCTCGTACACCCATGCGATTCGTATACTTATATTTATTTATATATATATATATATATATATATATATATATATATATATATGTATATATACGTATATATGTGTAGGGATATAGATATATGCTACAGCTGTACCCCATACGTATAATGATCGGTACATACGAAGTACGAAGCCATATATATACTATAATACGTACCACGGAGATATCTTCAACGTATATACTAAAAGTTACTTGCCGTCCCGATGCCGCCACGTTTATTATTCATTCGTGAGTAAAATTTATATACACCATACGACAGACTCCTCCGGACTCTCGTGTACATCGCGTACTTATACATTTCGATTTACGATTCCACGATAGTACTCAACGTTCCTTCGTTCCCTGTTGTCCCTCTTACACTCTCTACTATCGTTTTTTCTCTCCTACGCGGCGCCGTCACGCTTCTTCACCCCCTTATTCTCCAACCAGCCGAACCAGCATCGTCATCAAACAACACGATCGCGCGCCAACCGCATCATCAGCCATTTTTTTTTTTTTTTTTTTTGTTTTCAGGATATTCAAGAAGGTCGATAACCTTCGCGATGCCGAAATATAATTGAATAAACGTGTATCTTAGGGTTCGGAAAAAAAATTTAATTCTATCATTCGTATGACAAAGTCATCGGCGCGAACGCCGGTAAAAGAATAAACCTTTCGGAGTAAAGATCACAAAATCATCGGCTAAAATAACAGATTTTGATGGGTAATTATGCGGCTTACGGAACTTTATGTTAAGAATAGAAAAAAAAAAATAATTACGAAAATTTATTTACCAATGTTTAAGGGATGAAATAATGCGTTTAACTTTTCGGAATCCATGAGAATTCATTTTGACGAATTTTCTGAAAAAAATCAGTTATATCGTTAGCAAAATAAACTGGAAATTTATTGTTTTCCAGTAAAAATAAGAATGGAAAAATGTTTATATATCGTATTTATAGTTATTACTGACATTTAAAAAATCGTATTTATAAAATTTACGATCTTTTATTTTTCACTTATCGTTGTATATCACTCATGCAAATTGACTGAACTTTATGTCCATTTATCTGGGAATTCATATGGGAGTATAAAAAAAAATCTTATTAAATTTTTTTTATAACCTATAAAATTTAAAGGGACAGAAGTAGAAAATTATTTCAGCAACATATATCCTTAACTCATAAACGTTACGATTTTTTTTATGTTACAAATTAAAAAAGCAATGTTTCGCGTCTACTCGGCGAATTTCGTTATTTTGTATTCTGTTTTTTTTTTTATTATTATTATTACTCCATTAATCAATTAGCCCATCGGCGCCCTTTGTGAAGTGATATATTTTTCGTTTGCAATGGAAATCCTGACAACTCCATCACTTTGCATTCGATGGTCGCAATCACTGCAATTTTCGAAAAATATTAATAAATATTGATAAAAAAAAAAATTCACGCCCACGTTTCCGCGATTTCACGTGAAAATTGTGTTCGATTCTGCAGACCGTGACGCTTTAGTTCAATAACCCATTACATTCGTTGCGTTCAAATTTCGATGGGACGGATTTAATAAAAAAAATTAAAATCTGTCCATCAACGTCGCCCATCGAATATTCTATCTACAAAAATCGGATTATCGTTTTTACCGTTTCGGCAAACGAGCAGCAGAATCGGCTAAAATAAGGGCGTAAAAAAAAATCGTCTACTTTGAAAAATTCAAGAAATCAACCAATGATTTTCGATTCGAAAATGATTCCAAGAATTTTTTTTAGCCCGAAATATTGAAATAATCGATTTTTGTTAACTTCGATTTTTTTTATCGATCTGAAAGCTATAAAAACGCGATGCCTATCGTTTAAAATGGTTCACAAGCGAAATATCTCCATCAAAGTCCATATTGCATCGTATAATGTGAAAAAAAAAAAAAAAAAATTCGTTTATTTCATCCCTCAATAGTTGCGCCCGATGTTTAACCTTATTTCGCGAAATGTTCACCAATCGGAATATTGGTGAACATTTCGCGAAATAAGGTTAAACATGCGTTAAAATTTCATGGAGTTTAGCGTATGAAAAAAAAAATCAGTGTACTCCTCCGGCACGTATTTCATTCCCTCTGAAAATGCCGGTTCTCGGGTTTAGAGCTGTCGTTGCTGTTGCTTGGCAAGAGAGTAGTGTAGATCGGGGACAGAGATGGTGCGCGAGAGTACATACAGAGAGTGGATAGGCAAAAGGGTGTACCAGAGAGCTGTATAGGTCAACGAGGAATGCGAGGAGAGCGAAGCGAGAGCTCACTGACGTCGAGAGGAAGGAAGAAAGATGGAAAGGGCGGTGACGAAAGGGAGGAAGAGGGCTCGAGATCTCGCTGGTGAGGGGCGCTAAAGGGCTCAGTCGCCATGGCAACCCCGGCTACGCCGGTTGACTACTGTTAGGGTGCCTCGAGTTTTTTATGACTTGGACGATTGCCGGAGGGGTCGGAACTCTAAAAATCGTTACACAGACCTAGATACTGTGCGCGGTTGTGCCTCACCCTCCCGTTTTTTTTTTTTTTTTTTTTTTCATTTGCAACCCTCCGATTCCGTACTCATGCCGGTGGCGTTGAGATCTCCTTTACCCCTTTTACCGTACTTCTCTCTCAACCACTTCTTTCACTTCTTTACGCTACATACACAGAGCTTCTCTCGATTTATCAAGTCTATACTGGGGTAACGCCCGGTCGAAAGCCCTTTCCGCAAATCAATCTCGTATACACGTACTTTGCGCGCGTACGCGCAGAAACATCGTTTGCAAGTCGAACATTTTCAATTTTTTAAAAAATCTATTATAATAATTTCATCGCTGAAGGGGGTGGAATTATTTCTTAAAAATTATCGTATTTATTTATTTTTTATCAATTTTTTTCGTATTAATCGCCTTTTTTTTATATTATAGAAATAAATTTTATTCGGTGCCAAATTTCACATGAAGACTCTTTATTTATTATATAAAATGTATAAAAATAATAGAAACAACGAGAGTAAAAAAAAAATTTATTTAATTTAAAAAAAAAAAATTCTGTAGCCGAAAGGACAGTTTGTTGGGAGTCACCATTTTTTTATTCTGGTATAAAAAACGATTTTTATTCAGTGCATCTTTGTAAGATGTAGAAATTCATGGTGTTGCTGTTTGTGGAGATTTTTTTTTTCTGGAGCGCGCAACCCTCTCACGAGGGCTGACTATGCCGTCCGAGGATACGGCGCAAAGGGTTTGCGAGGCGCCGTACAGCAAACAGTATTTGCGACCCTCACGCACTCGTCGTCATCAAATCGCGTGGGGGTTGACACAAACGGAGGGCAGATGAAGCCAACGGGTGAAAAGGGTCGATCTACCCCTTTCCTTTCTCTTTTCAAAAAATATATGTATACATATATACGTATATACATATGAATCTATATTTTTTCTCTCTCGAAACTCACCCCTTTTCGCAAAGCTTCTCAGGGGTGTTGCGGGCCGCACTACTGTCGACTGAGTGACGCACAACTTAACCCTTTGACACGTGCAACACTTTGGTATCTTTGCGAAAAAATGACTCTGCAAACCTTTACAATACATCGACGTCTCCATCGAATATAATCAACGAAACGAGTTTAGATTTTTTAAATTCAAACAGAAAAATTAAATAAAAATTAAAAAATATTTTATTATTATATTTTATTAATAAAAATTGATTCACTAATTTTTTTTTATAATTATATATTAATAACTTTTTTTTTTATTATTTCGGAGGGGAAGAGAAAAAAGCCCTTAGTTAAGTCGATATAATTTTTACCAAATTACAGTTTTTTTTTTATTTTTTTTCTTCCGTTCAATTTTTTAAAATAATTTTCATTGTCTCGCAACTCTCGAAAAAGATTGGGTAAAAATTGGTCTATGAATTTGTGGTCTATTGCGATATTCATAGCCTTTTTTAAATACAACCCGGTATCGCCCGACGAAAAGTGAACGCATAAAAATGCAAATTCGAGCCGATCGATTTTTCGGCTCAACGTCATCACCTCTCCATTGGCCGATACGACGGACTGCGACTTGTATTAGATGACGCAAGAAGCTGTAAGAAATAGCGAGAAAGGGAACATAGGATAAGAAGGGGGTGAGGAAAAAAGGGCTTCCGTAGGTACGCGGTACATGTATAGCGATGGGAGGGAAGCGTTGTTCGCAAAGGTGTTCGAAGAACTGTCGTCTCGACGACTCGTTCCACCGACACTAAACGGAACGGACGCTTCGAACGAGTATCGGCAAATCCCTCTGGTCTCGTAGGGTGTTATAGACGCGGCCTCGAGGCAAAAGTCACGAAGCTATATAGGGAGTCGAAGTAGTATTAAGGCGTAGTGCGCGGCCAGTAGAAAAAGTATACAGACGCGCGGCGGTGGATGTACACGGAATGAGATCAGTCAGCGAGACTCTCGTCTTGATTCCCCAGACGGCGGAGATATTTAGTCCGATTATCGTTTTGCCGATACGGATTCCTAGCATACGGACTGACGGAGCTTTTGACCTCGTGAACGTCTGTGTAAGTCAATCCTTACGGAGAGGGCGCACGACGCCGACGCGTGTGGGATGTATATCTCTCCCTCTGTGTTTCGACGACAGACCGCTCGTCGACGCACGTGACGTAGATTGCCGAAAAGAGAAGCGTTTCGCAGAATTTCGGATGAATGCCCCCAACGATGCGTCTCCGCATAGGTCTGTCTGATGCTTATCCCGTTTCACGATCTCCGAAAGGTATAACAATTGCTCTCGAGACGAGACGTTCTACGCGGGGCCTCCGCATTGTCCGCGCAACTCGACGACGATACCGTTATTCGAAACCTAAATATCTTATTGTAATCGGTAACTATACAATATGAACCATAAATATATCGTTATTTCGCTCGGTAAGGCTATCGTACCGATCCCCGAATCGCGAAGACCGATTTTTATTTTTTTTAATTATATAATTTATGACGAACTATTTAGATCGATGGAAATACATTTTTTTAGACGAAAGTCTTTTTGTTTGTGAAATTAAATAAATTTTTTTTTTTTTTCGGAATTTTCGAAAAATACATCGACGATATATGGGAGAAAATGGATTTTTACATCTTTAAGGTGATAAAACCGATGAAAAATTCATAGTATTAATTTGTTTCACATGAGGAAAAAAATCTCAAAATAAAATAAAGAAAAAAAATTTTATAAATTTTGTATCCAATCGAAAACAAATTTTAAACAACAATTTTTCCGATTCTCGCGCACTCAATTTTTTTGACATACATCTTTCATATATTCGACACAAATTTTATTTCGATGCTACACTCGCGGTATATGACGATAGTAGTGATAAACGAGATTTACAAACATTTCGATCGAAATCCCAGCGAATTACCACCAAAAATGATAAATCCGCAAATTACATAAAATTTTTAATTTTTTTTTATTCAATTTAAAAAATAATTTCGGAATCAGTAGGTAAAGAAACGCGTGGTATTTAGACTGCAAGAATTTCGATTACGAATCACCAACAGCCGAAACAGACTTATCCACTCTATAGAATCGAGTGGATTACACACCTGTATTTCAACGCCGTTATTCAAACTCCGTAGACGGTCATTATTATTATTAGACACGTTGTAATTATTCATAGTCTCGCTCCGTGTACCTCGGGGTTCTGACTGCTATACTTGGTACATATATTATAGACCAAGAAACGCCTTCTCTCGGCACTCGCTAGACGGCTGGAAACGATCGATGTTAGCTTTACTTACGTAGGTCGCTATGTTCTTCTATGTACGTCTATATACGTGGAAGTCTGCGTTATGCATGTACGTGTATATCGCGAAAACTGCAGCAGTAAATGCGCCAATGTGTGTGCTGAAATGTAGGACACGAGACGGGCGAGTCCCGCAGTGCTCTCGGCACGCTGGGAATTGTAACGTTGCTACAACGACTCTCTCTCTCTCTCTCTCTAACCACTGTTCGCCCTTCGCCACCCCCTTTAGGCGCGACGCGAACTACCCAGGGGCTCGAACTCTTGTGATGCCTGCCGCTATTCGCCGCTTTCGACGGCCTCTCTCCCCGCATTATTGGGGTAGTCCCGTGTCGTAAAATGACGAACGAAATTCTCGAAAAAATATCGAACGTTTCTTCGCGCGTCTTTCATTCTATTCTTTGATTACGGGGAAAAATCTTTTCGTTGTTCAAATTAAATATAATTGTTCGGGATGCGATTTGCAATAATGTATTACGAGATTTATTGATCTTCTGAACATATCGTACAAATTTTATAATCCTTAAGGAGGGTGCATCGCTCTCCGTATTACCAAAGAGTGCGATTCACGCGAAATTTTGGAGAGAATTTCGACAACTTTCTAATGGAATAGAAATCTAAAAAAAAATCAACCAGACAGAAGGCGCTTAGAAGATTAATTTTCCATAATAATAATTCCGAAAAATTATTAACAATTTAGTAAAAAAATCATCGTTTAACGAATAATTCGGTAATTTAATTTTTTCTTTAGCCGAAATTTATTCGATACGTGAATTCTTGTGAATAAAATTTTTTTTCTTATAATTTTCGAAATTTTCTTTTTGTTTTTTTTTTATTTTTTGTTATGAATTTCATTTTTCAATGAATATGTCATTAAATTTCACGACTAGCAGTACTCAACACGATTTTAATATATATTATAATTTCTTTTTAAGTATTTATTATAATTGGGATTAATCAAAAATTGAATTTTTTTTTTTGTATTTTCTTTTAATTACAACTTTTAATTTACTCGTCAACTGGCTTAGGAGAAAAAAAAAATTTGGATGACGTAAATCATTTCCCGTAAATGATTCGATTCTTCAATAATTCTCAGCATCAATTTTCAAAAACAAATTTCGCCAAAAATTCGTGTCTTTACCACCTAAAAATTACATCAAAACTCAAATAAACTCCGATTTATTCGAACCCAACATTTTATTCTCAGCCCACCCTCAATAATCAATAAAAAACAAAAACATTATTAAAACACGTAAAATTGAAAATCAAACCTCGCAAAATTCTAAAAAAAAAAAAAAAACGAATTAAAAAAAATGTTCGCCGACTCGTAAATCTCGTAAAAAGTACCCGAAAAACGATGAATCCTGAAGCAAAACGCTGAAATTGAAGTAAACATTGCCTTATTAAATTATTGAACGATTTGCGGGGTTCATTGCGTCACGTGTTCTGACGATATCGACATGCATCGAAGCGGGTATTGAGTAGGTGGAGTAACCGAGCGATGAAAGCGAAGTGGAGAATCGTGCGTTTATAGCCTACCGATAGATATGCGTGTGTCTGTGTGTGTAGATATGTATATAGAGAGGTCGTTATGGTACATAGAAGAGGGATGAGGGCGTTGAACAGGAGGGTATGTATGGAGGTACAGAGGACGGTTGTGGTGAGAGAAAAGGGGGTGGAAGAGGGCGAAGAGGGAGGGGGGCGGCATTGCCGAGGGCGAGAGAACGGGGTAGGCACAGGGTGAGTTGGATGTACGCAGAGGGAAATGGTGCCAAGTGCACGTTGGTATACTGGGGCATCGACCAGCGGTAGCAGTAGTAGCAGCCACCGGGTGGTGCGTCATCGTGCGCACCACTTGCTCGACCGATACTCGCGAAATTTCCTTTCCAAATCGAGCGCATGTCCAACTGAACGTTTAACGTACCGCGGGACAGACTTGTGGCGCGTCATGCGTGTAGAAATACGCAGCAAAATATTCAGCGTATAAGCGTCGTATGTTTATTTATGTACAACGATACATGAAGGTACAGGATAAGTCTAAAGCGCGTAACTCCCGAAGGGGTCGCAGGTCGCACACACGCTATCGGGTCATTGAACTTTCAAGATTCTTACGTGAATTAAATATCCCCTAAAACAGAGTTTTTGCATGTGAATGAAGAAAAAAAAGAAGGAATAATATAGTTTTCTAAAAATAGTATATATAAGATACCGATCGTAATTCCGCGCTTTTGGAGCAAAAGTGGAATTAAAATAAAATCGTCTGCCGAGAGGAGTTCGGGGTGAAAAAAAATAAAAGTACCAAAGTTTCGGGCGATTCATGGACGTGAATATATATATCGATTGCTGGGAAACAGAACGGCGCATTTAACGGAGTTTTTTAATACATCGCGCAGTTGCGCGATGCGCCTTTCTGGTTCATAGCAGTCGACTGTACTGTATTGGAGAAAAGACTCGCGCGTCTGCCAAACTTCGGGAACTACGGGGCATAACTTTTAAAACACGCGGAATTCCAGTCGCGACACACGCCGGAGAGAGGATTTCTTTGCACGTTCATCGGGAAGAGTTCTCAAATCAAAAACGAAATTCTTGGCAAAGAGCTCGAGCGGCACTCGAGAGCCGCGGAAACGCCGGGGCTACAGCGGCTACAATATATACCTATATCAGCGTTATACGGAATGTGTGTAATATGTATATACATGTGAGTGTTATATACTTTTAACCATCGTATAGGTATACCGATGCGAAACGTAGGAATTTATAAAAATAACTATCACGGGAATGCGTGACATAAGTGTACATATTTTTAGAGACGAAACCCCCGATGGCGACGAGTGATAAAAAAAAAAAGGATGAATTTTACGGCTGTCGTTTTTTTTTTTTCACTTGTCTCGGCATGAAAAATTTGTGGCTAATTGAAATTTTTATTATTTTTTTACACCAACGAGTTATCGCGTTGTTGGATATCACCTATACGCAGGCGATACGCCTCGTTGAATTTATCGAGAAAATCATTACGACACTACGCGGAAAAACAAAATGACGAGTTGAAAGAATTAATCGTAAATTACAAGATTCGTAACATGTTAAAAATAAAAATATATGATATAAAAAAACCGAAGGAATATAATGTAATTAATGATGTAATCACTTGAATAAAAGAATATTATAAAAAAAAAAAATACGTTAATAAATATGCGAAACTACTATACTGAATCACCGAATATATACACGTAGAATTCTCACTATATACTCGGAGTCATCGATAAATCATCAAGTAGTTTCAATAAATTCAGCGAATTGAAAAGAATTTTTCGCAAAGTTGTTTTCGCGGCTCATTTATCCCTTTCGGTAATCTTACGCGCGATCGTTGGTACTCGTGATTGCAACGGAGCAATAAATGGCATACAATTAATAAATAATTAATAAATAATACGCTCAAAATCGATTTTTACCGATGGAATTTTTCTCCGTTACATATTCAAACAATACCATCATTTTTTTTTTTTTTTTTTTTTTTTTCGGGCGTAAAAAGTCGCTTTTATTTTTATCCACGAATTCAATAGCGGCAATTCGTTGAACTCAATCTATCGGTGTCAATTACAAAACGGAAAATAATTACATCGAAGTGCGGAGGTTACTTTGGAGTACAAAGTACGAAACGCACGTAGGCTGACGTCAAATATGCCGCGCGGTGTGTCGCCGCCGCGCGACTAGTCATAACGCGCGAGTAATTCACGCACTCTATGCGTGCGCTCTCTACGCTCGTTGGCGTAAATGCGCGTGTAATGCTTGGGTCAAAGCATCGGAGAGAGAACGAGAGAGAGAGAGAGAGAGAGAGAGAGTGAGGGAAAGAGACAGAGAAAGAGAGAAATTCTCGTAGAGTCGTTTCGTTTGGCATCAAGGCGCGTGCGCGACTAAAATGCCTATCCGACCGCGTATGCGCGCATACGTATAGAACTGTGTGTATACGTCTCCTCGGTTGTCTGTCTAGCATGCGTCTGGCTCGGCGAGATCCTTGAATGAACGACTATTTTTAAAGGGTTCAACGGATAAACTACGACGGTGCCAGAGAGCTGAGTGCCGGAGTATAGTACCAACCGTCGAGAAAGCGCGATTGCCGACGGGTAGGGGGAGGGTAACGCGATGGAATTTGGCAGAGAGCTCGAGAGCGCACGGAGCTGTGATTGCTTTCGCCAAATCCTTCGTCATCGAACGCCTGGAAGATTTCTTTTTTTTTTCTAACTGAACTATCAAATTCCTCAAATAAACCGATAGATTCTTTACGCCGTATTCTCGAGAAGCTTCGCATCGAACTTCGATAATCTCGCGCTTCGGATTATTTCTGCACTGCGATCATCATTTTGACATTGCAGTCGGACTTCGCTACCGATGGCTCTTACATTTTACCGATTTCTTTCGTTCACCTCTTTTTTTTTCATCGATTTATCCTCACAATTTGCATTAATTAACTTTACTTCATTACTTATAGTATTTTTCTTTTTCGAAAAAAAAAAAAAAAAAAAAAATGTATACCTGAATTTCGTGCAAAGTAAAAGGGAAATCGGCTTAAAAAATTCCTTCTTTACGTAATAAAAAAGTATTTTTGACGAATACAGTAATAATAATAATAATATCGGAAGTACATGAATGATATTGATAATAACAATTTACAGATTTTTTTTTTTTTTTTCGATGTTTAAAAGGTAACTTTGCAATATAAAAAGATTTATCCGTCAGATTTCAGAGAACTCGTTTCTCTCAATTATACTCTCGATGTGACTTTTATACACGAGGAGCGACAAACACTGAAAAAAAATTAGTAACACTACGATTAGGCGCCGTTTCCTGTTTCATCTTCGTGTAGTTTTCTACTTCCGCATAGTGTACACGTCGTACTCTGTACTCATGTTCCGCACAGCCGTACTATCACTTACCACTACACGAGCCGATCTCTCTAACACTGAGTTTCCCATCGTGCGACGCGGTATAAAGCGCATTTGATAAATCGCCATTATACGCGGTGCAGCAGTAGCGTTGTCTGTTGTCGATGCAGCGTAGCGGAGAGGTCTCTCCCGCGTCCAGCAAACGGAAGGCTGCAATATGCTCTCGTAATTTAGCGTTCGTTGCGAACCCATCGACTGGCTTCTCGCGCGCTGAAACGACGAACGAGAGGCTTGAATGCCTGGCGTACACGAGGTATGTACCCCTGCTGTGCGTACGCTGGTACTCCGTTTAGCTGCCGCGGCGCTTTCGCAGTAGAAAAGTCCCTACCGGATCAGACGTCGTTGAATCGGACGAAAGAGATTTCTCTTCTTCGTCATTATCGATTCGATGTTTCCGTATAAACATTTCTTGACTCTTCGCCCCGTGAATTTAGATACTATTAAGGGATTTTTTTAAAGGGGATTATGTTGCTTTCGTGAAAATACGATGAAAGTACGAATAGATATGAAGTTTCGAAAGAATGGACACAATTTTTTTTTTTCGCAAATTTGTTAAAAGGGCAAAAGGACTAATTATCCTTTTTATGAAACCTCTTATCAAAATACGTATTTCGTCAAACAATTTTTTTATTCCCAACAAAACCTCACAAAAAAGACTCCAAATAAAAAAAAAAACCATTTCTACTTTCGTAAAAAAAAAAAGAAAATATCCACCTATATTTTCAAAAAAATTTCATAATTTCCCCAAAAAAAAGGTATCAAATTTTTTTTTTTTATTTTTCGCAATTTTTTCGTTTTTTTTTTACCTCACAAATCGTCATCATAGCTCTCGCAATTGATTCTCATTGGCGTTTGCGAGTTACTCAATCGAGGCGTTTGCGTGTCGGCGGTAACTCGCAAACCCGATGAATTGTATGATATAGATATACATATATCTGCGTATATATCGCGGCATGTTGAGAGAGAGGTGTGAAGAGAAGGAACGAGGAGTGAGAGACATACATACATATATATACGCGTTGGGTATGACGAGTTAGGGAGTCAGAGGAGAATTGCATGCACGCCCAAGAGAGTTGAACCGAAAGCATCCGCGTTTACCCACGCAATAGCAGCAGCCAGCAGCTTCTCTCGTCGGGCCGCATGCGCACGTTGCATGGACCTTGAGCCACTATTACCGGCTGTTTATGCTGTGATGTAATCGTATCCTAGTCTGTCCCGGCAAATCGGCACGACTAGGCTGCACCTAGACGCCGAGAATGAGAATGAGCGTTCGCTTCTCTGTGTCTGTGTAGTCTCTCCGCTCCTCTCCGCTCCTCTGCGCTGTATGGACGTTTGTCGCATGCAGCGAGGAGGAGATGCCTTCGAGGATAGCCCTCTCGCACCCCTCTTCTTCCCCTTAAGCTTGTGTAAGAGTGACCGAGACGCCGAGGAAAAAGAGAGTCGCACCGGAGGCCAAGAGTCGTAAATAATACTCGTATACTCCTCGCGTGTGCTAAGGTGCATTGAAATAATTTATGATCAGCCCGGTTCGCCCATGTCGACGAGAGAGAGAAAGAGAGAGAGATAGAGAGCGGCTCCTCGGCTATCGAGGCAACGGAGTAGAGACCAAGAGAACGAGCGAACGATAGAATATGTAGGAAGCGAGAAGAGAACAAGCGGCTAACGCGCTTCAGACCGTTTTCTCGCCCACACATTCGCTCCGGTAACACACGAGAGAAGTTGTATCGCACTCCGTAACGGATGAGAAGACCAGTAAAATTGAGCGAACATTGCAGTTTTCATGGGAATGAAAAATTATTAAGACATTGCGCATGAATGTTGGCGTCTTTTTTTTTTTCGGGATTTTTTTTTTTCGTATTTATGTGGAGGAGATTTTGTACGATACGGTTGAAAACATCGCGAGACATCGAGGCGAAATCGCTAGGGGAACCCCCGAGATACGTGTAGTGGATAACGCATTTGTGAATTTCGAACGACCGTAGGACACGAGACGAAGTACTCGCGTACCGCGGAGTCGAGTACCGATCGTTGCAAGCGAACGAATATGTTTGCTGCCGCGATATGTACCTTTATTTTTATTTTTATATATGTATATAGATCCGTGGATTGTATAGAAGTCGTCAGACTCGAATGCGATGCTCAGAGAACGCAATTGCCCCCACCTGCCCCCCCCCCCCCTCCCTCCCTCCCTCCCTCTCCCCCGCCCTCTCGGCTACAGAGCACTGAGGTGAACGTACTCGCAAGATTCGTGCGACATTGTGCTCGCAGCGTTTGGAAACGTCGCCGACGACGTTGGAAGAGAAATGACGAAGGAGGAAGAAGAAACTGAAGTCTGCAGTATCGCGATCGTTGAGACGTCGAGACGACTTTTTCGCACTTTGCTTCCATGATTTCGAATATAATTAAAAAACTAAATAAAATGAAAAAATAAAATGAATACCGCGATAATTATCGTATTTTCGTAATTTTTTTTTCGATTTTTTCCTTTTTCAAGCAGCAAATTGGATTTTTTTGAAAACGGAAAATACATCGAAAAAATAAGGTTTTGACGAAATTAAAATTAATTGATAGGGGTACACAGGCGATGTTCTGATAAAATAAAAATTTTTAAGAATTTTTCATTATACTTCGCAGCAATTTGTCACAAGTGCTTCGAAATTAGATGAAAACATAACCTCCTTCGTTATTTACGAAAATTTCGCGAGTAAAAAAAATGTTCGTAAAGTCCCCACCAATCGCATCTCTTAATGTGAATCGTAACTTCGCGTTAACAAACGAGAAACGAAGTAAAACAGTGTCTCCGTTTTTTTGTTATCTCCGCGTCGATTGGGCTGAAGTTACATTCGCGAAAGACGATTAATACACTCGCGAAAGTGCGAAATGGCTTCGGTTTTTGTAATATGTTATACGCGAGTAAAAGTGATACACGACGAGATGAGGAGCAAAGCTTTTGGTACATATACTGCTCTCGTATTTCTTGTTCCTCGATGTATATACACTATATATATATACCCGTCTTTGTGTAATGACTGAAATAAATAATACAACTCGCTAACCCGAGAGATCTCTCTCGCTATCATTACGCTCTCTTTCTCGATTTACCTAATTGGCGAAAGCAGCGCGTCTAAACTCCTTCGCGGTTAACTCCACGAGGTTTGTTCGCATCCAGTCAGATAGTCGTATATTTCAAAGATTCGCTAAGAGTGTCATCGTTCCTTCGTCGGGTGCGTGCGGAAAGCAAAGGGGTTGGTTGCTCCGCTTTATGCATTGCACAGACCGCCGAGGCATCCATATCTTTCCGACAGTAGGCTCTTTGAACGCTACTTACGACTTGACACAGAAAGCTTTACAAAGTTGCGTCGAGCCCCTCTCTGCCTCTCGCGCGCACCACCCGCGAATGGTAGCGCCTCGCTAATCTCGCAAATAGGCTTACCGACACAGTACCTCGCGCGCGGATTGTACGTACGTACTGCACTCGTAGTTACGACGATATATACACCATCTATGTACGGACAGACGGGTAACCGAGGAGAAACCCAACGCAAACGAACCGTTCCTCGCCACGTCCAATTACTCCTGTGTAGCAAAGCTTACTACGTTAGTCCGTTGCATATTATAATAGCATTGCACTCCCGACTACTACCAGTCGCATTCAATTCCCGGACGCGAAACTCACGTGAACCTATTCATCAACCGACTTTGTATGACTCTTTGCTGTAAACCGTCTCGCGTTTCGAAATACCGCGGACCCACCCCCGTCCCTTGTGGTTAAATAGTTCGTTTAAAACGTTTTGGGAACTTTATGTTCATTTTTTTTTTTTTTTTTTTTTTTTTTTTTTTTTTTCCTTAAGATATCACCGACGCGCTTTTGCCAGCGGGCTGTAAGCACTGTCGCGCATTCTTGTTGCGTTGAGGATGTATGTACTTGCGACATCGTCAGACACAGTAAAATTAATAGTATTCAATTCTTAACACACTTTCGTAATTTTTCTTTTTTTTTTTTTTTTTTTTTTTTTTACGAGAGAATATTGTACGGTTGGCAATTATATATTGCGACGTCGGGGAAAATGTAGGCAATGCCACGAATGCAGAGACCAAGTAGGTGTTTCGCAATAGCAGCGCATTTCTAGTCCGCGCGGAGGATGTTTTGGAGAGCGTTTACCCAGAAAAAAAATTGTAGTTGCAACCGCAGATTTGCAATTAAATAGGGTGATAGTTAGTTATTTTTGTAATTGAGGGTACTGAATTGTTTATATTCGATATAACTGTATAAAGCGGGTCACAGAAGTAAATTTATTTAGTCCGCGGAATTTTTTATTTTTTTTTCTTTTTTGGTTTTTATTTCATGAAAAAAAGAAATGGACGCCGAGAAAAAAGAAGAAATCGAGAATATGCGTACTTCCACGTTGATTTTTGTTTTTTTTTACGAAGTCTCCTCACTTTAATAGTACCGCTGATAAACGTATTCCAATAACTGATAATCGATAACATCGCGTAAAATATCTAAATGCGGCAAATACACGGCGAAAGTTGAGAATATATTTTTATTTTATTCATTATACTCGATGAGTGAATGGAATACGATAAATATAGTTTTTTTTTTTTTTTTTTTTTTTTTTACTGGAGAATATATTGCCAGTCGAGAGACTGAAATTTCATTCCGGATTGCGTTCGAATAGGTAAAAGTCTGCGGCTTACGGTCTTTCCTCAGACGAGAGGCTCCCGTTGCTTCGCTACAGCCGCGAGACAATAATTTTAACTGAGCATATAATGGCTCTCGGACCGTTTCGAAAGGCGAGACGAGGTCAAAGTCTTGCATCGAGTGCGATTTTGTAAACGTAGAGTCATATAGAGAGAGAGAAAGAGAAAGAGGTCCTTGTCGGCGCGCGGGGGCCGTCTGTGTCGCTTTCGGGAACTCCCGATCGCCGTCGAGTTCAAGAGGCCTTCGAACTTCCCGGTTAAGGAAAAAAAAAAAAAAAAAAATTTGCGATATTTATTTGGCGCGAGAGACGAGGACGAGAGACTCGTAATACAACCACCGCAACGCTCGGGCCGTCCATCCGCGTCTGGTTCGTTGGCCCGTCCATTGTTGTAAGGTACCGCGAACCAAACAGACCGCGCAACAAAACATCGCGATGTTCTCTCGTCCATTCGGCGACACAAAGGTCATACACTCGAAGTCAATGGCACACTTATCGCGAGATTTGCGATGCGCGCAGGTAGCTACGTACATCGCGCAGCTTGGCGTATCATTGCGCATAACTTCCGTTCGCGATGAAAAGTCGTCTTTATCGAGTTGCGAGGCATTTCGAAAAAAACGACGTCAGCAAAACGATTTTCTCGTGAAACGAACGAAAATTTGCGAAACCATAAGTTCCGATGCTATATATAGCCACTTGTATCGAAGAAATACGATATTACGAAAAAAAATTCTATGAGAAAAAAAAAAAAAAAATTTCGTTCCCAAGCGATCGAATCTCTTCGCCATTTCGTGCGCCTTTCTCCGCGATGTTCTTCTTCGTCGTCTCCTATTTCTAAAATGTCACATCGCATTGTTATCTCGTTGTACCAACAATCGATTGAGAGAGTGAAAGCGATGCTGTAAGTATCAGTGGGACACGGAGGCTCTGCATATCGAAGGCCGCGAGAATTTTTTCAATCGTTTTCGCCGTCATTCGGTTACGCAAACTTGTGTACTCAATCGTTTATTTGCATTTTCAAATAAACTTCAACGAGAATTTTCTCCGCGCGTTACAGAGACCGTCTGTTCGGTTCAGTTTGCTCGTTTCTCGTATCGGCCGCTGCGGCTTACTACGAAATCCGTAATACTCTCGCGTAATATCATCGACACGCCCCCAACGCCGCACACACACACCGATAATCAATGACCGGAAATAAAGCTGATAAGTCAATCACATTAAACGGAGCACCTGAGACCCGCAGCGTTCGAAGTTTATTTATACACAGAATTCATACGCGTATATCATACTTCCCGCATTCGGATCTATTTACCTTGAATGAGTGGAATTCATTAAGTTTAAACCGAATTATGATAATTAATCATTTTAATCGCAATTAAATACCAATTACTCTTGAGATTTCGATTTTTATTATTATTATTTTTTTTTTTTTAAATTTTAATATCGCGTCTGTGGATAAATCAGGAGATCGAAAAAGAAAGGAGCGGCTTTTAGAACCGACAATCCTTGACGAGACGTCGACGTGAGCATTGAACAATAGAGCGCAGGATTCACCGAGATAAATCGAGCGTAGATATGTCATCGAAGCGTAGGAATAATAACGGGTCGTGTATATACCGTACCGCGTCGATTCGCTTCGCGATTATTACGGGCCGCATCTTTGCACTCCTTTTGTTCTTTTTTTTTTAGTAGCGCTCATTATTTGGAGCAAAGTGTAGTGAAAAAAAAGCCTCTGTTTATCGAACGATCGGGAAATATGAAATTGAAAAGGTAGTCTCTGCAGAAAATACGAGGCTAGTCGAATCCATTTTTTTTTTTCGAAATTTTCGGAATCGAATTTTTCTTTTTTCGAAATTTTTGATATCGAATTTCGAATTTTTTTTTCGAAATTTTGGAAATCATATTTCGATTTTTCTTTTTTGCGAAATTTTAGAAATCGAATTTCGATTTTTCTTTTTTGCGAAATTTTGGAAATTGAATCTCGATTTTTTTTTTTTTTCGAAATTTTCGAAATCGAATTTCGATTTTTTTTTTTTTCGAAATTTTAGCAATCGAATTTTGAATTTTTTTCGTAGAATATGATGTTAGTTTTTTTTTTCTCGGCGAAATATGGACAATAAAATTTTCATGAACTTCTATCGAGTGATTGGAGGAGTGGAGGGGGAAACGCGATTCTTAGTTCTTGGAGAACGGTTAAAAGGTTAATAGTTTGTGTTGTTTTTAATTCCTCGTGACTGATGCACATCGTTCGGAATTCAGGCGAAGGCCGCACGTGCAGCGCACAAGTCAGCGATGCGAAATGTCAATGTTAAATCGTCGGGTATTTTAAAGTTCGGTGCGGTTTGTTGTAAAGAATCGAGGATAATACACGAGAGAATTCCACATGGCGAGGAAAGGGAGGGGAGGGGTGGAAGAGGAGGACAAACAAGGATGGAGCATAATAAACGTCGGGACTTTGGGCGTCCTTGGTCCGTTAGTCTCTTGAGGCCGTAGCGGCGTGAGTCTCGCGGGTGAAATCAGCGGCGCGTGCAGCCGGAACACACGAGGTTTCGGTATAAAGAGTAGAGTAGGAGATGGTTATATATTTCCTTCTCTATATACTTCGCACCAAGTCTCGTGCGAAGGCCGAGGCGTCGGCGGTAGTGTGGCGTCTCGAGAATTAACGGGACGTAACTGAGATCGATTAGTCGCGATCTCGTTCGCTCGGAAGGCACTCTTCCGAGGCCCACCGCGACTTCACGAGAAGTGGCGTTCTCGTTATGCGTGCGTAATTATGATTATTATTGTGATTATGGGGATGAAGAACACGAGTTTTCAAAATACGCTAACCTCCCGGAACATCCGATTATTTTTCAATTATTACATTGTTTTAGGCGGAGAGAGAGAGAGAGAGAGAAAAAAAAATTTTGAAAAATGATTTTAAAGTATCGGCGGCGGCGCGGAGTTTTGGGGAAATCAAAATGGCTGCTAGAAAAAAAGTTTTGCAATTAATGATTTAAGATTTGTACTATAAAAAATGGGAAATTTAATATACTGGTAAATAAAAAATGTACAATTCTCGTAAATTAATCGGAAATAAAAATTTTCTAACCTATAAATTTATAATACATTTTAAAATTTCATCACACAATTATTTTAAGTTCATTACACGATTCGTACGTAAAAGAGTCCGATGCCGGTATTCGAAGTAATTTTGTCTGTTCAAAATTTAACTACCAATGTCAATTTTTTTTAGTTTTTTCCCAAAAACTTGCGATTGTTAAAAGTTGAATTGAGAGAAAATAAAATCCGATAACTTTAAAAAGAATAAGTTACGTAGCGTAACTCGTAAAAGTAACAAAACTCTTTTAGGTTATGACGCGATCTGTAAAAACGCGATAAAAATCCTGCGTTCTGTGAAAACCGGTACTCGAAATCTCGAGTTTTTGGAGCATCGAGAGAGGATCGTAGATACGCGAACTTATTTCGTGATCTGAGGAAATTGGAGTCGCCATGAGACCAACAAAAGACGCGAAATAAAGATAAAAAGGACGGGAAATTCGAGATACAGAAAGATAGAATATCTGTTGGAATTCTCGGAGGTTCCTGGAAAATCGCATTTTCTTTGGATTTTTATCCGACACTGTAACACTATGTAATATATATACACATATGTACACATATAGATATATATATACGTATACAGAATGGTTTGTTGCGGAGTAGTAGAACACTGTGCACTCGTTGCGCCATCGTACAATTTGCACTTTCCAAAATTGCTATGTGGGTCACCGCGGAAAAAAAGAGCTCATTGCATCGCGAACCAGTTAGAAACTATACGAGGACGTTAGCAGTACTCTTGTATCTTTGGGGATACAGGCGAAGTAGCGCCGGGATGTCTGGCGTCGCGACGGCCCGGAGCCTCAGCTTCTCTATCGCCCACCGGAGTCGAGAATTACGAGATTCTTTCTCCAAAGCCTCTCTTTTATTTCTATTTTCGACGAAAAATTCTTGGCATAAAGCCGGATAAGTGCTTTCACTGCACTTTACAATGGAGCCAAAAGGAAAATAAGGCAAACAAACGAGCGCGGAAAACCGAATGCAACGAAACGGAAATTCGTTACATCGTATGATGAAAAATGCATAACGTCAACCGATACGAAATGCAATGATAAATGATTTTGTCGATACTTTTTATCTTCATTATTCATCGATCATTGATCGATTTATTAATTTTTTTTGATACATCGAGAATTTTTTTTGAATTATTCAAATTTTTTACTTTTGGATACAAAATTTGAATGGGTAATTTTTAATAATTTCAAATTTTCAAAATTCCAATTTTTTTTTTGTTAAAAGAACGCATCGCAAACTTAATTTTACAATATTCGTTAAAAAATGTAAAAAATTTAGCAAAATAAATAGATCCCGTGATATACCGGATTTGAAATGAAAAAAAAAAAAAAAGAATTTTTTCGCTTTAAATAGCAGATTACGCGATTTTCTATTAAATAAATTCATAATCCCAACGATCCGATTCACGTAGAATTTTATTTGACACGACCGCCGGAGTGTTGTATGGAAAATGGAGGCGAAACATTGCACATCGATTTATCCGATCGATCATCGAAGATACCAAAAGACATTCATAAATTTAAAATATACTTCGCAAGAAAGAAAATAATTATTCCACTCAGTGCTCGCGTTCGATTTTTTTTAGTTTCTCAAGTATTTATCATGGTGAAAAAACGCGTTTAATTCAATTTTCATGACTCTGACCTCATTTCACCTGTTTAATAATTAGCGCGCGTAATAATTAATATTTCTTGAGTTCAGTTACGATAGCACGAGGGGTCAAATTGACAAAAAAAAATCCCTAAACTACCCTCGAAAATTACACTCGATTACGTCATTTTTTTTTTTTTTTTTTCTGTTTACCAAAATAGTTGAGACATTGAATTATTCGAAGATCGCGAGGACGAGTGAGTGATTTTCTCGGTATGCGTGACAGAGAGTAGCAAATTCAGGGATTCTCCCGTTCGCGTGATGGTCGATGCGTGTATGTCTCCAGGGCTTTCGTTCGTTTTCTCGCGAATTCGTGAATTCGCGACGGCGCCACGAAGCCGCGATACTAAGTGTACATTTCGCTTGTAGCGAGCGAACGCGCGAGAGAGAGTCTGCTCCCGGGACGGACACGTGTTTGACCCGCGAGTTGCCTTTGGCTGGTGCGCATGACACAGAGCCACCCGGACAGGGCGAAAGGGCGGGGTGACTCGAGCCGCCACTCTCGTCACTGGTTTTGCTGCTCTCTCAGCCCAAATAAAAACCGGATTTCGTCCGAAGAGAATTTTTTACTCGATACATCCGAAGTTATCTTCAAATTCTACTTAAACAACTGAGCGATCGAAGTCTTATCATAAAAAAAATAGAAAAGTTAATTTTGCCGGAAAAAAAAAAAAATTATTATTATTATTATGATTTTAATTATTATCACAGATTTGTTATTACAATAAAATTAACAAATTGTACAATCGCAAAAAAAAAATAAAAATGACTGCAACAATAGCCATATACATTCCTCCTGTCTGTACGTTTAAATGTCTCGATTTCTCGTATGTCTGATGGATTTCCGGCAGAGTAACTTCGTCGCAATTGCGCGATGTTTATAATTAATTGAACAGCACTTCTTCGAGTCCCGACGCTATTAGATACGACGAATAATCAAATTAATGATGGAGAGCGTTAAAATAGATTAAACTTAGAAGGGAAATAAGTATTTTGAATGATAATTTTACTTTTTTTGATTTTTAATTCGAAAAATTCAGAGGCGAACATTTTTTTTTAATTGTATTTTATTAAGATTTATTTTTTATTACTATTGAAATTAAATTGATTTTCTTTTAATTTCCGTATCAATCGATTCCAAAAAAATCGGAATACCGATTTTTTACCGATTGAGTTTTCGATTTCACGTCGCGCATCACCTTTCATCAAATTTTCGCCGAATTCACCCGAACACGACCCGCGCAAGATGTTTCAGTGACCCTTCGACTGCTCTTATAGCGCGTTGCTAATTGCTCGTTCGGCGATTTCACGAGAATGTACAGCGAGATGACCGGACGACGATAAGTTAATCGAAACGGATTTAGCGTGAAAAAGCGCGCACACGCATCGCTCGCTTTCACGCTCGCCGAATTTCGGTCGCGCGTGCTGAGAGATCGCCGGCGACACGCGCGTCGAAAACTCACCTCTCGGCACGAAGCTGCGTATGAAAAAAAAAAAAAAAAAGTAAAAAACGAAGCAAACGCGAATTCCATTGGAAACACACGAGAATCGCGGTGTCGCGAGCGAACGGGAGCGCGACCTCGAAATAGGCGTGAGCGGCAATTAAATTATACAACTTCGGACTGACGGCTGACATAAATCTTACGAGAAATGGAATAAACGGGAATATACCTATATAAAATCTTTCGAATAGTCTCGCCGTTGGTGTCGCGCGATTTTGTTTCATTCGGAACATTACGTTCTCGTTACGCGCCTCAGCAATGCACACGAAGATTATAATAGTAACGTAACTAATGGCTAAAATTATATATAGTCATTAAAATTTAAGGCTTTCGTCATACAAGAATTTCTCGTATTAGTATCAATGATAAGCAGCGCTAAGTGTGTTCGAAGGCATTTCTCGGTCAATGTCATCGCGCAAATACATCGATTTTTTTTTTTTCGTATTTTTCAAGTAATTAATGAATATCGAATAATTAATAACCCTTTTCATTGAAATTTTTTTTTTTAATCTTTCAACACCTCGTAACTTTTTCACGCACCATAATAAATGATATTATCATTATTCGGTCTGATAATTTATTAATTATCAGACCCAAATCGAGTTTCGTTTCGGAGTTTCTATCCGTCGATACGATAAGTCCCGACGATTGCGAGATTTTTCTCTAATTTCGTATCCTCGTCATCGACGTCGTCGTCGTCTGCGGACCGTTCAGCTGCATGTCCTGCAGCTATAAACGATGTGAACGACGACGACGACGACGAGGCATGAGTGTAAGTGCAGTCCGAGAGCGTTATACATGGGGGAGAAGCGTATATGTAATAAGAAGCGCAAGGATAACGATAGAGAAAAGAAAGAACCGAAGGGAGCGAAGGAGACGACGAAATAATAAGAGAAACATCGTCGTCTGTATGTATAGCTATATATATCGATATATATATGTTATATACATACATATCGTTCATATAATATATTATATCCTATATATATGTATATACGGATGTATAGTAAGGTCGGTTGCAGTGCACGCGGGCCCTCTGCATGTCGGGGTTTGGGCCCCGTCCGTCGCGTGTTTTTGCCCCCCGTCTGGTCCCCACCGTGGATCATCTTTTTTTGTCTGAGTGCTGCACTGCATGCGCGTGCGGCAAACACACTTCCCCTTTCCCTTCACCCCACCTATCTTTCTCTTTTCGTCTTTTACTCTCCTTCGCTTTCTTTCTTATTCTCGACGGCCTTCCTTCGCGGTCATCCGTACACATGCACGTGCGCTCATCGCACTCTATGCCCTTCTCCGGTCCTTCGGTCTCTTTCTTTATTCACCTCGTTTCTGCACCCGCCCTTACGGTGTTATCCTTCTTAAGGTACATTCACAATCAAAGCTATTCGCAAACGAAAAAAGAAAAAAAAAAAAAAATTCACGAAAAATCGATAAATATCGAAAATTTATCGTCATCGGGCTCTTCGATAATTTCGAGAATTTTTTTATCGGAATATTAAATAATTAAAAAAATATGAATCGTAAACTAGAAAATCATAATTTTATGATAAAAAAACGGACAAAGTTCTCTTTTTTTTTTTACGAATCGATGTTTTTGATGCTTTCAAATTATGAAATTGGGTTTTTTTTTTCGTTATTCATAGGGATAGAATAACTATAAAAATTCGGAACTTTCGAATTCAAGAGTGTCGACGATAAAAAATAATTTTTTGGTAAAGCGTTTGAGAATAAATAATTTACGTAATAATGGAAATTGGTGGATCCGAAATCATTTAGGAGAAAAACGATATATGTTTATATATGTTTGGTTAATCGCCGAAGCGATATATTATTTTTCATTGTGGACGCACCCTTAACGATTTCCTCTATCTCCGTTTCGTTCCGTCTCGTCGTCTCGCCCTCGGTGGCCAGTGCAACCACTCGCTAAGCCGCGACTGCACCTTAGTCGCGACCGGTGCAGTTACGACGAAGCGAAGCGGGAGTCCTGGCGCGCGAGTCGTCGCCTCTGCTGCTGCACCTGCCTTTAGCAGCGACGAATAGAACGAGAGAACGAGACGAAGAGATAAAGAGAAAGATCGAGATGACAGAGAATTCGCTGCGGAGCACCGAAGGTATACACGATTCGTGCCGAACAGATTTTTCACTCATTTTTTTTCTCTCATTTCTCGTCGTCGTCTCGAGATGAAATACAATATTTCGATAATAAATCTCAACAGTTTGATACAAAAATAATTATATACCTCTCATCTTTCATCGTCTCAATCGCATGAAAAATATTTTCGAAAATAATATTTCGAACGTTTCGCTTTGACGCGTATTAAAAAAAAAAAAAAATATTAAATATAAAATTACGCGTAAAAAAATATTTAAAAAAGTATTAAAAATTGAAAAAACTCCTGATACGTTTCAAATCGTATTTAAATAATTCATAACGAATAAAAATTAACTTTTTCATTGACTTTATCAAATATTTATGTTTTTTTCTGTGCGCATTATTATTTTTTCGATGTTTTTATATTTTTGTTCGAAGTATAAATCGTCTTGTTTTTTGCGATATACATTCAGTTAAATGATATTATTCCGTCCCAAAATTCAAACAAATGCAATTAATTTACTCCGAAAATGAAAATTTGCGAAAGAAACGATAAACGCGAAAGTATTCGAGGAAATCTACTAGACGCACTAACTGATATCGCAAATATTGAACGAACGCGCGGCGGGGGCGGTAGGGAATAAAATGATGACAAAAAAAGTATTTAGCGAATGGAAATCACGAAGCCAAGTGCGGTGTTAACGTCGCCGTCGTCGCGCGTCTGGAAGTCCTACGACTACGCACCCCGACGACTAGAAGGACGTTTTGCTGGTTGTAAACTCACCGCCAACTCCATCTTTCCTCGTCGCTCTCGCGTACTCTTCGCGCGCTCCTCGTCACCACTCTCTTTTGTTCGTCGTGTTTCTTTCGTCTTTCTCTTTCATTTTTTATTTTTGCTTTTTTTTTTGTTTTTTTTTGTTTTTTTTTTCTCTTCCTTGCGTCTCGACGTCGCAACGCCGAGAGAGTCTGGTCGACGTACTCGAAGAGCGTTTAACGAGCGGCCCGATCCGTTGAACCGGCGATGATGAACGTTGATAAGGTTTTATGGCCGTGTCTCATCCTGTCCCACCAATCGCTATCGCTATATGCACCCAACGTGCGTTCACTTACACCGATGCGTAACACGACCGGCTCCGTTCCGTACATTCGACTCGCTTCGCGGCCGCTGCTGTTTGCGACATCCTCCAATCGTTCTGCTCAGGAAGCCTTCTTTGGCTCGGCACTATTTTTTTTTCCTCATTTCTTTCCTTTTTTTTTCGTCATCTCTTAAAACTTCTTAACCAACCAACGTTTTTCCTGTCTTCGACATCGCGAACGCCGTTTTATTACGCTCGATGCTTCGGGACGTTGAGATAAGAGCGCGCGGGGTGGATTTGTAAATTAGTCTCGTAGTCGACGAAAAAAAATTTAAAAAATAAAAACAACGCCGAATTTACTGCCGATGGAAGCGTTGATACGGCTACCGGTAAATTTTCGCGGAAAAAATCACAAAATTCTCAAAAATATTGCGGACGAAAATTAATTTTCTGATGCTGCGCAGCAATAAAATGTCTATCTGTCGTATAGATTACTGCGTCGTTTTATAAAATAACAATAAAAATTCCCGAATTTTTTGGGTGCTTTTAGATTTTAAATCCTCAAAACCTCACATACGAGAGACTTTTTACCAACAAAGTGATAGAACGCCAATTTCGTTTATTCGTAATAATAATACGCAAGAGCGGAAAATAAATCCCTTTGAATCATCGAAAAAAAAAAGTTCAACGTTATTTTACAATTTTTTAAAAAAAATTTTCACGATTTTTTATAATTAAACGAAGCAATTGAAGGTAACCGATCGATTGAAAAATTTTATTCCGACGTATAGTTACGTCCTCTGTACACGAGGGGTAAAAATGGTATGCAACGTATGCAATAATGCGTTTGAAAGGGTTAAAAATATCCCAAATGATTATTTTTTTGAAAAATATGATGGAACTTCACGGGAATATCATTTGATATATAATTCAAAAGTATGTAAAATTTGAATAAATTTGACCGTCCCGAAGCTGAAATATTAATACCGACAGTCGGTACGATTTGCAGGTTATTATAAACGAAGTAAAAAACGAAAGTATACGAGATACGCGATTATGCGAGTTCCTCTGATTTCTCAGAGAATACTCTGAGGATCATAAAAACTTCGAACGAAAAAGATCGATTGCACTGTCGTAGTTCCGATGTCGGATATGGGATCCTATCGAACGGTGAGAGGTCCATAGATCGAGAGATCGCGGACTCTATCGCCATTGAGAATTTTCGACGATAAAAGTTTAGAGTCCAACGAATACATTACTCAAAGTACATACTGATTTCACTTGTCGCGACGAAGTGCACAAAGTTCGCGAACGTGTATAGTACACGTGTGAGAAAAGTTGACATTGTCGATAGGCGCCGTAACTTTTAAATAGCGTATCGATTGGCATTATCCACTTAACGATAGTCGGACATCACAACGATGACGGTATCTTTATTGCGCCCAATAAACGCCGTCGACACAAAAATAACATCGTCAATTAAAAAAAAGTATATATATTTTTACGAGACGCATAAATTATCATTCGTAAAAACGAAAGTCTAATTTTTTGTTGTTCACAATTAATTAACGATTGCGAAAAAATGCCGAAATAAAATTCAACAATTTTTTTTTTCCTATCATTCTATCGACAAAAATCGTATTTAATTTTGACGTCCCGATAACAAAAAAAAAAATCAAAAAAAAAATTCCGCTCCGAAATTAAATCGAAAAAAATAGTTCGTTAAATTTTATATAATTTTGAATTAATTGTCGCACTCTTTACTCAACTTTTAATAAATCGAGTCAAAATAAGAAAGAATAATTATGTATTTCCAATATGTTTCCACCGATCACGTCCGATCTCTTCGACATTATCTCGTAAACCTACTGCCCATCAAAAATAACAATGTTCCCTAGCAACGATCCAGAAACATTTTATATCGAGTGTAAATATATTGAAGAGAATATGCTTCATAATTTTTTTTTTAATTCGTATCTTTGAAAATTCAAAAGTACACCATACCTAAGTATATACGAGAGAAAAAAAGTGTAAAAATTAAAAATTTTACCTTAGATTGAGACTCACCTTCCTAACCTCTCTTCTCATCCTCCAGCCGCGTCCCCCCCTTCGCTTTTTTATAATGAAACTCATGTCTCATGTTACATTGTATTCGCCCGATTATTCATCGCCTCCGTCGGTCGTTGATTTTTTTTTGCCGCGTGGGAGACCCGGTCGTGCAAACGCGAAACTATAATACCCGGTGGTAGACGAATGAAAGCGCCAACGAGTTAACGAGCGCACGAGTAATCGTTGCCACGAACTCAGCAAATTTTTTTTTTTTTTTTTTTTTTAACACTTTCGTATTTTGCATGTATAGCAATATATATATATTCGAGCGTTCAATCTACTGGCGATACGTCTGTACAGCCGCGTGGTTAACGTTTTCTGTTGACAGTGAGCGCGAGCGGTTACATAGTGTCAGTGGTGCTCGTCCTGTTGGTCGGTGCGCTCGTCGGTGTCCTGGCGACCGTCTCGCATCATCTGCATCATCATCGACGTCCGCTGGCCCACCCTAGTGGACCGGCCTCGATAATTCGCGACCATCACAGACATCATCACAGACGTCATCATCATTATCAGCATCATCACAGCGAGGAGACGCCGGCCTCCCTCCAGCGTCGGCTGTTGCTTCAGGATCATCGAGGTCATCCCGCGACACCGGTGAGTCACGAAAAAAAAAAAATTCAATATTATTTCCCTATAGTTTCACCGTTTTTTTAAGGCATTATGCTAATTTCCGAAACCCGGAAGAGTCTTTATGAGAATCTATTCGATCGACAAGCCACTAAAAAAAATTTTTTTTTTAAATAAAAAAAATTCAATTTATCGAAATATCGCGCTACTGGGCCTTTTCGATGGCTGTCATTTCCATGAAATATATAAAAAATATTATTACACGCAAAAAAAAAAATTTTTTACCAATACATTCGTTCGAAGAAAACGCTATCGTCTTCAAAGATAATTAATTTTTTTTTCGTTTTGAAGGGTTTCGAGATTTTTGGAATCATTAAATTTCCGAAATTTTATTCATTCGCTTTTTTCTTTCAATGGCATAAACGGAAATATCCACCGGTCTTAATTTTTTTAATTAACCGCGAAGTCGACCGTGTGGTGATCGTAAATCCGGTCGGTAAAGTAATGCTATCGCGCTAAGGGATCGAGAATAATAAAAATGGACAAAAAAAAAGAAAAAAAAAGGACGATGAATAAGCTTTAGTTGGCCTTCCGGTCGACCTTTCCAAGCGAACGAATTTCCTCCACGATTTTCTGGAAATGCCCCCGAGGGTTGTTCGCGGTCGGAAGAGAAACGCGGGATGCAAAAGCTAATGTTTTACCGAACTATACAAACTGCGAGGACGTTGGTACCTATTACGATACTCTCTCCACCACTGCGGTAAACGAATAAATATTATGTCTACTCGGTACCGCACCGCCTCCGGTTACCGGCTGCGACTGTAAGCTATTGTTTCACTGGGCGATTGCTCGACAAAAGCGACTCAGTACTCTGTACAGATAATCTCTTTAACTTTCTCGATATTATCAATAATTTTTCAATTTATTAACAGCGTCAATAATCAATTTGCGATGCAAAGATTTTCCGAAATCGGAAAATACGTCATTTTTTTTTTCGAAAATTGTGTAAATTAAAAAAAAAAAACCGTTCGCGATGGTATATGAATAATAATAATAATAATAATAATAATAATAGTAAAAATTACATAAAAAATGAGTTCGAACAGTGAAAAGAAAATTCTACCGTTCTAAAGAACTGCGAGTCGCTCTCTTAAAAAGGTCCTTGCGATATATATCGAATAGATCGCATTTATTGTTGTTACTCATATCGAAGCTCATTGTTGTCGGTTTATTCGTGCCGCGATTGGTCGACGAGATTTGACAGGAGGTTTCGGGCGCGCGCAGCGCGCCTGTAACCTGCTAGTTTAATAAAAAAAAAAAAAGTTTCGTAAAATATTGTTTTAAATTTTATTAGGGCAAATAATGCCATTTAACGTCTATAATTTTTATGAACATTTAACACTATTTTTTACTTTCAATTTTTTTTTTTTTTTTCGTGTATTGAATTTTTCTAACGCGCGCGAGTAAAGCTCGTGACTGAGCTCTGTATACAAGAAGAAGCAATGACCTGATTTAAAATTTATTACTTTTGGGTGGCGTCCAAAATCGCTGCACTATTGCGTTCGTGAGATTCACCGAAGAGAAAAACAAAATAAATTAGAGCAGATAGACGAGGAGTAGTTCATATTTTTTAAATAAAAAAAATTCATTTTTCCGAAAAAAAAAAGAAAAAAATTATGAAAAATTAATTATTATATACATTATTTTAACTCTGACGTTAACAAAAAATTTACATGATTTTTTGTTCCGCGATCTTTTTTCGTACATCGAAGATTTTTTTTTTTTTTATATTTTTTACTGAAATCCAAATTTTTATCTCAATATAACGAATTTAGTGCGGTGGAAAAAGTGATGCAAGTGTTTTGATGCTCTACGCCATTGGCAATGAGACGCACGTGGTGTTAGCGACGAGACCGATCCACCGCATCACGGTTGTCGCGGAGTGCTCACGGTGACGTCACCGTGGGGCATACCTAACTCACTATAAATGTAGTTAAGTCTCGGGACTCCGTCTGGAGTCCGCTGCTGGTCTCTCTGCCTCTACTGGGAATAGAGAGGAGAGAACGAGAGGAGGACCGAGCGAGGAATCGTAAACAACACGCGTGAGTCGAGAGAACGCCGTTTACTATAGCGAACGAATTCTTCTTCGAGTAGTCGCTAATGCATCGATGTATTTATACAAAAATACCATTAGGTAAACTCGAGTCATCGATACGCGATGTTTCACTTGCATCACTGACGCATTTCAGGGAATTTGAAAAATTAAAAAAAATTCTGTCATTGTGATTATTATAAGTTTTTTTTTCAATAACGCGATTGAGATAATCGGTTTTTCAAGGGAAATAAGACGAATACAACGATTTCCGGGACAAAAATTGCAAATAAAAAAAAATTTCATCGACATATTTTTATTTACAATCGATCGATTATCAACATTAATACAATAATGTAATAGTTATAAAAGGTCCGAAAAAAAAAAAAATTTGGATTGAGTTGAATTTATTTTTAAAATAAATAATATTTTTAATATTATATTACTTACTATTTTATAAAAAAAAAATTCTGCTGCATTTAAACATATTTTTTACATCGGACCCAATGATTCATTTCTAAATTGTCAGAACACCGGCAAGAAAAATCTCTATTCGTGGAAACGATTAACACCGAAGCGGTTGCGTAGAGTTAATTAATGCTTAACTTCCGGCTGTCTTGTCGGGGAATCCCCGGAGAACCAAAGAATTCCTTCAATCTTCGCATCGATATACGGTGCTCCATAACTCCGCAAGAATAAAAAAAAACCCCATAACCCATTAAAAATATCTCAATTCATTATTTTCTCAAACGACTCGAAGTTCTTCGTAAAAAAAAAAAACAAATGGCCCTCCATGAAAATAATTTCGTACATTAGACCAATTTTAGATTATTTATATTCGTCAAACATAACCGTGAAATTTAGCCTCGAAAAATTGTTCCATCGAAGGTCATGCATTCGGCGGTCGGCAGAGACCGCACGAGATTCTTGACGGTAGGGGAGTACGAAGGGTGAGAGCTTATAATGAAGAAGAAACAGTCTCTCTTCTTCATCGCTCCTCGTCCTTTTTGTCTCCCTTTGTCTCTCTTTCTCTCGTTTACTTTCTCCGCGTCCCTTCCGACAGGGAAAGACACAAAGAGCGGCGAGAGAGAGAGAGAGAGAGAACAGGAGCGATGGAGACTCCGGGTGGAAATAAAACCGCCCTGGGCGAGCCACGCGCGGCTCGAATTTTACCCTCAGCCCGATTCGGTCACAGCAAAAGGAAGGGCGCAGCAGGCCTTCACGTCGCTTTCGAGAGCGCGGGCGAACGAGTTTTTTTTTATCATTCTTTTTAGCTCTCACATCGCTCTTCATCCACTCTCTTTCCCTTTTGCCTCTATCTCGCTTCTCGCTCGTCTTTTTTTCGGGGACGAGGGCGCTGTCTGGGTCGCCCTTAAAGCGGATATCGCACACGGATGTCTCGACGGATCGTATAGGGGTACTTGCCGAGAGAACATTCCGAAAGAATAGAACGTTATGTTACACATCGCGTTTTTATTGGCATCCATTTTTCACTTCGTTTTGTTTTTTTTTTTTATTGAAGTTTCAATGTTACCGGCGAATAAAAATGTTTTTCTCGGCTGCGAATATATATCGAAAAAGATCGAACCCTTTCCGCGGGAATTCTCGAAGTTTTTTTGATACAACTTTTTCGTGTACTTTACGCGTTTTGGATTTTTTATAGCGGTGAAGTTTGAAACGTTGCAAGGTTGCAACGGTTTTCCCAGCTCTCGCGCCCGGCATCTGTCAGAAGCGCTAAGAGGTTATGTTTATCGCCGATTAGCTATATCCGCCTTATTTTAATTAATCGTGCCCAATGGATCCCAAAACTGGGTTCTATTTCAACATAACTACTCCATATCCATCGGGGAACACGAGCAGAGAGGATTCAAGCTTCGCGCTTGGAACAATATATTTTTGAAAATCGCATTTTCGACGAACACTCTACTTTGACGAATTTTCGTGCAACAACGCATTTGTCGTGCAAAATGTTAATTTTTTTTTTTACGATACTCTTCCCTTGGTTCTTACGAACATTATTGCCAAGTTTAAGCCTTCGGACTCGATTCCTTATACGTAAAAAAAAATAAAATTGCTAGGCAATCTGCCGATTTCTTGCGACTTTGTGTGCAACAACGCATTTGTCGTGCAAAATGTTAATTTTTTATTTTACGATACCCTTCCCTAGGTATCGACGAACATTAGTGCCAAGTTTGAGCCTTCGGACTCGATTCGTTATACGTCAAAAAAAATAAAATTGCTAGGCAATCTGCCGATTTCTTGCGACTTTGCGTGCAACAACGCATTTGTCGTGCAAAATGTCAATTTTTTATTTTACGATACCCTTTCCTACGTATCGACGAACATTAGTGTCAAGTTTAAGCCTTCGGACTCGATTCCTTGTACGTCAAAAAAAATAAGTTTCACGGAAAACGGTCGATTTTTTACTACTTTGCGTGCAACAACGCATTTGTCGTGCAAAATGTTAATTTTTTATTTTACGATACCCTTCCCTAGGTATCGACGAACATTAGTGCCAAGTTTGAGCCTTCGGACTCGATTCCTTATACGTAAAAAAAAATAAAATTGCTAGGCAATCTGCCGATTTCTTACGACTTTGCGTGCAACAACGCATTTGTCGTGCAAAATGTTAATTTTTTATTTTACGATACCCTTCCCTACGTATCGACGAACATTAGTGCCAAGTTTGAGCCTTCGGACTCGATTCGTTATACGTAAAAAAAAAAAAAAATTCACGGAAAACGGTCGATTTTTTGCTATTTTGCGTGCAACAACGCATTTGTCGTGCAAAATGTTAATTTTTTATTTTACGATACCCTTCCCTACGTATCGACGGACAACGCATTTGTCGTGCAAAATGTTAATTAAGCCAAGTTTAAGCCTTCGCTTAAGGCTCAAACTTGGCACTAATGTCCGTCGATACGTAGGGAAGGGTATCGTAAAATAAAAAATTAACATTTTGCACGACAAATGCGTTGTTGCACGCAAAGTAGCAAAAAATCGACCGTTTTCCGTGAAATTTATTTTTTTTGACGTATAACGAATCGAGTCCGAAGGCTTAAACTTGGCACTAATGTTCGTCGATACGTAGGGAAGGGTATCGTAAAATAAAAAATTAACATTTTGCACGACAAATGCGTTGTTGCACGCAAAGTAGCAAAAAATTGACCGTTTTCCGTGAAATTTATTTTTTTTTACGTATAACGAATCGAGTCCGAAGGCTTAAACTTGGCACTAATGTTCGTCGATACGTAGGGAAGGGTATCGTAAAATAAAAAATTAACATTTTGCACGACAAATGCGTTGTTGCACGCAAAGTAGCAAAAAATCGACCGTTTTCCGTGAAATTTATTTTTTTTGACGTATAGCGAATCGAGTCCGAAGGCTTAAACTTGGCACTAATGTTCGTCGATACGTAGGGAAGGGTATCGTAAAATAAAAAATTAACATTTTGCACGACAAATGCGTTGTTGCACGCAAAGTAGCAAAAAATCGACCGTTTTCCGTGAAATTTATTTTTTTTGACGTATAACGAATCGAGTCCGAAGGCTTAAACTTGGCACTAATGTTCGTCGATACGTAGGGAAGGGTATCGTAAAATAAAAAATTAACATTTTGCACGACAAATACGTTGTTGCACGCAAAATAGCAAAAAATCGACCGTTTTCCGTGAATTTTTTTTTTTTTTACGTATAACGAATCGAGTCCGAAGGCTCAAACTTGGCACTAATGTTCGTCGATACCTAGGGAAGGGTATCGTAAAATAAAAAATTAACATTTTGCACGACAAATGCGTTGTTGCACGCAAAATAGCAAAAAATCGACCGTTTTCCGTGAATTTTTTTTTTTTTTACGTATAACGAATCGAGTCCGAAGGCTCAAACTTGGCACTAATGTTCGTAGGAACCTAGAGAAGAGTATCGTAAAAAAAAAATTAACATTTTGCACGACAAATGCGTTGTTGCACGCAAAGTAGCAAAAAATCGACCGTTTTCCGTGAAATTTATTTTTTTTGACGTATAAGGAATCGAGTCCGAAGGCTTAAACTTGGCAATAATGTTCGTCGATACCTAGGGAAGGGTATCGTAAAATAAAAAATTAACATTTTGCACGACAAATGCGTTGTTGCACGCAAAGTCGCAAGAAATCGGCAGATTGCCTAGCAATTTAATTTTTTTTGACGTATAACGAATCGAGTCCGAAGGCTCAAACTTGGCACTAATGTTCGTCGATACCTAGGGAAGGGTATCGTAAAATAAAAAATTAACATTTTGCACGACAAATGCGTTGTTGCACGCAAAATAGCAAAAAATCGACTGTTTTCCGTGAATTTTTTTTTTTTTTTACGTATAACGAATCGAGTCCGAAGGCTCAAACTTGGCACTAATGTTCGTAGGAACCTAGAGAAGAGTATCGTAAAAAAAAAAATTAACATTTTGCACGACAAATGCATTGTTGCACGCAAAGTAGCAAAAAATCGACCGTTTTCCGTGAAATTTATTTTTTTTGACGTATAAGGAATCGAGTCCGAAGGCTTAAACTTGGCAATAATGTTCGTCGATACCTAGGGAAGGGTATCGTAAAATAAAAAATTAACATTTTGCACGACAAATGCGTTGTTGCACACAAAGTCGCAAGAAATCGGCAGATTGCGTAGCAATTTTATTTTTTTTTACGTATAAGGAATCGCGTCCGAAGGCTCAAACTTGGCACTAATGTTCGTCGATACCTAGGGAAGGGTATCGTAAAATAAAAAATTAACATTTTGCACGACAAATGCGTTGTTGCACGCAAAGTAGCAAAAAATCGACCGTTTTCCGTGAAACTTATTTTTTTTTACGTACAACGAATCGAGTCCGAAGGCTTGAACTTGGCACTAATGTTCGTCGATACGTAGGGAAGGGTATCGTAAAATAAAAAATTAACATTTTGCACGACAAATGCGTTGTTGCACACAAAGTCGCAAGAAATCGGCAGATTGCCTAGCAATTTTATTTTTTTTTACGTATAAGGAATCGAGTCCGAAGGCTCAAACATGGCACTAATGTTCGTCGATACCTAGGGAAGGGTATCGTAAAATAAAAAATTAACATTTTGCACGACAAATGCGTTGTTGCACGCAACGTAGTAAAAAATCGACCGTTTTCCGTGAAACTTATTTTTTTTTACGTACAAGGAATCGAGTCCGAAGGCTTAAACTTGACACTAATGTTCGTCGATACGTAGGGAAGGGTATCGTAAAATAAAAAATTGACATTTTGCACGACAAATGCGTTGTTGCACGCAAAGTCGCAAGAAATCGGCAGATTGCCTAGAAATTTTATTTTTTTTTACGTATAACGAATCGAGTCCGAAGGCTCAAACTTGGCACTAATGTTCGTCGATATCTAGGGAAGGGTATCGTAAAATAAAAAATTAACATTTTGCACGACAAATGCGTTGTTGCACACAAAGTCGCAAGAAATCGGCAGATTGCCTAGCAATTTTATTTTTTTTTACGTATAAGGAATCGAGTCCGAAGGCTTAAACTTGGCAATAATGTTCGTAGGAACCTAGGAAAGAGTATCGTAAAAAAAAAAATTAACATTTTGCACGACAAATGCGTTGTTGCACGAAAATTCGTCAAAGTAGAGTGTTCGTCGAAAATGCGATTTTCAAAAATATATTGTTCCAAGCGCGGAGCTTTAATCCTCTCTGCTCGTGTTCCCCGATGGATATGGAGTAGTTATGTTGAAATAGAACCTAGTTTTGGGATCCATTGGGCACGATTAATTAAAATAAGGGGGATATAGCTAATCGGCGATAAACATAACCTCTTAGCGCTTCTGACAGATGCCGGGCGCGAGAGCTGGGAAAACCGTTGCAACCTTGCAACGTTTCAAACTTCACCGCTATGATTTTTTTCGGCACTGTGAAATATCAAGAAATTAACGTGATGTGCTTTGAATATCTCGTACTGTATTATTTACGTTATTAGAATCGACGAGAGAATCGAACAGTTATCGACGAATTTTCGCTCAACTGAACGACAAACTCCGAAAAATGGACACGCGAAGCAATTTAACAATTTCACGATAAAAAATTTCCTTCCGGTTAACCGTCGCGATTTTTGTTTTTACGAACAAAATGTGTATTATATGGCTATTAGTTTATACAGACGTCGATTTTTGTTATCACCACAATAAGATCGTCTATAATAAAAACCAAAGGTTAAGAAATCATCTTTTTCTTCGTCTGCATATAAAGAAAAAGCTGCCGTATCAAAGATCGTTCCGAAGTGCCAACGATCAGAAGAAAATCACAATAAAAAAGTTCCTATTATCCAGATACGCATTTCCCGATAAAAATCAGAGTTTTTCTACGCTAAAGAAGAAAATCAAAATAAAATAAAAAAATGTCGATCGCTAAAAAAAAAAATTCCAATACATATTTTTCCAAGAAAATACAATTCGCATAATCGCCGCGAAGGACCAATTTTTTTCGGGAAACGCGATTTTTATGTGATAAAATAATTTTTTTTTTTTTGCAATAATCAAATATGCCGAAGAGAAACGCATATCAATGATTAAAATTTGTCGATTTTTCGTCTTCTCGATTTTCTCAGCATCGTTATTCCTACTAGCATACGAAGGCCGCTCCTTTTTTTCTATCACCACAATAAGATCGTCGGTAATAAAACTCAAACGTTAATGAGCTTTTTCTTCGTCTGCGCGCGAGGAAAAATTTACCGTATCATAGGTCATTCCGAAGTATAATCGACAAGAAGAAAATTATAATAAAAACCGTCAATTTTCTTCAATGACTTATCCAAACCGCTGAAAACAACATGAATTGTGTTAAAAAACAAAAAAAAAAAGTAACATATCAAAGATCGATCGATGGAAGAAATCGTCAAGAAGAAAATTCGTAATAAAAATCATACATTTTTTTCAATGACTTCGGAGCAATCGAAATATCAATTATTTTCTCGATAGAAAATCGCGAAGTATAAAGATTCGCGAAAAAAAAAAAAAAACCAAGAGAACTATTGACCTCGTTTCGCAAAATTCCGGAAGTCGGCCAGACGGTACGTCTCGTTTCCGGCGTCTCGCCCCTCGGTCTCCATGTCTCTCGGAGTGTTTGCCACCCCTATGATAGCGATATATAGACAATAGACAATCGATAACAAAACTTCTACACGCGTCTATAGCTCCTTTCCCCGGTTACCACACTTCTCATTCGTGTGTTTGACTTCGAGTCTCGAATATTCGTGTCGTCGAGGTGCTCGCGACGAAAGGCAACAAAACTGCACGTTGAGACATATAGAATTAGTTGGTAAAAATTACGAAACGACGAAACAAGTCGAGACGCTTATAGTCGCGTATAGAGTCGACTCATCATGGCATTGCGAGACCGTCGAGAGTGTCTCGGAGTCGCGGTTATAAAAACGTTCAAACTAAAACGGCGATAACGACGTCTCGCTGACCGGATGGTTGAATGGGCTGCACGTGTCACGCTGCTGACGATTCACAAAAAAAAAGATCGAATGATTTACAGTTTTCTGACTGCGATAATATACTATTTAATTTTTTTTTTCTGTCGGATGATAATAAATTAGTCAATGGATTATCTAACGACAAACGATCGAGACGTCTTGACAAGTTCTCGACTGCATCGTTTTGCTTGCAGCACATCGTCAAGGACGCGCATGCGCGCGCGCGCGCGTAGTCGTAATAAGACGATCTCTCCCGCGCGCGCGCGCGCGCGTGTTTGCCGCCCGAGTTTTTCTTCGTCATTGCATTCGTTTTATCAGACGATGTCTAGACGCGGATCTATTTTTCTTAACGATCTCACGGTCGATCGGTCGGTCGGCGTTAGGATAAAACTGCCGACAACAGTCGCGACGTCGCAGCGCGATCCTCGAGGCCGCGACTCTCGCGATCGATGTGAAATGGTTTTTCCCCGCGTACTTTCGCGCCCATCGATTATGCCACCGAAAGGCTTTATTGCATTAGAAACAGCGAGTCGATTGGCTTCAGTGAACTAATTCAGAAGCCAACAGTCGCATTAAAAGTGTCGACGTCGCGATTTAGCGAAGTCCTTCCCCGCCTCCGCGCAATCCCTGCGACACTCGGAACGTTTTGCTCGCACCACTTTTGAAGCTCGAGATACGAGAGACAGTAAAAGCCAATAGAGACGGACGCGGTACTCGTCATTGCGATGTAAAATAATTTCGTTCGCCATTTTGTTCTATTGTTTATTTTTTTTTTTTTTTTTCGGGTGAAATCTTCGTATTGCAAAAACATCGAACTGTCGCCTCTCTCTTTGTAAAATTCAACGACTCCGGTGACATGGTATTGTCGGCATTTCGCAGACTCACGAGTGCGTTAATATATTTACTTTTTTTTTTTATAAATAATGAAAGAAATGATGATAGGCACAATTCCGATGGACTCCGTGGTTTCGTTTAATTGTAAATCGCGTGACGCTCGGGTGAACACGCGAGACGGAAACGCGGAAATAAAAAAAAACTGTGTGCCAATTGTATTTGGCACGTGGCTTCGGCGATCGGTTGCACATTATTTCGGACAAACAATTACTTATAGTCGATACAGCGCGCAGTAATTCTTGGCACCGCAATGTTTTTTATTTTTTAAATATTTTTGTCAATAACCATCAATCGAAACACGAGAAGTATACATATCATAGTCAATAAATCCGTTTATTACACGATTTAGATAGTTAAACCTTCGTTTAATGCTATTTTTGCAAGAGACCTTTTTTGAAGAAAATTCAATTCTCGAGAAAAAAGCTGTATAATATTTTTTTCCTAATCGCGATTTTCATCGAGAAAATCGTTTGTTAACCTCAAAAAGTTAAAACACTCTATACAAGAAGTTTGCAAAGTACATAAATATCCTCTCACGACTTACCGTCTCATCTGACGCCAAAAACCTATAGGACCTTTTTTCAAGAGCACAAAATTTCGCGTGAAAAAGGTCCTTACCATTATTTCTCTAAGTCTCGCGGTTGCGAAGAAAATCCATTGAATTTTTCGACCTCGCGTCTCGCGCTCCTACTCTTCGCCTCGTTAATCGTCTTTTCAACGAGTCAATGAATTCTCCGATATACAGCCTCCGAAAACTTCACACTTTGTCGAAGGTTAGTCTACGAGGAGTCAAAGGGCCAACGATAAGATGACCCGTTTAAAAAAATGCCGCGTGGGCCTTTTACCGCGAACTCATTTTCGGAGTACGACGACTACGGTAAAACCTTAGCGGGGAATCCCCTCGTATGCTTAACGTACCTATACGTACCGAAAGTACACGCCGTACGTGTTCGCGCACTTGAAGCGCTTTAAATGCCACGAAGCATTTTCAGGTTACGACGTCAGACGCGACGGGGACGACCTCGTCCGACAAATTCGCGACATCGCTGTATATACTTTTACAGCCATAATATATATGCGCTCTCGTTGGCTCGCTGGCTTTAGAGTGTATTATCCGACTCGTGTCTGACTCTCCCGGTTCCCTCGTGACGTCAAAGACTACAAGCGTGTAGACAGAACGTGATAGCGCGGTGTCTGATCTCTCACGCGCTCGTGCCTGACGATTGTAACCGACGACCCGTGTGCTCTCGGGGAAAATTTCCTATTCCCACTCCCCCTCCCCTTCCACGCCCCGGCATTCTCTCCGTCAAATACGAACTCAAAGTCTAAACAAATATAATTAATTACCGCAAACCGCTTATCACGCGTCGGAAATGGTAGAACAAAAAAAAAGAGGAAAAAAAAAGTCGAATAAATTATTAATGCCGATAACTTATGATTTTACGCGGTGGCAAACACTTCGTATTTCATTCGTGGATTCGCATCATAGTGAGATGTGCGACTTGACCCTTTCGTAAAAAAAAAAATAATAATAAAAAAAAAACAGATTTTTTTAAAAATTGTACGAAAATAAAAATAAAGAAAAAAAAATGTTTTTCGTAATTACATAATTGGTCGCCTATTTCTTAGACGGATTTTTTTTTCAGCGTTAGAGCTCCAATTTTCCCGGATGAATCGACCCAAAACAAAATGTCTCTTCAACGACCCTCGATGATATTTTTACGTCTCGACGCGATCGTTTGCTTGTCGCGTACATGTGTAAAGCTTCCGGTGCCTCTTTCACACAGCGCTGTAATTACACGACGTATTTCTTCGACGAAAAGATCGCCGTTGTGCTGTTATTATCTTATCGAATTTGTGGCGAACTTCCGGGTATATAATACATCGCGGAGAATTTATATACCGCGTCCGGAAATAGTCCGATTCTTTCGCGCCAACTTTTTTTTTACTCCCTTCTTATCTCCATTATACTTTTTTTCCTCTCTGTGGTTCTATTTCCTGAGGCATAAGTAAGGAAAAAAAAAAAAGATCGGCATCTAGAAAGGAGATTCGAGTCGGTCGAGTCGAGAATGCGAAATGAGTGAAAGGAAAGTAGTAGAAATAGAAAGGCGAAAGAATAGAATAGAAGAAAGCCCCCCCGGGGGCTATGTCTGCCGCTCTGCAGGGGGCGGGACCGGTTGAACCGCGCGTACGGCTATATAAGACGAGGAAAGAAAGAAAGAAAGAAAGGGAAAGAGAGCAGCAGTACAATACTATATAGTTCGGAGACCGGTCGCCCGAGAGGCTTTTATAGACCCGCACAGCAGCACCAGCACCACCATCAACCCAGCAGCAGCAGCCCAACAGCCTCGACCCAGTCCCCGACGAGGCCGCGACCCGAAACGCTTGACGCGTGTATGCAACGGGTTTCAACCTCGACCTCCTCCTCCTTCTCGGCTCATCGTCCTTACCCTCCTCGTCAGCAATATATTACGACGTTATATCAAATATAGTATCCACTTAATGTTACCTTATTCCATGTCCTCTTTCGTTCGCTTTCTTCGGATATCAAGATCTCTTCTCGGAGAAAAGAGATCGAGTTCTCACCCCATTACTCTCGCTGCAACCCCTCGTAAATGTCATTGTAATCGCTTCTTTTTATATACTTCTAGTTTCACGATTACAGCACGTGTTGCAAATTCCACGTGTCGAAAAATTTATGATTCACTCAATGTTCGGCGAAAGTTAAGCTTTTCGGAGCGAAATCCATTCAAATCGACAATCGATCTATCAAAAATTCTGGAAATTTTTTCGATTTTAGAGATTCTATGGATCGACAGTTTCGGGTTTCCATTTTTATTACGAAAATTCTAATATCAACATTTTTTCGAAAAAAAAAAAAAAAATGGCGATTTTTTTTTTTTTTTCACGATCAAAATTTGGATAAAGATCGGTGATTAATTTTTTTTATTTCTTTTTAACGGTACAAAAAAAATGGAGTAGGTATTCCTTTTTTGGCGACGAAAAGTCGGAAATTTAATACGCGCATTTTATATATATAGATACGAGTTTGCCAACTCGCAGCTCGCATTGTGCAGAATTTCTCGCAATAATTATTATCATCGTCGGGTCTCGACGAAAGCGCAGGCTTCGTAAAATAATATCGGAACTCTCAGTCGGGTCGCGTACCAAACATTCAACTTCTTCGCTTTTCAGGAAGTTGCGTAATCGTCTAGACTAGATGACACACAACTTTATCGCTCTTATCACGGGGCCGGCGAAGGTTGACTCATCGAGTCTTGGCGCGGGATTAATGCTGAATAATTCCTCGCGCGAGGCTGCGTGAGTCGCTATACCCGAGAAAATTACCAGAGACCACACGGAGATCTTTCGGTTCTCTTCTACATAATCAACAATATGTCTCTCGTTCTCTTCTGCTCATTTCACGCGGTTTTCTCGTGCAATATTCCGTTTTTTCGCGTTATACCTCCACATTCACCCCCTACGACGTTATCTTATCCTGCAGCCACCCGTTCATTAATTTCAATAAAGACGCGTTTTTTGTTGTTATACAATTTCGTATTATCTTCGAGTATACGAGACGCAACGTGACCGCTTTCTACGAGTTTCAGCACACGGAGCAAAAGCGATAATAAAGAATTCAAGAATTCATTCCTTGCAAACGAGTCCCTCGAGACGATTGTGGTTCCGAAATAACGCGGTTTTTTCGCGAGAATTTTTTTTTTCGTTTTTTTTTTTTGTTTTTTTTTTTTCGTTTCAGTGAATTTTGTTTTATTTACGCGAGGTCTGACCTTACGATGTGGAATTACCTCCAATACCGGTATTGGAAGCTGTAATTCGTGAACTCTTCGCAATATAACGAAAAATTTGGAAATTTCGAGATAATTGCTTTTTTCTCCATTTTATTTTAATTTCCCATTTTTTTTACGATTTTATTACTCGAAGAAATTCCGAAAAAAAAAAAATGCGCTCATGAATCGAAAACCAACAGTACGAAACTTTACCATAGACTGATAAATAAAGAAAAAAAAATCGCCGGTCCTCCGATTTGCTGAAATTATGGTTGGTGCATCAATCAAACGGCTGCGAAAAGTTTCGTCAAACTTATCGATAATCTATTTTCGATCGATGTTATTCGATAAAATTACGGTTAATGCCTCAATCGAGTCTCATGCAAGAAGCTTTCAGAAAACTTGTCCGCGATGTATTATACCGACGCGATTTCGGTAAAATTACGATTCAATGAAATCGCGTCGAGTACAAGAGCTTTGAAAAATGTATCGTCAATCTATTCGATCGATGTCGCGGACACAGGAAACCTGTTGGATTAAGTGGCATCAATGCCATCGGACTATATCGACAATATCTCGAACAATGATATCTTATTTCGGTTAATTGCATGTATCACGTGATCCGCGACACAGACGATATAATTTCGGCGCTGAATACGCTTTTGTGATAAAAAAAAAAAAAAAAAAAAAATGATAATAATAATAACTAATTTTATCGGAAGAAAAATCAAGGTAGACGTTCGGAGAAAAGTGGCGGTCAGCCAGGTATTTCATTATTCCGAAAGACAAGTGACTCGTCACAAGACTCGAGCTTCTTTCTCGGGACTTTTTCCCTCTTCCCTCTTTGCTCCTCAGTCTTCGTCTGTTGTCTAATGACTCATCCGTTTAGCAGCAACGAAGGTATAGATATGTGTATATATTACGATCTGTGTATATGTTGTATACTCTACGGCTGTACGTATAGAGATTATACACATATTTGAGGCGAACCCAGACAGTGGCTAGACGGTGGTCCGATTCATACCTCTCTCTACCTACGTAAGCCGAGAGCCCGCGCGCCCCTCCCCCGCAGACGCTTCGATATGTCTCGCGCGCGCGAGCGTTCGTCCTCAATCCCCCGGGCGTGTGCCCCGACTACGTACGTGTATACGTGCTTTCGCATCGATTCGCGAGTAATTTCATTTCGTCGTCTCTCGTACTTTCCTAACCTCTCCATACATACATCTCGAAAAAAAAAACATATATATATATATAAACATAAATGTCGACGTTTTTGTACGCATTACGTATAGCTATAGACGAAAGACGTAATGGCACAGGTAAAAAGCAAATCCACGTATAGCCATAGAAACCTTACGTCCGACACTCTCATAGAAAACAGCCGTCTTATAGTTCGAAATGATTATTGCCTTTTTTTTTTTTTTTCGTCTTTACACTTCACGTGCTCTCGAGACGGTCGGTCTATTGCACCATCCGATATTTCGCCGCTGCGAACTCCGTTATTCGCGACGCAGAAAGTCGAAAGTTGTTTACGCGATTCGCGCGCTGCGAACTTAACACCAATTGTCAAGAGGAATTAATACTTTTCGGTAAATGAGGAATTTTTTTTTTGCGCACTTGCGGCATTCGCTCCATAAACGAAAAAATCGTCATATGAAAATCAAAAAAACGCAAAAATAAAATGCATGCGAAATATATTAAATTTCGTATAATTATATAAATAAAATAAAATAAATGAAAAATGAATATAATCACATAAATTTTCATATATTTAATGGTAAATTTTTATCGAATTGTATTTCGAAATATGTCTGTAATATATGATTTTTTAAATTATTTGAGTTCCTTTCTTTCCGCGGATAATAAAAATAATGAATCATTAAATTGGACGAAAAAATCTTCATTGACGATAACACGATCGATATAAATCGATAAAATGGATATCGCGAAAACCGTACCCGCACGCGGCGTCCGCACTTTACCGCGGTGTAAAAACGGTGTTTTCAAAAAAAAAAAAAAAAAATTTCGTTTATTTCTCCGTAATTTTTCTCGTTAATTTTGTTTTCGCGATGTACGAAACTCTACTGTTTAATGATTGCCAGCCGCGAGTGCAGTAACCCCTCTTCGGTTAATACGATACGATATATTATACTCCACCGGATCCTTTCCATACTCATCTTCTCGCGTTCGCGTCTCCTCATCCCTTTCGCGGGCACCGCGGGCGTACGTGGCTGCAGAACGAACGAGACGACTCTTGCATTCGCGGTCGCCACGAGGTGAATGCATGCATCGTCGAGGATACGTACTGAGTGCTGCGGTGAACATTAACTTACAGAATATAACTATATATATAGACATACGCGGCGTTATAGTATAGTCTGTCGAGTCGGCAAGAGTCGCGGCCGCAGTCCGGTTCTCGGATCTCGCGAGAGAAGCTCCGCGGTAAGCAGAGAGCGCCGCGGCGAGGTCGGTCACCCTGAGAGCGAACCGAAGACGAAGCAACGAAGAAGTCGAACGAGAGGAGCGAAGGATAGAAGGAAGAAAAATATGTGAGAAAGATCGAGTGAGAAAGAAAGAGATGAAACTAAAGTAGCAGTGTCCAGTGCAGCGGCCGCGCTGCGTCTGCACTCTGTACACTTCGCTGCATCCGTGGAATCCCTGCTCAGTCTTCAATCTCTTCGATCCTTTTCCATTTTTTTTTTTTTTTTTTTTTTTTTCGATCCGATTCCTTCCGTCTCGTCTCGCTGGGATCTCTTTAGCCTCGTCGGATGCTCGATTAAGGGCAAAGTTTCCGATCTTTCGCGAGTCTCCCTCGGCGTCTTCTTCGAATGATCGATATTCAGAATATTCTACTTCGCCGCCGCGAATCGACGTTTTACAAACGAGATACACTTTTTTTTTTTTTTAACGAGCGATCAACAACTTTAGTAATACTGCGGGAGGAGAGCTGTTTATTTCGAATGGTGGTATCGACTATTAATTGGATAAAAAGATGTTTAATCATTATACAAGAGGTGCGCATAGGATATCGAATTTTTCACTGCTGATTGCGGGAAATACGTAATAATCTGTGAGAAAACTCCGCATAAGATTAATGATATAAATTTTTTCGGCAATAAAAAAAAATCGTAAAAAATCGTCAAAGCGCTTCAAAAAATTGGTGTATCGTGTTGCGTATCAAATTTTCCAAATTTTTCAAATTAATTGCGCAATCGTCTGGAATTCATCTATTTTCATCAAATTATAAAAAAAAAGTTATTTCCGTTATAAAATGATGTGAAAAATCTTTTTTTTTTTTATTCATCGCCCAACGATACACGACGGATGCGCTCACGAGGCTCTTATCGCGTAACGCGAGAGGTCGTCTACTGTACCGTTGCGTATATAGGTAAACGTCTTCGACTCGCTCTCCGTATCGTTTGCTCTATAATCAGAGTCGTTTCTCTTATCTTCACTCCCGGTATACGTTACCGCGTCGTACGTCGTACGTGCGGTACAAAATGCTCACGTACCGCAAAAGGAGAGAGGAGAACGCGACCGCGAGAGAGAGAGAGAGAGAGAGAGAGAGAGAGAGAGTTACGGAAATCCTGAAGATAGGTCCGCGATACGTATACGAGAATACTGTACTGTCGCAGCCGTTGTATATATGTACGCAAATAGCATAGAGTCGGAGGATACACAACCGCGACCTCCGCGGCGCGCAACGTTACGACACTTCTGCCACAGAGGAAAACGAGTTAACGTATACGAACGAGTAAAAGCAGCGGCGACCCTCCCCCATCAACTCTTCCGCGGCTCGTCACGCTTCAACGAGAATCTCGTAAAAAGATCGCGCAAAAGCGAGAACACGTGGATTTTCGTCTTCGTCGTCGTCAAGAAGCTTTCTTTACAACACACTGTTGCCGCTACGCAGACCCAACGATCGCCGAATCGCCACACGCATGCGTCACAGAATTTACCGAGTAGAAAAACGCACACTCTGTTGTATATATAAATCCACAGGGCTTCTTTCCCTGTGGACTTCCGAAACAAAAAAAAAAAAAAATTATCTCACTCGTCTTATTTTTTACGTCTGCTTTTGAATTACGCGTATTGTCGCGTATCGTCGCTTTATTCATAAGTTATAATGTTGAATTCAATATTATTTCGAGTATAATCACCTTGAAATGGTCCGTTCCACACCGTGACATAAGTCCCCGAAAAAAAAAAAAAAAAAAAAAAAAAAGTTTCGTAACATCTGCCGTAAGCAAATTTCAATTATTACTCAATTGCAACGTATCCGGTGGCGTCGCGTTACGCCTTCTCTTTGTATCTCTATTATTTATCACATGTTTACTACGCCTATACGACAGAGAGAAAGACAGAGAGATAAGGTTCATCGAGCTTATAACTGCCAGGTGCAAGACGTCGGTAAAGGCAACACGAGGAGCGGCGGTAGCAGTAAACAGGAGTATCCGACTACCCGTGGCAAATGGCGCGGAAAGTCTCCGAATAAATTACGCGCCTCCGTAATTGATAGTGGTCCGCGACTAAGTCGTCTATCTCGTCGAGTGTACGCGTTCGATTACTCACACATATACGCGCAACATAACCTCTATCCGCGATCGTAGTTTATATCATACGAAACCAATAGTACAGCTTAATAGGAAGGCAATGGTGGGGATTACCTTAATTCGTAACGCCGGATCGGGAGACGTTGGTCGCCGATCGTCGATCGGCGAAAAGGTGTTTTGCACCGACGAAGAGAGAACCCTCCGAACTCAACGCGGCGGTCATTGATTCTCACGAGAGACAGCTGGAAATTGGGTCGAAGCGGGTCGCGTTCAATTAATTAGTACGATCGACCGATAAATGTTAAACGACGCGGTAATGAGAATCCAAGTCGCGAGAATTTCACTGACATGTCCCAATCGGGAAATTCCGAATAATCGAAGTGGGGTAATATGTTTATCGAAATTGTTGTTATTATTACTTCCGGCATCGCGTAATTATCAACGCGAGAACGGGGTAACGAGACGAAGAAAAAGAAACGAGAAGACGCGGCGATCGAGACATCCGATCATTCATTTATACATTTTTTTTTTGTAAATAATATTTCGGACAATTGCCAATAAAATTCATTTTGATGTTAAATTTTCCAGATCGAAAGTCGCGAGAAAAAAAAAAATTTATATTTTTTTCAGTTTTTATAATGGTATTTTGAAAACGTGAAAAAATTTGCACCCCATATTACAGTTTGTGAAAAAAACGTATAATTTTTTTTACATCGAAAAATTATACAAAATTAAAAAAAAAAGGAGAACTTGCATTTGAAGCGATTTTTTTTTTACGCGTTCGGAACACCAAGACAAACAATCAATCGGAGGGGATCGTTGATAAGATCTGTTTTACCGATAAAAAAAAAATTTTCGAAAATGCAGAACGCCCCCTTAAGCAACGATTTCGTATTATCTGCGTAAAAGCATTGATCATATCTCTGGTATATGCGCCCAAAATAATCTATAGAGGTTCGTTCAACGCGTTGGCGAATTCAAACGCGAGTCTCGTTCGCGATCCGTAACGTATTGGCCTCGTGGGTGTAGTGGCGAGAGTTGTCGCTCGTTGCGACGAACACGAGGAAAAAGCCGGTTGGGTGACTGAAACAAAATCGTTGGTCGCACCCCGAACCCGTCGAGGGAATGGGTCGACGGTCAGTCGGGGTGGTTTGCTGGTTAGTTTGAACGGGACAAAGGGTGGAGTGGGAGGGGGTGTGGCCGCCGCTATCTCCTGTGGACGGGGCAAACGCGAGAGAACCCGTGCAGATCGCGTTTTAGCAAAGCCAGACATACCCGAGGCGATTTCTCGCATCTCTGGCTCTGGTCGCTGCATAATCTCTTCGTTTCCGCGTGCGGAGTTTTCTCGTTTCTCCTTCTACGTCTGCCGATGGTCTCTCGGCTGGTAAAAGGAACAAGTGCAACGGGGGTTAACGGGAGCAAAGGGGAAACGTCTGGTCTCGGATTCTCTCACCATTTCACGAAGAAAAAAAAAAAAAAAAAAAAAAAAGATCGCGGAGCATACGTAATTGATAATAAGCGAAATAAAAAAAATAAAAAAATAATAATAATCATTAAGTCTCCGAGGAAAAATTTATTTTATAAAAAATATGACGTATAGACATATTTTTTCAACGATCGCGAGTTAAAATCGTCTGGATTATTCATTCATGGTCAGCGCGCAGACTATCTTATCAATTTCAGATAGTTTGCGCACACGTACGCGAAATAAAAATAACATATCGATAAGAATTGCCAGGTGATAAAGCGTTGGATTTATTCGTCTCAAGGTGAAACGAGATATCAGTACATAATACAACATTATAGATTAAGTTTAGTCGATTTTTTTTATTGGACGAAGTTGTTTGAAGCTTTAAGCACTTTAGCGATGAGGAATATCTCGAAGAGACGTGAGGCAATTCGATTATCGAACTGTTTTAAGTATTAAAAAAAATTATAACCTTCGTACGACATATGTTGCGCGCGCAGGTTGGGAAAATCGTTTTTATGCCAACTGCCTGCTGGGAAACGGAAGTTACGCCTATCATTAAGGTTCCGCGGATTTTTGCGATTTCGTTGTTATGCATTTTCGCCGAACTGCTCGATAAAACGTAATATTTTTTATAAAAAAAAAAATGCCACCGTCTAATTTCGTTATTACGTAACATAACCTTAAATACGCGAAGCGCGATACTTGATACAAATATTGAGGAAATTCGTAAATTTTTCGATCGAAACTCGAAAAAATTCGTTAACTATCGATAAATTTTTCGTCTTATGAAGTTGAGGATTCAATTTGATAACGAAATTCGTAAAAAAAGCTGCGAACGAAAAGTCGGTTTTCGAAGTCTCGTAACTCGCGACCGATTCTCCGGAGCATCAAACTCCGATAAGGCGGTCCCCGCTGCAGTCTTGCAGTCGAGTCGATGCAGTAGTACCGCGTCGGTGCAAAAGACCGAAAAAGAGGGATGAGACTCGGAGGAAAGCGAGAAGAAAGAAGGCGGGGTCGGTGAAAGAGGAGCACAGGGTGGACGGAGTCAAAGTACAGAAAGACGAACAAGTAGTAGAAAAGAGGAACGAAGAAACGAGAAAGAGTGCCGTTCACGGCGAGAGAAAATAAAGTCGAAGGTAGCGTAGTATAACAGAAGACGGAAAGAGTTATCACGTTCGTAGGACGTCTGGCGGTGGTGGTGCAGACCGGTGCAGCCAGGGAATCTCTGTGCGGCTGTAGGGTTGAAGCTGAAGCGGACGCGCAGCACAGACGAGCAGCAAGCGAGTACCCGGGGTCTCGGAGCCGAGTCTCGTCGGCGAGAACGCAAGGTGGCGAAGGCGGGGGCGTCGCAGCGTCTCGCCGACAACGAGAGTACGGAATGAACCAAAAGTGCGATAAAGAAAGACGAAGACGACGACGGAAAGACAGAGTTTCGCCGAGCGAACGAGTTTCGCGCAAGAGAGCAAAAATACGATGGATAAACTATTTTATACGTTGGTAATACATATATATCGACTGCTAAGAACGACAAAGACGGATCCTCGATCGTTATTGCAGATTAAATTATGTGAGTTACGCCTCTGCGTTATTCATCAGTCGACAGACACGAATCTCGTCTACGCGGTGAAACTCATCGCGATATATTTTCCGTTTAACTCTTTTGGTAAACATTTATGGCGCGAGATTACGAAAGGAAACTATAGGAAAGATCGATGATTTGTTTTATTTATCGTTATTTTTTTTATTTTTTTTTTTGCACGTGAGGTTATCTGGTAACGTTGCCGGAACGTGGCAAGTGATGGAAATAGCCAGAGGTGTCTGGCATTTTTTTTTTTTTTTTTGAGAAAGTCGATAAGAGGTATCGGTCTCTCGACGTGTGCCAAAGTGCAAATTGATTTGTCGCAATGTGATAGAAGTAATACATTAAAATTTATAATATACATAATGCGTTGAGTCACTCCGATTAATAGTACACTTTCCGGATTCCGCTAAAAAAAAAAAAAATCGAGAATTCGCGTATAGAAATGTCATTGCGTAAGATAACGCGAAATTTTTCTAATAATTGAAAGATTTTTTTTTTATCATCCGATATCGGTAAATTGTAACATATTATCATTGGGGATAACGTATGTGTAATAACGACAATTTTGTTCTATACCTTCATTTTCCGTATTATTTGAACAACTTTACGAACAATTGATAAAAAAATTAAATACATTTAAAATTTTTTTAATGCCAAATAAGCGTTTTACGTTAAACAACACAAAATAACACGAAAATTTCATACCCCTGACTTGGATGTGACCTCATCACCGACCCTCCTTAATAATCAAGTCGCTGCCTTAAATATATTATTTTTATTGCCCCTTTGAAACACATTCCCGTGTCGTCGTTCAAATGACTCCACAAAAGTTCAAAATTGTATTATTCTCGCAAATTCTTCATATTTACGGTCGAGTAATTTTTCGATTTTTTTTCTCATTTGCCCAATAAACCCTTAAATTCCAAACTAAACCTCCGAAAAAAAAAAAAAAAAAGATCGCGAATTTTTTCCCATCCAAAAAATTAGTCGCCAAAGTATCTCCCGAACAATCGACTCAAATCGTTCATCATTACCGCGTCAACTTCTCTCTCTTCTCATTACGAAGAGCCAAATCGCCGAATTGTGGTTTGACGCATCAACTAAATATACGAAAGACTCCAAGTCATCGCGCGCGAAGATTGCGAGAGCGTTGTGATTGTGTACAGCGAAAGGAAAGCCAAAGCGCGAAAAAGACGGAGAGAAAACGGGGGATGTGTTTCGCAAAGACGAAGCGCATAGAAGACCGTTGGATCGTCATAGAAAAGTCAAAGGGTGAAACACGATTGAGAGAGAAAGAGAGAGAGAGAGAGTAAGATGCATCGAGTCGGATATCCGACGGAGATGAAAGGACGTGAGATAGTTGAAACGAGAATGGAACGAAGCGAGAACTTCGCTCCTTCCCCTCTCCTCCCTCTCGGAGAACGAGAATGAGCAGAGAAGGGCGAAGGAGAAAGCCGGAGAGCGCAGGACTCAGCACTGCAGCTTTGGCCCTGAGATATGATAGCCGGTTATCATACTCCCCGCCGCAGACTCCTCCGCCCGTTCTCCGCATCTCGCTATCTCTCTCTTTCGATACAGAAGTCTCTTCTCCGTCCGGCTATCCGCATAGTTTCGTCTTCTTCTCTCTATCTGTCTTGTAGCAACCCCCCCCCCCCCCCCCTCCCCTCTCACACCACCCCGCCTCCCAGCCGTCCCCACCCCCTCCTTTAGCGATCTCAACCCCCGCCACCCCTTTTCCCGGCTTATCTGCATCTCTCGTACGATCCTCTCGTCTCTTCTCTCGCTGTGCGCTATCCTTCCTCTCCTTTCTCGTTCGTTTCTTTCGCACGTAAATGCATCTGTATACCTTCCTCGCTCTATATACTATGCGGCTTATACCCCAGTCTTCCCGATCGCCACTTCCACACTCTGCACCCCCTCCTCTCTTCCCTGTCTAACCGCCTCCGAACCTTCTCCTCCACCTTCTTTCTTTCTCGTTGTCCTCATCCACCCTATACCTTCCCTTCCCCGGACCTTTACTCACTCTCGCCTTGCGCGGCCCCAACAACCTCCCGTCTAGACGGCGCGCACACAAACGCGCATCGAGCCTCTTTCCGTGTGCGCCGCGGCTGTTACCGCCGCTGCTGCTGCTGCCGCTGCTGCTGCGGCTATACCACCGACGCCGCATCGTCGTTGTATTTTCATTGTATAAACCTAGTCTTCCCAGTCGTGCTACTTTTCCCGATGTATTGAGTCACGTATGTCGATGAGGATGATGAGGACGATGCGAATCGGTCCACTACACGATCGATCGATCTTCGATATCGATTAATCTCGATCTCGATATGATTTTGCAATTTTTTTTTTCAGAGTTGTTGTTTTTTAATGATCTTCCGTCATCGTAATAAACGACTGTACTTCAAAAGATAATTTTTTTCGCGATGTCGAAAAAAAATTATAACATTTTTTTTTTCCGTCTGCAGATCGAAATTTTTTTTTCATTGCGTACGTCTCGTAGTTGGAAGATTTTTAAATAGAAAAAGAAAGGGATTCGTATTATTAAGGCATCGAGAATTAATTTCAAGAACACAATTTGTCAAATTCGAAATATAATTTTTTTCAGTATTTTCTTTTTCTTCGATTTGTGCTGTTTGTCGGAACGAAATCGCTATAGTAATAATATAACTACGATGTCAGCAACTGGCGGTAGAGAAATTCTGGAAGAAATTTCGTAAAAAATGCGTATCAATCCGTATATACGTGCAAACCGATTCTTGGGTTTCTAATCTAACAAATTCTTTTTTTAACTTTTAATTCTTCGAAAAAAAAATATTTTCTAAATTATATTTAATAAATTCGATTACTGCATAAAAATGATTTTTTCAGTGAAAAATAAAAAAATTTAATATTTTTATTATTATTATTTTTTTATTAATAATAATATTTAGAATCGTCGAAATCGCGACAGTTAAATCAATTTTCGAATTTTCTAACGAATAAAAACCAACACGATGGTTAAAACCATAGAGTCCGTGACATGAACATCTCAAAATTTTACGATCGTAATGAAAGTACCGATAGTATCATTAGCGCACTCTATGTACCTCGCGCTAATGTCGACGGTCTCATGAGAGTAATAGTGGGTAACCGTCGTTCGTCGTCGTCGTACGTCGTCAAAACATCGTCTGGCGACGAAACGATCGCGTGGCGGTTCGACGAGGCACGACCTTGACAGAGGGAAGGTCAGCCGGCGTGTGTGGAGGCTGCTGATGCTGCTGCTGCCGTTCGAAGGCAGCGCAGTGTCGAGCCCCGCGCTTTCGGACGGCCGGAACGACGACGACGACGACCACGACGGCGGCGTCAAACGTGAGTGGAGCATCTGCGAGGTCGTCCTCCGCTCGTCTCCACCTCCTCGTCGTCGCGCCGCGTTTCGACGTCGTGATTTTATACATGCGCCGGCGTTCCTTCGTATTCGCATGTGTATATATATATATATATATATGTGTGTATCAAAAACGCCGTACACACGAAACGATATGCGTAAAAACATCAAAATGTCGCTCGCGCTTGATATCCCGGCGTAAACTCAGTCTCTCATTCGAGAATGATCAACGGTAGCTGAACTCATCGAATGATTTCGACCGAAATTATTTTGAGGTTAATGACACGATGACGGAGATTCTCGATGTAGTAAACGCTCTTGCGGAGTTCAATGGGCTTCGATTTCAGGTCAAATGATTCTCAACGATCCGTTATTTCAATATAAATAAATAAATAATATATATCGTCGTCGATTATTACACGTTTTGCGTATCGATCTATTTTTTTTTTTTTTCGTCGTTCGACATACGAAATTAATGGACAAAATATTATTGAATTTCGTAATGTTTTCCTTAATTCTCTTGAAATTCATATCGTAATTTCGATCATTATCGATAATCTTTTTTTTTTTTCGAGATTTTTTTTTTTCTCGCAGCAATTTTTTTGTATACTTCGATTTTTTCAAGCAACAAATAGTTATTGAAACGACCTATTGCCGATCCAAAAAAAGTTCGCAGTCGGCGAATAAACGCCGCACAATGAAATGACGTTTGTCGCGGAACCGATGACTCGACGCGAATCGTATAATTTTCTCATCAGACTAATGTTAAACGGTAGAGAGGCGCCACAGTCTTTGCATAGGATAATTGCATTCCACTGACGACGATATCTATTAATCGTAAAGTCAATTCTCGTTTCGTATATATAGATATTATGTTTCTGTAAGTTCGCATTATGCCGATGCAACACGCGGTTTTTCCAGAAACGTAATATTTCTCGCGCACGTGTCACATTATCGTTCTTATCGCGTAACTCCACCCACGCAACACTCGACGTTTGCGATATCGCGGGGTAAATAACAACTGTCATATATGAGTTTACATTTTATTCGCATATATATGGATATCGCGCGACGTCTGCTTTCTTGAATAAAAAAAAAAAAAAAAAAAAAATGAAATTGAAATAAAAATAACATCGCGCGTGATTCTCATTTTTTTTCCGTCAATCGATTCTCCTTCGTATTAATTTTATTCCGATGATTTTCACCAGCTGCGCGCAGCGCTATGTGCACTTATTCACGCGACGGGAACGACCTCTCGTCTCTATATCAATTTCTTTCCGACTGCGCCATACCGAACGGTCTCTCACCTCTTGCAGTTAATACAAACCGACGTCGACACCCGTAAAGAATGTTTCGCGTTTCGCGGTACACACGTGTAGCGAACTGTCGAGAATTCGGAATGTTGTTCCGCGTGTCCGTCGAACGGGCGGCATTACTCGCGCGAGGTATTTAATATAAATGAAGAATTTGAATGCATACTACTCGAGATACAGGTTTTGGGCTCCTAATAAACTGAAAAATACGTTATATAGAGAAAAAAAATAGAAATCGGAAAAAAAAAATTTTAATCACAACTCGAATATCTTTCGATGTTTTTCTTCGAGTGTCGGTACGTAAATCATTGCCAATGACTTTTTATTCAAAACGCGTAAATTCAAAATATATATAATTTAGATATATAAAAAATATGAAAAACAATGTTTCTTTTTATTCGCGCGAAGCGAAAAAAAAAAACGTATCCCTTAAGAAGGTTAAAGTGCCAATAGCCCTACACGTTGTTCCGAGGTAAATAATACGAAAAGAAAAAAAAAATGCGTGAGGTGAATGTCCCGAAGTCTGTTTGCGCGTTCCGGCAGACGTGCGGAAGACTGAAAAACATTCGTAGTTTGTATTCATTCATTCTTATATATTTCGAGTTGAACGATATACATCGCGTAAACAACTCGATCATTTCGCTCAGAAAATATGAATCGAAGGATCCGCAGGAATAACTAATATCATTCACGTTTTTCACGCGTATTGCAATTGCGCAAAAAAAAATCTTTATTTCAATCAAACTTTAATAAAAAACAAATATATATATACACATATATACATTAATCCAAGTCGCCGTATATCGTAAAAAACAATCATTAATCAATTTCCATTCGCACGAAAATTCGTTCGAAAAAAAATTTTCTCCGAAAAAATAGTAATAATAATAATAATAAACATAATAATAAAAATGTTCAATACGAAAAATCCGAAAGATCTCGTATCGAGAGTTGCGCTATCAATTGCTCCGGTGGACGGTCAATGGATGGATACACCTTGTGGCCCCGCAAACAAGTCAGCAGCATCACGGTCCACGGCCTCCGTGCGATCTCGTGTGCCGGTGCACTCGATCACGGGTACCGGGGATCGAGGGACTCATACCAATTCTCCCGACCCGGGGGACTCGCATACACAAACGCAAACACACTCGCGCGCGGTCTCCGAATCTTTCTATATATCTCTATATCGCTTCGCCAGACGCGAAGCAGACGCATACAGTGCCATTGCAGACATTACCGGTATATATAGTTACGACAAGTTTTAGTTCGTTTGTGTGAGAGAGCGCCCCCTGCATCTAGCCACTGTCTGGTTCGTTCGTCTGTACGTTGGTGTACGTGGCGCACACATACTTACGCGCACGCGCACACACGCGACACAGACGCACGAAGAGACAGACAGACAGAGAATCCCGCGGCAACGACGCAACGGCGGTGTGGGGCGTCCTCCGTGCTTCCACCGGCAGACACGACTGTGCCGCGCTATCCGTGGGCGGTGGGGGACGTGCACGAGCGTGTTTTGAAAATAGGTGGGGGGAACATTGAGTCGGCTTGTCGGGCCGGGGGGCATGAAGGTAGCGGCGCGAAGGGCGCGCACACACAGAGGTCCGCGCGAACACAGAATCGCGGCAAAGAGCGAGAGAGATGGAGATACTTATGCGCGGCGGTAATGGCGAAAACGCTGCAGCGCAGAAAGAGAGAGAGAGAGAGAGAGAGAGAGAGAGAGAAGAAGAAGAAGAAGGACTGAGCGCGGAGCGGAGGGGAAAAGCATCGAGCCAAGAGGCGAGCGAAGTCGACGGTGCTGCGGTCTCGCAGCCACCGGACGAGTTCAGTCTGCCGCTGGACTTGATACGCGAACGACGCCCACGATCGAGCGCGTCGTATTTCGTCGAATTATTTACTTCCCCCGACGTTACTATGTTTTTTTTTTTTTATAAATAAACACGAACAAAAAAAAACACGCGTCGGCGTAATTAATACGATCACTTTATGACGCGATAAATATTCTTTTTTTTTTTGTTAAAAAGAAAAAATATATCGCGCGTCTATGAAATAAAAGCAGAAGAAATATTTTATTGGCGAAGGGGGCAACGAGAAGGAAAATAAATGCTATCGAGCAACAACGATAGACGGAAGATAGACGAGTACCGGGCGTGATACGTGAACGGCGCCGGGACGCCAGGCAAGCGAGGCCACGGGAGAGATACGGTGATTACACAGACACACACAGACAGTTGTTGCAACGTTGCTTGTGTCGACAGAGAGCGAGAGAGCCTCCGAGAGAGTAAGAGAGAGAGAGAGAGAGAAAAGGCTCGAGGAGAATGAGAACGGCTGCTCGCGACTCGGGAGTGTCGCTTGAGACTCCGAAGCGTTAGGACGTTCGTGATTGTCGTACACGCGCACGCGACTCAAACTCGGACTGTTTTATGATTAATCGAGAATTGAAGAATTCGCGACTTGTGTACTACAAGAATTGATAAAATTTCTAGCAGTTGCGAAACGACGTGGAAAAAAAAGATCGAAATTAACCATAAAACGAGACGCTTGAATTTTGACAGTGGGATTTTTTTTCGTTCCGAAAGAAATAAAAACATTATCGGCTTATGAAAAGTGCCGATCGCCCGAGAGAATTTTCTGCCGCGTGTATATATATGTATAGTGTGCAGTAGAAGGTTTTACGAGGGAAGAGAGTGCAAGAGTTTTTAAGACCTTGGAAGCAGGACTTCGAACGGTCTCGAAAACTCGAAACGACGAAACGACGAAGAAACGAGTCCGTCCCGCCTGTCTCTGACTGACGACTGACTCGATAGAATCCCCGAGAGTGTGCTTGCCTCGTTCATGCGCGCGCACACACACGCGAGCGCCGCGCATACGGAGAAAAAGAAGGAGAGACAGCGCGGCACTCGTGAACGGAACGATCGAGGGAACGCGAACCCAGAGTGAGAAAGACAGGGCTGCTCTCTGGCAGTCGGGAGAGGGGAAAATACGCGACTGCAAACGTGGAGTCGCGTCGAGACGCCGAGCGTCAGTCAAGTTTAACCTGTGCAACGAGACAGAAGCCGAGCAACGCGAAAATCAAGTGCTGTTTTACATTATTCGTATCGATTTTCATTACCGCGTGATAATAAATATATCGAGAAGAGAAAAAAACGAGTTATCAAATAAATATTATCGAAAGTGAAGTGCGACGCTTGTCGAAATAAAATTTACGAGAAAAATCGAAATTCGTAATTTCGAAAGATTTTCGAAGTAATTATCGAGTTTTGGAGGTTAACTGCTCGAAAGAAAGTTAAAAACGAGTTCGATCGACGCGAGTGAATAGTGAGTCGTCGAAAAAGGGCCTCGAAACACGGAAGTGCGAGGAAAAAAACGAAAATAAATATCGGAAAGGAATTTATAAAGTGTGAATTGAAATTTCGACTGACGAAATTGAAAAATAATAATAAAAATCGTCAGGGAAAAACGAGTTATAAAAAAAGAGGTTTGCGCGACGATTGTTGAGTGAAATCGAAAGAGAGACTGTGGCGATGCCAGCTTGACAGCTGACGGTCGGTGGTTTTCCAAGTTCGTCGGCAACCTGGCGTCGTCGTCGTTCAAATGAAGCTGCGGCGTCGCTGCATGCAGACGCTCGGCGTCTCCGTGAAACAGTTGAGAAGGAAGCTTCTCGAGTTGGGAGCCCGTATACTCCACGTCCAGGCATCTAAACCCCGCGACATGGCTCTGGTGGTAGGTTGCTAAATATTTCAAAGCCTAATAAATGCGCCTTTTTACGTTTTAAACCTTCGCGCTGATGTTCGCGGAGGTTTTTCTTCGAGTCGCGATTCAAATAACGACATCCAATTTTTCTACGAAATCAATTTTTGTTTCCGTGAAAAACAAAAAAAAAACAAAAAATTCGAAACTTTTAACAATGACAACTATAGGATAACGCAGCAGATACTTCGAGAAGTGAAAACGATATTTATTCGATTTTTTTTTTAAGTCCGAAACATAATCGAAACATCGATTAGTTCTCGAATCGAAAGGTTCACGCAGGGAAAGTAAAAAATCAAAGTTATCATAGAGAAGGATTATCAGAATTGGGTCCGACGAATCCCCGAGACGTTACAAGAAAATTTTACTCCCTTTTTTCCGACGAAACGCAAAGATATATGTGAATATTCTAGAAATAATAATCCGTGCAAAAATTCGTCTATTACGTTGAAAAGATCGCGGAACCGAAAACACGAAAAAAAAATTTATTGAATTTCAGGCAATTTAAAATTTTTTTTTAAATCGGATATCTCGAGTATCGTGAAAAAAAATAATTTTTTGACCTCAATTATCGTTGAATGATGATTATAATTTACTGTGACTTGACCTTCACAAAAATAAAAAAATCGTAAATAAAATAACATTTTAATCTTGACAAGTGTTCGACGTACGAAGTATAGTATTTTGCAATAAGTTCATTCATATTTCTCTGCGCACGAAATACACATCAAAATAAACAAAAATGATAATACGAAAAAAAAAACAGAGAACATCAATTTTTTGAGTATTTCGATATTAATATGTAAAGATTGAGAAAAAAAACTCCGAAAAATCGATGTTTTGTTGTTTTTTCGGAATATCTCAAGATTACAGTTGTTCTTCAAAGAATATCGATCGTCATAATAAATATATTTTTATTTCACCAAATACTTGAATCGCGAAATTGTCAATGGAAAATTGTTTCATCGTCGCGTACAATCGTATCAGTACAACCGAATGCACAATTTTTTTTGCATTACGAAGATTATTTTTAGAAAAAAGGCATAAAAAAAAACGTCAATATTTTTTGACGATTTCTTTTTTTATAATCGGAACACAATTTCAGTGATCATAGATGTCAGAACGGTAATTGACAGAAATGTCGCAGAATGTTTTGACAGCGGCATATCGTGAAAATTCAAATGATATTGTACGTTTTTTTTTATTTTTTTTTTATTTATCTGACCGAACGAATATCTCTTTGAAACTTTCCATTCACGAAATGCGATACCACCTGCCAATTCGTATTTAAAAAAATGCATTGATCCATCGCGCGAAATAACTCAATTTATTTTACAATTTTCGCCTCTCTTCGTATTCTCGAAATATTGCCAATAAAATGTTTCTCGCAGATTCATTAAAGAAAAATTAAAAAATATCGCTCTCCGATATTCTCTCGTAAATCATCGAAAAAAAAAAAAAAAAAAAAAAAAAAAAAAAAAAAAAAAGGAACACTTCGTGACCCTTTCGCCCGATGCGGACCCCGACTTCACTTGTAAAAGTCGACCGCGTACATTATTTGCGTGTAAAAAAAAAAAGATAAAGTGTACGACACCTGTACTCCAGAAGTAGTTATGGAACGTATTTGTTCGGACGACCAGGTTGACTCCGAGACTTTGCCGTGTTCCCCGTCAGGGTGAACGAGGTACGAACCCCATTCTGATTTATCGGGTCGAATTAAACGAGATAAAAGATGAGAGGGGAAAAAAACTCCGTTTGCAAGGCAAAGGGATGAACTGTCGACGAGTTTTACTCGTACACCGATTTTTTTTTTTTTTTTTTTTTTTATTGCCCGAACATTCTTTCTATCCTTGGAAAAGACACCTGTGCCGGTCGAGTAGTTTAAGAATATTTGTTCAGCGAAACCAGTTCGACGCAAATTCTTCTCGGTGCTCGGAAGCCTCGCGTTTTACTCACCCCGTTCGATATGTTTTTATGAACTGCAATGGGCTTTTGCCATTGGCTGTACCCGACCAGACTTGCTGCTGCTGCTGCTGCTGCTGCTGCTGCTGGTCGACGGGACACGCCGTGGCGAGGGTGAGCTCCACGGTCTCACCGGCGCGTATACTGCACTTAACTATACTATATACTACAGTACACGTAATACAGACGATGCACGTCGCGAACGAGAGATCCGTCAGCTGCTATCGCCGCTGTTGCATTCGGAAAGTTGCTGTTTGTCTAAATTTTTTTTTTTTTTTCAAACGATCGTAAACATAATTATAATATTTTTCTTACGCCGAGCGATTTTTTGAAGAATTTTTTGAAGAAGAAATGAGAAAAAGAAGAAAAAAAAAAGATCAGATCGGCAATATTATATAATAATAATAACTTTGACATTACTTTGATAATAATTACAATATAATATTTCGTAATATATAATATTTTGTTCTGTAAAAAAAAATATTACGCTTCTCGAAAATAAAAAATGTATAACCAATTTTTTGGAAAAAAAAAAAAAAAAAAAATCAAAATCGATCAAATGACTATTTCGAAATCGTTTCAATAATCGTCGACAAGAAAAAAAAAAAAAACCAGTCGTCATTCTACATGAAATAAATTAACGTTGCGCGCCATCGTACAAGAGAAATAAATTGTAAATCTCGTACAATTAAAATAGTCACACACGTCATCCGGTGGCGATTAATCGTTGTCGCGAATGTAGCGGAACGAAAAATGAGGGAGGGAGTCGAAAAAAAAAAAAAAAAAAAAAAAAACATCGGAAAAAAACGACACGTTGATAAAGAGTTATACATATCTACAACGTACTGGTGGTATGGTCACGGCGCGGAGGGGAGTAGAGCACAGCGGTGCGGAGGGTGAAGGGAGGGAGGGGAGGGGGGTCAGGAAAAAAAGGGCGAGGGAGTGAGAAGGGAAGTAGTGAGAAACGAGGAAAAAAGAAACAAGGAGCAGGCGAAGCCGTTACCCACTGTCTCTCTGTGTGTGTCCCGCCGCAGGCGAGAGCTACCAGCTTAGCTCTTCGTGCGGCGGTGCCGGGCGCGCGAGCGTTTCTTCCGTATGGCCCAGAATGCGATCCCCGCGAGCTTTCACTGCAGTTTTCTCGTCTGGGTCGGTCTCAGACTCAACTACGACGACAACGGCGACGACGACAACGACGACGGCGAAGCAGCAGCAGCAGCAACCGCTACTGCTGCCGTCGCCGCCGCCGCCGCCGCCACTCGGTCGATATACCTTTTTTACGTCGGACTTTTAAATGTCAGCACGACGACGATGCCAAGGCGCACCGCGACGTTAACAACGGATCGACTGCTGGGGTTAGACGAGAGAGTGAAGGTGACGAAAAAAAAAAAAAATTTAATCCGCTCGCCGACGCTTTCTTCGGGATGTTCTATGCTCGTGCCCTCCGAGGTGGCGATCTTAAAAAAAAAAAAAAAAAATAAAAAAAAAAAAGTGTATTTCAGATGTCAGGGGACAGAAGAATATTACAAAATTTCATTCCATTCTGTCAATTTTTCTCGCGTCGGTGATTTTGATCGATTATTCATTCATCCCACGCAAAAGAATATATTAAATGAAATCGAATCAAATGTCACGCGGAATGATGAAAATTCCTTGAAAAAGAGAATAAGAAAATATAGATATATAGAAAATAAATCTATAGATTGACGAAATCTGTTAGCAGACAGGAAATTCTTGCGATATTTTCATTTCGTTTCAGGGATACGATTAAAAAAAATAAATAATAATAACAGCGATACGGAATTTGATATCAAAATAAGAATAATCTCGAAATTCGATTATTTTTACATCGACATCGATCGATTGAAATCGTTGAAAAAAAAAAAAAAAAAAACTCCCGAATTTCGATTTTTTTTTTTTTTTTTCATATAAAAGGTAATTCGCGTCATATAAACGACAACTGTTTTTCCAGAAGCGCGGAGCATCGGCTCCATTTAAATTTCTCGAGAAACTAAATCCAAACAAATGCCAATTTCTTACTCCGCCACAGCTGTCGCGGAATTTCTTGTTTCCATTGTTCGATCGCATAGTATGTGTGTTGCTGCTTTTTTTTTCTCGCGTCTTCGGCGTCTCTTGTTATCACGGATAAGAGAACGCGGCATAGATATATATAGATATACACAATCGTGTATTACATAGCATAATAATGTAAGTGTCTCAGCCGCAGTCGTGAAGGAACGCGAATGATAATCGCGGGGTATGTAAACGTATAACTTATAAATACAAATGGAGCAGAACGTCCGCTTCGGCATTTGCCACGCGAGTATCATATATCCGCGTATATATACCCGAGAATATCGACGGGGGAAGAGAAAATTTTGCGTTAATCATTCGAAGCAATAATGACGATAGTGCGTCAGAAACGGAGAGTCGCGATGTGCGCGAAGTCCGCGAAATGAAAAATCGGCAAATGCATAATAATCGCTTATATACTTAATAAATCGTATTACTACTGTACAATGTATCGTTTTGTTTATATCGCAAGAAAAAATTCTATACCGTACATCTTTTGCGTGATTTCTGTATTAAACGAAAAACGCCGCGTTCTCCGGTCGAAAGTTCACGGAGAAGCGCGCGTAATCGTTTCGTTCGTACGACGATTTCTCGGAAGACTCTGTGAATCTTATCGAACTTCGCGGCAGATTTTACCCTCCCGACTGTTACTCGTCTTCTGAGTAAATGTGTGGTATAGACGAGACGAGAAACCGAAGTATTAAGACGAAATGAACAAAAGCGATCGTCTTCACGAAGAAACGAGAAAATTCCGAGAAAATGCGTTCGTAATGTTGATAAAAAAAAATTCTTACCAAAGCGAAGTTATTCATTTTTTTTAAATTGGATTGATTTCCGCTCGAATTACAAATTTGTCCCCAACGCCTACGAGAATCGTAACGAAAACAAAATCACAACAACCGTTTATCTCTCTCGACGCTACCAAATAAGATAAATTCAATTAACTCGCCAATCACAATGAAAAACTTGATACCGATTTTTTTTTTTCTAATCTCTCGATCTCCAGTCTCATTCTATCTTCGTTAATCGCGTCTCCGTGGTACGCGAGTGAATGCGAAATTCTCACATCGCGGTGATCGATATATGTATTCCGAATCCGTATTTCGTCGTTTGCGCGGCTTAAAGTCCTAAATTGCTATAATCGGCCGATCGATCGATTAATTCGAGACGCGATCGTCGTCGAGGCACGATAATCGCAGACGCCAAACTCCCGTTGATTATCGTCTCGCAAATACCTTAAAGTCTATAATCGGTCATCTTAACGCCGTTCGGCGTCGATGTCCCCGACGTCATTTGTTTTAATCGTTTCTCGGACACACTATCGACCAATTTTTGCTCGTTATACACGCGTACACACGTATATATATGTACTTTTTTAAACTCCGAGGCTTTTCGTTCGGTATTATCTTCCCCTCCACCCACCGCCCACCCCTACAGATCTCAGTATCTCGCATACGGCCCAATCGCTCACTCACTCGCGAGCATCGCGAGGCGTGTTTTAAAGGACGTCTCATAATTAACTGTCTAGACTCCCGACGCTATTATCTGGGTCTCGTTAGCCTTATCTCCGGCAAACGGGAAGCGCGTCTGTTGCCGCTGCTGGAAGTTACGCAAGTCCCTCGCTGTGCTGCTGCCGCTGCTGCTCCTCGTTGAGCTCTTACCGTGCGTACGCTTGCACTCTCCCGTACTAATCGTATATCATAGGCGCACGCGTTTCGCCGGAGATCTGAGAGTCAAACGTGATATTGCTTTTTTCATCCGGCAAAAGCTGCCTGAAAAAAAAAAAAAAAAAGAAAAAAAAAAAAAGGAAAATCTCGTTGGATTATTGCGTCACGACGAACAGCCGCAACGGGACGCGGTTTTTCGAGCAATTCTCAGCCCACGAGAAAAAGATCGTAACTCCAAACGACCAATCGTGTCAATCGTGTGTGGTACGCGATTGCATCATTAAACTTCGTCTCTTGACTGATGAGATTGAAAATCAATCAAAGAATTCGATGCGATGACGCAAGCGATCGGTCGTAAATTTAGATGCGGCGAAATGTAGAATGGACGGAGGAAGGGGACGGTATAGAATATTTTATTGAATATCTCGCTATCGTTGAGAAGCTTTTTTGTAGGATTTGCATTTATATTTCATAGGGAAATAGCCAAATTTATCGGGGATTTTGCAGTGGAAAAATTACTTAATTTAAATGAGACTTTGAAAAAATGATATTTCGGACTTTTATTAAATTTCATATCGTAGTAACAGCCGTTCGTTACATTCGACTAATGTTCAGTTATTTTTAAATTAATAATCTATGAATCATCGGTACGTTTTGATACATTTTTTTCATCAATAAGAAATCGAAATCAATATTTTTGATTTTTTTTTTTTTTTTTTCGTACGTTATTTAAGGAAATTTTTTTATTACTGTTTCTCAAACGATTAAGTGACGCACGCGCGACGCGTGAATGGCTCATTAATTTATGTATTTTCTTATTGATTCGGTTATCATGTATGAAATTATGTATTAGCGAATTTTTTCATACGATGATTCGGAACCTTAATGAGGATTGTCGATATAGATGTTTCTACTTTTAGCACCAATTATTCAATTGTCATGAAAAATAAATAAATAATACACTACTTCAGTTCGATCCTTTAAAAACTTTTTTTAGTATTAATTTTTCCGAAAAAAAAAAATGTGCACTGTTTTTATCGGTTCCTTCTAAATTTTGAATCATAATTTATCGCACTATGAAAAAAAAAGATTTTCTAAATTATAATCTCGTAAGTTAAAATTGTTAATTTACCGTCTCCGTTAGTCGAGATACACAAAAACATCGAATAATTCTAACGCAATGTTGTCGATCGTATCGCTCTAGGAATTCTCTTTGTATTGAAATTTAATTGCGTCTACGTATGAAATGTTATTTTTCTGTGGCACGTAGAACGTTCAAATTTCACTCCCGAAAAAAAAAAAAAAAAAAAAAAAAAAAATCGCATTCCACCAATGAGCAATTTTTCGTCGCTTATCACAAGTTGGTTACCGGTATTGAGTTTTCATTCCTTATTTTGCATTCTCGAGGCCGTACAGCAGCAACGCGACAAACAAGCGGGTCAAGTAAGCGTAATAAACGTATATATGTAGAGTGTACAATTCTACTGCTATATATACCTTCGCTCGTTGCATGCAGCCGTCGGCAGCAGAGTCCGTGGCCCCCTTCTTCTGCTTTGTACGCTCGACTCTTCGCGGTGCAAACGCACCGATAAGACAACGAGTAAAACCCCGCGCCGTGCGCGCAAGTAGCGAAACAATCTGCTTCGCTTATCTTCTCTGCCCGGCGAAGCTAAAGCGATGCGCTCGCGCTGTGCCGACCATTTTTTTCGCATATCGAGGCTCAACGAGGCCGCGCGCTCGAGTTTCTTTCCCGAGTGGTAATTTTGTTTTATTGTCGCGAAGAAATTTATCCAAACGGAAAATGGAATAATCAGATTTTCCAATGGGATAGAAGGCAATCGAAATATTATTCCTTAAAAAAAAAATTCGAAAAAAAAAAAAAAAAGATCGTTTCCATTTTTTTTTTTTTTTTCGTAATATTAAAAAAAATCAAAATGCCAGAAACTTTTTTTTCGCGGTCTCTGCGCGGCCTATGATTCGAAAAATCGCGACGAATACTCCTCGACGTTGCGAAAGGACGCGTTTGTGTTCCGTCAAACGCCGACCGGATGTCGTATAACGCGAGCGACACGTTCCGTCACCTACTTATACGCGTTTGTCTGGTACTCGTATGTCTTGTCGCATGCTATCCATAACAAAATACGCAGCTCCGCATCGGCGCACGTCTTGTTCTCACGGTAATAACGAAAAAAAAAAAAAAATGACAAACATTAAATAAAAAGTTGCAGTCGCATATTTCCTTGAGACACGACTTCCGGCAGAGGTAAATATATATGCGGCATCAACGAGGGTCGAGTCAATCGTCTTTTTTTTTATATAACTCCGATTCATGAAATTAAATAGCGCTAAAAAAATTTATGAATTTCCCGAATACTTTAGCGAATAAACCGCAAAATTTTTTGGAAAAATCATGAAAATTTTGTTACTCAGGCAAACAAATATACGAAAAACCGTAAAAAAAAATCCGCACTTTGTAATTTTTTTCCGAATATATTTTCATTCCATGTAAATGCGTTTTTCTCGAAACTTAACGGAAAACATTAATTAACCGTTAAATTTATTCATTTTTTTCAAAAATCGGAAAAAAGATAAAAACGCGTATATTAAGTCATTAAATACGCAACGTCGATGAACTTTTACGATTTATTAAATTAGCAACGAAAATATATCGCATTTAAATGTATCGCGCGATTTCCTATTGTCGTGTTAAACGAGAATCGAGGTATCTGTATATTTAAATATCTACGTCACGACCCAGGTGGGGTTCTGCCGATGCTGACGGTCGGGCCAGTATCGGCACAACACTGCTCCCAGCGTCGTGCCAGCGTCGAAATGTAACCTCGGGCCAAGGCTGGCCGATGTGTTCTAGCCAACGCTGGTTTAGTGGCGATCGCCAAGGCTGGCCCAAGACTCGCCCGACATTACAATACCGATGTTGGCAATTTCTAGTTTATTTTTACTCTGTTTAATAATTCGAAATCAATATCTCATTTGTTTAAAACTTACATGAGGACGTGATGTTTGTTTAAAAATGAAACATTCTCGTAACATTTGTTTAATATTTCATAATTAACGTGTAATTTGTTTGAAATTTCAAAGTTCGTGTATAATCTGTCTAAAGATTCACAAATCACGTTTATTTTTTTACGGAGGGTGTATCGTTACATTCTTAGCCAAAAGTGAGACTCTAAGGGAATCAGACTGCCCGACGTGATAAAAATCTGAAAAAAATCAATCATACAGAGATATCAAGAACAAAATAAGTTAATTGTTGACAATTAAGTTATTGACATTTAATTCATTTATAAATAAATGAACATACATGTTTATACATGTTTTGTTTATACATTAAACAAAATGTTTAAAAAAATGCGTATGTTTTTAGAAAAGTTATCAAATTATTTTCATTAAAAAAAATTAGGTTGCCGAGTAATTTATTGCTCAATTTTTTATTTCAGTCATTTGGTAACAATATTTTGGAATTATTGTTACGCAAAATGAATCTTTTCAGCACCTTTTCATATGCTCGGTTCTTTTTCAAATTTTGTATATCATCGAGAAGCGTTCGCAATTCTCTCATCCTTTCTCAATCTTAAATGACGTCAGACTCAACGAAAGGACTACCTTAAATAAAAAAAAAAAAACACGAAATTCATGTTTGATTCGTTTAAAGACTCAAAAAAAAAATTAAAATTAAATTTAAAATTTTCAAACAGATTGGAAGCAAATTTTTAAACGCAAAATTCGAATAAAAAAAAATTTCAACGTGCATTTCGTTTTAAGCAATCCAAACGCAAATTTTTATTTTTCAAACCAATAAAACATTGTTGTAATTATTTTTAATCAAATAACTGGAAATTTCGTTGTTTTTAACAGTTTAAGCGAGAATTTCGATTATTTAAACAATTAAACGACAAATTTCAAGGTGTCGAAGAATTAAACGTTAACTTTGAATTTATAAAAAACTCATATGTGAATTTCGATTTTTCGAAGCAATTAAACATTGTTTTATCTATTTTTAAACAAAAAAAACCGACAATATTTTTTTTTTAACAATTTATGTAAGAATTTCGATTGTTTAAGCAATTGAAACGCAAAGTTCGGTTCTTTAAACAAAGTAACATTTTTTTATTCATGTTTGAATGAATTAATGGCAATTTCGATCTCACGGGGACTCGTCACGCGTGACGTCACTGACTCGGCGTCGGTGCGTGCAACCAGCACTGGCCCAGCATCGGCGTGTCATCGCTAGCCAGACTTGGGCCGATGTTAGCATCCCCTGCATATGCCGACGTTGGTCCAACATCGTTGGCCAGCATTGTGCCAACGTCGGAGCCCTGGCAAACAAGCCTGGGCCAGAGTCGAGCCAATCGTCAAACCCCACTTGGGGAGTGTCCACTCGAGAGAGAAGGGTTTGCGTCGAGATGCACCTGCCGACGTGTCGCGTACCAGACGCGTCTTAGTCGCGGTCACAGTGTGGAGTTCGGTCGATTCGCGAAGGTCGCGTACTTACGAACAGAGAGAAGAATTCGCGGGTCAGATAGGGACCGGTCAGCCGGTCGGGGGTCGCGCCTTTTTGCTTGCGGATTATCGTCGCACGACGAGTGTGTGGTGTCTGCAGCGGAGCGGAGTGATGCACGACGAAGCTATGACGCGGGAACGCCGAACGATAGTTTCCATTTATAGAGTGCAACGCTTGCAATCCGCGATCTCCGTACGTTCGTGTGGCGTCTGTGTGAAAAGAGGCGATAACATTCGAACATTCGATTATTGATGAAAAAACATCAATCCATCGGCAAAGATGACGAATAACACCGATGTATATCGCGTAACGTCGGTATTTAATAATTCACCACCCAAACAAAAATAATACGAATGCCTTTTTCATACCGCCCACCTGCAGTGACGATCGCGGCGATGCCGCGTATATTCCGAACTTTTCTTTTGAAAAATAGTTTTTTCATTATCCGAAATAAAAATAACGAAAGGGAACGAAAAACAAAAAATTTCAACTTTTTCGACTCCCGTAGGAACCCTTTTCTTTTTTACCCTATGAGCTTTCGAATTCATGTTGCCGATTGCTCGACTCCGAAAACATCGAAGAAATTCTAAATAAAAAAAAATGGCGGTACTTTCGTAAAACTAACTTTGTTTTCGTACACTCCGACGGTATACACCGGGCGTTCTATATATAGTAAACGGATATTATGACTAGAAGGGGAAAAAAAAGAAAAAAAATCCGGTCTACTGTAACCCGAGGTCTGGGCTGTCGGTGCTTCCGTAATTGATACGTCAACAGGACGCAGCCGAGTTAGAATTCACGACAACAACGAAAACAACAGTGAATCGAGCACTTCGATCACTTTTTCGGGTTGTCTTCGTATCGAAGTAGCCCTCCCCCTCCCCCGCCCCCTCCGCCCCCCTCCCCCTTTCCCATTATAGCCGGCGGCGAGATACCGCCACTGACCTGCTGGCTTTCCTTTGGCGGATTGAATTTTGTTTACGCTCAACAAGATCAGCGAAGCCGAAAGGCAACATATTGGGGCAGTTGCTTCACGATGATCGTTTCACGGATTTTTTTTTTTTTTTTTTTTTTTTTTTTTTTTTTTTCGGCGTTCGCGTTCTCAGGCTTCTTCCGTCACGTAATAACGGCGCTCCTTCCACGTAACCAAAGCGGCCGTTTCGGAATGAACTTAATAGGCCACTGCCCGCAGTGTTCCGGGTTCTGTTAGGATACTGTGAGGCTAGACGCCGAAATTACCCTTCGACTGGAAAGGGCGAAACGCGGAGGTCATTTTGTATTCAGCTCCACTGTTATTTTTGAGTTACGAGTCCCATCGTCATATTTCCAATTTTGGCAAATCTCATCCTCGATCTATTAGCTACTCGTTTGTCTATTACTAGAGTCCCAAAAATGTGTTTTTGCAGCTCTTCCTATATATTACCATAAGATTATCAGATACTTCGAAAAAAAAATCGCACATTAGCGATTTTTTTTTTTTTTTTTTTCATCGAGATTTCGTGTATTAAGAGAGTTCGGTAGTCAGTATTATCGAAATGCGATAAAATATAAAGAAATTTTGGTAAATGAGCGTAAAAATGCTATTTACTTCTATTTTCATACTTCGTATTGTTTACATAACGTTATATACAAGAGAAAAAAAAATGAAATTTTTTTAATTAAAAAATTAGGTCACTCATTTTTTATGCTGAATAAGTCTCTGGAAAAATATAGCTATGTAATACCTTAAACAAAAATATTATTGTTATTATTATTTTGCCCGAAATTGCGACGCGATAACTCATAGTTTTTTGCGAAATATTGATAAAAAACTGTTTCGCTGTTTTTGCGAAATTTTCTTTTGGACATCGCTGGGCGATATGCTGTCTACGAAATAACTATCTGCCGGTGGATCGAATGCACTCTATTCGATTCTATCGCTCGAGAGTCGAGAGGCAAACGCGGTTTCTCGACTCCTCATCTTTAATGCCAATTCGTCGACCTGCTGAGGGGGAGAAATGCATTGAATAGTTCAAAGCGTTGCTGCAGAACGAGAGGGGGTTGTAATATGCAGTAGTATAGCATAAAATAGTATAGTATATAGTATGGTATACAGCGTTTCATGAAGATTTAGCCTGTAGTACATCTCGAAGAGGTGCACCGACCTCGGAGGTTTCTCGCTCTTCGTCGGCGAGGGATCGATTCTCTTGCCTGGTGCTCGTTCCCTCGCTTAGCCCTCCAACGTCGCATTGCACTCGTCGTCGTCGACGTCGTCGTCGTCTCTTCTCAGTCTTACCGTCATATACTACTGCGAACAGCAGTTGTAGAAGTACGAGTAAACGCTCTTCGATCGATAGGGTGTACTACGAGTAATGATGGTTTCACACAGACGCATACCGCGACCCCGAAGTGCCGAGGGTACGGAGTCTTCGAAAGGTGAAATCGCATTTCTTCAGTATCGCGGAAAACTTTCGTTTAAAAGCTTTTTTTTGTTTTTTATTAAAAAAACAATTACTGATGACTTAAATTAATACAAATATCAACTATATGCTCTTTATTCAGACGATCGGAAGTAATAAATTAGGTTACGAAATAATCTCCGAAAAAAAAAAAAAAAAGATATTTTTGTCGATTAATAAAAAAAAAATGTCAATTTTTTTTTCGTAAATTTTAATGATATATATATATATTCTTTTTCGTTTCTATTTTGTTATATTTTTAATAATATTTATGAAAATATTAAAGAAATTTTATTTTTTCTATTTTTTACGATACATAAATTTAAAAAATCGTAAAAAAAATTGGTATTTTTTGGAAGCCAATATTATGAATTGACCTTCGATAAGTGGTGTGAGACTTCTTTTGGGATCGTTTTTCGGATAAAGGTTATCCGAGTTACTCCTATGGACGGGTTTTATACATAGAACACGAGGGTACACCGTGCATAGAAAGGTCTTTTTTTTTATGCTTCGTTTCAATCGTGATGGACGCGTGGAGAATCGCGATAGCGGCGTGTACCGCGGAACAGTACGTGCGCAAGCAAACGCGAGGGCGTTGAACACAATCCTTTTTCTCCCCTCACGTTGACCGTTATCGTACAGCGAGAAATCCCTTTAAAGTATTAACGCAAAAGCCGCAGGTTTTCGCTCGATTCTCCACCCCGCGGATGTACAACAGAGATTCGTGTTTTATTTTTACTGCACAGAAAGATCGGAGCGAAAGTTGTGATTAACGAGCAGAATATTCCGTTGTATTAAAACTATCAATCAACTCGATAGCCGATCAACGATAGTATGCGTATCGTTAAAAAAAAAAAAAAAAAAATAGTGACAATATATCGATAACTCGAAATAGCGAAGTCAATTGTTCGTTTCCAGTCGGCACTGCAAATCAAAATTGCAATGACGCGATTATTTACCATTCGGAAAATCTATAAAACATCGAAGATTCAACATTATTGTGTCGAAAAATTACAATGACTCTACTCAATACACAAAAAATTAAAATGAAAACGTTATCCTCGTCGTCGAGTGCTAAAATAGATCGTTAAATTTAATATTCATTTTTTTTTTTACTATTCACATAAAATTTTACTCTCTACTCTTCAGCGTAAAATTTATTAAGATGAGAAAAAAATTATACTGTTTCACGCGCGAAAATGCGATTTTCATAACGCGACGTAATATCGCGGAGCTAAAATCGAAATATTACACATTAAATATATTTTTTTTTAAATCGATCAATTTTTTTTTTACATATAATCGCAAAAAATGTATACCATCGATCAGATTCTAATCCCGGAAATCGGTAAAGCGGCGCCGAGTCTTTTTTGAAATATCAGCAAATATCGAGAAAAAAAAAAAATTTCGTAACCCTCGTAAATAAATGTCTGATCCGTTTTAAACGTGATGAACGAGTTAATCGGTTTACAGTATCGAATCAATACGAGAATAAAAATAATAAAAAAATCATCAAATCGCCTCGACCTTAATCCCCGAAGTCTCGTCGCCGTCGCCGGTCTGCGTCAATCGTCGTTATTTGTCGATCGTTCGATCGACCTTCCGCGATGGATCAATGTAACAAACAATGTTTCCACTGTCCCCGAGAGTCTATTTATGAAAATTAATAATCTCCGATATTATGTCGAGAAACGCAGAGGCCGAGAGTTCTATCGTTACTCGGCACTTGTAGCGATACTAAAAGAAAAATTACGAGAAATCGACTTCGACTTCGTTTTTCGACTATCGATCTTTTTTTCACCTTAAAAAAATGAAAAAAAGAATCGCCGTTTCCGTCTCGTCACGATCGGAGCCGAAAAAGTAAGAATGTGTACTCTTATTTGCGAATAGATGCTGTCGGTGAGCGCAGGTATGGAGGTTGGAAGCGGAGGTCACGGCGGTCTCGGCGGTGGACTGGAAGGCGGCCCGGTCGTCGGTGGCGGGGGCGGTGGCCCCGGCGGTGACGGAATGCAGGAAGCGATGGTAGCGGCCGCGAGAGATCGGGCTATACGGGCCGGAAGCGTCAGACAGGATTTGGCTCTCGACCTTCCGCCGCGGCTCCAACTTCCGGACGGCGAAGAACGACCCTACGGTGCACACACGACCCTCCATCTTCGCGATCCCGAACAGGTGCGTCACGAAATTTATTATTATCTTTTTCAAGGCCACTAGCCGCGTTCCCCGCAGCCTTACACCCGAGAAATCTTCCGAACATCCTTCGGGGGGCTTCTAGAATAACCCTTCTTTTCCCATAACGCCGACAAAGCCACGAGGATGATATATCTTTCGGTTAAAAGACGAAAAAAAAATATATATATCTCGCGAGGGGGACACTGAGATATCGAATTTTTAAGGGACATTCCTCAGTGGGAAGGGAGAGGGTGGGTTCGAAGTAATGAGAGGTCGGGAGGGTTCTTTTACGCACACTAGCGCCGGGAACGTGCCTCCCGATGCCTGTATCGAGGATGCGGCTGATCTTAAATTTCGGTAACCCAACGCTACTTCGTCAGCTTCGCAGTCTCGTCGCACGACCGAGTGGCCTATCCCCTCGAGGGCTCTCCTTAGTTACATTGAACAACATTGTTCCACCCGCCGTCACAATAAGATCTTTATTACGGGAGAAATCTTTTCTTTTTCATTTTTTCTTTTTTTTTTACTCAGAATTTCGCAATAATATGAAATTTCTTTAAACAATTATTTACATCGAATCTTCGATATTTGCCATTCGATTATCGTTGGAAAATCGTCGATTTAAAATGTTTACACGGAATTCGTGATGATTATTGATTTTTTAAATTCCTCCAATTTTTTTTCTACTCCATCGTTGTATCATTTAGTTTTTTTTTTTTTTTTTTCATTAATCTTAATTTTTGCTAATTTTTGTGAAGGAAAACTCATTTTATTTGACAATTGAAATTCTACGGATTCAACGAGATAAACTTTATATTAAAAAAATATAATTATTCTCGCAATTCCTGCACTTTTTTTTCTTCAATCACAAATCCATCGACCCGATTCGCAAAAAAAAATTATGCAAAAAAAAGCGTATAAAAAAAAAAAACAAAACTTCGAAAAAAAAAGAAAATAAATTTTATTAATTTTTTTTTTCTGTTTTTATTCAGGAAAGCGAGATATACCAGAAGTGCGTGAGACCGCCGCCAAATCGGACGGTATTCGACAGCGAGAGTCCACCGCCTTACAGAAGTCAATCGGCGTTATTGGACGCACCGGAGCGGATAGTGAGGTGTCACAGTGCGGGTAGTTCGTTGTTGAGGGTTTTTCGAAAATTTCCGAGCGCCGGAGGCTCGACACCGGCGGTCGTAGTGCCGCCGTCGAGAAGACCAACGCTCTCGAGTTATTCCGAGTCCAGTGGGAATCTGAGTAATTTATCGAGTCTCACGGTGGTGCCGTGCGAGTCGGACGAGACGAATCATCACAGGCAACACGTCTGATGTAAGGGGGGGCCGCCGCGCCCCTCGAAGTCCACGAAAAAGCGGCAACGAGACAACGAGAGTACAGAAACCTCCGCGTACTCGACGTCCTCGTCGTCTTCGTAGTTTGTTTTTTTGTATCTTATGAAAGAAAAAAAAAAAAACAAATAAGAGAATAACGAGAACAAAAAAACTTCACGAAGAGGCGCCCCCCGTTGTTTCGTAAACCGATTGAACGCGGAAAACGACGAATTGCCACGGGGCATCGGGGAAAAATGGAGATCCTGAAGACTGACTCGCGGGACATGAAACTTCGGAACACTATAATAATAATATAACTACTTGGGAGGGGCAAAGGGAATGTAAGTCAATGAGGGAGCGACGGGGCTCCGGACTCGACTTTTCGTATCCGTTGGCGTCTCGTCGGAAATATCCACCATCGGTATCCCGACGAAAAAAAAAAGACGCGAAACGGATCTTCCAGTTATTATGGAAGAAAGAAGAAAATACCTGCCGCGATCCACGGGGTTCACGCCGAAAAAAAAAATGAAGATAAAGTAAAGAAAACGAGTTGTGTAAAAAAGATTTGGAAAATCGTCAAAGGAAAATCCACGGATCGAGGATACAATCGAAAAAAAAACGAAGAAACGATAAATCTTCATCTCGAGCGGACGTTCCGAGGATCAGTTGCAACGGGAGCCCCGATAACAACGGTGTTATCACGAAAGTTTTGTTCATTGCGAAAAAGACTTAGTAAATTATTTATTGGCAATATTGCGACGAAATGCATGTTTGCGAAAATTTTTATTATAAAAAAGAAGAAAAAGAATAAAGTTAACATCGGGCGAAAAAAACAAATGGCGTCAACTGCTGAAAGAAAGAAACATTTGGACGGTACATAGAGCGGATTTCGTGAATTACGCGACAGGGAAATAAATGTTAAGTGTCGTCAATGAAAAAGGGTTGGAAATGGCGAAAAAGTCGCGTGTGGATGTGCCTCCTGAAGCGAATGTTACAGAGAGCGTGAAACAAAAAAAAATTAATAAACAGAAAAAAAATCCGTACGTGAAAGTCGAAAGAGCAAAAAGTAGTGCCAACGCGAGATTTTGAAAGATAAACGAAAGAACGAAAAAACAAAAAGGAAAAAAAACAACCTGTAAATATTAGGTTAGGTAGATGAATATTGATATTAACGATTATGGCTAAAAAAAATGATGATTATGCTACGTAACGATTACGAGAAGAAGATGAGGGAAAAAATAAATAAAAAATAACGAAACAAATGAATACACTACGAGAGAGAGAGAGAGAGAGAGAGAGAGAGAGAGAGAGGGAAAGAGAGGGACGTCGGAGAAGCGAACATATACACGTGAGCAGCGACACTAATTACGATAGACGCGAGAATCGACTGGAACGATAGTTGCGAAACAAAATAATCGATTGTCGCGTTATCCGTAAATTTTTTTTTTTTATTCGTCGCGAGGCTCTCATACAGTCGGGTCACAGTTTGGATACCTTCGCGGTCGCGTTTTAGTGATTTCGCGCTGGAAGCCCTTCTCGGCTTTGGCTGCGTCGCAATTTTACGAAGAAACTTTAAACTCTTTTTTTTCTCAATTTCATTTTTTTTTATTAATCTCTCTTTCTCTCTTTCTTACGCAAAAAAAAATGAAAAAAACACAAACACACATACTGTCCCCCGTCAGTAACGTCGTGAAGTTCTCCTTGTCTTTCGAACGTCCCTCACGAATGTCCGATATAAACGCTACTTTTATTATTATACAAATAGATAAGGGCCTCAGTTTTTGACGGAATAAGACGAGATCTGCCGCTCTCCGCGGCCGAGTTTTACCGACGCGGCGAATCCCCGGTTGCGTCTTCGTTTGCGATTTATTAAAAAAAAAAATGGAATAAAAATAATGTCGACGATCGAGAGGATTGCGCCGTGGTGGCGGGGGTCTCGGTGCCGGGGGAGTGGCAGAGCAAACATTAAAATATATAACACGAGAAGTCACCAATTATCGTAAATAATATTTCCCGAGTATCCAAGACGATGGAAGAGAAAAAAAGAAATAAGAAAAATTAAAAGTAAAACTACAAATCGAGTAGAAGAGTCGATAACTCGGAATGCCGACGCCGATTGATTTGGAATAATCTTCGAAAAAAAAAAAAAAAAAATCCGTAAAATTTTTCTCCGTTAATGCCAATTCGCTATTCAAAGAATTTTCCGCTCGTATAAAATACGCGATTTCAACTGTTTGTCCTTCGGAATTATTTAACGATACCACGTGTACGCGTGACTAAAAAAAAAAAAAACAAAAAAAAAATAATGAAAATTCCATTAATTCACGAGATTTTCGCAAATGGATCGAAGTGGAATACCGATTGTCGATAAAAGCCTCAAATACACAAAACTGTCTCAAGTCAATGTCCGGCCAGTTCTACACGCATACAAAACACTCTCTACACTAAACACACCACACACGACGAATTTCGAACTGTTTAACCGAGTCGCTGCATAAAACTGCGGGTCGGCATGACTCGTTCAAAAATAACGTTGAAATTGTAAAAAAAAAAAAAAAATGCGATGAGAAAAAGAAATGCAAAGTATGTCTTTTTTTTTTATCTTCGAAATGTGTTCACGCGCATGCAATATTAGACGACGAAGTTTAATTAAAAAAAAAAAAAAAGAAAAAAAAAACTGTTGTATTTTGAGAGGGCGGAAGACGTGATCTTACGATTAAGAACCGGGGCTGAGGGAGGGGAGGGGTGGGGAGGGAGGGATTTATTAACGGGGATACAAGAGAAAGTGCGAAGAAAAAAAAAAAATTAAATAAAATAAAACAAACAAATGAGTCGTTTAATCCAATGGGTCCTGTGCAAGCGTCGGTTAAATTTGAATGTTATTAGATTTTAGTACTCGAAGTTTAAAGTAAATCGATATACGTATTTTATAAGTTGTCGTAGGCGAAGAAAAGATCGATAGCGGACCTTATTATGATTACGATTAGCGTTAGTCTTGCGATCGTTTAATCAATCCTTAAGTTTCGACGAGGAAACAAAAATATGTCTTTCAATCTTTTTTTTTTTTTTTCGCATACTCTATGGGTAATCGACAAGCTTTGGTTTTTTTCGCGATTCTACGACGCGAGTACCGAGAAAGATCGATGTTTCGGTAGCGCAACGGTTATCGGATTGATCGATTTTTATCGATATATCGAAACTTTACCTTCCTGCGTTACGAAATCGGGTATAAAAAAAATCGATGAGTTTTTAATTTTGAATTTCAATTTATATATATAGTTTTCTTGAGGAATTGGCAATTATTTACTCATTTATGCTCTTTACTCGTTTCGAAATTTTGATGCGCGAAAAAGAAGCGACAAAATAAATCGTGATAACCGAATGTCCATCTTGAATCGATGGAACGAGAAAAAAAATGGAGAAAAGTTCTTACTCGCCGGAGGTTCAATGCAGTCGCCCGTCCAAATTAAAGACGCGATCGATGATTTTCGAAAAATTCTTAACCTCAAATAATTATTGAATTATCGAAAGAGTTTATCGTTTCGCTTCGATTATTTTTCGCGAAATCGCATGAAAAAAAAATCTCGTTGCATAAGCGTTGAAAAAAAAAATTTCATTCATTCTTTTCTCTACCGGAATAATAGCAGATATTTGCCGATTGAGAAAAAATCGAATCAATCGGCACTCGTAAAATCCATCGATCGTATGCAAACTTAATGATTGAAATTTAAATAAAAAATAATTCCGAGGCCTTTGAACGGGACGTCATGCAACGTAACCTCTCCAAAGTTCGGTGCGTTCTCACGGTGGGGAGAATCGCTCGCTAAACTACTAAGCTTACGATTATAATAATATGCTACTTGTTAAGGAGAAATCGCTGTTTCTAGTCTCTCACGGAAGAAGGATTCGCGTCGTGAAGCGCCGCAACCTCAATTTTCATTATTTTTTTTACCTATTTTATTTTTCATTTGCAACAAACGAGGCGTGTAGGCGAACCATCCGTTCGTAAAAAAAAAAAACGAGCGCGCAACAAATAATATCCGTTCATTCCTTCGATCCTTCTAAAGTGAGGCGTCCATTTTTATTTGTTTTTTCAAATTCTTCGAATTCTATCTTCTATTTTTTTTTTAAATTATTATCAGCGACCAAAAAGTACGAATCAATGCACAGATGACCCACAGACTGATGGATGTAGTTGTGAATTTATCAATCAAAAAGAAAAAAAAAAAGAAATTAAGATTTTGTAATTGTACTCTATTTCCCTCGAGATACAGTGGCTTAATATAAATTGAATTAACGAGGGAATAATTAACGGGGGAGGGATGGGAAGGGAGGGTGGGAATAGCGAATAAAACGGCGACGATGCAAAAATCGTCGACGTCCCCGAGTTTGAATGTTCACGCGACAAAATCTTTAATAAAAAAATTTTAAAATATCGTCGCGAAATGTTACGAATTAGTTAAATAAAAAAGAAAAAAACATTAAAAAAATGAAAAGAAAGACATGTAAAAACGTGAATAGAGAGAAGAAAAAAAATACACGAAAAACCACGAAACTCTTTTAAGTAATCGATTGATGTGTAGAGACAATGTCGTTATATAGGTCGCTTCTACTATTCGCGTCTCCATCTGAATGAAAATTTAAACGTGATTCTTGAACGCGTGTGTTCGTTGCGAACCGAGACGGCGTTCGTATAGGTCACAATATTATTATTATTATTATTATTATTGTAGGACGATATTAAAAAAAAAAAAAAAAAAAAACATAAAGAAATGGCCGTCGACTCGAAAAATCATCGAAATCGATCATTCGAGTCGATGGCCCTTCACTCAGCCGCACCTCTCGAAAAACAAGAAACTTCAGGAGAAAAAAAAAAAATGTAATAATGAATTTGTATGACGAAAATGATACGAGTCGAGTATAACGTGTTGAAATAACGTCGTGGACACTGTTCGAACGCAGCTCTCGGTCGGATTATTAACTAATGAAAAAATAAAAAAAGATAAAAATAAAAAATAAAACGAATGAAGGGAAAACAAAAAATAAAATAAAAACAAATAAAACCATTTTTTACACCGTAGAATTGTACCATTACCACATAGAGAAGAAAAGAAAAGAAAATGTTCGTTGTTCACTGCTCTGGCTTTTTAGGTAAATTCCGGGACTTCCGGGGGTTCGTTCGGTACGCAGGGGGTTTGTTCATTCCCCGCCCTCCCCTATTGCGGAAAAGCCAACCCCACTCGCGCCCCGACTAATCGGCAAACATTTCGACATTGCAAGATTATTGGTGTACTTATCACGCAGTTTTCTACAAAATAAAGAAAACGATATTTAAAAAAAAAATGAAAAATACGCACTATGGAAAAAATCAATTGAAGACCTGCGCGATTTTTTCCCACTGATATCGGACTCTTCCGATTATCGGCTATTTGACATTATTCCCGCTTCGCTTTTCCCAATAAGTAAGAATTCTAAAAAATTTTATCTTGCGATACATTTTTGAAAAAATTTATATATTTATCGACATTTTTACGAAAATAAAAATAGTTTTTTTTTTTTTTTGAGACTAAGAAAATTTTACTAAAATTGGAACAGCGATAGATATCGATATTACGATATTGTTGTCGCAGATAAAGTTACTGAGTGTAAAGGCAATAGAAACGCGTCGATTGCGTATCTTTGAATAACAATTTTACACATATATCGCCGCGAAAGGTCCGGATTCACATTGGTAAAAAACTGTTTTATCTTTCGAGTAAATTTCTCATCGCTTCAATAACTCCAAAAGATTATTTACCACCGAAAGCTGTTTTATCGTTCGACGAGAAGGTAAATATGAATTTAATAGTTTGCTAATTCTCTATCTTGTTGATGGCGGCGATTTTTAGGGCATTTTCTGACATTTACATTACACCGGTGACGCAAACGATCATAAAATGTACAAAAAAAATTATTAAAAATATAAAATGTTTATTGAATAATTGGAAAAAAAAATTCTTTAAATTCATTTTGTTAATGTTATATTACTTTCGTAGAAAAGATCGAAGCAATAATTTGTCAATTGCTTCATAAAACTTAAGCTATTTGTCAGTAATATCAATAATGAGTAATCAGTACTTTGGTTCTGTAACTTTGCGTTATACGCTTCGTAAACTAAGCGCAACGGAAACAGAAAAAAAGAGAATAATTATTCGCTTTTCGTCAGCCGATGGCGATTTTTTTCTAATTTACCTAATGCGACTGATTATCAGTATATTCTTTCATGAAATCTGCACGATATTATTCGCTCTGCGAAAACAAAAAATATATTTACAAAAAAAAAATTGTCGATGCGTCGACGGCACTCGCAGTCAGTCTTCTCGTTTTGCGCGAATGCAGCAATAATAACCATATAATTTTTGGCCGCCTGTTGACCGATTGTGAAAAAAAAAATTCGAGTGAAAATCACCCAATGAAATTATACGAATACTTTTGAAAAATCAACACGCGAATACAAAAAAATTGATGATTAGCACATTATCTCGTTAATGGAATGAATGCTTAAAAATTGCCACAATCGGTACAGTGACCACTAACGGTACATTTACCCTCTTTTCCAACAAAACACCGGTATTGTGGATATTTTCAAGAAAATCCATTGCCATGGAAAATTTACTTCTTTTTTCTTCGAGTCATGTAAATCAATGTTTCGATACGCTTTTGCCACTCCTTGTATGTCGCACCGTTCACAGTTCCACCGGTCAATGCCATCGCCTTTTGTACAGTTTGATTAATCCTGCGAAATAAAAATTTGCTTTTATAATTTTTTTTTTCATTCATATAAAATTATCGAGAAAATTTATCAGAGAAAAAGTAGATATTGGATAATTGATTGAAAAACTTACCAAGCGTCGTACATCGAATCAAAGTGACGCAACTCTTGGCGCACTTTATCGCACGTTATATCCGTTGTGTTTAATATTTCGATAGCGCCGCTGGAACAATCGTTTGGGATTTCTTCCGCCATCAATTCATCAACGAAGTTATGTTCATCGGTCTCTAATTCATTTTCAAGTTTCGTCAGCCAAGCAGCCGCCATTGACGATTTGTAACAATTCAGTAATTCGTAAATCGGCGCTCGTATCATCGGAAATTGCGATTTATCGATCGACTGCGGAGGAGTTGTGATCGATTGCTTCGCCTCACTAATACAATCGTTTGTGTGTCTGAAAAAAGACAAAAAAATATATTTTTTTAAATATTTGTAGGAATTTACAGTAATTACTTTTCCAGAATTCTTTTTATTAAAGAAAAATTATTTTAATCAAATTTTTTTTTTATATCAATTTTCTAGAAGCGTGTTTTTTTAATATTTATTTTTTTACAAGTATCGAAACAATTTCATCTCAACATACCTATAGGCATTAACGCCGTCTTTTAGAAATATTTTTCTTAGCGCTCCCAGTTGTACGGTATCGTGAAAAATGTTCAATTCCGTTCCGAGATCGATATCCAAATAATTAGCATTTTCATTTTTGTTTTGCAGCGTTGCGACTTTTTCCATTACCAATAATAACGCTTCCTTCGTTCGAATGATATCTACACCCGCGTTATTCAGGAGTGTTGAAGAATTCTGTATGTCCTGCGCGCAAGTTTCCTACGAGTCGGAAAAAGAGGAAAAGAATTGCATTAATTAATTGTTGGAAATAAATGCGATTCGATTTTTTTGCAATTCAAATATTCAAATAAATGCCTGTCGATTTTTCACGACGATAAACTTACTACTTTCATGTTAATGCTCCGTATATCCGACTCGACATTGCTGAGTTCGTTCTCCAATTCACTTTGGTCTTCACATGTTTTTCGCAAATTTTCGATTTCTGATTCCAAAATCAACTGCTCCGTCTCGAGTTTACAAACCTCGAGAGTCAAAGCCAACCATTCGCTAATATCGGCACCATTCGTGTCCAACATCTGGAAGACACAGTAATATCGTCAAAAATTCATATCGGCAATTTTTTTTACCGAATAAACATAATAATTCGTAAATCTGCCGATTCATTTAAAATGCATTTAAAAATTCGAGAGTCCGAATTTTTTTTAATACTTTTTCAAAAAAAAATCCTATCAATCAATAAGATATTCTATAGTGTCGAAAAAAAAAGTCGCGGAAAATTAAAACCATTAAAAAAGAGAAATGAGTCTTCGAATTTTTTTAGCACCTCAATTTCATTGATGCAATCCATCACCGCATTTTCAATCCTATTGGCTTTGACACGATGAATCATCGATTTAACGACAGACGCGATGTGTTCGCCGCAAATACGCGCGACGCCGACATCCCGATCTTCGCCTTCCGTTATCGCCGCATGCGGTTTAGTATCGGCGATCTTTTGGGTTCCCAGAGCCATTAATTCCTCCGTGTCTCGTGTTAGTCGAGACAACAGGATACTCCACAATGACGAAACTTCTGATTTACCCAAAGTTTCCGATATTCTTTTTCGCGCCTGTAATCATTGTTAACTTTCGTCAAACAAATATCGCGAATAATCGTTCGTGGAGTTTGGAAAGAGGAATCTTCGGAAAACCGACCATTCGCTTCTCGGCTTTCGATGAAATTGCACCGACGAGCGATAGACTATCGGTTACGATGTGTGGATCTATTTCGCAACTTGTAGGCGGCATTAATCGTTGACAAACGACTCGCATATCCTTGCAATCCTTTATTTGCATTTGCAACTCTTCGAATTTCATTCGAAACAATTTTTCTTTCGTATTAATCGATTCTCGGAGACGCTTGACGTTCAATAGTTTTTGATCTGTAAAATTACGAAAATTTTGAAATAAACATTTTTCAATGATAAGGATATATGGCAGAGCATTAATTTATTCAAAAATTAATTCGAAATATTTTCAAAAATGTATAAGATTTGTGACTTTTCTAGTGTGTCCCGGATATTCGAATGAACGGTAAAAACAATTTATTGGAAAAGTAATCGCGTAATTTTTTTTTTCCCACCATGAATAGCATTTTTACTCATTGGGATAAATCATAAAAAATAGATAACAATAATTAAAAATCTTTAAAAATCATAAATTATCCATGAATTTTTGTTCGAAAAATTGAAAATTAGTTAGTTATTCATTCTGCACTCGAAAAAAAAGAAAAAAAACTCTAAATCTTTGTTTTTTTTTCTCTACCCAATAAACACTAAAAAAGATAATTTTTTTTTTTTCTTGTAATTTCATGAAATCATTTATGTTCTGACAAATGTTGGCGCAGATATTTCCGGGAGCCAAAAAACAAAGAATTGTCACTGCAAATTTTACATGTCTAATGAAGACAAGTAGATGCCCTGCTGTACTACGATACGCTAAAACAAAGTACTTTTGAGTTTCGCGCCGAAAAAAATGGACATGAAATGAAAAGAAAAATTTGTATAAAGATTGATGTTAAGTCATAAGCATACTTTGCTGTGCGGTGAGGAGACTGATTTTTTCCCATTCTTTCTCCAGACTTTCGATCTGCGGCTGGAGTTGACTACTTGCCGCTTTAAGTTGTTGCATTTGTCGTATCTGGTGAATCGCTGCATCGTCTTCTCCGTGTTTAAGTTTATACAAAAGGATATTTTTACGTGATTCACGGACCTCTTTGGTCGGACGACTAACCTTCGCAAGTTCTTCCCACAGTAAGCCTCCTATTCCCGAATTCAATCTAAAAAAAAACAACAACACTGTTCGGCTCATTTCGTCTTTTGGTCCTTATAAACTCGTTAACAAAAACTCACGATTTTTTAATGGAATTTTTAAGTGCCGATGCGGGACACCCCAGGCGATGGGCCCATTCGAAATTGTCCTCATTATCAGGCATAATAATTTTACTGTTTTTAATAGACATAGATTGCAATTATTCGGAATGTAATTAAACGTGGTAACTGACACGTGAGTCTCGCCGGTTTACGTTCGGCGTTTCAACTGGTTTCGCGACTAACGTCTTTTCGGAAAAGTTTCTTTCGCCCATCGGAGAGGGGATAATATCGGGAACCATCGGACATTTACCGAACGCGCGAGGCCTACCAACTGTCGCTAGATAAATATTCGGCGTTAATAAACATCGTTTGAGTTAGCAAATAAATATAATATTTATCAACGTCTTTAATTAATAGTTACTTCGAATCAATATTTTCGATAAACAAGATATTTTTACAACAATCAATGTTCACAATATTTATAATGTAGTAGTACATGAAGTTTGTGCCTTCAAACTTCGGACGCAGATCGAACCGTACAGTGTACAGTCTTTGTGATTAATTTCAACACCATCTCTGAAACTCTGCGAATTCCGTATCAATCAATGGACGATCTCGCGAATAAGGTTTCGTGCACAATCGCGGTCGGATCGGTCAAACGTGCAAGAATGTGTGTGAATGGTTCTGCGCAGCTGTGTGTACACACCTCGGTATGACAGTACCTTTGACATGTAACGAAAAGAGCTCCGACGTACAAAAAAAAACAATAAAAATAAAAACTATGGACATCGCGACAAGATCGTAACGCAACACGGTAGTGCGGAGGTGAGGCTTATAAACAAGAAAATTCTTGAAAACCGGCTCGTCATTCACGCGACAAATATCATCATTCTAAATAATTGCCGTACGGTTTATCGGTGCATTGTGTGTGTATCGACAATTTTTCCACTCATATTGACAATCAGTGTTTCCTTTTATCTTTTTTTTTCACTCCCATCCGAAGAACACACGAATTTCGACGATGTTCTTGTTGACAATGGAATCATCAACGACATTCGGATATTATGACGTAAAATTATTTTGTATTTTTTTTTCTTCGTATAGTGTTCGATAAAAAATTCGAATCAATCGGTGTTCAGATACGACGAGTGTTACTGTGGTCTCGGTACGGTTATTGGTGATAAGAGTCATTAGTCACGTTGCAGTGATAGCTGTATCCCCGATAAAAATTAATCGTCTAACAGTCAATCCTTTGTTACTTCCATTTTTTTTTATCCTTCTATTCGATTGTTTTTTTTTTTTTTTTTTCATTAGAACCCCGTCAAGGTTATGTTTACAAATATTTTACGAGTTTTTCTTTCGATTGTTCGTAAATTAGCGACCTTTACAATCGAACGAAACGGTCGAAATAAAAATTCAATTTTACGGAAAAACATCGAATAACAATTGTACGACGTTCGGAATTTGTTTTCAGGACGCGAAACGGGATGGATATTAATTTAACTACGAGTTTTTGAAAGATCACTGAGAGAATGGCGGAGGCGGAGCTGTACAACAGTACGGCTCCATCATTTTCGGGCATTGAACCGGCTGCCTGGAACTACTCAGACCATCCAATTCTTCCCGATCTGCCGATAGACAGTAACTTCATTTGGTTGCTGTGTTCTTTGGTATCCGCAATATCATGGGTCATCTACATAGGTTATTACAATAGTCGAGTCATCGGATACATTATAACGCGGCTGCTAAATAGATTCGTCATAAGACAGGGATACGTCAAAGTTGGTGAGCAAAAAAAAAAAATACCATTATATATTACACAATATCGAAATTTTTTTGAAACGCAGTATCGTCACAACGATAATTTTTTTTTTCAGGTTCTTTCACGCTTTCCGCACTCAGTGGAAAAATCATGTTTAGGGATGTAGTATACATCACGACTGATTATAGTTTAAGAATACAGGATGGTTGGTTGATATTCAGATGGTGGAGAAGCTACGTACCAAAGGATGTCTCAGAAGGTAACAAAAATCTACTTGATTCTCAATTCGTTTATTTCACTCGTTAAAAAATATCGAATTTTTTTTTTTTTTCGTAAAAAAATTTAACAATCTTTTTATCTGATAAAAAATTGGATGAGTTTTTTTTTAAGTACGCTATTTCAGGCCAATTGCCGAAAAAACTGATTTGTTTGGTATCACGAAAGCGTTTGATTTAAATGTATTTTTAAATTGATAAAAATGATATTTTTCGATATATATAGTCATTTATAAGCGGAAAAATTACGCGTTTAAAAACTCGTAGACGAAAGACTAAAGTCGTTAATGCTAAATAACAAAGAAATGGTTATTTTCGTTGAATTGTTGGTTTTCTTGATGTACGTCGTAAATTTGTCGAAAAAAAAACCGCAAGGATTATTCAGTGTGAAAAACAGAAAAATCAGACATACATCGATAGTTACTTTTCAAATCGTTTTGTTCTCCATAAATAATACGATTTTCGATGAGACTTTCAAGTATAAATATCTAAATGTAATTCTAATGTATATATGTATTTTTTTTTACAGATCTATCACATTCCGATACGCGCCTATCCGTGATGTTAAACGGTTTCGAACTTCACGTTTACAATCGCGGACAGCTTTACTCGCACCTCGAGAAAACTTTTGGCCTATCGTCACAAATGTTTCCGGATTCGGAAAATCACAACGTAAATATGGACGATCGGGACGCGGAGTCGATGAGTAACGCGGCGAACGAGACTCGTCAACAGATAAACGCGATGGACGTATCGCGTCACGTAGACAATATTAGGCGTCAAGAGGCTCATGTGATAGCGAGAACGTGGCGCGATCTCATACCTGTTATCAAATTAGACATTTGTACGGTGAGTGGACGTCCTTCGCCCGCAAAAAAGAAAAATATACATATCTAATCGAAAATTCCGTATAAAATTTTTCAGGGAAGAATAGTATTCGGTAATCGTTTAGTGCCGACAACATTATCGCTAACGGTGGAAGAGGCGCATTTCGTCTACTCGACGAAGCCAGCGGCCTCGCGTCACGATCATTTCATGCATTTCACAAAATGCAAAGCCGAGAATTTCAAAGTAATTCTCGCGCCGAGTCCGAAGTACACAGGAATGGTGGACGACCCTCCGCGTTACATGGGAGAAGGTTTCGTCGTGTTGAGTTCAAATAACATGGAAGTTTACTACTACATGGATGAACCGGGAGTAGTACCGGAACATCCGGAAATGATAAGACTGGCGAACGGCGATATGGTTGAGGCGATGCCGCCGATATGGGGAATAGACGTAAAATGCGGCAAAGGAACAGATTTCAGTTACGGTCCGTGGGCCGATCGTCAGCGGGAGCATCTCTTTAAATTTTTCTTCCCGAACGATTATCAGCCGTTAAAAATAACAAAATCGCCAAAACCGGGCGACAAGCGTCAGGTGCAATCGTTCGACATCCGTTTGTCGACCCTAAACGAGGCAACGGTCGATATTCTCTTCAGTAAAAATCGCGAAACAAATGCGGTACACGTTAACGTCGGCGCGGGTTCCTATTTGGAGATAACGATGCCATGGATAGTTCTACAAGACGGTTACACGACAAAAATAACCGGACAATTGTTGCATCTCGAGGCAACGACGAGTCTCCAATATCGCAGTTTGGTAGAAAGTGAAACTCTCGAATTCGGCGTTAAATGCCATTATCCGATAAGATGGAACGATCATCAAGAATGGATGTTGAATTTAACCGGTTGCAAGGCAACTGCGAATTTGGTATATTCGCACAAAGAATTTTTTCAGGATATGATTAACGACTGGGCGAGCAAATCGCGTCCCGACATTCTTCACTTCGTTCCTTACACCTGGAAATTCAGTCTTTTGCTTAAAGAATTCGAGTTGATAACGATTTGCAATGAGTACAATTGGGTCGATTGCTCCTCGCAAAATCAAGAAAACGCGCACATCGCGTTTTGCGGCGAATTCTTTGATCTTTCGTTCGATTTGCCATTCGTTGATTTTCTACCGGTAACGATACCATTGCGATTTTGGATTCAAGGGGAAAGCGTCGATCTTTCGTTTTTCCTGCCGGAGGTAAATACCAATCGCGTTGTATTGCTGGCGCTCGATAAAAACGCGAAGATTATGACTCGCGATGGTTCGTCGAAGCGTTTGGCTGATATGCCGAAACCGAAGAAATGGCGAAACGTTTGTCAGAGAGGATTAGGATGGGTCGATTGTTGGTCGGTGCCGATAGTCGCGTTGAGCATTAATTACACTTATCATCCGTGTCCGCCGCTCGGACCGACGCCTCAAGCGAATATAACGACTCCGGAAAAGGAAGAGATACTTTTGTCACCAATGCGAATACCTCGGTGCCGCAAGTCGCCGGGACTTCAATGGACGCAGGACGGCACGCAAAAGTTTGATCCGCAATCGATAGCCCCGGACAAAGTTAGTCTTGAACTCGAGATCGGTCCGTCCACGTTGATCCTTTACGGATCGTTGATAAAGAATTTCGTTAATCTGAAGGAAAATATATTCGGAGATTATCAATCGTTTACCGATATGCAACAGAGCCGTCCACCGCCGGCGGCTGCGAGCGCCGAGAGAAGCAAAGATCGCGATATGCAGAATAGCAGCGTCGAGGCGTCCGTAGAGGACGAGGAAACTAAATCGAAATCCTTCGATCCCCGATATTACAGACCAATTGAAGTCAAAGTTGGCATTACGATGCACGATATACAGGCGCATCTTATCAAAAATTGCAACGATACCGATCCTCCGTGTCCCGTTATTCTACTCGAAAGATTTGGCTTCGAGATGAAAAAAGCATTCAAAGAGACGGAACTCCAGTTACTTCTTTCGCCGGCGATAATGCTTCTCACGGATAATGTCACGAGACCCAATAAAGAATCGCATCTTGCACAGGGACACCTCATGTTAAGCGCACTGCAGGTGAGAGGCCACGCGATGTTCAGCAGCGAAGAGAGAAGTTTGGATCAGGAAACTCTCGAGTACGCGTGGCTTATCGAAGTCCAATTGGGGAAATTAAGCGGCAAAATAACTTCGCCACAACTTCATCATCTCGCAACGTCTTTGGAAACTTTTGTTCTTATGGCGAAAAACACCGAAAACACACTAAGACCTCCCGGTTTACCGCATCATTGCCATCACGGATTGCCACCTTTGCAATGCGCCGATAGCGATCCCGACAATCATTACAGGTGAAACTTTACTCTCATTTACTTTGGAAGGTAATACAGTTCTTGGATTGATTTTGTTTATGGAATATTGCCGAAAGAAAGTGTTATTAAGGTTTTTTTAGACAAAATAATTTTATCAACTGAATTAATTGAGAAAAAAATAAAAAAAAAAAAAATCACTTGTAAATTTGAAAAAAAAAAAAAAACGGAAAAAATATTAAAAAAAACAATATTTCCAATCGGCTTTCAGATGCCCGAGTTCCGAGGACATCAAGTATCGGATGACTCGTGTCGCGATAGACGCGATCGATCTCTATCTTCAAGAAGCGGGTACTGCGACGCAAATATGGATATCGCCGATACGCGTTTCCACGTGCAATTTACACGGCCAACAAGTCAAATCCGGTGTTACCGGTGTATTGCCGACGATATTAACGCGACAGTTCGTTTCCGCTGCCGGTCATTTCGCAAACGCCAGCAACACGAACACCACGGGTAGCGGAAGATCGCATAACAACGCCAGTAGCAGAATGTCCGGTATGATAGCTAATGAGAAGTCTCTGCTAAACATTTTCGGGTTTTCGATCCCAACAACTGAAAACCCTTTCGCTTCCACCAAAATAATTATTCTTGAAGGTCATTGAGGGCTGAAATTTCTCAGTGGAAAATTTCGTTAGACTTTTTTTTTAATAAAACAAAAAAAAATGCTTAATAGATAACAAAAGGAAAATAGCTAAAAAAATCATTGCTTTGATGCAAAAAAAATGAAAGCAATTATAGAACTCGAGAACTTATTTGATAGTTATTGTCGAATTGTCTTAGCGAAAGGGTTTTTGATTTCTTATTGGGAAACCTGTGTTCACTGACAATTCGATTTTTTTTATTGTTCAGGCGACGGTTCGGATATTTGGTTAGAAGTCGGATCGGTATCGATGGGTCCAGTGGTAATAGAGGCAGCGATATCTTTGCCAACACCGGAGCACAATCTTCATCTTGTACAGAATAAATATTTGAAGACTCACGACGCTCCCACCAAACGTCTTTGGTTTCTTTGGCCGCAGGAGAGCGGTGTGAAATCGACGAAATGCGGTTGCATCGGCGGTTGTGCATTTTTTGGCAAAAATCGTAACGGACCGCGATTTTTCAAGCCGAGTTATCACGATCTTGCGGATGGAATAAATCTCGCAGCTTACAGGTAATGTTTTCGACTTACAATTGTAAGAAAAAAAGAGAAAAAAATTTAATGTCACTTTTAGATGTATTTTATTTATCACTTCATAGTCGAATCGCCGCAACTTTATTCGTAATCCAACTGCTCTCGCAGTTCCGCGATTCTTTGTTTTTGTTTCTCAATAAGCATTTTGCAAGAATCTATTTCTCGTCGAGAATTCTCGATCGATGATTTTATCTCCCACGACGAGTCGCGTCCAGCGTCGTCGCGAATGGAAAAAGTCCACATATTTGCGTCCGCTATCTCTTCGGTTAATGTTTCACCCCGACGCGCCTCTTCCACTACGAGATTCTCCGTTTCTTTTATATTTGCTATCATATCCAAGAGCAGAGCGTCGTTGCGCTGCGGTTCTTCCACTTGACCTGAATCATCCTCGATCGCCTGATTTCGCGCTTCGTACATCATCTCTTCGACGGTTGAGAGAATTTCGTACCATTCTCTGATAGCAGATTTTAAATACTGTCACTTTAAGCGTCGATAACCAACGCAGTTACCAAATATTTCGTGAAAATTGAAAGTTTTCGTAAAAATGCAAATTTTTCGTGAAAATTCTAATTTATCCATTTGATATTTTCCTGAATACCTGTACGTCGCTCGCGCTTTATTGTACTCTGCTTTTCCCGCCTGAACTTCCTTGTAAACTTCGGTTCGCATGCTCTCGATAGTTTTTACCTGTCTTCGTTTTCCCCGTTCCAAAATCACCAGTCTATCGTCCGCTAATAGATCCAAAAACGTGGCGACAGCATCTTCCGGATACGAGTCGAGGAGTCTCCGCATGTCGGGTTCGGCGAGTGGTCTCGTGACGGCTAATTGCCACATGGAGTTCGCCGGCTCATCCGAGCGTTCCATGCAGCAATCCGAACGATTTCCAAGTTTCAACATCTTTTCCTCCATTTCGGCCAATAAATTTCTACGCTTTTCCTCTTGTTGCCTGTATGCATTCGTAGTTCATTGAGTTTTTTGTTTTGTACGTTTCGTGGCAAAAGATCCTGCAAATCGTATACCGACGCGATTATCACGATTGCAATTCACGGCGAAAGATCATCGAAGCTAAATGCACGTACCTTAGAACGAGTTTTTGTCTCAGTATCTCCAACAACTTTAAATGTCGCTGCTCCGGCGTGAGTTTAAAGAGATGCGACATTTTTGGAACTTTTTTCAAATCTCGACACAGTCTGCTGACGAGAAATCTCACCAATTCGTTGTCACCGGTCACAACACCTTTTATCTCCTCGTCTATCTGATTCAGCAGTACCTCGTAATATGCAACTTCCGATTTGTTTCTACCGCACGGCTTTTCGGGATTCGAACTTAGCGATTTGTAAAGTTGCGAAATATCACCTGAAGACATCGATTCACTTTATTTCTACTATTTTCTCCCGAATTAATCTCATTGGCTTTCATTATTTAATTTTTTTTCTTAAAAAGTCGTCTTAACGTTCGCGAAATTGTATACAAAAATAAAAATAATTTTTTTTTTTTTCATCGCAAAAATCGTATTTTCGAGAAAATTTTTTTGAGAATTTAGCAAATTGTTAATTATTTTTATTAATTAACTGCACCTTTCGGCAAATGTTCATCTTACCGGATACTTTGGTTTCTATATTCCGCATATAAAAATCTTCCATCTGACTTTCCGACGGATGACTGCCAATACTATTGCCAGTCGCCAATCTATGTAATGCTCTAACGTGACGCAATTTCGCTCGATCGGTCGCGCAAGGTACGACGATTAGATCCTTAGATTCGTCCTCTTCTCTGTCGAGATTCAGCGCCACGAAGGCGTACGTTCCTTGATCATTCGGTAAACATCTCACAGCTACGTACGTGCGACCGTCTGCCGATCTTTCTTGAAAATCTTCGGGTTCTTCTGCACCTGAAGTTCGTTTATCGCGCAAAAAAGATTTTTACGGTCATTTTTTTTTTTACGATCGAAATTATTGAATTACCCAAAGATGATTCCTCCGCTGATACAGAACTCGTCGGTTCATCCGGCACAGCGAAAATCTCTCGGCTATTCGGCAACGGACCGTCGTCCGGTTGTTTTGCGAACGGACCGTTCATTTTTCCTTCTTGCAAATTCATCAGAAAATACGCGAGAAACGTATTTCTGTTTCTCTTTGACGTCACGCCGTGAGCTCTTTCGCCGCATAATTTCGTCAGCCATTGATTGCAAAGTACTTTATCCCTTTCGCCGTTCACGTAAGGATAATACGTTTTCGCGAAGGATATCAGAAACAGGTAATCCCGATCCAGAATATCCTCCGTCTCGTCGACCTCCGCCATCGTCACAATTTCTTTATCATTTGACAATTATAGCGAAATTAACAATCCCAAGGCGGAATTGTTGTTAATCGTTTCATTCTCGAGGAGTTTGCGAGACAACAGTGAAAATTGTAGAAATCATTGACTGCTTAAGATTAATCGTAAGTTTGACAGTAAAAAAGTGGAGGTTGACAAGTAGAGAAACTGAAACAAAATACTGAAGTTTCCGTTTCAAATCTTCGGCGCGGTAAAATTTCCTTCACAAAGCTTTTGTCAATTTTTCATTAAAAATAAAAAATATTAAATCGCTACGATTTCGTTTACTTTTTCTCAGACGTTTCTCTCTGTTCCAAAAAATATGAAAATAAATGTATAAAAACGTGGAGTCGTTTTTTGATTATTCGATTTATTAAATTTTATTTACCGACATTTTTTTGGCGCCATATTTTTGTATATATTTTAATGTGCAAATTTTTACGATTATACGGAAAAGTATATTTGTTTTTATTTTTTGTACTTTTTTTCCTGCAGAATTTACGAACCCGGAAAGGAAAAAGGTTTCGGACAATCGATTCTACACGACGGACAACTCGTTTTTCACACTCCGCCGTACAGCTTGCAGGACGTTTCGCTGCAAGATATATGCTATCCATCGATGGGTCTCAAGGCGACGGTATTTCAGGATGGTATACACGGCTCGAAAATCGGAGTCGAGAGATCGAGATCCGTGATGGATCACAACAAGGATTCCATCGTCGATGAAACTGGCAGCACGCGATTAAGCACCGCGTCCGCCAGTCCCATCGCAGGTACCGGCGAACGGAAACCGCTGGGAAGACGTTTCTCTTACACTTCGATGCGGTAATTAATTTTTACCATTTTTTACCTTTTATCATTCCATAAATGAATAAAGAAGGAAAATAGGGTAATGATATCATTAATCCAGAAGTGGAGAACACTTCTGCGTTCGCTAAATCGTCGATTTTTGCAACCGGACTTTATTATACATTTTTACAACTGAATTAAAATTACTTAATCGATAATTACTTATCGAAAAAAAGTACGTTAATTGTGGTGAAAAAAAAATTGATTAAGTTTTATTCGTCAAAGACTCGTCGGAGCGTTTTTTTTTTTGCAAAAACTGAGATTCTCTATGAAAATTAGTAAAGTTCTATAAAGTTAAAATTTAATATTTTAATTGATCGCCAAAATTTGAAGAATATCATCAGATTTCCTTGAAATTAGTTACAAATTATCCAAATATGCAAAGAACCTTTTGATGGATAATTTTATTAGCGAGAAAAAATGTTAATAAATTTATATCGCGCGGTGAAGAATTAATCGGTTGTTTGCGCGACTCGAAGAAACTGACGACTCAAACGATAGCTATGGATTTGAAAAAGAATTATCACACTTACGAAAAATATGCATACAACTATTTTTGTAGCGAATTTCCGTATCTACAGAAAAGGTATCTTCCAAAAAAACGCTCCGACGACTGTTTGACCAAATAAACACTAAAAATCACTGATTTTGTCGATAATTCCAATAAATTTTTATTCCCTTTAAAAATGTTTTTAACTAAAATTCAATTAAATGTCCAGTGGTACGAATATGAAGGATGTACCATATTCGCGATTGGTCGACGCGAGTCCATCGAGTCAATTGCCACAGAAGTTGGATTCCGATTCGAAACTAAATAGCGAACGAAGTAAATCGATACTTAGCGTACCGGAGATCGAGACAGCACCGAAGAGTAGCGCATCCGACTCTAAGCTGGCGGTGGATTATTTCAATGCAACGGACACTGAACTCTTTCAACAGAGCGGTAGTCCTCAGTCGTTGCCTCTCGTAACGACTGAACCGCGTGCGTCGAATACTCCAACCACAGCAAAGAGTGCGGACGGCGTTAACATATCGGACTCTCATCATTCGCTATGCGTACCATCTGATTCGGAAGAACGACTTAAACAAGAAGTAAGTTGTTGTAACAAAACTTTGCTTCTCCTAAACCAATTAACGATTAAAATGGACAATTTTTCTTCTAAAAAAAAAAAAAAAAATCTCTTCATCAGGTGCAACGAACAATATCGATGTCGTCGGAGAACCATTCGGAAGCTTTCTATTCCGCGGACGAGGATACGAGTCACGGATTGGGTGGCAGTCGAACGTCGAGTTTGCGACAATCGATAGTCGGCTCCGGTTCAGTTTTGAGTCGAAACGACAGCATGAAAAAGAAGTTTTCCTCCGATCTGTCTATCGTCGAGAGTACCGCGAACGTTAGCGTATCCGTTGCGGAAAAAGCTCACACTCTCGAGAGAGCGAAACCTCTGCCGACCGGAAATCGTCGCAGTCCTCGCGTCAATCGCAACAACGGATTTCGTAAGGAAGAACAGGCAAAGGAAAATGGAACGCTGCAAGATTCGTCGGACAGTCACTCGGTCTCGTCGACGAGCTTCATATCCGCAGTCTCGTCGCAAGAGGACATGACGCTCGTCAATCTTCATATGCAAATTAACAAACCGATCGTTGACTCGGCTCTGTTGATGTCGAGTTATATCAGCCACTTGACACAGGTGAATAGAAAATATTTCCCAAGAAAAAATGATCAGTGATCTATGATCGAGAAATTAAAGTACCGAATAGCACTTTAATTTTTGTTATCTTTTTTCTGATTACAAATTATTTTCCCCTTTATATAGGTTCGATGTTCCAATTGGCGAGAGTCGTCTCTTCCGTCCGCCAGCGATGCCTTCACAACGCCGATGTTCAAGCGGACAGAAGACGGCCGATTGGTTTATGTCGGAGGTCGTTACGTACCTAAATTCGAAACGATTACCGAAGGATTCACATCTTTGAAAATGATAACGAGAAACGACGGTTCGCCAACTGCCTCCTCGTCAAATAAAACTCCTACTCATCCCTATCTATGGGATAACGCAACGTTAATACAGTCGGAAGGTTCGTTACAAAAAGATTAAAGTAAATAAAAACAAATTAAGTTTACCATCAGAGATAAAAATGCAGAAAAATCGATTTCGCTTTTCATAAAAAAAATGTCTACTCGATATGGTGAATTTTTTCATTCAATTTTTTATCATTTTTTCTCCAAGTAAATAGTTTTTTTGCTGATAAATAAAACAATTAACACGATCTGATGTTTCACAGGTGAAGATGACAGTGCGACACGCGCCGAAGAAGAATTGTTGGCAGTGCAGCATGAGACCGGATCGCGGACGACTGTAATCGTTAAATTAAAGGGCGACGTCGACATAATGATAAGTCCAATGGTTCTCGAGTCCCTTCAACGTTTCATCGACGTTATCACACCGACTCTCGCGACTCTGCATCCACTGACGATTCTGAATCATCTGCACAGCGAGTGTATATCGAGAGTCGAAGACGCGAATATTCTGAAACAGGATCAGAGTTTATCTTACTGGAGTCAAGTGCAAACGAGTTCCAAGCGATCAACAGCCGAGCGAAACATAAAAAATGGTCAAGGTGACGATAAAAGTTAGTGAAATGAAACAATAATTTCAGATAATTTAAATTAATTTGATTCTAACGATACGACAATTTTCTTTTCTCAGGTAAAATTGCTCTGCAAACGAGTGTTTACGAAGAAAGCATCACGACGCAAATACAGGGCAGTATTATTCTACCGAAGGTGCGTCTTACAAAATACTGAAATTTTGTAAAATTATTAAAAAAAAAATTTGTTTGGCATTTTTTTTTTAAACGTTTTACGTTTTACAAAAACAATCGTTTCGTTTAAAAAAAAAATTATTTCATTTTCCTCATCGTGTTTTCTGAATTTCAGCTCAACATAACATTGCTGCAAGCATCAGTAGTCGAGGAAATAATATCCTTCTCCGCATTGGACAATATACGGGACTTAACTTGCGTCTCGTTGTTCGCAATATGCTTTGACGACGTAACTGCGAGATTTTATTTGGGGAAACAGGCGCGCGAAGTTGTGCAAACGTTTCATAAACCAGCGGTTCTGCCGAATCAGAAGAAAGTTAATAAGATCAGTAAGGCGTTTCTTCCGGGTCATCAAAGTGCTGCGGTCGTTACCGACATCGGTGGCGGCGAAACCGTTTATATAGAAACGTCGGAGAAGCAACAGGAAGAGATAATCGTTACTCTCGGAATCGGTAAAGAAATTTCAACTTTTCTTTGTTTATCAACGATACATCTCTACAACTTTTCTTAAATCTCGCGACCAATAAAAAATCGCGGTGACTAATAAAAATTAATTTAATTTCGTAGGAAAAGTTCACTCGCAATTGCGCAGATTGAGAAACGAATCGTCGATATTGAAAGACGCCGTTATAACGGCAATACCAGCACACTATTCCAGAGTATTGTTCACCTGTACACGAATAACATCACCGCTGAAGTGTATCGATTATTATTTTCATCAACCCTCCGACGACAAGGAAAAAAACAGCGTAAGGCTCTCTTCACGTTACAATTCACCCAAAGAAATCCGTGTTGTCGATAAATAATTCATCTTTCGTTTGCAGAAACAGAATGGTTCACCGCAAGCAACAGAGGAATTTACCGCTGGCAGTGGTGAGGATCGACTCGGGTTTATAATGTTTGAATGCGGTTTGGAAGGAATTAAATTAAAGGTCGTGAAGCGTTCGCAATTCGAAAAGGGAGACAATGGACACGAAACCAAAAAGGCAGATACAGAAATTTTTTACACCGACAGCGTTAAGAGTCACGACGACGTCGATAACGGTGCCGGTGACTATAACTCAATAAAAATACCAACTCTTCCATTGTAAAGCAAATATTCAAAAAAATGGATATTATATCGATAATTTTTTTATTCAATATTGAAGCTTCGACTACAGCGACGACAGAGAACGAAACGGCGACGACAAACGCCCCAGAAACCGGAAAAATAAACACGAGCGCAACGTGCACCAGTCTCGTTACGAGAGTTTCGAACGGCAATACCGTCTCCTGTGTCATCGAACTTACAACCGTTTGGTTCAATTTTGCCGCACCGCCGAGAACGCCGATAACCCGGAAAATCGATTATACGAGACTCGATTGGAATTTACTGAGCACTGCGTCACCTGCTATCAACGCCTGGATGAACCCCAGTAATAGATTCGCCATACGTATTGTTCACATGTTCAGAAGTATGTATCAAAGATCGACCGCTATCGTCGCCTGTCTTATGGCCGAAGCTTTGGACGTACAGGGAATTCATATGCCTATTAAGGTAATTTTTTTATTTCAATAAAATCGATAATATTTAACTTCGTAATGGAAAAAATTGGCTACTCGACCATCAAAAGTACATCGCGTCTTTTTAAGAAGGTTGCCGCGCTTGGTGTTCATTTCGATTAAATTCGACGAAATTTTTTTTTGTTACCATCAATTTTTTAGTGGTAAAAGAAACGTTTAAAAGAATGTAATTTCAAAGTCATCTTGGAAATTATGTTTACTATTTATTTGTAAATTTTCTATTGCTTTTCAGAGTCGCTACGGAAGATTAACACCGTTGGCAAAGACTCTGCAAGAAGATCCCTCCTGTCAGCTCTGTAGTATATTGCAAAACTACGTATTAATGTCCGATCTCGCGACGATCGGCGCCAATCTTAGGGAAGCGGATTTACCACTTTTGTCAACACTGCGACAGGTTGTATCATGGCTTTTATCTCATTTCTGCGAAGTATATCGTTCTTAAATGCTCATTGCATTTTCTGTCGGTTCTTCAGGGTGTAATAGTTCTGAGTCGCCAGTGGAAAAATGTTTTGTACACTCCGTTGTTATTGGAACACAATTACAAGACGAAACACGTGAAGCCGCTGAACGTAACGTTCGCAGTGTCGGATCCGGACGACGTAAGTAATTTGTTTATTCTTCTGGATAAAAAATAATAATTCCTTTATTCCAAAAAATCAATATAATTCCATCGAATGATTACTCGCGTGAAAAACTTTTTCCATTTTTCATTTTTACACGCATAATTTTTTTTTTCTTTCGTAAGTTATGGATTAATCTATAACAGTATGAAAAAATCCCGTAGGAGTGCTCCGTTCGGTGTGTGAAACAGTCCTCGCGAGAAGATATAATAAGCGATAAAAAGCGGAGTAAGAGAATTATTTGAGAAATTGTTCTTAAAGTGTATATTTTTTTTCCTTTTTTTTTTTTAATACACACAAAATGCGTTGCAAAGGGTTGCAATACTGTTTCGCTTTTATTCAAAGTAATGATTTACTACAAATACAAGCTGTTTCCTGAGTATTATACGCACACATGTCGGGGCCTTCGCGCCTTATAGATATTAGAATACATGTCATTCATAACAATTGCCTCACCGCCGCGGGATTATGGATTAAAAAAGAAAGTAGTTGCATCTACACTGTCATTAATACCTTTCATCGCGATGTCGTTAATATTGTGTTTCCATCGATCCTTTTCATCAAAATTTTATTAACTCATTTATCATCGTGAAGGCTTTTCAATCGGCCAAATGTTATTCGTGACCTAACGGGCCATTTATTTTCATCCGCGACTAACGAATCATTTTCACACGTGACTAACGTTTCGATCCCTTCATTCGTATTCGATAGCAAAAAATGGAATATATTTCGTTGAAAAGCTGTATGCTTACTAGATTTTCACAACTTTCGATGGGCAAAGATTGCAAAGAAACTACTATATCATCGAAAGATCGTTTTGCGTTTCGATCATTTATATCTTTTGTCTCTGTAATAATACTAAAGCACATACCACTACGGAACACACCTACGTATTTCGGCAAATACTCCACTGGTTTAGATTGCTTGGTACGAAAAAAACCACAAGAATAGAGAGTTCGCATTGCTTATACGCAGGAAAATTTGCTGACGGACGGTGAGGGTAGCGGGGGAGACGGAGACGATCAGGAAGTAACGGACGAGTGCGCGATGCTGATACACACGGACAACATGCATAAACATGTCCAGGCAAAGGGCGGACAGGACAAAAGTACAGGTATAGTCGTCGTCGAGGAAAAGTGACGAAAAAAAAGAATACCAAAACAACAATTTTCCAACGCAAATAACGTCGAATTGGTCCGATGGGAAATGCATTTTTTTTACGAGCCCCCAATCCAAAGTTTTAGATAGAAAAAACGGACAATAATCGTTGAAAGTATCGATTATTTAGTATCGAAAGTATCGAGTATTTCGTATGTTACTTTTAGAGAATTTCTTAGAAGTTACAGAGTAAAGTAGAAACATTGATGAGAACCAATATCCACCCCTCTAACCCTCTCTTTGATCGATAGAAATCCCGTAAGAAATTTTATGGAGAACTTTATCTTGAAACTGAGAGATTTACCTATGCCGATCAAAGATATTGCAGAAGTCATCCAAGAAGCTTCTTTGGTTTTATGAAAATAAAAAAATAATCACGCGCCGCTTGTAGCTTTTTTGGCACCGCATATTCATTGTACGATACGCCTATCGATCAACGTATATATTAACCCTTTCGGTGAGTAAATTGCAGGCGACTATTAGCGGAAAAAAGATATCTTGTGCCACAGATTTCATTGATATATATACTTCGGGAAAAGTAGAGTCGAGTGAAAGGGTTAAAATTGATTTGTATATACGAAAGAATATTCTTTAACAAACATCGATCCTTCTGCTTTTCCTTTGTCTATTTGACTTTGTAACTCGAATAATCGCAAATTTGGGACGTTGTGGGTTATGCTTTTGCACCGTCGGGTATAACAGGTTGTTGATGCCGTCGTGCGTGTTGTTTTTATTTTTTTTTTATTTTTTTTTAGGATGTATTACACGTAATTCCCCAATCAAAAGTTTAATACGATAAAAATTTCGCTACTTCGTGATACAGTAAAAATTTGAAAAAAATCGAATGTGTTAAAAATGTCGAGAACACTGATTTTGCGTAATAATAATGCGAAAAAATTATTTAAAAATCAGCAAATAAATAAATTATTCAAGAAACAGTCAGTGACACTTTTTCTCTCATTTAAAATGAATTTGTTGATTGTTTAGAAATCATATAAATATTTTTAAAGTTTTTTTCATTTTCGGAATTTTTTTTTTAATTTTGCAGCATCAATATGAAGCTAAAATTTACTTAACAATGGCGTTGAAAAAATTGATATAGTTCCTAAAAAATTAAAAAATTTATTTGACATACGAAAAAAAATGCACTTGCAGTTTTTTAAATAATTGATTTATTTATCAATAACGGTTTGGCATTGTTATTAAAAAAAGTTTCATGCAAAATTAGACTTCTCGATGTCTTCAGTACGGTTAATTTTTTTCGGATTTTTATACTATCGGTAAGTGTTCGAAATTCTCGCGGAATTTCATTTTTCGGTTGGAAGTTACGTGTGAAACGTCCGTAAATACCTAAAACGAAAACGTATTTCGGTTGGTGTGGAATATTCAGGTATTTGTGGTGACGGTTTGACGGTCCCGGTGAGCTCTCCCCGGGGTCGAGAAACAACCCCTCTGGCAACCCCGGTACCCGCAACAGACTCTTTGACGTCTCCCTCGCCACCGATTGTCCTATCGAAGCGGGGAAGATCACTTCAACCCACGCAAGTACCCGTTAGTACGCGGGCGAGTATCGTCTTTCCGTTGCTCACTAGCGGTGGCCTTTTCAATCAGCCGCGGGAACCCAACAATATAAGTAAGTCTCGCGTACCCGCGACTCGAGGGTTTCATTGCATTTGTCCGAAAAAAAAAATTAAAAAAAAACATTCAATTTAACCATATCGGACTCTGCATGATTAACAATCGATTGCAATCGATTACGTGGGTTTGGAAAGTTATTGATTCACTCAATACGCACAATACGCGTTTTATCATTGCATTGTTGAGCTTAGAATCCGGTGCTTTGCTTGGATTTAATAATAAACATTACAATGGTTACTATTGTCGCTTTTTTGATGCTGTATATTGCTAAATCTGTAGATTGCTGCGTCCAGTAACGTCAAATTTAGAGAAAACGGCGAAAAAAAAAATTAATAAAATAAAAGGATCAATTTGCAATGAAAGTAAATTGTATTACCGAATGATACATTGAACATTTTTTTTTTTTATTAATTAGTTAATAATTTTTTTTCATCATCATGATTATTATTGTCCGAAATGAATGGTCTTAAAATCTTCGAAATTGTAAATTTGCCCGGTAATGGATTTTTTTATTGCCGTTTTTCTCCGAAACAGTGGATAATCCTATTGGACTCTATCACAGAAACAGTCGATGCTATTCCGTAGTTATCGTAGATAAGAAATATCGAGAATTCGTGTGTTTTGATTGTCGAAATATGAATCGACGATAAATTTCGTCGGATCATTTTTGAGCTCAAATCGCGGGTTGCCGGTGTTTTTTTTTTCTCAAAATGATTTACGAAAGGGTTTGAAGTTTATTTACCCAAATTATTTGCTTTGGCAGGTTACGGTACTTTACGAGAAGAAAAAACGCCGCAGATTCATGTCTCGCATTCACATCAACTCGGATCAAATCCAAGTATTTACTCCGGAGGACACGGCAGTCAGCACAGCACCGGAAGTATGGATCAGATAACATCGCCGACGGTTCAGCACTCCAACAGACCGGTTAACACGGGCGAAGATTTGTACAGTTGGATGGCCAAGCAACAGGAATTCATCAAAGATTCGGACAAAGGAAATCTAAAAGGAAATTGGGTGAGAAATTTCGTTGACCATTTTACTGAATAGTCGAGTAAAATTTTTAATCCAAACATTTTTACCGACTGAAAGCAAAGCAATGTTTCATTGTTGACTGTAAACTTTCTCAGGTCTTTCGCGCTGAACAAAAGACGGTGAAGGTATCTAATTTATTAATCGTTAAATTCGATATTGAAGTCTATTTCTTAGTGTATATTCTTGTTTTTTTTTTTTTATTTCTTTTTTTTTATCCGCTTTGCATCGTCAGACTAAAATATAAATTGCGTATGTTTCACGCATACGAATGGAAAATTCACGCTTCTCATTTTACTCGCGTGATTATCGATTATTGATAGAAAATTGGAGAAAATTGTAGAATAACGAAGCAAAAAAAAATACGAGATATTTTTTGTTGTAGTGAATCGATTTTTTATTTTCATTTCTCGTCGCTGTGATTTCAAAGAGAATCGAGAAACGGTCAATTAATAGCGATGATTGGAATTTCCAGGATTCCAAAATCAACACAATGACGACTGAGGATACCGAAGATTCTGATATCCAAAGTGGCGCTTATCTTTATCCGATGAAAGATTCTCTTCGTCTTCTCGATGCCCATCTGATATTCGAACCGTTGCTTTCTTCTCTTTCCGTAATGCCGCAGCAGATGCTCTCCGCGATCGGTTCGGGAAACATAAACAACGTCTCTTCTCTCGATTCGCTGGGATCGAATATATCTCTCGTAGGAACGATGGATACGATGAGAATCGACATAGTTGTCAGTGAATTTGGAAAAGTAGTTGACAAGAAAAAAGGTAACGAAAGATCGTCGATTATTCGCAGATAATTCGCGAAAGTCTACGACGGGAATTAAATTCTTCGTTTTCTTTTTCGTTTTCTTCGCAGCGAACAAATATCAGAACAGAAAGGGTGGCAAATTTTATCTCGATATTCCGCCGGAGACACCGGCATTTTTGTGCGAAAAAATCAGCATCGATATCGACGTGAAAAAAATGGCCGATATGACGGTCGACGAGATGATACAGAGACAAAATGTTCTCTACATATCGCGCGGACAATTAAAAAAACACACGAGTACTGTAGTCAATTTTAGTCTTAATATTCGTTACATAAGCCAACAGGTCAACATGCCGTTGTTGCGATTGCTTCATCAGATAAGCAATATGTATCAAAATGTAAAGGAGACACAGATGGAACTTAAGGAACAACAACCGGAAACGAAACGCAGCGCTAATCTTACGGTCAACGATCCGGTTATGAAAAATGGATCATCGTCGAGTGAGTATAACATTTTTTTATACGTAAAAACATCTTAAAAATCGCCACAGCGTTTCGGATCCAAAGCTAAAACTACTGAAATTTTTTTCACATACATTTTTTGCTCCTACACGCTGACATCCTCACTATTGTTTTCTTTATTTTAGTAAACTCTGAAAAAAAATTATTAATATTCATTAAAAACGTTTTTCGGGACTTCAAAAATATGCTTTACAATTCAACAAATCGTTAAGAATTTTTAACAAAATATTGACTCAATTTTAAACGCAATATTTTTTCGTATAAACAAAATCGATCGAATATGCAGATTCGTCCGATAACTTGCAGTTTTCTTCTCGAAGCGCCGAAGCCGAGTAAAAATATAAACTGTAATCGTGCGCTTCGTTCGATCGTTCGTTTGCAGCTTCTGATCTTCAAGAACAACTGCTTCTCGGTGGAAAAAAGATGGAAGAACCGCTATTGCGCAGTCACTTCGATCCAAGTCAACCGAAAGTAATATCGCCGTCGGCGAGTATTCGTTCGCGACCCCAGAGTTTCGCTCAAAAATTGCGGAGCACCGGGAAGAGCGTCAAAGGTTACATAAACCTCAGCGAAGGTGTTATCACGCCGAACTTCGGCGCGAGTCCCAGCGGTTCCGGTTTAGATAAATACAGCGTCCTGTCGGACAAATGCAAAGACAGTGCCAATTTGACGCCTCGTTGTTGGAAGACAATTTATTATCTTCTCGATCTTTACGCAACGAAACCGGAGACGAAAACTATCACCCACCGTTTCTCAATCCCCGCGGATTCGTCGGATCATTACAAAGGCAATCGGAAGTACGAAAATCTCAGCGAAACGAAGGAACCGGACGTCGAGAAAGGATTGAACCCCGAAACAAGTTCGACGCCCGTACCACCACCTCGGGAATTAAGTGAGTAGAGTTTCGTTCTTATAAACAACTATTATGCCGATTTTTCGTAAAGTTTCTGAAACCCGAACGTTTTTTTCACCGACAGATGTAGTAACCGGCGAACGAACTCGTTTAATAATCTTCGGTGTCGCGAGGATCCACCGCACGAGATTGTTGGCTACTCTAAGCGGCTTGAAACTCGAAGCAGAGATCACAAGTTTACACGCGACATTTACGTGTCGAAAGAAATCGCGACCCGCCAGTCTTGAGTGCAGTTTGACCGGTCAAATCGGCCGAACAATGATAGTACTTCTCGAAGGAGTCGCACCGAATCAACAGACTGTTGTCAAAGTAACGGTCGGCAAATCTCAGGCCCTCTACTCCAGCGTTACCAGACGACAGAAGGATAAGAACAGCGGATTGTTAACCGTTGGCGCCGTTAACATCGATATCCCGCAGCATCCCGTGGCACTCCATGGAATGATGACGCGCGGTAGCAAACAATTGTCGTCGACTTTGCAGGTAAATTGTTTGGGAAATTCTAATCACATTTTTTATGCGAAGTCTCAACCATTCCATTGATATTGATTCACTCAGTAGAGATGATACACTGAAAAAAAAATCTGGCGATTTTTTTTTATTCGATTTTCTTCATTGAATTTTCGCTCTAAAGAACGATAAAAGAAATTAAACTGATTGAAATAAATAATTTTCTTTTTTTTTATTTAATTTTATTTAAAAAATAGGAATTGCGAGTAACGAGGACTTCGTCAAGATTATCACGTGGACAACAACAAGATGAAACGGACGGAGCGCCTGGAAGTCCGCATCATTATCAACCAGCGCCGACCGTCGACGTCGAGAAGCCTCAGGCAGTTTCCGGTCTTCTCGAACCGATTGTTATGCAGTTCCACATTATTCTTCAGAGTCTCAGTATAACGGCGGCTCTCTTACCGTCGCTTCAAGCGCAGTATAAAATGGACCAAGTTAATAGTTCCGGTATCACTGGTAGCAAAGCTAAATTCACAATTGACCTGCCGCTTCACAGTTTAAGCTTCACGACGAAGCTACAAGTTACAGAAGCAAATTTGCCGTCCGAAGCGAGTATCGAACTTCCTAAAGTTCACGTATCCGCGGAGTATATTCAGGACGGAAATAACAGCTTAAATGAGAGTAAAATTGCCGGTAAGAAACACTTCAACCAGATAATGCGAAGAATGTTTTTTTTTTTACGTTTTTTTCTCTTTCATTATTGTAACAATTTTTCTATTACTTTTTATTTATTTATTTTATAAATATATTTTTCTATTTCTTTTTTTTTTCGTTCTTAAGAAACGACAAAGATGTTTACCTTATTTTTGTAAATACTTTCAGATGGCGTTGTTCTCCGCCAAGGAAGCTATCTGAGCGCCACGGCGGATATCGGAGTATTCGAGCATTCGTTGACCACTGATCTCCTGAATCATTTGGTATTCGTGCAAAAAGTATTCATGAAAGAAGTCAATGAAGTTGTGCAAAAGGTTTACGGCGGCGAAAAACCCGTACCGCTTTGGCTTGAGGACGAAGAACCATCGACCACTTCGAGTCTCAAGAGAATTCTGTTTTCGCTCATCATACGTATAAAGGTACTTTTACCGTTCGATCCGTTATGCCGCATTTTCTTGAAATTAATTTTATTTTTCTCATTTGCGCACAAATGCATTGATTTATATTTCCGATACTTTTTTCACCAATAAACCGATGAAAAATTCTTTGCGCACGCGATGATAACTTATACGATAAAATTAATAGCATCTCTGTATCGATATATTTTCTACGTTACAGAGAATCCAATTGACGGCAACGACACCGACGAATTCGGCTGTGCGACTGGAGACCGGGGCCGTGGAATTTCAGTTGTCGAATCGCGTGCAAAACGTCTCGGGAGCGACGCAGCCGAATCCATACATGAAATTGTTCGGCAAAGCGCAGGTCGACATTAATCTATCGCTCGGACAATTGCTGAAGAACGTAATGTTCGAAGAGGCCGAACCGGAATTTCAGCAATTCGCGTTCTTCAACACGCGAATCGGCCTCCGTAATGCTTTTCAGGAAGAAATGGCGAAAGGCGACGATAAGGAAGTCGTTCTTATAACACTTAAACGTCCGTTGATATACATTCAACCGATGGCCGTCGACAAAGCTATTCTCGTTTGGCTAAATTACAAAAATGCTTACGAATATTGGAACGAGAAACGTGCGAATCTCAACAAAGAAGTGTTGACGGCTACGCAACAGGTTTTCGAAAAAGTGCCGTTTGGTCAATTAACGAGTCAACTAAGCGCTCCGCATCTTGGAACGCTGTTCCTTCAACTGACCATCGACGATATGGGAATATGCGTTCCTCTCAATCCGCTACCGCCTAATAATTGGCGAATGAACCGAGGTCTCTACGACGGCGAGTCGCGAGGTGCGGTCGTCATTACGCTGGAAAATACGAGTATTTCTGCGTGCAGTAGCGGAAGTCTAGTCAGCAAAGGACGGTAAGGAAATTAAGATTTCTTCGACGAAACTTTATTTATTTACTTTTATTATTGAATTTAATATTTTGGGAAGGTTTCTACAGTACTATTCGACATTTTGTCAATACGTTTTTTATTTCTTACGTTGCGTTTACGTTACGTTACGTAACGTTTATTTGGTAATTACTGTAAAAGCGATAAGCTTCCGCTCCGATGATTGTTAAACGATAAAATGATTAATTTGTCTCTGAATTTAATTATTAACTATACATGTTTACTTTGCTAAATACTTAATAGTTATTATAAATTAACTTAGATTCGTTGGTTTGTGTCTGCGATTCGCCGAGGACTTTGAGACGTCGCTGGATGACTGGAAACCCGATATGACGGATAGCAGTATAATGAATCTTTGCGTAGTTTCCGAGGGAACGTACGAAGTTTGCAGCCGAACTGTCGCCCAAAAACAGGATAAATCGGGTAATTATCGAGTATTCGATTATAGGAAGAATATTTCTCATTGTAATCGAACAAACGATTTTTTTTATATTTATTAATTTTGTCGATTAGACAACGCCAAGTGGCTGTTGAACGTTCAGTGGCAAATGGAAGGCGTAGATATCCATTTGGACGTCAGCGTCGGGCAACAACTCTCGGCGCTCGGACACACGTTAACGATGCTTACCGGTTCCGAAGAGGACGACGCAAACGCATCGGCTGATTACGATAGCGACGATGCCGATCAGCTGGACAACGGCACTTCTCAGGTTAACAAAAAAGTATGAATTACATTTCCTTTTTTTTGTTGCTTCGTGTGTGTTGGAGTCCATGGGGTGTGTGCGTCTTGGTGATGGGTAATGTATTCCTTATTTAATTTCAATCATCGAAATTTCGCAACTAACATTCGCTACGAGTTTTCAGATCGATTGGCTTATATGTGGAATTTTTTTATTTTAAAAGAATGCAATTCTTTGGGTCGCGGAATCGAGAAGCAAATTTTTTTTTATCGAAGGCTTTTTGCATGTTGAAATATAGGGAATGTCTTAATATGGAGAAAAACAATTTTTTTTTAGTTTCGTATCGTAATTTCTGTGTATAAAACCATTTTTTACTTTTTTATTACATTCTTTTTTATCGCTTTGAAGTTTTTGAGACTCCAATAAATGGCTAAAGTATTTTCTTTTTTTTTTAATAGGAAAGTATTTTGATAAAGAAATCGAAAAATTGGACCGACAGCTTACCGGCTTTCGTTTTCGATCCTTCGCTCGATGCTAAGAAACGTTCGAAATTAATTGAGAAAGAAATGAACGAACAGGCGAAGATAATCAATGATTTGCGATCATTGGGCGCATCGCACGGTACCATTGAACAGGAAATGAAACGTTTGCACGAGTTGGAGACAATGGTTTTCAAAGATTTTCGAAGGTACGTAACATTATAGAAATTCTAAATAATAGTTACATTCCTCGCATCGCGTTACAACATTTTATTCGACATTTCAGGGATATGATACAGAAATTACGAAGGCAATCCGTCAAAGCTTCAGGAATAAAAGGAAAACTTGGTTTGGGTAGCAAAGCGAATGCTTACCGCTCGCGATCCTTTATCGTTCCATCGCCGACGCCGGAACATCAGTTGGAAAGTCCCGAAGACATGAACGCTGAAATAAATTCAGCGAATTCTGCGAGTTACGAAAGCAGTCCTCGCAGTGGTCCGAGTCGGTAGGATCCTTCGTCGAAACTTTCGATTTTACGATTTTCGATCTCTGGTTTTGCCATTTTTGATTCGTGACTTTTTGTTTCAGGTCTGCGTCGTTGCGAGTCCGAGGACTCAGCGGTCCGAGAGTTACCTTTAGCGACACTCACACAATGTGCAGACAATCCTCTCTGCCAAGCGCGGGATCAGAATTAAGTTTACCGGAAGGAGAACTCGAGTGGCCGGATACGATGGAGATCGAAGGCGAACAAGTAGAATTGAGAAAAAAACATAGAGACACCAGTTGCACGTCGAGTTACGATAGCATGGAAGGAAGGTTCGTATTTCATATGACGAATAACATTTCTTTAATTGATTTTGTTTTTTCGTAACATTTTTTTTTACTATAGAATAGAATAGAATTCTATTTGATTCCATTTGATCGAACGATTTTTTTAATTTGGAAACTTCGAACTTTAATTAAAAATCTTTAACAGCGCGCCGCTTCTCGACTCCTACGGACGGGAGCAAACGTCGACGACATCGTCGCCCCACATGAGTTTCCAGAAGCCTCAGGAGCCGAATATAGACTTCGAACTCGACGTGAAGGTTCTTATAAACAGCGGAAAGTGCGTTTTACACACGAAAGATCCGGCGCGCGAAGACGAACTTAAATTGTAAGTAGATTCCGCTCGTTTGCGGGATGACAATCGCCGATCTCTCGTGATATACGAATTGATTATATTGTCTGTTAGAATGAGCAGAATGAAGAAGGAACGTTCGTGTTCTGGTGGAACGTTCGAATTTCAACCGAGCAGCCCGAGTAGTAGTCGAAAACATCTTAGCAGCAAAGAAAAATCGTCGAGTACAAGCGCTTCGCGTTTACGATATTTGCAACACTCGAATGTACCGCTTGTCGATCTAACTATTTTTCATATTCCGGGACTCGACGTTAAGGTAATTTTTTTGTTAACGAATTTGTCGAACGATTTTGTTGAGAAATTTAATAATAATTAATTTGGCTGCAGGTTCATTACGAGTCAAAAACATTGCCTGAAGAATCAATTTCGCCGCGTATATCGACCGATAGCAATTTGCTTAATCCAATGTCGATGACTTTGCGAAAATCGAGTACTAAAAAGGCGAGTCTTTTCGCTTGGATGACGCTGCAAAGTATTCCCGAGGAAACGATAATAAGTCCTCATATTCTCGAATTTTTGGAACAAACCCTCGAACCGATACCCAGCAAAACAAATTATCACGCTGGTGGACAAACGAATCCGGTATTTCCGCACGAGAGCACCGAAAGCTCGTCGTGGGCGGCCACTGCTGCAAGTGGAAATTACGTTTATGCGAGTTTTCCGGTCGATGTTATCGTTTACTTTCACATGCAGCCGTCGACATTCAGGTGAGAAATCGTTATTATTTCTTGTTAAACTCTACCAACACCAAAATAAGATATGTTTTTTGATGCATTGGGTTTATAATAATGAAAATCTGATACATTGCAATTCGATGATTAGTTGGAGAATTTTAGCATAGAATTTTTTTCTATCTTCATATTATTCAATTCTTTCGAAAAATCGATTTTTTGACATTTTTTAACAATAGCATTATATCGACAGTCAATCAAATTATTTTCAATAAATTTTTGACGCTTTTGTCGCGATTTTTTAATTTGATATCCTTTTTTTGGTTTTTTTTCGTCTGTTAAAATTAAATTGATTTTTTTTTCTTTCAGATTTTCCTGTTTACCGGTATCTCGTGTGGAGTGTATGCTACAGCTGCCGTCGCTAGACATAGTATTCTCGTCGAAGCGCGCGGAGGAAGAACTCACGGAATTTCGTGAGTTCAAAACCACAACTGTGCAATCGACAGGCAAAGAGGGAGGTTCGGCGATCGGTGGTCTCTCTGTCACCGGTTGTCTTGCCGATTTCTCTGTTTACATATTTCATCCTTACGGCGGTGGAAAGAAATCGGGTCTCAAAGAAGCGCAATGGTCACCGTTGTCGGACAGCGAGAGAAAAGATTCGCTCAGCATAAACGTCGAATTCGTGAAATTTCATTTGTCGCGAAGCCGCAAATTGAATTTTCAGAGTGAACAACTGAAGAAAGGAGCGGATACGAGTAGAGCGGTCATTCGATTTTCCAGTAAATACGACAATTTTTTTTTAACAATTATACCAAAAAAAAGTTAATTTTATTACCATTTTTTGTTATTTATCGCAGCGATAATCGACATTGGATCGGCTTCGTTTAAATACGATATGCGAAGATTAACGGAAATTCTCGCCTTTCCGAAAGCGTGGTATCGGCGCAGCATAGTGAGACGTTTATTTCTCGGCGATCTCAGCACAGGATTAGCATATTCCGAAGGCGACTGCACCCCGCCGCTTAATCAGGAAGAAGCTGTGATGGGGAGTTCTCTCTTAAAACATTACGAGAGACAACACGGTGGTGAACCGCTATCGAAAAGCGCGCCGGAGAGGAGTCCGACGTTAAACAGAGACAAATTGAGGCTGAGTTTGGAGAGCGATATGCCCCGTCAGACGCGATTGAAAGGTTTGTTTCTCGATTTCCAAAATATCTCTCCACCTTTTTTCGATGAAATATGAAAATATCTTTTGTTTAAAAAGATCGAATCGCGGGACTAAAATTAATAATTTTTTTTTCTCAGTAATTTTAATCGCTTAATTTTGAGCGACGAACTTATTAACGCGTAACTACTTTACAGATATCGGAAGAGGTTGGAGTTTCACCTCCGACAAGCAAACGGCATCGGAAGTAAAACTGCGAGAATCAACGGCTTGGGAAACTCTCGTCCTATTCGCGGTGAATTTTACACGACTTAACGTTCACATGAATATGGGAAACGTTATGGGAAACGTAGCGTGGATGACGAAAGATTTTCGTTCTGATGGAAGGCTATCGATAGGTAGCACCGGTCACAAAAATTTGTATATCGGCGTTGGACTCGGAGGGTCGAGTCTGGACGCCAAAGGCGGTATCGTCGGCGGTACTATCGAACTCAGCAAAATCGATACTTACAGTACGTAATTGCGTCTCATTCTATATTCGATCGTTCATTTGTTTTTTTTTTTTGATCGCACGTTTTTTTACGATTTTTTTTCTTTTTTTTTTTTCAGTACATATCCGTGAAGAACCCGGTACCGAACCGGACCACACATTGGGCCTAAAGCTCTTCGCCTTGGAGCTGAGATTGGATTACATGGGAACGAGCGTTCTAATGTCGAGAGTATCGTCTCTCGACGTGACGCTTCGAGACGAATGGAAGATCAATCGTAACAACAGCGGCGATGCTTTCATGCCGACGAGGAGACCGGCTATTATCTTTATGCACGGTGATCTCGGATGGGACCAATTGCAAATAATGATAAGCAAATCAACGACCGCCGATTTGCTGAAAATGTTCTACAAACTCGACGAGTTCTTCAGTCAACAGTTCAAAAGCAGCAAAAGAGTATTCAGCTCTCTGCAACCGCGACATCAGCGCGCTAACAATAGTAGTTTTAAGAAGAGGCAGCAGAAGAAACGATCAACTATGGAGGGTAAGAAAACCTTTTCCCCCTTTTTTTTCAATTACTGCCGTCGAAAAAAAAATGAAATTGTCTAAAAATGTGGATATTTCTTTTTTGATAAAAAATGAATAATAATTGTTGATAATATTTTGTTTTAAGGACCATGGACTCTGAATCAAACGGCGATATCCGACGCCCGGCATCACAGACACTGGCAACGAGTTCTCGCGCAGGTCGCTGGTTTGCAATTGGGAAGTTTGCGATTTTCACTTCCGACGAACGGTACAGTTCTCGGTGGGACGATGGAACTTCACGGTTGCAATATTAGCCTCGCGTGCTTTCACGGCATTAACTTTAAGAGCAAAAATTGGGCCCTATTTTCGCTGAAGGAACCGTGTATAAGCTTCGCAACTGAGGCGCAAGAAATACCGAGTGTCGAGTGTAAGTTACACAGTTTGTCATGTATATAAAAATTGACGAAAAAAAAGAAAAAGATAGTATTAGATTAAAGTCAATTAGCGATAAAATCTCATAAGAAACTTCGCGGAAAAATAAAAAATCGCTTAAATTAAGGTTCCGTTCAAAAATTTGTATTACTTTTGCAGCTCCGAACACTTGCGACGTCCACGTCGTGCAGACGCTGACGATAAGTCTCGGACAGCAGCAGGAGCAACACGCGAGGCATCACTCGATGGCTACAGTTTGTCGTCTCAGTCGCAGCGTTCTATTTCCACCGCAATTCAAATCGCTGCAGGAATGGTTTCACTATGCATTCGCGAATAGCGAAATAGATGGTAATTGTGTTAACAGTTTATAAGTCTCTGTGTTTCTTTACCTTCAATTTTTCGGGAGTGAAAGTTGTCTCGGGAAGCGCTTCTGCATGTTGTCGACTCTGTATCGTATTTCTAAAAAGTATTCCTTTCGAAATCGTTGCTACAATTTGATTTTTTTATCATTTCTTTTTAATTTTCCAAAATTTCCTTTGGGAAAAAATGTAAAAAGACATATCTATTTTTTTTATCTTTCCATTTTTCGAGATTTCTGTTAAAAATTGGTCCGCGTAGTTTCATCGATTTTTCAAGAACTATTACGAGCGATGCTTTCGAAAGGATTGAACTATCGCGTGGCGTAGAATTGTGCACCGATTTTTTAATTAACATGTATGTCCGCCAGCAGTTGATCGGTTTCCTTGCGTCGAGAGGGAAAGAACGGACAGTACTTCGGACGGCACGGGGACCAGTCGCGGAAGAAGTACTTCCGCCACAACAGGAAAACTTCAGGATCATTCGCACACAAGAGAAGTGATATTCGCGTTGCCGTCTTTACAACTTCATCTGAAAACTGAACATCTGCAGACAGCGAGAACTCCGGATGTGATAGGTACGTTTTAGCGACGCGGTCGAAACATCGAAATTCTCTACTTGCTGTTGCATCTCTCGTTATCATAACTCGATGTCTATCGATGTGTAAATTCTACGTGTCGAGAATTTATCAATCTTCGATGTATTATACATTTTTTATTTAATTTTTTTCACGAATCTCGAAGTCCTCGAAGATATTTTCAATGATACATTTTTTTTAGACTGAAAAAGCTTTGTGTCATCTCTCATAGCGTTATAATAGATTTTTTTATAGTACTCTTCGATTCTCTTCTCTGTCCTATTTTCTTCGTTTGTTTTTTTAGGACTTCCTAAACATATTTTATATAGTAAGTATATAACTAAAGTGAAGATGCATATAGTTTGTTGTTTCGATTAAAATTGCCAAAATAACAAAAAATCTCCAATTACCTATTAAAGGCGCATGAAAATTCTTGAGGCGTAAAACAATTACGAACATTTTAAATTTTGCGTTAATGCGGATTTCAATCGTACCGCTGCCGAAAAAAAAATCGAAATTGTCGATATTAAAAAAAAATGTTGAGAAACTAATTTTTTTTTTTCATTATCATACTTCGACGAGATTCTCAACAAATCCGATTGATTACCGGCACGTTTTAGCCTCCGAGGATTTCCAATTCGCTTTAACGCATTTGCGGACAATAATCATTAATTAGTTCTTAGATTTTTTCCCCGATTTCCCTTAAACTCAGTTGCTCTGCTCTCTGCATGGAGTAGCGATTTATTAGAATTTTTCGAATCGCACAATCATCGATTGCGTAACAAAATTAATATTTTTCTTTTTCTCAATTAGGTGAAAAGCCGTTAGTCGAGTGCAGTTTCATCACCGAATTCGAAGACCACATATTCGTCACCGTTGACGCTGAGGCGTTTTTCTTTCTTCACGATCTCATCACATCGTACGTCAAGGAAAAAGAACGCGTGGTAAGTCGCAATACGTAAACTCTCTTCGAACGATAATCGGCGATATTTAGGCGATATTTACGTGATATTCGTGCAATTTTCATGCGATATTCCTGCGATTTTCACGCGATTGTTCGGGGAATGTGATTAGATAGATTGTTGTTTCTTTATTTATTTCTTTTTAATACATTAAGCACGCGATGCAGAATCTCGGAGCGCGAGCCCACAGTCCGGATCCCCAGGAGAGACGAGGAGCTGCGAACACAAGTGCGGGAAGTGCGTCCAGCGCAACATCAACGGGAGGAATGTCGGAAGACGAACGGAAAAGAAAACAGTTCGATCCCGCGGAGATGTTTATCAAGGATTGGCGATCGTACAGATGCAAAACTTGGCACTTGGAACCGACCGTCAGGTACGGAAAACAAAATTGAAATTCATTAGATTTTCGAAGTTTTCCAAATTTTCAAAATTTTGCACAAAAAAAGGGAATTTCAAACTTTAAAAATCTCGCGATTCCCGCGGCGAAAAAAATAAAGAAAAAAACATAACCATTGCGATAATAAATAATCATTTCTCGTTAAAATAAATTTCAGATTACTTTCATGGGCCGGTAAAAGTATAGAACCCTATGGAATAGACTACATACTTCAAAAATTGGGCTTTTCGCACGCGCGGACGACGATACCAAAGTGGATTCAACGGGGATTCATGGATCCGCTGGACAAAGTACTCGCCGTTCTTATGTTAAGAATGGTTTTGGCCGTCCGAGAGGAGAGTCCCGAAGACAAGGAGCATAAAAAAGATAAATAAAGAAAATCCGACGTTTATGGATCGAAAACTTCGTAGGCGAACGAAGAAATGTAAACACTTTTTTCGCGATGACATTTTTTTTTGTTTTTTCTCGTATATCGCGGTTTATATTCGCCAAGCAACGATTCAAATGTGTATAGTCCAAAAAAAAAGAAGAAAAAAACAAAACAACAACAACAAATATTTATATGTATCATTAGAAAAATTTTAGGTGGCATTAATATCTCAATTAATAATCATAGATCATTTCTCGAATATACGAGATGATGCTGTCGGTGATTGTGCAATTAAGGAAATGGGTTTATCGGATTTGAGAAATGATTTATTCTTCGTGATAAAACGAATGATTGATGTATCGAATAAGTATCTGGATCAGTAGAAAAATTTCATACTGTGCGGGAATAGCTACGTAATTTGTAAAGAAAAAAAAAAGAAACAAACAAACAAAAAAAATACTATGGTGCAGAAACGAAAGGAAAAATCGTGCGTTTGTTTTAGATACGACGCGTCGTCCATCGTTTCGTAAAAAAAAAAGGAAAAGGAGTCACAAAAATAGTTGCAATTATCATTGGCCGGAGAGCCGATGACAGCCGAATACTGTAATGTCAAATTATCGTTGTACAGCATTTTTTTTATTATTAGTTATGTTTAGTTTTATGCAGAATTCTTATAGCGTATATCGCGATATTGTCACAAAAAATATTTTAAAAAATGCCTCTTGTGCGACACGTTTTCTCATTTTCATTTGTAGCAAATCATAATAATCGTATCTATAAGTTTCGTAATATAAATTTTTTACTCGTAACTACGTGGATTTTGAAAAATTGAACTTTGCATACCGCCCGGAACGCCTCAGCCCCCTCCCCTTAGCGTTATCCCACCGATCTATGTCGTCGTTTTTTAATTTTGTTTTTTTTTTGTTTTTTCAATTTTATAATTTTTGTCTTCCGTTTTATTTTTTTTTTTTATCTTCTCTAAGACTCGTTTATCGTCGCGAGGCTTTCTGTACCGCGTCCCTCGCTGCCTCTTCGTTACGCGCATACGGCGATCCGATTATAATTATAGATTACAGAGAAAACACACTGTTCACAAAAAAAAAATCCGTCGCTTGTCAACAAAACAAAAAACAAAAGTAAAAAAAGATGTATAAATTGTAATTTTAATCTTATTTATAGATCAAAAAACAATGCGCTGTTTATATGAATGTTTCTTATTTATTTCTGTGATCAGAGTCACTATCGCGCGATTCGAATGTAATAGGAAATTTGTTAAATAAATATTCTATCGAATGGAAACATCGCCGTTCTTTGTGTAATTATTTCTTAATTATTTCTTCGACTGAAACTAAAGGGTTTTTAGATTATTTTATTTTTAAATCGTAGCAACGAAATGTTAGAATAAAAATTCATGGTTTTTCCCGAAAATTTGGCCGTTAAAATAAATATCGAAGAATATTTAACGTTAAAAATGGATAAATGACAAGGGAATGGCATAATTTTTGTTTCTAATTTTTAAATATAAAAAAAAAAAAATTCATAAAATTCCGACGCATTTTTACTAAATTTGATTTTTTTTATGTTTTACAAAAGTTTGAAAAACTTTAATTCGAAATCGAAAATTATTCATACGAACAAAATTTCTTGTATGTCAAAATTTTAAAATCTCTAATCGCAAAGCAGTCGGGAATACTTAAATAAATGCATAAAATCGTCTTATCGAATTAACAATCAAAAGATTTTTATTTAAAAAAAAATTTCAAGCACTTCCAGGTTTCTCAAAATTTTTTAAAGTGGCCATTCTGTTCAATAAGTAAAATAGTTCGACATTCTTTCAATATCGAGTATCCAAAAGTCTGAAAAAAAAATTCGTTTCTTCGAACTTAATTTTCCCAAATTCTAAATTAATAAAAATTGAAGGTAAGTATAATACACATACAAAATTCGTATTTCACAGGGCAATATTTTTATTCATCTACGATTATAGTATATTTATTTATTTATTTATATATATATATAATAATAATAATAATAATAACTTTATCGTCAATATATTAATAAATATGTGGTAAATATTAAATTTACATAAATTTGTGGTTCAAATATACAATTACGCAGTTGAATTTAATGCGCAAGGCACTGAAACATTAACTTTAAACCTAAACAAAGGTTTCGGAGTCGTTAACTTCGATTCACGTATTTTCCAAAAGTAGGTGAGGCGGAGGAGGAGGACGACTAGCGAGTTTATTAGTGGTCTACGAGGGAAAAAAGTTACGTCATGATAAGTTAATGGTATATTCCTGATTCTCCTGAGAGCTCACAAGTGCTCATTAAAAAAAAATCACGTTTTCGAGTTATACTCATTAATGCGTGTGGCGTCGTCGACGACGACGATATTCGCGTGTTTCGCGAATTATTTGAAATTTTGCGAAAAAATTTCGGAATTTACATGCGTCACCCACGAGTATTGACGTTTATTAATTTATTAATATAAAATGCCGAGGTACGACGTCGATACCTTCGTTCAACTATCTAAAACTGCCGACATATCGAATGTCGCTGTACGCGTTTATTTTTTACCTCATTTTTTTTTTTTTTGCAATTTACCTCATTTATTGCACGAATAACTTGTTACGCTTTCTTTTTATCGTTTTTTTTTATGTAAAATTAACTTGGTACGTATTTATTTTAGAAATATAAGCCGATCGCGATTGAGAGATGACGAATATTAAACTAATAGAAAGCAACGATAATCCACAGATTTCTGTTTTCACGGTGGACCGTCGATGTCTTTCGCGCACAAGCCATCCTCTCGTCGACGGATTATTATTTATTATTTATTAATTTATTTATTAATTCTACGTATAAGGTTCGTGTATTTACAGATTTCTATCGTCTATCACTTAATTATTAAGATCTATGGAATTGTCGCGTTTCAGCTTCAATCGTTCGCTTTAATGCGATCGTCCATCGATTGATTACCACAGATTTTCTATTCCCTTTCGCTGCCGTTATTTCGGTAAAAGTAAAAACCATACAGTATCATACAAATACACGGTGCGCGCGCGTTGCTGTCGTAAAATAATTGTTCCTATAGTATTTCAGTTTCTTGTTTTCCATGTAATTTTTTTTTATATTTTGTAATTGTAATTTCCATTGTAATCTCCGATTTAACATTTCTTTGATATCGAAAAATTTTCGACGGAAATCAATTCGCGTCGTTGGAAAAATTCAATTTTTTTATTCGATACTATAGATTGTAATCTCCGATTTAATATTTTTTTGACATCGAAAGATTTTCGACGAAAATCAATCCGCGTGGTTGGAAAAATCCATTTTTTTTTACCTCAAATACCACTTTTATAATACCATTCGTTACGTGCGTAAGATCGGTGAAAAAAAAAAACACTTTTTTTTCGCATTAACAAAACTAATCGCGTACTACATAAATTATATCCTAAAAATACGATCGAAAAAAAACGAATATACAAATATCTCTGACTATTCGTAAAAACAACAATAACAAAGTAAGTAGTTAAATTTATGAAAGTTTCGGCGTTTAACGGCAATACTGCAATCGCGCAACGCACAAAGTCAGTGGTAAAAGTGTGTTGTGTAAAATCGCGAGACTTCGGGGCAAACGGATTATACGATTGCGAGATTCAAAATACTCAACGGTTTCGTTTTCATTTTTCTGTTCAAACTAATCGCGAAATAATAATAAAAAAAAAAGAAGAAACGAATTGCACGATCCACTCAGCTGCCAAAATAAATGTACAACTTCGTTCCGAGATTCCTGTATCTCAAGTTCATTGCTTCCGGGAGTATTGCGCTTTGCGTCGGAGCGTCTCGCGCCGAAATAGCATCAAAGTGCATCAATTCTATATTCATATACTTATAAAAATGCTTCATTACCTTAGGTATTTGTTCGGAGTCTAAGCGATTGGTATTTATCGATCGTTTTGTTCGGTTTCGAGAGCAACTCATAGCCACTCGAAGTGTTTAAATCGTATATAACGTATTTCTCGTTATAATTCGTAAAATTCAAGATACTCGATACGAATTGTGACGATTGATGAAAGGCACTGCATCCCTCTTTAATATCAAAAACGGGACGAATTTTCGATAGTCGCGGTGAAAAATTCAACCGTCGCAATCCCTGTAGAAGTTCAGCGTGAATTCGAGGTAATCGCCGCCGTGTTTATTCTTGCAGACGTTCTGTGAATTAAATTTAAACAATTGAATCAGTTATCAATTATTAAAATTCGGAGATACATCGTAAAAAAAAGTTATTAACTATTTAATTATTTTTTGGAGTTAAATATGAGAAATTGGCGATCGAGAAATATTTTCTAACAGTGCGGTGATCCATAGATTACAAACAGAATTCTTCACTGCGATATTCTACTCGTTAAATCCAAACTTTTGATTTTTTTTTTCAATGTTTATTTTTTCATTTAATAATTGAAAATAAATGTATAAATAATCACCTCCTGCGGTTGGACAGTAGGCACACGGAATACAAGAGTTTTTCTCAGATAGTACGCGACGTCGAGAGTGAAAGTTTGATCGCCCGGTTGATTGGCGGTTTCCGTGTACTGCGATTGTTGTTGCATCGCGTATCCCCAACCGCCGCACATCATAGCTTCGTCCACCGCTGCATTCGGCGTCAGTGGACAAAGCTGAACGATCTGCCAATACCACGGCATACCTCTGCAAATAATGACAAATATCGTTAATTTTTCCGATCGCTTATTACGGAAATAAAAAAAAAAGAAATTTATATTAAAGTGAAAAAAAAAGATTAAAAATTCATTTGAAAAAAAAAAGAGGAAAAGAAAATTTCTATTGTCTTTCTTTCTCATTTATTTTTTCAATTCAATTTTTAATTTTTTTTTTTCATTTTAACATACATTTTTTTTATTATTTTTTTTTCAAGTGAAAATAGTGATTAACGAAGCGAAAACGTAAACTGCAACTTACACGAAGTGCAGAGTTAGATGAGTGTCCGGCATATGTTTCGACAGCGGAACGTTACAACTGAAATTGTTGGGTGTATTTGCCGACGTAACGGAACAATATCGTTGATCGAGAGTTGCATTGAAACTCTTGGCGACGATGTGTAACAGCGGTCGGGGTTCGGGGGGCAAAGATCCCGCCGCATTGCTCGCTACTTCGCCCCAATCGCCTCCACCTCCCGCCTCTCTTCTCGTTCGCTTGTGAAGATATTTGTAGTTTGTCTGAATTGATTTTATCAACAGTATTAATATTTCGTTTATTCGTCTTTCGACACATTTTTTTTTCTCGATGATTCATTTTTCATTTTTTTTTATCGATAAAATTTACACGAGAAAATCGAAAATTTTCTTACCTCCTTCACGAGTGTCTGAGTACTCGGATCCGATGGACTTATACCGTTCTGCAGTCCTTTACTCAACTTTCGCTTCTCCTCGTGAATACTGAGCGGCTGTTCCAAATGATCTGCTGAGGGTTCAGAAAAATCATTAATTCTCCTCGACTATTGGCAATCATTTTTTTTGTTTACTATTCGATTTAAGATTTTACTTACATATGGATTTTTTTTCCGGTGGATGTTCCGGATGCGGATCTTCCAGTTGATGGATCTCTGACGTGCAACAATATATCTGTAGGATTTAAGATTACATCACAATATTTTTCGGGTTTGAGGAGCAATTTTGCTTTTTAACTTTTTCCAAAACCAATTTTTTGTTGTGTTTTACGATTTTTTTTGCGTTATATTCGTGAAAAAGTTATTAACATTTGAAAAATATTATTTTTGGAATTATTAATCGAAATTAATTGGTCAAAATTAGCAGAAATTTGCAATGAAAGAAAATGGTAATTAATCAGAAGAATCAGATACTTCTTTTTTTCGTTATTTTTCGTGTTTTTTCTGTATGAAAAAAAAAAGAATAACTGACTTGACAAGGATTCTCCAACTCCGTGAAATGCGTCGGACAATCGGCCGGTCGGCCGAGTGGCACCGGACCTTTAGTAAGCGGTGGAGTATCCACATCCGATACCGGATCGTTTTCGTCGACGTTACTCGGCACCGCGCCGGCGTTGTTTCTGCTCAACCAATTGCTTGGAACTTCGCTGAAAATAAAGTGGAGCAATGGGTTGATAGCACGAAATTTTTTTCATAATAAATGTATATATTCAAAGATATCTATAATTATTCCGAAGATATTTAAGTCTATTAAAGCGAATATAAGGGTACCGCAGTTTCAGACCGCGAAAACGCTTTTATTTTTTCATATTAATAATAAAAATCTCAGAAAAAAAATTCCAAGCAATCGATTGTCGTGATGATGTCTCTGTCACGTAAAAAAATCCCAAATCCGAATCTATAATCATGTGGAAAAGATTCAATTTTTCACACTATTTTTCATAAAAAAAATATTATTTAAAAAAAAATCTACATTTCTAAGTGTAAATTTTATCACATGATTGCAGGACTATTATCAACAAATGATCGCAAGGAATTAGTGAAACAATTTTTTTTCGTTGGTAAAAAAAAATAAATCCCTTAAATTGTTAAATTGCGCCTCTTAACCAGCAAATTTTCCGCTGATAACCAAATTATTCCGATAATCTTTGGAGTTAATTGATTGAATACACATATCATTGCGTTCCTTTCGATTTATCGGGATAAATTAATTTCTAATAAATGGTTTCATACCTATTTTTCTCGGGTTTAGGTTGCGGTCTCGAATGCCCGAAGGGATACCAAGTTATCTCTTGCGAATACAATTGTTGTTTCGTATTTGGCGGCGGTGTGGAAAGAGTATTGCCTTTCGGATTAACGTGTCCGTCCATTTCTTTCGTGAACAACCCGTGTCGCGTATAGGACGGCGAAAGGGTACTGTCGAGCAAAGGATTGAATCGCGGATCGTAATCCGGTGTCGTTGGTAGCGTAGGGACGTGAACCGGACCAATCGCCAGCATTCCTGTTCCCGCGACGGCGGACCACTCGAGACTACTTCTCTTTTGATACTCCAGGAAATACAGAGTCGCCATCGCCACGAGGCTGCAACACGCGACGACAACACAATCGATTAATTTCCGATTCGGCGATTCGCATCGCGATAATAAATTAAATTTAAAAAATGGAAATAACAGTGTTTATCATAATTACCAGAAAGCCATTATGAGAATAAGTATTACGATGATTATCTGAATGAATTTATTGCTGCATAGAAGATCCTCTTCTCGCGACGAACGTTTGCCAACACCACCGCCCGATAGTGGATTCTTCGTGTTCGCCGACGAGGAATAATTGTTACTAGAAATACTCGATACCGTGCTAACGGAACTCTTGAGGCTATCGCCGCGTTTTAATTTTGCCAAACGCTTGTTGATCCTCTCCAACTGATCTATTCGAGTCTCGAGGCTATCGGTTACCTGTGAATGCAAATTTACAATATAAAAATATGAATTTTTTTTCTTTTTCAGTGAGAATTTATTGTTTTTCGTTGATGAAAATCCAATTTTTAACTTTAAGATTCAACATTCGTTTATCTTTCGTTTATCGATAAACACACCTTGCAAAGTTCTTTCACAGCCCCGACGTTTTCCATGAATATTCTTTCCTTATTAACGACCAGGAAATTTTCGATTCTCTGGCCGTTCGGCAAAACAATATCGCCAGCGGGAAGCACAGCCTCCGGCAATATTTGCTGCACCTCCTGCGCTATTACTCCCGTGTCTTCCTGCGGCTTTATTCCGAGACCCGAGTGCAACGCGAATTCCGGCGCATATCTGTAACGAACAACTCGCAACTGTTGCACATTGCGAAGTTGTTCCCGTGTATCGACTTCCTGAACGTTTTGCTTCGCTCTCGCATCGCTCGGCTGCACGATGTGACCTGTGACCTGAATTTTTTTTTTTTTTTTTGTTACGGCTCTTCAAAAGATTCAAACTCCGAAAATACTTGAAAAAATTTCATTTTACAAGTGAAAAAAAAAAAATGGATCAGTTTAAAAAAAATCTTGCTACGTGTCAACGGATTTAAACTCCGGAAATTATTGAAAAAAAAAATCATTTTAGAGGTGAAAAAGGTAAATGGATAATTTTGATAACTCACCTTCATGTTACCGTGAACTACCAATGCCTCGTCGGGTCTATCGGTGTTAATCCCTACGCGACCGGCATGATAAACGCTATCGGGCGCCGCTCCCCTTTGCCAACCACCCTCCGCGCCGACACCAGTGCCTTCCGACTCGAACTGTCCAGGATTACTCGCCTGAACAAAAACCTGACGACTCATCGACAATCCCAACGAAACGAGAACCAAATTTAGTTGTAAAAATGAGTGAAACATTTTTTCTGTAAAATTTTGCCGAAGAACTCGAAGGAAAATGGAATATCAATATAAATGTACTAAAATTAAATCTGTATCTCGATAATTCAATTTTTTTCCCATTTCCTATCGACAGTAAAATATAAATTTTCTAACTTTTTACTTTTTATTTATATATTTATTTATTTATGAATTTTTATTTTATTAATTATTGAATGATTAATAATCAATCAAATCCGCTTACCCTGACGATTATTCTTTCGGACGCGTGAGCGACGACTTGATAACTCGATTGATCGGCGGTGTGCGCGTGAAGTCCGACAACCAAATGGAAATACCGCTGATCGGGATTTGGTTTTCCTTTCTTTCGCATGTTGTTACTCGTTGTCTCGCTGAAGTGCAGACGACCGACAGTGACTTTGGTGACTCGTTCACCTCCCAACTCCACCCTGAAACCCGCTCTACATTAGTGTAATGGAGAAGCTGATCGGGATACACATTAAGAGGCGAACGAAATTTTGCAAACTAAACGCCTAAACAGTTTTTGATATCTCGTTATTTTTTTTTCATCGAGATCGGAGTATATAAAAAAGTCTCAATAGTTATATCGGTTGTTTTTTCAATTTTTCCAAAAAAAATTCTCGTTTTATAACGTCGATTTTGGTTTTATAAAAATTATTTTTAACAATTAATTATCGATTACGGTACCTCCGATCACGAAAGAAACGTTAAGACACTAAAAATAAAGAAGAAAAATTGTGTACTACAGGCGAAACGATAGTATGATACTTACACCACTGGATGAAAAGGTTTCTTGCTTCGGTCGCTCTGACTCTGCTCCACTCTGATTGTTTGCGTTGGCGATTCGACTTTGACGCCGTAAAAGTGAAGCTGAAAGCTACTGATTTTTTTAAGTCCATCGCCGGTCCTGACGAACACAGCTTCCCCTTGGAGTTGCGCGTGACAAGTAATCTGCGAAGATTAATCGTAAAGTAAATTAATTTTTTCCGGTAAACGGAGAAAGAAGTCGAAAAAAAGTCGGATAAATGATACGCCGACGCACCTGGAAATGATTCTTTTTCTGGCAGACGAATGCATCGTCAGAATTGCTGAAATTGAAGCCTTTATCAGCGTCGACCCTGTAATGCGGTGTCGGCAATTCCTTGAGATTGTGATCGCACAACGCGTGCCACGATGTTTGTTGGAAGGGATGAAATCTGATGCACTGATAACTCGCATCGATATAGGAATTGTCACCGTTGACTTCGTCGCCTTCGAGAACTGCGCTGCTACTACTGCAGCTGTGTTCAACGGTACCTAATTCTGGTTCCTACCGTCGTGACAGAAAGAAAAAAAAAAATTAGTATAATTTGAAAAAACGATTAAATAAAAGCAATTATCGATCTCGTCGCCGATCTGTTATTTTCAGTTGAAAAATTCTTCAGAAATTTTTGTATTTCGCCGTAAAAGATGTGTTTTATTAGAAACAAATTAATTTTTAAAATATATCAAACGATCGAATTATAATGAATTAAACATAACATTAAACATTATAATTATTAAACATTTTTTCGTTGTTTGCAATAATTCGAAAAACAAATTATTATTTTTTTTTACAATTTATATTGATAAAAAGTCTTAAAAAAAATATATATTGTTGACGATCTCCGTAAAGCTGTATGAATTTTTTTTCACCTGTTTGACGTGTATCAGTCCATCCTGACTGAGTTTTCTCTTTTTGGGAGCCGACTGTAGCGACGAGTAAAGAGTGGTGATACCGGGTCCAGGACTGTGTTCGTGCGGTAGAGGAACCAACGGAGTTCCGATCTGTTGCTGAGCCGGAAGTGTTGGTGTTCCCGGTGTGAGGAGCGGCGTCAAGACAGGATGGGTCAACAGGAGTGGCTCCGTCGAGGACGCGAGAGCTCGCGGCGACGGTGGCAACAAATTCGTTGGATAATTCGTGCCATTTGCCTGGTGTTGTAGGAGTATTTCTTGCAATGCAGCTTTTTGATCTGTAAAATTAATTGAAATAAATGAAGTAAACGAAATAAATGAAATAAATAAAATAAATAAAATAAATAAAATAAATAAAATAAATAAAATAAATAAAATAAATAAAATAAATAAAATAAATAAAATAAATAAAATAAATAAAATAAATAAAATAAATAAAATAAATAAAATAAATAAAATAAATAAAATAAATAAAATAAATAAAATAAATAAAATATATAAAATAAATAAAATAAATAAAATAAATAAAATAAATAAAATAAATAAAATAAATAAAATAAATAAAATAAATAAAATAAATAAAATAAATAAAATAAATAAAATAAATAAAATAAACTACATACGTGGTGAATGTACATGTTGTGATGATTCGTGATGACCCGGCGGCGAGTAGGGAGGTTCGCTTCCACTGTCCGGTGGACTTTCAGGTAACGCGTGTCTACAAGAAATCAATAAAAAAAATGAATGATCAATAATAAAAATACAATTTTATTTATCAGAATTTAGTGGCAAATTTTTTAAAAAGTTTGTACTAACGGATGAACGTATGTTTGCGGATCTTTATACGTCGCTCCTGGAGGTACGGGGGTTGTTCCGGGAGGGCAATTCGCTCCGACCGGAAGACTCTGTGTAATCGGCGACGGCAATCGCGTCGGTGGTTGTTGGTTCGCCGTCTCCACTCGTCCATTGTGGGTCGTCGTACCGGTGCTTTCATTGTGAGCGAGAGTATCGGCGAAATATCTAAATCGATATAATTAGATCGCTGCTACCATATATTCCAAAAATATTTTTTTTTGTTTTCTTTTTCACTATAACGCCTTTTGCACTTTATCTTCGCATCGCGTCGCGAAACAACGATTTTTTTCAATTTTTTTCAGCGCCATATTTATAATTAATAATAAGTTGTAATTTAAACAAATTGTCGGATTTTAGCATTTCGCCTTTTTGTCGTCCGCTCAATCGTAATTTTTTAATTAAAAAAAAAAAAAAAAAAAAAAAAAACACAAAAAAGTGATGAATTTTAATTTTTTCCTTCAATTTATTACCCCTTTAACGCATTAACTTTCTCAGAATGACGAATCAACAGGATGCATCCCGCTGCAAAATCCCCGATGTGCAAAGTACGATTTCGCATTTTTTTTTTTTTTCTCCGGTTTTTTCGACCGACTGACGTATGCCAATAAAGCTGGTCGCTTGTAACAGTGGCGTGTCGGGTTTACAAAACACAGATATCGCTATCGGCTTCGACGTTGCGACGTCGACGAACATACTAAAGGAAGGGGGGGGGGGGGGGGGGGGACGAGGATTTTTGCACCAGTCACGCTTCGCGAACGTTTTGAATTCGAAGTCAATTATTAAATGTATGACGACGTCGAAGGTATGACTCAAGTTCCATCGTAGTGAGATAAGACAGTAGCAATAATGCTTTTTTTTTTTTTTTCAATGTATCGAAAGACACCACCACAGTGCCATCTATAATTTTTTTTTTTTTTTTTTTTCGATGTTCATTGCGCTTCCGCGAGGAAACTGACGAGGATTGAAGCTAAGGGTATCATTACGATAGTCAATTCATAAATATCTCGGTACGCTGTGGCACGAGCCCTCCGGGTCTTTTATATCGCGTAATAGTGTAGCATATGCTATGGTGCATACGTACGCATGGTGTACAGCATCGCGGTTTGTGTGCGCGTACCCTTAAGTAGATACGAGACAAATTACCGGGGTTAATGCAGTCCGAGCAGTGATTCTATCTATCAATTTCGTTCAGTCTGCTCGTGTCATTATATCGTTACGACGCTTACACGACCCGCGGTTGTTCAACGGTTTAACTTCTGTCTCTCTTACTCTCTCGTTTATATTTTCTATAATCCTCCCGCCCCCAACCCCTCTTCTACCTCAGTGGACGACGAGAGTAGTTGAAGATATCATCGCCGCGTTGATATACACTTTATAACCCGCAATGCATTGGACTTTAACGTCGGTGCGTCCAGTCGGCTACTCTACGGTTATTAACGATCCCGGAGCCTCGAAGATCCGATCGAATGGATCGAATGCGAAACCGTTCGATTGATTTGCCGCTGTCGACGAATTAAATGCGAGAAGCAAATTTAAATCGCGATATTCGCAGATTGCACCATTGCGCAGATTTTCGGTGGGGGAAAATCGCGATGTATTTAAAAAAAAAAAATAGGTGTAATTTTAATGAAATTACTATAATATTTGCAGATTTTTAGATTTCTTTCGAAAACTGTATTTCAATTTTTTTTACTTTACTTTATGGGGAATTTTCAAGAAATATCGATGTTTTTGGCAAATTCGAAAAATACTTTTTTCGATAGAATTCTTAAAATTCGATAAACATCCGAAAAATGAGATTATTTTTTTGGAAATTTAAATGTATTATGAATGACATTTTTACGATAATTGTCGCGTAATTTTGAGAAATAAAAATTTCGTATTTTTCAGAAATAAATTATCGATTTAATACAATGGCTTTAATAACCAAAAAAATGGAAAAAAACTCAATGTAAATGCAGGGTAATGCGTAATGTAAGGTTTAGTTAAATGTAAAACGTAACCTAACCGGAGGGAAATTCAGTGAATTACGGATGCGCGCTGACGGCGCAATCGTTTGTAATCTGCGACAATAGTTGAACGAGCGAACGAGAGACTGACGGGTAACGGAAATGGTGCGGGTCATTCGTTTCAGGAATTCCTTGGCTCCAACTTCATCGCATGTATATATATAACGTACTATGCTATTACAATATTAGTTACGTGGATAGTAATACAGAAGGATAAAAGCCGCTCGTGCTGCCGACGTGACTCGATGAGAGATCCCCGTGCGGACGTAAATGCATTAGACAAATTTTCTTAATCAGCATAATTGGAACCGCGAGTCCCCAATTGTCGCGAATCAAATGAGACGCACGGAAAATGAACGAAACTCTCGAAATTTTCGTGTTAATCCATTTTTTTTTTTAAATTTATTCAGATTTTTCAAAACGTACGGCAAACGGACGAAACTCTCGAAATTTTCGTGTTAATCAATTTTTTTTTCGTTTAATTCATTCAGATTTTTCGAAACGCACGGTAAACGGAGGAAACTCTCGAAATTTTCGTGTTAAATTTTTTTTTTTTCGCATTCAGTTTAATTTTTCGTTTCGGCCGTCGATTCTCGAATAAAACGCCACGAGCGCGAAACATCGAACAGACAACCGTTTATCCAAAATGATATCGAATTTCGCGTCTGGTGTTAACGAATTCTAATCGCAAACTGTTTCACGCGAGTTAATCGTTCGAAACAACGATAATCACGAAATTTTTCAATGTTATTGTATTTTATCGCCGTTTAAAAACGATCTTCCGAGTGGCAATCGACGAAGTTAAATTCAACGGATACTCCGACGAGAGTTGCGATTTAATTACGAGACGAGATTGCAATTTATTGGCGAATATACTTACGTCGCCGGTTGCTCGCTGTCGCTGTTTATGAAATCTTCCAGTTGAGAAAAATCCAACGCTTCGTTATCTATTCCGCCTACGAAGTCGCCCCTTCCTGCAGCAGAGGAAATTTAAAAAATCATAATTCCGGTCTCATCACTGATTTAACATTTTTTTTTTTTTCGGGATAAATTTTTTTTTATTCTTTTTAATTTTTCGACCCAATTTTTTTCATTTTTATGTCTGCACTTTTCTCTTATATTTTGCAATAAACTATTGATATTCTCTTCACTTTCGATAAATGTAAAATTCGTAATTTAATTCCCAAATTTTTTTTTTTTACCATACGAAATTCTCGAGATAATTTAATACGACGTTTGATACACAGATTCCCAGTAGAAAATAAACAATTTTATTAAAGTCGTCGACCAAACAATACGACAAAAACTTTCGCTTCCGCGGTATACGATCTCTGAATATCTTAGAGTTCGTTGAATCCGCGACAATATCGCGAATAAACTGCAAACAATTCAACTGTTTTTTTTGTTTTTTTATTTTTTTTATTTTTTTTATTCACATTATCTTTATTGTGTGGCGATTATATCGTTGGTGTCCGTTCGTCCGTATAGTCGCACGTAACTCCGTCGGCGTTATAGTGTATTACACGTAAAGCAGATTCCGCCTTTATGCAAGAAGAATAAATCGACTCGTCCTCCAACCAGCGAGGAGAATGTTAACGGGTGAGAATTACATAGCGTCGGGATAGAAAGATTCTTATCGTTGAGCAATTAATTCGCACACTCCGGTGAGGAAAGGAGGGGTTTCGCTTAATTTCTCAGATCCCTAACGGAGTCACGCTATCGGTGTCTGTTTATTCGTCATATATATATATATATATATTGCTATCGTAGGATAACATACATATAACGAGCGCATCGAAATAAAAAATTGGATAACTTTTTTGCAAAGACGCGAAATATCGGATTATCTGAATTCGCAATTATCCACGCGAAAAAATATTCCTTCTTATAAATGATTTACGCGATCGAAGAAAAAAAAAAGTTTTCCGCGGCGGCGATCAATTGGTCCCATTAAATCGAAACACAATTGATAACTTTGAAAAATCGATAAAAAAAAAAAAGAAATTACGAAACGTATTAATTGTTTGGAGATAATATAGCGACGAGCAGTGATTGAGACGCTCGTAATGGAGGAAAAAAAATTAATAAGTTAATTTGATTTGACAATTTCGAAGAGTCAATCGTTCCGTTGTTATGGACACTCGATGACTCGCTGTAGATATACTCTCGTCTATTATTATCGTGTAATACACAGTTCTCGTAAGTATACCGGAAGTACTTGCGACTGATATATGTATGTTATAACATCGAAGAAACGGAACTCTATAAATTTTGTACACTTTGTTTCGATCGCGCAATCTGCGTACCTGCGTACGCGATAACAGTATAACCGATAGAGCCGTTCAAATTTTATGAGATTCGAGATTTTTCAAAAAATGTTTCTCAATTCGAGATTTTTCGATATATCGAAATAAACATTTCAACATAAGTAAATTATTATTATCCGATGATCATTTTTTTTTTTTTTTCGATATCATAGATGAACTTTGGAAATTACGTTAAAAGGAAAATGCGGCAGCGATGTGCTAATCTCGTTGATTTTTTTTTTTTTTTCGTCTTTAGATTACTCATCGATTCATTAATACACAAGGACGCTAAACAGATTCTTTTTAGACATAAAAATGATTTGCTGCCGATAGAAAAATTGCCTTTACGCGGTTTCGTCACTTTTCTGAGACCTTTAAAATTAATTAAAAATTCGATACTTCTATTCTGTTTGCGCGATCGTCTTCCGACATTCGATTACCGATCTTTGGATCGATCTGTAGATATAGGTGTACGCGATCTCTTGCGTGGGATTACAGAAACTTCGCGCGTGTTAATCCATCGTATTTACACCAATAGCCATAGTGGATAAATGTAATTCCGCGCAAACAGCGAGAGGACTTTCATGTATAGTGCAAGTTGTGGTACATGTGTAACAGCTGATGCGAGACGCGTCGTGAGGCGTCGGCCTCGCGGGGCCTTCGTTAAAGGTCTTGTGAACGGCGATCGAGTCCGTCAGAAATTCTTTCAGCGAGAAAGAACGAACGAACGAACACTCGTAAGCCGTCCCTCTGCGTTCTACGGTTTGCTATCCGAGTCGTTGCATACTTTTCCGACTGCGTGGAAACGGCAAAATCGAACAGTCGACTTTAAGTCGAACGCATAGACGCGGTACAAAGATACAGAGGTATCCACCGATTCGTTTTTTTATAGTTGGATCGGCGTTTTTACCGACGGCGGTAAATTTCACGCGGAAATATTATATACTTTTTAAAAAATCGTAAAAAAATGTGATACCAACTTTTTTTTTTTTTTTAGGTTATAAGTATCAGAAAAAATAATAAAAAAAAATTGATATTCAATACCACGATTACATTTTTTATGTAAAAAAAAACGGACAGCAAGTTTCGGAATAGAGATGAATCCGAGAGCGCGATGTGTTGGATACGAGAATAAAAAAAGTATACTGCATGTAGAGAACCTTAAAAAATAATGGTTATTGTCCTGCGGACTCAAAAACGACTTGAGTCAACATAAATATGTGTAAACCGGGTAAAGTAGACGCGATTGCAAAATCGAAAGGTATATGTCGACTTCTCGATAGTATATCGTACGTATCGCACAGTGCGGCATAAAAGAAAAACGGTATGTGTATTATTTCGCAGAGACTTTAAGCGAAAGCGTAACACAATGTTATAGCATGAAAATGATTAACTACCGCACCTAATCAATCAAACGGCTCGGCGAGTTAATTGTACCCGACGATTAGTTCTTAAATCTGCGCGAACACATCGCTGGCGGGAGGGCGAAATTTGTCATTGATCATTGTCTCTTTTCTAAGATAAGTAAACATGGATCGGCGAGAAAACGTGAGTGATGATGCGATGAGTAGCGTACGGCGAGTAAATTAAGGGTTGCGGAATCATTTCGTTTTCCGTAACGCGAGCAAAATTTTTTTTTTTTTTCGGAATAATTAAATATCTAATTAAATATAATTCCGGAATTTTTCTTCTTATAAGCCAATTTCTGGGTCACTTACGCCGCGAAATAAATTATTGTAATTTTTTTTTTTTAGTTTTATTGAGAAACGGAGTTCGATAGATCGCGGGAGCTATGGACCAACCAAGTGAAGTAAATACGCGAGCGTCGCTTGTCCGATGCAATAAGATCGAAGGCAGAAAAAGAAAAGATCGTGCAGTTAATAACATCGCGTGAATAATACGCGAAGCCGCGAATCGAGAGCAGAAGCAAAATCATAATGCAGAGACGACAGTGCAGCGAGTCGCACGAGAGGAATCGGGACACTTTTTTTTTTCACCGCACAGGAGAGGGAAATATGGAGGTAAAAAATAAAATTGCACCGGAGGGGAGTCCGGCGCTCGCGCGCGACATTCCTCGACGCCAGGGAATCGAGGTGATTGGAACGTGCGGTAGGCTCCGGCAACGTTAGAAATCCTGAGTTGGCATCGTTCTTACCTGCCTATCGCGTTGCTTCGACTGTACAATTCGTCGCGTGGGAGTTATAAGCCGACGGAGTAAAGGTACACTTCGCACTACGCTGCGCTTCAATCGCGTTAATTTTCGCCATTCTTTCGAATAAATTCGTATCTACATTGTGAAAATTAATGAATTCGTAATAAACAACGAAAGTTACGAAAGTTTTTATTTTTTTTTTATTTTTTTTTATTCTTCTCTTTTAATTAATTTAAATTTCCTGTATCAAGAAGAAGTCGAATTATTGAATTCGTGATCTCAAGAAATGTCGCGACATCAAATGCCTCTATAACAATAATTGAATGCGATTTTTTTTTTTTTTTTTTTTTTTCGTATCTCTGTGAAAAGAACATAACAGAACAGAATACAGCGAAGTCTACGGTTTTTAAATATATATACCAAAGTGCGAGATATATATCACGAGAGAAAGTAGATTCGGGGTTACGATAATCGATCCGCTGAAACCGACATTTACCGAGTGGGATATTTGCAGAGTTCGCATTTTGCAGTTTGTCGGTACTGCTATTAAGTCGAAAACATTTTCACGGATGGTCGCCGTTAGCACCGCGGCGATTTAGCGTCAAAGAGAAAAGAGATTATGAAAAAAAAAAAAAAATTAAAAATAACGATCGCGTCTACTGTAGGCGAACAGTTCCTATGAAAATCGGCATATTGGTCCCTTGCGACAATTTCCCATAAGTTACCGTCACAATTTTTTTGCACCGAACAGATACAGAGATTTTGTAGGAATTAATGATTATTCCACTAGAAATGAGGGATAAAAAGTCACAGAGTCCCAACGCGCCGATCTGTATCGGCGTTCTGAAAATCGTACTGTTTTACATTCCGCATCGCGAATAACGGGTTCTCGACCGGTGATCGCGCGCTCCTAAAGTTTAGTAGTCGTTCGGACGATCCAATTTCTCGTTCAGACATTTGAATTTAATGGAACTTTCATTTTTCTTCGTTATAGTCGAAAAATCGGTGAGTGAAGAAACAAAAAAAAAATGGCGAAAAAAAGCAGTAAAATGGTAGGTAATACAGTCGGATCGAAGTATCTGCATACAAACGATCCGCGAGCGACGATTGCGTGATTTGGGAATTCAATTTGTCACGAAATGGGAGGAAAATCGCAGGCAAAAGGTTCGAAATGTTGGCAAAGAATTCTTCGTTGTGTCGTTATTGGACCTCAGGATTAACGTCACCGCCATTTTGCATGTACCGGAGTTTTATTAATAGACTCGTTGTACGTAAGTATGCGAGTCGTTTGCTGTGGCGGCCAACGTACAAAGTGTTTACGACTGAGCACCTTGGACCCTCTTAAGCATTTAAGAGAGCGACGATTCAAGTGTCATAACTCGACCCTTCCGGTCGGTCAGCCACGGGGCTTGCATCGCGGAGCAAAGTAAATGTAAGAAGAAGACTCGGTGCCTACCATACGGTTATCTTCTTTCGTGAGTATGGAAATTTGAGAATAAAGTCCATAAAAGTCGAAAAAATGAAATTAATATCAATTGAAAGCGATTTTAATTATTTCGATACGCCATTTTTTTTAATCGGATCTCGAGAAATTGTCTTTAAATCGAAATTAAATGCGCGACTGGAACTGGTAGACCTGTATTTGCATTACAGTTTTGTTTTTTGAGGGAAGATTTGCATTTTATTACAGTAATTTCAAATGAAAAATCGAATTTGTGACTATTAAGACTTAAAAATGAATAAAAATTTCGTCGTAAAAGAAAAAGAAATTTGCGACCGCAGGCTGTTTGCTTTTCTACAATATACTTTATGCGATTAAACGGTTGAAGAATCAATCAATAAATCGATCGATCTATCGATCAATAAATCTCCGCTAATGTAAAATTTAACGTTTCCAATCCATTGACGACACGAAATTCATCGTCTGTTGATACTAATTGAATGTGACATACAAATTTAATGTAATTCGACTTTGTACGCTGTTAGGTATCATTATTAATAAACTTTCTATTGTTTTGTAGAAATACGATAATAATGATACGAGTGTTCATTGTCCTGTGAGAAATACCGGTTTCGGCCGATTTTGGTCCAATTTTCGGCTTTTATATTCGAAAAGACAAAAAACAAACCCTAAAATTTAAAAACTTCGAGATTAAAAAAAAATGAAAAAATTATTTGATCAAAAAAGTGTGAAATAACAAATAAATATTCGCATATTATAGTCGGGCGATTGCCGGCAGTCGGTAATAAAAAATTGATGAATAAAATCGAATCAAAATTATGCTGTTTTGAAAATTTTACACGAATTTTCTCAATCATTTTTTTCAACCTGTTATTATCGAAATTTCGGCGGAAAATGGCTACAACTGGTCCATTTACACAGTAAATCCACAATACGAGAGAAAAATTCATTCGATCTCTAAGTTCTATTTTTCTAAATTTACCTCAATTTCGCGATCGGTTGCCTTCTAAAAAGTTACCAAATTCGACTTATTCTCGGGACTAATCACCATTTTTCAATGAGATAAGCTGACCTAACATCCTCCGATAGTTGGCATAACCACGACGGAGGAGAAACTGGAAGGGATAATTTACAAGGATATGCAATATACATATAGTAAGTGCCGGAGGACAAGAAGGGGTGAGGGTTTCGCGCTCGCAGACTCGGGCTGCTGGGGCGTTGCCAATTCGGAGTACATAGCTACCTTATCGACCAAACATAACCCCCGAGACGATTCTCCGAGGGGGTTGAGTTGCACACTACAAGCTTATGTACTCCACATTCATATATATAGATATATATCCATATACATCGAATAGGAACCTCATGAATGTACACACATTCATTTTTCCGTCGGTCATGTCGGCATATAGCGATCGCCTTTCATGCCGGATGTGATAAAATCCGCAACTTTTTATTCCTTGAAAACGGTCAATCGATTTCCCGTTACGTCCAACCGGCACGTGAAATTTTATTATTCGCCTTTTTTACGAAGAAAAAACTCGCAGAAAAATCGTTCGTTTAGAATGAATCTTCAGCGCGTTTGGGTGGTTGGATGAAAATGTTGTTGCGAAGAGAAAATTATAAAAACAAAAAAGCCGTTTTTGCCATAAATGACGCGATGGATCGTCTTGTTAGACCGGAAGTATCCATTTTTTCATTCATCACTGATCCTACCCGCTGCTCGACGACTTCCAACGTATACTCCGCATTTGACGGGGTGAATTAGTTCTATGAAAATACGACTTTCCATTGGGTTTAACCAAAAGTCATGTGTGCTAACCGAACGCTTGAGAATCAACTACTTTCCCGATGTAGTGTATGATGTACTCTATACAGTAGAATTTATGAGTTTAGTATATGTAAGTGCATCCCATTGGTTGCTTTAGTGCCGCGAGTTTCTCGGTCTCGAGGCTTTTGCGTAACAGGTGTCTAGTAATTAGCGGAGAACTCACGAGCGGCGAGCTCGTTCCTTCATTCGCTCGCTGAGCTACTCGAGTCATAATCATTTCCGTTATTTCGTTAAACAAAGAAAAAAATATACCGAAGACTAAGGATCGCAGCTGGTAATGAATTTGGCGGAAAATGAAACTGTCGTTTATTAAAAAGATATCGAAATTTATCGAAATTGAAAATCGATTTATTAAAAAAAAAAAGTTCATCAACGATCCACCATTGTTATGAACCTCAATAACCTCTTTTTTTCTATTTTCAATCTTTTTTTTTCAATGGAGACTATTTACCACAAAAAAAAAAAAAACAAAAATTTACTCTTCCGCGCGGCCATTTTTTTTTTATCGGTTGACAATTTTGTCTGTAAAACTCTTAATCCCCTTAATATTACTAAAATAATTTTAACAACATTTTCAACATTTTTTTTATTCGTCATTTTGAGATTTTTTTTGAATTTCTGAAAATATGACGCATATATTATGTCAAGAAATTCACTTAAAAAAAAATAAATTATTGGACGTTCCGATCCGATATCGATTTTTTCTCAGTAAGTCGCACGTGTTTGGATTCCAGATACGATTGTTGGCATATAGTTTAGAGTCAACTCGTTCCTTCTCTCAGTGCCGATCGAAGATACCCGCGAGCGCGATACCCTATTGGGCCATTGGCATCGGATACGAGCAAAAAAGATGAGACTCTCGCCGACTTTCACCGCAACGCAAATAGAATGTTACCTCCCGATCATCGGGCCAACAGGAGAAGTCGAAGGTGCAGCATCGGCGAGCAATATTGCTTAGAGATATAGACATATTCTATTTCTCTGTGGAATGGCAGCTGAATGTAAATTGTATCGTACGCTACCTAAAAACTATGCCATTGCACGGGGAAAATAAGTAATCTTAAAACTTGCGAATGGCCTTAAAGATATAGCGCGGGACCCTTGTGATGATCTTTGTTGTAAATTCCGATACAAAGGTTCATTGGCAGTTTGATTTATGTCTTCGTATATTTTCGATATCTCACGATATACCGCAGGAGGTCAAATAAATCGTAAAGCAACATTAACACCTTAAAATTTATTATTATTGTAATAATTCTCCGTTAATATGAGTTTTAACATTCGATCAAAAATAAATAAAAAAAATCGTAAATTTTACACCCATAAACGATTGTCGTGGATTTTAGCTTTGAATATATTTAGATCGTGAAATTCGTGAGATGCGTGATAATTCTTCGATTTTTTTTTTCGTTTTTTTAACATGTATTATCGATTTGTTGATTTTTTCCAACTTTGATCAAATTTTTCAGACCAATAACTGGCAAAAGTGATGAGAACGTGAAAAAAAATTAATATCCTATTGTATTATCCTTTTTTCAGCGGTCTCCAATAAGAAACGGATTAGAGATCAGCGACGGACACGAGTCGTTAATCTTTCACCGTCGATAAATGAACAAAAAAACAATTAGAGAAATGCCACCAAGCGTTTCCAAGTGCTCTACCCAAACATAACGATATCCGTTGGCGATTGGGTGAGAAATTTCATTCTTGGAATATCGCAGTGTAATTCCGTTTGATAGACGAAAGAAAGTGTCGTTTGGATTTTTTTTCATCGTTCGCGCTGTGATGAGTTTTCAATCGCCATTTTTGTCTATTATAGTGTATAAATAAATTTATTTGTATCATTGCGCATCTCTATTCGTGCGATAGATGCGCAGAAGCAGTTTTCATTGTATGCGCAATAAAATATTAAGGCCCAATGGTGCGCGCGAATGGTGCGCACGAGTTCAGTAAATGTTTAGCAAAAATCAACTTCGCGATCGATAACACCGAAAACAGATTTTTTTTTTGGTTCCATCTTTTAACAGTGTCTTCGCCAACACATCAGATATCATCGCCAATTATGCAGTATTAACTTGTGTCATTGGTTATAAATGCCTAATACGCTCGCTAATACGATAACAGTGCGTGAACAACGCACGAAATACGCGATCAGAACAGCTGGTTGATATGACCAAAAAGAACGCTTCAACAGAGTAGGAAACATCGGCTATCCATAACCGTGGAACCGGAAGTCGGGCATTTAAATGGAGTGAGTTAATCGAATGAGTTTATACAAGCGCTGCTCCCGGTGTGCATGAGCTTCGGTTATGCATATCCAGGAGCCTCGACTACCCTTCGTTGGTGATAGTTTGGCTATTCGGCAGCTGCATCAACCGTTTCAGAATGCCCCATGTCTGTCTAATTCGTAATGGACATCACGCGGAAATTTTCGACGCGCGCGTAGGAAACAAACCCTGCAACGAACGGGGGTTGCCGCGGCCTGCTGCTGTTGCTTCTGGGGGTTGCGCAGCCGATTATGATAATTGAGAGGGTGGACAAGGGTCGCGCGAGACCATCAGCAGGTTCTTAATGCCAGACGCGTGGGTCATCATCAGGTGTACGTATGCGTTATATCGTTTCACAACACACGGTGGACACCCTGCAGACCTGAAGGTGGCGGTCAATGGGCTTTTCCCCTATTCGAAGGGTGTAATCTCGCTAAACGTTCAGTTTGTCGCTCGTTTAGCGACTGTCATCAAGATAAGAATTACCCGCCGCCAGAGTACATGATACTAAAAACACATTGTCCGCTTCCCCATTGAAGTATACGTGGGTATCGAAAATACAAGCAGAAATGGACATCTAATTATACCTTCAAGAATTAGCAGAATTCGTATCAATAGCTAAACATATCGACAAATGTGCCATTTTCTGCAGATATCTATGTAAAATTGTTTGGTTGAATGAACCATTTTTTATTGCTTCTTGGCTGATTAGGCGATAAAGGCGGGTCTCTGATTCTATGCAATAATGCAAAAACGGATTGTTATCCTTTGCAATAGCGCGGCTTGACACTTTCCACGATGTTTTTATCGTCGAAAAAGAAAAGTGTGACAATTTCTCTCCTTCGCGAAGCTTTTATTTTCCGTATTTAATGTCCCCCGACGAACGCAAATTTTCTTGCACGCGTTCATTTAGATACGTTTACGGCCGTTCAGCGAGAGACAAAAAAGTATATGGTCCGAGGTAAAAGCCATTTAGAACCACCGAGCCGACGGATTCTCTTTCGCGATAATCGATATAACGGACCGTGGAAAATGTAGGTTTCCAATTGGTCAGGGAATACCTCGCAGGACCGATAATGTAAACGAACCCACAAGGCGATATCCCAGAAGACGGATATAATTGTCGCGGAAGAGCATAAACAACTCTCGAAGCTGGCAAATTCGCACTCTCGCGGATGGATAATAATAAACCATTTGAATGGCAATTTGCTGGACTTCGTGGAAAAGTTTCTTTGATGGTGTAATGGGTACATTGTTGAGTGAATAGCGAAAAGCCAACTGGTCGGTCGAATGTTTCGTGGCGCAGATGCGAAAACGTGAATACAGTACTTGAAGAATAGTAATGAATGAAAAAAATGGCCGTTCTACAAAAATACGAACAAATTCTCACACGTAAAAACAACAATACGCATGAATATTTTCAACGCGACAAATTGCATGTATTTAAAATCCATTGTATGCATTGTGCTATTTTTGTGGTCATTTTGACTTATATTTATTATTAAAAAATTATAACAATTTAAAAAAAAATGGCAAATGAAGAACATTTTTTCTAACTAATTTTTTTTATTGCAGAAATCACTGATTTTTTGGTAATATTTGTATTGCTTTGATATTTTAAAAAATCTGTTTAATTAATACGATTTTGTGTATTGCAGTGTAATATTTCGGAAAAAAATTTATTGATTTTTTATTTGCACTATTTTATGAAAGTAAGGGATGGATACACTTTTTTCTACAAATTATTTCAACAGTTTCCTTTTACCTGCAACTGTGAGAAGTCGACGCGTTGCCGAGTGGCCGATGACCGTCGCCTCTTCCGAATCACTCGGATGAGTTCTGTTACCCTGAATAGTTTCAGCAGCAGACGGATGCTGTATAGTCCACGTGAATTCCATTTCGATAGCAATGCGTCAATGATAAAAGTATCGTTTATACTATGAAAAGCCACGTTGACGAAAAAAAATCAAAAGATAAACTAATTTCGTGGGTGTGGAATCACTCTGTCGAGAATGTCTTCCGTATAGCGACACCTTCATACACGTGTTCACTACATCATTAAACGTAACTGTGATAGTCGTGAATTCATCGACAACGAAGCACTATCGATACTCGTCGATTTCCACCGCCCTTCATTTGACAACATCCTTGAATCACGAAATTAACAAGTCACGAATCGTTTTCCCTTTTCAATCCCTCAAACGAAGCACTTTAGTCCAAAACAGTTATTAAAAATCACTGTTTCTATCACAACAAAATGTCCCCACTATTTTTTATCACAACCCAAAGTTCACTGTTAGCCTTAAAAAAGTACGCGGAATGACCAATTCAAATCTCGATAAAAAAAAAAAATGAAGTCCCTAATCCGAATTCGGCCGTTAATCCCTCAAAATCTTGTTATTTTTCAATCAATCCAAAATTCCAAAGAACCGTTTTCTCTTCGTAAGCTTCGTTCCGAAATGGAGCAACGACCGGAAACCGAAAATCGACGAAATTCATTATCCGGATGGCTTATTTATCTGATTATTCAAAATTGAACAACATCGTTGGAGTCGCCAGTGTTTAGATGTTTCGAAGTTGATCAATCCTTTTGAAGTCACGAAACGTCGAAATGAATCAGCGAGTTCGGAGTGTACCGAGTGATTGTAAATCGTGAAATGAAAACTGGATGGACTCTCGGGTGACGAGAGGCAACGGACAGCCAAGCTTTTGGTGCGCCCCGGGGGGCAAACGACCAAGTCGAAGTTCCGCTCGTGGATCTCGGGCGATGTAGGTTGATCGTGGAAAACGTCCGGGGGGTGGGAGTCGCGCTTCCAGCCAGTCTTACACTATAGTATGCATATATATATATACAGTACAGTCAGTATACTCTGCTCTATACAACATACAGTATCCCCCATTACTGAGTGTAGGATAGTCGCAACGATAGTGTGTCTATGCATGCTAAGGCCGAGTCTATGTGGGTGGCCGGGATTATCGGATTCGTGTTTGTGACGAACGAATCCACGCTGCCCAACGGCGGTGGGGATATTTCCCGGTTGAGGGCGGTGCCAAGTCGAGGAGAAACATGCAAACCGCTCGGCATATACTATCGTAGATATGTACGTAGTTCACGTTATGTGCGCTGTAAATGTACCTACAGGGGTTGGCGTATTGCATAGACGTGGGATGTGGCGGTTCTGAATGTGCAGAACCTCTAAACGCGAACTGGAGTTGATCGCGTTGCTTTGTTTACAATTGTATATTGTTCACTGAAAAGTTCTCTCCATATGTGGCAATTGCAGTTTGATGGCAGTCAATACGGGTAAATGGGGAATTGATGGTTACTTTTGATAGTCGAAGAGATCACACTTTTATGTTTGTTTGGTTGGTGAGAAATTGATGGCACAAGGTATCGGGAATATTTGGGTTGAGGCGCCATACCGATGTGGCAAATGGCGCAGAAATTGGACTACGATCGGCCATCATGAAAAAAAGCGTTAGGAGCAATTAACTAGCTATGGTTCCTACAGAAATCCAGATTTCTAGGTTTTACGGTGTCCAGCGGTTAGTTTTTAACCTAAATTTAGATTTTACCGTTTCAACTTTAGCTTCGAATCTGACAAATTTCCTGATGTCTTTTCCTCGTCGCGCGGCGAGTTATAGCCGTGACAATGCGTCGCTTCTGCGTCCAAATTTAATTTTATTGCGATATTGTCGTCCAATCTTTTCCTCTACCAGCTACTGGTTTCATTGACGTCTTTTGATTAGAATTCAGGGAATCTTATCATTACCGATCGGCAGAGTGCGGCTTAATGATTACAGCTTTCTCATGCGAAATTCCCATAAGACTCGTCGTATGGTGGAATATCTACGAGTCAATCATTTTCAGATTAAGACTATGGGATTTTAGGATCAACAGTTTCAATGTAGAAATCTACAAGCATCGAACATCCAAAATTGCGCTTGAAACTTCGTAAAATTGAACTTGTCGTCCATCGAAGGTGATATATTTTTACTGCATCTGTCTGCAGTTCGTAATTGGATCGCGACTTTGTCCCGCCGAAAAGATAGAAGTTGACATTGGTAATTTGTTTCTTTCCTTCCCTTCCTTTCCCTTTCCTCCCCCCATCTCCACCCCGGAAGACAGGGGAGCGATTACCAAATGAGACTTGCGATGGTTCGTTTGCTTCCTCTCGTGAATTCGAATAATATTGGAAGCATTTAGAGCTGTCCGCGCGACTATAATATACAGCTGCATGTGTATAACCGACTACTGTATAATGCAGTCGGCGCAGCAGACTATCGTGATAGCTTGACGTCACGAAAGCCACGAATAAATTTCGTAGAGTCCAATACGCCGTTTGGTTTTCGTTCCTTTCTCCCTCTTCGTCTCTCACGGTCTATCTAAATCTCTGGTTCCACGTTTACTCGCGAGGGAAGAGAATGGGGTCGATAATAGCTGCAGCTCTCTTCGCCGCGTTTCTCATCATGGACTATCGCACAAGCGATTCCAAATTTATACGAACGGCCCATCAAACATTTCGATAAATTTCGGTAGAATCTCGAATATTTGAGGTTCGAGCCCCCAACTTCGAACGAGAGTTTGGAAAACTTCAGCGAATCCTTAAAAATAGAGCGGATACCCGAAAAATGATTGATGAGAAATTCGGCAATTTTGACACAAAATGGCATTTAAATCATTTTTTTTTTTAGTAATTGAAACGAAAATTCTCCAACTATAAGACTCTTTTGCTGTTCAAACGAGAAACGAATACGAAAAAAATCATGAAATCATTGCATTCTTTTGTAATCCATAAGTTTTATTTGTTATCGTAAAACTATCGCCACCTATTTCGACCACCTGCCAAAGCCGCACGCCAAGTGATCAATGTGTTTTGTCGACGTTCCCCTCTGCAGGTTCCACGGTGCGTGTAATAGCGCCACGCGTCAAAGACCGCCCACGTACCGATCGCGATCTCGGTCTGTCTTTACCCTCTTCCACCCTCTCGAATCCCATCGCAACAACAGAACGCTCGACGAAGAGGGGTCGATAATATGCAAATGTTTATCCGGCGTTAAACGGCTCCCGTTTGTCTATAGCCGTAATGTAAGTATACACGGCATTACGCGGTCAAAACTCGTATTATTTATTCATGATCCAAGGACGAGGGCCTCGTGCACGATATCGTACGGTATTTAAGGTTATTTTTAACGAATGAAAAATACCCTTCGATTTTATCAAAATTCAGACAATCGTCGAAAATGACAAATCAGATAATTGGTAACTCCAAAAATTGATTCTCCGCTCCCAATTTTTTTTTTAAGTATTAGGAACAAAAAATTTCACATTTCGATTTTTTCAATAATTATCATAGTTTTCATAAAATAAAAAAAAAATTAATAAAAATTACCTGAAAAAAATTCTACTTACGATTGAAAATTTACCAAAATGTTTTTTTTCCCCTTTGCAACATATTTTTTAATACATATTTATAATTATTGCTGTGAATGATTCGCCAAATAAGTCGTTTATTATTATTATTTTTTTTTATTGTCGAGTAGTTGCGCGCAAAATGAGATTTGAAAACGATTAATGTTTCTTTTTTCCGTGAGAAAAGCGAAACGGAAATCTTTCAATGTTCCAGGAATTTATCGGGATAGTATTTCGCAATTGTTCGACTGCAATTACGTGCCAATAATTTTTTGATTATCGACCGATTATTTTTTGAATTTTTTTTATCCTACTTTAGTACATTGTAAATTCGTAATTTCAAGACGTTCCTAGAAATCAATATGCGAAGTAGTAATTCCTTACAATGCAAATCGTTTGACTTGCATAATACTCGGCGGTTGCTATACAACAGTTATATACGTTTGACGAGTTTACGAGAGAACACGTTGATTAATAGTTTATCAATAATGACGCTTCGTATTCATCATTATTCCCCGCAGACGATTCTCTCGTTTTTATAAAGCGCGTTAATCGAAAATTTAAGTAGCATAGCATTAACCGAAGAGATCATCTGTAACTTGCGAATTCGTAAACGAGGAAAGCCTCAGTTCAAAGCTCAACGTAATCGACTGGATTTCTAAATATGTATGTGTGTAATGATCTACCAGCGCACGTTTCAGTTTGTCTCCACGGCGTTCGGAATTTCCCAGCATCGCCATTTCGCAGCAGTCGCGCGTCCGTTTCTCCGAGAAACGACGTGACGTAAAAGGAAGAATATTTTTGCGTCTTAGCCGTTTAAATGGTTCTTCCCAACACTTTTTTTAACAAGGCAAAGGACCGGAGTGGCCGTTTTTTTGTTCTTTTTGACGCGATCCTTCGACTAAACCGGAATGTATCTATTCGCGAGATCGAGCCGACGATGACGAACGAAATATTTGTGGAGCAAAAACGTGTTTCAAAATTCAGTCGCGTAAGTTTCCTTCATCTTCAAGTTCGATTGTTTTATTTTTTTTAACATTCAACAAAAATCTCCGGAGCGTTCCGCGGGCTTTAAAAATGGTATACATCATCGTAAAAAAAATCCTATATCTCCGTTCAGTGAAATAAAAAAATAATAAATCGAATTCTTTGCACCGTAATTTTACGATTTTCAGCGGATGGACAACGTAATTTATGAAAAAATGAATGATAATCATCGATTTAATAAATCGGAGAACGGAAATAAAACGAAAAAAATATCGACGTTCGTTTAGTCCTAAAATCAGTCGAAAAACACATCAAAACATTTTTGAACGCCGCTAACACGTGCGTATATATATATATATATATATATAATACGAGAAAACTGTTCAACGTCGATTACAAGACACAACCAGAATCATTCCCGGGGGAACAATCTCAGCCTCGTGTTCAGATTAACGCACTCTCATCGTTATCGTGCGTACAACGTGGCGGGGTATTCAACGATTGGCTTTCACCAGCGTGATTTGACGACACCCCGTCAACGCGCGTTTCGTCATATTGAAAAAAAAAAAAAAAACTCGAATAGTCGTTTTACCGTTGATAATAAATAAGAGCGAACAAAAAATACTCATTTGCTTCCAAACTTCGATTATTTACTTTTTTTTTTACAAAACGAACGATTTTTGTAAAAAAAAAAAAAAGTAATCAATATTCGCTTTTTTCAAATTCGGCAACTTTTAAAAAATACGAAATTTTTTTTTTCTGTTTTACCAAACTAATTATTTTTGTACGAAAAAAAAAGTTGGAATTAATATTCGCTTTTTTTCGGATTCAGAGACTTAAAAAAAACCCGCAATTTTCTTTTTTTTTTTTATTGTTTTAAATGTTTTACAAAACCGAAAAACATTTATTTCCAAAAAAAAAAAAAATTGCTATTCAAATCACTGTTCGAGACTTCGGATTAATTAAAATGCACTCCGAGACATAATATTCGACGCATCACGCATGCGCAAAGCACACGTGTTTATTATAATGCGAGCAAATGCGAATCGCGTTGCTCCCGTTATCGGATGTTGTCATTAACGTTTGCGTTATTATCAACGAACCTACCGCACAGGACAGTGGCACGTGCAAACACGCGATAATGCCCCTTACACCTGAGCTATGCATCGATGTATATAAGTGTATCCGACATCGGGCGCGCGCGCGCGCGCATACATACAGACGTTTGTACCTAAACGTTACAACGACATAATGAAAAATCATTTAGCGTTTGCATACCATAATATTAGCACGATCCGTACGATTACGGAGTTTCGTTGCGCTTCCTCACCGAGGAGAAAACTCGACTTTGCATTCTTTTCTCGGCATGATATCGATTCTCGTGAAACTCGACAAATTCATCGAAGAAGTAACCTTTACCACGTTCATCGATACCGTATCAACTCGCTTCAAGTTTCCGCGTGTATTTTTTTTTTTTTTTTTTTTTTCATTTTTTTTTCTCCGCATAATTACCCCCACTAACAGAGTCCTCCATTAATTTAACGACTGAAAAAAATATTACCGCGCGTTTCTCTTACGTGAGGCTAAACTGATAAGAGGGATAACGCGGAGATTCGCGGAAATCCTGTAAAACCAGTTGATTGTCATATACGCGAGTAATAAGAAGTATTTATGGCTTTGAAGAAATGAATACCCAGTGACATATCTTGGTATGTAAACGTGCGTGAGCCTTCAAACAATGAAATAACGATACTTGTATCCAATTAAGATACAAACGACTCGAACTCTATAAATTTCCAAGAAGTAAAAAATCGATAGTTCGGCGGCGTCGAGAGTTTTAGCGTTTCATCGAGCAAAATTTCATTGCGTATGAATAAATGCCCATCCGGAAAACTATACGTCTCCTTGAAATACGTTTTCTTACGATTTTACGTGTACATAAAACTGTTCGCGGTGATCGGGGTCAATTGACACACTCGAATGTAAACCCTTCGAAGCGTCGCAAACTCGCGGAGAAGGGATGGAAATCGGTGAAAAAATTTGAACACTTTGATTGCAGACGAAAAAAATCGTCTCGTAGATGCGAAAACGAGAAAATAATTCGTCTTGTAGAAAAAAAAAAAATGAATGAAAAAAAAAAAAAAATTCACGGAAAATCGAATTCAAATTCGAGAAATTAAATTGTCGCGTAATAATTAAAAATTTTTTTACAAAATGTACTTTTTATCTTTTTTTTTTTATTTATTTTTTCATATTATCACGAAATTTATTTGATAGATCGATAATAATAATAATATTAGTAATCGTACTTCGCTGCGCCCGCGATATTTCGAAAATAGTAAATTGGAAAAAGTGCATCAAATAACCCCGGGATTGTGTATCTTTCGAGTGCTTCGACGCATATTAGTTAAATTTCCGGCACAATTTCCTACGGTTTTAAGAGTTACGTTTACGCGCAAAGCCGTGTAGTTCATTGCGAACTCGCGGGCGGTTTGCATCGATTCAGAGAAAAGTTTAGCAAAGTCGTAAACGCGACTCTGGTCCCCCCGCGCGCCGCGATGTGTGCACTCGACCCTGAAAATACTATACTCCGATGATACACCTCGACGAAATGTGTGTTGTTCACGTACGACGGTTTATTCGTACCTTCGTAAATGCAAGTCAAACTTCTGCAGCATACAAGAGAGGATCGGCGCGAAGTTTCCACGAGTCAGAGGGGCAGCAAGAGATCCTATAGTTTGGTTTGTTACGAGCTGTAGGTGTATATATACATCGGCAGGCAGTACGCGAAGCACGCGAGTCTCATCGGGACTCGGCTGCCGACTCGAATCACGAATTATTACGCATTAACTAAGCGAAATCGAGTAGTACAGCTTGTGTGTGTGTGTAGCGGAAGCAAATTTGTCCCTCTACTCGAGATGGTACAGTAGGTAAATGCGTGCGCGGCTCGCCGGAAAGCCGGTAATACTCGATTAACTTTCGGTAATTTTTTTTTTTCTTTTTTTTTTTTTTTTTTTTTCAGTGCTCCTTAATTCTCAAGAGAAATAACGAGATTCTCGACCATCAAAAGTCGTTGGTACCACTTACCTTTCTGTTATTTACGGCGTTCACTGATTTAAGCATAAAAAATCCACGGAAAAAAGAAAATTGATATTTGAGTCATTTTAACGGAGTATCACGTTAAATACGGCAAAAAATTGAATGACGAGCAGTAAAAGAAAGCTTATTTTTAGAATATTTTTTCGAATTTTCATTGTGCAAAATTAATGACCTTAACATTTTTTTTTTTTTTTTTTTTTTCAAATTTTTGTTCCATTGCGAAGTATTCGAAATTTTCCTAAATTTTTTTTTATTTTTTATTCCATTGCGAAGTATTCGAAATTTTCCTAAATTTTTTTTTTATTTTTTATTCCATTGCGAAGTTTTCGACATTTTTACGATTTTTTTTTTATTGACATGTTACCTGTTTTTTCTTAAATTAGTTTTATGGTTCGAATTATTAGACGAATTATGAGCAGAAAGAGTGTCACTGCGGAGAAAAGTTTTATCTGCGATGTGACTAACTCAATAAATTTCATTGTACGCCCGGCTAAGGCTCTCGTGTTAAAATTGCGCACGTCGATTACGACGCGATCGCTTAGATCGAGTAGCAAGCAAAGCATAAATAATACAGACACAGGCGAAGCAATAAAGATGCTAATAAGTTTAATGTGGGCGTTCACCGGTGACCGTGCGTAGCGTTTACAAATACATTTCACGTGTTCGTAACTATAGAAGGCGTTTTAAAATAAATATCGATCTCGTAACTTCGCCAATCCGGTAGATCGCCAATCCGGTGACTCGACTTAGCAATTTTTTTTTTACTGTTCGATTAAAAATTGATATTCAAAAAACCGATTGCAATCCAATTTTCTCCCTTAAGGGATCGTAAAAGATCAATAGATTTCCGCTCGATAGATTCTTTCGGGTTTAACGACGAAGCGTAGGTGTTTAATATTCTGTTATTAGCGTCCATCATTTTTTAGAATCTTTCGCCATATCCGATGTTCAGCTCATATTTTTTTTAGCGAATCAATTAGAATAAAAAAAAAAAATAAATGATATTGCATGACGTATCTTGAAATAGAAATTATCAATACGTACGATTAAGTACCTTGTTTCGCCGGAAAACGCAATTTGAGGTTAAAAAAAAAAATGTGTTTTTTTTTCTTATTCGTTGAAAAAATGATTATCAAAAATTCTATGCGTTTTATCATTCGTATCGATGTCCCAATTGTGCGATAATATTCTGGAGTCCAAACATAAGAAATATTTTCAATTTTCTCTCTTAAAAAAAAAAAAAAAAAAAAAAATCGCGATATAACAAATAATTATTTGCATTCTAAACTCGAAACATTTCAACCCTCAATATTAAATAAATCTCCCGAAAATAGCGTCCGAAAAATTATTTCTAATTTAATTTTTTTTTAATAAAATTTTATTGCGATATTCTGTGTTTTTCGGGATTTTTAATTTTTTTTCCGAATTACCCGCTAACTATAGTGTTGCGTCTCTACTATTTATACTTTTTCGCTATATGGTGGCATACGAGGGATACTTTTTTTTTTTTTTTAAGTATAATACGTTCACCGCGCAACGCCACTCGTTCTGCGACGTTTTCCACGTTTACGTATAAATCAATGGCGCGCCGCTTACGACTACAGAAGAGATATACGATTGGAAAGAGTTCGTGAACATTGTTGTCGAAGAGAGTAGAAACGGGTGGTTTAGTATCCAAGAAGGGAGGGCAACGAAGGAGGAAATAGAGGGCTGAATATGCAGAAGTCGAAGAGTGGGGAAACGAGGAAAGGACACAGAGGACACAGGTAGATAGGATAGCGTGACCGACCGTCGGGACACGACATCGGGACATCAAGAACTGAGGGCGTAGAGGCTATGATTCTTCTGTAATAGCGCAGTTTATATTTTCTCGGCATCTGTATATAGGGCCCATCGTGACTTACGAGTTACGAAGCGACAGAATCAACGTTTGGACTTTACGCGTAAAAATATCTTCTTAGCATTAAAAAGGAATCAAAAGGGCGTATCTTCCGTAGTATCGCTTACGAAAGATACGCCTTTACGATTTTGGAGTCGAGAGAAAATATTATTCGTGTAGTTTCGACGATGAGTAGCAATACCCAGTCGTATCGTCTACTATTATGGTATATGCTAAGCGTACAATACTCCTCTACACATAACTCGGGTGACTCGCGGAATTTCGTGGATCAATCCACTTCGCTTCTTCGTGTCTCTCGATTATTTTTTTTTCCTCTCATTCCTATGCCGGAATATATAACTTTTTTTTTTAGCGACCGTTTCGAATTGATAGGCGAATCCGCCCAATTTCTTATATGAAATGGCGGCACATCGATTATTCAATTCGTTGTTCCATTTTGTTCGATTTTTATTTCGGTGTTTTTATTTTTTCGCGTTTTTTTAACTATCGCGATGTTGGATTCGCGGTATGTTCGATGTTGATAATCGACGGATATTGCGGTGGATTTTTTTTTTTTTTTTTTTTTCATTTCATTACCAGTAAAATTTGCCGTCAGGAAGATCGGTAAATTACTGGCGAATAAAGGAAAAAATAAAGGAAAAATAGACTGTTGTGCGCAGTCGGGCGCAATAGATTGGTTGTGCTGTAGAGTACTGCGTTACGTCGCGGTTTCCGTCGATCACATGGGCGATAAAGATCCGTTTGCGGTTTTGTGCATTGCAGGTGGATACATTCACCGGCAATTCATCATATTCGATGTGATAATCACGTAAACTACAATGCTAAACTCATAATGGCTCCTTTACGGGGATGCAAATTGGTCCATTGGAATAATTGATTTTATCTTATTTTCTGATACCACATCTTTTCGACGATCGTTAAGGAGCGTTCGGTTGTTTCAAGTGAAAAATTGTTTATTATTTTTTTTTATCGGGTAAAAAAAACGTATTAAAAATTCTATGTGATCGATTGTCGGTGCCGATCTCGTGATGACGTGGAAAAAATTGCCGATTTATTTATTAAAAATTATGGAAATTTTATTTTTTTAATTAAAAGAAAAAAATTAAAGTATTTTGAAATGATTTTGTATTTGGATTTTTTTTTTCATAATTACGACATTGGTACGAAAAATCAATCGCACGGGATTTTTAATAGAATTTTTTTTCGCCGGCAAAAAAAATTAAACACTCTTTTGGAGCAAAAAATGTCTTATCCTCGCGTCATTAAAAAAAACATATAGCTGCAGAAGTATCAACATGCATTGCACTACAAATAAAAGACCGGATGCGCGTTGGAGCAAAGAATCGAAATCGAAATGTTTACCCGTAGCGACCGCACGTCGCGAGTCGGTAATAAAGACTTTAGTAGTTCTACAGATCTTTACGACGGAAATAAAATGCTTTAGGATGTCAATGCGCGCGTTTCGAGAGAAAGAAATCATCGGAAAGATAGAATTGGTCCGCGTAAACACGAATGCATTCTCATACGTTGAACTGTTTGCTGCGACGTTAAAGGCAAAAAAATGAAAAAATAGGAGAAAAAATCGTGAAAAATATGCCGAAAATTCCGACAAATATAAAGAGTTCTTGTAGCGAAATGGCAATCGCGTAAAGTAAAAAATTAAATAAGAATTCGGTCACATCGTTCGAAGTTTTTCGACGAAATGTAAAACTATTAGATCGTTCCGTATCGGCACGCGAATAAGTATGCGAATCTTAAGATACGTCGATACATCGATCTATAGATCGAAACGTTTTATACACAAAGGGAAAGACATTTTTACGGTAAAATTCGCCGTGTAGGTATACAGAAACGGTTTGGAGTCGACGTCTCTTCGATGTCGTTGGCTTTGCGTGCAACTCTTACCGACGAGTATAGAGAAAATTGTGTCACACATACAGACGCACACCGATGTGGAAAAGAAAGAATACGATGAAGAAAACCGACTATAGAAACGGCAAATGTGACTTCGTGAGACCCATACAGCGCGGATAATGAAAAGGAATCGTCGGCTTGGCGAACGCAAGAGAGGAAGAGATTGTTTTGAAAAAGAGATACACACGCCGATGTTAAACGTTCTCTCGTTCGTTTGTCGTTACCTCGATGGCTCATCCGTTTCCTCAGTTTTACGAGAGTTTTGCAGCTCCGAGAGAAATATCGCTGAGACTCCTTCTTTGAACGTTTGCATATATGGAACACATCGCGGTCGGTGAGACGGTATACTGGACATACGCGTTGGTACAGTACTTCGATAGATATATAGGGGGTATCAAAACCGGTAATTAAGAATTGCGGAATCCTACGATGCAAAAACAAACGGGTCAATGTCTCTTCAAAAAAAAAAAATTATTAATTTTTTTATAAAAAAAATAATTTCGTAAACTTTTTAAGATTTTTTTTTTTTTAATGTAATTCAGTGACTTGTAGTCAAATTTCAAAATCTGAAAATTAGATTTCCGTGTTTGTTCGTTAGTTAATTATTACCCGTGTTTTACACTCGGATACATTTTGATGCGCGGATCGCGTGATTAACGAAATGACAAACACGTTATCTCCGCGATCTTTTCTCACGTGCGAACGGAACAAAAATTGAACATTTTTTTTCCCAGAATGTCAATCGGATTCTCGGATTAAACAAAACAATCGTAGTGACTTTGCGACTTTGTTTTCTACGTGCAAAAAATAGTCCAACTTCCTACTTTTCTCTACTCGAAGTCACCAACGTTTCTTTAATTATTTTACATTAACGTATCGCATTTAACCTCAAAAAAATTTTTTACACTAATATTAATAGTCTATCGATGTATTCCCCACATAGCGTTAATTAAAAAAAAAATGTATTCCCAAAATTATTGATAATTAAAAATTACCTTTCGCCCCCTAAAAATCACATGCCGCTATATACGATTTTTGCGTTTTTCGAGTTTCGTATTAATTTCGTAACTTTAATAATTATTGTGTAAGAGATATTCAAACATATTTCAACTTTTCCCTTTTACAAAAAAAAAAAGAAACAAAAAAAAAAACCTCTAATTTGTGGTGAACTACGAGCCGTACGTAGTTCTGTGCGTTGCGCAGCATATAACGAACTGCCGCCGTAACACTCTATGAAACATGCTACTGCCTCTTCAAGACTCTCGCAAAGTAGTCCACACATTCTCTAAGGCTTCTTCTACAGTCTCTTCGTTATCCATACACGTCGAGTTTATAAACAACAATCTCGGATGAAAATCTGGAACGCCGGGGCGTGTAACAAACTCGCGGCTCGTCTATTGCCTCGTCATATACATGTCCATTCCTAATACGATAACATAGTTATGCTTTGCGCAGGCCGATGATACCTAACGTAGCCATATGCTCGTTGGTTCTATGCGCTTTAGCGCTATCTTTGTACAGTTGGGGACGACGTGCACATTACCCACGCGCATTGCCATTGCGATTGAATCGTTGTGGACGGTAAAGGAGTTCATTGTACACACGACGCTGCAGTTTATCGAGTGGTGTTTAACATTGGTGCAACTGCACTTTTTATTGAATTTATAAACGATTTACATATCGTGTCGGGAATTTAATCGATGCGAAAATCCTTAAAGGATAAAATTGCTGACTATTGCTGACTATTAACATTCTTAGATTTTTTATTACTTCGAAGTATTCGATGTTAAGCATTCTGAATAAAATTAAAAAAAATGTTAATTATTGAAATAATTAATTGTTGAAACAATTATTTTTTAAGGGAAAAATTGATTCTGTCGATCAATTGGGAGTTTTTGCGGAATTTTTGGTGCGTTAGATTTTTTTGTTTTTTTTCGAGGGACAAATAAATTTTGGAGCGTTCAAAATTTTTTTATAGATCGATAAATGTCGGACATTTTTTTTTTTTTAAGACAATTTTTTTTGGTTTTTTTTTTTTAGTTTTTTTACCAAAAGTAATGAGAAAGTCGTGCGGAAAATACGCTGTAAATAATGGAGATCTTTACTAACAGATAACTGTTTTGGACTCAGAGAACTTTCACTGCACTTTAACCCGATAATGACAGTACGCCGGAGTACTTGAGTTTTGTCCCATATGCCAATTTTTTAATCTTTGGACGAATCATTTCGCTAATATTCGATGTCGTATTTAGTTATATGCGAAAAACATTAATAGTAATATTTAACTACGTTTTTTCCCGACGTATTTTTTTTGTCGCTCCAAAAAACTGCGTTCCGCTCTGTGACGCGGAACGCAAACATTTTATAGAGACGAACGCTGCAGAATTGCCATATGGCGCTAACGGGACAAAACGAAAAAATTCGTCACGAAATTTAACAAAATTCGGATGAAAATTCAAAAAATATTTTTTTTGTAATGCAAATCGGAACTGTAAGTACTTTGCAAATTTAATTTGCGTTTTTTTTTCCAGTTTTTTCAAGTATCATCGTCATTTTTTTTATCTCGATTTTTCGATATATCGATATATGCCGATTTTTCCCCGCGATTCTTACGCTAATAGTGCTAATATTATTGATATCAATTAAGTAAAAAATACCGACAACGATTGTCAAGAATTTCAACTTTCACCACACAAAAAATGAATTTTTATCGTAATAAATTTATTTTTTTCTATCTCATACGGCACGCAATTCTAAACATTTTTTTCCCAGTGAACTTTCCCTTTTTCGTATCTCTCGAATTCAAATGTTATCGTGTCTACAAAATGAAGTTGTGATCGAATTTTATAGGAATTCTTATCGTTGCAGTGAAACTTTATAGTCCCAACGTATAAGACTCCGGTATCTCCTGTATTACAGAATACTTCTTGCCTGTTGGGAACTCGCGGCGTGATCATTCACGAAAGTGAGAGTATTACAGCATGCATTACTGTTCATTGTATATATTATAGCCGTACGAAGCCTTCGCACGATCACCAATCTCCGTCTCGGGCTCTCGCCGTTACTAGCGACTCACGACTCCGTTGTATAGATATGCAACTGCGTTATTAGTAGTTATAAATTGCACCAGAGACAGGTGAATTGATACTCGAAAAAAAAAAAAAAAAAAAATCGCGGAAGGTAAGAAGTAGAGAACGCGAGTTTTGGCGCGAAACTTTAAAGTAACTTTCGAATATTTGACGATGTCTAATATTCTCGATGTTTTTTTTTTTTTTTTTTTTTTTTTTTTTTCATTCAAAATTTTTTTTATTTCTCGAATATAAATCTTATCGAATCCGAACGAGAGAAGTGCTTACGTTCGTGAAGGCCGCTCGTCAAGAAAACTAAAAATGAAGTCTGCATAAGTATCAAGAGACGCGGTCGCGTCTCGAGGCCAAGCACTTGTTAAAAAAAAAAAAACTCGCGGTAAATCTCTCGTTGTCGAGCGCCACAAAGTTCCATTGCGAGAATACCGCATTCTCGTAAATTTTCATCGACACAATTTCTCAGAAAGAAAAATAATGATAAGAATTTAATTTTTTTTATTAATCTAATATTAAATCGTTCTTCGAGATCCTACCGACTTTTTTTTTTGTGTCGTATTTTTTTATCGTATTTTTTATTTGTCGCTACGAACACATTTGCAGTTAGCAGTGAATTATTCTTAGCTGTAAAAACTAAAGTAAAATACAAGAGAGGGATGAAAAAAGCATAAAACTACTGACAGAGAATGTGAAAATAAAAAATATGGCTGCGGAGAGAGGCCGAGACTCGTGAGAGCGAAGGAGAATGGACACGCGGCCGCCGGAAGGTTCAGAGGGTCGCACACCAGCATCGATTAAACAAACCACTCCGTCTTCGACCTTCGACCCCTCTTCGCCGAAGAGGGATGGCCGACATCCATTTTCTCTACTATACGAAACTTGCATACCGTAAAATAGATTTATAAGAATAAAAATAAGAATGGTCACTAATCTGAGCTAAAAATTTCGATAATCGGATGTAAAGATCGAAAATGGCGATATATCGAAAAACTTTCGGAAATCTCGAAGTGCGTAAACTACAGTCGTTTACGAAACTACGCGAAGTTTTATCGTCTGTATTTATCATAGTAAACATATATACATTTCCATGTGCGTTGCCACGTGTATTCAGGACAGGTGCTTACAGTTATGCGCCGAAACCCTCGTGGCGAACGTTTTTCTGAGCTCCGAATATGGACTCCGACAACCCTCTGCGCGAACGCTATTTCTCACGCGGAGGTGCGTTCGCGTGTCTAATTTTTTGACAGCGCTCCATCGTCGCGAGGAGCAATCTGATTGAGTGTCAAATCCCTGTTGTCGAGAATAAGAGACCATAAAAAATATTACCCGATCGGACAATATTTTTTCGATGGAATTCTCATCCGATAAACATCGCGAACGCGCAATACATTAAATCATTGGACAGCGATATTTTTGGATTATCTCTTCGTTACGGAATTTACAGAATTTGTTAATTGTCAATAACAAAATTATTAGTAGCTATCGATATACAAGAAAAACAACAGAAAAAAAAATAATAAAAATGAAAAAACATAATAATAATAATAATAATAATAACCTAAAAAAATAAAAAAAACAGTAATAATATTTATTACTGATTATTATTTTCAGCAGAGTATTATTGTTATTACTTGCTTTTATTTAATTAACGCTTCTAATTTTGCGTATTAATTTGTATTATTTTTATTGCTCCTTTTTTGCGAGAAGCGGCCTTCGGAAGATATTAATACAATTGTATTATTTCAAATATTATTTCTGTATCATATTTCGAAAAAAAAAAAAAAAATTTATTCTCGTCTATTCTCTTTTTTTTTAATAATTTTATTTTACCGTCAATTTTTATCGGAGAAAAGATATATATAAAAAAAACATGGTATTACGATTCGTTTTGTAATGAATGTTCGTAAAAATAGATTTGATGGTCGAGTAAAGTTTAATGATTCTTATCTACGATAATTATATTACACTCGCCTGTCGCAAGGGCATTAAATCTTCGGTGACAATGATCGATTACTCGTTGAATATAATTCATCGTATCTAACAGAATTAGCGTTCTATTATTTTCCTACATGATCGCCGGTCTCCGCACACATATTCTATACGTATTAGTAGCCTCGATAAACAGGTCAAACTTCTGTTTTATCGTCCAGTAGGGCGCATGCGCGAGCTTTTCGAGGGGCGGATCGGACTTCGTGGCGCCAACCAATGAAAGTTCAAAGGGGTGGAACTCGGTAGAGCTTTCGATACCGAGAGTCGCGCGATCATCGCGGACTTAGCCGGCATACCAATGAAAAGCCACAGGGTGTTCCGTGCTTTTCTCCTTCCATACCGCGAAAAAGACAACAAAAAAAAAAAGGGGAAAAGACTCGAATCTTCCAGCTTACGGCGGAGAGTTACACGTGTTAACTCCTTCAAGTATAGGGTTGCGTGCGCGCAACTACTTTTCAATGTCAAAAAAATACATAAATCCTTCGGAAAAACGAAGAAAAAAAGAAGTGTTTCAATAAATAAACAAAAAATTGCCGCAAAAAGGCTATTAATCCAACGAGGACATCACACAAATTTAGTTTGTCTATTTATTAATTTTTTTAAATAGGCGTTATTAATACTTAAATTTTTCGGAGCGCTCGAGGGGTTGCGAATTATAGCGATGTATTTTTTACCGTTTTTATTAAACGTATTTTAAAAATCTGATATTATTGTTTATCTTTGAAAAAATTTTTAATGCTCGATAAATTATACTTCGATAGATATGAGTAAAAAAATATATGATTATTAAACTATTAAATAAAAAAATAATAATAAGAAGAAATCAAAATTACTTCGATGATCATCGCGAACATTCTGCATTCAGTTATTTTTACGAGAAACAAACTTTTCGACAACTTTTAGCAGTCGTAAAAAAAAAAGTCGGTCGCATAAAAATGGATCGAGTTAATTGGTTTTTCAAATTGTACTTTGAGAATTATTCAGAATACACATAAAATTATTCTTTTATACTCGTCGTACTTCCTGTTTATATAATTACGAATAAATAGAAATCTCCGAATTGTGAAGATTCGGTAGTGAATTTGAATACAAACTTTCGACAACGGCTTAGCGCTCTCGCGAACTTTTCGACGTTTCGAAGTAATTCTGTATGTGCGCCGTACAGTTGTGTACAGTATATGCGTCGCTATATGTGCGGTACTACGTAATATGTAATTTCCCAGTTCCTTTCATTACCACCCGCGCACTATTGACGATTTGTTCTATTCACGCATCAGCAAAAATCTATAGCGTATGCTACGAGCTCTTTACTTCGTTAATTCTTCTATTCAATTTCGAAATATTTTCTTGACACGCACATGGGTTTTTTTTTTTTTTAACGGATGTCTTTTCGTAAATCTTTTTTTCCGGCCCCCCCCCCCCCCCCCCCCCCACCAACCCCCGGCCCACTGTCTGCACCACGTATCGCGTCCTATCGTCGAAGTAAGCAGAGGAGCGGCTCGCGAGTGTATAATACGTAAAAAAAAAAAAAATTCCCAGAAAATTAAATAAAACTTGTGAATGGCTTCGTGTCAAAAAAAATGAAGAAAAAAAAAACGAATGTAATGTGTAAAAATTCCGTTTCTATAAATCGAAATTTTTTCTTCATTTATTATCGACGCGTTCGTGATGTTCAATGAACACATTTTTAGACGCATATTTTCGGTATATATTTTTGTCGAAAAATAAAATATTTTTTTTTTATTCTGTTTATCTTCTATTTTTTATATCTTCAAAGTCAAATGTCGTTACTCCGAAAACTTAAATTATTTTCCCATGCGATGTTACCGACGGTGGTTTTTTTTTCTTTAGCATTTTATTTAAACATTTTTACTTTTGCCGCGTAAAATATTATCGTCCTTATGAAACTGCGAATGTAGTCGGTGTGCCGTTATCTTTGCATATTTGAATATTTTAACGGTGTGACTAATTCAAGAACGTAGTTTATAGTTCACGGAGAAGCCGGACGCTCCCACAAAGATTCATTGTACACATAGGATACGACGCGAGTCGCAAGAATTATACAATCTATTCAATTATAGCTGCGAACGCGATCTACCCGTCAAATCATCAAAACGCGAAATAAAAATGACTTCGAGAGAAACACGTTGCTTATCGTGTCTTAGGATCGGAGAAAAGACGCAAGTAACGGGTGTCTTAATTTTTTTTTTTTTGGACTTAATACTCAATCGTAAGTAATTTTTCGTATATTGCTCGTCGAGTTGATAAAATGTTTTTTTTTTTATTTTTTTTTTAATTGACGTCTCAATGATCCTTTGTTGAGCAAATGGTTGCTTTCTAAATAGTCTTGAATTTCGCGACCGATTCTGTTCCGAATTTACGCCGCGCGCGTTCGGCTCCGAAATCACAACGCGAAGAATAATTCTCGTGTAAATAGCGCATATTCTCCTCTTAACTGTACTTTATCGTGACTCTCCCCATTGGCTCTTGTTTTTTCAATGGCCTTTGGTTTATCGCGACTGTTATCACGTTATACAAATATACAAAATTTTCGTATATTCGACAAAACGAAAAAAAAAAAACGCAATGCCGTAAGAAATAAATTCGTCTCCGAAAAATTAATTTCTCTGCTTGAAAAAAAAAAAAAAAGTAACTGCGATAACGTTGTTTTACGATTTATTTTTTTATCGAAAATAACCGACAAATTTTAAATTTTCGTTTTAAAATTTCGAACCCCCATTCGCCAAATAACTCGAACTATTCAACGATTTCAATAATTTGAAATTTTTTTTTTTACAAATGGCGACTACAACATCGAAGTTTTGATCACAAGATCCGGCGGTGTGCGGAATGCGGGAGGAGTAGTCGGACGATGAAAATAGAGTAAAAAATATTTATATACATATATATTTTTTTTACATTCGATAGTCGTAGGGAACACGATAATCGCTTCGATAGAACGCTAACCTTTGTCCTACATAATCGGTGCCACACACGTTACTTGATAAGGTGAATGTACTCGCTGACCGCGGGCGGTAAATTCGCGCATAGATGCGTTCGTGACGTCAGGCGTAACGCGCGTAAGGTGTACAGCGCGCACTCGTGTACGCGGAAAGCGTTCGAAAGGATTGTATCGCGCGCACTACCGCTCGTTGTCGCAAATTGTATTTCGCGCAAATAATTCCGCACCATAGAATTTATTCACCGCGTTATATTGCTGCGGCAAAACCCAACGGAGAAAGTAATAAAAGGGAATTCCCATCTTTGTTAATACTATTCTGGTCGATCGTAACCTGTTTCACCCACAGGACTTATCGCGTTCGGTTAACATATACACGAGAAGCAAACGATGCGGATTAGTAAAATGGAGATGCGGATAAATTAATTTTAAAAATTGCAAAGTGGAACTTTCCACTTTTATTTTCGATTATTTTCCACCCGTCGTAAAGTTCTCTTTAGCAGAAACTTTGGTGATAAATTTTGAATAATTTTTTTTTTTTTTTTTCAATTCATTTGTTTTAAGATTCACTAAAAAAAAAATCTTCACGAACGTCGAAAACATTTTTATTGGTAATTAAAATAAAAATTATTCATTTTACGAACATTTTTGTTAACTTTACAATTATTTTTCGGAATATCAGCAAAAAAAAATTTTGTAGCTGTTTTTGGATTAAAAAAATCGCTTTAAATTCAATTTTTGACATTATTGAAATTTTATAAAAAATTTTGCGATAACAAAATTTTCGATAAATCAAATGTCGAATTGCCGAGTTACGCGATTTAAAAGATTCGGTAACCGGAAACGCGGAAGAGTGAAGGTGTCAGAGTTATAAAAATAAAATTTTCGATATATCATATATCAACAAATAGATCGAGAAATAGATACATATATCGATTTGCCGATCGTCAAACAAAAAACAGAGTCTATTTATTTTTTTCTAATTTATTATAGCAATAATTAAATAGTATACATAGAGATAATTTTTCATCGACCCAATCAACGTGAACATTGGCCAATGCGACATTTTATTTAGTTTTCTACGACGCTATGAATAAACAGCTGCGTCCTTGAGGACTTTATTTTTCGGTAGTATACGCGAATTCGCTATTTTTCCCGGAATAATATTTGTCGGAGTTGCGAAGTGCGAGATTCGTTAACGACGCGTTAAAATTATCGCTGACTAAATTCAAAATTAAAAAAAAATCAACTGGTCAAATGAAAAAAAAGAAAAAAAAAATCTAAATGATTATATTATCGAAAGAATTAGTGGGAAAGCTAAAGATGTCGGCAAATGTGGCGGCAAAGTCGACTGAACGTAATATTCAAAATATAAAAAAAAACGTCCATTAGCCAAAAAAAAATTTTTTTTTTTTTCAAATCGAAAAAATTAGTAAGAAAGGTAAAGATGTCGGCTGATGTGTTGGAAAAGTTGACGGATCGTAGATTTACGTAAAATTCAAAATATAAAAAAAAACATCGATTGGCCAAATGAAAAAAAAAAAAATCGAAAAAATGAGTAGAAAAAGTAAAGATTTCGACGAATATGGCGGAAAAGTCGACTGAACATAAATGTACATCGAGAGCTCAACGTGCTCTCGAGTACTTACGCGAGTAGATAAAATTTCGCGTCTGTGACCATTCGGTTAATTCGGCTGTAACTACTTTCGTATTTCGTTGTAACGAAGCTTCGAAACTGCGGCACAGCGAACGCGCGGCCCAAGGATTTTCACACGCGCACCTGGGAAACCCGTGACGAGGCGTGTCGCGTTCGAATCTTAGTTCAAGGATAATATCGATTGTGTACTTCCTCCTTATTTCGCGCAGTTAGAAAAACTCCGAACAATGATACAGATTCACAGATTTTTTAATGTCGGTAAATACTTCGAGACGATTTTTTAAATTATTATTATTTACGAATAATACATATAATTAATTATATATATATAATTAATTAACATATCAAAATTTGTTTATCAAAAACGAAAAAAATTTACAATTTTTACGAAAATAATTTCTATTTTTTCGAAAAACTTTCGGCGTTCGAAGGCTTTTATACAATAATTTCAAATTACCGCGAATAATGCCTACTTGAGACGAAGTTCGTATTTTGCTGTACTAAAATTGATAATAATGATAATAATAATTATTATTATTCAATTGTTCATTATTATTATTAGTTATATTCATTTTATCACAAAATAATCTCAAATTATTATATCAAAACTTTTAAGAATCCTTCGTCGTTCGAAGAAAGTATTTTTGTCGTCTAGAAAGTAAACATCGAAAGATCTATCGAAATCGAAAGATCTATCGAATCGAAATAAAACAGTTTTCGCAGAAACCGCACGTCTATAAGGTTCACGGATCCTTATTGAGTTGCGGTTACGGGCGATGCTTGTTTTGTTGCGATGTCAATAAACTTTCGATGTTTACACACAATTTTATTTTTTGTACGTAAACACGTGTCCCTCGAAAAAAAGAAAGTTCGGAACGTCGAAAAAATTCAGCAGCGCGAAAAAATTCGAATCGCGAAAATTCAATTTTAATTATCGAAAAAAAACGTATAGGTATATCGTTATTTTATTATAATAAACATAAAAAAATATATAAAAAAGTCACGTAAAACATATTCGGCGATATGCAGCATGTTTACTAGTTGTATACGTTCCATTATTAAGATACGCAATGTTTGGGTTCACGCGGGTACGAGCGTTGCAATGACGCAACCTCTCGAGAGTTTCGCAAACCCGTGTTTGTCCCTAAGCACTCGACTTCGCCACGGCGCGATCTCTCCGAGTGTCCAATAAAAAAATATCGTTCGAAAATTGGTATTGTTTTGTATGATTATCGGCAATCGGTAAAAAAACAAAAATAATGTTTTAATAACGAACGATTAAACGAAAAAAAAAAAAAATCATTGAATATTGTTCACGAAAAAATTGTCGGAACAATAAATATATATATGATCAATATTTTCATGATTTTTAAATTTTTTGAAATGATTTGTCGTAATTTAGTAATAATATTCGTTGGAAATAGTTTTGTTGTTTATTTTTTCGCGACGCGTCGCGCGCGTTTTTCACGTTTTTTTTTTTTCATACACGACGGTCAACGACACGAATTTCGTTTCGGAACGTTCGATTTTTCAATAATTTCACGTGGTCCCAATATTATACGTCGGCGGCACCAAAAAAAAAAAAAGAAAAAATCTACCCGGCATCACGGTTACCTACAGCGAGCGCGGCAAAGGTCAACGTACGCACTTAATATTGCCTTCTTTGGTGAACCAACTGCTTGGACACACGGTTTGCGCTCGACTCGGGTCTTGTGTTCGTCGTGTGCCAACAACTTTTACCTGCATTCAACATGCTTTACTTCGGCTCTACATATAACGTACACAACAAAAGAGCGAAGATCCTGTTATAGGATTTTGAGGTCGATGAATAATTCCGCGTTCCGACAGGACGCGAGCGATTTTGCGTTCCAATTCAATCATTCATTTCAGTAATCAAAGGGCATCACAACTATTGTCATTTTCTCCGAACGTTTCGAAAAGAATTCTTCGTAAAATACTGTAATAACCCGCAAAAGTACGTAAAAATATGAAAAATAATAAATGAACGAAAGATTCGGAAGAAAACGGTTACAATACGTGAGTTTCTTAACGTTGACAGATTTCGCGATTTTTATCGTCGTTTAAGTACTGAACGACGTTCGAAATGAGAAATTTGGTAATGATTCGTAAAAAAACAAATACGAAAACATCAGAAACGCGTGCCCCATACGCCGGTTCAACAACTATCACTGTCGTGTTTTTAACCTCAAATAGCGGGGGGCGAAGAAAAATAAATTGCGCACGATATATTCGAAAAACCATTAATTACCATTAATTGTTTTGACACGAAACTCGAAGAAAAGTTTGTTTTTTTTTTAACTTTCTAAGCCACCATTAACACGCGAAATTTTCTTCATTTTTATGTACAAAACGAAATATAAATGATGAAATAAAAAAAAAATTATTACGATCAATTAGTTCGACTATTTATTAACCTCAAAATCAGAGGATCTCGTAATCGCTTCTTATTTCTAAAATAAAAAAACCTGTTTATTCTGTTTATATCGTTTCGTGAACGTCTACTGGACCGAGTTCTTGTTTTTTTTTTTATTGATACGAAGGGATCAAATACGCAAATATATTTGGTCGATCAAAATAATGTTTGGTGTCCGAAATAACTCCGAAGTTTAAAATGCGCGAATGACGTAAAACAGACAGGTGTTAAAAAAAAACATGATACAACCTGCGATACACGATCGATCGTTCGTAGTATGAAGGAAAATAAAATAACTTACCGAGGATAGCCTGGAGGGTCTGCTCGTCACCGTCCCCGATGACATCCATGCCTCAGTAGATCGGACCCGGGCTCCGGTCTTCCGGGCCTCACCACGAAGCCCCATTTTGTCTCGATCCGAGGTCTCTCGGAACCTCGTACCAGTAGCACATTTTATTAAACGTTAGGTATCGCGTTCCGTCGCTTCGCGTCAAAAATCACAATTGTCGCACGCCGATGTAAAATTTTTCGATTTCTCGTATTTTTTTTAATAAGTAGTATTATTCCTTCGATCGAAACACGAAACACCTCTTTTAGCACTGAAACACAACAGCAGAGAGGCTCCTGGCGCACCGCGTTCGCCGTCGTCGTCACAGGCGCGCTACCACGCCGCCACCGCCGCCGCTGCTGCTTCCCGGACGTGTTTTCACGGCGCGCTCGCGCTCCTCTGCCTTCGGCTGCACCGTTACCGCCGAGCGCCCAGAGTCTCTTTCTCTCCGTTCGCACAAAACTATGCCGTGCACATCGTACGTACACAAAACGTTTGCCTATCAAAAACTGATTTAGTAACTACGAAGTACGCTCGTATTTAATTCACGACGGTGCGCGACATTAAGAATTCTTAAATGCGAAAGAACCGAGCAAAACCATTGTCCCCGAAGGAGCGTCTATCGTGATTGTCTTTTGTTATTGTTTTCTTTTTATTAGCCACCGTTATTTGCGTTGCTTCTCCTTTATTCCTTTGGCGAAAGTTAAAACGACAATGTCGGATAAAAATGGTTAATTTGTTTAACGGATTAAAAATACGAAATGACGAAATCGTGATGCGGAAAGCGCACGCATCCGCGCAGAGACGGACGATGAAACTTTTTTTATTTTGAAACAAATACTCGTATCGAAGTTTGCGAGTGTACTGAGGTACAGACCACCGCTCTATCTATCCGTGTTCGACGAGAGCCACACGCTCTCGCCTGACTTCTCGTTTCAACGCGAGATCCCCGTACACCACTTGCGTGTTCCGTCACCGCGACACAGTCACGTGATACCTCTCTGTCCCAAACCGACGGGCTTATTATTTTCTACGTGTGAGCGAACGAGCAGTCGTTATGTTCCCGACTCGACGCTGTACACTGTGCTACTGACGGGGTTCGCTTAGCGGACTTCGAGATCAACGTGTGAATCTTGGCATACGCTTGTGTTCGCGTGTGAGTGAGGAGAGTATCGAGGAGAAAAAATGTGTACTGCGACGAGCGTGTTGTACACTCACGTTCGTTCGTAAACCGGTCCAGTGCGGTAGCGGATCGGTAATCGGTACTGCGACTGATCTCCTCTTTATCGACAACTATAAAAGATATTTTTTTTTGCGAGAAAATCTTTTTTTTCCAATTGAATTGCTTATCCGTTCCGAAAAAAAACAAACCGTGCAGTCGGACGGAATAAAAGTTAATAGGATCTGATGAGACCAATCAGTGACAAGGAATGCGAGGAGCGGATTACTGTTTTCGATAATTTAACGATATATTTCATTTTTATTGAAGATTATTGTATTTTGCAATAAATGTGATGAATAATTTTGTCTATTTCTTAAATTTTCATCGTGAATACGTTCACTGGATTTATGCGTAAATGTTGTTCAAGAATTTTGAATTTATAGATTCGGAAAAAAAAAACAATTTTTTTTTGTCATTCGTGATGAATATCGGAGAAAATTAGAGGGGATGTTACATTACGTAAAATTTTCGGGTTTACTTTCGAACGAGAATTCGGATCCACGAAGTTACCGTCGAAAAGTTCGCGGCAAATACAGTTGAAAGATAAAACACGAAGTACACACTTTATTTCGCGTTGATAAAGATGTCATAAAAAAAGAAAGATGACACTCAACAAAGTCATAAATAATCTTTACCTTCGTTTTTTATCGTCTCAAAAAATGTATCGTGTGTTCGCGAGAAAAATTCGCCCCTCGGCCCGAATATTACGCGGACGGAAAATACGAAATTGCAATTCAAAGTAATGCAATAAAAATGTCTATTCTAATCTATGCCAGTGACAAAAAAATTGTTTTTAGCTATACTTCGAAATTCTACCCAATAAAAATCGCCGACGTAAGATTCCTTCAAGACGAAGCGTCGTACAAAAATAAGAACTCTAATGCAATTTTTTACAGTACGCTGACGCTATCCCCTCCACCGAAATTCCGATAACAAATTATCGATGTAATACGCGCGTCAAAACGTATGAAAATGACCATCAAATTAGAAATTGATAAAAAAATACCTTCAAAGATCGACGAAACGACAGATACCGTACCTGAAAATCCCCGTGAAGATCGGCTGTAAATTAATCAATAAAAAACATCGATCGCTTTCGCTTGGACACTATAAACATTTATATACGTCACATAAGTACAATTGAACACCAAAGGGTTGCTAAAATTATCGTTATTCATTATTATTAATGTTATTATTGTTATTATCGTTAGCGTTATCGTACTATTTTTTGTATTTTTTTTTTATTCGTTTACATTAAAATGCTGTCGTGTCACACGTGGGCATCGCGCATCCATAAATATTCTTCTATTCCTCCCTTCCGTCGTTTACACAAATACATACTCTCTTAAATATATTTTTTTTCGCTCTCTGTACAATATATTATGTATACATATAATGTTTTTTTTTTAATTTTTTTTTTAAATATATTATATTAATAGATATATCACAATCTTCCGTTCAACGAAGACCTCACGCATACAAAATTCGTGCACTCGATAAATTAAATAACCAATCATCTCGTAGCTATACAATTTTTAATAAAGCATATATTTCGCGGGTCATATACGATTTATCGTGAGTAAATAAATTAGTTAATTCGTAACCCGATTATCTGAATAGCTTTCAGGCACATCGATATTCGAATGAAAAAAAAAATCCATTTATCGTAATTGCATTTTTCGCCATTGAGATTCGAATGAAAAAAAAAAAAAAAAAATCGGTTTATCGTAATTGCATTTTTTGTCATTGAGATTCTCGAGAGCCGTTTTTCTCGGCGCTCGACGGATAGTCAAAATTTGTATTTTTTTTTTTTTTTTTTTTTTTCGTAAATCGATTCGGATAACACGATAACGATTGAGGCATTTATGGATTTCAAAGAAAAAATCAAATCGCAGCTATTTTAATTTTTTTTTTTCGACGGGTATCGATCGCCTTAAAGTTAATTTTGTCTATAGATATAATAGCCCGTTAGCCCGTGCGGCGTTCGAATGTCGATATATCGAAATGAATATCGGGTAACTAAACGTAATAAAAAAAAAAAAATTAAAATAAATAAAAAATCATACAAAACGTACCCACTTGGATTTCAGTCTTTGTCGCGACAAATAAAAATCGATAGAAGCCGCGTTGAGATTTTTTTTTACACATTAAACGCGAGTAACGCGATGAAAAAAAATTAGGAACTGGTAAATAGGATCATTGGAAAATTGTCGGATGGCTTTCGTGGGTCCAAAAGATCAAAAGGTTTTTATGTCAACAAGCATTCCGGGGTCAATCGATCGCGATGACCTCAATCATACTTTCGGGGGGTTTAAATTCCCTCAAAAATCAAATTTTTTTCGCGATTAATCGTTTGAACTTTCGAGAAAATGAAAAAAATCAACTCTTTCACTATTGTCGTAATACGCAAATAATAATAATAATAATAATTGTCGAAGAGTTCGGAAGGATTTTAATTTTTCGACGAAGTTCCTCGCGTCTCGAAGAATTTTTAAGGTTCCGTTTCGTTAGAGTGAAAGCAAAAAGTATATATATATATATAAATAGTCGCGAAAACAAAAAAGAAGAATCGATACAAATTCCTCCTGTCGGCAAATCGACGATTGGACGATTGCGATATCTATTCACTGGAATGTTGTCGTCCATTCGCAAGCGAAGAATTTCCTTTTTTCCTTTCTACATTACGGTGGAACGCGCGAGTATTTGTCTCCGTCGACAATTCTCCGGATACACAATACGAAATTTCTAAGCGTCGATACGAAAGGTCAGAGCGACGCGCTACTTGTCCGCGAATTAGAGACACTCGTTCGGTGGTCCAAGAATTTTGTTAAGCATCGAGAGCGTCGATTGGTTTCGTTCGTTCGACGAAGAAAAAAACAGCTCTTGGCGAGCTGCGGTTGTTCGAGCGTTTCGTAGAGATTTTCGGTCTTTTTTTTTCTCGAGATTCCGCGATGGACCACTTATGTGTTCGAATTATTGGTCGAATAACGATTTTCAAATAATTTACATTCGCGATGTTTGTTTTCTGTTTTTTTTTTTTGTCTGTAAAACGATTTTCTTTTTTTCTGTTATTCGAACAGTTTATCGATCAGTGGTATCGCTGACGCCGATGTTTATCGTTAACGATCTGTCGTGTGGCAGTATAAGGTAGTAGTGGCAGCTTTTTTACAACGAGTTCGCACTCGTCGGAGTAAAAGGATAGAATAATTAGTCGATCCGCGGCGACGCGACTCATTTAACTTTCGACGTTCTCGTTATCGTTTTTGCTTTTTTTTTCCCTCTCTTCGTTTTATCTTTACACCATTATCGTCGAGTAAAGCTTGTCGCGACACGTTGATCGTAGTACCTGTGACCGATAGAGAGCGGCGAGTCTTCCGCGATCGAGGATACCTTTTGCTCGAAGAAATTCTTCAGCTGCCTGTCTCGTGGCTCAGTCGCCGGACTGCGTTGGCACTTTGCCGATGATCGCTTGTTCGAAAAGACACAATGCACGGTGAACGAACTCGTATTGTTCCGCCGTTTGTATCATCCCTCCGCGATCGTATCTGTAAAAAAACAAAAAATTTAAGGAAAACGTCTAAATTTTTTTTGCTTTAATATCGATAACTGAAAATGAACTAAAAAAAACTCTGAATCGGCTATTCAAATATTTATCAAATAATGAAATAATAATACATTTTTTTCTTTTTTTTGTTTCTTGAATTTTTAGATTTTTTTCTCTTTTTTTTTTCAATAAAATTTCAATTGTTGTTAAATCGAAAATGTTAAATCGATAATATTTAAGAAAATTGAAAAATATATTTATAAAAAAAAAATTCATTCTTACGAATGAAATTTTGCGGATAAAGAAATGTGGAAACTTTTTAAGTTTTATTTTTGCTGCGAACTTTTGAAATATTTTATTTTTAGAATAGAAAAAAAATTTAGTTACCTCATTTGACAGAGGATACCGAGAACGTCGACGTTTCCGTCTCTGACGAGTTGCGTCATACCAGTCGCCAACGCGATGAAACATCCCGTTCTTCCGATACCAGCGCTGCAATGAACGACCACCGGTCCCGGCAAAGAATTCACTTCCGCCGCTAAGCTGACTAACGCGTCCGCTGCTTGGGGCACTGCGTGATCCGGCCACGAATCGTACCTATGTAATTGAAGAAAGGGATGCATAGTATTAAGAAGAAACGTTTCTCTCAAAGACAACCGGAAGACATAAGAAAGATATAAGTACTGAGATTATTATTTTTTATTCGAGATAAATAGCGACGAATCGTAGCATCCAATTATTCTTAATAATTTTTTATTACTTCCTTACAGAGAAAGTTATGTTGTAACAAAAATTGTCTAAAGTTTCCGCATTCAGAACTCTCGAAACCATCGAAATCGTAAAAAAAATGTTTTAACGAATTTTTTTTTTTCATCACTACGACTTTAGTATTTTTTTTAGATATTACGCTAGAATTTAAACTACATATCGGTTGTTCTTAAATAAAATTTGAAATTGAATTTCGTACAAATTTCGTAAACCGCTTAAAATTTATACGATAAAAAAAAAATCGCCTTCCGGTTAGAAATCGTCAATTTTTTTACGAAATTGCAAAGTAATTTTTCGGAATAAAAATACTGGATCTGCATACACTTAATGCGGATATTTATTTATTTTACTTGGCGTCGAGACGCTACCGCTTCTCTTAATGTTGCAATTGCTTACCAGTAATGCGTAACCGTTCGCCTCTCTCCCTCGTGCCTCAGTTCCAAATCCCTGACGCTGTAACCGTCTCTGCTGTCGATCGAACTTACGATTATCGTAAAAGGACCCGCCTGGATGCGGCCGTTTACCTCGAGCGGAAAATACACGTCGCATTTCGTTTTTGAGGCCTCAAAGAGTTTTGTTATCATTACAATCGCCGGCGACTTGTCCATCCAAATCATTCGCCAGAAATCGACGATTGTATGCGTCAATGGTCCCTGCGTCGCTATGTATCGGCACTCTTCGCTGTCATAACCCTGCAATACATAAAAAAAAAACAAAAAATTACTGAAAAGTGAATTTATAGCGAAATGCGGGATCGCGAAAAACCGACAATATCTATTTTTGTAATTTTTTTTCTACGGCTTTCTTTTTTCATAAAATTAACTTAAAAAAAAATTGTATGCGAGAAGACTACTCACCCTAATGTAATTGGCATTTATGTAACTGGCGACCGGGTCTTCGATGCCAGTGAGTACGACTCTGGACTGCGAATTCGGCAGTACGCCGGAATAACGATTCTTCACACCGGATCCGAAAATCTCAACTTTTTCGGGTACATTTAGCGGCACTTCCCAAAATTCTTTATGCAGCGATGACGGATCCTTGACAGCCTTTTTTAGTTGCGTTCTCGAGAGTACGTTACCGGCACTGAGAAGAAATTCCTCGGCGGTGCATTCGCGCGTCGGTGTTACCATGTGCGGCGGACTTTCCGGTGCCGGCGCGAGTTCGATCGTCAAACTCGCGCTGGAGCCGCGACGTTCCAGGAGTCCCTTTGCCTTTATGCGAATCGGTTCGGGTCTTCGCTCGGGCGTTGCCACTGACAATATCTGTAACGCATGAATCGATGTTAAAGGATATGGATAACGGATAATACGGATTTTTCAATAGTCAATCCTCAATAAAGATAATTTTGAATGTTACGGTGAAAAACAGCGCCGAAATAACTTATTGCTTTCTCCTCGGTATTTCTTCGAAATTACTACGAAACAAATGATTCTTCGATGTCGAAAAATTGGTATGGAATCGAAAACTCATCGTTTGCTTTTTATTTTCTATTCTTCTCGAAGTATTTGCGGCAAATTACCTCTGGCAATCCGCTCGTTTCCGGTACAACTTTGATAGGCTGAACGGGAACCGGAGGCTTCACGACGGTTTGTCGTACCCATTGCGCCTCAACGGGATGTTCCTTTGTGCTTTTGCAAGGTTTTTCCTGCGACGCGGGACCCGCGGCTCCTTCTTCCACCAGCCCTCGCCTGTCTCCGTCGCCCGACTTCTTCTTCTTTTCACTCGACATTTGCCTCCTCAGCCATAACAGGAACTTAAAAAACAAAAAAAAATCGACATTAAGTTCCGTAAAACACATAAAAATATCGAATACACATAACAGCGATAGTATCTTCAAAAAATCGATTTCCCGTTATTTCCTTCCGAAAAAATCGAAAAAAGAAAAAAAAATCTTACCAAGAAAGTGAATAGAACGGCGCCGGCGAAAGCGCAAAGGACCACAGGAAAGGGCAATTCCCAATCTATCCATGACATGGATGAGGCGGAGCTGACCTCCTGACCAGCGCGGGCACCGAGCTGAGCTGCTTGTAGATCCATTCCAGCATCGTCCAGTCCTGTAGCGGACTGTCGAATCCTGCGCAAGAAAAATGGAAAAAAAAAAAAAATGTTATCGCTTAAAAAAATTTTGGACCAAATTTTTTTTTTTATTTTTGAAAAATGTTATTGATCAAAAAAAAATGTTGCCATTAATTTTGAAGAAAATTCTTTTTAGTGCGCAGCGATTTTTGTGTAACGAGAATTTTTTTTTACCTGTGGTGAGACCGAGCAGACATCCCCTCGGCGGCCGGCAGCAAGGAGACTGGCAGCACCGTTTCAGCGTGCCACCTATCCTCGGTGATTAAGTAGATCCTGTCCCCGGATCTTGAGCGTTCGTTATCGTCGACCAATGATCCATAGTTATTTACGTCGCTTATGTAGCGATCAGTCAAAGGGGTACCGGTGCCACCTGCGAGGAACGTATTGACGTTAAAAAAAAATATTCCAACAACGTATCCCTACAAAACACGGCATAACGGCTAAAAAATTATTTTCACGAATTTATTTACGCACTTTTCGATTAACCTTTAAGCACTGTCCGGAGTTTTTACGAATTTTTAAGGCTAAATCTATATATATATAAAAAAAAATAACGAATCGAGACGAGCGGTCACTTTTTCGTCAATTTTTATCGTCGTCTATTCGCGGCTTCGTACACGAGGATGAAACGAGCGCACGGAAACGAGAAACGTACTTGGCGAAGCGGCGTGAAAACGAAGAGACCGAGAGTCAACGGGAGATACGCTTTGGAGCTTCTCTATCGCGGCGTGCCAGGAAGTAAACATTGGTCTAATTTTATGAACGGAACTGGGAGTAAACGCGACGGGGAGTGGGGTATACCGGGGAAGTGAGGGGGGGATGAGCAGATGCACGATGCACCAATCACGAATGACCGGGCGCAGCTGCCTAGTGAATGATGAATCGGAAACGTCGGCAAATTTTCTCGACACTCACGCGCACACACTCAGACACGGTTCGAACACATTCGTGAATTGTGTCGCAGTATATGTTATATCCGTCGTGATTGAAAGAAACCTCGTAACCGGAACTGCACGCGTTAAAATAACTACGCATCCATTTGCTTATTAGAAAAACAAACGATGATAGATCAGTCGGTCGCGAAATTGAAAGGAAATAACACTGAACAATTCGATGAGACGTACAACTATATATATATTTTTCTTTCGTGTTAAATATAATAATCGGTGAAACGAATAACCACACCTGTGACGAGTAGAGCGTGAACAAGTAAAACGACGATTGTTTGTTTAATATCGATGTGAACTTTGTAATTTGTATGAATCGGTGGATACGACGTTGTAACACACGCCATGTTAACCTCAAAGTGTACGGTAGCGACGAGACACTTGCCTGCGCAAGCTCCGCGTTCGAACTGTTGCACACGAGCCAACGTGATTCGCTCGAGAGCTCGTTCGTTCCGTTGCCTTCGGCTGAAGGCATACGGTGGATAAAGTGGTGGTGGAAACACAAGTTTAACGGACAATGGTCTCGGAATCGTGGGTGGAAGGTTCGAGCGGACCAATGAAAATGCTCGAGGATCTTCCGGTTTAGTCGCGTTTGGCGGGAGATCAAAGGAATCAACCGAGGAAATACACGTGACAATGGATCTTCTAGAATTTCGGCCGCGTGACAATGGAATTTTTCTTCGTCATGGACGTGTAGTGGGGATTCGGTGTTTCACAATACCGCGAGAGTATAACCGGCAAGTATTCTGTATTCTGTTTCGCACGTAGTATTTCGAACTTTTCGAGAGATCTACGATTCTTTTGACACCGCGCGAATTTGTTTTTTATGTCACTTTAACGATAGAGTACTATATATAGGGTTACGGGCAACCGGACGTCTGCTAGTCAATGAACGTTACACTTTTTTTCGGCATACAAAATAAGATTTATGCGTCACGTTTCGCATGCGTACAATACATCTTTAAACGAAGACACACATTTTTGAAAATAATACCTCAATGTTAATATCAAAGTCAAATTGAATTGTCTGTTTGCTAAATTTTTCTTTTTTTACTCGAAGATACAAAGATTGAGTTGACGTAACATTTATTGTCGGAATTGAGTTATTGTTCGATTTAAATTTAATTGTTCGTCCGTTCTAACAGAGAACACCGAAAGTTATAAAACACCGACATTATTCAAGGTGCCCTTGAATAAAATAAAAAATAGAATTTCCAACTCCGCATTGTTGACAAGTTTCAACGATTTTAACGAAATTTAGAAGAAAAACAAAACTGATAATCACTTTATCCGGGAGAATTCCAACCTTAAAAAAAAAATATAACTATGAATAGAATTACCATGATACAGAACGGCATCAACGCATTGCCGCATGTTGAAATTCAACTCGTTTTTCTTGTGCTGTATCCGTTTTCCGAGTACGCTACTCCGATTTGCATTATGAGCGGCGCGAATATTTCGCCGATGTATCATCGAGGTGACTTTGCGCGTTGCGGTTAATGAAGCGATCAATTTTATACCTTCACCGGGCAGCGATCTTCGCTAATTATCGTCCCGATTATTATATTTTCTTTTATTAAGTATTATTCCGTTTGTTATTTTTTTAATATAAATATGAAATACTTATGAATTTCTTTCGCGATCGTTTCCGAGTTTTTTCGTCGCCGTATTATTGACGTGACTTTTTCCGCTGCGGTTAATATACCGATCACATTTCTTACGCTCTGTCGCATGGATTTTCGACGATTATCGATCGAATTCTCATTTCTTTTTCTTTTATTCATTAACGAGTGCGAAATATTTCTCATCTCTCCCCTCCACACCTTTCGTTTTTTCCGCTCCCTTTTTTACCCTCGACGATTATTAATACGCCTCGTGATCTGTGTGCGCCGTCACCTCACGAGAAACAAAAAGATGACTCAGTGCAGACCGGAAATCGTCGGCGTTTTTTTCCTTCTTGTTTTTTTGTAAAATCGTCTCGAATTCCACTGTCGAGTTATTTAACTCCTCGAACTCTGCGACTCGGCTGCTCCCCATTCATTCTTTTATTATCTTTTACAAACGAATTATTAATATTATTCTCCTCATCGGTTTCTCGTACGATATTTATGATTGAGACGAATTATCCATTTCCGCTCGATGCTTCTTTCATTCATTCGTTTATTTTATCTTCTTATAAACATATTATTATTGTTATTATTTCAGAGGTATAATTACCATTCCGCGGCATTTTTTTTTTTTTTTTTTTTTACGATAATATAGAATAATACGAGACTATTGGATCTCGGGAAACCGCAAGGTCGTTTATTATTTCAGGCGCACGCATACACCCGGGTGATCCCCGCAGTTCGATTATTACGATAATTACTTCGAAAGTTGAGATCAAACTTTTAAACACATTAATTATAATAATTCGTCAATATTTTCTTCACTCCTGTAGCTTCAAAATATCTTTTTTCGTTCTTCTGTACTCACGAAATATCGAATGTTCACCCATCGGGAGTTACGCTTTAATATATCGAAAAAAAGCTTTTTGATCATTTTGCACATTGGTTTGCGATAATTTTTAAATCCAGTTTCCGATTAACGAATGAATAATATTAGTCATTCAATTTTTCGATAATTTTACAATTTTTTATGTCGACGGTTTTTTTTTTCGGACGTTTTCGAACGACTTTGTCTGCAAAGTTAAAGCCGACGGAACGACAAATGTTTTCGCTGATATCGTAAATATCGTTTTTTTTTGTTTATTTTTTTCTTTCGCCTTCGTCGTTTCTCGCGCACTTGTATAAATATACATTCAATAAGTTAATTCATTAGGTTAAAGTAACCCATTAAAATTTGATATTATCATCGTTATTATTAATTTTTAGGACGATTATAAATTTTACGAAATTTTTTTATTTTTTCGTGATCACAGTGAAATTATTGCACTTCCAGTCCAAAAAAAAAATCTCGAGAATTATACAGATTATTATTATTGTTTGATTTTTTTACGCGTATGACATCGATACCAAAGAAATTACGTGCGAAATATTACGTTCATTCGATATATCGCTGCAGTATCGATCGTTTCGTAATGAAAACTACCGCCAGGAGGTGCGACCGTGAAAATGAATGAAAAAAAAAAAATAGTATTTGGAGGGCGAATATGTGAAAACGAAAGCTCGAGGGCTCGAGGACTCGAGGACTCGCAAACCGAAAGGCGAGCGTCCTACTGACTGATTCTACTGTGTGTTGGAAGCTCGCGGAGGGCGACGACGGGCGTCGAGACCGGCGTAGAGTCTGCGATAGTCGTCGAGCCGTTTCATTCATCCTTCTACGCTCGCTTGGCTCGGGAGAGAGAGAGCTTTTCGCGTATACAAGGGCAACTGTTACCTCGCACACTTGTGCCTAAAGTGCGTGCTCCGCTGTGATTGGCCTTCGTTTCGCTCAGCGTGGGCGTCGGTCTTTCCAGCTGTAGCTTTTACGCAGCCGAAACCTCTCGTATCTTGTGTGACTCTCCCTTCTCGTCTATCGTCGCGAGGGGACGACGATCAACACTTTTTTTTTTTTTTTTTTTTTTTTTTTTTCGTGGGGGGATTTTGTCAGCGACGGAAAACCGATAAGAACGTTATGAGAGTCATCAATGAGGCCTGACGCCGGCATATATAAACGACAACGACGTCAACGTGATCACGAGAAAAGCTTCGGAACAAACGTATATATATATACCATTCATAATTGTTCCCGCAAAAGATCGACGGCAAAAAAAAAAAATTCCGAAAAAATTAGCGCACTCGGTTTTTCTTTATTCTTTTCTTCTTTTTTTTTTTGCGGTCTCGATGAGGGGACAAAAGAAAAATTGTGAATGATTAATGATAAAACGTTGAAGCTGACGAGCTTATTAGCTCGCGGATGTATTTCGAGGAAAAAAGTCTGTGATTTGTAAAACAAAATAAAGGGACAAGAAAAAAAAAACGATGTTGAGGGAAAAAAGAGAACGTCACGATATTTTTTTTTCTGCTAAAACGAAATACCATAGGTCAGTGCTCGTCGCTTTTTTTGAAACGTAACTTTGCTACCAAAACGTTTTTTTTTTTTTTGAAAATTCAAATAAAATTAAAATTTTTATTTTTTATCAAAATTGAGAAAAATCGATGTTTTTCGATGTTTCTCGGAGTCGATAAAATAATTTTTTTCGATCTTTTTCCTAAATTCGAAAAAATGATTTTTTTTTTACTAAAAGGCATTTAGTTTAAAAAAAAATTGAAAAAAAAAAAAACCGTTTATTCGAGTTAATAATGACGACGTGCCGTTGACGACCCGTTAGACCCGAATAGATCGATATACAAGAAACGTAATATGGTAATTGACAGATCGCAGTTCAGAGTTTCATTCGTACTGTGCACCTGTTTGAGAATTACCCTTAAATTTTCTTCGGCCGAACGTTTTTACGATGTTGAATTTAAGCTGCCAATATTCCCGTGTCTTACGGTCGTAAAGTACTAAATTAACGACCGCTCTTTTCGGGTCTGCAAAGGCCTTGCGAAAGCGCACTGAGGCACACAGGTGGCAACGCGGCGTTTTGAATGACCGAACACCACCGCCTCCACTATGATATACGCGACCGGCGAAAGGGTTAATCCATTCATACGGACCAGTGGATGCATCCGGTAGGTGTATCGCTCAATAAAAACCCGATAAACTCGAAAGAAAACGCTACACAACGCGTATTTGCGTTTAGGAATTTTTTTTTTTTTTTTCGTTTTTTTATCACTACATTACCGGTAACTAAAATCCTTCGAATAACGCAACGATCTCAACGATCGCTCGTCTTATCGAATCGAGTAACAGATACTCGGGGTGAGGATTCGCGGGGTAATCCTTTTAAATATTTCAAATCGCCGCGAATCGGAAGATTTTATAATAAAAAACCCCAAATGTTAGTATTAATGACACTAATTTCATAAATCAACACGATAAGAAACTTGGAGATTTAAAAAAACTTAATAATTTTATTACGAAAAAATTGAATTTTATTTTCGAGATAAAAAAAAAAAATGACGCATTCATCAGTAACTAAAATCGTTATAATAGGATCGACTGTAGGAAAGCAGAAGGGCGTATCTCACACCAGTAGAACATTTTATTCGACGGTACAACGGCCCTTCTGATTCTTTGGCAATCGATACGTGGGAAGACTCCGTATTCTCGATCTGATCAGCATAACTTCGAATCCCATTCGATTTAGATAAGCTTTACGGAGACGCCGGTTCTTCGGAGAGCGTAAAAGGGGGGAGATCTCTCCGTCGCGGTAGAGAAATATTATATTCGGTTAGGATTCGGAAAAGCTTCGCTTCCCTCTTATGCGTGGGCCGCTTAACATCGCTGCCGAAAAATTTCTATGCGATGTGTGTTGTGGGGCGTAGGCGCGAGATCCCTCCCTCGGCGTAATGGTCATAGAGCAAAATCGAATAGCTTGAAATTTGCCTATACAGACGAATAAAAACGGAGACGAAATAAATGAAAGAGAGAGTCCATCCGTTGCGCTCTTCGCCGCCGAGTGTCGGCGATAACAAAAACAAAAAAAAAAACCAATCGCTGGGAAAATTCAGAGTGCGAATTTTTCTATACGTCGTTAAAGGGTTGAAAGTGCTTTGTGGTGAACCCGACACGCACTCTGCAACAAAAAAAAAAAAATAGGCGGAACGACAATGTTTTTCTGTCGGTCGACGAACCGATTTGTTGGGAGAAACGTGAGAGGAATAACAAACTTTTTTTTCTCGCAGTCCTTGCGATAGAATCGCGTCGATAAGTACCGCGAATAACATTGTTCGGTGAAATTCCGGAAAAATAAAAAAAAAATTACGTAAATTATTTTGGAATAAATACATTTTTTTTTTTGAAAACTACTTTTTTCACAGGAAAACACTGCGAGATTATCCCGGATAACATTTTAAAAAGTGACAAAAAATTATAGAAGAAGGTAATCCATCGCTTTCGATCGAATTTTTTTACCAGCGGTAAACAGCCTTAAGGCTGTCGTCTTACATACAGCTGCTGTCTAAACACCTTAGCAAGGTTTCAGTAGTCTTTTTACTCGATTTAGTAAGGTATTTATACTGAGGGACGACGATCACACCTATTCAAAGCTAATGGGACAGAGTCAGGAAGTTCGAGCCGATGTATCGCTCGTAATCTGTATCAATAGATTTCCGCTGATGAGAATTTCTCCAGAGATGCTAATGACGATATCGTTCACATAAATGAGTCCATTTAACGCCGAAACCGTAAAAAAAAAAAAAAAAAAAAAAAACGTATTTGAGTTATCGGCTGAATACGTAAAAACAATATTGCGAACCATTTTTATCGCGAGCAATAAATAACGAAAACATTTTTTTTTCTTCATTAAAATTTTCGGTATAACAATTTTTTTCCATAAATAACACAAGAAAAAAAAATTTCGTTCATGTTTACGCGTAGTTTTTTACTTATCGGTGAGAAAAATAGAAGCGAAAACGTTTCTTCGTAAAAAGATCGCGCGCGGCAGCCCACGTCGCGCGCCAAATTGAAATCGCGGTGCTGATTTCGCGATATACACGCGGTATACAATAGCCGTACCGCGTAGGTGGGCGTCAAGAGGAGACGTTTCTCTGGCAACGCGAAAGGGAGGCCTACACGTTGTACACTGTATATATACACACCTGTCGTGACTATTATCTATATCTGTACAGCATAGGGCTTTATCGACAGGGCGGTCTCTCTATAGCGCGGCGTTTCGACTCGCGTGTCGTTCGACTTATGCAGTCGCTATGCCGCGAAAGTCTCAACACAACAACAATTATTTCCATCAAATCAACAACAACAACAACAAAAAACAAATTTTCTGCTCCAAAAAAAAAAAATTTCGATCTATTTTCGATGTTTTTAATTTTTACAATAATTTCTCAAAAATAAAAAAATTAATGATAAACAATAAAAAAAAAAAAAAATTACTAGGAATCTTTTTCAACCAACAGCCCAAAGTTATTCTTACTTTTATTTGTCGTGAGTGCAGCAAACTTCCGCGAAAAAAGTGCTCCTTCGGTTCAGCTAGTGTCGGCACGGATGACGCGGCGTTACGAAGACGTTGTTGCATTAATCGTCGTTGCAACTCGCCGTCGTCGTCGTCGATGCTCGTCTGTCGTTTCGTCGTTATTTTCGCGAAAATGCCGAATCGACTTAGTTACGATAGCGAATTTCAAGCAAAAGCGCGAAAACCCCGAGACTGAGAGAGTCGTATCGGCGGGTTGCATCGGACGCATCTGAATAGTGTCTGAACGGGTTGCAAAGTGACGGCAAACTGCATTCAGTTAACCGTCGACGGGGTGGAGAGGTATAGACGCGCGCATTCGTGACACGGATCTGCGCTCTACTCTGCCCGCTGCTCCTACCACCCCTCGGGCGCTTTTAGAGTTCTCTATCGCCTTCATTTTCTTCCCTTCTCTCCTATATATACTATACCGGCTTTTACTATTATAGTTACGTTACATGACCTACGTGTACCTCCATCAGCGTCAAAGGCTCGCAGGTTCTTTCAGCTTCATGCTGCCGTATAGGTAGTCATATATACATATACCTCGCAGGTCAGGTATACATATGTGCTTCGGCACTTCCGTTCATTCGTTTCACGATCAACTTTTTTTTAAATTCTCTATTAACGCTTTTCTCGAGGGCCAATGAAAAAAAAATTATTTTCTACTATAGTTTTTTTTTTTTAGTAATTTCAACAAAAAAATGCATTTTTTGAAAATAAAATGTACATGTGCTGTCCATTCAAGCGATTCATCAACTGATGGATTATTAATTTTTTGGATAAATAAAAAAAAAAAATTTAATGTTAAAACTTTATACAGACGACAAATATATGCATTTTTTAGTTATTTATTTCAAATTTTATTATTTTATTGTTATTTATTATTATTATTAAAATTTTGTCGGTATCTCGTTAATTATTAATGATTGTTACGAAAAATCTATGAAAAAACGATAATTTTTAAGAACGCTAATAATAGATGAGAAAAAATATCCAAATTGGAAAAACATTATAATTTGTTTGCTATGACGAAAATTGCTCAACATTAGTTACCCTTAAATTTTTACAATTTTCGAAAAAAAAAAATTAAGTTTAATGTACGAAAAATTGATTGTAAATTAAAATCATATTTTGTGCTGCAAATTTCTGAACATTTCGTTAAATCAATTGTACCGCGCGGTAAAAAAAATTGTTAGTTAGCTTCTCGACATAACGTTCTCGTGAATGAGAGACTTGGCAGAGAGCAAGAACTCTGCGGACAGTGACGGCGGCGGTAGTTAGGAGGGAAAAGGGAGGAATGGTCAATGAGGACCGGTGGTTCAAGACTGAGTTCTCGAATGAGAGGGGTGCGAGAAGCGTCCAAAGCTCGAAGGGGGCGCGAGAACGAAGCTCGAGGGAGAGACCGAACGAGTCTGAGCGGAGAAATGGAGAAAGGAGTCGAATGTAGGGTAGTCTAGTCGGCAGACCGCTTCCCCAATCGATACACGTTGCCACTACTGGCCACTACGTTGGATATGGTTGCGCGATGGGTTCAGATCTTTTTGTTTTATTTTATTTTTTTTTATTCTGCATCCCTCCCGAAATTTTTCGTTATCAAACGTAATTGTCTCAATTTGATTGCTTCGCTTTTTTTTGCGTTAACAATTTTTTTGTTTTTTTCACTCGCGAATTCTCGAAGGGCGACTTATCGCGATAAAAAAAATCCCGACCTCCGACCAGCGACCCCTCGACAATCGGATTATCGTTATGATACCCATTCGTCAGTCGTGACGTCTTATACACTCGACTAATCTCGAATTTGATTACATATTTAATCAAAAGTCTCGCGTTAGAATGTTAACATTAAAATATTGATGCGATCACGTAGGAGTGTTTATATTCTCGAATTATCGAGGATAAGCTAATATCGATGTGACTAAAAATATTAATCGTACGCCGAAAAAAAACATCGAATTTCGAAAAATTCTTCGAAAATATTAATATTTTTTGTCGTTAATTTGGAAGAGAATTTAATTTGTCCATTAATTTGTCCATAACTTGTAATTACCCAGATGGGGTTCTGCCGATGCTGATAGTCGGGCCAATATCGGCACAACACCGGGGCGCCGGCGTCGAAATGTAACCTCGGGCCAAGGCGAGCCGATGTGTTTTAGCCAACGCTGGTTTAGTGGCGATCGCCGAGCCTGGCCCAAGGTTCACCCGACGTTACAATGCCGATGTTGACAATTCCTAATTTATATTTATTCGGTTTAACAATTCGAAAGTAATGTCTCATTTGTTTAAAAATTCAATGTGAACGTGATGTTTAATCAACTTATCAACTTATAAAAAGTTGGTGTGTCACGACTAGATCGTCCGTCAAACGCTTCCACAGTGGACGGACTTGGTTGCGTCGAGGCATAAAAGGGCCGCAGCTCCGGATGATGCAAAGTCGGGCACAGCAACGCGCAGGGCTGCTTCCAATTTTATACTAAAAAGCGCCATGAAAAACAAGAATCTATCGTTTGTCAATCTTTCTACGTTAAAATCGAGAATAATTGAGTTGCTATCGCTACTTGGAAGCTATAACAATCCATTTACTGAAAACTCACGAAAGCTTTTGAAACAAAAGTGAACTTTTTATTAAGGTAAAGCATGCATGCTGCAAAAAAAACTAAGCTTATTAACGTACAGTGTATATCACTTCACTACCAACCTATACGAAGGTCCGGTAGAAACTCAGAGCTTCACGATTTTTCGAGAACCATAAAGTGAAGTGAGGGTAGCATTAGCCTCTGTTGAAGACATTTACAGGCCTAATAGTCCTCATAGAAGCGGCTTGATGGGAAAACTCATGTATGTAATCAAATTTTGCGAACTAAAAAAAAATAATAAGGTCCCCTTTGTCAATGACTGTATACGGAAATCGATACAAATCGAGTTACTATCGTTAATTAAGAGGCAAAAAACCATTGCGTTCGAGACTCGTATGATCTTCGAAGTTAAACCGATTAACCTGAGGTAAAATGTATATTCCACTGAAATTGAGCAATAATAAAGTACTTAGGCTATTAGCGGACAGTCTGTATTACTTAATTAGCGAATTATATGAAAGGTGAAAGTGGCCGATGCCCATTACATACATGGAAATGAAAATAAAAAATTGATCGCATTCAGAATACATTAGACATTGAATCATTCCACGTGAAGGGTGCAGAGGTCGCTCGATTTTCCTAAATACTAATCCAAAACGATTCTCGGGGTCTTAAATGTTCTAATGATATTTGACTATAGTCGGGTTGGGCATTTCTATTTCCGAAGTATCATAGAGGTCGTCGTCACCCTTTTTAAAAAATTGGTTAGTCACTTTCGAGTTATCGGTTATTAATTTTGGCTATTGAAAGTTCGAAAAGTATCTCGTTGTTGGTTTATTCGCGCCGTGATTAGTCTCGATGATGACGACGATGCGCCGAAGATGGTACGCGCTCCTTCAATCTTTTGGCTTTCTGCGTAATAATAATAAATAGATTGGAAGCAAATTTTTAAGTTTTTAAGAAATTGAACTTTTATTTTGTTTTTCAAAACAAGTACTGCGACGCGACATGACACCATGACGCGACGTCGGTGCGTGCAATCAGTATTGGCCCGGCATCGGCTTCTGCTTACTAGTCAGACTTGGGCCGATGTTAGCATCCCCTGCATATGCCGACGTTGGCCCAACATCCTTGGCCAGCATTTTGCGCCAGCGTCGGAGCGCTGGCAACCAAGCGTGGGCCGGAGCTGAGCCAATTGTCAAACCCCACTTGGGTATTAACAAAAAAGTGATATACGATCATTTTCATCGATTTTTGAACCTCTATTTTTTTCCGTTTTTCGAGTAGCTTCTCGATACGCAACGCTCCCGATCGCTAGTTAATAATAATAATTAATCAATAAATTAATAAAAATTCCTAATGGCCTTTTTCTGTTGTTTTCATTGATTACTAATGAAAGTAATCACAAAAAAATTCCGAACAAAAAAAACGCAGTAACTATAGGGACTGACGAATAATTTTTTTTAATTATTAAGGTGAAAAACGAAGTATTCGATTCCATTAATCGAAACGTAATTACGTTTTCGATAATTATCCACTACTTTCTGCTATATTATCCGATAACCATTTTTTTTTTTAATATATGACGAAACTGCGAGATATCTGTTTTGATTTTTATTATGAGGCATACATCGCAGGGTAATCGGTGCCACCTACGCGCGTTCTTCACGACACGCACACGTCAATCCCTCCCCCATTGGAAATTTATATGCTCCACGTTTGAACCAATTTTTTTGCTCTCCAACACGGAAAATAAAGAGAATGTGACAGTGGGATCTCACAGTACACAGTCTTACGACTAAAGCCTTCCGGTAAGCCGGGTGTTTCCGACAACAGTGGGATGATGAAAATCTCGCGTTTCAAACTCTCGTACAATTTCTATCGAAAATATTTTTCTTACAAAATAAAAATGTATTGAAAAAAACGATATATTATTAGTATAATTCTCCTTTCGGAGGACAATAAAATAAGTAAAACATCGATTGATTGATCGATCGACAGATCGATTTTCTCGGATTCCGAATGAAAAATAATCCGTACTTTTGGTATTTATTTTCATATTATTAATTTCGAATTAATCCGATTTTCGGAATAGTTTAAAAAATACTGTGTATGGAATGTATTGAACATTTTTTGCCGCGTATAATTTTCCTCGTATTATTAAGTAGAAATTGCCGGTACAGTGTTTTAATTCACTGTATTTCCATACATTATTATTCATTCATTTTACACCCTCTGACCTTTTTTTCTTTCTCGTTATAGCCGCCGCCTCTAACGGCAGCTCGAGTATATCTAATCGAGTATTTATTTTTTTTTCTTTTCGTATTTTTCTTCGGGTATCACATTATTACTTCGCTCTCCGGAAGTGTATTATGTCTCGATGGACACCTACATATCAGTCTCGGGTCACGCCTACGAAAGTTTCACAGTATTTTTAGATCGCGCATAACTCGCGAACGGGCGTATGTACCACGTGACCGCTCGAGATAGTAGATATATATATATATATATTTGACGCGGAAAAACAGAACGGGATATTGTACACTCGCGGAGATAAACGAAGATGAATTTACAGCGTACGCGTTGCCGCTAAGATTGTAACTCATATCACCGTTCGGAAACTCGAAACCATTTACCGGATACCGAGGAGGTCGCAAGGTCGCGTTACACCACTCGACTTCCGGTCCCATTTCGTTAAAGAGATTACAAAACTAAAATAAACGAAGAGCGTCCCGATCTTCCGATTCGTAAAAATTTTCCGAGACGCGTAAGTAACGCTCGAATTTTTTTAGATACGAAAAATCCTAAAAATTCCAATTACTCTAATTTTTAATTTTTAATAATTCATAATTTTGAAAATATGAACATTTCTGTTGTCATAAATTCGCGGATTTTTTTTTTCCTTCGCTAATACAAATTTATTAATTGGACGGACTGATTGTTAGTTGGCACAACCGATTTTTTTTTTGACTGTTCGTTTCAACTGACTATTAATTCTTTCAATTTATGATTTTTCGCGGTGAAGCAATTTAAAAAATTTAATTAATTGAGACAATACTACATTTTTTTTCGCCATCGTTAAGGCTCTTCTCTCCATATAAGATAAGATAACGATAAGATTTTATTCTCGACAAAAAATTCTGAGGTCAAATAGTTCGAAAAACCAAAAAAATTATAAAACTGTTGCAGTTGAAACACAAGTTTCGCGTAATTTCGTTAATAACTCATCGTCGGTAAATCGACAAACTTTGGCGCATCTTTGCGAACGCAATGGCACCAAAAAGGTTTGCAGTTTTCTTTTTCACATGTGATGCATAGTAACACTGTTAACATTACGAAAATCATATTTCATGAAAAACAAAAAATTCCAAATTTTTACATAAAAAAAAAAATCGACTTTTTTTTATTTAATTAGTTTTCATCCGACGCTTCTCACGCGCATAACATCCAATTATTTCAAATGAAAAAACGCAGAAATATTTCTGAAAATAATTAAACAAATTCTGAAACAAAAAAACTTCATCTTTACACACGAAAATTTCCGAAATAAAAATGAAACGCTGTACCCGAAAAAATAAAAATTTTGCATCACTTTCGAAAAATCTTTGCATAAATTCAATTTTTTCCCTCATATTTACCCAAAAAAAAAAAAAAATTGCATCAGACGTTAATACGACTACAAAAGCTCCAAAACAATAAAAATTTCGAAAAAAATCTGCAAAAATACGATATATATTCAATTTTTTGTATACGCCGAGTATTTTCATAGCCTTTCACGAGCGTACAGTATACATATATACGTTATTACTCGATGCCACCAAACATCCGGATTCTGTTGGAAAGTCAATCGCTATTCTGCTATAAATACATCGTACATACGTTCAACAACACATCAGCGAGGTGCACACATGCATTATTTATGTACTAAATGTATCGGAGATATAGTATGTATTTTCGTCTCGCGCGGCGTTTCGATACATACCTACCAACGGTGTTTTTATACGTCATCGTTGACCGATCGTATTGGGTGTATGTGTTGTACTATATGCGATATATATGCATATATATGTGTACCAAGAGCGCTGTTTACGCCACGTCCGGTTCCGGCGAAGTGCCCGACGGAAAGGCCGTACAGTCGGCCTTCGTTGGTCTGTCGTGAATCCGCCAACGTACGGCAAAGCCACACGCTTCTCCGCGGCCCGACGACCTGACACAATTGCATTAATGCACCGACTGCGGAGGTGGTCACGATATCGAGGCAATCAATGACCGTCGCCGCAAGCAGCCGCCTCCTTGGAATGTTTAATAGCTATTTGCGGGAAGATCATTGAGACCGAAACCTAAGAGCACTGAAGGCGAATGCCATATCGAAATTATCTCATTTCGGGAATATAATATATCGTATTCTCGACATTGCAAATTTTTTCGCATCGAAATTTTTTTTCAAATTTTCAGTTTTTGAAGATCGACACACTTTTAAATTTAGATGAAAATTCGTAAAAAAAAAAATGGCCTCTCATCGCTCGCCTCTTAACCCGATTTTTTTTATCATTACGAAACTTTGTTAAAAATCAATATTTAAAAATTTAATTACAGCAAAATATAAACGATGGGATATAAGGATAATGTTTCTTAATATGCAATTTTGATATTAAAAAAAAATTATAGAAGTTACACCTTCGTAATTGAGACCTAAAAGAAAAAATGTAAAAAAATATGTAAGATTTTTTTAAAACAGATCGCGTAGTATTTTAGGTTTAGAAAACGGAGTAAAATTTATTTAAAAATAAACTACGAATCTAATTTCGTCTTATCGTGGTATATCGGTCGACGCGCCCGTCGTAATCACGATTCGGTGTATTAACAGAACGCAAAACGTAACGGGAGCACACAGTCGTAACGCGTACGCGCAGCATGTGTCGGAGACTCGGCTAACGAGGGTCGAACGTACCCAGGAGTATATTTTCGGTTTTGATCGCATTTACAAGAGCGATGGGTCTTCATCCGACTGTTGGGGTTCATCAGTGTTAACGGCGATGTTGGGTGGCGAGTACGGCGCCCACCCATCGCGAGTTTATTTCACCGCTCTCCTCTTCGTCAACCATCATTTACTACATCCCCCATTCGAGCTCTCGACCGTCTCGCGTGGGCGACGAGTTTCGCACTATTCCCGAGGGGCAGTTTACATCATACGGTACATGTATACAATTAGTTGTATGTGTACAACGAATTGTGCGTTTTTTTTTTTAATGCGTCCAGTAAATTTGCGTCGAGACGTCCCAAAGCTACAGCTTTTTTTTCGGCCTCTGATAAATCAAGAAGATAGAAGGGGTTAAGAATAAAAAAGAAAACAAATTATTTCGTCATCCAACCCACGACCCCTTGAGATTGAAATTAAAATATAAGAAAAAAAAAAAAAGAAAAGTGAACATTTTTCCATCAATTCAGACAAAACGTGGGACAATGTGCGTCACAGTTTCACGAAAAAATGCATAGTTTATCGTAAATTTTGAGAAAATGAGAATTTAAAAAAATTTTTTTTTTGTATTATAAATTTATTTTATATAAAACATAATAAAATATAATAAATATCTTTGGTAATTACAAAAAAAAAATTAAAATCATCGGTTTTCACATTTTTTTGGAACGGATAATCAAAAGATCGCGAAATCGGTTAATTTAATACGAAAAATCGCAATAAAAAATGTAAACATTCCGAATGTATTGTAGCGAAACTTACGTAGACGAAAAATCGGTAAGAAAACAAAAAAATAAATAAAATGGAGTTAATTTCGGAAAGAATGAATTTCAGTATAAAAAAGAAAGAAATTTCGATATTTTCTACGAAGGATCGGGAGATGTAACGAAAACGTTACGGTGTTTTTCCCGGTCCCCGTATAGCCACCTCGTAGTACATAAACAGTCGAATGGAATATTACAAGGGACCACCCGGTGAAAATCGACCGAACGGTATAGTCCGAGCGATGACGAGACACCGAGGGTTCCTTCCTGTAGAGTCGGAACCTTTTCGATAGGGAGAAAGGGCGCGGGGGATGAAGGGGGCGCAGGGGCAACGGTTTGAAACTTAGATACGACCCGAGAGTTTAAGGGTTCATCCGGTTTTCCGTTGCCAGGGGGCATCCTATATATTAGCTACTAGTATACAGCTTCGAGCCGTTACTTCCGCTCCATTCGTCAGCACGCGCTATATCACCACGCTGTTTAAGTGTGCGTGGGTTGGCTGAATTTCCTGTCCGGTTCTCGTGACTTACCCCTCGTTCACCCCTCTGCACCCCCTATTTCTCCAATTTCAATTCAACGAACATTCGACGGTAATGCCCTCGGTGCGGCGCTTCCGAAATTCGATACTCGCGTCTAATAAAAGCGTGTCGACACTCGAGACTGCCTTAAAAACATTTCTTCCGCGCTATTTTTTTGTTGTTTTTTTTTTAAGTAAAGAACACTTCTAGTGTCTTTATTGCCTGTTTTTTGCCTGAAACTTACATCGTTAATAAAAACAAAAAAAAGATTCATGATATTTCCCATTTATTAACGAGTTTAACCCCTTTATGTGTCTCCAATAAGAATAGAAACCCCGAATTTTTACTAAAAAAAAAAAAATCGAAAAATGTCAAAAAAGAAGTGAAAATTATTTTTTCTTAAATTTTCGAAATTCTTGTACCAGAAATATTCATTTTGTATCGGCAAAAAGTTACCGCTATGTTTCATTGATTATAAATCTTATTATTTAATTTAATTATATTAATATTTTATTAATTATCGAATTTATTTATTTATGTATATTTTTTTTGTTGAGATTTTCAAGAATTAAAAATAAAATTATTGATATAAATTTTTCACACCTCATGTGCTCCCGAAGCGATATTATGTCGAAACTCGCGCGACGTGTCGAACTACTCGGGGGGTCCCTACAGGGGTTGAAAATACACCAAAAAAAAAAGAACATAATAATAATCAATTTTTTTTATTCGGTAAGTATTTTCATGATACGAGTCGTGACGGTGTCGTAAAGATCAGACGTCGTAAGTATTAGGCGCACGAACGACGATGAGCTCTTAAACGCGCATTCGAAGCTCCGCGTAGTGTCATACGTGACAACAACTTCGTCATTCATGATTCACTGAGCAGATCTACAGTTGTAAGGCGTATGGTCGGTCAATGGTATCAAAGAAATAATGAATACATAGATATAGTTATATATATATATATGTAGAGCGACGACGATAGAAAGTCGACGTTCTCCGCGGCCTCGTGAATGGAGGGGAACAGCCTGCGAAGTACAGTAGTCGTATTAATATTATACGTCTTCGAGACGTCTGTTGACATCCTTTCAGAATGGTGCGTTTCCACTCCGTAACACAGCGACTATTGTGAATAACCGCCACCATTCGGTGGCCTTGAGATACATTTTCATTCAATGGACTAATATTTCAGATAAAGTGAAATGCAACTCATCCGATCGTTTTTAATTTATTATTCATTAACGTTGTACAGACGAATTTTCTCGTACAAACGTATTACAATCGATTTTTCGATTAGTCGAGAAATAAACGAGATTCAGTGGCAATGAATAAATGAAGAATTAAGCAACGTTTACCCCGAAAATATTGGAGAATATGACGATTTTGCCGATCGACCGGAAATTCGAAAAATTTTGGTGAACACGAGATGACGATTTTTTTTTTTTAATTGAACGAAAAATGTAATTTTCTATGGGGTTTTGGAAAAATAAAAAAAAAATCGGTATGTTTCGAAGATTTTGATAAATATGTGATTATTTTATTTTATTTTTTTTTCGTTGAAGAATAAAAAATTTTATGATAAAATGGAAAAAAATTACAAAAATCAAAAATTTCAGTGTGGAATTTCGAACCCTTTGGTATAAACTCGACAGTGAGGTTACGGTTTACAAACACCCGAATCAACGAAAGACGTCGTCGTCTTCGTCACGGTTAGTGCGACGTCAATGCAAAAGGCAAACGTCTGCTTCCGGTATGAATAACTAACTGCGGAAGAGGAGAAACTCCACCGGAAGTCTAATAGACTCAACTGCATCCGTCCTCTTCCTGTACAGTAGTTATATATCACTACTCCTCCATCGATTTCACTTTATTCAACTTATTAACTCCGAAACATTATTACTTACGAAATGATAGCAGAGTTTTTGTTTATCGATCTTTGTAATAATTTTCGAAGAGCAGATTCTTAGGCCTTTCTTTTCATATCTTTTTATCGTTTATTATTCATAATTCGTCTGGTTGATTATTATATTTATACGTTAATAAAGAATTCATCTCGACATTCATTCGTTCGTTACATACATACGATACGAGTTTCGCGGACATCTATACTTCGATATCATATTAACTTACGGAAACTATCGTTTAGTGAATAAGTAAAAAAAAAAAAAATCACGTAAAAAAAAAAAAATGTTAAAACAGATCTCATTATAATCGGCTCTATACATATATCTAAGGATATATATCGCAAAATCGAAGAAATTCTCAATTTTTTTTTTTTTTATCATCGATCACATTTCCACTTTTCATTGAGCGCCGAGAGCTCAAACGGGGATGCCTCCGGGGGATTGCCCAATCGAACGAATTCCGAAGACCTCCACTGTGCGATAACGATGCGAGGGATGCGCACATAAACGCAACGCACCTTGTGCCCCGTGACAGTGTTGTGTGATAGTCGGATAGCCGCTGAAAACAGCTTACTGCGCACACGCATTCGCGTTCCCGAGAATTTCCTTCAATGGGATGGCCTCAACCCATTCGTATATCTGCACCCAGGGGTAGCGCTTTCATTGAGCGAAGCGGCGGCTCCCGTTACTTCCGCTTTCCGTTCATACCGCCCTCCCACCTCATCGCTCGCTGTATTTCCCCTTCGCACACGTTTAACGCTCGTCGGCGTCCTTGTGCCGCTTCTCGTTACGGATTTTTCTTTCAACCTGCTATTCTACTTTCACCGTCGCACTGTGCGTCGACAATACAATTCATACATATGCTATATCTTTGTATCTATTGTCAATGAAAATTCATTGAATCGCTTCGATTTTTTTGATACATAAATGTCAATTTACGCGACTCGATTTAAATTTTTTTTTTATCATACATTTTTTTTATCATTGATAAGAGTCCATTCAACGATTAAACTTAAAAAATTGGAGCGATTTTCAATTTTTAATTACAATCGATCAATTGCATTTTTGCGATATCTCGTTACGAAGTTCATTGATTGATATGGCGACAATGATAAAAATATACGATTTTACGATTTACGATTTATTTATAAATAAATTTAAACTATATAATATTAAATTTATTAAAGGTATATTTCCGCCTATAAATAAAACAATTAATAAATAATTGTATTAAATAACGCAAAAAATTTGATGGACAATTTTCTTTCATCTCCATTATCGATTATTCCATTTTCCGTGCAATTCATCCAATTTTATTTCACCCTACCGATTTTTTCGAAATCTCTATCGCTTCGTCAACATTATTTTCGGCACCAAAAAAAAAAAAAAAAAAAAAAATGGCAAATGTTTTATTGTCAAAAGTTTATCATTGATTTCGCATTTTTTTTTTTTTTTTTCGCGTCCTGAAAGCGATTCTGAGATATCTATATTTAGAAGAAAAAAAAAAAGAAAAGCTTTACTACTCGGTATATCCTTGGAAGGGTAAAGATGCGGTATGAACGGAGAACAGACGAGCGATCTGATGCGCGAAAGGATTTAGGACGTTGTCGAGACGGGGGAACGGAGGAGAGTAGGGCGAGGGATGCGCCCCGACAGGGGTTGCTGGGTTACCGGGGGTTGCTGGAGCGGAGAGCGGTGCCGCGACCCAGTTCGCCGAACAGTGACGTGGGGACCAACCATTCACCTAGTCGTCCAGCCACCGCGCGATCGAGGTACAACGTACCAAAGCTAAAGTAGGTCACCATCGTCCTGTTCCCGCGTCCTCGATGCTGCTTCGCGTTCGTACCTACGTAAATACATGCGCTCCTCTATATATACGTACCTATAGCTATGTTTATATAGTATAATACAGTAAGTGTGACCTCCTGCCGATGCCAGGGCTGCTCGGGGCTTTCTGGGGTCTTCTGCCCGGCAGGGAACTCCAGAAGGCCAACTTGTATCAATCTCTACGTACGTACAGATAGTCTTATATATATATATATCGGGCACAAGAGACGAAAAACGAAGGAAACAGATAAAGTCGGAGCGAAAAATCGCAATATCCCAATATCTGGAAAAATGCTGTGTGCTGCCGCTGTGGAGACGATAACGATGCAACGAACATATATCGTAACGTGTTGGGTTGCGAATATTGGGAAAATGAAATTTTTATCGCATATTTGCATTGCCCGTCGGTAACGACTGATCGGAGTTACGCGGAAATATTACGATTTTTTTTTTTTTTTTTTTTCAATGCATCTAAAAATAAATTAAATGGAATATTGATAGTGGTAATAGTTTGTAGAAAATTTCAAAAAGTAAAGGGAAATATTAAAAATAGTAAAAATTTAAGAAAATTTTTCAAATTTGTTTTTTATTTAAAGAAATCATTAATTTTTCTATTTCACTTTTTTTTTTTGCTTTTCTGTGCATTTTTTGTAGTTTCGAGACTTATAATTCATTTTTTTTTTCGGGGTGAATCGTTGACGGTAAATTCGTTATTTGAGAAATAAAATCATTCTTTTCGCACGATTTTCGTTTGTTGCGCGTCTTTACAAGTTAAACTGTTGAGGACAGGAAATACCTCGATAAGACGTCGTCCCTCCTTTGCTTTTTTCAATCCAATAGTATGGTATGACAACTTCCGGTTCATACAGGATGTTTTCTGCGTTCGTTTGTGCACTTCCGGCCGAACGCATCGAGGGTAAACCTCATCCGCTAAGGAAGTTGTATAGAAAAAACAGACGGTTCGTTTTGCCACCGTTTTATCTACCTGTTTGCTACCGGACGGTATGTCGGTATGTCGGCCCACGTATACCCTTAAATCCCTCTTTCTTCCACGACGAATGAATTGAAACGCCGGGGCGGAGGCCACTGTGGCCTTTCGAATTCCGGACTCGACAATAGACCTTTTTCCTGGATAAACGAAAAGCAATGGGACTTCCGGATACACCAAAACGTTCGTCGCGTTCTCTCGGCTCTTTTTCTTTACGCTACACTACGCACTGAAAAAAAAAAAACGTAAAAATTAACACTTGCAAATTAATAAAAAAATATCATATTATCGTTGATGAACAATTTTCCGGATGCGCAAGTCTTAAAATTAATTTACCAGCCAGAAAAACTGAAACTTTTCAAATTTTTAAAAATTTCCGAATTTTTTTAATTTTTCAAATTTTTTTTAATTTTTCGAATTTTTTAAAATTTTTCGAATTTGTCAAATTATCATTATAGACAAAAAATGTCGGATATCAAAGGCATCGCTCAAAATTGTTCATTTTGAAAATTGGAACTTTTTATTTTCGCTGTATGGAAATTTTCTGTTTTCCGACTCTGTTCAATATTCTGTTTCAATATTCCGACATTGCGTGATACGCTCCGGTTCAGTTCAATGAATGTACAGCCGTTCGTTTATTAAAAAAATAAAATGAAAAATGAACCGAATGATCAAACATCAGTAAACTGCGCGTTATCACTCATTCATTGAATTATCACATTAAACTCGTTAGCAAACGATTGTTCGTTCGACGCGCGCAATCGGCGTTCATTCATCGGGTTTCACCTGTTTATTTTCTTGAATAAGCAATTAGTAGTTATTAATTTGTTGTTGTCGTTTTTTTTTTTTTGCAAATATTTCGGCGTCTATATATATTTTTATTTCTCATTATCGTTGATTCTAACGAAGTAAGTTACAAATTTAATTACCCGTTATCGGAATCTGAATTATTCGAAAGCGCCTGGAATACCCGAGACGAATTATCTGAAAATAAAATTATTCCGATAATAAATACGTCATCTCGCGATCGGCGTTCGTTCAATCGCCGCATCCATTCGCGTCTCTCTACGTTTTCCATTCAAATTCCTTATCAAATAATATCGACAATAATTTATTATTGTCGATATTAATAATAATAAAAAATAATAATAATAATAATATTATAAATAATATCGACAATAATTTATTATTGTCGATATTATAATATCGACAATATAATAATATCGACAATAATTTATTATTGTCGATATTATTACGTATATTTATCAAATTCGAAAGTTATTCCCATAAATATGCAATGTCTACACAAAGATTATGAGAAAAAAAAAAAAAAAAAAAATGTGTGTATAAATTTCTGACAATCACTGGAATAATTAAAAACACATTAGGCGACGACGTTCGACTGTTAGTTTCATCGGCGCGTTAGAAACGATTGAATTAACTACAGTATCGCAGTATTCGATTTTATCGAGTAATCGATTTCTCGAAGGCTAAATAGCGATCGTTGCCGTACCGTCAACGGCCAGAAAATCCCGAAGGTTCTCACAAAATCCATTATAGAATTTTCATTTTCCGATTCCGAAAGTTCAAACGCCATATCACGTTTTACAATATACGCTCCGCAAATATTTAAATAAATCCCTTTGTCATTTCTTTTTCCTTCGTAAATTACAAAACATCGCATTTATCCCGCGAACCGTACAATCGTAATTATCGCGTAGCGCTTCTGTCGAGAAATATTGATTTTTTTTTATTAAAAAAAATCATTCGAAAGTCTCACGACCATCTTATCTTATCGCGTTATAACTGCATAATTCATCACCCCACCAGATAACATTTCTCGTCATACGAAGAACTTTGCATGACGTTTCGCGATTGTGAAAATTCCGATCGTTATTATCCTCAAACATTAAATATTCACGCGTAAAACTGCGATTTGCGCACACAGTGTTGCGAGAAACGCTTTCCATGAAATATTAATTATTTATCGACGAAAAAAAAAAAAAAAAAAAAAAACAAATTGGAATTTTTTCCAACATCGTAATATCCGTTTATTTTACACCCTTCTAAATGCATAACTTATGATACATCCGGTTATTACTGTTTATATAAATATATATACATATATATACCCAAAGATCAAACGCATTCGTTACGTCTGTGAGCTGCGAATGCACGTATACATGTGTATGTGCGTTCGTTAATCTGGAACGAGGGCTCCGGTGCGGTCAATGGGGGGGTTGTTCCGGTGACCCAGTTTATCCCGGGGGTTGAATGAACGCCGGAGCAACGCGGGTGCACAATGACGTCATTCACGACCTTATTTCCAGTGCGTTTCCCGGTTTAGCACGGGGAATCGTGGACCAGCTTTGCCGCCGTGTTCCCGGCTGACAACCTCCTCCCCCCCTCCCTATCTATGTATTTTCCTCCGCGACGTCCCGTTGACCCACGGGCACAACGAAGCTCTCTCTCTCTCTCTCTCTCTCTCTCTCTCTCTCTCTCTCTGTCTCTCTTCCCGTGTCTATCTCGTGAATCGAACTAACGCTTACCCCTGGCAAACACACACACACACACACACACGCGGGGACTCGTTCATTCGCGGCCGCGGGGAGAACCCGTTCGTTCGTACCGGGCGCGCCGCACCCTTCTCGCATCTGAACGGTACGAGACGGGCGCATGAATGAATTTTTGGCACCGTTGCGAGGCAAACTCTCGGCGTAGCGGTGGAAGCCAACCTGCTTTCTCCCTGTGATTCGCTCATTGATTCGACGACGCAACTTTCATTAATCCCCTAAATAGTTCGAGGAATGTTTTTTTTTTTTTTTTTTTTTCGGTATCGATATTTTATCGATCGGAATTCTCGATACTTTATGCATTTTTCCGGAAACTTGCTAGTCATATCGATGTATTTTGGTATCCGGTACTTCCAGCGACAATTTTTTGCGAGAGATATTCGCCGTAACTGAGATGCATCCGGATTAAGGATCGGATGCTGACTTTTTGAAAAAAAAAAAAAAAATTACATTGATTTTATCGAAAAAAAAAGTTACATAAATACGAAAATTTTATGAATTTCGATTTTTCATCACTAAAAACTCAATTTATGCCGATAACGTTCACGACCTTATTTCCACGCGAATTGTAGTTTTCAGCGACTTATACAATTTTTGTCCTATTTAAGTTTTTTTTTGCGCGTAACGATCGTATTTAATGGAAAAAGTACGAAAGTAGGAAGTTGAAATCGATTTTACACGCAGCCTTGTCGCCGTTATAACACATACGCAGCGACTTCCTTTACTGTTTATTTCACTCCCGCGTACGTTGAGTGCGAAGTAATTATTATGGAGTTTTTGGGTTAATAAATTTGTTGCGCACCGCAGATAATTACGAGATTGATAAATGCGTTAGTAAACGACACATTGGGTTGTCCGACAGTTGAATTCGCGCGTAAAGAATGACCCCGACGTATATAGCGGCAACGACAGGGAGAGACACATGTCTCGGATTAGTCAACCGGAAGTTCACAAAGGTGCAGGAAAAGCCCTCGCAGAAGGGGACGACGACATTGAATTACGACCGCTGAACATCGAGCTGAAATTAAAAAAAATATTTTCGTACCTTCGTAAATACCTTAATATTAGAATTTGTCATATATGCTGCTAATAATTTTCAATTTCGAAGACTAAAAAAAAAACTTTTCTGAAGCATTTAACAAGACGAAGAAGTATAGATGAGAGCGGAAAAAAATAAATACGAGAAGTAAAACGCATATATCGCGTAACGAGAGAAAAATTTAAAAAATTCTAAGGATTTTTTTTTATTACCCGTGAAATTTGACAAAAAAAAACATTTCGAAAAAAAAAAAATTAAATTCAATACCACTGTTTATCAAGCACTCCATTTCATTTTATTATGATGCACCGCCTACAAAACTGCAACTCTATAATACAACTTTCATTCATTAAAATTTTTTTTCTAATTTCACGATAATTCGGACCAACGATACAGTACTAAAAATAATCTCACGCAGTTCAGTTTTCGCACGAAGTATTTTGATGCAAATTTTTTTATTCGGTGAAATAAATAAATATCTGTCGAGCAATCGGATGTTAAACATCGAAGTACTCGAAAATTAATTGAGAGTTATTAATATAATAATTAATTAAGTAATAAAAAAGATTCCATACCATTATTATCATTATTCCGTGAAAAATAATCGCAGTATTGATCAGTGAGTAGTTATTATTTTTTTTTAAATCTCAAACCACTGTATTATACATCGCATTTTTGCGGCTTGTTTTCCACGTGTTCCATAATCCCCCATAAAAAAAAAAAAAATTGGCATAACTTAAAAATGTGCGAAAACAAAGAACGATGTAGTAAAAAGAAAAAAAAATCACGCGCTTTCTAAATGACGTTACAGCCCCCCATTGAGTTCTCAAGGGTACAAATAGCTCTCGGGACAGCGCCGTCGCTATTCATAGTTTCATCTACGCCATCGGCACCGTCACGCATATCCCGGGTCCGTTGCTGCAAAGTTCCTTTCGTTTTTCTCGCTTTGTTCGTAGGACCCAATACCTCGTCTCGCATTCTTCACAGTTTCGCTATATACCTCTCGGTAGAGAGACAAACGGCTCTCAGTTTCATCTCTTCTTGTTTCCGTCTGTTCGCCCGATGTTTCCCCCGCCGACCCTCGTCCCTCGCGCCACGAACTTTGGCGAACCCGATGCCCTTTGTCCGACGAAGAGGATCCTCGTCGGACGGCGAGAAAGATTTATTATACACGCGCTTGTGGAATGTTTGCGAGGAGAAAAGGATATTCCGAGAGCGTCAAGTGGGCGGAAACCGGTTCAAGACAGTGTACCACTTTATTGCGGGTTTTTGCCTTCGAAGAGAGTCTTTTATATACTCTTCGCATCCATTGAGGGTGTCGATGTCAGACTTTGCCAACCCTATTGACTTCGTTGGCACCGACGGTAACGAAGACGATTGTCCGAAGAAATTTACACCGTGAATCGCGTTGCCGTAACTATTGTTGAAGTACTGCGCGACTGTTCATCGCTGTTGTTCACCATTGTGGTATCCATAGGCATAGATATACCTATATATACCTATAGTACAGCTCGAGATCGTATAGTCCGAAGATGCGACACGGTTTACCCCCGTAGATAGGTGTTACTTTCATAGGGCTTTAGGGCGAAATCGCTCGGGTAAGTGGTACAAAAGCCATCGTAGTCTCGCGCGCGCGATGTATCCCCGGGGAACACGAGGATTGTCCCTTCTCCCGGGGGAGAGCTTCTCGAGGACCTCTGATGATCATCGCCTCTCCGGCGTATACCTTTTATTGTCTTTTGGTATATTATATATATATTCTTCTTCGGTTAAAGCCGAAACTGGGCGGCAATGCCTCTTTGACAAATTATATTGAATGAAAAAAAAATCATTTTTACGAGAGGTTAAGGGATGAAGCGAAATTTTTTGTTTCGAACTTTTAGAGAGAATGGAACGTTGAGAATATTCCGAAAGATATTTTTTTTATCTTCAATCTTTTTTTTTTATATGTTTCTGTATTAATAAAGAAATATAAATCTTAGTTTGTCGTTGAATTTCCAAAATTCAAGGTATTTAATTTATTTTGAAATTTTATCATTTTTAAGACGAAATAAAAAAATAAATGTGCCAATCAATCGTTTTGTTAGTGTAAAATTGATTTTGCTAATATAATTAAAAAAAAAATTGTCTTCAATAATAATGTAAATTGAGTCAATTTTCGATAAATTCATTTTTTCAATTTTTTTTCGTGTGTAAAATGCGAAGTTTTTTTATTCAGATTCTTATTACTCGATTAATTTTATTGTATGGCAACGAATACCTTAAAAAATGTAAACGTGTGACTTTCTCGATAGTGTAATTTTCTAATGGTAATTTCGTAAATAATGGTCCCTTTTGGGATGCGAATCGTTAGAAAAATTCTTCAATTTATATGTCGCAATTTATATGTCGCAATTTATTTATATGTCGCAATGCAGCGAATCTTTCGGAAAACTTCGATGTTTTAAGTAACTTACCGTCGATAGTCAATGTCTTGGCAACTCGGAAGTACAAATCCATAAAAAATGTTGTATTTCGTATTTCGAGAATTCAATGATTTTTATTTACGGCGTCAGCAAAATTTTACCTCCAATTTTCGAATCGACAAGTTTATACCTCAATCTCCGTAAGTATCGGAAATGCGCATAAAACGCCGACAGAGTCTTTTGCATATTTGTAATAAAAGATCTTTAATTTTTTGAGATTCGATCGAAGTATTTTATCAATAAGAATCTTATTAATTGATGACACTAATTTATTTTAAAAAATCGCGTTATGTATGCCGCGTGAAACTTAGAATTTCAGTGATAAATCGCGTCGGTGCTTGCAATTTGTAGAGAAAAAAAATCAAACAGATTTCATGGTTCGTATATTAAATTTTGTATTTTTTTTTCAAGAATTTTCAAAAATTAAAGGAATAAATATAGTTCTTCTGCATCTGGATATTCTGCATCGATTCTCAAGTAAAATCTCAAAGGAAAAATGATGCCGCGTCGCTGAAAACGACTCAATGAAAATAATTTTTTTTTCTCATTAAAGTTCTATTCGTAAAGGAAAAAAAAAAACGATTCGCGATTACTTTGCCAATTATCTTGGCGACGAAAGCGGCGAACCTAAAAAAATTAATTTTTATATTACAAAAAACATTATTATTGCACCATATGAAAAAAAAAAACACATAACAAAATTGTTCTTTTCGTCATTTAACTTTATTGTCAAAATTCGCTGACTATTCAGTTAATTATAAAATTGAAAAGTTTACAAAGTCGTCAATACAAAAACGTACCGAAACCTATTACCGCGGATGCGGATATACATTTATTATTATAAAAAAAAATAAAAAAAATTATCCAAGATATGTTTCTGCGTCGCGCGACGCGAATTATATTGCTTTTTCCTATTTTTTTTTTTTTCATTTACACCATCGCGTGTAGATATTTTTTCGCACCATTCGATACAAATCGCGTATTTCCTGTTTATGATAAAAGTACGTAAAAAATTCACCGTCTCCGGCAATTTAATAATAAAACTGATAAAATTGGACGAAATAAAATGTTAATACAAAAATTTTTCGAAAACCCCGACTACGCAATTATAAATTGTTATAAAAAAAAAGTTACTATTCGAAGATATGTTTGCACGTTGATCGACGCGAATTAAAGTTTTTTTTACTTCATCTACGCTAAGTGAGTGTTTAGAAATTTCAGTGCGCGAAACGCTTCGTTCGAATCGTTTCGTTCGTTAACTCTCTTCGTAACTTAACTCTTCACGAGTCACAGCGTAATCTCCGTTTGGTTAACGGCGATTCGCCACTTTTAAAGAGTTAATTATACATTAAATTATTCTTATTGGAAAGCTAATGGCCCCGTTGTGTATTCTGAGTCTCAGGCGTTTTCATTCCTTCGATCGTATTTCGCATAAATGCAATAAAAGCCGAAAGCGGAAACGCGAATGATAAGAGCAGAAAGCATCATATCGGGAAGCTAATTGAGATTCTTTTCCATTTCGACAATTGAATTTTCATCTTTGTTCGGCTATTGAGTTTTTATCTTTCTTCGGCACTTGAGATTCTTTATTGTTCATCGATCCTTCAGTGAGATTCGTTGTTTCATCGCTATTTCGGAGGCCATTCATATTAATATCGTAGGTTTGCGTGCGGTTTTTTTTTTTCGGCAATTATTTTTTATCTCTGGAGAAAAAATCTTTTGTCGTCGTACTCTCCTTTCGCCGAACATCTGCACTGATTTTTTTTGTTTCGCCTCGTGAACTTTTATCTAATACAATAAACGTTTTTCGTGACTCAAACTACGATTATTACGGCGGTTCATCGTGGAAATAAACTTACATCTCTACACAGACAATATTCGATGCAAACCCGCTACTGTCGCATATCGAACGATATAATTGAACGATAATAATCTAAATAATATCGATGGAGCTGCTTCGGCGTATCAACAATTTAGCGATAATGAAGATACTGGAAATTGTGAGGAGCCATTTCGTTGGAACGCAACGATGTCCCTCCGCCCACAAGACTCCTGGATAATTAATATTTGGTGTGGAAATTTCTGGAAAAATTGAAAAAATAACATTACTATTGCGTGGCGATCAATGTTAATATTGCGAGCAATTTTTTTTGCGTTGAAGGTTCGTAGGGACACGAGCACCGGGTAGACTTACCTTAATCGATGCCTAACGGACGCAATTACTTTTTTTCTTTTTTTTTAAAGGGTGAAATGTAAAAAAAATTAAAATCAAAGTGGCGAAATAGAAATTAATAAAAAAAATGATAAGAGAACTTAATTTTTTCTTAATTTTTCCGAATGTAATGATTTTAATTAATTGTATAACAACCGATAGGAGATTTTCATAAAATTTCGCGAAATAGACATTTTATTCATAACTGTTTATGGATCGTATTTTCAAATGATTTATGGTTCGTAACGATGCGTTTCTGCTTAAAAGTTATAGGGAATTATTCCAATTTCTTTGTTTAGATACGAACTTCGCCCGTCTGAGAAAATACTTTGCGCTTAAAGAGATCAACACTTTTGAACTTTGATTTTTTTTTTAAAGGTATTTAAGTATTGAAATGTAGAAAATTCGGTACTTTACTTTTTAGACGATTTTCCATGATATTTTATTATTCTTCGGGCCGTTGGACACTTTAAATTAATAACAACGGATTGCAATCACTTTTGCAAAATTAAAGATAACTTTATGAATGTAAATAAAAATATTAAGAATTGCGACGCGAAAAAAAAATTGACGATACACGCGAACGTTAACAATTGCAAAGTCAAAACTTCACGAAAACATGGAAACAAAGTACGAAAAAAAATAAAAGTAAAAAAAATGAGACTTACCTCAGAATCGCTGTTATCAGCAACAAAAGAGCGACCATAGGTCCCGAGGAAACTGGAAGTACGCCAGCGGCGTAGTGCGTCTGACCACAGGCGGGCGGGCAAACCGGAATAATTGTTTCTGCACAAACAAACAAGCAAAATTGTCTAATACATGCTGATCTACGTAAAACAAATATTAATGAAAAAAAAATTTCATATTTCATTTTTAAAAAAAATTTTTAAACATTTACTTATATATCAAAAAGCACAACGATAAAGTCTACGAAAGTAAATTAAAACAGAAGAAAAAAAGAAATAAAAAAAAAACATTGCTAGATGCTCCCGCCACTCTACAGCAACAACGACAATGAATAAAAATCAGAACACGAAACGAGAGAAAAATGTTCGAAAAAAAAAAAAAAAATTATCGATTCATTCGCGTTGAATTAGACATTGAACCAACAATGAGACACCATCGACGAAAATATTGCGTTATGAAATATTTTAAAAAAATATATCGAAAAACATCGCGTTGCAAAATGCCAAAGAGCGAAATGTAATATATACGAACATCAAAGGTACTTTTGGTTTCGTAAAATTGACGAATAAAAAAAAAATTGCTCATTACTCGCGATTTGTCGATCAATTTTTTTTTAAATTCTTACCGAAGAGTTCGACTTTTGTCTCGGCGACTCCGAGTTTGTTTTGCGCTTTGCAAACGTATTCGCCGTATTGTCGTTTTTCGATTGTAATTATACGAATAGTCGTGTCGGTGTACTCGTCTGCGGTAGCAAAGTTCGATATGCTGTAATGCTGATTGTTCGAGAGCTGCACGTCGTCCTTATGCCAAGTTATGGCGGGCGGTGGATAAGCTTCGATGTGGCATTCGAGATCCATGTCGTACTGAAGCGCCTGTCCCAGTCGCGGACGAGGCGCCGTGATTACCGGTGCAAATTCTACTTCGACGTTTATGTTTCGCTTTGATCCGCGTCCGACGCTGTTATCGGCGACGCAGTAATAGGTTCCGCGATCCTCTTTTCTCACCGATGTGATCTTCAGCACGTTACCGCTGCAAAAAAATTTTCGAGATTATAATTAGAAAAAAAAAAAAAAATTACATCGATGTTTATTGCGGTACAGTTAAGTTAATTCAGAACTGAGAAAAAAATATTGCTTTGTACGACTTTTATGAAAAAATTCATGCGAATTAAGATAAAACTGAATGAAAGTTTCTACTTTATGTAGAAACAAAATGTATAAAAATTAATTTCGAGAAATTTTACTAAATTTACGATGAAATTCGAGAATTACGACATATCGACAGAAATATTTTTATTCAGTTTTTGTAAAACCAAATTTGTAAGTTTGGTTCGAAGTTAACAATCGAAAGCCCATTTTGATTTTCGATCGACACTCTCCGAATTCGCGAGGATTTTTTTACGAACAAAAAACGGAGTTCCCGTGAATTTATTGTCGTAATTCGAGTGTTTTTTCGATGTTATATCGCGTCATACACGAGAATTCGATTTACCGATAAATGGAGCCCCCGGTCGGTAGAATAGCATTGTTTTCTCTGCGCCACGTGATTCTCGGCGCCGGAAAGCCGCCCGCGTAACATTCCAACGTCACAGCCGAACCCTCGACGACGACTTCGGAACGAGTAGAATTATCACTGATGAACGGCGGACGACGGACTTGGAGTTCCACCTGCGCTGTTATCTTGTTATTCACGTCAGTAACGATTTGGCACTGATAATAGCCTGCGTCCGTCTCCTGTATATCTTTGATCTGCAAAGTGTACGTCGACGTTGCAGTATCGTAACGCAACGAAAATCTGCTGTCTCTCAGGATCAGAGTAGTTTGCGACGATATCGGCACTTGATCCGCGCCGTTGATTTTCATCCAAAGAATCGGGAAGTCCTGTCCATACTGTACGGAACATTGCAGCTCCACCACTCCTCCGATATCCTTTATCTGCTCCGGCGATATAAAAGATATCGTCGGACTTCTTTGCGCCGTTGCTGCGTCAAACAAAAAAATTATTTTTATTAGCATATCGCAATGTAAACTTCTGTAATTTTCATAAAGAAAATTATTTTTATACGTTTTGAAATTTTTTTTTTTGATAATATTTTTTCGTTTTTGGTACTTATTTTTCTTTTTTTGAGGTTTCATTTATCTGAGAAATAATTATCGTCGTTGCAGCAAAAATCACGTTTGTTTCGGTTTTTATTCATGAAAAATATAACAAATTGAAGTTTTACGACTTCAAGTCTGTGCGTCATTTTTTCATCGTTATGTATTCCGTTGAGTTTCGTAGAATCGCTGTGAAACATGAAAGTTCATTTTGCCGGAAAAGAATTACGATAAATAAACGCGAGTGTTAGGTCGTGGCTTTCGACACTTTTTTTTATTTCGAGAAAAATAAAAATGCACGACAAACTCGATCAATAGTGCCGTATGATCGCCATTTTTAACGCTTTCCCTTCGCGGCATCGCTGTAAAGGGATTTGCACTCGCTCGTCGTTTCGTATAGAATATTTTTTTACGATGACGATTAAAACTTACGATTCAACGGACTCGGGGTATTAGTTCGAGTTGAATCGCAATAAAACGAGTAAACTCGACAATGATAATAACAAAATGCCGCTAAGCCACGTGCATGCCGAATAAACTAAATAAATCGAATTTGTTTTTTCGAGTTTTCGAAAGCTTCTTTTGAAATAATTCATATATATCGAAGTATTTACCTGTATGCAGCACCGCGAGAATGAGAAAAGCACCGAATGACTTCATTATGACACACCCGCTATGACAAAAGACGAAAACAACGCCCAACTGTAATTCACCTTATTTCTACTCGATTAACGGTCGTTTGACGGGTCATAGGATATTATTGCTTCACGATAGCACGTCACACGTCGATAGCGCGGAATTTAACGAGTTTCGCAACAATTCCCGATTGATTTGTTGAATAAATAAAACGTTTCTTGTTGTCAAACAAGTCACACGGTATTCGTTACTTCGGCCGATTCACAGGTGTCTGTCTCCGTACGGCCAGTAACGACTCTGTTGATCGACTACCAACATGGCGGACGACGCTGCTTACGGTAGTCAAACGAGCGGCTAATATATCTACAATGTAAGGCTACTATCGTCATTGGTGGACTTCCGTCAACTCGCGTCCGGTCGTCTTGGGACGGTATGGACGGTATATGCATACTTTGAAGTATAAAATAAAGTTGATTTCAAATTTTTTTTTTTTGGTTCTTGGTAAAGTTTTTGGTAAAGTTGATTTCAAAATGTTTCATTAAGTTTCTCTGTCAATGGGAATTTAAAAAAAAATGTCATTGCATAATTAGTAATTTTTTTACGTATTTATTTTCATAATGGTAAGAATTAATTTTTTATAGATGAGATCGGTAAATGAACATACATAAAGAGTCATTTTTTCGACCTTAAAATCATAAGAAAAGTTTTCACAAGAAGTACTTAAATGGTTATTAACGATTGGTAGGAAAATCGGTAATTTCTTACGTTCGGATTCTTACGCCGACGATTGCGTATTTGATAAATAAAAAATCTTTTTTTTAAGTTGAAAATTCTTTTTCGTCAATAAACATTTTTGTTTCGATTTAACGTTCTGACGGTATCAATGAGTTTTATTCTATATTGGAGAATCAATGACATCCGTTGAAAGACATTTTATTAAGACAATTCTGTGAAATCCGTGATGTTCTGTACTACTAAGTCATCAATTTGAACGCGAGAAGAATTCGACGCTATTCCAGTTCCATTCGTTTGCCTTGAATCACAAGCCGGCGGACAGATCGGAGTATTTGTTTCTGAAAAAAAAAAAAAATATCCCCATAATCATATAATTTAAAAAAAAAAAATTAAACTATCAAATTATTGGATTCAAATTAATCATTCCAATTTATGAAAGATATTCGGAAAGTTTAAATTTACCAATTATTATCCGGTTGCAAAATGTTATTATACCAGAAAAAAAAATCGATTCCAACAAAAAGTATCGCGTTACAGAATCTCAAAAAAAAAATATACAAAATTTTTTTTTTTTAATAAAATTAAAATTAAAAAAAAAATAAAAAAAAAATAAATATGTTACGAATAAAAAATACAGTTCCATCGATTCTTACCAAAAGTTCAATTCTTCCGTCGGAGGTTCCCAAACTGTTTTGCATGACGCAATTGTATTCTCCATATTGACTTTTCTTAATCGCTTTGACACGAAGAATCGAATCCATGTATCCTTCGCCGGTCTCAAAGTTCGAAATAGTATAATCCTCATCGGTAGATAATGATTTTCTGTTCTTATGCCAAAGAACAATACTGCGGGGAAAACTCTGTACGCGACACACGAGATCCGCGTCGTACCCAAGAGATTGACCGACGCGTTTCCGTGGTATTTCGACATTTGGAGCGAATAGGATTCCGACAGGTACTTCGCGTATCGATTCGCTTCCAAAACCATTTTCCGCAATGCAATAATAGACGCCGTGAAACTCCTTGCGTGCTTCCGGTATATGCAACACGTTTCCGCTGCACGGAATTATTGAGATTCAAATCAATCGATGATATAACAATAAAAAAATCTGCATATGCGATAACGTAACTGAGTAACGATCGAAAAATTAGATAAAAATGACTTTTTTTTTTCTCGAAAATTAATAATATAGAATGATTCAGTTTTTTTTTTATTTCGAAAAAAAATAAAAATTGCGCAGTTATTTTTCATAGGTACATTTGGTTTTTTTTATTGCGAAAAAAAAAAAAAATGTTGCAGTTTTTTTTATATATCGGTACATTTTTTTACTTCGAAAAAAAATCTGCAAATTTTTTTTTTTTATCGTTGCGTGATACTTACCGATATATATATTCCCCATTTGGTAGACGAGCGTTGTGTTCTCGTCGCCACGAGATCGTCGGCACTGGAAAACCTTCGGCGTAACATTCCAACTTTACGTCTGCGTCTTCCCTTACGATTATCGAAAAAGTCGAATTATTGGCGATTAATGGTCGCGTGCGAACGCGAAGTGGAACCGCTCTTGTTATTTTGTTGTTTGCATCGATAATGATTTCGCATTGATAAACGCCAGCGTCGCTCTCTCGTATGTCTCTAATCCGAATGGTGTACGAAGTTTCATTTGAACGAATCGAAAATCTCGGGTCATCGGTGACGACGTATGCACCCGCAGAAATTATTAAATTGTTTTTCATCGTCCAAATAACCGAATAGTTTTGAAGATCCGACACTGAACATTCGAACTCTACGGGTTCTCCTACATCCCTTCTTTGCTCATGAGATATCCGGGTTATCGCCGGTAAAGTTCCCGCATTCACTACGTAAAAAAAAAAAAATGAATAAATAAACAAATAAATAAATAACGATTTGTCAAAATTCTATTGTTATTTTATTTTCATTACTATTTAAGTTTTTCATTAATTGGCAAAGGAATGCCGATTATCGAATAAAAATATAACGTACAGAAATCTATATGTAGTTTACTTTGAATGTATATAACTTTTTATTAAAATGAGTTGTTAAATTTAGTTTTGTTTAATAGTTCGCAGTAAAGTTGTTTTCATAAGGTATTTTAATGGTTTTTTGGTTCTTCAATGGAGAATATTATATTTTAATTTTTTAATATTTTTTGGGACGTTTACGATCGATTTTCATAAGTTGTATAACAATGTAATATAACATATTATATCGAAAAAAAATTGGTGACCTTGTGACTATTTTATCGGGCGATAGGTGCGCCTTATGGCAAAAAATTATCTTCCTTCGGTAACTTGATGACCTTTTCATGTTTTCGGGGTTCATACGGACACAACACGATTATTAATGGCGTTATATCACTTTTTAGAACGCCTTTTTCTTCGTATTATTTTATAAAAAATTGACTTGTTTTCGGCGCATTGAAAATGTGATTTTTACGATGTTAATAAAAATAATTCGACAGAGAAACTTCCAATATTAAGAGAACTGGAAGCTCTCGTTAAAAAATCAATCATAAACGAATGTTATAAAAAAAAAACGATTAACGAGAGATTCGGAAATTTCATACAGAAGAAAGATTTTTTTTATATGCAAATACATAATTAGACGATTTATTCGTAACGCGGTATTGGAATTTTTTAAAATGTCTTAAGAGTTTTATTTTTTTCGATATAAATTTTTGATATTTTTCTGTTCGAAAAAAATTAAACTTAGACAATTTTTTATATTCGTTTGAAATTTTTTTTATTTAATCGAAACAGCAAACGAAAAAACGCGTCCAATGCGTTTTCTTCACACCGTACGGTAATGAAAAAAAGTGTATATTCCAAAAATTGTTAAAACGACAAACATTGAAAAGGCGAAGACGAATAAAAATTAAAAATTAAAAAATTCCAAAGTAGCACTTCAACAAAATGTGTGCCGCGATTTACGAATATTAATCGAGTTTTTCAATCCTCCATAATAATATACATTATTTATTTATTATTGTTATTATTATCTTCAATATTATTAATTTTTTAAAATAATTTACCTGTATAGAGTATCGAGAAAACCAGAAAAACGCCAAACGATTTCATGGCGCGACACTCGATTTAATAACAGAAAACAATGTTTAGTTATTATTCACCGACGTTTGATTAATTTTATTAATTCTTTTTGCGAATTATTGGGTGTACGACCCGTTATAGCGCCGGTCACTAAACTGGTCAACTGTTACAAATTAATAAGCCGAAGATGCCGCGCCTTCGCCAGTCAAACGAGCGACTAACGTATGCGCGACACGACCGGTTTTTTCGTCGACACGACGAAAGAAAAACAGATTCGGCACGCAATCGATTAAAATTCATATTTACGGAACAGAAATTGTATCGAAACACCAAAGGGACTAAAAAATCGATAGAAAACAATTTGCTATATAGTGCTATATATTCTGTATTTCCATCGTTTTTCTCATACTATTTTATTTTAACAAAACTATGTGAAGTATCGACGTCGTCACATCAAAACTAAATCGTTAGATTTCGAGACTCCGCAAATAAATTGTAATGTATTAAAATTTACCATCAGCTGTTAAAGAATGTTTGGCAATTAAATAAATATAAAATAAAATGAAATGTCTACGAAATTTTACTCGCATATGTTTTAATAATTTTCCACCATTGTTTCGAAAAGTATTTAACGGAATATTTAATATCCATAAACTGTTGAAAAATTTTGCTTAAAAAATTAATTAAAAAAATGTATTCGAAGTGATTGAGATCCGAAATTCGGAATATTTTCGTCATGAAATTCTAATATAAAGTTGAAATCGAATGATTTAAAAAAAATGTGATCGATATTTGCATTTCAATAAATTTCTCGTATACAATTGACCGACAGCCGTTATTGTAACAAATCCATTCGAAATTTTCATATAGTATTTCTTAAGGATTCGTAAATTTTATGAAAAATTAAAAAAATTATAAATAAAGTTAAAATGAAAAAACATCCCGTTGAAACCTTTGACCCGACGATTTTATCGACTCAATCAATTTTTTCCGTGTGTCGATAAAACAATAACTATAGTGTTTTATCGTGAAAAACATCAAAACGCTTTTCCACTAAACATAAAAACGTATTTACGTTCCTTTTGACGATATATGTGAGTTTTCCTCTCGTGTCACAGTTATCTTTCAAATTAACGATACAACAGTCTAATCAACCGATTGCTCAATGCGCTGCGTCGCTGTGTGTGTATTGAGTAATCGCTGATTAAACGCGCGCGTGACGTATAAAAACCATAATAGTAAAAATTCAAAGCATTCGGATCTCCTTCGTCGCGTTATTCAAGATAGTGAATTGTAGTTTTGCGGCCCGAACAGTGCTCCGTCGACTTTACTGCCGTCGGCAACTCGTCGTATTTCTCGCGCATCAAGTTATCGCGATAAAATATTTTAAAAATTCGAAAAAAAAAAAAAAAATTCTCGTAATTATGGAGTTTTTGAGTTTCGATGTGTCAAGCAAAAAGGTTACTTTGGAGAAATCCTCGATACCAAAACCAAAACCCAACGAAGTTTTGATCAGAGTATCGTATTCGGGAATATGCGGTACCGATCTTCACATTTTGGATGTAAGATGAATTTGATTTACCGCGCGATAAATGAAAAAATACATAAATCGGCGCTTGTTAAGTTGGTTGCGATAAATCGAAAATAATTTTATTACCGAATCGGAACAGATTTTTTTAATTTAATAAAAAAATTATAGGGTTCATTTCCGTGCAAAAAAGACGGGAGGCTAACGCTTGGACACGAATTTTCCGGAACGGTTCAAGAAATCGGCTCGCAAGTGAAAATGTTTAAAATTGGCGACAAGGTGGCCGTTGATCCGAACAGTGGATGTAACAATTGCGATTTTTGTCACAATGGAAAATATCATTTTTGCGAAATGGGCGGTATAAATAATACCATTGGAATTTTTCGAGACGGCGGATGGTCGACACACGCGGTGGTACCGGAGAGTCAGGTAATTTTTTATGAAACAACTTTAGCATTTCAATTCTTAAGTTTTGTTTTAAAATCACAAAAAAAAAAAATAGGAAGCTACTTTCGGATTATTTGACAATATTTTCAGTCAAATTTTGTTCTTATGATTTTTTTGTTTCTATTTTATGTTATTTTTCTATTTTTTTAAAATAAAATACGAAGAATCGCGCAATTATTTTTGCAAAAAAAATGTAAAGAATCTTTCGTAATTTTTGTGGAAAAATTCCATATTTTTGAAATAAGACTTTTTTTTTTAATTTGACAAATGAAACGAAAGCATTGATTGCTTATCTTGAAGTCGTTGCTACTCTGCGCTATTAATATCCCTTCAAAAATAAATTTTAAATGAAAAAAACTAAATGATAAAAAAGCATTTTTTTTGAGTATCGTAACTCCAAAAAAAAAAAAAAAAAACTTGATGCTTCCTTGAAATACGTGAAATTTTATCTTTGAATCGTTGCTATAAAAAAGTTCGTCACAAATACCGTATTTAAAGGTTTACGCGATACCGGAAGGTGTTGAAATGACACAAGCAGCCCTCAGTGAGCCTTTATCTTGCGTGGCGCACGGCTGGGATGTGGCAAATCCGATCCCTGTGGGAACGAAAACTCTCGTCATTGGTTCCGGAATAATCGGACTTCTCTGGAGTTGCGTTCTGCATCTTCATGGTCTCCGAAAAACCGTTGTCATTAGTGAACCGCAAGATAAGCGCAGAGAAGCTGTGAAAAAGCTCGGTACGATTTTCGATTTGCCATAACGGAGCCGAGCAATTAAAAAAAAAAAAAAAATGTACGCTAATTTGCACGTCGCTTCTTCGTCGTTAACGTCGTACGCAGCACATCGCGTGAGAAACTCTAATCATTGTCTTTTGTTTATTTCTGATAAAGGAATCTTAGCAAATAATGGGGAAAAATTCTAACGTTTTTATCTATTTTGGTCGTTTACTGAAAAAAATAGTTATTCAGGAACTTTCAGTAAATTTTTTTTTTAATTAATTTTTTTTTTTTTTTTTTTTTTTTTTAGACTGATAACTTAACACTCGATCTATGATGTCTTTATTGTCATGTCAGCATAGGTCATTCGGATGCGCGAAAATAATATTTTCCATCGTTGATTAAATTTTTTAATTGATAATCAAAAGTTCAGAGTTTAAACCGATTTCAACGACCCGGTCAAATATATCGCGGAGAATGAAAATGATAACATTTATAACTTATTTCTAGAAATTGCTGCGATACGGAAAAACAGAATCGATCGCGGAATATACGCAAATACATTTCTTTTTTTTATTTTCGCCTTTTCGGAACGACTATATTTATATCGTTTTCTTCATTCGATGATTTTGTTTTCTCAGATTTTTTTTCATTGTTCTGACGCTTTTACTGCATCTTTAATAATTAACTTTAAAACTCTTTTCTTTGTTATACCAATTTCGCCGAAATCTCATTTTAATCAATTAAAAACAATTTAAAAAGTACAAATTTATTATTTTCTCAGAAGAAAGATAAAAATTAATTGATTTAGATGCCAAAAATCCGTGATATAATAAATTCCATACATGAAAATCAATGATTTCGCCGAAACTGTAGCAAAAAAAAAATTCATTTTTTTCTAGAATAAAAAATAAATATTCCGAAGAGAATTCCTCAATGGGAGTCTTAAAAAAAAGCTCCGTATCGAGAAATACCAACGAAAAAAAACAATACAATCAAATTCTTTCGAAGATATAGCAAAGAAAAGCAAACCGTAGATTTACCGCTTACAGCTTCACAGATATATATATAAACGCTAATAAATACGATATTAATTGACCCAAAGATTTGGATTACGAGGTGAAAGCGCCATCGGATTTAAAGGGAAGACAATTCGATTTGGCTGTCGATTGTAGCGGTTCCGGTCCGGCAATGGAGGCTGCGCTTCCGCTTTTGCGACGTGGTGGTCGCCTCTGCGTATTCGGCGTCGCAAACCCCAAAGCGACTTTAACGGTTCATCCCTTCGATGTACGACGATCTTTACACTTGCAAACTGTACAATTCACCGGTAACGGAGTCTTTAATATCATAATCTCTTTTTCTTTAAGGTTTACATGAAGGAATTGAAGATTTTCGGAGTGAACATTAATCCCTTTTCGTTTCCCAAAGGTTTGGCACTCGTCCAAGCGATGTCCGAACGCTATCTGAATTACGAAAAATTAGGTATCCGCGTTTTCAAATTGTCGGAATACAAAATCGCTCTCGAGGCGCTTAAAAACGGCGAGGCAAGCAAAGCTGTCTTCAAACTTTAATCAAATATCCAATTATAGTTACCGACTTAGCGTTAAAAATTAATAATCGCCGTATAGTCACGAAATTTCAGCGTATTATAAATTTGAAATATATATATATATACAAATCGCATATATAAATAAAATGACACAAATACCAGAAAATACCCTTTAATTATGATCCTCAATAAAAATTACAAAAAAAAAAAAACAAATTTCAATATCGCAGCGATAAATCAATTCAACGGACGCATCCAATCGGTAAGTACACTTATTATAAAAATTAAAAATCGTCGTATAGTCGCGAAATTTCAGCGTAATATAAATTCGAAAAAAATATATATATACAAATCGCATGTATAAATAAAATGACACAAAACCCCCAAAATACCCTTTAATTGCGATACTCAATAAAAATTACAAAAAAAAATGTCAATATCGCAGCGATAAATCATTTCAACGGACGGAAATCATCCAATCGGTAAGTACACTTATGTCGATTTCCCTCGTCGAATCTCTCATTGATAGACGACACAGACTCGAGTAATTTTGTAAATCAATCGTCTAAATATAGTGTTATCGATTTACGTCACTTTCGTCAATGAAAGTTGAAGCGACGCTGACGTATCGACACTCAATCGACGTCATCGTCGCGTACGTACGCGGAGACTGGTGACGTCGTTATAACGAATTCAAATCGATCAAAGCTCAAATTTTTTATCGTGCATTCTAAATATAGAATGCGCACTCCACATTCGAGAGAATCCGTGAGGAGTTGTATTATTATATGTATACTGCACAACGACCGTCCGCTATGCGACATCGGACGATGTCTCGCGAAGGATAGTGTCGCCATTGCTGTGGGCGGAATGATTATACCGGTCAAAACCTTCGTATTGGAAGTAAACGAAACCCCGAAATAAATATCGTATCTATATTTGTCACTCGACCTGTAAGTGTATACGAAGTCCTTGAGATGATTGCGCGCGCGAAGAAATGGGCCGATTTATCGACGAAAGGTCGTCGTCGTTGTCGCGTGTTTTTCATTTTCCTTTGATGACCGACTTTCGCTTGCAGCGGCCAATCAATTTATTGGAAATTTCATACAATCGATGACACCGTTCGACTCGAATTTTTTTCATTTTTTTTTTGTTCTCTTCACGTGGCGTTAATAATTTAATAAATCTCGTTAAAGGCGCAATGGCGAGCGTGAGAATTAAATGATTTATATATATACGCGCCATGCGACGTTCTCACGATCGAAAAAAGACTTTAATGCACATTATTTTGTCGTCGCGCTCGACGAACGAAGATTGACGAACTATACGATTCTTAACGCGACTACGACACGCGATTTTACACATAACAGGAGTAATTCATTTCGCTCCCGACGTGAATACAGTGTTCCTGTATTTGATCGCTACGGAATTTTTTATGTGACATGTCCGCTGCGCTATCATCGCGTAGCTGCATTTTTAGTACACGTTAGACGTCTGCGAAGTCGTTGTGTTGGCGAAGTTTTTTTTTCTGAATTCGTAATCATTTTTACTGATTATTGATTTTTTTTTTCGACGATTTTATTTTGTACGATGCAAGAAAAAAAAGAAATCGTAAGCTAAAAATACTCAAAAATAAAATATGAAAATACGTTATTGCGAATCGTATCATAGAGTTCAGATCCGAAAAAAAAAAATTATTCTTTTTATAAAAATTTCGGCCGTTTGCAACGATGAGAAATAATGAAATTCGAATGAAAGTTCAAAATAAAACATTCGTAAAATCAACAATTGCCGTGAATTATTTTGTAAATAAAAATTCCACCCCCGCGACCATTCCCGAAAAAAAAAAAAAAAAAAAAAAAAATTATTTTCAAATTTGTTGAAATTTAATTCCCTTATAAAAAATGTATGAACCGCGAAACTTTCGTTGAACAAAATCAATTTCAAGTACCCTCGCGGTTAACCGAGTGAAGAAGTTGTGCCAATGCCGCGGCTATCATAGTTTGTAAAACATTTCAATGGCCGATATATTCGACGATACAGTGTCGTGTCCATCCGTAAGCGCGATGGGGTTATGTGCGAACTATACATCGTTTAAGAAACTGTATACAACACATACACATGATACGTCTATAATGTTGTCGACGTTGGTAACCATAGCAATTTTGAAAGGCATGCATTGCCGAGTGTGTGCCGTTCGTCGCATGATGTCCGGTCGAAGATACATATGTATAGAGAGTTATATTCCCGGTGCGAGCAATGGACAAACTAACGCCGTATACCCCGTTTTTCCAACACAAATATATAGAAATAGTATAAAACTCCCCCCGCTGTTACGTATTTCTATATACGTATTAACGGCGCGTATGAAATCGTCACGTATACAAAACCCTTTGGAACATCGCGATATACGCTTTTTTCGTAAGCATTTGTGTGTAAGCATTGTCCACCCGGTTTGCCTATTTGTCAGGACAGTTGTTGCTCCCCCCGGCGCTCAGTATATCGCATGACTCCGTCGGTTAAACGCGTTTCTTGTCAGTACCACCGGAAACCGAATGCACACACGAGGGAAATAAAAAAAGTACTAATAAAAGAAAAAAGAAGACGAAACATCGATTGTCGGCTCCGTTCGGTATAACTACGGTACACGGGAAACGAAGTAAACCTACCGATCTACGGATGGGGGTGCAGCGATCGCGATAATGAAGTTTCGTTGTTTTTTCATTACAAATGGCGTTGTATCGTTTCGAAAATAAATAGAGAGTTATCGACAAATTAAATCGATAAATTGAAATTCAGTGAGTTTCATATTGTTTGACGGGAATTATTGAATTTCGGGAAGATTTTTTTTTTTTTTTTTCGGAGTATTATCGATCTTTTTTTTTTGTGATTTTTCGCGATTTTTAGATCGGCGCTTTTAGTGATATATTTAGAAAAAAAAATTGATTGAAAAAAGTATTTGCGGTATAAGATTCAGTGTCGTCTTAGCTGTAGTAAAACGGCGATCAAGGTCAGTGCGATCGCATAGACGAACGACCTTTTACCCGATTGGTATAAAGCACAGGCGGGAAAAACTCGAAGGCGGTCGCGAGTCCCGTAAGTCGAATTAATAATTGAATGAAAAAAAAAAGCACGAGCACCGAGGGTAGGTGCGCGCCGGTGTAGGACGACGTGTGCGATATAAACAGCGAGGTCAGCGAAGAAACGAAACGAGAACCGGCGGTGTACGGAAGGAAACCGCCGTACTGTTTAGGTATCAGTGTGTTACCTTTGTGATCGATGTCCGGTTATCGCGATGAGGAAGAATACACCCCCACGAGAAACAAAAACCTCGTGATAGAGGAAGAAGCAGCGGCACGATTACGCGCGAGTTTAGCCGTTGTACTCACCGTCCTCCCACCATCACCCGAAAGCTTACCGGGGTGCAGTCCGAGTGTCTTTGGATCTTCGACACCCACCAGGCAACCGGAAGCCACGGGAATGGACGGTGATAGGATTCTTCTGGAAAACGAATCTAAGGTGCGATGTTTTCCGTATTTTTCGTGTTTTTTTTTCCGAAATGTTCGATTTTGTTTTTTTCGTAATTTAACGAGTGAACCAGCCTTCTAAATCATTCCGACGATAGTGCATGTAAATTGTCGAAATTTCGATAAACATCGATCGGTTCAGTGAATTATTATAGTCATTTTTTCCGACTACGAGAAACTCTTTTGCGAAAATTTATAAAAATTATGCGTTTTTCGGTAATCAATTTACATTTGCGACGTTATCAATAAAGTTTTCGATTATCTATTTATAATTTTATTATTTCCATACCGCCGAAGTGGTCGACACTTTCAGTGTCGTTGAGGTTTTCATAAAAATAAATTTTCAATAAAAGTTTGCTGAACATCGAGTAACTTGGTAACTAATAAATTGTCGCGCTTCAGGTGAACTTCCAGGTGAAAAAGTTTTTTATTGACTATATAGTATAATTTATAAACATAATTGGCTTTTTTATCTATATATAGAGTATATACACCGTATATACAAAGTATTCATAATCTTTATGCGACATATATAATCTGTTCGCAAAGCTATATAATCATTATATACTTTTATACTCTATATATCAATCATATATCGCCGAATAGATAGAAAAAAAAATGCAGATTATTAAGATCATTTTAAAAAATAATAATTTTTTTGTAATTAAAAATTATTATTATTTTTTTTAAATATTATATTTTTTTTTAAATGATTATAAATAATAATTTTTTTTTTGCTCTCAAAGCGAAATTTGCGTTTAAAAAAAAATCATTTTATTCATAATTCTCCGATATCTTCTCATAACTCGGATATGCAATTATATTTTCAACGTAAAATCGTAACGAATGCAAAGATCTGTGAATAAAGGCAAAAACGCCGTACGTCGTGTTTGCGTTAAAACATCGTAAACATTTATGTATATCTTTGTTTTTTTTTTTTGTTCTTTTTTTTCATAGAGGAAGTTGCATAATAGTAATATCGAGTCCGACAGGTGATTAGTAACTTCATACTATATTTGTGAAGCTTTCAACGTCACCGATGAAGCTATAGAATGGAATATTATACTACATGACTTTTCATCGATCCTCCGCGTCGACACGACCGTTTAGTATGAAAAGTGTCTCACTGAATGCCATTCGTCGAACAGAAGCTGTCGATTGATTTACATATAATTTCATAGTTCCGAGAATTCTATCGAAATTAATGTTAATTTATTCGTATGATAGCGATAAAGTGTTACGATAAAATAATAGCAATTTGAGGAAATTTTGTTTTTTTTTTTTATAATAATAATAATAAAAAATGTTTAATGTCGCAACAGAATAACGACAGTCGAAGTTCAAGTCGTACGGATCGTATTTTACGGATCGAACCGCCGAGTCCTTGCAAATCGGAGTTCAGTGACATCGTTCGGTCGATTGGTTCACCGAATCCTTCGTTGGCGTCGTCGGAGGCATCGACACCCCGAAGAGATTCGTTTTCCGTGGAATCTGAGGATAAAGTTATCGTGGGGCGGTGGAACGGGGGTATGGAAATTTGTGAACGTTTGCCAACGGCGGGCAGAGAAATTCTTTATCATCCGGACAAAAATGGCGGAGCAACGATCAGTGCTGACGATTACACCGGCGATCCTGACGATCCAAGAATACCGAAAAAAACATCGAAGGCTAAAGTTTTTCCGACGAGTTCGGGACTCGGGGTGCGCGATGCATTCGGTGAGTAAAAAAAAAGAATCACATTATCATTTTGTACTAAAAAAAAATGTTAACTATTTAACGCCAAGAGATCCGCCGCCGCCGTCGTTTTTAATGAACGGATTAATTCATCGTTCACATACGAGATAATTTTTTATAGTTTTTTTTTTTGCGCGTAAAATGAACGTAAAAGTGCATAAAAAATTTCTCTCCGGACGTCGGAAATTTTTTGGAAACGACTCTACAATTTTTTTGAAAATTTTTTCCACGATATTTTTTCGTTTAACGGGGCGTTTGAAGGTAATAAGTAGTCGAAAGTGCCGAACGTGTAATTACATCGGCGTAATTTCACCGTTAATTTACCGTCAGTGAAGGGTTAAGAATTTTGTCCTTAAATGTTTTTTTATTGTTCCCGAGAGATCAAAAATATTATTTTGTTTTTTTAACATCGCCGATTTTTAAATATTTTGTCGATACGAACGAAATTCGATATTTTTAAATTTAAGTGCAATAAAGTACGCCGAACGGAATTATTAAAATGTTATGTCAGTTCATTAAACATTATAGAAGTTTCGAAGAAAAAAACGAAAGACGAGGAGTCGTCGAATTGTTTAAAAAAAAAAATATCTTCAAATCGTTGGGGACTCCGCGATCCCGATGTTTCGCGATTAAAAAAAATAATAATAACAATTATTAATGTTATTATTATCAATTTTCACGAAATTTCGTGTCCGCAATTGTGCAAAATTAACCGTTCACAATAAACGTAAAAAAAACGTAAAGACATTGCGAGTAAATATTCGCCTCTGTTCGCCGGCGTCACGCTATTCCCAGTTGCGATTTATTTCAATTAATTTAATTTTCTTATCTAAAGATACAGCGAGCTGTACATCGATATCAATAGACTATTAATCACGAAAAAAATTAAATTCTCGAAGACCAGCGATAGATAATTATCCAGAAATTTATTTGAAAAAAGAATTTTTTAAAAATTAATTTTCATCGAAAATTCCGCTAAAAAATTAATCAGTCGTTTCGCCATGGAGCCGATATATCGCCCGTATCATGTCGCGATATTCGCAACTTACTCGGGATATCGCAAAATTGGTATCTCGTAATAAAATACTATTACGTAATTGGCGTAAATCCGACGCCACCCGCTTTACGTTGTATAATATTTAACATCGCGCAGCATTATTCGAATACCTTGGCATTAGCGTGTATACGACCATTGCATTGCCGTCAATCCACTCTGCGTTTTCTTCATTGATTTCATACCGGTCGTTATAAAAATAGTTCGGTAACACGCACGGAAATTCACACGATAGTTTTAAAGTATATCTGAATTTCGCTCGACATCGGCTGAAAGTCCGAAGTCGGCGAGAAGTCCTCAATTGGTTGCATTTTTCATGTAAAGTTATGATGATTGCGCGAAACATACGATACGAGAGAAAAAAAAGTTTGAGTTGAAAATTGCCGAAATATTTGAAGATCTTTTTTGGGTAAATTATTATTCTATATACATAAAATTACATACATTTTTTTTTTTTGTGAAAATTTTTTTTTTCGGAAATATATATATTCGTTTCATGTTTCGTGTTCGATGTTTGGAAAACGTAAAACGCCCGTAGATTCGATGCAACTTAATCGATTATCAATAATCAATTGTCACGTGATTTAATGACGAGATATTAATACGATATGTTTTATATTCAAGAGAACGGTCCGCGAGCATTAAAAAAAAATCCGATTGTGTCAGTAATTTGAAATAATAACAATTTTCTTCCAATCGGTACTCGCGGATTTCTCACTATATTCGTTTTATTACCCGTTTCCTCTATGATGTATAATAACAATCATTATCCTCATTAAAATTTTCTTACTCGCCGTTTTTCGCGCGTATCTTCGAGAAATTTTCGTGCGTTGCGCGAAAAATTGGTCAAATATTCCGATCGTATCCCGACACCCCAATCCGGTGGTACGAACGTCGACGCAATGTCAATAGGACTGTCAAATCACTATGACGAATAATCAGATAAAATTCTTCCGGCAAACGACTTGTTTCTTGGGTACATATTATCGGATTAACGAAAATAAAGAAAAGTTTTTTTTTGCCGTTAAGACGTTAAATTATTTTATAATTAGAGAGTCTATAGACATCCTATTTCCCAGAAAACGTCGAAAAGTCGACCCATTCATACATAATTCTATACGTTCCTCGTTGGTTTTTAATTGCACAACAGAATTCGAAATATTGAATCCTTTTACTATCGTAATCGATTTACGTTCAACTATTGCCACTCGTCGAGCAGTCGTGCGCTTGTACCGCGATCTCATCGAAAAAAAAAAAAAGAAAAAAAAACCTAATCTTAAGTCACGCAATATGACATCAGCTCTGCATCGTTTTCCCGAGGGACACAACGCTCCCTCCTCGATTGACGATATACTCGTAAATGAATAATTGTTCACGACTTCGCGTATTATTATAATATCATGACGTTTATACACGAATGTAAATTACGTATTTTTCAGTGAGGCCCTTTTTTCAATATGAGATGAAAAAAAAAGTTCGTTTTCCTCACTGCGTGTTTGAAATATAAAAAAAATGTCTAATGCCTCGAGACTGAGGCAAGGGTAACAATTTCGTATTACATACCGTGTAATACCGTGTTAATCACGTTTGCCGCGGTGAGATGAATTCGTAGACAACGGATTCTCCGTGACGTTCGTAATGTACAAAACTTAAGGCTCACGTTACCTTAGTTATGAAATAACTGCACGTTCGCCAAGAGTTCGATTACTCGAGACACTGTCAACGAAATATTATTCAACGGTACGGTGCGTCGAAATTTTTTGCGGTTTACATTTTACGCGAGAGACAAGCAGTTCGCGATATTCACTTCCGGATGTAAAAGCAACGCTTACGTGCACACTATAAAGTCGGGGACTGTAAATCGCCGCGAACTGATCAGCTGATCGGGATCCGCGGGCCCAACGAACGTGAGATGAGACGCCTCTACCCATAATTCCCGCGGCGCTCGTCAGCCGGTCAGTAGGCGTGACGACGTCAAGTGTGCCCCAATGTTTACACGTTGTCGCGGAACTTTAACTCGAGTTTCGTTTGAGAAAAAAAAGTTGTGGATACACTTACGATGGCGTTTATTTTATTTGTTTCGGGTTTTAGTATCGGTAAAGTCATTATGACGAGTTATCGCACTTCTAAAATATTCGATTCGTCGATGTTTTTGTGTAAAAATAAACAACTTGAGAGTAATATCTTTTTTTTTAATACCGTGCGATTCTTCAAGTGAATATTTACTTAAAAAAATAATTCGTTAACGCGTTTATTATTAACAAATTGGTCGCGAAGTTAATATTCAATCGTTAAAAAGTTCGGTGCAGCAATACATCGGTTTGCTTCTTCGAGGATCGAAACTAGTGAGCCGAGGAATATCATTCAATAATAATATTAAAGCCCTCGTGAAAAGGTACGCGCGTACGTAGCGTGTGTACTGTATTCAGTAATATTAAAAAGTCGTTTTAAAGTTTCGTGCGTGAGACGATAACATTAACAAATAAAACTCGTAATTTTTATCACACACAACCGAAGTTTCTTTTTTTTTCCCTACTTATTCCTTTTTTTTGTATTTTGACGCGTAAAGCGGAAATATTTCGAAATAATGTATCTCTCATGTACCGACGAAGCCCTCGACAGTAATTACCGCTTGAGGTTAGAATAAATCAAAATTATCTAATCGCACTATCGAAGCGCCGAGAATATTTTATTTTGCGGCAGCGAATGCGAAAAGAAAAAAAAAAGAAAAATTGCCCCGTTTAATTCCGAGATTGCATCGTTTCATCGTGGTATAACACTGTGTGCAAAACTGGTACGCGTGGTTCCTTCCGTGTTTTCCTAAGAATTTATTATTTATCCACCACACACGATACCTGTTGTATAAAAAAGGTAGAGGGGGGGGGGGGGGGGGTGCGTCCACGTAACTGCAATGACGTATACGACGACCCGCGATGAATACAAGTATTCCACGTGCTTCTCAACAGTATACTTAGGCATTACGGATTATAGATCGAGAAAAGTACGTACTACGCACACGGCGCGGAAAAAAATGTTTATCCGTTATTTCGTTGTTGTGTTTTGAATCGATATATTCGCGTATACACACGACATTAGAAAACACACGTACACGTGCGTCTATTTCGTTGTGTGGGTGCAGAATAAATGCGAATGTCATATAGCGCGTGGCGAATCGCGTTTTTCGCACTAAATAATAGAAGTATACCAACCGCCGATAATGAGAGTAATTTAATCGTCATGCCGCGGTCGATCGAAAAATCTATTCAAAAACACTTATTTTTAATAAAAAATAATGCGCAGTGAATTTAAACGGCCATTGACACGATAATTTGTAAACATCTTACAATTGTGCGTTATTCGCGATGTAATTCTGAAGAACAGCACTATTTAATTTAAAGAATATTTTTTTTATCTACTAAAGTCGATTGATAAGTGAAATCGAGAGTAATTACCTACGTAAAAGGGCAATAATAATTGGGGGGAGGAGGAGGTTAGTACTCGACACGTAAGTATACCTGTTTCGACGATAAAACTATGCGCTAACGATATAGTATACTGTACTTTGCCAATATAAACGCCTATAATCTTTCGTCAATTCCGTCGATACTTGTCCGTTACCCGTGATAACGGAAACGCTTAAATTATCGATAGGCTACTAGAGCGCGTGGGCGGCACGATATGCCGATCGGATCTGTAGATATACATTTTTTTTTCGATCTTTTTTTTTTTTATTTCTTATAGCAAACTTCGATTTTTTTTCACGTGTATTTTACAGGTCCGACGCTGACGCCGGCAGTTTCGGAGCCGAGTCCTTCGTTGCCGGAGACTCCGACGCCCGGCGACAAAAATTACGACGAATCACACGGTCAACATGCGAATATGCAAAATGGAGCTCCGGGGGCCTCGGGAAACGACGAACTCGATCCCGAAAGTCTATTTTTTCGGTGAGAAAAACCTCATTTTTTCTTTTTTTTTTTTGTAATTGCGATGTATTTGTGAATTATTCATAAACAACGAGCGTGTTACCTCGACGCACGCTAACTTTAATGGCTCCGTGGAGACAAATCGCATTACGCGAATGAACGACGTATCTAAAAATAGTCATACGTATCGTATACGTTATATCCTATGCGCGCCTCATAAGTTTCATGCTGTGGACGTCATAAATGCCACTAATAGTTAATTTTTTAGTCGTGGTAAGCGTTATCGCAATCGTGTTTATTGCTTTTACTCTTATATATGATTATCAGCGATTTTTTAAATTATTTTTACACTTTTCCGACCATCGATTTTTTAGACCGCGAAAACATCGTTAGCGAAACTTTTAAATTCAATTTTCGCAAAAAGCATTTCGACAATTTGATTTTTTTACCGAAAAGAATTATTTGTTTGCGATACTGGAGTAGAAATAATGTATTTGAATTTTTTGTCTTAAAATATCGTATAAAATTTCTTAACATAAAAAAAAAAAAATTGGAGCAATCGTCATAAATATACGATATACGATGTCTACAAAAAAAAAGGTTTATTTATAAACAAAATGTATTAAAGTCGAATACGAATATCGACAATTTTTTTCTTTTCTTTTAGCGACGGACGACGAAGGATCGACATGGTTCTGGTATATCAAGAAGAAAGTGAAGGCGTAATGACGGAAGCCGAGGCGAGAAAAAGGCAACAGAGAAAGATCTTCCAAGAGAATTTATTAAAAGAGGGTCTTCAGGCCGAACTCGAGCCAAAGGATAACTCGTTCGACGGTAAAACGAGTTTTCTAAAGCTTCACATACCGTGGAAAGTAAAAGTTCGATACGCCGAAGTGATGAACTTGAAATTGTGCACCAAACGATTTATCACTATATCCGTGAAAGCCTGGGTAACGTTTATTATTTTATTAAACAATTTTATGTACGAAAAAAAAAAAATGTAAAAAAAAAATATTGAGTAATTTTTTAAAAAATGTTATACATTTTTTTTAACAATATTTTTCATCATTTACATTTCAAATACTTAATTTCAAGTTTTCCCCGAGGAACAAGCAATTTTTTTAAGTTTTTTTAATACGTTCTTCAAGGGCGACGAGGGCGGCAAAGATAGGAAAAAATTCTGGGAAAAGTCGCTTAGCTGGTTAAATTGGATCAGAAGAATACAAACGTGGGACACCGATAAATACCCCGAGGAGCCGAGTTTTTACGCGAGTACCGATACCGGCGATCGCGAGGAGAGGTAATAAAAAAAAATAATAAAAATTACCAACAATCGATGACTAATTTCGTCGAAACACTCCCCCGCGAGATCGATCGTTGTGAAAGCGTCAGCAACGATGGTGAACCTAATATCTGTTATTTACGGAATCAATAATAAAAAAAGACTTAAAAACGTTATTTTTCCCAATTGGAAACGATGGTAAACGTAATATCCGTTATTTTTGGAAGAATAAGAAAAATGAATAAAAAATTCCAAACGTTTCCTTTTCTTGATCAGCATATCGCGGGACTCGATAACCAAAAGCGATTTTCCTCGCGGTGTGTATGTATAATAAATAAAAATAATAAAAATGTGCTGCGGTCGGTAAAGAGTCACAAAAGGAGACATTGTTCGATTGTCTGCGGTATCTATATCTGCTGAGAGTTTATTTGTGTTGATAGACTTATAGACATTTTACTTGTCCCTTAAAAAAAAAGTCGAGTTAAGGTTAATATCGACTTTCTGAAGATAATATCCAAGCATAAATGCTCGTTGCATTATTTTTATTGCTATACCTTTGACCTCAATGTAACCGTATTGACTTCCCAATTTCGCGATAAACGCTAAAGAATAATTGCGGAGAAAGTCACTGGTTAATGGAGAGTATATCGAGTTATAGTTGAAAAGTCTGCTATTCAACGAATCTAATCGCAAATGCCTTCAATACGGTTGCAAAATATTATGATTTCTCGTGAAGAGTAATCTAAACTTTTTACGCTTTTCCATCAGAATTACGCGAAATTTAACGCTGTGGATAAAAATTCGTAAAATTTCTTGAGCTCAAGTAGTACGACTCAACAATTCATCCGCCGCGCTGTGCGAATTGAGTGTTAATGGTCCGCTTTCGTTGTTATGTATTTTCGACTCCTTTTTTTTTAGATTCGTTGTAAAGGATCGAGAAACTGCTTACACACCGGCGCAGAGGTCGCAAATCGTTATGCAGATATTGATGAGGACGCGATACGACGAGGTATCGGAAAAATCCGGTATAAGACGATTGATAGCGGACGGTACTTATCTCGACTGCTTTCCATTGCACGAGGGACCGTACAACAGACCGACGTCTGACGGCGCTCTTCTCGATAGGCATTTGCTGTATCTTATATGGGCGCGTCCTTCGCAATGGTACTTAATTAATCGCTATATATATATAAACTATTACAATATAACGCTATTAACATGTCGGCTGGAGCGATCGTTGTTTTTGTAATAACGTATCAAAAGTGGGAAAAACTATCATCGAATCTTTTTAATTCCCTGAAAAATGTTTTTTTTTTCACGATTTTCAAGCGCAACCTTTTTTTTTAGAAAAAAAAAAAAATATTGATAACTTTTTTTTTTGTAGCGATAATATTTCGAGAATTACACAAAAAATTTGCTTAATCTTAATTTTTATAAATTCGCTGTAATTTCAGATGCGTGATAATTTCAGACTTTTTGCAATATAAAGATATATTTTGTAATCTTTTAATTAAATTTTAAGAATTTTTTGTAAATTTTGAAGTTTACGTTCATTAATTTTCGATTGTTTTACGGTGGTTGGCAATTTTTTTTAAGTAAATTCAATTTTTTTTTTTTTTGCGGTATACCTATTGTCGATTTTTTTCATTTGTCGCCATTTTGACGATTCTTTCGATGTCATGCAATTCATTCTACAAAATTCTCTTATTTTCAGCGAAGAATTATACAATATACTTAATTTTATTTCTACGATTGAATTCTTGTCTATACAACTTTTTTTTTTACTAATTAAGGTATAAGAGACAACCGTTGTGGCTGATAAGACGTTATTTCGGGGAAAAAGTCGCCCTGTACTTCGCCTGGTTGGGTTTTTACACGAAATTTTTGTATCCGCCCGCCATCGTTGGTCTATTATGCTTTATCTACGGACTCGGAAGCATGGAAAGTCCCGACAACACACCGAGCAAAGAGATTTGCGATCCCGCAATCGCCGGTGAGCTTTTCGTTTGTTCTCCGAATATCAAGAAACGAAAAATTTACATTTTTTAATGAATTTTTATGATTTTCTTTTTATGAAGGTAACATTACTCTCTGTCCATTGTGCGACAAAGCGTGTGGCTATCGGACATTGGGCGAATCGTGTTTATTCTCCCGCCTCACGTATCTATTCGACAATCCGGCGACCGTATTTTTCGCAATTTTCATGTCATTTTGGGGTAATTATTTAATTTTTTTTTCATTATTATATTTCGATAACACAAAAATGTGTTAATTAACATTTTCTTCTCGTATACTTCCGAAAAAAAAATTAATCATTTAATGACATTTTTTATTGAAATTGAAATTTAATATTGGTATTTAGCTACAACGTTTCTCGAGTTATGGAAACGTCGGCAAGCGGTCATCGTGTGGGAATGGGATCTTCAGAATCCCGACGGCGACGAAGAGCCGCGTCCGGAATTCGAGGCGTCGGTGAAAACCTTCAGAATTAATCCCGTGACGAGGGAACGCGAACCCTACATGCCGGCGTTTTCGCGCGCATGTAAATACATGGTTACGGGGTCAATGGTCTTTTTAATGGTAACTTTTGTCACCAATTTTTCGGCGAAATCGATTTATTTCTTTTTTTAGAATATTTTCGGCGTCAGAAATTTTTTTCTTTCTTTTTGTCTCTTAAAAATATTTAGTATCAATAATTAATTTCACAATAATCATAATTTTTATTAATTTTAATTGTCTTGCAAACAGATTTGCGTCGTTCTCGGTGCGGTCCTCGGAACGATAATATACCGCATATCTCTCGTTACCGTTTTCTACGGCGGCGGTGGATTTTTTTTGAAGAGACATGCGAAGATCTTTACATCGGGTACCGCTGCGCTTCTCAATTTGATTATCATAATGATATTGACGCGTATATATCATCGTCTCGCGAGATGGATGACGAATTACGAAAATCCAAGAACGCAAACGGAATACGAAGATAGTTACACTTTCAAGATATTTCTCTTCGAATTCGTCAATTTTTACTCTTCGCTGATATACATAGCGTTCTTCAAGGTAATTCACTGACGATGTATTGCTTTTATCGTGTAATTTACAATTTTTTAAATGGTTTGAAGTTTTTTTTTTTAAAGAGTAAATTATTTATTAATTAATAATTAAAGTAATCAATTAGTAACTAATTAGCAATTTAATTATTTTCTGATTTTATTTATTTATTTTTTATTTTTATTTTTTAGGGACGTTTTTACGTTCATCCTGGCGACGCCGACGCTCGTTCATCCGAATTCTTTCGCATAAGAACCGACGTCTGCGATCCGGCCGGTTGCCTTTCCGAACTTTGCATACAACTCGCTATAATAATGATCGGCAAACAGTGTTTCAACAATTTTGTGGAGATATTGTCACCAAAATTGTGGAATTGGTGGAGAAAACGGACTCACATTGCGGCGACGACCGATCACTCGAGACAATACACCTCCTGGGAACAGGATTACCAGCTTCAAGATCCCGGAAGACTCGCGCTATTCGACGAATATCTTGAAATGAGTAAATTGCAATTCATTTCAATTTTCCGTTTTTCTAAATTAATTCTAAAAAAAATTAAGTTTTCACATCGCTTTGGCATTCATTTCAACGACTTCGAACGTTAATCAACTTTTTAATAATTAATAATCCGAATTATCAAATTCTTTTCCGATTTGTATGAAATTTATAAAAATTTCGATTAATCGATCGATTTTTTACGAATTTAATGCGAAAGACGATATCAATTCGATTTGTTTTTCAACCGAAAAAAAATTGACAATGCGACAGAATTGACGCCGTAAAGTACTTTAGCTCACGAGATACGAGCAAAGCGATCGATGTTAATTGTTCATTCCCTTCTTAATGAACCTTCCGTCGCATTGTTCGCAGTTCTTCAATACGGTTTCGTTACGCTTTTCGTTGCTGCATTCCCGTTGGCGCCGCTCTTCGCTCTCCTCAACAATATCGGCGAAATTCGTTTGGATGCTTATAAAATGGTTAAAGAAGCGAGAAGACCGTTAGCAGAAAGAGTTGAGGACATCGGCGCGTGGTACGGAATTCTGAAAGGCGTTACTTACGCATCGGTCGTCTCAAACGTTAGTTAAAAATTATTTTTAAACCCAAATATCATTTACGAGCTCTCAGCTTATTGCGTCTAATTGATTTCATATCTTTTTTTTTCAGGCATTCGTAATCGCATACACTTCGGACTTTATACCTCGAAGCGTTTACGCGTTTGTTTATTCGCCGGGAAACGATTTGGTCGGATACATCGATAGTTCGCTTTCGGATTTCAACACATCGGATTTTCGCGAGGATATGCTGAGCGACGTCGACGGCCGAAGACCGACGACTTGTCAATATCGTGGCTATCGAAACAGCGCTAATCACCCCGATGATCCTTATGGACTCAGTCCACAGTATTGGCACGTATTTGCCGCTCGTTTGGCTTTCGTCGTCGTATTCGAACACGTGGTACGTATCATCGTTTTCTTCAAAGTTTTATCGACAATTTTATCCACTCGCGTACAACTTTAATTGTCTTTCGCTTCGTCGAAGACCCCTAAACGGTAACATTATCAATTCAGTGATCACCGACACAAAAACCATCGCGTATCGTTTATCTTTCAGCAGAAATTCGAATGTCTGAGACCAGCGAACAGGAAAAAAAATCAATAAATTAATTTCAAGCTTTGCTACTCGGACAAAAATTAACCGATAAAAATGAAATTTTAGAATGACAAAAAAAATGTATTATTTTTGTATTTGAAATATTTTTAAATTTATGATAGCTTTCGTATATTTTTTATTTTTTTTAAATTAAAAGTTTTACGAGAATTATTTTTTGTACATAAATAAATTTTCAAAAATAATAATCGTAGTGATGAATATTAATTACACAAATTTTATTAATTTTTGAATGTTATAATTGACATTTTAAGGTGTTCGCACTGACCGGAATAATGAGTTACGCGATTCCCGAAATACCGAAATCGGTTACGACGCAAATGCAACGGGAGCGACTGCTTGCACAGGAGGCGAAGTACGAAAAGGGAATAAACGGACGAGAGGACGAAGAGGAACTCATAACTGTATTGCGAGAAGCCGGTCACATCGGCAAACCGGGCGGAAGAAGAGGCAGTTGGGCGCGAAGATTCAGCAAATTAAGTGACGGACTCGACGCTCACGTTGACGTCGCCGCGCGACACAATCGGCAGAGTGACGCATCGACCGTTTGGGAAGTGACGTAATTACGTTCGATGGAATCCCGAAACGTATCCGGGGAGCAACTGGGATGACAATTGCCGTCGTGATGAAGCCGTACAGAGAGAGAGATCAGTGAAAAAGCGAAAAAAATCATCGCGTTGGTAAAAATTGTCGATTGTTGATCGGAAAAAAAATCGGCATAATTTTTTTTTATATTCCAGTAATAGTTATTTCCAATAGAATAATAATATATTTCATCAAAAATTTTCCGTCCATTTGATAAAAATTTGGATACAGAAAAAAAAAGAGTATTTCTCAGTGCCGAAATCTCCGATCGATAAATCGATATATTTTCGACTCGACATCGAGCTATTGACGAAAGGAAACCGCGTGACTAACTTGTAAATAGTTTTAATAACATTCGTCTGCCAAAAAAAAAATTATAGTTACCCTCACGAATGGCGAATGTTTGTCGAAAACTTAAATTAAATTTGAAATTATTACCGATTCTTTATTACTCGTTTAATAAAACCATCTAAACTCTGACGTTAAAATGGCAACATAATGTTAATGGTAAAAGTCACTGATATACGCGAATCTTATAACTAAAATGATAATCTTCCTGCGAATACTTGCGGTTCGACTGCAGCGACGAGTTGAGACGAAGTTTTTCTTTTTGTTTTCAATTCGTCGCGTAATCAAACGGTTGGTATTTGTAATGATATTTTCATAGATCTGAATATTCAATCGAATATCTGAAAAAGTTGCTATTGTAATCGAATTATGGATATTAATTGTAGTTTTCTCGTTATATTTAACGGCTCAAACGTATTTTTGAATCATTAGCAGAGAATTACGACTGACAAACGTTAACGTGTTGTTGATAATATTATTAATATTATATTATTATTATATTATTAATATTATTTATCTGTATATATGTATATGTTACATAATCTCCACTGTAAGATTGTTAAATTTATCGTTCACGAACAATAATTGTATTGAAATTGTGTATTCGATAGAACTGTGCAATGTTTTCGTCGATTTTAAGATTAAGAATTTTTCGACTTTTTTTTTCGAATTACACGTTATTGCGCTTATTTCGTTAGACTAAAAAGTTATCAGAGATAATTTGTCATTTTTTTTTTACGACGAAGAAATGCGTTTAATTTCCGTGACATAATTTACGAAAAAAAAAAAAAAAATCGAAAAAGAAATTGAAAAAAAGGGGTTTCATTCGTCACACTTTCTTTCACACGATTGTCTTTCGATAATCCCAGGAAGGATACCATCGGATATTGTTTCCCGTATTCTCGATATAAACTAATGGATAGTATAATTGCAAAATTGGGAGAATATAAAAAAAATTAAATATCCGCATTCACGCGATAAACCCGATTCGGGATGAAAAAAAAAGATCCCCGTGAGATGGAAACTTCAAACGAAATCGCATTTCTCCGGTTTAATAAATTATTAAAATATTGAATTAAAAAAAAAATTTGGGAATAATTTCATATTAATTAAATTCGAAATAAAATTGTAAATTTAATAAATAAATCAAATTAAAATAAAAAAATGTATTAAAGAAAATTAATGTTAAATTATTCCCAATGTTTTTTTTTAACGATGTAAATCGCAGAGAACAAAATACAGGGATTTCTTCAAATAAAAAAAATAACTACGATATTTTACTACACAATATACTCTTTATTTTTACATGATTTCAATATTCCACCTCGTCACCCTGATATCAGGCGCGACATTATTACAATAACTAACTCGATAGAATATATTTATAATATTATACACGTACAATAATTCATTCATCTCTTCGTCTCTATGGATTTTCCATTTATATTTATAATTATATTATTTCGTTATTGGCCTATGATTCGTTTCGTAACTGGGCGTTTCTTCTTGTTTTTCTTTACCTCCTCAACGCTCGACACTTCATCAAACATTGTCATCTTCGTCCCCATAATAATTATCATCGTCGTCATCGTCATTTTCTTTTTTTACTTCTAAAACGTTTAGTTTACATAACATACATACCCACGTTTAAAGTTTATCACAGTTGTGTTGGGGGAAGATAGACGGGGGAAAAAAACACGGAGAAGGAAGGGGAGGGGACGGGGTGAGGGGTGGTAAAGACGGGAATACTAGAGATCGAGAAAGCAGTCCGTTCGCGTAATCTTAAAAAAAAACCGCGACGTTTTTCTTTCATTGCAAAAACGGTGTATCAACTCGCGATTTTTATCAAATTCGCATCAAAACGGTGTGCGTGATTTGCGATTAAAAAAAAATTGTTACTTGATTATTATCGGTTTTTACAGATTGGTGAATTACTTCGTTGGATGATTTTTTTTTCATTAATCTAAGGAATTAATGAATCGCCCATTTATAATTGTGCGCAATTGAAGGGAAATTCGCGATGTATTATTATTATTGGGTACGAGAAATTATAGGCCCACAGGGGGTTTATCCACCGATGTCGACGAAACTACGTTATCATGCATTACAACACTGTTTGCGGGTGGAAAACAACTGTTGAGTCACTATCGACGAAATTGTTCAACTTCGATTTTTTGCGGAATATTGGCATTTTTTTTAACAGTTTTTCTCGTTTTCTTAAAATATATTTTCTCGAGTTTTTCACGCTTTTCGGAGAGTTTCAGATTTTTGTCGGATTTTTTTTAAATTTTCGATATATACGTATCGTAATTTGTGGAGCAATTGCGGGCGCTTCGATTCATCACGTTAACTATATTTTCCTTTGTATAACTACCGAACTACGAAATTTCCTATTTTTTCAAAAAAAAATATCTAAAAATATATTTTACACGTTACAACAGTCGGCATCGAAAAATAAACGTTTCATTTTTTTTTTGGATTTTTTTTTTTTCAATAATAAAATAGAACCGCAAGTGTCGGTCTCGAGTTATGAAGAAAGGGACTGCAACGAGGGGGCGGCGATGGAGGAATGTCTCAAACTCGCGATGTCGATAGCGGCTAATCCCAAATTTTTTTTTTTCGAACTGTTTTCATACTTTTATCTCGTCGTTACATGCTGCAGCGTAAAACACAAAAACCTCAAAACTTTATATACACAGATACGGTGCGTCGCGGTAATTCGATGTTCGGAGGTACGAATTTCCAAGACGATTATTCACAGTCGTCAGTATCTTTTTTTTTTCTTTTTTTTTTTCATCATAAAAAATATGTGTCTCTCTTTCTATCAGCCGGGGATTCACTCGAAATATACTTATTTACACGTTAGGTCGTCGATCGATCGATAAATCGATAATGCGAACACTTTGACTGAATTTACGCGAACGGACTTCGTTGCGATCTTTTTTTTTTTCATTATTTCTTAGCGTAGGCATCTTTTTACCGTCCCGATATTACGATAGAGAAGAGAGGATACGGGATACAAGGGGAGGAAGGAGAGGGGAAATTGGGTTTAGCTGGGACCGGGTGGAGCATTGAAATTAAACATCGTCGTTGGCGGTCGTCCCGGTTGCGGTTTGGGCGGCAACTTCGGCGTCACCGAACCTGTAAAATATTACGGATATTACGAATGCCGGATTAACATTACATTCATTTTTCTTGTGAATCTCTTTTTCTTAACGTAAAAAACGAAATTTGACAAAATTGCCGATTGTCGATATCTTAATTGGAAAAAAAAATTCTGCCGATATTTTCCCGAAATATCGAAGACGTTACGGTACACCGGTGATTACCTCCACGAATAAGTAAAAACGATGGATAATCAGAAATCGATAGTAACCTTTTTTTTTTCTTAGAATACAAGAAAAAAGTTCTTAATTAGCTCTTAAAATGAGTTATTATCAGTAAATTCAATTTTTTTTACGAGTTAGGTGATTGTTAATATAATTCCACTTTACTTCAGAAGAGTTTTTCATTTGAAAAGGTTACAACAAACGATTTTACCGCTTTATTACCGGTTAATTGAAATTTTACTCGTTTTTTCGTCGTTTCCTTTCGCAATTTTCTTCGCGGTTACGCTGTACCGGAGATTGTCTTACCGTTAGGCTGAGTAGGCGGAGGTTTTGTGGGACTCGGGCCGTTGAAAGACATGTATCTCCGCGGATGCGTAGAGTTCGATGTCGAACTCTCGAGGGTGGAATTTCGACGGGCCAAAAGCGCCGAATTGCTGGGATTCAGAGTCGGAGGAAGTCGCGGTGGAAGTGTCACGGGAACGTCTCTTGGAAGGTCCCTTCGCGGCGGTAACGGAGGCGGCGACGTCCCTTCGCGCGGTGGAAGTATCGGAGCGTTTGGCGCTTGTCGAGCCTTTGCAAAAAAAATGTATATTAAAATCTTCTTTTTAGTTGACGAAAACAGTAAAACGGCTAAATGATTTAAACCGAACAAAAAAATGTAAAATTTTCAAAATTCTGTACGAAAATTTCCTATGAAAATTATTATTTATTTATTTATTTATTTTTTTGAGACGGCTATCGATTATTTTGAAAATCGAGATAAGAAACCAATAACGTCGAGGTAATTAATCATCGAAATAAAATGACTAACTTGTTGCGGCGATTCGCTTATGGAACTCTCGCGTCTCCGATGAGATCGCGGAGGCAACGGTGGCGGTGGTTGATTAGGAGAGACGTGACTGGGCGAAGGAGGTGGTGGCAAAGGCGCACCGGGACTACCGCCCGACGACGGCAGTCCGGTAAGCGCACCCATGACGCCGATGGTACTGGAATTAAAACCAAAGTGCGTCGCTTGCGGCGGATGATGCGGTGCCGGCATATGCCCCGGTGAACCGAGCTGAGGACTGCTACCCGGTGATCCAAGAGAGAGTCCCGACATGCTGCTGAGTAAGTCTCGGGGTCCCGGGGAACCCGGCGGTGGACCGGTTCCTGAAATCGCAAATTACAAAACGTTAGTTTCTTTTTTTTTTTTATTAAAACGAATTGTCCGGAGAATTTGTTAAAAAAATTAACTATAAAATGATCAACAAATTAACAATTATCTCATTACGAAAAAAAAATTATTACTTAAGTTTATGTCAAAAAAAAAAAATGATCGATTGCAGAGTTACGTAAAATAAAAGATTTTCTACGAATCAAATTACGCAACAATTTTCGAATTTTACGCGATAAAATTCCGAAAAATACATACCACCCAAAAGCACGGGAGCAAAAACGCTGTGATCACCGGTGTGCGTTGTCGTGACGTGCGAAGTGTGCGGTGGTGTTTCCGGTAATTCCGGTGGCGGCGGTACTTCGGGCGTTGGATCGTGAAGTCGGACACTGGAGGCGACGGCTTGCAGAGGCGCCGGCAATTTTCCGCTCAAACTTCGAGCTTTTATTCCCGGCGATTTGAGATTTAATTCCGGCCATTTCCGGGGCTGCGATAGTGGGAAATCGTTTCGTAAATATGTATCGAAAATAAAACATTGAAAAAAATGAATTATCGACGAAAAGTCGAAGATAATTTCTTACCACTCGCGGTGGTTGCCTGCAGCTTCGCGGCTCGACTTCCAAACTTTTGTTAAAAAGATAATTGTGAATCTCAGCCTCCGGTGTGTTAGAATCGAACGGCGCTAAATTTTCGATAAAATGCCTTATCCTCGTCTCGACTGAGAGACAATACGGTTGATTCTGATACTGTTGTATCTCTCCGATTATCTCAGCGATTTTTCGTCGTTTGCTGAAGTTTATTAGCTCCGGACAGTCCGTCAAATAGTTAGAATTTCCTTCTTCGATGTGAAGTATATTCGTGAGATACATTCCTGCGGGAAAAACAATCGTTAAGACTTGCGTTACGTTTAAGAATACGTTTCGCCGTAAAATAATTTTTTTCCCTATTCGAAAACTCACCGCAGAATGGTACGCATGGAGGATTAATGGAGCGCAACTTTTCTTGATATTTTCTAAAGTGTCCGTTGTGCAACTCGCGCGCTTCTTCCAGATATTTTTCCAATCGCGCGGGAATTTGCTGAAATAATTAAGAGATCGCAATGATTTTTTTTTTCGTTTTAAGATCTAAATGAGAGAGAAAAAAAATTGCTCACTTGAAACGTAAACTTTAATCTGTAAACGGATGCGGATCCCATGGCGAAAACTATGGCTATCACACCGTTGAAATTGTTGAGATCCTGCAGTACCATCATTATCTCAATGATACGAGACACAATGGCGACTCTCTCTTCCAGATTCTCGGCTTCTACTATAGTCTTTTCAAGCCACAAACCAAACTATCGATGAGAAAAAAAAAAAGATAAATTAGTATTTTTGTTTCTCGTCTTTTTTGTAAAATTATATCGGCGATTGTTAGAAAAAAAAAGGATTTACGTTTGTCGTATGCTTTATGAGTTTTAGCAAATTCGGTGATGTTATTTCTTTGTCTTTCTTCGGTTCAACCAATTCGGATGGTTTTACCGTTCTGTACAACTCGAATTCCAATAATGTCAATTGTCTTGCAAATTCGATGGGATGTAACTGAAATAAAAATTGTATATATATTATTATTATTTTTTAATTCACTTCGTAAAGTGTAAAAAGATATCGATAAATTCGATTTTTTTAAAATTTTTATACCGTAAGTATTCCCCACTCTTCTTCAGGAACTTTGAGATGCCACTCGATAGGCGGCGGAGATCGTTCGAAACTAAATGTTATAGGCCTCTGTTCGGACTGCTCGCACTTTCTCTGCACAATCTTTATAACCGAATCAACCCACTTTCTCATTGATTTACCACTGACGGTGTCTAAAAACGATCGAAGCTTCGCAAGGAGACTCGTGTCGCGTTCGAAATCGTAGAAATGATGATCCACCTGCGAAAAAAAAATAATGAATCAGATATTTAACTAATAATTCCATAAACGATATCTTTTGCAATAAAGTAGAAACCGGATATAAAAAAATATCTGAATTTCTTTGCTTAATTCCTAATTTTCGTGTTTTTCTACATAATTCAGATGTCGGTGTAAAAAAAAACGCATTTTCTTTCCAAAATCGTTCAACAATCCAAATATTTCCAAAAACTTAAATATCTACAGCAACGATAGTTATAAGTATCATTGACTTTTTTTAGTCTCCAACTAACCCAATGCCTGAATACATTCAAAACTCTGAATTGTACGGGTTGACAAAATTCCTTCCGATATCTTTTCCAGTCTTCTCGCACAGTCGCTTTACAGCCGGTAGGTTTTTCCTCCTCTCCGTAAACCAGCGAAGGATCCGGTATATCGAATCTTTCGATAAGCAGCGTCAGTAGTTCCTGAGGTGAGCAAAAACTCCTAAAAACAAAACATTTCGTATTAAAAAACAATATATATTTATATATATCAAATTAAAAACACTACCAATGGCACTGTCATTTTTGTTCGAAAAAAAAAAAAACACAAGTGGCCTTTTTATTTTCTTTACCTATAAGTAGTAAGGAATGTTCGTACGAAAGCCGGATCGGCGTAAATGTGATAAGTGAGTCTCTCGACGAGTTTCACTAAAGTCGCTCCTTTTATCAGTGGCACACCGCCGTTTTCTCGCGCTTCGAGGACAAGATTTTTCGGACTATCCTGTTCGGCAAATTTGTACAGATGCGGCGGCGGTAGCCTCAACGGATGCTTCCTTTCTTCGTCCAAAAGTATGCTATCGAGTGTCCTTTCCAACATACTTTTCGTGTTCAACATCACTAAATCCGCCATCCAACTGTTTTTATCCTCAACCGATTTCGCTACGAGTGTTACACTCGGATGATCTCTCGGTGCAATTTCAAAGGCATTTTTCAATTCTATGGAACATAAAAAAAAGTCTCATTAATCCATTTCCGGGAAAAATATATCCCTTTTTTTTGTACATGAATAACAAAAATCTTTTTTATTGAATCATAGATTTTTGAAAATACGATTTATTTCACGCGCTCACCTTCGGTATCTTCCCGATCAATTATATCGACTTTTCTTATGAAGAAACGTTCCTTCATCCGAAGTTCGCCCTGATGACTGGGATGTCCACCGCCGACGCCGACTGCCGCTACGCTAACGCTGACCCTTTTACCGGTACTCGGTTTGCACAATACCAGTAAACCGTCGAATAAAAATGCTCGCCTTTCCGTTAATCTTCGACCGTTGCTTCCTACTTTTCCCAACATATCCTCTGCGAAACAAATCGATACAAACGGAAATTTGCGTATTAACAGATTTTTCAATATCCGACGAATAATCGATCGCTCGATTTTTTTTTTCATTTTTCAATCAGTACCTCTGATAAACTCGTTGCAACACTGGCCGATGTCTCGCTGATCCCAACCGTCGACAGTTTTTTGTAATTCGCTGGTTTTCTCGAGAGCGGCGTGCCGTCGCGCGCGGCTTTGCATACGGAGACCTGTGTCCTTCTTCGGTAAATTCGCCATCGACTTTACGAGTTCTCGCTGAAGGGGACTCAGGACACCCTGAACTTGTTCCAGCGACTCGCCATCCTCGATATTTAACGTACGTTCGTGTAATACCTGATGAAAAAATTATTCACGATATGTTATGAATTTTTTTTTTAATGAAATACAATTTTTCGGTGACTTTAGAACGGAAACGAAGAAGAAAAGTGTTTGCATCGTCATCACTCGATCATTGAGAAACATACAAAATTTCAATAGTAAAAGCGAAAAACAGTCGATAAAATTAATTTTTCTCATCGATACAAAAAGAGTCGATAGTTCGTAATTTTTTTTTTCTTACCTCAATATAGTCGAAATACAAAAAACAGTGCCACACGGGTTGCAACAAAAGTTTCGGCAAGTAGTACTTCACTGCTTCTTTGAATCCGTGACCCGCCGCGCGAAGAGCCGCATTAGCCTCGGGTCGCGACAGTAACCTCGTTAAAACTTCTCGACTAGCGGGACTGTTAACATCCCTCGCGTATCTACGAAAATACCACGTATCGTTGATTAAAAAATTTCATCAATATCGAGGATACTTTTTTTATTCATTTTTTAATAATTTTTTTTTTCGCCGCTCGGCGAATTTTTCGTACTTTATATATACTTCGAACTCCGCTGCTTCAGCCAATTCCTCGAAACACGAACCCACTGTCGGCGTTTGTTTTTCTTCCGTTATTTCCATTATATCCTCGAGACTACCGAGTAACGTTACAGTCACTTCGTAAATATCCATTATGTTACTGAAGAGTTTCTCGAGTTCGCAACGATCGGGTTCCAGTTTTGCGATTTCTTCTCGAAATACCTGTAAATGCAAAGAAGAAATTAAATTATATCTTCGAACGATTAAGAGTGAAAAAATGTTTACGAAATTTTCTCGAAGATTTAATAAAAATTTCGATGCAGCAATCGGTGATATTTAAAAACAGAAATACAGATTCGTTGCGCTTTTTTAGACAATACGCAATTTTCTATCGATAAAAAAATTATGAAAAGTACCAAAAATTAGTAAAAAAAAAACCAATAAATTCATAAAACATTTTTTAACTCCTGAAATCAGCGATTATTGAATTTTTGTTCGGTAGAATTTAACGTTATATTTCCGACGTAAATTTCATTAAAAAATTCTGTTTGAAATTACCGATTTTTTTCGACTGTACTGCGAAAATTACCTTAATGATCATCGCGATTTTCTTTACCTTTATAATCATATGAAGATCTCGAAGATAATGCCGTTCGTCATGTATGAGATCGCGAACCGATTCTTCGTATGTTTGTGAAACAACAGCTCCCAAACCGCTTTGCGGTCCCTCCGTGCAGTCATCTTGATAAAAGACGTCCATCAGAGCCTACAGAGTAATATTAAAAAAAACAGAAAAAAAAAATGTGAGTATCAATTCTCCCAAATTTCGTAAATTATAAGAATTCGATCCGATAAGATTTTTTTGGAAAACAGGTTTAGTTGGGATTCGCTAATAAAGATCGGTGCTAAGATTTCTCATCGACATCGACCATTTATAGAAAAATTAGTAATTGAAATTGACAAACGAGGAAACAACGAACAATATTTTTTTTTTCCTCTAAGAATTTCATTAGATTCACGTAAAGCGGAAGTACTGTTACGGATTTAACGAAGAAAAGATCGAAAAATTTTGACGACCCATCAACCGCATCCTCGTGGGGAAGTAGAAATCTTTATTATTGGCAAAAAAAGTGCAGTGCTTATCGATTGTTGAACGGTGTGTAAAATACGTGAAAGAAAAAGAAAAAACATTATTGAAATCCGTGCTATGGTCGGAGTCATGCATTTCCAACCGGAAACAGTAATATGGTTTCAGGCGGTTTCAGTAAAATCTGATCGAACGGAAATCGAAATTGAAACGTGAAAAATAAAAAAGACGCAAATTTATCAAAAAATTTTAACGCGAAAAATTATTGGTAGAAATTGAAACAATTGTACTTTTGGAAAACAGCGCTTCGGAACATCAGTATCAATTGTATTATTTTTTTTTCTCATAAATTCGCACGAAATAATTATCTCGAGATTTTCTCTCGACTCGTCGATTAAAATGAAATAATAGTAAACATTTAAAGATTAAGGATATTTTACGTTATTAACCCGTAGGAAATGTGAAAACACATGAATACCGAAATATCAAAGAGCGACGAGACAATAACATTGAATTAACATCGATAATAAGCGAACCTCTGAAACAACTGGTGTTTCTTCGCGATAAACAACGAACCACGAGATCAACGAAATTTAGCAACTACGAGAAATAAATATATTTTTTTCATATGTAATACACACGAAAGGACGGTAACGAACATGAAAAACATGTAAACACTCGACGTATTTTATTATATATATAGAATTAATTAATTAATAAATTAATAAATAAACGTCTTCTGGGTGTTCGGGAAGTACGTACCACCTAAACGGCAAGAGCGAAGAACGAACATGGGTTGGTGTTGTAATATGTTAGTGAAAGCATGTAATCAAGCAGAGAACAAATGCAGCCACGATTAGCCTGTGACTATTCTAACGCGCCGAATAGGCAAATTTTTAATAGTTGATTTTTTTTTTAGAATTTTCAAAATAGTTGTTAGCATTAAACACTAATTTTACCGTTAAACAAATATATTATCGACCAGAATTAAATAATTTCTGTATTAAAAAAATTCAAAGTTTTTGAGAACGAAATTTTGAGAATTTGATTTTTTTTTTTTCGAAAATTTGCGATTTTTTCAAGAGATTTCAGTTTCGTGCGAATGCCGGAAACGACAGTTTCGTTTTCTTGAGAATTTTTTTTTTTTTCGATTCAAGTCATTGACGATTGAGTTAATTTTTAATTCTAGATAAAGCTATGTGAACTACGCTATTTTATATGTACAACAGCGCGTTACGAGACAGATTCACATATTGCATTATTTATCGTGAGTGGTAGAGATTTTTTAAATTAAAAAAAAAAAAAAATTTCTTAGTGATTTAAGGAAATTAGTGAAATTGCGAATCCGTCTGCAAACACGATGTTAAGCGCGTTATATCTGTTACTGTGTACGATTAATCCAATATGTGCAGCACAAAGACACAGTACAAGCTTCAAGTTTTTGAAAATGATATGTTACCGTGTCTGCATACATCGCAACTCTTATATCTTCACAGGATATCTCGACGTGACGTATATTCTTGACATAATTTCCGGCAAGCTGAAATTTTACAAAGCAAAACACAGAAAAAAAATTATTTTTTATTTTTAATCTCATGTTTAGCGATCGAAATTTTTTTATTACGTAATTTCTTGTATATAGTTTTTTTTTGACAAACCTTTAAAATATCTGCAGAAATGCACTCGAGTACTCCAACAACGAATAGACTGACTTGCGAATCAATCTTGTGCTGTAATACTTCCTGGAAAATGGTGAAAAGAAATTTTGTTTTTTGAGTCACGAATTAAGATGATTTTTTTTTTTCGATGTTTTTACGGTATGAAGACTTTTACGTACTTTTTGCAAAAGCTGATGGATCTTGTCGACCGGAAGGACCAACGGTGATTTTTTCTTTCCCTTCTCTAAGGCATCCTTGGCATCTTTCAGGGCCCATTCGTAGATCGCCGTTGGAAATGTGTGCTTCACCCGTTCCTCTACATCTTGGGGTGTGTGAGGTGGCGGATCGCCGCATAACATACCCAACATTCTCAGTATCAAACTCTCAACGTAATCCAAGGCATCTTGACGAGCTTCTAGACTTGGATGTACTTGTTCCAGAACCTGAAAATATTTATTCGTATTAATATCTCAAATATCGTCGATTTTTCGTAAAATTTTGTTTTTTCGTACATTTTTTTTTCTTCATAATTTCGTCATTTTTTTTAAATCAATTTAAGACTGACATCTTAATGATTAAATTCATTTGGATTTGAGAAAATAAATAACAACAAAAATTACGTATTTTCCGTACCTAACAAACGAAGAAAGGAGAGAATGTTTTGTAAGCACAAAACATTTCGCAGTTATGGAGTAAAGTGTTTACGGTGACCAGACGTGAATGGCTCGAGAATGAAAACAGGAAAAGACGGGAAGAACAAAATTTAGTAGACATTCGGAAATAATAAAAAAAATATGATAATCATGAAAATGCTTTAAAAAGATTTTTATGGTACAAAAGTAAAACAAAAAATACATTTGGATTTTTTTTCTTTTGTAATCAAAACAGCGCAACAATTTTTTGTATCGAAAAAGAAAGCGGACAAATTTTTTTTTTTAACACACAGCGACGCAGTGCGCCACATCAAAAATTCAACGCACAACTACGGCATCAAAAAATGATTCTTGATTACGAAAGTTTGTTATCGAAGAAAATTTTCCAATGATTTTGAATGAAAAATGCTGCAGGAATTCTTTTTTCAAGCGACGAGAAGAAAAAATGCAAAGTCTATAGAAATGCGACATGCGTTTGCCGAAAGAATCGAATCTTTTGATGCGCAGAGTAAAATATGTTTCCGCAACTAAAGATTGTGATGTTGCGAAGGGCAGTCGCTGCCAAACTATGAAAAGATTATAATATATAATTTATTATATTTGTAGGCAGCGAAAAAAGAAACACCGCTGGGAAATCTTGCGGAGCGAAAATAAATAAATAAAAATGTCAAAAATGCTTCATATGCTTAAAGATAAAAAAATCTCAAATTCATTAAACAAAATGAATGAGAATCATTCGCGGCGAAATAATTTTTGTTTCTTTATTACGAAATGTACAAAAATACAGTGGAATGAGAAAAAAAAATCTTTTTATAAAATAGAAAAACGTCAGTAGCGATACGAAAGAAATGTGCGACATTTTTCGCGATCGAATTATAGTCTGAAAAATCATTAATGGAGCATCGAAGGAGAGTTATCGTGAGCGTGAAGAACGAATTGTCGCCAGCTGATCGGGAGTTCGGAGTCCGAGCCGTGTGGCCCATCTTGCTACTGATACGGAATATCGGTTTTTTTTTTTTTTTCGTCCCGACAACGTCGAGGATCTTATTTCCAAATCGATCGTAAAAATTGTCACGTTACTCTCGGTGCTTTTGGGTTAGCCGATGATGAGTTTTAAAAAATTGGCAAAACAAACAAAAAAAAAAAAATTTCTTTTTTAATGAAACGGAAAAAAAAGCAAACGAAAAAAGTGATCGCGAACAAACGAACCTTGCGCAGAGAGTTGACAAACACTCCCTTCCACTTGGCGGCGTTCTCCTCTTTCTCGAAGTCGTAGCCTGACGGCTCGCCCACAACCGACGCCGGTGATGAAAACATATCACCGTGTTTGAGCGTTAAACGTTAGGTTTGTACTAAAAAAATGTTCGTCTCGCGAGATCGTACGATCGTCGATTTGTCACGATATTTGTAATTCGCATAGTCGTTTACGTTCCAATACTTGACAGTGGCCCGTGTCCGTCCGTCCGTCGTACGGTCGTTCGTTCTCAGGGCGCAGACATCGTATCTGCGTGAACGCGAGCACCTACAACTCGCGGTCATTATTTCCCGCGTCCTTGAAGATCCTCGTATAACCAGGACGAAGGACCGATCGGACGTTTTTAACGGACGAGCGGTACTTATTTGTTTCGCACAACATTGCACACGGCAGGACCTCGTTAAATCTCACTTCGTTTCGCACAGTTTTTTTTTTCTTCTTTTTTTCTTTATTTTTTTTCCCCCGCGACTCCCCGATCTTCCGAACCGTTCAGGATTTATACTGTTCTCATGCGCGACCGATACCACCGTGCATCAGCGCGAGCCACTACTGCCATTGCGCCTGCTGCTACACTCTCTCTCAACTCTCGCGTTCCACGATCGATACTGCGATACGGCCATCTCGCCTCGGCGAGACGCGCGAGATCGAGAGAGGCATCCGCAATTCACGAACGAGACGCAATCGAATCTCGAAGCGCCGACTTCCACGGCGCAAGCGTTGATCGTCGAATTAATTCGAAAAAAATTAATAAAACAATATTTTACGAAATTACTGAAAACCAATTAATTACACTGTGAATTTGATGCTTCTGTTATTATTATTGAGAGAATTTTGCCCAACTTTTACAATAATTTAAAATAATCGAATATATCAAACCATCGATATCGAAACATTTACGAAATGAGAATCAAACATTGATGACGGTGATTCATTATTTAAACGTTAAATAGACTCGTCAGAATCGTCAAGTTATGAATCAAATATAACAATGTCGATAATTGCTTCGTCAGTAAACTTTTTTTCTAAAACGGAACTGATCGTTAATTCGATGTTATTATTAAATATGAAATAAAATTTTTCAATCTTGCAAGCAGTAAAATTTTTTCAATTATAATTCTCACGATTAAATTTTTATTTCCATCAAAATAGTCAGATTTTCCGTCTAATAAGTCAACTATCGTCTCTAAATAAACCGGAAGTAACAATTGGATCGAATAAAACACACGAATATTGCAGACTTCCGGTCCTTTTACATGCTTTAATAATTTTACAAATTGCTCACGAATTTGTTTACTAAATTTTGCGAAAAATATTATTTTCGCGAAAATTTTTTTTTTCCTATTTGTCAATTTTTTTTCCATCAGGAGGGGGAGGGGTCGGATCGAAATAAGTATTTTTGCATCAGTGTGCGAAAATATAAGTTTTATTTCTATTTTTTAATTACATTCAATAATCGCATCTTACCACTTACAGCAGCGTTACTTTTACATCTTCGGAATACACGCGAAACATTTACACAACTTAATTACATTTTATAACTTAATACGAACAAATTTTTAATCGACGATCGTACGAAACAAACGATCAATGAAAAAAAAAATTGTACCGGCGAATTTGCGGGAGACGCATATACAATAATACATAATTTTTCATGCAGTCATTTTCTTTTTCGAAATTTAGATTAAGTTAATTGCGTCAAAAATTATTTAAAAAAAAATATATATATGTATGGAATGGAATTAAAAAAAATCATCGCAAAATGTTTTTTAAATCAATTAACAAAAAAATTATATCGTAGTTGAGATATCGACACACATTTCGTGGGGAACGCATAGGTTTGAAATTTACCGCATGAATAACGAAGAAAAGTTGGAAACTATATTTTCGTTGTATACGTCGATATTCAGAAGATTTACTGCATAAAATCGCGTGAATTCGTAACCCTAAATAGTTTCTAATTTTTCTTCGTTTTTGATGCACTAAATTTCAAACCAATGCGTCCGCCACGATATGTGGTTACATATCACAATTACGATCTATTTTTTTATTAATTTATTTAAAAAACATTTTTCGATTATTTTTTTTATTACGAATATATATATATTTTTCAAAAGTAATTTTGAACACAATTAAGGAAAAAAAATTCAAGTATTCTTCGAGTACCTTGAAGATTCGGATTTTGGGTTACGAATTCACGCGGTTTTGTGCAGTAAATCGTCGAAATATCGTTTCGATGTCATTATTCTACAATAATCGATGCGGGCGATTCTTCTTGTCGTTTCTCATCGGCGGCCAAAGATTCGTTATTCAGTCGTTTCTCCAATAATGTTATTTCCCTTCGCTGACGGGAAATCGTATTCATATGTTTTCTACACGTATCTTTCAGACTTTCGATAAACTTTTGCGCCCTCTTCAATTTTTCGCTTTCCGGTATATTTCTCGCGTAATCCTAAAATAAAACGAAAAACAAAAAAACAACGTTAATGTTAAGAATTTTTTTTTCTACAGCAACTGTACGGCGAGCCACTCATTGCCACTCGAAACTCCGAAAAAACAATTACCGAGTCGCATCCACAGCCTAAAGAGCCCAATCGCAATCTCAAAGGCTCCGGCAAACATTGCGTCGACTTATCCGCATGATTCTCCGACCAATTTTTACACTTTTCGCATTCCGTTGACAACTTTGCGTTCAAATCTCGAAGTTTCTGTAATTCCGCCGTCTGCGTTAGTATCTGAAATTTTCCAAAAAAATCGCATTATAATAAACTCCGAAAAAAAAAAAAAAAATTATAAATTTGTCGGAAACCTTATCTCTCGCAGCTCTGTACATTTGCCGGAGTTCATCGGCAGCTTCTTTGTGCGGACGTTCCTCGCTGATAATTTTGACTTGTAAAGCGGCCAACTGACCTTTTTTCGTCACCAATTCGATTTCAAGTTCGCGAACTTTATTCTCCAATTCAGCACAACGGGATGCCTCCGTCGCGGCGGTCGTTTCGACGTCGTCGATGTTTCGTTTCTGATCGAATAATTCGGTTCGCGATCGTCGTCTTCGACTGTCGCGTTTCTGTCTATCGACGTTCGCGCAATTGCTGCACGAAGAATCCCTTCGTTCCAAATGACTAATTTGTTCGCGAAGCTTGTGATTTTCGGATTTTAGATTATTTTCACTGTCTATCGCGTTTGCGATTTCGTAGCGCAGCCGATCGCGTTGACTTTCCAATTCTTCGATTTGCGATTTTAATCTTTGTATTTCGGCGTTTGTGATCCTCTCAATGACGTTAGATTCCTGTTCCGTAGTCATCGTGTACAATTTATCTTCCAGAACAGCGTTTTCGGCGCTAAGGTCGTGTATCTTATTCACGATATCATCCATTTCTTCGTCCAATTCTTTGTTCTGTAATACTAATTTTTCATTCTCTTTCTTGCAATTCTCGTAACTCTGCTGCAACTCTTCGATAATCGATTGTTTCTTTTCGATTTCAAGTGCCAATGAATCTCTTTCCGTCGCGAGGATTCGGTACTTTTCTCTCATTTCCGATGCGTCGTCAACGTTCGATTTCGATTTCAGCGTCGCAATCGTATTAATCATTTCCGCATTATTCGCCAATAGGACCTCCTGAGAGCGCCGCATTTCGGCCAAATCGTTCGTTAGTTGTACTTTCGTTTCTTGCAATTCGATTATACGATTCGCCGCACCGTCGAGATTACTCTGCAGACTTTTGTTGTTGTCGCTTAACATTTTCATTTCTTCTTCCGCGCGAATTTTACTCGTACTGTTTCTCAAAGATTTCGCCATTTTCGCGTTCGATATTTCGAGATCTTCGCACTTCGACCTCAACTCGTCGAGTTCCGTTTGCAAAGTAACGTTTTTGTTCGTCAATTCTATCAATTCTTTGCGATAACCGGAAGATTTTATCTTCTCGGAGTCCAATTTTTCTCGCAGCGACGATAACGCCGTCGCGTTTTCATTCGTCATGCATTCGATTTCTTTTTTGTATATTTCCAATCGCTTCTGACGTTCAGCCGCCTGATCCTTGAGATTTTCATATTCCGGTGTAATAGTTTCCAATTTTGTCTTATATTCGGATAGCATATCGCATTTATTCTTCAAAAGGGAAGTTATCTCTTCAATCTTTCGACTCTTCTCGTCACTCTTTCGAATCATTTCTTCGTGTTTATCAGTCAAATTCTTCAATTCTTTTTCCATTCTCTCGATCGTCGTATTGCACATTATTAGTTCCGCGGATTTCGTATCAACGATGTTTTTCAAACGTTTTTGATTTATTTCTATGGCTTCGAAATTATTCGTCAATTCCAAATTTCTTATTTTGTAAAATTCCAAATTGCTGGTTAATTCGTCGATTTTTTCTTTATACTGCTTCGTGGCCAATCGGAGCTTTGAATTTAATTCCATCTCTCGCGTCGCCAATGCCTCCTCTATTAATCTTTCGCTTTCTTGTTGCGTCGTGTTGCTCTTCGTTCCCGTAAGCGTCTCGAGTTCCGCTTGCAGAGTATTGAAATCCAATTCCAATACTTTCATTTTTTCCTTCAGCATTTCGTTCTCGTGATTACTTTCCATCAGCAGATTCGTCAATCGCGAAATTTCAGTGGTTAATTCGGCGTTTTTAGCTCCGCTAGCAATGAGATTCTGTTGTATTATTTCGTTTTCCGCTTCGAGTTCTTTCGCCCAACTCTTCGCTCGTTTTTCCGCGTCGTCGCTTTGCCTCTTTGATTCCTTCAGCTCGCGTTTCTCTCGTTCGGAATTTGCAACAAGATTTCCCATCAATTCTTTTTCTTTGGCTATTATTTCGCGCATAAATGCAATGAAGAGATCGCTCACCGTAAAGTCTTTGCAATCGATCGTCGGTTTCAATGACTTTATTTCACGAGTTATTGACTCCCGAGCGGAGTTCAGCTCTTTGCGAAGTTCGCTGATTATCGGCGAATCGGTTTCAACGAAATTTTCACTTCGTTTTTCGAGCGCTTTATTAAGTTCGATGATTTTGTTGTTTAATTCAGCATTTTCGGCAGCATATCTTTCGAGTTCTGTGGTTATTTCTCGTACGCGAAGGTTTAAGGCTTCGATCGATTTTTCGTTTTCGAGGAGATAAGATTTCTCGATTTCGCAAGTTTTTCGTTCATTATCGACGATCTCCTCATTATTCAGCGGCGATTTTGAATCCGTCGAGAAATCATTTTCGGACTTTTCGAATTTCGTTAATTTTTCCTCGAGACGCGCGTTCCTCGCGACGATTTCGTCGAGACGCTCGGTAACACTTTTCAGCTGCGTTTGTAAGTCGTCGACTTCGTTTTCAGTTGTGACGATTTTCCTTAAACGCTCTTCGAGCTCTGCGCTTCTTTCAACGTGTCTCTTCACCTCGCCGTTTGCCTCTTCGATTCGCGATTTCAAAGAGTCCAAAGTCGACGAATGTTCTTCGGACTTTCCAAATTTCAGTAATTTTTCCTTCAGATTCGCGTTCTCAGCGACGATTTCGTTGAAATTCTCGTTAGCGTTTTTCAGTTGCGATTTCAAGTCTTCGACTTCGTTTTCAGTTGTAAGAATTTTTCTCAAACGCTCTTCGAGCTCTGAGTTTCTTTCAACGTGTCTCTTCACCTCGTCGTTTGCCTTTTCGATTCGCAATTTCAGAGATTCCAATACCGACGAATGTTCTTCGGAATTTTTGAATTTCATTAATTTTTCCTTCAGATTCGCGTTCTCAGCGACGATTTTGTTGAAACTTTCGTTAACGTATTTCAGTTGTGATTTCAAGTCTTCGACTTCGTTTTCAGTTGTGAGGATTTTCCTCAAACGCTCTTCGAGCTCTGAGTTTCTTTCAACGTGTCTCTTCACCTCGTCGTTTGCCTCTTCGATTCGCAATTTCAGAGATTCCAATACCGGCGAATGTTTTTCGGAATTTTCGAATTTCATTAATTTTTCCTTCAGATTCGCGTTCTCAGTGACGATTTCGTTGAAATTCTCGTTAACGTTTTTCAGTTGCGATTTTAAGTCTTCGACTTCGTTTTCAGTTGTGACGATTTTCCTCAAACGCTCTTCGAGCTCTCCGTTTCTTTCAACGTGTCTCTTCACCTCGTCGTTTGCCTCTTCGATTCGCAATTTCAGAGATTCCAATACCGGCGAATGTTCTTCGGAATTTTCGAATTTCATTAATTTTTCCTTCAAATTCGCGTTCTCAGTGACGATTTCTTCGAAATTCTCGTTAACGTTTTTCAGTTGCGATTTTAAGTCTTCGACTTCGTTTTCAGTTGTGACGATTTTCCTCAAACGCTCTTCGAGCTCTGCGTTTCTTTCAACGTGTCTCTTTATCTCGTCGTTTGCCTCTTCGATTCGCAATTTCAGAGAGTCCAATATCGACGAATGTTCTTCGGAATGTTCGAATTTCATTAAATTTTCCTTCAAATTCGCGTTCTCAGTGACGATTTCGTTGAAATCCTCGTTAACGTTTTTCAGTTGCGATTTCAAGTCTTCGACTTCGCTTTCGGTTGTGAGAATCTTCCTCAAACGCTCTTCGAGCTCTGCGTTTCTTTTAACGTGTCTCTTCACCTCGTCGTTTGCCTCTTTGACCCGCAATTTTAACGATTCAACAGTCGTCGAGTCTTCATTTTCCAGAATTTCCGTCAACTGATTTTCATCGATTTCCTTATTTTCCAATTTTAATTTTTTCAATTCGCTCTTCAGAATGGAATTTTCTTCCTCGAGATTATTCAACGAACGCATCAATTCGTCGGAACCATTTTCCACAACGATTATCTGCGATGTAACAAATTCAAATTCGGCCTCTAAGGCGGTTTTACGATCGCGAAGTTCTTCATTAGCATTTTTCAAAGTTTCAATCTGTTCCTTCAGACGCGCCAAATCGTTTAGCAATTCTTGAATTTTTTCTTTCCCTTCAACCGATTCATCGTTATCGGCAATTTGTTTCGCGAAAATTGCTTTTTCGATTTCCGAATTTCGCAGCCGATCCTCGAGCGACGCGTTGGCGTTTTCCAATTCTTGTTTAATTCCATCAAAAGTGTCGACCGCTTCTCTGAGACGTTCGATCTCTTCTTTCATTATCACAACTTTTTCCCTCTCAATCGACGAATCGGCGATCGACGCCGATTTTTCTTCGAGTTCAAGTTTTTCGGCTTTCAGCCTCTCGATTTCTTTTCTCAACGACGTTTTCTCGCTTTCGAATTTATTAAGAGCGCCGCGTATGCCGCTTATATCTCTTTTTAAACGTCGCAGACATGTTTTCGTATCTTCCATATCGACTTGAATTTTCTCGATTTTAGCGTCTTTGCGTTTTACTCTCGTCGAGTCGTTCGAAGAGGGCGACGGAGTTGCTTCGCGGCTACCGGCTTCCTGAAGTTTTTCGATTTCGTTGCATTTCTCGTTGTAATCGTTCGTAAGTTTGCCGTGTTGTTCCGTGAGGACGTCGAGTTCGTTACGCAAACGTTGAACTCTTTCCTCGACAACGGAAACGCTGAAAGTACCGTCGAGGATTGAACTTTCATTCATCGTACTGTCGCTTACGCTGATATCGAAATCCTCGTTAAGTTTTGTTCGCAATAACTCTCCGTGTGCGTATTCCCGATCGAATTTTTCTTGTAACTCTCGAAGCTTCATATTGGCTTCTCGTACCTTTACGCTCGTCTGTCGTACTTCGTTTTTGAGAGCGCGACGATCGTCGTTGAGATCGGTGAGATGAGCGCATTGTTTGCAATTCGTGAGTTTCAGATCTTTCAGTTTAATATTTAAACGCTGAAGTTCATTGACCCGTTCGGCAAGCATTTCAGCTTTGATTCTCCACGCGTCGCTGGTATCGTCTCTCTCTCGAGTCTCGCGAAGCGTATCACTTGAGACGATTGATTTTTCGAGTAATTCGTCGATCGTCTGCTCGCCGACTTCCAAACCGTTGATTTCTTTATCCGTTGCTGTGGAGGCGCCTTTGACAACATTTTCATTGTTATCGCAAATCGATTTATCGTCGTCAGTGATCGAGAGGAAGAGATCCTTCGAGATTTCACCATTCGTTCGTTGATTCGTGATATTCAAGCGATTCAAGTCGTTAGCGCCGGAAGTTGGGCGCAAAATATCGCCGATATTAGTGGTTATTTCGCGGTCCATTATGTTAGAATTATTCATCGATATTTCGAGGAGTTTATTGCACTGCGGTAGCGACGTTAACGAGGAAAGTGCACTGTTTGCGGCGTCGAGTTGTTCTTTAATTCGATCGTAGTCCACGATTTTTTCCATCAGATTGTTCGACAATTCGATATTCTCGGTTTCCAAAAGTTTGTTTCGCTCGCCGAGATTGTTGGAGAGTTCGCGATAAACGCACATGTGATCATTTGGCGAAATATTGAGATCTTTCGCGCGTTCCAATTCTTCGATTTTGTCCATCAAATTCGATGAGAGTTCCTCGTTCTCTGCGGTTAACGAGGCGATAGTGTCTTTGTAGTTATTTATTAATTTCACGGTTTCGTCGTCGGTAACGATGTTCGACGCGACGCCGCTGGATCTTTCCGATTTTTTCTCGAGTTCCGATAAACTGTTACGCAGCAAATTCTTCTCCTCGGTTATCGCGTGTATTTTCGTGAGAAGCTCCGCTATTGTGTCCTGAAATTATAAATGGAAACAAAAAGTAAGTATAATAATATGCAATTTCCGGGAAAAAAAATTGTGAACGCGTTTCCTGACTATTGAATCGTCGGTATCGAATTTAATTGGATAATTAAATAATTTAATCATTGATAATAATTATCATTAATATTAATTAATGATTCGTTTATTTAATTGATTTTTTTTGTATTTATTTACGTTTTCGATATATCAAAAAACGCCGAAGGAGAATCATTATTGCGCCTTTTTATTGTTAAACTCACTTCGAGATTTTTCTCCCTTCGATCGGCGGATTCCTTTTCGTTGGCGATTTTGTTAGACAAATCCGCATTTTCGATGGTCAATTGTTGTACAGTTTCGCTTAACTGTTCCGCCAATAATTTGAGTTCGCGAACGTCGCTCGTTACTGTGGTATTCGCCGTGATGTTCGCTAAATTGCTGTCGTACATCGTGAGATCTTGAGATGTTTGATTATTCGTTGTGTCGCCGGTGAATATCGAATCCGTTTGAACTACCGAAGCATTCATATTTTCGAAGTACGAGTCATTTTCGAATATACTACTCGTCTCATTCTCGTCGTCGTTTAACACCGACGATTGAACCGTTGGATTTCTTCCTCTCAATTTATTGAGCTCCTCGACGAGCGCTTGTTTTTCTCGTCTCAAAGTTCTCAGAGACTCCGTCGATTCGCTCATTTGCCGCTCGAACTCTGTAATATGGTCGTTCGCCTCCGCCAGTAACTTGTCGGTATTTTCTGAATGCTTCTGCAATTAACAATAAGAGAGGCGATTCAACGAAATGAATACAAATATATAAAGAATTTCGGCGATCGGTAGGAAAATAATTGGGAAACGCGGAGAACGAAGGATAGAAAGAAAATTTGAAAGGGAAATATAAGAGGTTTTCCCTCATTCATAAATTTCTAAACACGCAAAAAAAAAAGTTATCAATCTTTTATAGTTTGAAATAAAAAGAAAATAAAAGTCTACTTTACTCTGTGTGATATTCGGCGAATTTTCAGCGTCAGCAGTTTTTACGCATATTTGCGTCGATATCACAGGAATGTAAAAATATATATATATATATGTATAGTGTGTACCTGAAGCTTTGTATATTTTGCGTTGAGTTCACTAAACATCTGCTCGTTGGCAGCGAGTTTTTCGTTGTGCACCGTCTGTATAAAAAGAAATATACGTCGTCAAGTTAATCGAGTAAACGGGGAGATGGAGAATTTAATGAAATGCGATGTTCGTCGATGAGACGTCGTGACGAAACGCGCAACTTGTCTTACCATCGCTTTCGCTATTTCCTCGTCAACAATCATTTGCTTCTCAAGTTTCGTAAATTCCACGAGATTTCCATTTTCCTCAGACAGTGAATTGTATTGTTCCATAAGAAATTTTATTCGCCTTCGCAACGCGACTTTCGGGGTTTCGCCTAATATCGGTTCTCTGCAAAAAAATACATATATTTGAGCGATTCGCAACAGCTGTGAGGTGAGGTATCGCAAAGATTTTTATCTTATCGAGATTTCGAGTGACGCGAAAAATTGTGCGGTAGAATCAAAGTTTCCATGCTGTGAAATTAAATTTTTTATCTTTTTTTTAACGCAATTCGACTTAATATGGAAAAATAGATTTTTTATTGTAAATTTTCTAAAGCTGATTGAAATTTCAAAGGTGAATTTCTCTTCTACTGAAAAATTACCGATATATTTTTCTATCATTCGTTAAGTGTTCAATAGAAAATTTCAAAATATTGGACATATTTTTTTAACGAATCTAAAATTTTTTCCGTAACTATACTAAAAAATGATTGTTCATTCGACTTAAAAAAAAAAATTTGAAAAATTACGAATAAAAAATCGTTTACTCGCTTTTTACTCACGAGTTACTATAACAAAAGAAATTTATCAGACACACGGCAGTGTGCGCCGCTGCGAAAGAGTTAATCTGTATTCATCGACATACCGGTGGCATTGTTCCGGTGATTTTGGTTCGCCATTCGACTCTAAGCTTTGACGATCGTCGCTGCATATCGAGACGTTTTCCCTAAAGGTAACGGCGCGGGCCGTTCGCTTTTTTATGACATAGTCGTCGTCGCTTTCGCTGGCAACGGATAAACGCTCGTTTTCGCGTTCTCTCTCTCTCTCTATCAATTCGAGTTCGAAGTCTGTGAATTCTGTCTGAAAAGCTGTCAAAGGAGCGATAAGAAGAAAAATTTTAATTGAAAAAAAAAAAAAAAAAAAAAAAAAAAAAAAAACGCAGGGTCCACCAATTTCCATATTATCATTTTCTTGCATTTTCAACTTACATTGATTTGCAATATCCAAGTCCTTAATTATTATGCTACGGCCTCTTTTTCCGCGGCTCGTGCATTTCTCCTTTTCAATGCCGGGTGCATTTTCGAACTCCTCGATAGTCGGAAGATTGACGACGTCGTGATACATCGAAAATTTCGGTACGGGACCGCTGGTTCCGCACCAAGTGCGGCGTCTTTTCTCCATTCCTTGCGCGCCTTCTTTTTCCTTTTCGGTCGGATTGTTTCCGCACAAAATCGAATTTTTCAAAAGCTCAATGCGATCCGCCAATATTTGATTCGCGCGTTCCTTCTCCAATAACTTAGATTCCATCGCGACGACATTGACGGAATTTGCTTTCTGCAAAGATAAATCTTTACAATTATTATTCGATTAAATTAAATTATAATAAATACACTATAATTATATATCGATAGTTAAGAAAATAATTAAGGAAACAATGCAGCGATGTTAGAAGAAAAGTTGCAATTTTTTTTTACGTAGCGATTGTAGTAATGATATTTTAAAAAAATTTAAAAAACAAAAATTGATTCTTATAAACATCACTTAACGTTTAGACGCGACTGTAAAATATTTTAATACACACCTGCAATTCTGTTTCGAGTTTTGTGATTTGCCGGGCGTAGCGCTTGAGAAGCGCCGCTTCGGAAAGTTCTTCGTTTACCTTCGGCTTATTTTGGATTCTCTTAGCTCTCGAGGCGAATCTGTTTTATAATAAAATATATTTGCAATAGAATTGTTACTAATATTAGCACGTTCATAATCTTTTATTTGTTAATATCTTCAGCGCCCTTGATGACCATACGGCGCAATATGCTTTAAGATTTGCAGTTATGTGACCAGTTGCAGTTGCACACTGTATGCAGTTGTGACTTTATTCGAATAAAAATTGAAAAAATGTTTATATTTACGTACGCTAATGTGCATTGAGTTTCTTCGAAAGCCGCCGGTGTTACAGTACAAATAATTGTTGTCATCGCGTTACCACCGAGTGAACATCGCAATATTCTCGTCAATTTACTATCGCGGAAGTTAACGAAAGGTTTGGAATTGTCTTGCGATTCGCTAAGTTGCTTTATTACTAATCCCAACGTCGATAGCGACATATTTATGTGAGTCCCCTCCTTGAATCGCGTACCGATCGCTCCGGTTTGTCCCGACCGCTCCGATCCCGCGAGATCGACGAGATTCAACTGAGATACTTGTACCGCTTCCGATGCATCGGCGCTCGCCAACCGACTCTCGATAGTCTGTGGAATTTACGATGAAATAAAAATTTTAAGTTATTACTAAAAAAAAAAATTTTATTTTTACTTTTTTGTTTATTTTAATTTAAAAAATAAATGCAAAAAAAAAATGTTGTCATTTACACCGAAAAGAAAAAAGAAAAATCGCAATATTTCTAACTGCAGTCGAATGCTCGATGGAAATAGACTTACAATTCGCAATATAGTGTGACTTCGACTGCTTCTCTCATTCATATTTGTTTCGCCGATTCTACGATTCTTGTTGCCCTTTTTCACAATCGTGAGGACATTTTCGGGACAATTGACGACTTCTTCTTGACAATTCACCTTCGCCTGACCTGTTCTTTGATCGTCCGTGATTTTCAGATCGATCCCCTCGACATTCAGAAGGTCGTTGACTTTTTCATTGTAAATTTCGATATATGAGACTCTGAAAAATTACAAAAAAACTACATTAAAAATTAATAGTCCATAAGAGTTTTGCTTAACAATTTCTCTTGGTGGATTCAATATTTGTGTCCAGTAGGCTGGCAAAAAGAAAGTTTTTTTTATTGAGCTGTTTCTACAGATTATTGTATTTTTTTACAAAAAAATTAAAATAAATCTTCTATATAATCAATATCAGTTTATGAATTAGAAAAAAAAAAAGCAATTTTCAAAGTTTCTGAAAATGTAGATATCGAATTGCTTATTGAGATTGAAAATTTTTTAACATTATGATTTAAAAAAAAATCATAATGTTAATTCATAATAAATAACTGAAAATATTTTTTTTTTATTTATTTTATTTTGATTGTGAGGAAAATTGCAAATTGTTTCAATGTTCGAGAAAACTATGCAAATGGTATGGATTTTTCCTCGTTATTGGAAAATTTTTTTTTTTGAGAAAAAAAGATTAAAGTCAAGTAAGATAAACTGTTCAGAATGATAATTACGAATCGTGATGAATCTTACCTCAGGAGAAATTCGCGATCGCTTTGGTTAATCAAGTCAAATATGTGAGTTACTGCCAACGGAATGACGCCGAGTACTTTGTTCGTTCCCATCATTGTGAAAGTTTTTCCGGAACTCGTTTGCCCATATGCAAATATCGTCCCGTTGAATCCAGTAACCGCAGCTTCGACAATCGGTTTGGCGACGGTGTCGTATACATCGTGGTTAGTGGTATCCGTGTCAAAGATGTGATCTGAACATCGTAATTGTATCGCATAAACGTGTCGCGTGTTTTTTTTTCTTTTTTCGTCCAACAAATCGATGACAATGTTTACACGGAACTTAGCCTCGTAGCATAAATGCATCACGAAAGAAAAACGACAAAGAGCAGTGTTTACATTTTTTTCGCGTCGTCGTCGCGAGTGTTTATTGTAAAGTGTGTTTATTCGCGACCTTCAAGCGCCGAAACGCTGAAACGCCGGAAACATTGTTCGCCATCGTATCGAGAGATTACAATAATTGTCGCGTACGAATTGTGCGACGTAAAAAAGGATTGACTCGATAAAAAAACAGAAAACGGATAAGAAATTCGTTACTTACCAAACGAGAATCCGACTTCGCCGCGTTTTTTCAACTCCGGATCGAGCGGACCGATATATTTGTCCTGAACCGTCCATTGTATCGGCAAATTTTCCTCGATCTCGCGTTTGATCAACGGTCGAACTTTTATCGCGACTTGAATGCTCGACGACATTTTTTATATTGTCATTACAAACGCTCACAAATAATAAATAATCACGTCATTAGACAAAACATAAAAACAATAATTTTTAGAGTGAAAGACGCCGAGAGTATCACATTTTTTTCGTAATACGACGTTCACCGATGCTCCAACCAACATCAACTGCTGTCCGATCGGAACAGAAGAAAAGAAATAACCGTTTCAATTTGAATATGTCGTTCCTGCCGCGTGATTGGTCGACAGCTCGAGGACTTCAGTGCTGCCATTTTTGCTCGAGATTGCCGCAGGGACGCCGGACGTTAGCGGACTCTTGCAGGTGGTTTATGAATTATTAATCGCGCGCGGCATTCGGCATGTTTTCGAATTATTTCTACTTCGATCTCACAATTTTCGAAATTTCTCACGATTAAAAGCTTGAGGAGCTTTTAGGAACAGATTTTTTAAACTCGAAAACTAATACACGTCAATCCAAAAAAATTGATTGCAGTTTATTATATCGATCGAGCGCGACGACCGTTTTTGGGAAATGAGTTTTACATATTCTTCTTACAATCGGATCGGGATATTTTTTTTCTCTTTCGTAAATAAATAATTTTTCCATCGCAATATCCGTGTTGGAATTTTTTTTATTGCATACATTTTAGTTTACACGTTTATACGTTTAATAAATAAATACAGATGATCGTTTGTGTATTACAATCGTACAAAATATAAATTAGAATCACTCAATTAAGTGTTCAAGTTCGTCAAAATAAATTACGTAATAATTTAATGAAAGTTTGTAGAAAAAAAAAATTAATTGCTCGGAATACAAATTGCGTCGTCGATCGTGCGAATGACGAAACTCGTTTCCGAGAGTTCGATACAAAAGTATTGATATTCTACAGGAAATGTATATAATATTAATGAATAAATAATTGCGTATAAATGAGTAAATAAATTACGAAAATAAAAAAAAATGGCGAAATGTTAATTGTGGAAATGAGCGAATGACGATGTCGTACAATTGTTATTTTTTTTTTGCAACGAACTCTGTGAAAAATTACCTACATAGTCGAAATATTAAAAATATATAGTGTATCGTATGAATTTATCGATACAAAGTCTGACAGGAAGTACTTGAGATCGAGTCGTCAAGTATCGAATGAGATCGTGACAATTATTTATTATTTTATTATTAATAGTTTTCAGTTCGTTAGGAGATAATTTCGAAGAGGCAATTTTCTACTTGTGACACGAAAATAAAAAAATAAATAAAAATGTTTCGAAACATCGCTATTATACGCGAAAAACATTTTCCATGCCAACGACGACATTTATTTTATATAGTGGATTGACTAATACGATTTCTTGACGATAGCGACAGATACATTGAAAGAAATTTTTTTTTTTCTGTTTTTCTATTTATTTGTTTTCATCGTACCGATGCGCGGAATGAACTGTGTCACGATCATAGCCCAAGTTTCGTCAGATTCTATAATAAGCTTCTCGATCCGCTAGCAGAAAATAAGATTCGTCTACCAAAATTAAATAAATAATACCCGCTAAGAAATACAAAAAAAATTGCTATTAAATTACTAAAATAATACATTATGGACTCATCGAGGAAAATATAAAAAAAAAATACTAACTCCCCAGCATCGCGAATGCTTCGATCTAAAAAAATGCAACGTAAATTGCAAATTGTCACATTTCGTGACAATCTTTTTTTTTTTCATTTTTTACGATACTTTTTTGTACGTAAAAATTTTAATACCGATCGCGTATGCGTCTTTCTTAAACTGAATAGTTTGCTTAACCCTTTCGGTAGGAATACATTTGACAAAATAGAAGTTTCAACCGCGTGATTGGCATTCGGAAACTCTGCGTATATAATATGTTAAAAATTGCGTAAATGAAATTCATTTGGAGACTTCAGAGGGATTCAGCGTATCCGTGAATCGGCGAAAGGGTTAATGTGTCTTATAGATAGGAATTTAATGTGAGAGTTTGCAGCTCGGACGGCGGAAAGACCGCTAATACTGTTCGGGCGTTAAGTTTCGAAGAAATATTTTTTCTTCGTTCTCTTTATCTTCGCTTTCTGCGTCGTTTCTTCGCGTTCTTCGTGTTTTAAATTATTTAGATGAGCTTAAAGTTTATCATTTTTTTCGCTTTGATTATCCGTGTTCTTCTTACTTATCAACAACCACCGGATTTGTTCGTTGCAGTTAAATCAATTGATTCATTATTTCGAGGCCTCGTCGATCCTCAATGTCGTTCTGAAAGCATAAAAAAAAAATTACTTGATGTTCGTTATGAAATTTTTTTTTTTAATAAAAATATATTATATATTTAAAAAAAAAATTAATATATAAAAAAAAATATTGAAAATATGAATTAATATATTATAAGAAAAAAATTAAATTCGAATAATGACGCAATTTTTATTTATATTTAATCTCCGCATCGCCGATAAAAAAAAGAGGTTTTATCTTCTATTGCGATTTAGAACAAAAGTTCGAATATTCGGACGTCTTTTCGGGTCGTCCGACCGATTTTCTGCGATGTGTGTAATGTATGTATACATTGGTATCTCGAGACTTTGCTGCGTAATTACAATATTATGAAATGACAATGACGCGTTGCCCAACACGTTAGCACAGGACGCGTTAACTTGAAGGCCGTTTCGGCGTTATACGTAAATCTTCTGTTCAAATGTAGTAAAATTTTACGTAAAATAAACGATATTGCGTAATTGGGTATTAAGAAGGTTACGAGAAATCATTCATGCGGATATGACAAGACGCGAGCGTTATATATAGTCAAATAAAAAAAAATTGCGACAATTTATCGAGATAACGTAAATGCGAGTTGCGATGAAAAAAAAAAAAAAAAAAAAATCGGTGAATGATTCGGCTTATATTTATCCTCGTTACACTATGAGAACGAAATAAAAAAATAAAGCGTTACGATTCCCGCGTTGTCTTCGAGTTTAAATAATTATCGATCTCCGAGACATTTGATGAAAAAAAAAAAATCGATTTTACGTTGTGAATTCTAACAATTTCCAAATTATTTTCTTTGGCACGTGCCGGAAATATGTTTAATCCCATTTTTTGCTTATCATCGATAATTATATCGGAATGTACAATATCCGTTGTCGTTTTTAGTATTTTACGCGATAAATTACCACTATTCGCGAATTCGACGAATACTCGTAATACGCGAGATTTTTCCTGTAACCTATTTCACTTTTGGAATCGATAGGATTGAAGAGATACTTCGTGGAATGCGAGGAAATTATGAGAGTAAAAACTATTACGATTTTTTTTATTTACGAAAAGAAAATTTACGATCATTAAGCAACTCACCCATAGAGAAGGAAGTGCCTCTCTGCTTTCCTCCGAACCCACAGACTCCGAATCACGTGTCGCCTCTTGCAGAAGACGTTTCAATTTTTCCAATCCATTTTCCACACTCGATCGTCGTCTGCGGCCACTGTAACGATAAGATCGAAGACCAAACGTTAAATTAACTTTCAAATATCGTCTATGAAGTTAATAGTAATAATAATAATAATAATAATTGGCGGAAAAAAAATCGCCTCGTGGAGTTCGCGACCTTAAAGATATTTTTTTTAATTTGCGTTCGGTAAATGAGAATCAAAAGTACAATTTATTGTATCTTTACATACGAATAATTAATTAAGCGTCGACGATAATATGTCGATCGGCAAATACGGAAATAACGGTCAGCTGCGTAAATTCATCAATCATCGCGATAAGTTCGCGCGATTTTTTTTTTTATTTTTCAATTTTTTAAAAAACTGAACTTTCCGCGCTCTTTCGATTTTCCGTCTGCACTGCTGTAAGGATCTTGTAATGTATAATTGACGTCAACGACACGTGCCGTGTTCTCGTCGTAATTGCGGCACGCGTCCGATTATAATCGGTGATTCACGTGAAACGCGAATGTCCGTAGAATTCGTTGCGATGCACGAGTCATCTACGAGTTTCGTAATATGTATAATAATAATATTAATAATGTAAGACGATAGTTTGATTCGCGTCCGCGCCATATATGCAACGCTTGAAATTTCGAACCGCGACATTTTTTTCATTTTTTACAACAAAGATATTTTTTTCCTACGCGCAAAAATGGTGGCAACCGATTAATTGCCCAACGAGTTATCGTCGAAATTCCGCGTGGCCTCTGCCATCGACAACTCTATATTTAGGCGTTTTTTTTTCTTTTACGAATAAAATGAAATCATTGGCATCGAATGATATATCGATGAAAGATTTTTTTACGTTACGTAAAAAAAAAAAAATTATCGAGAGTATCCGCGTTTCCAACTCTCGCTTAAGATCGGCGCCCACGCCACGTGGATCGCTGCGTTTGACGAAATTCTTGGGAATCCGAAGAATGTAAATTTATGAACTTTTTCCACGAAAAATGAAAAAAAAAAAAAAAAAGGCTCACTGACGAGACTCGCGCGCCGAATCGAAGTCAGGCATTTCGAAAACGGGGTTACCGGCGTGCTACACTCGCGCGTTTCTTATGATATAACTTGTTCACACGTCTGATACATATATCGATGACTAAATGCCAGACGCACGATTATTCGATGTGTATACAGCCGATAAGCCCTTTCGCGTCATTAGCCCGCGAAAAAAATAAAATAAAATGTTCGTAAATAAATGATCAAAAAAATTCAGAAAAATTAATTTTTCTTTTATTTTCTTTTTTTTCTTTTATTACGAAAAATAAAAAAAGAATTATTTACGAAAGTTGTTTAGAAGTAATATGAAAAAAAAAAAAAAAAAAAAAAAAAACACGAAAAGACGCGAATAATTACGAAAATGTATTTTGCATACATTTTGCTCCAAAAATTCAGATATTTTTTTTTTTTCTTTTATTAGTGAAATAAAAAAAAAATGATTATCTATTGTTTCGACGAAATACGGAAAGAAAATCACGAACACACGCGAATAATTACAAAAATTTATTTTGCATGGATTTCGATAGGAAATTATTTTAAGTTGATAATTTCCCGATGTATTAGTCACGTGATAGCCGAGCGGCTCGCGAATAAGGCTGAACTTTTTCTGGTTCCACAGTCCCCACTCGCTTGTCGCAGACGGCGGAGACGATCGCCTGACCTAAGTCAAGATCGTGCGAGAAGGATAAACGTCGCGCGAAAATATAACCGCAAACACGTGCGTACATTACACATAATATTATTCGTCGCTAAGCCCCCACCCAGCGATTAGAAGCGCAAAAAAAATCTCCAAACACTTGGAACATCAGAGCGATACGTGAACACGAATTGCGTCGAGAAAAAACGAAATAGATAACCGTTGCTGATAACAATTTATTCCAATATTAGGAGAGTCGAATTAATTATTTTTACGAAAGAAATTACGAAAAAAAAAAATATATAACTTCGATTTGTCAAATGTTCGATTGTCGAAATAAATCACTGATAACTTTATTTTTCGCGAAAAGACGAAGAAATATCGGAATTTGTAGATATCGATATTATTGTACGAAAAAAAAAAGTTAAAACGTTTAATAACATCGACCTATCGCACGATTACTTGAGTAGCGCGGAGAAGTTTCACACAGTTATAAATTCGATTGCCACCGTTCTTTCGATGCTAATCGTGTATTCCCCGTGCTATTTCGCGTTTTTTTTTTCTTCTTGTATCCCAGTGGATACGAAGGAGAGTTCGTAAAACTGTGTAAACACATTTCCGAAGACACTGAAAACGGCCCACGCGATCGCTACTGAATAAAAATTTATTCTTCTATAGACCCTATAGCGGTTAATACAGTTACGAGTTGTTCCGACACGACTATGGGAATCGATGGCAGCACGTACAATCGTTTTACTATGGACCCTATTTTATTTTTTTTACCGCGATAAAAAAAATGGTTTCGAAAAAAAAAAAAAAAAAATTTTAGGTTAAATCTGATCGGTGAATTTTTCATTACGTTGAATATTTCGATCGAAAAGAGCGGTGAAATTGATTACAGAATTCGATGAAAAAATTCGATACGATTTCATTTTTTTGAATTTTTTTTTTTTTCGAAACGATAATCGATTTTTTCTTTTGCAATTCTCTCGCTTTTAATTCGTTTCTCGATTCCCGAATTGTTGAAGTTTCTCTTTAACAGACCGTCCGCGAAAGAACATCACAGGAAAAGTGTTCTATAGACTCTGTTCACAGCGCAGCCCTCCAGTGAATCGTTAACTTTTCGTTGCAAATATTTACATACGAAGTAACCGAGCAAATTGATGAATGAATAATAGAGAAATTCATTGAAACTCACATTCTTGCGGGATCGACGCGACCGAATCCTACCGGTACGGTGACCAACTTTCCGCGCATTCTTGCCAATGCTAGCAGCGTCTCGAGTTCCGCAACTCGTTGGTCCGAAACGCGCTTTTGTCGGGTGCTGAAAAATCAATATGAAAATATATAAAAAAATACATTAAATTTTTTTTTTTTAGTTTGCGCCCAAAACTGTCTTACACCGTAATTTTTAGAAATTATAGATGACGAAATTAAAAAAGAAAAAATTGTTTATCAAAAGCAAATAGTCGTACATTAGTTCTTCTCAACGCACGTTTCCGACAAATAAAAAAAAATTCAATTTCATCTCCCCTTCCAAAAATGGTAATTTTATTTCGCATTTGCCGGATAACATCGGAAAGTTCACAGAGGGGAAAAACCATCCAGCGGTGGTGAGTAGTGCACAAATTATCGGCCAAAGCCTACAAGATATGATTTTTCGGTGTTCGCAATCATTTTCACACTAAAAACAAACTCCGACTGAATTAATTACTAGTGGGGCAGATTTTCGTAGGTATCTATAATAAAAATTCAATAAAGAGTAAAAAAAAATTTTATTAATTATGAATCGGAAGTTACAATGCGTTTTTACTTAAACGATCGAGCCGATCAATGATAAATTGCATATCTCGATTTGCATCGGATATCGGGCTAAAGTACTCAATTTCGACAAATTTTTACTCGAAATATTGTATTTTTTAAATTGTTCAAACGTTTTTATAATTTTTGTAAATTTTGGAAGCGTTTCGATTATTATCGATAATTTTAAAACATCGATAAACGATTGTTACGATTACTATATACGATACGAAAACATACGACTGCTGCGATTATTGCTACAAAAAGCCACGTGGAAAAATACGAAATGGAGTAACTAAACGAAATTTGTGAATAGAAATGATATTTAGTTCTCTCCGTGTAACTCGATCCACTATCTCAGCGATCTACAAAAAAAAACGATCGACGCGAATTCCAACGAGTTATCGCGGGAACGGCAAGACGTGTACTCGCGTGTCTCACCGAGAATTTCTCCAAATTGCATCAGCATTCGCTGCGTAAGTACCCGTTGCACTGTGTTCGCGTACGATGCGTGAATTCATTTCTTTTATCGTGAGATTTCCCTTACGGTATGCCATTTCTCGCATCGTCATTAACCAAAGTTCAATCATGAAGAATTATTATAAAATTTGTATTATCGATTGACGATTGCCTGACGTTTAGAGTTCAAGAACGGATCTATAGACCCTATAATTGGCGCAGTATAATGCATTTAGCTGTTTCACTTTTCGATTTTACATTGAACTTTGAATTTTTTAATTTTGGAAATTAATTTTGTACGCTGATTTGAATTTTGAAAATTGTTAATGAAATTCGTATTTTTATCGAAAATTTTTGAAATTTCAAAAGTTTTTTTTTTTTTAATTATAACATTTTTCTAAAATTGAATAATAAAATAATAAATAAAAGTTCGAGAAGTGCTAATTATCCAACGGTTAATTAGGTAATTCATCAAAATCTCGTATCACACATCGTAACAAGAGAGAATTTCGCGAGTGTGCGGACGTTGATACACGCGACGTACGCGTTATTGCATCTTAGATGAATATATTACTCGCGTAGCTCTGCACCCCTTTCTATATATATACTACAAAGCGGCAAGTAGAAATGCCGGAAAGCGTTCTTTACCGCTGCGATAATCATTCGTAATAAGAATTTACAAGACTTCGTAAAGTTTGCTTTCGCGACGATAAAAAGTCCGTTCCCAACCGTTAATTCGGCGTCGAAAATTTTGCAAGCGTAAAATCTTGATTTGCCCCTTAAGAATCCCCGAAATCCTGCGATATCGCATTTCTAACTTTTGGATCTTGCAATTTACAAGTTTTTTTTTTCTTATCGAAATGAGATTTTACATCGGTCACCCGGTTTTCCTTGTTCGTAATTTATTCGCAATCGAATTACGCGCTAAATGTTGATAATGCGATTCGTTGAAAAAAAAAAAGAAAAATTATCTGACAGTTTACTGTCGGTGAAGACGATTTCGGCTGCATGCGTGAGATAATTATTTATATATGTAATATAAATTATATATATATATATATATAAAAAATATTGAGACCGAAATGCAATCGTCGCTCGTAATATACACTTTGTTTCAATTCCTCGAAATTTTAAACAAATTTTTTTTTTTTTTTTTTTTTAATTAAAAAAAATGTTAAATTGAATAAAAAAAAGCGTTGAGAAGTATAAAAAAAATTAAAAGTTAATAAGTGATGAAAATGTGATTATTGGCGCGAAGGGTTGAAAAAACCGAAATCGATAAAAAATTCAATTGCGTTGCGTTAGAAAAATGTTTAAGCGCCAATAGCATTTTGAATAGTATCTTTATCCTCTAATCGTGTTTTATCGACAGTACAATCTTCGAAACAGGTGTTCGGAAGCACAGAATTAATTCGCGTCGTGCCGGTATAGCGCTAATCGTTGCTACTCATCCCTACCGGCATATGTGCAATAAAAGCCGAGTGAACGCCAAGCAGATAATTTCGTGTCCATTCCTTCTGCGATATCGCATCCGTTATTAAAAAAATAATCTATGTCAGGTAAGATATACAATTCCAAACTAATTTAACGTGTAAAATATTATTTTATTTTATTATTGAATGAATTTTTAAATCAATTAACGGAGAGCTTTTCGAGATATATATGTATATATACAGCCGTCTAAAGCAGCCAAATTTTTGGACGAAGATTATAGAACCAAATAGGTACCTGATAAAGGCCGATGGTCTGGCGTAAGTAACGTCCGGCAGTATCACCGAGACGATCACAATTATCGCCACTATCGATAATAAATTCATCCTGAAGCCGATCGGAGTCTTCATCTCGATGCACGATACAAGTTTAAATTAATCGAAATAAAACTTTTTTTTTTTCAATTCGCGCACTGACCAATTTAAAAAAAAATTGGATTTTTTTTTAATTTGCGAATTCAAAATTTGAATTTTCGCTATAAATTTCAACACTTTCACACTGTATTTACGAAAGTTTCTATCCGTCACTAAATCGCGAATCGAAGGTTAAATACAATGTTTTTTTTATTTTGATTTTTTGATTAACCGATTTATCTGATACTTTGATATTATAGACGAAAGATTTTAATATTTCGTCGCTCGAGTCTCTGTCTTTTGCGTTTTGTCTCTTGGTGAACTGTACCATGCTGCTAGCCGCTTCCAGCATATATACTCGAACGTGGAGCTTCTCCCCCACTCACGGATCCTCCCTCACTTCTATCTTGTGCGCTCGCACTCTACGTAACGGCCCTCTCTGCTGGATCACCGCCGGAAGGCGCGAGAAACCCTCCGCGGAAAGTGACGCGCCTGTGGAGCTCTACGGCGCCCCACTTCCATTTTTTTTTTCGTCTTTTTTCTCCTTACAATCGAGAATCCATTGCACTAATTCTGGAAATTTTGATTTACCTTTCGTCAAGCTCTCCACTTGTGGCAACAGTGACGTTATTCTCTCGTGATGGATCGAACATTTTTGCAAATTCATTTCGAGGAAAAAAAAATGTTTGATACTTTTTTTGAAAATTTATTTCAATAAAAATGACTATTTTAGGCGCGAAATGTTTCGTGCTTCGAATTTTATAATTATTTTCAAATTTTTTTACAATTGATTTAATTAGACTAACAATTTTTTTTTTAATTTGAAAATTGAACAATTATAAAAAAATTATCTCGCGATGTTTTTGTATCGGATTTTCATAGTATTATTATTATTTTTTTCGTAAAAATGCGTGATATTTGATGCGTTTTTTTAATCTAACAATTATTTTGATTAATCGTTGCAATTCTTGGTGAATTCGATCGAAGGTTACCATGCATTACTCAGCGTCTCGTGGTAAAAAAAAAATAAATTTCGTCGGGAGAAAGTGACGGGTCGTTCGTTCAGAACGAGACGTACATTTGGTAACTAATCAATGGATACAGCTTTATAGACACGATTACGAATTCTCGAAAACATTCCATGAAAACTTCGCTCGCATAACGGATAACTGCTATTGCCGCGTAGAGACACGACACGCAATCGTTTTTTTTTTATTGATGTATCATTTAAATAAATCTTATGGTAAAATGTAAAAAAGAGCAATAGATAGATAGCAATTTTTTCCAAACACCCGAAAAATTCAAAATTGTATAACATTTGTACAAATTTATCGCTTTTCACGAAATTCAGTACGGATAGCTGATCGATACTATTATTACTATTAGTGCAAATCTTGCGAAGTCTATCGTCTCATATATCGTAAAAGTTATTATGCGCATTGTGAAAAATGTCAATAATGCGTTAAAAAAAAATCAATGTTTTTGACGTTTTTTTTTTTAATTAAAATGTTGAAAAATCAATAAAAACCCTCAAAAAATTGGTATGTGATAATATTTAGCTTAATTTTTTTTCGCAACTAATACATCGCGACATTTTTTCTAATGTTAATTTTTCGACGATTCCGAATATTTGCTATAAATTTTCATGAAAATCTGTAAAAAAAAAATATTATCGCGATATTAGATGTCAACAATCAGGAAGTTGCGTAATTTCCTTTTCAACAAAGTCGTCGTCATTGCGATTCTTCGCGATTTAGTGACGTTTTTCACACGTTTCACTCTCGTTCCCGCAACGTGTCCCGTTATGAATTTACGTATGTTCACCTGTATAGACGCGTCAGTAATAGTCACACCGAGATATTGCCGTAGATTTTCGCGGAAGGATGACTCTTCAAAAAATCGTCAATTCCGGTCTTCGCGTCTGTCGCGTGCCCACCGGCCCGACGTTGTGCAAACGTCTCGACCCTTTTTTTATTTTTCTTCGCGCGTTCCCCGCGGCGATCTTTTTTTTTTCGACATTATCGGATTCTGACGAATTTTATTTTATCTTCTCGTTCGACTGAACAATTCGCTACATTGTTAGACTTCTTTGGCGAAAATTATACGTCATAACGTGACTTTCAGAAATTTTCAACGAAGGCGCATGTGATATGTCTCAATAGAGCATCTCAATGATTTTCGCTCACGCGAGGCACAGACGTTGCGAATATTACATCAGCGCGGCAATCGTGTCAGTCACTCTCACCCGATCGGGTATTGGACTTTGAACGGACCACGTCACGGAGGTGTTCCTTCGCTGTGCACGCGGATCCTCCGCGGCGCGTGCTTCTCGTTCGCTTCGAAACGTTTTTTTTTTTTTCTTTTTTTAATCCTTTCGTCGCTCTTTGATCCTTAAGTAAAGAGATCCGTTGAAAGATTAAAGATACGTGCGATTTGTGACTTAGTGGGAATCCCTACTATTGCTGTTGCATGACTTACGTCTTGCAGACTAAATGTTCGAGTAATGAGTTCGGGGATTTTTGTTGCAGCGTCAATGAATTATTACTATTGATGCATCGTTTTTTATTTTTTCAGAAGCAATTTATCTTTTCATTCATTTTCTCCGCTGTGATCCTTTAAAGAAGGTTTCTGGGAACGCGGAGATTCGTCTGATTTGGATGTATGACTATAGTGGAAATTCCTACCGCTGCTGTTGGATGACTGTAACTCCTTGTAGACGAAGCGTTCGAGTAATTCATTGAGAAATATTCGTTGCAATTTGAATGGTTTCTTTTCTACATAAATTAAATTTTATAAAAAAAAAAAAATTGTAAATTAATTTTTTTTTATTTTACTCACCTCACGTAATTTCGTTAATTTATAAACCGATTTTTTTTAATACTCAAAATACTATTTCTTCATTGTGAATAAAAAAAATTTGAAAAAATTTAACTAATTTTTTTATTAGTGTGAAATATGTTATTAATTTTTGCTTTAATATTTTACTTTCGGTTCGCCGATTTATTTTCATTATTATGATGATTAACCTCTCAGTGAATTATTACGAAAAAAAAGTCCTTTTTAGATGATGGAATAGCACTGTCTATTTTAATGGCGATTATAAAATTTGAATAAAAATATTATGTGGTGTTTTCGAGATATTTTCCAAAGTTTGACTTCCGGCATGTGGCCGAATGTGTACACTGTATTGTGGCGCCACGTTACAAAAATATTTTTTTAATGTATTTTAATATTGATATACCGCCGAATTTTTTATATTCCTACTGATAACGATCTGTTATCAGCAAATGAAAAAAAAAAGTTGTTACATAGCATCTGCAAGAGATACTTAAAACGAATCTTAGATTTAGTCGTTTACATGATCCATCATCACGAAGAAAAAAAGTGGCAAAGTCGGTGTCAACGCCGGAAGACGACGAGTAAAGTATATAGAAAAAAAATAGGCCACTGTAACGTAACGAGATTTTAGAAGACGTCTTCAGAGAAATGGACACCGTGTGGCGAGACAAATCGAAGTGGCAGCGCAGGATAACATCCAAAGAAACAAACGGAATCGCCGATCAGACGCGGAGAAGAAGAGCTTAAGAGGAAATTACTATATCGCAAAAGGTATCGCAAAGCGTAATGCAGTCAGACAGACGCAATGGCAACAGTATAAAACACAATCAGAGAATTACAATTAAAAAAAAAATACATCGTCACTTAAACGCTCTCTGAATATCCGGAGGGTATTCGAGATTGCGATAAATAATTACAAAACTCCCTGCAAATTGATACTTAACTAAAAAAAAAAAAATTGGTAAATGCAAAAGATCGGAATTTTCGGCATTCTTCGTATCGTATCGCGATTTCGTTTTGCAGGTCATAGACTTACCATTTTGTTAGAGTTTTCTTTTCCTTGTTCTGATTCTCGATTTGATCGATAAAGGGGTGGAGGTAAGGGGGGAGGGGGTGGAGGAGGGAGCAACGCGGATACTATGCGTAGAGTAGTACAGTATGCTACGGTATAGTAAAACACAAACGCTGTCCAGTGGTGAGCGTCGCGCGAGCGACATTCGCGTTACTGACCTAAGGCACTATTCGCGAACAACAAGAACGCGTAATACGAGCGCCGAGAACTCTCGTGCGCGCGTTCGCCGACCAATCTACTAAACTACAACTATACGTTTTACACGTACGAAGAGCTGTTCTTTCTATCTGTTTTTACTGTTTCAAAGCCGTGACGCGGCAACCAGCGGAAGGTCTTCGTGCAGTCGACTCGGTCAACAATTGCAAATTGGTATAGAAGTCAGCTTCACGCGGCGGACTGAAAAGAAACCGCGGTAGGCACTGTAACTCGTTAAACTCGTGTAACGCGTCGATTGTATTGGAGACTATCGCTCCCACGAGTGCACTACGATTTGTTTCAGTATTTTCTATTTTCTCCGAAACTAAATTAACATCGATCTCTGTATCAGTTACACGTCAACGATGAATCGGTTGGATAGATGAATCGATCGACAAATAAATGTATAGTTGCATTATGAATCATAATAATTACTCGAAAAATCGCAAGAAAATTAAATTTTTCTCAGTTGCTGGTATTGATTTTTTAATTTTTTTTATTTACCTATATTTGTAATCGATTGCTAACCGTTGCTCATCAAAAATAATATTTTTTTTTTATACACATTTTTTTTACTTATGGATTTTCGATCGACAGAAAAAAAATACATCGAGGATAATTTTTAGACGAATTAAAAAATATTGTTTTCCCGATTCATTTTCAGAAAAGACGATGATTTTCCCTATTTTCTTAACAGGAATATTATCGTTAGTTAGGCATCGAATATAATGACGAAAATATATGAAAAAAATATTGAAAATTTCGTGAAAATATTACAGAAACAATATAAAAAATAAATATGTTCGGCATATTTGAAGGAAAACGCGCGATAATTTGCGAATTATAATACTTTATTTCTTCAATTATAAGAGTTCAAATATTAGCACATTAATTCAATTGAAACGTTTATTCGGCAATCATAACTTTATGGATGAATTAATGTACATGACCTATCGCAGAGTCTTCGAAGATCTTCGGGGCTCATTAACCTTGTAAAAGCCATTAGACTTCGTTAACGATACGCCGTGCGTATCGTTCACGCACCCTACAATGATAAGCATTCGCAGACTTTCGATAACTTCGATTTTATCAATATGCGACGTATTTCGTGAACATCGATGAGACCACGTGACACTTCGACGATTTTTGGCATGCGGCGGTACCGCATTTGCCGGAAATACGGAGAAACTGCGGAAAACCCGTGTCGGTACAGGACGCCATTTTCTACTGATTCTTCGGTATTTTTTGCATCTGCGTAAAGTGTAAAGTCCCCCAAAGTCTCAAAAAAATAAGCCTTCCGTTCAACGATTAATACGTCAGCGAACCCGCAACTAAGCGGTCACCCATCCGAGTACTGCCCTCGAAGTAATTATTTTTATACCATAAAACAAATGCGGAACTACTAATAGTTTATTGAAAAAAAACATCGAGAACTGAGAAAAAGTGCCTTTTGAAAAAAAAAAAATGATATTTATTTCGTCAGCTTCGCGAAATTTAGATCGAAATTGTTCTATTAGTGATTTATATACGAGACTCGAGTTCGGAGGCAAAGATAACTTGAGATTGGAAAGTTACAGTATTAAAATGTTCACCGGTAGACCCGATAAACTGTGACTCAGTAAATAATATTTGTACGGACGTCGATCGAACGTGTTGCGTTCATTGACCATCAGCCACCTGAGGAAAAGTGGGCCGATGTTCATAAGTGGTGATATCGCGAGTTAAGGTAAAATTTTCGCACTGCTTCATTATCGGCAGCCATCGGCGTCCAATGTCCGTAAAATTAAGGGGGGGGGGGGGGGGGGGGGAGGGGGGCACGTGGGGAAAAATGGACCACTTTGGCAATTTAGGGAGTTTTGTCGATATACGCGCCATTTTCTATTTTTTTTTAATAAATAATTTACATTCACATTAACGTTAAATCGTCCGTAGAATTCCATTAAACTCCGTTTCCGATCTTTTTTTAGTTAAATAATGATCTACAGGATGAGTAATGTTCATAAAACTTTCAAATCCTATTTTTTCAAAATTTTTCATGAATTTTTTAATTGGTCCATTTTGCCCCAAAATTCGATTTGCCAGACTCTCCAATTTTTCGCCGTTGGTCCGTTTTGCCACATCTTCCTCTATATGTTTTTTTTATGAATCATCGGAAACGGTAATGGACATTGGATCGTAAAAAAAAATTGGCATGCACTTGACGCCAAAGCTGAGTAATTTTATCAAAAAAAAAAAAATTGGATAGTCTCAGCGTTGGGGGATTTATCGATAGTACTCTGTGAAAAACCACCTGTTGCTCATTCAGATGAAAAACGGCATTAGACTTCGCTCTCAAATGTTTAAATTCTCGTAATATTTGAATTCTCTTATATTTGATAATCTGTTCGATGAGAGATCAAACAGTACATATGGATCGTCTCGTCGAGATTCAGCGGTCGATAAAATCTCAGCGATTAATTCGTCGCGAAACAAATCGCGCGCTACGCTCGCGGCCGATTCAATTCTCGGCAATGTTACGAGAAAAAGTATGAAACATCGTATTGGCATTCGCGGTATGTGCGCGTCGTTTTTGAACAGTTCGATGTTCGTTTCGTCGTCAGCGGCGGCGATTCTCGTGGGCGTGTTTTCGGAGAGAGAAGCGTCGAGAGAATTGGGATAAATCGAAACAAGCGAACCGTACGGCACGCGCCAAAAGCGCGACGGTAAGTCGTCACGGCTCACGCGCAAACCGTTTAATTCTCGGACACGTGGGTAAAAACAAACATTTTTTTTTCTCGTCATCAAACTATCGAATGTGAATATTATATTTTTCTTAGAATTTTTTGAGTACTCAGAAATTTTTTTTATGTAGACGAATGAAAAAAAATCGATAAATAAAATTATAAGCCTCCATGACTCAGTGTCCGAAAAAAGTGATTTTTTCATCCGTCATTAGTGTCGATCTATTTATATACTCGAAAAAACAAATAACATTTTTTAATAATTCATATTTGTTGTATTATGCGTAACTTTTCATCTACACGCGTCTTTGTATGCATTGTAAAAAAATTCATCCGATTCTCCGCAATCTCTCTTCACATCCGGTGTTCGTTTCGTCGTGTCGTAATATGAAACACAAATTTCGAAATTTTCGATTGTCGGCGTTCGAGATGCGCAGTTTGTTGCGCAGAATAGCGAATAATTTCGGGGGAAGAGAAAGGAGGATGAGAAGAAGGGATGATGATCTATTGATGCTGCGACGCGAATCGGACGTCGTTACGCGGTGTCGTTGTACGATAAACTTTACATGTACGCGATACATGCAACGGGGCTAATAGCGCGTTCGCAAAACGGGAGTGAACCCGACGGGCCTCGTAAACGACGGTTCACAAACTCGGATGCTGTGATAAGAAATTTCGTCTCAGCCAATCGTACGAAACGAACGAAAGTCGCGTGTTTCGCCAAAGTGTAATGATTTTAAAATATATGCGATACAGTAATTGGCGGCGCGTGAACGATAAGCCGTTGATAAATCCAAAAAAAAAAAAAAAAAAAAAAGATCGTCGTTGGACCATAAATAAATGATTAAACTCTTTCACTCCTTCGACTGTAATCCGTGTCGTGAATCATTGAATGGCGAGCCATCGGACGTTTGCATTGGATGTGAAAAGACTATGAAAAATCATTAACTCGGATGATAATTAAGACTCGTATTTTATTTGTGGACATAACGCGATTTATCAGACTCGCGACGTTTAAGGCATTCGACCGACACGTATCGGGTCTTTAAACATTGTAATTTATCCATTTTTTTTTCAGTTCACAGATTATTTCCGGTCAAAAATAAATTCTCGGATGAAGCGAAATTTTGATACGCGCATCAGCGCAAATACAGTGGACGCGTGTTATAGTCAAAAATATTTTTGAAACGTGAGGAACAATCGTTTGCGCAATCTTAACAGCGAAAGATTCATCGAAATTCCAGAATTATCAGTTGACGATAATATTGACAAAAATTATTTTGTTATTATTATTTTTCCTCGTAATTATAATTTTTTTCTTTGTTTTTTCATAATTTACGCAAAAAAAAAAATGCATCGGCGATCTTTCGTAAAAATTTAATTTTTTCACGAGAACATCGCTAAAAAATACAAACTATCGTAAAAATTGAAGGATCATCATTGTTTATATTTGGAAAAACGTTGTCACAAGAATGATTATGCGTTAAAGAATTTTATCGATGAAACGTTAACGATAGGATCTCGAAAAAAAAATAATAATAATAATAAAACGAACATTTCCGTCAATATCACAGTTATCCGATGTCTGATAACATTGTATATACGATTGTTCCAAAAATAATTTTATTTTTTTTTTACGAAATTAGGTATCCAATTGGATTGCGGCAAAGAGAACACCGAAGATACAGAGAGGTTTGCGCAATAATTGGACGAAATGACGACGTTTCTAATCAGTTCTCCTTTCGTGGCATTAGGCATCGAGCCTCTGTAATGTAACCGCTCCCGATTATGCATGCAGCGTGTAGGGACCGAGAAGTCGAAAGGAAAAAAAGTCCGAAACGATTACCACAGAATCGAATAACAAATATTGTTTGTCGCCGCTTTCGCAATCCCAACAGTACGAATCAGCCTATTGGTCAATTATTGGGGGCGCGTCTTGCGATACTTATTCTCTGTTTTAATTATTTACACACACGACGAACGCCGAGCGTAGGTACAGAACAGATGTATCTATATATGTAGACTGCGGACGAAGTTATCGGTACTTTTTATTTATTTATCACATATATTTCGGCATTTTATACAGTTAAATGTGCAGTTCTATGAAATTCTATTCTATATCAATACATCGCGTATAAAAAATATGAATTTCTGTGTGTTACTTGCGACCCCCACTCTCCGTCTGCCTTCGCAATTTTCTGTATCAAATTTTAGTACTAAATGCATTTTATTGGCATAGAGTTGCGGAGAGTGAAAAATATTCAAATTGCAAATAAGTGATTAATCGAAAGACGAATAAATACATAGCACAGAACACCAATGAGCCATCGATTTCGCTTATTTTTATTGTCTGCCGGATAAAATTCATAAAATAATCTTTAAAATGCATTCGCGGTCTTCGTTGCCGTATTTCTCGCGATCGATGTAATCGGATACCGAAAGTCATTGATTCATTGACTCGGAGGTCTTTTCTTGAATTAATTTTTTAAATTTATTGGCATTGAAACTATCGGCTGCCAGACACGGACGCTTAGTCGTTCGACCGACACGAAATCACGTGTGTAACATCGCGGTACCATTCATAGAAACGAAACCAAGTGACGCAACGCATCGCCGACGTCATGGGCGGCATCGAGGATTAAGTTTGCACATACGAGAGGCGCGTGAAACATTCTCGGTGATTCCGCAGCTCCTGACACCGATAAGAAGCTTCTCGACACCCGGCCTCTAGATAAGCGCTCAATGACTCGCTGTGCACACACCCGCGCGCATAGATTTCACACAACGGTGGGGAAGAGACGTCTTAGCTGCACGAATTAACAAGACTTGCGTGCGAACATTCGCCGCTATTTGAAAAATGCGTCACGAAAAAGACACCCGCGATATCGAGAACCGAACATTGCTATGGTTTCGATTTCGCAAATTTTTTGGTTGTTTGCCTCCAAAACGATTTTATTCTTCAATTCCGGATCGATGCCATGGATCAATTTTTTTTCAGGACAAACTATGCATTTTCGTGCTAAAATCGTTTTTTTTTTTTCAAGAATACATTTTTGCATCTTAAATAAAAATATTTTATAGCATCTTAATCTAACTAGACAATTTTTCGACATTTTCGAGAATTTTTGGGACCTAATCTTTTTTTTTCAGATGTTAATTAGAAATCTGGAAAGATTTTTGTCATATGGCAGTATCGTTGTATTAATGAGCTTTCATAAAGACAACAGCATTGATTTTGGACGGAAACTCGAAACACAGGATTTCGATTTTCCGAATGATCCCCCACCACGTGGCGCCTATCGATCGCGTGGTGGAGGCGCTGCGCAAAGGTTCTTATGTCGTTTCTGCGCAACTTTGATTTATTTGTAATCAACAGTAATTTGCTTAATTGAGGTCCGAATCTGTCGATATCCGTTCCATCATACCATCATCTTCGCATATCAAAGCGGCTGTCGAAAACCAATTGTTCTTCAAGTACTCAATGTCGCAATGCGTCCGCATCTCTCGATACTACCGCGTCATATCAGGTCCAATCGGTGAGACATTGCTCGCCAATCGATCATCTGAACTTTAAAGCGCAAAAAAAAAAAAATTCTACAGATTTCTCTTCTGCAAGAGTCAAATGTTCTAACGAAACGAAATGATCTATGATGAGTAAGGAATCGGATTCGCGGAACGGCACTTCTGTGGATCCTTCACTTGAAGGCAGCAATTGGATGGGATAGGTTATAAAAATGGTCGAAAAGATTCTTGCGCGATCGCACGTAACATCGGGAGATGCGTACGTGACTGTAGAGGAGGCGGGGCGCCTCCCAACGCGTTCCAACGTGATCAGACCTGTGCGCGCGCGAGTTTTTCGCATACCATACGTGGCGTGGTGCCTGTCTGCCCTGTTCTCGCACGTTGTGTCCTCCTTTTTTGCTAAATAGTCGGGCAATCGTTTTATCTTAAACCCCCAACCATATCGAGACATAGATACATGAATCTTTCGCGCGGACGTTTCGAAGAATTCAAAAAGAAAGGGACGGGATTTCTTACAAAGTGTACCAAGGCGGCGACGGGGTTTGAAAAAGGGATTCTAACGCGATTGGCGGCCGGTATCAACGAAGGCGATCGGCATAGCTGCACTTTTGCATTGTATAGGTGGTGTCCACAGGTATAATTTAGCGGAACTCACAAAGTTGCTGAAATTTTGGAACTTCCGCTGCAGACGAGGGTCAATGAGGGTTTGGGCTGTTAAATGAAACACTTGCATCTTTGGGTCGACCCTTTAGGCGATTCTGATGCGCTTCCAGCCGCGCGGTCACTGACTTCGCGGAACTATTGAACGAATCAAAAAAACCTAAAAAAACACCACTTAGGCGCTTAAGGTAGGCACGGTACAGTCTGCGGTCCACGCCTTCCCCCTCCATGGACCGTAGGCTTCGGCCCCTCATGTGAACGACTGAACGGAACGGAACCCCGTGAAACAAATTCTTTTTGTTTCACATTTTCAAATTTTGAATCATTTAAGATACAGTCGATGCTCGGTTGGTGGCTCAGTATCGTGTGGCCGGCCCCTTCGTTCAGGAAGGAACCAATAGGAACCATTGCCGTTGCAGTTGTCTGCATGAAAAGAGTGCAATGCGGGAGAAATGGGGACCAATGGGAGGGAAGAACGGAAAGGAGGGACGGAAAGGAGTTTCTACTGTAGTTCCGCGCACGACAAACCCATGAATTCTGAATAGATAGACGAATCTGCATAAACTCCGATGGTTATCAGCGCACACGATACCATGACGCGATTATCTCCTTTAATTCTTTATTCGCCAAGGAGTCCCCAACCATTTTTTCGCTCAGATTCAATTATTCCAGCGATATTTTTTGTATTATACAATAATTTTGCAAAAATGGCAGGAAATCGGCACTTTAAAAGGAGTTAAAAGGAGTTTATTTGTTACTATCCTCTATTTTGAGTGAAAAAAGTGAAATAACAAAAACACTATTTGTTGAATAATTCCTTGTTTTTTCACTCTTTTTTTCACCGAAATACATTATTTTCGAGAGATGACAATACTCGATATTGAATAAATCGTCTGATTTGTTATTTCATTCGTTTTTGTTAATACAATTGCTTTATTACACTCGTTTTTCAAGCCCAATTTTTTCATTTTTAGTAGCATTATTTTTCAATGACAAGGAATATTGTATAAATATTTAAATCTGGAAATATAAATAATTTTACAAAAATTCCAAAAATTCACGACTGGCAAAGTAGTGTAATAACGAAAATGCGTCGACAAAAAAGAGTGAAATAACAAATAATTATTTGCATATTGTAGTCGAGCGTTTGCAACACTCCGTATTGAGAGAATTTGGAAGAGTTAAATCGTTCAATTAAATATTTAAAAAATTTTTCGATACTTTTTTTTTACTTTTTCGATACTTTTTTTTTACACGATCTCCTTAACAATTTTTGATTTTCAACATTTTTTTGTATCGGAGATAATATGTTCAATTGTCGATTTAAAACGATATTCGTCACATAGAGAACGGAACTTCAAATAACGCAATCGATACCGACCTCAACGGACCCAACTTATCGATAATAAATCAATCGATTGGCAGTGAATTACCGACATTTTTATGACCCGCTGCCGCCTCTAGGACTGTCCGAAATTTCTCTCGTTTCGCCATCGGCAGTTCCGGTCGAGACGAATTTCACGAGCGGCAATATACCTGTCCAGCAAATGTGCTCCGAAAGAATGTGTTTTATCGCTTCCGATTGGTTTCTCGGTTACGAGTGGAGGGTCCCTTTAGCCAAACGGTCTGATTAACGAGTGCATTCTGAAATGATGCAATTTCCCACACTTCTTCAACATGCAACGATACCAACGCCTTCGTAAAACCATGTTTGGTTTTTTTTTCGTCGGAAACGACCGCGAAATACCGGGTTCCGAGACTAACGAACCAACGGCCCTTATTTGTCGCCGTACTTCGGCCTTTCGTAGAATTCGGTGCATAACGCGAGCTGTGCGCGCAGTAAAAATTATGCAGCCCGACGGCTGAATCATTGGCTTTACCAACGGGTTTACGAACGTTAATTTTTTTCGAGTGTTCGTCATATTACGTGAGAGAATTGAGACAAGAGCTCGTCGTGATATCTCTCACGTTGATCTGAATCAAAGGAAAACTATATTGGCGCCGAATAACTAGACGATAGTAAATCACAACGATATTCGATAATCACGTACTTCTCGATAATCCTCTATTGGCGGATTATTATTATTATTATTATCTATGAATCGATAATTCGTTGTACGATTTCTCGATCGATCTTAATCGTGCGATTGACCGATTTTCGGACCCCCCATGAAAAGAATTTCACGCATTTTGCAACGAAATGGACTTTGTCTCAAACTATTGGTCCGCAGCTTGAACTTGAAGAATTATTACGAAGTGATGTGTCTCCGTGAATTTTTTTCTACGAATAAAACGAAATAGAAATCGCAATCGGTGACAAATGAAATCGTTATCGATGTGTCTGCAGATTACCTCTCGAGTACTCGTGGCATTCCATTGATTTATTATCTTATTTTTTCGACGAGGTCTGTCGAAGAAAAGATGCCGAAGACATTCTCACGGACGAAAATTCTTGCCATATTATAGCTATCTAATGCAGTCGATCGACACTCGAGTGTGCAAAATCGATCTATTTATCGGCTATTGGAAGACTCGGGCAATTTCATGAAACTACTGCAGCACCACGGTAAACGGCAATCAAATGACCCAAAAAAATCAGGTAAGTGAATAACGTCATTGAAATTCGTAACTTAAGAAATATGGTTCGAGGCCATCGCGATTTTCCGATCACCTCATTTGTATGGTAAACTCAATTTTTTTTCAGTATTCGTTTAAATAATTTTCTCGTCATCGGTGACATTTACGTTCATGAAAATATCACTATTTAAACAACTCGTTTATTTCCATTTCCATTTTCTTTTTTTTTAGAAATTCTCCTAATTTTCATTTTTTTTTTTATAGATGAAAAATTAGTTTTGAATACGAGTTCGGAGAAAAAATGCGCATTACACTCACGAATTTTTCTGATGATTGATCGAACATATTCGCAAATATTGATTGACCATTTTTTTAAAAATGGGACTTTCGAAATTTAGAAAAAATTCGAAAAAAAATTATACGTATTCAGAAAAATGAATGAAAAAAGAAAATCGGAGGGCAAATAAAATTGCAATAAACTACGTGAAAATTTTTGATAAAATTTTCAGATAATTAGTTACTGGCATACAAAGTATAAGTTTTTTATATGCGATATATAAAATGTTCGAACCTTTGACCAATTAAATTCTTTGCATCGAGCCTATTAAAATGTTAAAAAATCGAGTGGGTCAAGTAGCACCGGTCTTCTCTAAAAACGCGAAAAAAAAAAAACGAGTTGCACGCAAATTAGTCGATAGTAAATCGCAGACAAATTACTGTATAAAAAAATAGCCCGATCGAGTGACAAGCGGAACTGGTGACGATTTAATTAAATTTTTTGAATTCCAATATGGCGCCAACATAAATCAACATTCCAATTAAGTGACCCGCCGAAAAAATTGATAAAACGGATTTAGCTACGAAACTTATTAAAAAAATGTTATGTTGAAACGTATTCACTAAAAAAAAAAAAATCTCATTTAAATACGATTGCAACTTCGAATTTTTCGGTAACCATACCGAGCGTTCCATTGGTCACGCACTCGTTTAGCCGCATTCCATTTCGCGAAGACACGTAGACCACTCGTCAAAGAGGTTCGATCGCTCTTACGCAGGAATGTCATTCATCTTCTCCGCGAACGCGTTATATATAGAATAAACTTGGGGTTACATGGTGAAACAGCAAAATTAGAGTCGCGAAGATGAGACATGAATACGATGGATTTTGTTCGAAAACCGGATTCGCAAATAGTGGGCCAGTGGCCGCGTGCGCCGCGGCGCTTACAGGGCGTTTCAGCAATTCATCAATACTTCGATCGCATTGATCAAACGAGAATCAAATCTTTTATTGAAACAAAGATTTTTTTTTTTCCGACTTGAGATCGAATAAGTTTCACGCATCGATTTTTTTTAGGAATGAAAATAAAAAAAAATTCGATACAATGAAAATTATTGTTGAATGACTCTGTAGACTCGCTCTTGGCATCGAAGGTGCCAAGAGCAGCAACGAACCGCGGCAAGAGTCTCGAAAGATCGTAACGGGAAATGCCGAGAAGGCGTAAGGTCAGTTTCGAGGCCCCGGTGAACAAATCGTACAATATACGAAATCTATTCTCAAACTTTTTTGCATCGGCATTTTTTTTTTAATTTAATTTATTTTTTATCGTCGAAAAATTGAAATTAAATACGAAACAAATGAAATGTTTCGTCTGATTGAATCGTCTTTTGAATATAAATTAATTTTGAGAAAATCGATTTTAATGCAAAATAAAAATCGATCGGTAGCTTATCCGGTTAAGCAGAGCGCATGCGCACATCCCTGGTATCTTAACGCGTCTTCTTAATTGAATAAAACTACTAAAGAAACTTAAGAATTTTTTTTTTATTTTTTTGTATATTTTTTTAGAAAATATTCTTCCATTTTTTTTTTCGGGACGCGGGGTCGCAGGGACCCAATAGAGTCATAAATTGGAGTTTATAATTGATAATGTAAATTTAAACGAAATTATATGGAAACGCGAAATCGCGTAACCTTGATGATTCGATTGGACAATCTAATTTGGCTATTGCCTCGTGGACGTCAACCGGAACATCGATTAACGATCGAGCGATCGTGTGCTCATCGATATACCGTCGGTAGTCTGTGGCGAACGCGACACTCGTCACCGACTACCCACAGACACACACAATCTATTATAAATAGACAGATCCGGGTTATTTATAGAACGAACGTAAGAGCGAACGAGAGGCAGTAGCGAGAGCGAAAAGTTAGCCTTTCGCGGGGTTATCCCAGTTCGCGAAAGTGTGAAGGCAGCCGGTGTGTGTCCACGTCACGACGATTACACATAGAGAAGTCGGAGAGGGGCTCGGCGCACCGAATAAAAAGAAAGGACCAAGAATATCGCGTAGGCGAGGGATTCCTTGCATTTTATGTACCGAACAGAGAGTGATATCCTGAATTTGACACGATTTTAGGACGTATCAACTTTCGAACTAATCTCTTACGTAATTCAATAATCATTTGTAGTCTCATAAATCGTAAAAAAATGGTCAATTAACTAGTTTTTCAACGTTTTTTAACAACATTTGCAAATAAATAGGCGATTAATTTTTTTTTATCGCATTTATATATATTACATATATGGCGTTTTTTTAAGGCGTTTTATTAAATTTTGTATATATATGACAAATTATTTTTTATTATCGCATTTAAGTAAATTTAGCAAATAAATGGCGTATTGATTTTTTTAAATATATGGATAATACATAGGTAAAGATCGCGATGTACGCGCGGTCCATTGGCCGATATTTCGATGCCGGGGGGGCGCACGTTTCCTGCGGCACGTTTCGATCGCTTTCGATATCGGACTTTCGAGAAAAACCAAAAGAGAGACCTCCTGGTCGCGTACCGATACGCGAAGGACGATTACGACGCACGAGCATTTACGAACGGCCGATCGCCATCTACGTCGCCGCAGCACGTAAAGCAATGGGAATTCACTTCCACCGGTTTGTACGGACGCGTATCGACTCGTCTCTTATTTGTTCAATGTGTACGCGTCTACCAGTTGGTCAATGTCTTCGCGTGGCAACGAACTGCAAATTACTCTAACGCGCCGACGTGCGATCTCCTGATTCATACCGCCTAATTTTCTCGAAACTCACGATTTTGCTTCTAACAAAAATTTAAATGAAAACTTTGCAAAAAAAAATAGAAAAAACCGGCAGAATAGTCGTTAATCTGCAAAACCTTTTTTTTTATAGACAGTTTTAGTTTGTCTATAATTAAATAGCAAAATGGAGTTGTTTTCTGTTTTTTTTTTTTTTTTTTTTTTTTTTACGAGTAAAAAAATTCTCATCAGGGAAGACTCAGGGTACTCATACCAGAAAAAAAGATAGCAAAAAAAAATTTCGAACGAAAAAAAAAATTGAGTCGGGCGATCGTCGGACGTGAGAAAGTTCCGTTTCTCGAAACAATTGCTACCAATCTTCTCGAAAAATGTCGGAATAACAATGAATTTCTTTTTGATCGATTTTTCATGTCAGAATTACTTTTTACTTGAAAAATAAGAACTGCGACAAAAAACTACTATAATAAGCGTGAAGACGAACGAAGAACTGTAAAAACGCGACGAGACGATTTCGCGGTCTCACGAGGACTCGTGATGAAACTCACGTGACGCCGGTGTGCTTCAGGAGAGAAAACGACAGGGTGAACAGGTGACGAAGAAAAAAAAGAAAAAAAAAAGCGACAGATATAAATTTATTCCCGGAAATTCCCCGAACCTACCTGATTATCGAATAGTTCATTAGCCGATGGTGTAACTGTGTCCGATCGAACGATCGCCGTGGCCTCGATTTAGAGATGTCGCCATTCGCAAGGACGCGATCAACGACAAGAGTCGGACGACGTCACGATCGAAGGGGGAGGAACGGAGAAGCTGGGAAGTGGGTCGCGGGCGATTGAGAAAGGGAATGACGATGAATGAGAAACATCGACATCGAAAAAAACGGAAAAATTGAGGGTACGTCGGTATCGGGGAATCAACTCGGAATGTTTACTAACCTTTCGCAACGATCGGGACAGTGATAAGAATTAACAATTCTGAACTCTTCTTTGCACGACTGTGATAACTTAACTCGATAATAGAGTACTGCGGGACATTGACGGGTAATTTATTGCTGGAGGTAACGATAGACGCGATATTTGAAAATCTTGAGACTTCAGTGAATACATAACTCCCGTATTTTCGGAACTGATCGGAATTTCGATAAATTTTGTTAATTTTCGATAAATTTCGATAATTTTCGATAAATTTCGATAATTTTCGATAAATTTCGATAATTTGCGATCATTTGCGATCATTTGCGATCATTTGCGACAATTTCCGATAAATTTCGATAATTTTCGATGCGTCCGAAAATCGGTCGCTAACGTCATAATTGCGAGTGCAGTTCAACAAGGTAATGATTTTTTTTACGCCAATTATATTATTGTTAAATGACAGGCATTAAACGATGTGCTGCAATATTAATAGTTTATTGTATTAGCATCGAATATATTTATTGGGTTCTCGAGAAAAAATTATTTCGTTTTGCCGGTTCGTCATAATTAACTTCGATAATTGGTTCAACATTTCGTGCATTTAGCGGCCAAAACCGGGAATAGCGTGACTCAATTGCCCTTCTATGTTAAGGGTGATACAGGGCTCTTCGCCGTCGTCCCCAAAGAGGATCATTCCACTTATCGGACCGTCCGGGACGCCCGCTGGTATCGCGTGCGCCGGTGGGTCCCATTTTTCTATGGACCAAGTGCCCTAATAAAAAAAAAATACGAAATTTTTTTTTTTAATTTGATTTTTTTTTTTTCGATTTTTTTTAAACAATTTTTTTTTTCACATAATTCGAGTTGATCCCTATTTTCATTTAAATTATGAAACACTTACCGGAGTAAACGGACACACTTTGGGAAAAGAGGCTTTCGGTATTCCAGATTTCACGAAACTCTGGCCGACTACCTTATCGCTCAAAGCGTCACATACGGTCATATTGTAAACCACAGGCTCCGACGATGGGCCGTTGAGATACATGATTAATGCCACCTAAACATTTTTTTTTGGTCCAACGACGAAAAAAAAGCTCATAAATTGTGAATTTTAAAAATTTGTCAGGGGATATACCAGTACATTGATGCAAAATTCTTTTTTCGACCGAATTAAAAAGAGTGTATAGTTATATTTTGAGCTAAAAGTGAGATTCGGAGAGAATTTCAAATACTAAAAAATTATATTAAAAAAAATATATTAGTTGTATATCTTTCGGCAAAAAGTTCTATACATCGGAACATCCGGTCAATAAATGGATTGATAAATATTCGTTATAAATCAAAAAATATAAAAAATTTCATCAAATATCAACGGTAATCGAACGAGCGATCTTTTCAGAGTATACCGTCATCGTAGGCGGCAATTCCTTCGTTACTGGAATTTTCCCATTAATCTGGGAACTCTTTTTAGTTTTTTGAATATCGAACGACCAGGAGCCGAAGTAACCACATTCGGTTTGCGCGATCTTTACACTGGTTATGGTTAAGACGCTCGTTGGCTGCAAGAGAATATTTTTGTATTTAAAAGAAATTATTTAAAAACGCGCCGATTCAATACACGGAGACAAGTATCTGATACAATTTCCCATATATTTAGTAAAATATATCGTAAATTTTTGATAGCGCGGAGCTAATGTCGCCACCTATCGAAAAGTGCGAGAATTATGCAAATTTCACCATAAAATATGGTAAAAATCCCTAGAAATATCGTATGGTATGGTATTTTCGTGATTGGTGGCGCCACTATCGAATTTCACCAGACAAATTTTTACCGATGTCGCCACCTATCGAAAAGTACAACAACTATAAGAACTATTACCATAAATTATAGTGAAAGTCCCCATAAATATGGTAAAAATTCTCATTTCGAAAATTTTCGTCATTAGTGGCGCCACTGTCGATTTTTACTAGATGACATAGTAATTTATAGCAGATCCTTTTCACCGCGTAACGATTCAATAAATGTGTAAATACAAACATCTCCGACGACCAGTTCACTAAACGAAACAAAAACGAGTAAAATACCCCACAATGTCGGGAACGTCATTTTCGACCGCTCTGCTTGAATCACTGGACGAAATTGACTTGTTAAATCCCAAAAGCTTCGTGTTTTTATAGCACGTAGTCGCACACTATTACTTCAATTTATTTGTATTGTAGTCGAGACAATTTCCAATAGGAATTGCGTGACACTCGGTAACTAGCGAATGACGATGTTGATGCAAATTCGATAAATAGCTTCCGATCCCAGAATAAATCGTCCGACATAAAGACACATTTCCGCGGGAAAACAAAAGGTTTAGTGTTTCCCGTTGTAAAAAATGATCACTTATTATCGCGTTGAATTAAACGTGAGAACTTTTCTCGTATCGATGAGGAAAAAAGGACATACGTTTACGTAATTCAAGGATATTTGATTAACTCCATAAACTCACGCATTGGCTATTTTTATTTGAATGCGATTAATGGTAATGGTTAATTGTGAATCGTAATCAAAGGCATTTTATGGTACCTATGGGAAGATGCCGAATGCTCGTGAACAATATACGATTCAACGAATGCCAACATCGATTTCGATTGCATTCATTCGCATGTCGACATAAATCACTCTCTCGATATATTGCCGGATTCCGAAGATTCAAAGAATAAAGAAAGTACTTTCCTCGAATCACGCCGATTACGCTCGGTGAAAGGATCGCGGAGTTCGTGAAAGATGAGGGAACACGATATTTCCGTAGACGCGCGAGGATATGTAGACGAATATTGATAACAGAACGATCGTATAATCCTTCCAATGTACGTAGAAATCAATAATACCGAATAAAAGCTTTCAGCGTATTGAAGCGGACGTGGGTATCCGCGTGTGGAATAGCTTAGTGGGCGAACAAAGATCTTTTCATTTATTACCGGGAAGGCATTGGGCTCGCGATCTGTGAACGACGCGTCTTTCTCGAACTCAAACATTAATTTTTTTATATCGGAATAGCATATTATTGTATTATAAATCGACTTATTAAATCCGAGAACCGCAAAGACTGCCGTACTAAACGCGGGAGGCGCGTAATTAAGGGATTCATCAACGTTGGAAAATGATTGGCTGCTTGTCTATCCGATACTTCCCTACAATTTAGTCAATCGAGTATTAAGATAATCCTTTCGGTAGAATCCAACCAAACCTGAGATTCGAAAAGAATTTCGAACACTTTTTAATGGGATAAAAATTTGAAAAAAAAAAAAAAAAAATTGTCAACCGGTCACCTAACGTTTTTTTTTAACGAAAAACGTTCGTAATTTTTTTTTTTTTTTCAAAATTATGTCCAATTTTTTGAAAGTACGTTTTTATTTGGCCATTTTGTCTAAAAAAAAAAACGAAATTTTAAAAAATTAGACAAAATTCTAAAAAAATGCATATGTATTCCGAAAAATGTAAAAAATGGTTTTTTCGTGACATCTGCATTATGGATAACGCAGTGAAACATTATCGCAACAGCTTGGAGATCTCCACGTTTCGTCTTTGCAAAAACTTTTTTTTTTTTTTGCGGACAAAAAACAATACCATGAATGACCAAATATTTCTCGCAAAACGAAATTTTTTGAAGTACTCGACTATTCATACGTCAGCACAAGTATACTACACATTCTTTTGCGTGGGTTATTCCGTAGATCGCATCGTTCAGGAAGTGATTTCACTAATCCGCACTTCGATGGAAGTGCGATTGTTATGGATATTTGGAATTCCCTTGATATCTCGAGATTTTTTTCATAGATCGATACAGCAAGTCTTAGACGATGCAGATAAGATTCGAACGATCGCAAATGAACTCGCGAGAGAGTCACGCACTTCTAGAATGACGATTGCTCCGAAGAACACTCGAGTACATCGCGACATTACGAGACGCGGCAGCGTCTCGGCGCCAAGTACCGAAAAGAAAAAAAAATGCTACATTGTGACATTCTATATACGATGGAAATTCCCAATAATATTCGCGAGAAATAGATCGCTGTATACGATGACTCAATGTCAATACGGATGATAAATCAAAGTTTTTTTACATAGTATACATATATTTATCAATATTTACCCCTTCCACGGCGATTCATAGTTCATGTCTTACTGAATATCGGACATGAGATATTTTACGCCGTGCCGTATGTTAAAGCATTTCTAATCTCTGTTGTCAAGGTAAATTATAAAATACATAATAACAAATAATAAAAAAAATAATAATAATGTTATTATCGTTTATTTTTTATTATGCATTTTCTAATTATTACATTAAACTGAAAATAATTAATTAATTAATTTCATTAATAAAAAAAATAATATTATCATTATTATCTTCAAATTTTTTTTATTTTTCAAGCAATTTCGAAGTTATTCCAGTATAGCGATCGGAAAAAAAATAATTCCGTTTTTTTCCAGAATCTGGAAAACATCCGGGTAAAAAAAAAAAATGCGCGAAATGTCTGTTGCAGTCCCGTCACGATTTATCCTTTGATATCCTCTCTTGCTCTACCATGGGAGATTGAAATCTCATGCTCGCTTAGCCGCACGTACGCTATTCAACTAGACATACATCAAGTTTCGGTTTAATACGAAAGTTACGTATCTATACTTTATCTACCGCACGTATTTTACTATAACAAAACATGTATTAGATGATGTATTCGGTCTCTCGGGTGTGCAAACACGCGATAAGCCAATGAACGTGCAGAACGCAATCGATAAACCCTTATACTAGGTCACTGGAAAAATCGGACTCTTACGTTTTTCCTCTCCATTATCGATCGATTGGCATTTTCTAAAATAAATCGATCATTGTTCCTTCGCCTATTTCTCCCCGAATGTCATCATTGTGGAGTTTAGTATGACGCAAAACGAGTTTTATTTTTAGTCGCTCGGTCTTTGGACCACTTTATCGATGTCGGTACAAAAAATCATTAAACAACGAGGTTGCCGTACCTGTCTCGATCCGTATCAATTTTTTTGTAATCGGGAGTTATATTAATAATCGCATCTAAAAGTGTGAAATACTCGAGACTCGTGTCACGAAGATATACTATAATTCAAAAGTATGTGCCCTATCGGTAAAGAAATCTATCGGATAAAATTACTCGGAAAAACCCTAATCGTTTCGCATTTTGATCGATCGATTAATCATTATCGAGAAAATCTCGCGCAATAAATGAAACTATTGAAATCGAAGGTATATCTCGAAGTTCTCGTGTTTAATTCCGTACCGGAATTAAATCCTAGCGTGCCGAAAGCGATTAAATAATTTAACAGATCTGTTTCCGAAATCTTAGCGTCCAAGTCGAAATCAATCGATTAATCATTTCCTGAAGAATCGAAGCTTTCGTTTTTGCAATCTCACGCTTTGCGCTCCGTGTCGGGCGTTTTATGGCATCGAAATTCTTTGTTCATAGAGATAGGAGGATGAGCAATGCGCGTCATCGATTGCGCGATTGGAACAATCGCGTCCGGTAAACGTTTCAACAAATGCTCCCGATGAATGGACAAAAAGATATTTGGGTCAACGAGTTTATTTTTAAGGATTCGAAACGATTCTTCGTAACGAGAGTTTCTCGAGATGCGGCTGCGGTGTCATCGTTTACGTTGCCGGATATCCGCATAGTTTACGAGTTATACGCTGTGTCACCAAATACAACATTACACTTATCCAGGAAGGTAATTACCGACGGTAATTCCATGCGCAAGAAGCAAAGTAAGCTGTTCAATAGAAGCTGAGGCTTAATAAGTGGTCATTTTTAGATGAGAAGCCATGTGCCGTCTTTTTTGTATAAAAATAATAAATCCCGAAAAATACAATCACACGTACTTATTGTCAGATAAATAATAATCATATATAATTACATGTGATTACCTATAATCATATGTAACAGACAAATGTACAAATTCATGTGAAATCTAAAGGAATATCAATCATATCAACCATTCAATGTATAATATTGATCAATATTGAGTATTGATCGATTGAGTGCCAATTACTATCAATATATATATTGATTAATTGATTGATATTGATACGCATCAATTCTGCACTGGTGTCGCACCTTTGAACGATTAAATTGCAATGGCATTAATAATCATTCAGATTTCAACGGCGGGAAGAACAATAGAATCAATTCGATTTATTGCATTACAATTAGATTTCGCGATGTCGTTCTGCATGATATTACCGACCGAGCGATAAAATGATATAGTAAATTTACATCCTATTTGCATTTTTAAAACATCATCGCGAAAAACATCAATGATACGATTTTACGATAGAAACATTTTACAATACGGCTTCGTTGAGTGATTTATACGATACTTGCTTAACGTGGGTGTACCGGTCGTGTATGACGAGAGTTTAAGAAGCAATTTTGGCTTATCGTCAAACATTGTTTGCTGACGCTCGCGACTGTAAGCGTATGAGAGTATTAAAAACGCGATCGAGATACAAGGGGATTGGACGGAGTCCTCCGTGTAATTATAGGTACTTCCGGTCTCTTTATGTATTATCTCGATTCACTCCTTCATATATATCAGGGATTACGAATTTTTTTTTAAATATATATATACATATGTTTTCGTTTACAATATCGAATCGCAATACGTCTAAACAGTACACTTTATCATGGAAGCTGTAATTATCGCGATCTTAAAAAAAAATAAAGATTTTTCATTAATATTGTGCTTCCACGCGTTTCTCTTTCAATTTGGGTCGTTTTTATGTATTTTTCTGTTTTTTTTTTTTTTTTTAATCAATTAATGCCGGTAACGATATGACATGAAACTGCAGGTTATATCATCGATATTGTAATGCAAGATGTGTTTGGAATTGCCAACAAATTTTCACCAACAAAATTGTGAATGTTGTGAAATTGCGGCGTTGAAAGTGCAATGAAACTGTTTGTTAGCAATGCAGCGACAAGCGACACAATCATATGCAATGCTTGCTGTAGACTAATCATTAAATATTCTTATTCAATATCTGTAAGTATAGAATAAATTTGCTGCAATGCCTGACGTTGGGAACGCGTGCGGTATCTACATATAAAGTGAATATCGATGCATTGCAAAGCCGGCAGGCGATGCGCACAGTGACTCTACATGCTAAAAAAAAAGACAAAAAAGAAGCTGTACTTCCTGGAAGTGTGAATGACGTCTATGGCGCCCACTAGCGATATGAAACGAGGCGCATCACGTATAGCCACGGTGACGGTTTCTCGCGATCGTGAAATTCCTTGACAACCTTTGCTAAGGACGTATTTGTAATGCAGAACATTTACCAATTCTGTTCTGTTTATCTGTAATTATGCAGTCATTTATTTGTCCATCGCTCCTCTCGTTTTTGTTGTGAAATTTATCATATCTACGTTGCATCCCGATTACCAACGTTTACCCGCAAAGCTCCTACTATGAGAAGACATTTTTTGTTGGGTTTCTTGTAGAAGAAGTTTTATGTACAGTTTCGCCTGACTTACGGATGACTGAATTGAATTTAATGAGGAAGCAATGTGGAGATTTAAAATTTTCCGGATTTTTTTTTGTACCTGTATATTGTAGAGGTTAAAAATTTCAGATTGAATTGTTCAGAAAAAACAGAAAAAAAAATTCAATGACACAAAAAAAATATAAAAAATAAAATACCGACCGAAAATTCAGTAAAAAAAATGCTAAATTTCGAATTTTTATTATATTTTTTTAATAATATTGTTGGTTCACACTGAAGATATATTAATTGCGCAATTATATATATATTAATTTTTTTTTTTCAGACACCCACATCGATGCCCAGAACTTTCACCATCAACGCGCGCGCAAAAAAAAAACATTGCTTTATTATGTAATATCTCCGCCATTTGTTAATATTGCGGTTTTTTTTATATATGCTTAACCATGTGCATAAATGATCTGTAAAAAAAATGTTGTCAATATGTGCGTTATTTTTCGAAAGTATCTTCGAAAATTGTCGAAATCGCGTATACAAGACCTTAAACGATCCTTAAACAGGGCCTTAAATGACCATCGTCGTGTCTTGAAACAGTACTGTCGCGATAGTCTATCCTTACTGACAGTTTGTAGAATACTTCAAAATTTGCTTACGCTTCTATTAATTTCATTCCATTTCCTCTTCCTTCAACACTTAACGTTTTGCCACGAGTTTCGATTCTGCAACCTTGTGCCTTTTGTTTTATTCATCGCTTCAATTATTTGTAATTCGGCATTTTTTTTTCGAGTCATGCGACTGACTTTCCTCATTCTTTGTCGTCTGCTATTTATACTTTGGCCGCGCAAAACCTAATTCGCTGCATGGCATCTGGTCTATTGGTATGATTTTATATATGATTTATATCACATAATCCTAATGCTGCGTAATGCCATTCAATATTGACGCAGCCATCTGCACATCGTCGTGATGAAAGGTCTCTGATCATATCAATTTGCATAGTCACACTACAAATGTGCCCTTTTGTAAAAAGATCCGTATCTGTTACTAATTGAAACGTTTTAGCCCGGTAGGCATCGCGATAATTGCGTAGCAGCGATTCCAACAATCGTGCAATGCGCTTATTAGCTACAGTTTCGATGAGATACGTCGATGATTAATAATTCAAACTCCGCATAGCATAATGATAGATCTGCCAAAGTTGATACCGATGAAATGCTCTTTTATACAGTTAATCAAAAAAGCTGTCTTTCAAATGAAATAATATGATTACCACAACATCCGCCATAACGCTATTTAAGCTGTGGATAGGAAATTCGGATGTTTATAGTTTTGGATCAATCAATTATCACATCCGCTTTATACTCATCCACTAGATTACGTAGACACGGATTATGAAAAAACGTTCAGTGATGTCGATCAGTACCTAAACTTCGCTATATCAAGGCTTTCCGAAGTCAATGTCAGCATCGTAAAGTAATTTACAAGAGGCTCCGTCACCGCAAGTACAAATAATCGGCCGCTGTTGAACATGCACTGTTCTGGTAGATCGGGCCATTGCGCATCATAGACTGAACACATATTTTCAAGCGCATGAGATCAGAGGAGAATACGCGGACGTAGGTAACATATATGCGTAACTCCTACTATGGGCAACGCATAGAGAGAACTTTACCATCATCGATTGAAGGAGCAACAGAACCGAACCCGTGCACGTGATCATACGTCACCCCGTTTCCGGATCATACGTATAGCACTGTCTACGACACCTTCTCTGAGACAGAATTTGAAGAGAATATAAAGTATCAATACGGTTATTAGCGTAATTCTTTGAAGCGCTTATGACAGTAACATAAATACTTATCGAAGCGAATATCATGTTCACTTTATATAATGAATCGTTACGCGACTTCGATTTAGCAATTTAACATATTTGCGGTGTGCCGCGCATTTAAAGTCACGGCAACGAAGTGTGTCACCAATCGTAACTAATTCATTGGGATCATACATATATCATATATGCAAAACAACACCAAAAAAAAACCGAATTCCGAAAACTCGAATGTCAATCCGATGACTAAAGTCATTAAATTTACGTGATCGCATGCACACATGTAGACAGTGAAACACCCCGCTGCTTGTAGTATTTCATTGATTAAGTTCTCCATCGTTTGGGTCCAATGGATTATAGCAAAATGCGACCCCATGAGGTTCCAAATTCAACATCTATGATGTCTGATCCCACATACGGACACTACACACTGTCCCCATGTGACTATACGTTGTCTTCAATACGTCTTCGTAAGAGTTTATTCACACGAAGAAACACCTTTCAGGATGATCGGAAAATAAACGTCTTTCACAGATTCAACAAATTTTATTTTACAATTTTTGATTGCATTTTGTGTGCAATCAGAATACAGGACAAAGGAAAAATCCGAAGATGTCAAGTGTAATGTAAAATTGCGGAAGCATTCAGGAACTATGTCGGTGCATGTTAATTGATTCTTCACTTTATTATGTCTTCACCTTCCTAACGTGTTTCAATATTGCAGTGTCGCGATCCTCCTCAGTTAGATCTTTGTCATCCCATCCCCAGACATTGTGCGTGCCGTCGCCGGTTCTGATGACCCGATTGCGCACCATATTCGAAGGAACGGTCTTCAAGTTGTACGCCCATCCGATAGAAGCAAACAAATCAATAAAACCACATGCCAAATTGTACCTGTAGATTCCAAACTCAGCATTCTTGTAGTCCCACGGAAATACGTGATGGAAATTATGCAATCCCTCACCCCCCACCAAGAATGCCACCAACTTGTTTTCTGCGGCAGTTGACTTTCTGCAATTACATGTTTTCTGGTGTTTTTTGTTTGGTTCAATTTTGAACACGCAAAATAAATAGGAAATGTGGTATTAAAATGAAACGTTACACACTTGTCGTAAGGTCGGTCGCCCCAGAGATGCGCTGCGGAATTCACCAAGAATATGATGTGCAAAGACACTACTAAACGAAGAACAGCAGCGATAAAGAATGCGTTTAGAAAGGTCTCATTCCAGAAATACATTGGAAGATAGGTTGGCAGAAAGTAGCACAATGGCACCGCAAAATAGTAGTAATACCTTGGATTGTGAGAAACATTTTTGAAAAAAGGAAACAATCAGTTCAGTTATACATATGACACATGCAGACAAAAGTATTGAACAAGTCGTAGTTACTTATGTTGAAATCTTAAAACCGGATTGCTTAGGAGGTCATCGATATTGATTTTCTCTCCTTTTTCGATAAGTTCCGGATGTTTCTTATGCATACTCCAACCGACATGAGCCCAGAAGAACCCTCGATTTATATTGTGAGGGTCAGCGTTGGTTTCGCTATATTTGTGATGAAGTCTATGATCTCTCGCCCACTTGATTACAGAGCCCTTGAAGAAAGTACACAAACAAGAACATGTTTTTTCAAGTCTATGATCTCTTTTTGTTGCAAGTCAGCGCTCATTGACTCAATGATCCGTGTTTGACCATTATGGCAGATTGCGAAAGGGTTGAATAAAAGGTAATGTTGGATTTACCTGCCATGTCATTGTTCCCAAAAACAGAAGAATCATTTGTAGTGGAAAATTTGCCTCGTAAGACCGGTGCGCCCATAATCTGTGGGTTCCTGCTGTGATTCCTAGTAGTGACAATGGTACCAATATGAATGCTGAAAAAAGAAACCACGTTAGAGGCACAATTGTCGCGTAAGCAAGTGATACGTACCAAAGATAGTGGTGTACAGCTTTGCAGAGGTGAACACGAGGTACAATCCGTAAAATGAAGCGATTTGAAGAAGTGCTAATAAGAAAATGTTGAGCCACACGCGTTCAAAACGGTATTCTTTAGATGATTCGCCATTTTTTTCAGATGATTCGATAGATTCTAAATGTTGAATTTCGTTGACAATAGATTTTTGCGCCATACTCTTCGATGTTTTCTGGAAATAATAAAGTTCCACGAAAGTTAGGGATCAACCAAAAGAAACGACATGACATATATGATGATGTAGAGGATATTATTGCTTACCATACTTGTGTGACTTGTCGAATTCGTTCCTTACACTGGAAAATCGCAACACCTTAAAATGAAAGTCGAACTGCACACCACAAAATAGTCGCAAAAAAAGAAATGCAATAACTGCAATCACTGATGTAATTTCCAATATTATCGATATTTTTGATACATTTTTTCCACAAAATTGCTTTCAAGTTTCTACAACAGGTGGCAGGAATTTGTGTTACGATCTTTTGAAAAGCTACTGATAAACTAATAATTCTGCATTTCGAAGTGTCAGCGATTTCAGAGTTCTGAGTGTCGGCGCCAATTCCTCTTTTTGGAGAATCCGGGAACTCTCTCCGATTTGGCAAAATACAATCGACTAACCTTTCACGCAATGGATTGATTCCTTATATGATTTTCTGGTCAACCATATTATTCGTAGCCTTACTTCAACTTCCCACGATTAAAAATGGATAGGTGATTCAATGTAAACAATCTCATGAATATTTTTCGTCGGCATAATTGAAAGCTCACTGAATGATCCATTGTATAACGATCCGGCGGTTGCCCGTGTCTGCCTTTTCGCTGTTTCACGATGACTAAAATTTAACGATTCGAATTTTTATATTAATGAATCCAATCGATGAAGAGGACTATCTAATCAACGAGTTTCTTTACCTGTCGTTCTCACCAAAAGAAGAACTCTTGGAAAGATTGGCGGATAAGTTAAAGTACCGAATCGTTGGAACGTTAGGTAAAGACGGAATAATATGAATAGTCGTTCGACATCGCGCGGCGGCTTTAACTGCTGAATTATTAGTACACGTGCGGTCGTTTGAAAAGGAGATGTAAATAGTTTTTTCAAATAGGAAAACTCATGTAATTGAAAGAATCGAAATTGCCTATTCTAAATCGCATGATTTAGAAATATTTAGCGTACAATGCTACAACTTTTTCGTGGGAAAAAATCCTATGTGCTCGCGACCTCCCGCGAGCGCGATGTTAAAATTTCGCAACATCTGGTCATTTGAATTTAGTAGGTATAAAGATCCTTCTTAGACGATATAAAGCGAATGATGTAAATGTTGAGAAATATTATAAATAAACTAAAATATGCTGGGAAGGATCAGGAGGCAACAACTTTTGAAAAAAAAAAAGAAAGACTGATTGATAATTCATTCTACGTATCCATAAAGCATCGAGTGGCAAATCCGCGCCATATGGATCTCTTATCGTGGGTACACCTGTTGCGAAAACTGGAAACCGACAATCTCACGAGAATGATCGCGCGAACTCAGCCTAAGGGTTGTTGATTCATCGCTCTCGTTCAACCGCATATTAGATGGAGGTCTGTTGTCACCAAAGGGATTCGGATTAATCACTATAGATACTAACTGATTTGATGTGTTACCACGAACTACGCTCGCAGGGAACGCGGCAATCGAAATTTGACCTATAATTTCCGGCGCATTGATATATTGGATTGCATCGGTATGTAGCCATGTGGAGTACAGCGATCAGTAAAAAAAAAATGGGAACGGTATGTTTTCAAGGACACTGATATAGTGAAGGTCAATGTAGTTTGGATTATACTACGAAACTGATAGGCCCAGGGGATCCTATTTTCGTTGGATGTGACGGATTCAACACCCTCGAAAAGGAAGATAATCGTTGGTATTATCGAGTGGACTGGCGTCAGGCCGGCGGTAGAGTCATTCATGTCACGTGAAGGCGATGTGAAACACATTCGCAGGTCTCTTTCGTCTCGCCGGGCGCTTCAATAATAATGATAATAGTGGTTTGTATTCGATAGACCTTCGCATGCTTTTAAATTCGATCCGATTTTCTTTGGATCCGAAGCTTTCCAACCCTTGATGTTCCTTATCGCGAACTATCATATGAATTCACAACTGAAGTGAAAGTTACAAACCGTTGTTGGAGATGTAAAGCCTGCTGAACTATTTTGGACAATGCGGACGCAGCGTTTTGCGCGGATATATTTCTCAAGAAAATAAAGCAATAATAATAATTCCATAATCAAGTAAAAAAAATCTAAAGTAAAGAATTCTTTACGAAATGCCCGCAATAGTGTTATAAATCTCATCGAAAGTTTTTTTTTCTCTTTTTAGTCTATTAAAAAAACAACCAAAAGTGACGGCGTCTATAGCGACGGAAACTCCGTTATCCAATGATTTTTTTAATGATCTTCAGTTGCTAATGATCACTGATATCCGCCGTTTACGGCGAACAATCAAAATAGTAGTATTTTTCATTTTCTAAAATTACAAATGTTAATTATCAATGGCCATCAAAGTAGCAACCGGCATAACAGCGAGTCGAGACCCAGTCGACTGGCTACTCTCGCAACACTACTGCATGACGGGTTGCCGCGTATGCAGGCGCTCATTCAACAGAAAAGTATCGCCGTGGCTTGCATTTCGATCTAATTTAGGAGTTAGAGAAATGCAGCATTCTGTAGCCTAAGCAAATGATTCCCGTGATTGGTAGACTTCCGGTTTCTGCGATTTTTCAAACATTTAAAGTTTTTTTGAAATGTTACGAATGTAAAAACTGATGTTGGTACGTTTTCTACAATGTTCGAAGTATATTCTGCAATTTTTGCATCCCAATTGGATGGATATCTCTAACACGGCATCAAATTAAACAATCAGTTGAATTAACTCAACGCACAGTAACTTCCGCGGGTTTCTAGAGAAATGTGACTACGACGGGTTAAACTAGTAATTTTTCTTTCGCTATTCCCATTGTTTCTTCTCTGCAAAAAATAACATGAAACACTCGCCGATAGTCTCGCATCGCGTGAAAACTTTCACCGCACAATGCTCATCAGTCGTCTTTCTTCGCTCAGTCGCATACATATGCAATAGTGAAAAGAATTTTTGTGACGTTTATTGCACACAATTAAAATTTCTAAAATCGAACGTCAAATCTATTTTTTTCAGTGATCTCGTGGAATTTAAAAGTTAACCAAAAATTCGACCAAATATTCAACAATTCACAATTCCGACCATTGTTTCTCAGAATCGCGTGTGAAAGTGCATTAAAAAATGTGTTTACGACCCGTCGGAAACCTCAAATAAATTTGGTTTGATCAATTTTTTTCCTTAAATGTTCTCGAGTCATCACTGCATTCGTTTACTTGTCTTCGACGTATTCCTCGGCGAAACATACTAAAAATGACCCCAATGTGACGGGAAGTATACTGGAGGTATTGAATTGTCGTACATCCTCAAGATGAAGTGAAACTTACGTAAGCAAGAACGTTGCAATTTCTCTCGAGTTCGCGAGAAACTGGATTATCGAATTTTCTCCATAAACCGTACGCGCAACTCGTCGGTATGTTGTGTACGCAAAACTCGGCATATAGAGGTACCGGAAACGTGCATAAACCTTCGTACGTATTTGAACGTATTACTGTTGAAAGTACAACGTTGATTTCCTGAACATTTTTTTTTCCAAGAACCCTTTAGAAATCCTATATAAATTGTGAAACTTTTTTTTTTTTCATGAAAAAAAAATGAGGCACTTTTTTCTTCTGTAATCGACTCTCTCATAGGGCAACAAACGTATCTGATTGATAAATAAAAAACTCCCGGCAGTGGCTGTTTTAACACAAATGCTTATCTAGAAAACCAAATGACTCCTTTTGACAGTAAGTAGGTCAGCTGTTCCTACGCGACATTGTAAATTATCAATAATGCGTACGTGCGAACCGTACAAATTCCATTACTACGATAGCCTTCTGACGTATCGACCGATAAGAACAATAGCAACACCCCGTAAACAAAGGCTAGAACCGGTTTTGGTGCCCCGTTTCCTCGTCAATATCGCTAAAAAAACCTTCTTGTGAACAATTCTCATGAGTCATTTTTGATTTTCCGCGAGTCAAGTTTCATGAATAGTGGAAACAAAAATTGAGGAAACTGTTTCCCAAAATTATCGACGGATGATAACACCATCGGTATTGTTGTAACAAATGTACGCGCGACCAACATTTAATAATAACATTCGTATTATCATTATTATTCATCAAAAATTCATCAGATTATTATTCATTAAACTGTTATATCATTGAAATTTAGAAATAATGTAATAGATGATTAAAATATATTTAGTGGTTGGACTACGACGACAAATATGACCCAAAGCATTAATATACTGTTTGCCGAACACTTCGATCTTCAGTCTTAAGTAGATTCTTCCAATTTGCAAAACAAATATAACGGAACTTAGTAAAATTCTCTTTTCGCAATGCGTACTATAGATAAAAATCAAATAAACATAAGACTCGACAGCAGTGAGAAAGTTCTTGAAGAAGTTGTGCGAATAAGGTGCAGCAACAATGAGGAGCAATTGCTCATCAATAATGATGAGGACCGGGGTACGATGAGAAAGTTTCTATGGGTCGGTTACCTGGAGCTGCTGATGCTGATGCTGATGCTGATGCTGATGCTGATGCTGATGCTGATGCTGATGCTGATGCTGATGCTGATGCTGATGCTGATGCTGATGCTGATGCTGATGCTGATGCTGATGCTGATGCTGATGCTGATGCTGATGCTGATGCTGATGCTGATGCTGATGCTGATGCTGATGCTGATGCTGATGCTGATGCTGATGCTGATGCTGATGCTGATGCTGATGCTGATGCTGCTGATGCTGCGGCCGGCGTACGGTCTAAGCGTATAAGTACGCTACTCTCAAATTAGCCTATACCCACACGGAGAAGAAAGATATACACTGAGGACCCGGTGAAACAGACGGCCCAATGAGCGCTTGCGAAAATTGGGAAATCTGACTTAGCTGCGGCGTTTTGCTGGCAGTACAGTCCAAGCTCCGTATTCTTAACCCCTCTTAACTTAACCGCTCCCTTATTTTAACTCGTTACCATGGCAACGGATTCCCTTAACTGTATTTCCCCTGAGTCCGTTCTCCCCACTCCAAACGGTATCTACGGACGCAAATACTCCTCATTACCCCTACTCGCAGCAAGTGACCGGGAGTAGGACGATAGAGGAAATGCAGAAACGGGAGCGTGTCCGGTCCCGTCGAGTTAAGAATAGAGAAATTGTACTGTACATCTAAATTCAGCATTAACTGCAACCCCCGCGGCATTAGACGCGGTCATTAAGCGGAAAATTGTGACGGTTAGCAACATTGTCACGACCGGTGATGCCGTGCGGCTCATCTAACTCAATAATTGTTGTTAGAACAATTCAATTTACAACAATTTACGTTGCACAATGCATTTCGAAAAGGTGCATTTCTGAAAGTCTCGCTGCTACAAGACGGTAACATAAGACTTCTATCGAACGGAATGCAAAGAATTTGCGTAAAATTGCGCAAAGGAAAAAGGTACATACTAAGAATACAGGAATAACAATTATTGCAAAAAAAAGAAAATGATAGTCTATTAAATTGAGTAAAAAATAAAAAAAAAAGTTCATTACACTTTGAACTTCTAAGTCGCATTATTTTAACGTTCGTAGTCTCAGGGCGGTTGAGAGATCCTGTTCACTGTTCCGCAGTCCTCATCATTCGTAAGTAATTTTATTCAATAAGTTTTATGAACTTTTTGACATTTAATAAAATCTTAAAAAATAATAATCATAACATTTTTCTGATTTTTTTGTTTGCTTCTTTTATTTTTTGTTTTTTATTGAAATGAAAGCTCATGAGGTAAATGATAAAAATTTTATTTTACAGACGATCAATCCGCTTCGGCTTCAAAATTTGCGACAGTTTCACCAATTTTATTCGAGGGATTCGTGAAGGCAGAAAAATGGCCTCTCATGGATATGTTAAATCACTATTATCAATAACTTCTTAAAATATTCACTAAAACGTCATCAAACAAAATTGAGATAAAAACCTACATTTTTTTTGCTTTTGAAAAAAAGTATTTTGCAAAATTCATATGTCCGTCCAAAAATTGTATTTTAAGATTTTATTTATACGATTAATATATCAGTTATATAAAGAACGCCGAATTTCATATATTTCTAATATACACAATACATTAACATAATGATAATAATAAATTTATTATTATTTGTTACTAATTTTAATTGTTATTATAATATAATATAATGTATTTATATAAAACACTCAATTTTCTGCATATACTTTTTTTCCCTTTGGATAACAAACGACGAATTAGAACGTTGTTATTGCCCCTCCAGAGAAAGGGTAAGAGCCCAAGTAGGAGTTGGGAGTACAGTAGAGCGTTGGAAAGGATATTTAGGACTGAGACGTTGCATACATCGTGTCAGTTGGTTATGAGAAAGTGATACGAACGTCGCGCAAACGGGCCGTTCAGTCTCCGTGCGTTTGAGACTGTCGGCCATTGGGAATTCCAGCCGGATGTGTGTTGGTTTTTTTTGTGTGCAGACAACTCAATCACACACACAGAATCACCGACACGCTTTCAGGTGAGTCGAATGTTAACTCCGGAGTCTGAAGGTGCAGTCGAAGCCGCAGGGCGAATACAAATCCGACGAAGAAAGTGCTTCCGCGTTCGCGCGCACACCCGCCACTCATGGCGACTCCAGGAAAATTGCATAATTGTGTATGCGGTTGGCGCACTATGAATAATAACTCGGAATAATGATCTTCAATCTTATTATTCAATTGCGATTAACGCATATTTTTTGTGATTACTTTCGACGGGGTCATCGAACGATCTTCCGATATTGTGCGGTTGTCACCAAAAAATTGCCATTTTTCAACATAATTTTTTTTTTTTCATTAATTAAAATATTAAAAGTTTAGGTGCGCGATAATTACTTTTATTTACCTTTAAACTATCCATTTAAAAAAATATATAAAAAGAGTATATATAGCGGCGAAAAATGTTGACAAAAGTCTTCCGTGGAATTAGGGTGATATTAAAAAAATCGGTCGGTAACAAAAACGGTAATGACTGCCATTTTAAAACGAAATACATTTGAGGAAAAAGAATGTTGTGTTTCCCCACTGAATAGATAGACGCGGGGAAGGTCATTTTCTTTTTCCTCAATGGTTTCTGTTTGCAAAATTGCATTATTTACAGTTTTTGTTACCAACTGAGCGCGACAAGCGTGGCGGACGGGTGTTTCACATCACCTTAAACATCGTCATCGCAATGATACACCTGACACCAGGCGAAAATCTAATCAATTCTACGTATCGATGAATTACAAATTCGCCTCATATCCGGTACGTTCACTTCCAAAACAGCTTTCACCTTTCTACTGTTCGAAAAATGCAAATAATCATTTTGCGAGCACAGGAAATATTCGGTCAGATCCAAGACAATTTATTCTAAATAATTATGAGACGTTTTGGAATTGAAAAATAATCTCCTTAATAAGATTTCAATGGTCCTTTCGTCGTCATTTTTTTGGTTTACAAGGAAAAATTTAAGCAAATAATTGCAATCCTACCTTTTGATAGGCGAGAATTTTTTTTTTTTTACGCGAAGTATGCCGCACAATTTCACGCGAGCATTTCTTGTCAAATCTTATGTGCGACAAAAAAAAATATTTTCGCGTTACTACAGTTAGATCGTTATCTCGTCAACAACGGGAAGCCGGTATCGTACGTTATCGAAATGCAAATATATGCGCGCGGATAAAACACTTCTTCATTTTTCGTCATGACTAATTATTCAACGATATACAATATTAAATATTCCGCATAGTACGCGCGACCGTGCAATCTACGAATGCGGTCAGAAACACAAGTATTGCGTTAATATAAGTCCGCGTGTATCAGTGCGCGATAGCGAAATACGAGTAAATAGCCGACAAACAGGTAGAGCCACAACGCGACCACATAACAGGTCCCACTTTCGCCAAATTACGCCCTCGTGCCTTGTGTTATATCATCGTTAGCGTTCAATTATTATTTTAATAATTTCGCCGAGACACGCGAACGATATATATATTTTTTAATAATAGCGAAAGATGCGTATGTGCGTTTGTAAATTTATTCTTATCTTCCGTCGAGTATAGGCGGTTTAAAAAAATTATAAAAATGCAATGTACTCGTTAAAAATGTGAATAGTATTTGGCACAACGGTTTTGTGTTTTTTCTGCAGATAAGAGGAAACAACGCGTCAGGGTTACGCCACGATAAAGAACTGTGGTTGTTGGATTCAATGTGGATGCTATAACGCACGAGGCAAAGACTTAACCCCGTTAATGATAAATGTGGAACACGTGTCGCTTTAGAAATACATTTGAAAATTAATTACAATTCAATCCTTTCGCGCTCTTTGGAAATTTAATTTTTTTGTTCACCTATCGAAAATTTGGCGCATGGGTTATGTTTTTCTAAGGTTTTATCACGATTGAGTACACCTATCGAAATTTCATCGATATGCGCCGACGTTGGATGTTTGGTCATTCGGCGTTTTTATTACCGACTGTGGCATTTCGCATATTCTTAATATGAGTTACGATCCGTCGTCTCTACTGTGTCTCAGTCGTTAACGAGGAACTATAATCCTTTTATTTCGCCAATTTCGGCGTCCGCGGGAAAAGAGAGCATTGTAGCATCATTACAATTGTTTGTTACCGACCGTGGTACACGGTCGGCACGATGTAGAATACATTCTCAGTTCGCCGCGCGCGCTCCACAACGAGCGCTAATAACATTATTACTCTCACACTCTACAGGGTTTCGCACGCAATTGAGAATATGTGTTATACCTCCCTCCTCACCCGTCCCTGGCTCAGTCGGTATTAAAAACTGTAATCAATTTTTCTAACGCATCTTGGTATTTACGGCTTCAAGAAAAGTCTCATCGCATACTGACATGATATCCGACTCCTCTTTGACCCGTAAATACCACATCGCATGAAAAAAGTTGATTACAGTTTTCATTACCGACTGCGGTGTTTACGTCTTGAAAAAAAGTGTCATCGTATGCTGACATGATATCCGTATCTTCTTTGACTCGTAAATACCATATCATTTCAAAATCGTTGATTACAGTTTTTATTACCGACTGTGGTATTTTACATATTCTTAAATATCGGATTCGGAATAAAACGGAGCCTCGGGAAGTAGTGTCCTCTGTAGCAGTGTGTCGCGATTATCCTTAGTAGCGAATGAAATACAAGCGTTAGGGGCGCCGTCGCTGTGGTCGCCATCCCTTACGGAGAATCGCCGGCACGTAGCTTTCTACCAGCCAGTAACCTTCGAGGCGCGGTCACCCTTGGCCGTGTGACGCGTGAACCCGAAATGTTCGGTGCTTCGTGCCGGTGTCCGTGAAAGAACTCGCGCACCCACCGTCCCCAGGGTTGGCATTCCCTTGTTACACCTCTACCCATCTCAACGTGTCAGCATCTGCGACAGGTGGCAGTGGTGCGGTACGGCGATGCTTGAGTCTCGAAATCGAGGAATACGGCCCGTCGCTATTGGTAGGCAATTAACTATTTATTACTAATATATCCTCGCGCCGGAAGACGTGGAATTATTTTTATTAATTTTTTTCCCCATCGATAGAACATGTGTTATCGAAAAAAAATGACATTACGAAGTGAAAATTCATGAAGAAAGAAAAACTACGATTTTTTTTTTTTTTATTGAAAAGATCGGAATTTTTTTTTAATATATTTAAAACACTATATATAGAAGAAAAGTGAAAAATCGTCGGCATTTGTTCGCCCATTTGTCCGTTCCATTGTGACGGGGTCCGTGACGAAACGAATCGAAGGGACGAGGGTCGACTTTCCCCTCTATCATTACGTCCCGTTATAATCGCGAGGGTTTCAAACATCGGGATGGAACTCTCGGAACTGACAATTCGAATTCATAACGTGTATAAAAAATAATATTCTTTAATACGTTTGTTAAGTTAATTTTTTTTATTTCGTAAATAGAGATTAATATATATCTTGAATAGTATTTTTTTAAAGCGCTTTTCTAGCTGATTTTTTTTTTCTTTTTCGCGAAAACGGGGAAATATATTTGAAAAGAATAGATAAATAATCAGTGTCCATTCGACGGTCAAGTTCGATCTACAAGGTCAGAGGGATCGCGCAGTCAAGTCAATTCGACCGCTCCGCAAATTATTCAGACACCCGGAAGTGACAGTCGATTGTCGTTCTATTACGGAATTCACTCTATCGCCACAATACATATATATATATGGCAATAACTCGTTATAAATTCACGTGATAAGGGAGTTTCAGGTGAAATTATAACAATTGATTAAGGGTCGCATGTCCCGTTGTTAAAGGGCTTTTGAAAAACCATTGATTTGTTTAGCTCTACGAGAAAGTCGCGTTGTTTCATTCGGTTTCAATTTTCATTCAAAACGACTTCCTTCATTTTGTCCTATTCATCCTCCTCCATTTCGCTTCGTTGTACGGAACAGCTGGCACCGTACGTTATACCAGACCATCGCGTTCTCTCGCAGCCGGAGAAAGGGCCGTGAGAACTTTGAAAGGGGGTCGAGTTTATACGATAAAAAAAAAAGATTGATGAATGAAATTTCGTTTGATGTTTGCATAGAAACGTTATCTATACTTCGCTCGACTTAATTTATTAAATTCCATTGAATTAAAAAACTTTCTATGTGTTTCGGAATGTTGCGGGATCATTGTACAGTGACGGGCCAAAAAAAGGCTGATATTCATGATTTTTTTTTTCGATGGATAAAAACGCTAATCAATCAGATTTTTTTATGTTACTAGCAGTGAGCGCACGCTTCGCGTGCGTAGCCTTATCTCTCTATTTAATTTTTTTTTTTCGACTCGACTTTATTATTTATTTGAACTGTCAAAGTTTGTCAATCAACTATCAACTATCAACTATCAAAATGCAACATAACTGAAGTTACTTGTCTAACAGCATTAGCTTCAGCCCCTTCTGACAGCCAATCAGGCAACGAATAAAGCGACAACAATACATGTATCGAAATTTCGATATATTTTAGCCACGGATTTTTTGAAGAAGGAGAGGAGAGAAATCAAAGGATTCATGAAAAACAGAAAAAAAGTTTAAACCCTTTTTTTTTTGCTGTTTTTTTGGGCGGTTGAAAATGACATTAAAAAAATCGTCTCTCAACGGTGTACACTCCCCGAATCGTAAATATTGTCCAAATCAAATTTTGAAAAAAGATTATTAATCAGTAAGAAAGCCGCCATTGCGGTATGCAAGATTTTTTTTTTTTTTTTATAAAAATTTACAAAATGTCGGCAATTAAAAAAAGAGTAAGGAAATTTTCCTTTTTTTCGATTGTTTTTCGATAAAAAAAATATGAAGATTTCGAAAAAAAGTAAAAAGCTTCCATAGCATGATAGAGAATAGTGCGAAGAACGTTCTGTCGAAATTTGAGACGCGTAGCTAGAAAATTCTTTCTTTGAGAGTGTAAACCGTACACGCTGAGTGTAAAAATATTTTGTCGATTCTAACGAAACACATCGACAAAAATGCTTTATAATCAGTACAACGTAAATTATCATTCGTCACCGTAAAAATGTCCGACAGTCAATTTAATAGAAATCGCGTGTCAAAAAAAAAAAAAAATTTATAAAAATATACGATTTTTGTTTCCTATTTGCCAATTTAGATCGATTCACGCAGAGTTAATCGATGAACAAAAATAAATTAATTAAAAAAAAAAGAAAAAACGGAGACCACGCCTCGGCTGCGGTTTTTACCGGCTGTGTAAATTGTCGCTCCGTTCCTCTGCGCTTGAATAATCGTAACGCGCGTATGTCGACGACGTTGGGGCCGCTGTGACGGCGAGAGAGCCTTCCGCAGCTCGAGCGAATGGGCACAAACCGACCGGCAACGTTACGACGAGAGTTCGCCGTTTGTTAAGGCCACGTGATCGTAGCTTCGAGTTTTTCGTTAGCCATAGAGCTTCGCGCATTGCCGGAGTCGCGGTCGTCGTCGTCGCCGGGTTTTAACAGATGATAGTCAGCCGCCTGTTCTCAGTCAGTTAAATTCGCGGAGACTATGCCAACCAAATTCGCCGCAGCGAATTCGCACCGTCGGCAGCTTTGCAATATTTTTTTCTTTCGCTCGCGTTAACTCGGTGAAGAATTCAATTCTACCATTGTCCGAGTTTTGCTCGCATGAAACATTATTTCCGAGGGGAGTGACGTTTTGGCGAATGATCTCAGAGTCCTATCTGCGCGATGTATTATTATTTTTACCACGTCATTAATAATACCGCGTAATTAACAACAATTTACACGGAAAACATTTACATTTGTGGATAATTAATCTTCGCGGACATTTGTGTGAAATAAATAATCATATAGTTTGAAAGTTTCCGACGAAAAGAACGAAAAAAATGCAAAGGGAAAGTTTTCGCTAAACCATTACGTCTGTGGTAAGTTTTCTGTAAGTTTTTCCTCCTTCGTGGATTTCTCGGCAGAAGTTAAAATTGCAAATCGTATGAAGAAGGCGTTTTGAGATCGCGTTCATCGAGCCGTTGCTATGTAAATTATAAATCTGGAACGGCGCGTATCGGAGCCGCTTGGGGAGACGAGAATACAGTCGAAAGTGAACTCTACTGCCGGCTAATGCTACGAATTTTTGAGAAGCAACCAGCAGCAGCTGTTTCGTCGCGAATTCTTATCAATCCGGCGATCGATTTGCGTGTTGCCGTCCATTATGAGCGATAGATTCGCGCGCTTTGTCTACCGGTCTTTTGTTATCGGCGGTTCATGGAAATCGTGCGGACATTTTTTTTTAATTTTGGTTACGTGATCCGCGGAAAAAACATATTTTCGAGCGAAAATGTTCATTCTAATCCACACGGCAGTATATTTAGATATCAGAGGCGAACGTTGGGAAGCGAAAAAAAAATAACGAGTGACTAAGCGGGCATCCGCCCAATTTCGCTCCTGTGCGCTGACATCGCAAACCGGCGCTGGAATATTTTGATAAACTGCTGATAGCTCGGACTATAATTTTTTTTTTTTTTTGCTATTTTGTATATACAAAACACATTGACTTGCAAAGCATTTTTTATTTTGAAAAGATTTTTCCTATGTACTTTGTTTTTTTTTTATGGATTTAAAAATACTTTTTTTTTCTTGTCGTCTTTGCGAAGAAATCAAATTCATTTTGAAAATTAATTTTCAATTTTCGCTGAAGACGAAAATTTTATTAGAAAAATGTGTTTTTTATTTAAAAAAGAAAAATTCAGTACATAGCGGGGAATTGTTTTTTATTGGTGAATGAAATCATACGATTACATCCGATGCGGATATTTGTTGGTAACAGTGTTGAGATTATGTAAAAAAAATCCTCAGCTCCAACTATAAAAAATTGTAAAAAAAAGTGTAATTTTTTGTAAATAGAAAAAATTTCATTTTTTCCAAATATTGTTATATTTGTTTTTGAAATATTTTTTTTACGCCATAATCCATAAACAATTAATCCCGTAGATTTCGTTAACACATTTTTTTCACAATTAAAAAAAAATTGTAATATAACAAAAAATGAATAAATAGGAAAAAATGAAACAGAAATCTGTGAATGTATGTCACATTCATAATTCTCAACCGGTAATTAAATTGACAAAGCGGCATCGTACGCTCCATTTAATGCGGTAAATTCTTCGTACGCTTTACCGGTTTTCCGGTCAATTTCATTAATTTCTTCCCGCGAATAATTAAAATGTTACGCACACGAACTTCACGAATGATCAACGACAACGTACGGTCCATAGGTTATGATCGAAAAATTCAAATGAGGATATAACAGTGAAAGTTGTGACGTTCGAGATTCGAAGAAAGTTGTGAATTACGCGTGAATTCCAATATAAATATATATACGTTTATATATATCGCGATATATCGATGGAAATTCAGGGTTAACTGCAACGTCGTCTGTTCTCCGGACAATACACAAGATAAGAATCGTCCATGTTGCACCTTCGTAGAATTATCGCGACGCAATGATAAGCTCGAATTTTTTTTTTTCTTTATTTTCCGCATTTTTTTTGCTCATCTCTCGCGACACTCCGACAATCCGAGTCTTCTGCAACGGAACGTAAATGTACTTGGAAACGTTCCAAGGGGGTCAAACGCACGCGGTCAGGAAGTCAAATTCCTCTCCCCTTTCTTATTTCTTTCGACAAAGTGCCTATCGTAAGAACGGAGAGTGAAGACGAAAGAGCTATTCGCGAGATGAGGGATCATCGTGAAATTTGTCGGCCCTCTGTGATGTTGAAGAAAAAGAGAAAAAAAAAAGACGCGGTCTCGTCCGCGAGGCTACGGGTCACGCGTTCTAACGACCTCGAACGCCCACTTGGGCTTTAGGTTCTACAGTAGCACCGGGTATTGTATTGTAAAGTACGGGCGGGAAGAGATATCGATAATCGATTTGTCGCCCTGAATTCAACGGCGTAACCTCATTTCCGTTCTACACATGTATATATATATACAGTGTATCATTCAAGGCGCAAGGACCATGGGGTTGAGTTGGGAAGACGTATCGGAGGGGAAGAAAAAAAGATCGAACGAAAGTGGAGAGAGAAGGGAAGGAAAACGAGAGAGTGTAACAGACGGGTTCTGTAATCGCATCAAACTGCAAATACGATTAAGTTGCGCGTATATATTCGAGTGCTTCACTGATCTCGATCGCTTGCCACACGTGTCAGGATTAAGGGCCGCCGTTTTACTCGCTTTTCTATATTCACCACTTTTTTACGATTGGATCGCTTCGTAGGTTTTTTTTTCATTCTCTTTGTTTTTTGTCGATTCAGCTTTGACTTTTCGAGCAGTCGATCGAAAAAAATGTTTATATTTTGATTTAATAATTGAGTTTTAAAAAATTTGGAAAAATAAATTTTGATTAAATTTAAAAAAAAAAGATTTTTTTTTTTTGAAACGAAATATGTATTTTTTATTTAATTTATTGAAAAATGTATTTTTTTTTTTATTAAAGGATTGATAATTTTTTAAATAAATAGATATTTATGGAGACGATCCCCCGAGAGAGCGCGGAATTTGTACCGAGAATTCCTAATCGCGTTTAGACATATCGTTGCCACCGACGATAGCCAATGTAAAGATGTTATTTCATTGGTACATTAACTCGTTCGAGTCTCGAGCAGAGTTTGTTATTAAATTGATGCCGTCATGAGCCATGAGCTCGTGTATCGTGTATCCTGCCGCCGACGATGACGACGAATGAATGCCTCCCCCCCCCCCCCCCCTCCCCCCTCCCGTGTCCGGTAAGCAACAAGATCGCATACAATTGTGTATCTAACGTTAAATAATCATCGAGGAATGCATAACTCTTTTAATTGCCTCAATTAACCTTCAATTTTTGCGCGCCGAAATATTAAATCAATCGATCGTAAAATTAAAATCCAAATTCTTTCGAAATCAAAATAAAAAAAAACAAAAAAAAGATTCGTCAATTTATATTTATAAAATTTCGAAGATTTCCGAATTATTTGACAATTTCATGACAAATCAATTTCTCGAAGTAACGAACGAAAAAAAAAAAAATGGTCTTGAAAAAAGTTCGCTTCGTTAGTCTTAGAAATTATCGACTGCAATTGCACTTGACGGACGTTACAGAAACGACAAGTCAATTAAGTTGAGTGATAAGCAAGTAATTTAAAACGAATTGTATTGGTTAACACGTTGCGATCATTTGACTTCGCTGTCCCCAGTGCATTGGCAATCGCTATCGGGATTTTTATCGTGTGTTCGCCAGACTTTTAAAATCTTTTTATCAATTCTCGGTAAGTGCACTGATTGGGCGCAGCCTTCGCGAACGTCGTATAACGCGGCAACTCCCCCGCGATTTCTAAATCGCAAGGTCTGCGTTAATAGTTTTATACACACATTTTTTTGCCGAATAAACGTGCAAATTGATATTATACAATCGATTTTTTGTTTATGACTTTACGAAGTCAATGTCATTCATCTATTCGCACGTCGCTTTGTCGGATTTTTACGAAAACGCGAATAATCGTAAGTAAAAAAAAAAAAAAAAAAAAAAAACATACAAAGACGTAAGCGGCGAAGTTTTTTTTACGGGGCCTTTGTCCTGATACAGTCGTATCTCAATTGTATCGTTTTACCGAAGTACTTTAATATTTTAATCACGATGTGTATGTATATCTCAACGAGAACGCGAATGAGGTCAGTTACGTACGTCGGTGACGAGATCCGCACTTGAAATCGAGAGAAAACGTATTCAATGTTTTGGTGTTTAAAAAGAAACCACTTTCACATCATGCGGATGAATCGACTTGAATGAATGAGTTTTTATTGGAAATCTCTAACTTTCCATTCGTTGTGGATATACGGGTCGAAATTACGCGAAATGCGAGATGTTATTGAAGCCTCAGCATGAAAATTATTTTTAATTTTTGTCCGATGAGAATTTCATATTATTTACCAATTTTGGAGCATTTCTACCCCTAAAAAAAAATTCAGAAATTATGGTTTTTTTTTTTTTTTTTTTCGAGAAAATAATAAATACAATTGCAAAGTAAATAATTTCAAAAATGATTTTCTTCATCCGTCTTTCCCGATCGCGAACTATCGCCATCTGGCGAATCACTTTTGTTCGCTACTCTCAATTCGGACAATGAGTACCAATTTCGGTTATGACAATAGATATACCAAAGGCATTACAGGTCATTACAATGATATGACGAGTGTTGAGAAACGAAAAGGCGTATCTTAAGATCATTCAACGAGTAAAGAAATGAGATTCGCTTCCTTCTGATTCCAAGGATTCGATCTACGGACGACACGTCATGTATCGGTATTAAAGAAGAGTCAGGAAATCGCCGAATCAATGTACCACAGGGTCAGTGTCCCACAAACTCGTCGCTGCTCAACGGCTCTCACTTTCGATTCGCTTCCAGTGCAAACCGCCTCTCCCGTCTATACCTACATAACGCTCTCGAGTATTCGCTAACTCTCTCCGCGCTTATAGTGCTATTAAACGACCGCAACAACCTTTCAATGGAAAACTTTCCGGATCTTCAATATTCGAGGGCACGATATCTGATCGAATATTCACCCGATTTATTGTCGGACTTCTTATCGTTTCTTAAAATATATTCGACTCGAGGAGTTTCGCATAAAATGGAGTAAAAAAACGTCACCGAGTAGTTTTCGCCGAATCGCCAATCGAATTTGAAAATTTTCGGCGCCAAATTCTTTCACAAATATTTTTCCGAAAAAAAAAAAAAAAAATGATAAATTTTTATTTTTTCTTTTTAATTTTTTTATTCTTCTTGTTAATCAAAATTTTTATACATTTTTTTTTTATTGAAATTTTTATTAATTAAATTTTTTTTATTTACTTTTTCGGACATCGCTTCTTGATTATTTCCCGTATTATTACAGACCTTACGATAGGTAGAGGAATTTCGTGAAAGTTGGAAGGTAAACACGAAGCAGTGGGATCCGTTTTTGTTTGCGGAAAACATAATTAATAAGAATCCAAACAAAGTTTGGTTGATTTTGCAAGAAATCAAGACATTTCGGGCATTTTAACGAAAATACGACGGAATGGAATATAAGAAATCGTTAAACGATTCGAGAACCGTGAAACGAGGAAGTAATTCGTACAATACGTATCGACAGCTTTCCTCTACTTTCTCGTCACACACGACGTATGCAAATACGAGAAAGTATTCTAAACAAGATGGGAATTAGGCATTCGTGTTATAGACGAAATTCGTGTTTTACATGTAATAACCAAATGTCACGAATCTTAAGGAAATATTTGCAAAAAATCGTTCCTTCGCTCGTACGCTGCTGTTTCCAAGTTTTTTTGCCGAACAACTACTTTATCTTTGGACCCAAAAATTTTCGAATTTTAAGACCAAAAAGTTTCAGTAAAAATAAAATAAATTAAAATTAGTTTTAGCAAAACATTGAATTTTATTGAGCTAATCGCATTTTTTTCTTTATACACATAATTTTTTATTCCAAAAATCTATTATTTACACAACTAATTTAGCAAAAAAAAAAACATCAGGATATCGAAGTAAAAAAAAGGGACATGAAAAATCATCTCAATAAATATTAACGTTCATTGCTTCGCCAGTGAGAGAAGAGATTTGAATTACAAAGTTTTGCATTTTATTGAATTAATCACATTTTTTTTTTTTTTCGGAAAATCTGTTAACAATTGCAAAAGTACTTAAGAAAAAAAAATATCACGATATCGAACTAAAAAGAAAAGAACATAAAAATCCGCGTCCACTATAAATTTAATAGACTTAAAAAAAATCGTATCTATAAATATTAACGTTCATTGCTATGTCAGTGAGACGCGAGAAAATTGCCTTTCGGACGACTTGTTAGAGAAGAACGAGAAGGTCAATTGAACTCGAGGATAGAAGTTATTAATAACGAATGACATAGTCGCAAACGTGTACAGTGAAAGCTTCCAAAGTCCTGATTTTCATGTACTGATGTGACGACACTTAAGAGAACTATTCAGACGTAAAATTTCATGAAAGGGAAAGGATTATCGACTATGTCGCGATTACCGCGATGGGGACTTTGCGCATCTGCCAAATGTAGCGGCAGTAACATACGCTACGAGGAAAGACGATAAATCGTTCACAGTTCCAAAGCCGATTTACAGAAAACGGATGGAAAACGTATCGTCAACGGTTCATTTTTCACATCGACTCATTTTCAAGTCTAATATAGCAGTCAGTCGCAATTGTGTGCGCAATACATGTCCGTCAGCGGGGTGGTAACCCGCGTAAATAAATGCAATAGATTTTTGTCGAAAAATGGTATATTGCGAATATATTTTTGAATACATTTCTCCAAAAAAACGATTTATATGATTAATATATTAATTTTATTAATAATTAATAAAACGAATATATTAATAAGTGATATATTAAAATATATTTTATATATTTTTTCGATGTAATTGCCACAAACGTTTATAGGGTGAATCGCGTCACTTTTAAGAATAAATTATGCGTTCATTTTTTTTTTAATGAATGATTATTTTTTTTTATGGCTTAATAATTTATTTACCTGCGTTTTTGTTCCGCTAATGTGAAAAGAAAGTGCGCTTCTCATTTCCCACATTAACGGACGCATTTCTCTGTGGAGAATACCTTCTTACGATTTTTCCTTACCGCTTCCCTCGGGCAGCCAATTTTATACTCGGCGAAAAATACGCGGTTTCCTCCCTCGTAGCATAATGTAGTATATATTTACCTCCCGACGATTATCGCACCAATTTTCCAGAGCGATAAACAGAAACGAAGAAAATAATAAGATTCCCATCCTTTCGACCGATTAGCCTATATGGGTATGCGAACTTAAATTTTTCCAACTGGTTAACTCGTAAAAGTATTCATCAACCGGGTATCACGAAAAATAATGACTATGAAAAGAATAGTCGAGAAAAAAAGGCCATAGAAAAAAAATGGCGTCTGCAGGTCAAATTTTCCAAATTCCCAAAATCAACGTGCGATCTTTTTTTTTTTTGCTATTTTCCCGCAATAATTTTTTCTGCCGGTCTTTTTCGGTTTTTTTCGTGAAAGTTAAAAAAAATCACTCGTAAGTCATAATTTTCATGAAAACAAATTTTTTTTTTTTTATAATCGCTATATTTGTTATCTCTTATCTCCGATCCATCGTCCTTGATCTCTATGGATCTTAGCGTGGACTCTATTTCCATGGATCAACCCTCAACCCCGCGACATCATTAGTGTTGCTTTTTGCCGTTCGATAAACCAATTTCGCCCACGTAGAAGACGACCCTGAGGATTGCGAATCGTCGCCCCGACGAAGGGCGACCTTCATCCGCCGCTCCGGCGCCTAAGACGCACCACACGAACAATGAACGCACTTATTGTCCAAACGGTTCGCGATTTTGCTACCCTTACACTCCGCCTATATTTTCCATTTTTTAATTTTTTTCCGTAAAAATAATAATAATAATAATAAATAAAAATATTGGAGTAAATTATTGAAAAGAGATAAACGCAATGTTATTACCGCGATGTATGAGAAAAAAAATTATAGAATCGACATTTTTGATTCATTGCTCTGTAATACTTTGCTAAATACTGAGAAACACTCCAAAAGATATATATATCGTGTTTATCCAATATAGTATATTAAATTAAATTGTTGAACGGATATTATTCATCTATTCCGATCTATTCGATGTATTAACGTTCTGTTGACCCAATTTACTTAACTACGGCGAGCGAAATGCATCGGTTTTATCAATTTTTTCGGATCGAATAATAAGGAAAATTAATATATTTTGCTTCATTATTTTTATGCACTTAATAGTGATGAAGCATTTTTCACTTGGTGACCCGATTCATCCGACTTTACCCTACCGTAGCGAGTTATGAGACATGTGCGATCGATATCCGGAGCCGCGATACCGAGTGTTCAGGTATATTACTCTGGCGTACTGATCGATCATCGTCGTTCCTTCGTATTTCACTATACACAATCGCATATAGTATTCGAAACGTCGACGACTATTCTACGGCAATTCCAAGCATTCTAACGCCTAGAAACTGCGCTCGTGGTAAACACTTTGCTTCGGTATGACGTCTATTTTTCCTGAGTATAGCGTACGGAATGTACATAGGTAGTATATCTGATAAATAACATGAAACATCGAACTGCACTAGTAAAGTACTATTTCCGTAATTTTTCGCAAAAAACAACTTCTTTCCTTTCGTCATTTATTTACTAATATTGAACAAAAATTTCTTACAATTCTATGAATATAAACAAAAAAGTTCGATTTTTTTATTAAAAAAAAAAAAAATTCCGATGTAAAATAAATTCCAATTTCAAAAAAAAAAATTCTGATTTTTTTTTGTGATATAAAAATGGATTGATTTTAAGGATTTTATTGAAAATCGTCAATTAAGTATAACGAAAATACTTCGCTGTTTACTTTGAATACTAAGTTATGGTTTAGAGACGAATGTCGAGTTTCGATATATATATCGATAGTTTCGAAAATATTGGACGATCTATAGTAGTTAAGAGGATACAAATCGCAATCAGTTGCCAAACAAATCCCCTTTCCTATTTTCTCGGAATTTGTTGTTTTGACGACCAAAAGCAAATTAGGTTTTTGTAGTCATTAGATAGACGTATGAAAAGCTATTTTTCTTCGGGTCGTCAAAGCACCCGTTTCGGAGAAAATAGGGAAGGCGAGTTGTTACCATCGGAGCATCTCTCATTGCTGTACCACAGCCTCTTAAGGAGTCCCAAAAACTTAAGGATAGTGTGTCGTTGCAATCTCAGCGAAACGTGAAATTCATAAAGAATTAGAAACGCTTCTAAAAATACGATAAAAATCTTAAGGCAAAATTATGTAACAAATCGTCCAGCAATCGAACTTTTCTTTAACAAGAACCGAAAAAAAAAAAATTAGTTTCCGGATAATTCGCGAAATAATTTTTTATTAATGAATTTGTTAATAATTTTTTAAATATTAATAGAAATAATAAGGAGATCGTTGTCGAGTTTACATCTCATAATTAATAAACATGAAGATTACGGGTTATTTTAGTAGGCTAACGATACTGCGGAAAAGTACCGGTATCGCATAAGTAATCAAGTATTTATAAATTACATTTCCCACGAGTATAGTATTCCATTTCGAGGAATATTTAAATATCCTCGAGTCTTCATTACAATGCGCATTAACCCCTTCGACACGCTCCTATCGCCGAAGGGGTTAATCGTAGGATGTGGGTGGCCATCCATATTTTATTTTGATAGAAAAGACAAAGCAAAAAGATCAGTCGACCGCGAACATTTCACTCAGTCCGTTGGGTGCCTTTTACGCCGCGAGGTGCGTTTTTCTTTCTCTGGTTAAAAATAAAATGCCTCTAAGTCTCAACGGCTTGTGTGCGATAAATATTAAGAACGAACGAAATATTAAACATAATTGCGGTTCACGAGACATCAAAGTTGTGAGAACAATTTGTTTCAACGAGTTTGTCGATCTAAAGCAGTAAGTTGTGTTCAAGAAAAAAAATTTCGCCGTCATTAAAAAAAAAAAAAATGATAATGAAATAATACTTTGCGATGGTAATCTTTTGTTACAAGTGGTTGAAGTGACGATTTTTAGAAATATTGGTCTGTTTTCCGATAAATTAATTTTCGTAGATAATACGAAACGTTCGAAGACATTTCGGAAAAGTTGAAGAATTGCGGTCTTTTTTTTTTTTGCGCCTAAAGTTCGAATCTATTTTTTATTATTTTTATGCTACTATTTCGAAAAAAAATTCGAAATATTTTACTTAGCGATATTTTTATGCAAAATGAAGCAATACGTGTGCATTCCGTTATAAAATTTCACAATTATATTTTTTCGAGATGACAGCTTTTTTTCTCGAGTGCATTAGTTAAACGCGACCGTCGGAGGCAATGATATTCAATAATAATAATAATGAAACAAAAAATGTTGATAATTCGGCAATTGTTCATTACTTCGCGAATAATACGAAATTTAGAATTGATTTCGCGTTTTCAAAAAAAAAAAAAATCTATCGAACTTTGCGGTTTATTATAATAAATATTGAGTTTTTTGAAGTTTTTGGGATTTGGTAACACGCGACGCGGATTTTTTTTCCATTAAAACTCCTTCGCGACGAAACGAAACAGCGTATCTTGATAAACTACCTATAGCTATCGTTCAACAATGTTGCGCGTTTGAATTGACCCGGCGACCGCGTGGGTGTGCGCGCTTCACGATAACATCACCTATTTCACGCGCTTAATATCCTTGCAGACGTGTTATGCAAGTTCTCGATTTTGATTATTCTCGTCGATTACGTGTGTCGAACTAAAGAGCCTTTTTTTTAAAGTAATCCACTACTTTCCCCCGCCACCGAGAAGATTTGATAAGAGCTAAAAGCCATCGTATAATAATAATAATAATAATAATAATAATAATAATAATAATAATAATAATAATTATTATTATTATTATTATTATTATTATTATTATTATTATTATAATAATCCGGAAAATTAATTTTTATCCGACGAAATGCGGATTTTTTTTTAAACAACAAATTAAAAAGAGAAAAAAAAAATTAATTAATTCTCAACTCCCAAAACCAAAAATCGTAGTCTCGCGTCTTCGCGTCGGCGGTCATGTACACCGTTATAAAAAAAAAGTTGAAAAGAAAAAGTACTGAATCAGCATATTCGCTATTATTACTACTGTCGCTGTTGTTCGTTGTTATCTCTTCACATTAAAATTTTCAATTTTTTTTGCAAAGCGCGCCATTACCATAAATTTATGTCGATTTATTTCACGCCAATTAGATCGCACGCGTGTCTACGCGAAGGAAGTATTCACGCGACATTAAGATAACGTTTTGTTTCATAAACGATGGAGAACATTATTATTGGCACGTGCGATATTTAAATGCTAATTCGCGAAGTTATTGGTCGACTGTGAACGTACGTTCGTCAACGTTCGTCATACTCTATGGAAATCGCGAAATAATGTAATGAGGCGTTGCGAATCGCGTGTCTTCAGGTCGTAATGTAAAAGACAACACACCCATTTCCGACATATATTCATTTCAGCGCTTGGAAACCCTGAAAATCAGTTGCAATCCATTCTCCGCCCCGTAGTAATCTCACGATAGATTTCCAAAGGTAAACGTCCCGACGCTATCCGCAATCTCGCGGATCTTTGATTAAATGACGAATCTTACGTACATTTGTATCATTTTTTTTTTTTTTTTTTCAGATTTTACGACTGGCTGACCTCTCGTCAGAATGGGTACGGCAAACGCACAAACGGATCCCGAACACGGGAGCGACGAGGCGCATCCCGGTGGTACATCGATCGAAGCATTCTTCGCTGAGACAGTTATTCTCATTACTGGAGCAACGGGATTTCTGGGAAAAGCACTATTAGAAAAAATCCTCAGATCGTGTCCCAGACTCGCTACGATATTTATACTGATCCGTCCAAAAAAGGGCCAAACTGTGGAGCAACGCTTCCAAAATTTGGTGGAAAATCCGGTGGGTGCAAAAAAAAGGGCGAAATATCGATTTTTATGGTTAACAATAAAACATACATTCGAAATTCTTTACGAAAATCGTTATCATAGATAAAATGATTAAATACGCGAATAGAGATTATTGGTTTTTTAAATTTTAATTAATTTTTTTTTTTTGGAGCACATTAAAAAATTTGCAAAAAAAATTACGTTAGCGATGCGCGATACTTAAGTTGAAAAAAAAAATTGCTTTGATCTTTACGAATTTTTTGGGCATCAGTAGCAGATGGTTATTTTTTTTTTTTTTTTTTTAGTTTCTAATGCCAAACTTTTACGTGACATTGACAACGAAATGTATTATTTCCTTTGTCGTGCGATGGGGAAAAAAGGGTATTAATATGACCGGAAATTCACAGGTGTTTGACAGAGTAAAATGGGAGTTTCCCAGCGCGCTGAGCAAAGTATTTCCGGTGAAGGGCGACGTTAGTCAGCCAGGACTTGGGCTCAGCAATGAAGACAGGACGATGCTAATACATCGCGTAAACATCGTATTTCACGGTGCCGCTACCGTGCGATTTGACGAGCCCCTTAAAGTTGCCGTCAATCTTAACACAAAGGGTACCGATAGAATAGTTGAATTGTGTAGAAGCATGACAAACCTGATCAGCTTTATCCACATAAGCACAGCGTATAGTAACGCCGATCAACGCGAGATCAAGGAAATTATTTATAGGTAATTCGATTTATGTCCTAAAAATTTTTTTTTCGCCGTTTCGTAACCTCCTCTTCCTCTATCCTCTATTAAAAAAAATAAAATAAAAAAAAATGATTTATTAATGATTAATAATAATTGTGTTATTAGTATTAATTCAATTAATAATTAACTTATTTGTTGGCAAAGAAAAATGCCGCAAAAAAAGAAATTTCTTCGTTCTCTATAATTTGTTCATCTCATTTTCGTCATCTCTATATTTTTTTTTCATAGATATATGACGAATCGTTTGAATTACCGGATAACCATAAAAAAATACTCTATTCAGAAAAAAAAAAATAATAATTAAGTTTTTGTTGCCAATTATTCGTTTATAGAATGTTTATTTATCGTTAAACACCAAGTCCGTGATTATCGCTTATCGTTACGTTCTATTCGATTAAAGTTACGGAATAATCTTATAAGCTGTTCTACTTCGCGAAAAGTAGTTTAAGCATAGTAGTTTCTTGATTCGGTCAATTCTTGCATTTTTGTTGGTTTTATCGGGATAACGATGATAATTATGGAGTCGTAACGAAGTCCGGTGGTTTACGATCTTTTTTTTTTTTTTCGCAGCACGAAGGTGAAACCACAGACGGTAATAGAAATGTGTGAAAATCTGGATGACGAGACGATGGCCGTTATTGAGAAGAGACTGATGGGACAGCACCCAAACACTTATACTTTGACGAAGGGCCTTGCGGAACATTTAGTAATGACGAAGGGAGCCGGTCTCCCGATTGCCATAGTGAGGCCGAGTATCGTTTGCGCAGCATATCAAGAACCGTTTCCCGGATGGGTGGATAATATCTGTGGTATAACAGGTGAGCGAAACTTCTAATTTTTTTTTTCCTCAGAACGGAACTTTTTAGAAAAAATAAAAAAAATAAAAAAAAATTGAAAAAAAAATAAACGAAATTATTATTATTTTTTTTATTTGTATTTAATTGAAATATTGTTATTGGTTTCAGGTATAATGATGGAAATTGGTCGCGGAACAATAAGAAGTATCGTTTGCAATGCCAATTTGGTAGTCGATGTTATACCCGTCGATTTCGTAGTCGATACTATAATATGCGCTGCGTGGCACAGCGCGATGCGAAGGACCAACACAATTAAAGTATACAACTGTACGAGCGGAGCGATAAATCCTGTGAAGTGCGTTTGATCATTTGTTTGTTCAAAACGACATATACATTTTTTTAAATTAAATTAATTAATTAAAAGGCATTATTAATTATTTAATAAATTTTTTTTTATTTTTTTTTAATTAAATCAATGAAAAATCATTATTAATTAATTAATTAATTAATTACATTCTCACCGAATGGATTGCATCCGTAAAACAATAATTTCATTGTTGTGCGTTTTTTTTCTGTTTTATTTTAATAGGTGGGCGGAATTTGGCGAATTGACGCGAAAACACGCAATCGAGTCGCCTTCGAAATACGTGATGTGGTATCCAGGATTTACGTTTAGAACGAATAAATTTATTCACAAACTTATGATAGCAGTTTTGCATTTTCTGCCCGCATTCGTTGTTGACATCGCCCTGAGGTTCCAAGGCGGCAAACCAGTGTACGTATTATCGATAGTACATTTATGTAAAAATATTTTTCCGCAACACGGAGATAAGGATTCGCTGAAAATTACTATGTCGTCTGGTAAAACTCGACTGTAGTGCCACCTATGACGAAAATCCTCGGAAATATGAGAATTTTTACTATATTTATGGGGATTTTTGCCATTTTTTATAGTAAAAATTCGCATAGTTCTCGTACTTTCCGACAGGTGGCGACATTGTCTTCGCACTACTAGAAATTTACGATATTTTTTTTTACCAGATACATGATAAATTGTATCAAATTCATCGCTCCGTATAAAACAACCGGTAGTCAAAGATTCAACGATTTTACAATGATTTTTTTTTTTTGTCGTTACCGCAGAATGATGAAAATGACGAAGCGCTTCGAACGCGCCGCAAAAACCGGCGAATTTTTCGCCGTTAACGAATGGTTTTTTCAAGGCGAAAATATGAAGGATTTAGCGAAAAATGTTAAAACTGCTAACGATGGAAATCGTTTCAACGTCGACATAGCGTCATTGGATTGGGATTCGTACGTTCATCAGTACATGTTAGGAATAAGAAAGTACATTCTTAAGGACAATCCTGACACTCTCAGCAAAGCGAGAAATCGATTATTCAAGTAAGTAACTCATATTTTTTCTCTGCACATCGATTGAAAAAAAAAAAAATTTAAATCGAAATCGAACCGATTATATAAATAACAATGATATATATATTTGCAAAAGAAAATCGAATTCCGATTTTTTTTTTAATAACAATTGGCACAAAAAATGTTCGCAACTAAATAATTATTAAAAAAAAAAATTAGCGATTTTCCATGAAACACAATACTTATTGGGCAATAAATTTTATTGCGTGGAGAATGACGAAAAAAAATCGTTAACAAAACGATAATTGCGATATAATAATTAAAATGAATTATTCTTATTTTCAGACTCTACTGGATGCACAAATTCACTCAAGTATTGAGTGTTTTCGTATTAATAAAAATGGTGAAACGTGCCGGCAGGTGATGTTTACGACACTATAGTCGATGTTTGAACGATAATAATTTTTCGTTCGATTACTCGATCAGTAACGTACCGCGAATGATACACGTATACATATATATACGTATGTGTATATATAAAAATAGTTTCGTAAATAAATATATATATAAAGTACATAGTATATAATAGAAAATAAGTAATGATATTAAATTTGTTTCTTCGAGTCGTCACTGACAAATCTCTGCGATTACGCGATCAATATATTGTAAAGATTATTCTTCTTACATAGAAAATATGTAAGAATAACGAAAAACCGAAATAATGAAAAAAGAAAAAAAACGAATTGCGACAAAAAGCGAAAAAATTGAATACTTCGAAAAAAAAAATCATTAAATCGTGAAAAAATAACTAATAAAACTTCGTATCATCGCACACAGACAGTCCGGCTGTGAAAAACAATTATCTCGCGATATATGGGTTTTTTTTTTTTCGTCGTCGCGTCATCTCTGCGTAAAAAAAAAACGATGACGAATGATCGTAAAAGTAACAATGCAAATGTCCTCTGTGTGGTGTGATTTTATCAGTGTTTCAAAGTCATTGAAATAACTAATAAAAAAAAAAACAAAAAAAGGGTTGAACGACTTAACCTTTTCAACGAAGTGTTTCAATAATATATTATCATCGAGTATCTAGAATTTTTCGTAGAACTTGAAAGTACGATTTGAAAATTGTGTAAATCTCGATTAGCCAGTTATCGGAAGTCCGCTGTATACGTAAGCCGCGACTCTCGTAAGTGTAAACATTCATTTTCGTGTTTTTTTATTTCGGAATATTTTTTAGTATTAATAAACTACGAATGAAATATCAAAAACGCGCCTTACGAATGGCCGTCGTTTGATACGACAAATATAAAAAAAAAAAACGAATTAGCCACGTAAATTTGAATAAAAAAATTAATTGCCCGCGTAGGCCCCATAGAATCGTGTGAAAAACACGTAAACCGTCACGAAAAAGACTGAAAAACGTAACGGAGAGTCTCTACGTTGCGTACTTTGTACGCCAACAATAAAAAAAAAAGTAACCAAACAAAAACTATTTTTTGCCTTGCAACCGCAGCAGCAGTGCGCGAGATAAAAACAATGGATAATCATAATTCCGCTACTGCAGTTACACATTTAATACGTAAATATACGGATAAGCGTCAGCTGGTCTGAAGAATTTTAAATTATCAACGAGGCGGTGGGTAGCGACAAACAATACGAGACATTTTTTGTAATTTCTTAATTATCGCGGTCCGGATGGTCTGCCAAATATTATATTTATAAAAAAAAATAAAAACACGATGAAATCATAACTGTACCATACTTGCTATCGTCGATCAGTAAATGATTGTTAACGAAAATTGGCCACGTCGTCGTGCGTATTATATCATATACTGTAGATATACAAAAAAAATAATATATTTAAAACAAAAGAAAAAACTGTACCAATCAAAAGCCTTCGGAAGGAAAGAATATAATAATTTCGTAGGTACGTAAACTACCTCAGTGTTGCGAGTAAATAATGAATATATTTTACGCGTCGATATATCGGACCAAAAACAATGAGTGCGACGAAAAAAAAAAAAATCATGTGATCCGGCCGCTGTCGCGTCCTGCCGCCCGCAATCGTTTGAAGTCAACCGTCATTTGCTCTTATTGAAAATGCCGCCGTACATTATTGTACACAAAGTTTGGACAAACGTATTCAGTTTCTCTGCATTCTTTTCTTTTTCGATTTATCGCGATTTTTTATGTCGAAAACATGAAATATCAGGTGCACATATTGAATATTCTTGATGATATGTATTGAACGTGTCTAACGAAAAAATGTAATTACGGACATGAAGATAATGTTTTTAATAAAAAAATTCTGTTATTTATTTCACGCGTCCCTGTGTCACACGAGAATCGGAGTATTTTGGGTGTATGTCACGAGATAAAACGTCTCGAACTGAAGAAACTGAATGGACGTACACCGAAATCCTGAATTATAAATCAGCAATGTACTTACCAACCTTCGGGAGATTATCAACGAACGCAGAAGATTCCCGTTCTTGAAAAGCAATTACGATCGCCCGCGTGCTCATTTTTTTTCTGTTATCTTGAGTTGGAGCTATGGCGCTGGCACTAAGCTCACTTTAACCAATGAATTCTCGACAGTTTTATCACAACACGTCACACTTTGTGACCATTTGTTTCTTGTTTTACTTTTGCAAGACAATTGCCCCAATGGACAGTAGATTAATAGATTAACGATTGTAAAATTCACGTGTAACCGACTACCCGTACCCTTGATTGAGTAAACAAAATCAGTACAGCGCGGGCCGGCTTTTTCGCATCACTGATCGATGAATCGAAGTTGCGCACGAACTTTAATGCTACTTTTGCGCAGCTGGCACGACGAGATCATGGCTTCCGTTGTTACGCAGGGGGTAGGGTACCAACGCACTCCGTCGATCGATATCCTAACAAATTAAAAACCTATTCGGAATTTTATTGTCAACAATTAAATTCTACTTTCTCGGTTAGCTCCGTCAGCATATTTAGTCTGAATCCCCTGTTCGACACGGCAACTCCGAAACAAATTGCATTTTCATCACCGACCGCGGTACAAATTCGTATCTAATCTCATTCAGAGGCTTTACCCGCCGATGTTAATGAGATTTCTACATCCATGCAGTTCCATGCATTTCACACGAATCGCGCCAAACACGACTATAACTGTATATACGACAATTAAATATATATTTTTTGACGTTTAGCCAGTGTGTTTCGCGATGTCCCCTTTAGTATGCTGTTGATACACGATTCTGTTCCCGATATACTATCGCCGATAGGCGTGTCACTGAGTTTTACGAGTAAATTTATCTCGCAGCAGCGCAACAAACGTCAGATCCGTTCGTGAAAAGAGTCCGTCAATTTAATTTTTCACTCATCTCGCACAGTGCCGAACGAATGAACGTTTCGATCTTTTTTCGTGTATAACCTTGCGTGTTGAGAAAATATATCCATATATCTCGTCGCGATGGCTGATGCTCTGGCCAAAGGTTTCGCCTTGGAAGATTTTAATCCCGACAAATGTAAGTTCTTACTCGCGGAGAAAATGAAAAAAAAAAAAAAACATCGATAATCCGATTGACAAGTTTTTTAACACATTGATTCACTGGCAGTTGTCAAAGATCTCAGCGCGCAATGCATAGGGGCTGACGAATTACGCAAGCAAAGGGCCAGAATTCAAGAACTTGCCGACAATACATCAGCTTTGCTGAAGCGCAATGTTTATCAGAATTACATGCAATTCATCGAAACCGCCAAAGAAATATCGCATCTCGAGAGCGAAATGTATCAACTTTCTCAATTGCTCAGCGAACAACGAACTCTTCTGGGAACATTGGGATCCAGTCGTAGCGCTGCTGGCGTCATGTTTGACGATACGTTGGAATCGCAGCATGAAAATTCTAACGACACAATCTCCAAGGAAGAAGAACAGAAACAAAAACTTGTACAGTTGTTGGAAAATGTCGAAGGCGCTATGGTAGGTATTTAATTCAATGGAAATGAGTTTAAAAAAAAATTGAAAAAAATAAAGAAATTAACAAAATTTTATTTTTATATTTATAAAAAAGTTTCTGACAAAATATGTAAAAAAAAAAAAAATGTATTCCAATATTCATTACGATACGTGAATTCAGTCGATTTGATAAAATTTAATGTACTTAAAATATTCATTGTTCTTTCACGTTTTGAAGACTTGTAGAAATTAAAATTTTTATTCTATACGAAATTCCGTGACAATCGACAGTCGATTTTTTTTCTCTCACAAAAAAACACTAATATTTTTTTAAAATTTCATAAAAATTCATTTGAACCCATTATACTCTATAAAAAATGGACTATTTTTATGGAATCAATTTAAATCTATAAATAGTAATATAGATATCGCGTGAATTGAGTCCGTAAAGCGCAGCAACATTTTCCCGCGGCAAACACGCATTTTCAATTTTTTTTAGAATTCTTCATACAGAATTGCGAAAAAAAAGATGTTCATTAATTGTTTTGGTTAAAAAAAAAAAAATTCACGCCGAGTTTTGACTCGAAAACTATTTCCAATGTTACAGAGTTTAGTGGAAACAGTCGGACGCGTATGTTTGCACGAAGGTTCGTTACTGGAACTCGATCCGCTGGAAGGCACACCGCTGAAACGAGTTCACGCGTATTTATTTAACGACGTGCTGATGATCGCATCGTGGCTGGCGACGGGAGGACGCCGTGGACCGCCGAGATACAAGATGCAAGCAGTTTACAATCTCCAGAGTTTAGCCGTCGTGAACGTTCGCGACTTGGGAACTGTGAAATTGGCTTTTAAACTTCTCGCATTTCCAGACACGCGAGTTTTTCAATGTCCCACAGCGACCAGCAAAGTTCGTTCGAAATTTATAATTTTTTATAAAATAAAAAAAAAATGTAAATATCGCCGAAAACCTCGAGTTTCAAAACCTCGAAAGTCGGCATAAAAAATTTTCATACAAATTTAATAATTGTTTTAATGTTTTTTTTTTTTCAGAAAGAATGGTTGGATAAATGCGATACAGCGAAAAAAGCGCGTCTCACGCAGGAAAACCAAACGGAAGCGCCGGATAAGCAAAAACACGGAAAAGACGAGGCGATACCGCCTTCGCGATCGATGTCTCTTGACTCGAATACATTGGGAATGGAGGATGGCGACGAGTCCGAAAGTTTCGAACCGATTCCCGAATGGTTAATGGAAGTTGCTGAAGATTTGGATTCCTGCATGGCGCAGCGTCACTTCGAAGAAGCGTACAATCTTTTGGAGAAAGCGAAGACGTATCTGAAAGAAGCGCAATCGACGCCGGAGCTCAACGAGATAAAGGGAAAAGTTAACGATCGCGCGCGGTCTCTCGTCGACGGCTTAACGCGCGAATTGGAGTTAAGCGCCGAGGCGAAGTCTCTTCAAGGCGGAGGTCTCCGAAGCGCGAGAAGAGCGGTCAGAATTTTGATACAACTCGATCGTAGCGCACAGGCGTGTCAATTGTATCTTCAATTATGCAGCGCTGCGCTGAAGGCGCGTTTAAAAAAAGTTAAACGCGAAGGCGCAACGATTCCCTATGTTAATCAATTAAGTGCTATCGCCTTCAGTAACATTGTCGACATGGCGAGAGAATTTCTCAAACTCTTTCCACAAGCTACGAATTGCACTTCCGGTAATTATTTGCGAATTTTTGGATTTTTTTTTTCGGCGAATAGGAAATTACATGGATACAATTTTGTTCACAGCTCTCGTCGTCTGGTGCAGTCAGGAAGTTAAACATCTGACTTCCCATCTGATAAAACAACTATTCATTCCTCAAGTGACGATGAGTACATTAGTCGAATGCATTGGCACTGTAAGAAGTCATTGCGATCAGGTAATTGCCGTTGAATCGTTCTGTTTTTCGGCAATCGTCTTTACTTCACGTTAATCATAACTATATCTTATTTGAAGAATATTTATTTTTATCTCGCGTTGCGAAAAATTGTTATTTTACATCGCGATATTCTGTTATCTCGTGAAAAATATGAGAAAAATATGAAATGAGAAAATCGACGTGAAATTTACTCGTTTTCGTTATTTATCTTCAATAGAAAAGTTTTATTAAGGGAAAAAAAAAAATCGTAAATTAATTTTTAAATATTAATTAAAAAAAAATTATAACATTTTTTTTTCAACGATTAAATTTCAGTTGACTCAATTGGGAATGGATTTTCGTTATCAACTCGATGGTCAGTTGCGATCGCCACTGGCGAGAGCGTTGCAAGATTCTGGAGAGAAATACGTAGACGCGGTGAAGGTGCGCGCCGCGGAGGATACTTGGCGACCGTCGAATTTGCAAACGAGTCAAAATCTTCAGAAGCTTTTGACAGAATTGGACGATCTCGGTATCGGTGTGCCTCCGAATTATCTGACAAGCGACTGCTGGATGTCGTTAACGAGTAATACGGTGGCATTCGCGAGATTATACGTCGGACTTTTGGAGGATTGCCTCAGCGTCGCGACTCCCGAACTGATATTCACCATCGACGCCGTCTTAATTTCCGTAATGCGAGCGCAGGTCCAGCATCTCGTCGGTTCGCTCGTAAATCCAAAGTTAAAACAAGAAGTGCGTTCAATAATATCCGTAATTCTGTAAGTAAACAATTTTTCAATTTTTTTCCAATGATTTTTCGTACTTTTTTCAGAGAAAACTTGTGCAGGAAAATTCGAGTTACGTACGCGACGTTATCATAGATCGGGGGCTCGAGTTGTACAAAAGTACAACGGGACAAGAATTCGCGAAGCTCATCGCGCTGAAGGAACAAATAGTATTGGAATCGATCACTCCGACAAAACCGAAAGCGGCGCCCAGAACGTCGGTTCCCAAATACAGTACCTCTGAGTACTTGTAAACTCGATTCGGTCGACGAATCTCAAAAACACGTGTATCCCTCCTCCCGAGAAACAGCTTGTAAAATATTGTATATAATTAAAATAAACTAATATAATTAATTATTTTTTATCAAACTGAATGAATCGTTGACTTTCTAAGACCTAATTCTACCGATGGGCAACGAAAAAAAAAAAATTCTCTCGCATTTATTTAAACATTTTTTAATGCATTTTTTTTTATTCGCGTTTATCGAATTAAATCGAACGTCATAATGTTTTTTTAATTTCTTTGATAATCCTTAAATTATTTTTTACCAAATCAAATGAATTGTTGATTCTCTAACGCCTAATTCTTCCGATGGGCAAAGTAAAAAAAAAAAAATTTCCATCGCATCGTTTATTTAAACGTTATTTAACGATTTTTTTTTTCTTTTTTTCTGTAAATCGCGTTTACCGAATGAAATCGAACGATCAACTAACAACGAAACATTTCGGTACATAAAGAAATATAATAGGTACAATTAGCTAAATGTCTAAATATTTACAATGAAACTTGAATGAGACTTCGATTTAATATTATTTAGACGATTTTTCGTAACGGGTCAATCAGCATTGGTGCAATCTTTGGATTGTGTTTCTTCGTTTGCAGCTTCCAGTTTCTTCCTCTTTGCACGAATATCGGCGAGCGTCTGTTCTATGCTGCGCTGATCCTTCTTATTTTCACTGGGAACTGTAAATTAATCGAAAGAAAATTAAAGCAATTAAATTCCACCAGAAAATCGATCTTTTTTTTTAATATACATTATCGCATTTCTTACCGCATCCGTAGCTACTGTTGGCTTCAGTTTTTCTCGCAGCCTCCAATGCGGATTCTTTGCCGATCAAATGCTCGTATTTATCTTTGTAATTCGAATTCGGAACAAAGTCATTTTTTCTTTTACGCGATTTAAACGCTTCTTCGTCCTCTTTGGCTTGTCGTTCCCTCGCTTCTTGCACTCTTTTTGCGATCTCCGTGGACCACTCTTCGCCCCGTCGAAGAGCGTTCAACTGATCATCGGAGGGCGCGTGTTCCCGTTTAAAAATAACGATATGCTTGTCGATACCCTCCTCGCCGAAAGAATACGCCCACACGCTCGCTACTTCCGCGACGTCGTGACTAGAAAAATTATTGAGTTAAATCGCGTCACGGAGCGAGTAGCTAATAAATTCGACTATCGATTTACGACGAATGGGAAAACGTAGAAATCGAGACAGAGAAAAATTTGTGTTTTTTGAGAACTGAATTTTCTCGAAACCCTAAAGCATTTTATCGTATGTGAGACGCGCGGGGAAATACGATGTTTCGTTTCAGTAAAATAAAAATTCCAATTATCTTTTCGTTTTTTTTTCTAAGGCATTTTCTTCGAGTTTTAGATAAACAGTTGCAATTTTTTACATTTTTATATTCGGTTTCAAACAATTTTTTTTTTTTTTTCCTTAATTTCTCAAACGAAAGTTTTAGACCTCTGTGAGTGTAATAAAACTTTGGCGATATCATTGAAACATTAAAACATCGAAACACCTAAGCATTCGGTTGATATTTGAATGTTAATTCTTCCAGAATTTACTTATTTACGATTTTTATTTTAATATAATTGCTCTTAAGAACAGCAATTAAAAAAAAAGGAATTTATATCCAACAGCCATTGCCCGGGGATAGCAAGTATAGAAAATAACCTTTTTTTTTTTTTTTTTTCATTTTCATTTCTTATTGGTATTAATTCTCAGGCCAAAGTTCCATCTATAGCACTCAATTCGATATTTATTTACTTTGGTAATTTTAGTGCATAAATGTGTACTTAGAATAATAAAGTTTATTTTTTTCGTCAACTGCATCTCGCTGTGTCGACGATTGTTTAGTTTAATACTGATATACATACACGATACTTCGGTGAACCTGATCCATAGGCGGAAATGTATAATCTTTGGCTGTATCATTCTGCAGGAATTTGTTAACTTTTTCTTCGATCTGAAAATCACGTTAGAAAAATTAGACGATTAATATTCGTCAGAGTAAATTTTTTTGTTTTTTCTATATGTACCTTTTCGCGAAATACTTTGAGCTTTTCAGCCTCTGCTTTTTGACGCTTTTCTTGTTCTTCGCGTTGTTCTGTAGTTGTATCGAAAGATTGATAATTTTATTAGAAAAAAAAAAAGGTGACATTTGTTTTCGAGACTAAGAGGCAGTTAAGGTTATGAAATAACTCACTTTTTATCAGAGCCTTTTGCTTGTCGCTCACCGTCGGTGGTTTCTCCATAGAGTTCAAAATCGAACCGAGCAGATCCATGATTTTTTCTTCTTGTTTACTTTTCGAATATACGGATTACTTCAATTTTTGAAAAACAACTCCGAGTTTACAAGGTCGAATGTACTCGGGAAATCGTGAACCAAACACCACTGCGTACACGACGCTTTTCTCGTACCACTCGTTCACAATCTACTTTTATCACCGTTCGAAGTTTATTTGACGGCTAATGCGAGAAAATCTTTACTCAACGCGATACACATATACAGAACATTATTCACGATCTATATTTCGCGTTATAAATTCGTAACAATTGTAGTCGCATCGAGGAGTCTTTTCCGCGCGATAGACCGTGAGTGAATAACGTATTCAAGTAAACGGTTTTAAATAAAAACGATTTAGAAAAAACAGTTTAACTTTTTTTGTAATGAATTGTAATCAATTTTCTTTCGTTTTTTTAAGTTAAAACGCTGATGTTAAGAAAAACATTTTATTTCATAAAGATGGGGGTTGTAATTATTGTAATTATACATATCAAATACTAAAGAATTGCCGAATAGACTGAATAAACAAACAATGAAGCATAGTGACAAAATGATACAAAATTATGGATAACGGTTCATTCGAGAATTATGTTTTATCGATAGTTGCTGCCCTTCGTGTGCCTACATGAGGTGCGCTACTTTGTTCTTTACGGTGGGACAACGATAATACCAAATGCTCTGTAATAAAGACTTGTTATATTTATATTAATTTTAGTCGCTCTCTTAAAAAGGTCCTTGCGATATATATCGAATAGATCGCATTAATTGTTGTAACTCATATCGAAGCTCACTGTTGTCAGTTTATTCGTGCCGTGATTGGTCGACGAGATTTGACGAGATTTGACGCAGCGCGCGCCCGAAACCTCCTAGTCGCTATTCTAAAAAGTTGGTGTGTCACGATACTAATCGACTTTCGAGTTTTGCCTATCGAAAGTTCGATATATGTATTGTTGTCGGTTTATTCGTGCCGTGATTGGTCGAGATTTGACAAGAGACCAAGGGCGCGCGCAGCGCGCCCCTGTCTTGGCTAGTCGCTCTCTTAAAAAGGTCCTTGCGATATATATCGAATAGATCGCATTTATTGTTGTTACTCATATCGAAGCTCATTGTTGTCGGTTTATTCGTGCCGTGATTGGTTGACGAGATTTGACAGGAGGTTTCGGGCGCGCGCAGCGCGCACGTAACCTGCTAGTCCTCTCCTAAAAAGTTGGTGAGTAACGATATTATATCGAAAGTATCGAAATTCGATATATGTATTGTTGTCGCTTTATTCGCGCTGTGATTGGTCGACGAGTTTTGAGTTTTAGGAGAGGACTAGGAGGTTTCGGGCGCGGGCGGGCGCTAAAAAGTTGGTGGCGATATTTAATCGATTCATATCGAAAGTATCGAAATGTGAGTTTTATATTGTTGTCGGTTTATTCGTGCCGTGATTGGTCGACGAGTTTTGACAGGAGGCTACGGGCTGCGCGCGCCCGTAACCTCCTAGTCTTATATTAAAACTTAGAAACTTTTGATACTTATCATTTCATTTTTTTAACTCAAAGCTCGTTATTCCGTGCCAAATAACGTAACCATTGTATTTTTGTAAAGGATTATTCCGTAAATAAATAAATATTTACTTTTTCAGAACTTCAATGACCGATATAAATATCGAAGCTTTTGAAAAAATATGCGGCATGAACTAACAACACGAATGATCGACATTGTAAAAATAAAAAAAATAAAAAAAAACAAATAAATCACAATAGTCCTTGAATATTTCACACGTAACCTTTAGCCGTCTTGGAGGACAGCGGAGTTCAAGGTACAAATAAAATGACAAAGGGTACAGAAAACGCGCATGTGATCGATAAGCTTTCGCGAAGTTAGCAACATACCAAAATTTATCGCAACTTTACATTGTTGACGCAATGTTAATTATCGGCATAATATATTGTTTAAAAGGTCGACAAATTACGATTTTTACTTTTAGTAGTAATTCTCGATCGGCACGAAAATATGGCGCTTCTACACCGATATCCAAACTTTTTTTTACGTATCGCGAAGCGCATGTGAATAAACATTTGAAAAATCAAATCGTAGCTTGTATTACGGTGAACTCATGCGATGTAAAATACTGCGATTTCAATTTAGATTGCAAGTAATCGGTGTGATTTACTTTCAAAATGAAGTCACGTGCTTGGAAAGCTGAAAATACTCGGTATTGAATAACTACATACATGGAAGTGATTACTTAAAAGTTGAATTGGAAAAAAGTAAATCATAAATTAGTTGAGATTTCACGTCGACATAGCTATCTAAATATCATCGAGAACGTTCTTTTCAATTATTATAGAATTAAAAAAATTAGTTTTTGTTTAATTTTCCGATTAATTGTTTTTTATATCGTAGTGGACTTTTTAGAAATGTGCTGTATTTTAAAAACAGGAACAATGCATTGCAAAATTTTTTTTCCAACTATTAGATTCATTTTTGCAATAATTCCTTTTTTTCCTCAATCTTGTGCTCAAAATGTTTAATTATATTTAAGACAGTTGATCGCAATCGAATTTTTAGAAGGATCGATATCGTTAAAGTTTCATAAGATACAACATTTTCAAAATTTTGCAAAAAAAAAAAAAAATTATAATCTTAAAACAATGCATTTACGAGATATTGCGAAATGTGAAGAAATGTCAACGATTCAGAAATATTTTTCAAATGAGGAAAACATGATTGCAACATGTTACCTCATGTCACTGGTTACATTATATTGCATGTTACCTCATGTTGCCTTCAAAATACTCTATTGCACCAAATTGCACGTTTTCAAAACGAAACCAACATATTATGAAATATCGCGCAAATACATTTACATCAAATTTTTTATTATTATTATTTTTTTTTTTTTCTAGGCAAAGCTTGATTTTTCCATGTATATATGTATATTTTTGGTGATTTTCATAATCACGAATTTAAAATTTTCTCCACCATGTGTGACTATTAACGAGAATATCGAACTTAAATCAAAATCGATATTATTGAATTTTTACAGTTTCCTATTCGTACAATAAAAAAAAAAGCATTTATCTATTTTTTTGTGAATTTTTTTGGATTTGGCTTTTCAGAAAAATAAAATATATTCTGTAAAATATCAATTATAAGACTTCAAATTTATCTTGTAATCCATTACGAGGAATTTCAATTCTTTGTAGTAAAGATAAGAAGTTATAATTAAATTTTGACCATTTTGCGATACAATTTGCATCGAATTGCCATCACTTTGCGCATTGACCGATTTTTATTACATCCGGTTCCTCGCGTCATTTCGGACCTTTCGTCTTCAGCCCATTGCTACAATTTTCTTTGTAAAGAATCGATATATTTTTTTCCGGATTCGTTATAAATTGAGTGGGAGACTGGAATCAGAGGCAACACGTTTTCCAAGGAATTCCCACGTTTTTACAAATATTGTTCGTAGGTTTCCGAATGATCAAAATAAGCAAAAATCATTAGCAAATAATTTTTATTTTAACGTTTAATTTTTGCAAGACAAGTATCCAGTTTTTTCGGATTTCGGAATTCGTAATCAAATCAAAGTTTTTAACCGACCCGTGAAAATATCCTTTAATCGCTCCTTTTTGTATCTCACCCTTGTAACTTACCCTCTCGTATGCCCCCGGTCCAAACTTCGGAAACAATAATATTTTAATTGATAAATCTCACAACAAACAGAATAACAACTGCCGAAACGTAATCACTCGCTAACCCCGAGATTAAAAGAACACAACAAAGACTAAAAAAAATATAAAAGCCCCAACTACGCATTATCGTTCTTAATGAACCATTCAATGTTATTTTCGTCAAAATAAGCAATTATATCGTGTGGTTCGAGATCGATACAAGAAGTTATCGAACAAATATACACGAAAACGACCAGACATCCGTCTTTGTTACTCTGAATTCGATGTTTTCGTTGTTCCTGTGAATTCACGCAACGAAAATCAAACTGATAGGTAGCTTAGCCTGAGCTTTTAATTACCGATATCTATTAAGGATTTAATGGTGTTAAAACTTAAAAAAAAGTTATATCGAGTTTTACAAGACTGATGTAAAGATTAACCGGGCGAAGGAGATGACGGTTACGGCGTTTTCGTAATTTTGAATTTGATTCATATGTATTAACGTTTGTGTATGCGCGCGCAAGTCAATTGTTACGTGATTGGCCCAAAGAAGAGAGAGAACTGTTGCCAAACGTATAGAACATAATTTTTCGCGTTTGTCACGTTGGCTCCGTATCTTATTACAGGGGACCGATCGCGAGCATTCGCGAGTGTTCCCGACATATAAGTAGCAGAGAGGGGCGGCATTGAGTGTCAGCACCCAAGCTGTCTCGGACGTGTGTGCTTCGAACTCGTTTCGCATCATGTTAATGAGTTTTTATCGAATTTCAAATAAAAAATTGTGCAGTGGATTCAGAATACGAACGAAAATTGACAGTGCTAGACATTTACCTTCTTGATCGTTCGTTAAATAATTAGTTTCAATTGTGCAATAAGGTGCGAGTGTTAAAAAGGAAGCATGCCAGGCAAAGGTGGGAGAAGAGGAAAGTCGGGTAAGAATATAGATATATTTCCGTCAATGATATTGTGTAATCAGTAATCACCGTTCATTCGTCACCTTGAAACTTTGATTTTCACGAGAAAAAAACAAAAATAAATATTTCTTTTCGTAATTTTCTTGTCATCAACGAAACGACCTTCAAAATAAAAAATATTGCGTCTCAACGTGCGAACTTCAGTGAAGATGATTCATTGGGATTTCACATTCTTGCGTTTATTTGTGTAACGTATCTCGCGCAGCAATATTCCCCCTCCCCCTCTCTTTCCTTACCCGTCTCGCCGAAGACCACGCGGTATTTTTTAGAATTGTTATTTGCCGTGTCGAAAAAACATCGCGAACGGAAATTGACGAAATTATCGTTAACAGGCCACGGTCACGGCAAACGTGCCGAAGTAACGTCCGACGAAGATTCGAGTAACAATGACGCGGCGAGCATTATTAGCGGACAATCGGACAATAGGAGCGTTGTCGCTGACGATGTCAACGATAACAACGAGGTGGACGAGCTTTCGCAGCAGGAGGTCTTTGAGGAAAAACTTAAAGAAGCCATTGACGGAATGACGCAAAAAAGCGCCAAAGGCAGAACCTCGTGTTTCAATGAGATCGAAAAAATTTTTGCCATCAAATACATTCCCGATTTTGTGGAGGACAGAAAAATGACCATTTCCGACTGCGTTGAACGCGGATTGAAGAAAGGAAGAAGCGACGAACGTTGCACCGCCGCCAGATTAAGTACTCTTTTGTGCATTCAACTCGGAGCCTTTGACAGCGCTGAAATAGTATGCAGGGATCTCAAGTCCACTTTGACGTTCATTGCCAATGACAACACTGCCTCCAACAGCGCCAGAGCCGAGGTGAGCTGTTTAAAAAATTTTTATCGTTAAAATGTTGACGATCCCTACGATTCATGGAATTTTCTTCTCATTCGATATATTTTCAAGACGAGAGGCAAATTATTAAAAAACATAATCTTAAAAGCTTAATTCTTTTTTTCGCAGACGAAGCATTGTTTTTGTTAAAAAAAAAAATAGTTTTTTTAACTTTTGGGACATTGCATTCAGAATTTTTCGAAATTATTTACATTAGCAGTCGGTAAAAAATTTTTAGGAAGAAATTTAATAAAAATCATCGTTTTTGGAATAAAAAAAATTATCTTGGATCAAAATTACGAGATGTTTTGAATTATGAGAAAATTTCAATAATTAAGGAATATTTCGTAAACAAGGAAAACCTATTGCAACTCGATACCTTCTTTCGTCTTGTATTTTCGTAATTGTTGTTTATGCTGTTAATTTTATTTTCTCGTCTTCATTATAAGAAAATTAGAGACTTCTTCGTTTCAATATACTGTATTGCATTTTTCAAAGCGAATAACAACATCTTACGAAATATTTCGAAAGTTTGTTTTCTTACAGCTTCATAGAGAAAGTTGGATTTTTATACCCTTTTTTTTTTAACTTTCGTGAACAATCGTTCAAAACGTTCCAAACTATTTATGATCATCAGTCGGTATCAAATTTTCATGACAATCGATATCATGTAATTTTCTTGAGATTCCGAATTTCTAGAGATTTATAAACAATAATAACCAACGCGCGGTAACGTAATTGTGAGGAATTGCGAATTATGCGGAAATGCTTATCATTCAGTCACAATTTCCAATAGGTAAAAGAAAATTTTATTGCAATATGTTACCTCACGTTGCCTCGAACTTTTATTATGTCTTTTTAACGAGCTGTACACTTGTATCGAAGCCTTCAAGAAAGTTATATAAGTTCGTTTAATGCGCTAATATTGTTAATGAAATTAGGATCGCATCAATACGATAAGTGTGATGAGATGTATAATTCATTTAAATTCATCCGTATTAACACAATGTTATAACATTTTGACGAGTAGAAAAATTATTTACAGTTGCAAAAGAAAAAGACTACTTATACGATAGTGTAAAATGTTTCGCAGACGCAACGATACCCTCGAAACTCACCTCGGATAACTTCGCGACTTTGATACTTGAAAAATCGCGGAACGTATCTATTGTTCTACAGATATAACTGAAATACATTTGCTGCTAACATTAGCAACGCGCTGGAGATAATGCCCATTTATTTTTCAACATTATCAATCCAAAGAGCAGAGTGAACGTTTTTCGAGAATTTAACATTTCCTTAATGAATTGCAATAAATTTATTGATTTCAGTGTTGCTGGGCGTTGAGTATGAATCAATTTTTCTCTGGCAACGACGCCGGCGATACCGTCGACATTGTTCAGCTTCTATCAACTATTTTTGCCGGATCGTATTTGAAGGGAAATGGTGCAGTTGCCGCTGTATCTGCCGATTCCGCGGCTCTCCACGCGGCTGCTCTATCGTCGTGGACACTTTTGCTAACAGTCATGAGCTCCTCCGATATTTACAACATGTTGGCTAGCAGCAGGACCAATAATTATATGCCGTTAGTAGAACCACAAAAAAAATTTAAAAACAAAAAAAAAAAATTTTAATAATAAAAAAAGACTTAAAATTGAATGATTATTATTTATCTGAAATTATTTATTATTATAAACAATAAATAATAATAATCTTTTATTTTAAAGTGCAAAATATATTCTGATATTTCAGTTCTCTCGATCGATTGCGCGAACTTTTGGAATCTCCTCATCTCGATGTGCGTCTATCGGCGGGTGAAGCACTGGCTGTGATTTTCGAATTGGGACGCGACTTCAATGAGGATTACGAACAAGATTGGGCTCTCGAATTGGTCGATGTACTTAAAGAACTCGCGACGGACTCAAATAAGTTCAGAGCGAAGAAAGATCGGAAACAGCAACGCGCAAGTTTCCGTGATATCTTACACTACATCGAGGTAAGAACCAGTGACGAAATCACCGGCCCCCCGATCGCGACATTCGCACTTTTCACTTTCACCGCTTCTCTAAACGTTGTAGCAATCCGCTTATCGTGGCCGTGAGCAATACGGAACGTTTGCGAGCAGCGAAGGGGAAATGTAAAAATACCGACATCGAGTTCTCGATACGAATCATTGTATTATAAATCAAAAGTTTAACGACCGATTGCGCAATTATTCTGAAAATATCTAAAATTCGAAATCAGTCCTTTTTTTTTGTCTTAAAAATTTTTCTTAAAAAAAAAATAAAGCTTCGCGTTCATTTCTCGCATAAGTTCGAGAAAAAGGAGAGAAATTTGCAAATACTTCTCGATGGTATAAAAATCTGAAAAAAATTATGCATATTAAAGATACTTGCAAAGATTAATTTTTATAATAATAGTTCCAAAATAACCAAATAGTTGTTAACAAATTGATGGAAAAATTGTTAATGGTTGAGTTCATAAAAAAAAGTTGGCTTCGCGGGTAATTTATTGACCAATCAATTTTTTCATCAATTTGTTAATAACACTTTGGAATTATCATTATCCAAAATTAATCATTTCAGTGCCTTCAATATGCATGCTGTTTTTCAGATTTTTATACCATTGAGAAGTATTTGCAATTTTCTCCCATTTTTCTCGAACTTATGCTAAATGAACGCGAAGCGACATAGCTACGTTAAAATTAAACATTAATATACGTGATTTTTAGGAAAACATCGTTCCGGAGACTAATATCAGATTCGGCCAGGAGACCCTCTATCTAGAGGGATGGTGCGCGCGTACGCAGTACAATGCATGCTGCCGTCTCCTGGGACCCGGTATCAATATTCATCTCGCCGAAAATCTGCTTCTTCGCGAAATTTTCCAACTGGGAAATAAGGCTATGCCTATACCGTCGTCGCAGAAGACTAGTAAACTTGAGAGGGTACGTGTTGCAAAGAGTTTCAAAAATTTAGTTTGACAACAGATGAATATATGTGCGCCATCTGCGCTTACGGGGAAGTCAGACCTGTTGTTCCAGGGTCGCGCGTGCGAGAAGTAACTCCAAGTTGGATGAGTGAAGTAATTGATTGACACAGACGGTCGCGTTACTCGCCCCTCGTTTCGTTAATTTTCTCAATATTATTTTTTTTTTTTAACTTTCTTACTTTCACATGATCTTTAAGAGGACTTTATTGGTACATTACACAGGCGAGAGTAAGATTCGAAGAGAATTTCGAAGACTTCCCGATGGAATAAAAATCTTAAAAAATCAACTACAGTCAACTACGCTCCGTATTCTTAACTCGACTGGACCGGACCCACTCTCTTTTCTATATTTGCCCTATCATCCCTACTCCCGGTCACTTGCTGCGAGTAGGGGTAACGAGGGGTATACGCGCGGAGTTTCCCCCGCTTGGAGTGGGATAAAGGGGCTGAGGGGAAATATAGTTGAGTTAAAATAAGGGAGCAGTTAAGTTAAGGGGAGTTAAGAATACGGAGTGTGGACTGTATACCGAAGATACTAAGAATCTAAGAATTTAGCATAATAATAATTCCAAAAATTGTTATCTAATTAGTTGAAGAAATATTTGTTCACTGAAAAATCCGGTAACTGTACTTATTTTTTTTATTTTAGCTTGAGTTGATTTGTTAATTTTTGCTGTTCATATGAATTCTTTTAGAATTTTTACTAATGTTCGAAAATCCCGTTTTACGAAAAATCTTCGATCGGTAATTGTGGATATATTCGATCAATTGCCCGGATTTTTTGTAGTGTAATACACAATTTTTTCCCCAACTTGTATCGATAATTTGTGACTTTCCACACGTAAAAAACATATTGGAAGATCAAAAAGAATTCTAAACAATTGTGTATATATTCAGAAAATTTAACGGACTAATTTGTGCAAAGAAACTTCGGGCACCAGATGATTGATCAATAATTTTTTAAACTGATTTGTTAATACATATTTGGCATTATTATTATGCAAAGTTAATCTTCGTTGGATCTTCTGTATGATTGTTTTTTTTTTTTTTTTTTTCAGTTTTTTATTTCACGTTGTGTGAAAAAGGTATTTTTATGCACGCTTCTCGCGAATATAACCCCAATTTTTACACCTTGGGAAGTAAAAATTATGCGATTCTCGTGCGAAAAAGTATGCTTTTTTACACAGTTTTTCAATATGAAAAAAAATTCAAAGCAAAGTGAAAAATCTGAAAATTCTTATTCTTACGTTTTCAGAAAAATGAACGAATCATTTTCATTAAAAAACTAATTTGGGTTCCTGAGAAATTTGTTGACCAATTAATTTTTTTAGTACCTTTAATATACATGAATTATTTCAGATTGTTATACCATCGAGAAGTATTTGCAATTGTCGATCATTTTTCTCGAACTTATGCAAAATAAATGCGAAGCGACGCACCTACCCAGTTATCTAATATAAAACTTTTTTTTTTCAGACTCTGATGAACGCAGCTGCATTCAAAGCCCGTACCATCCAACGGAACAAACATCGCGACAAGCGTTCGGCTGCTATGTCTCAGTAAACAATTATTTCAGTCCTAAGTACATTTGCTTCTTGACTGCGTCTTGAAACGATATCACGAATTCTTTTTTTTTTTTTAGACACAAATATACACTTTTTCGTTCTGCTCTTTATTTATTGTAAACTTACTTGCAGCAATGATATTCACGGTATCTTAAAGAATTTTGCAAATCCAGTTGCATCTATTTACTCTCGCAATATGGAGACTATCTGATTTATATATATATATATTTTTTTTGTGAATCGTTGAGCAGTAAATGTTCGGAAAATCCGAAATAGTGTTGGTAGTCAAAAGTTACTTTTTTTTTTTCGTTAATATCGGACCGTCCGTATAACGATTTAGTAACCATTCAGAATGAACTATTGTACATACGAAATCGGTTGTAAATTGTTGAATTTAAATACCCATCCCGCTGCGCCCCGAGGAACATGACGACCATAATGATGTAATAAATAGCTTCAAAAAGCCAGAGGTGTGTAAAATTACAATATGCATATACGGTAAATTACACCGTTCTGTTTCTTATTTTTTCCATTTTTTGATTATTTTTTTTTCGTCCATATCGTACAGCGCGCGCAGGTTTAAGTCTTCGATGATACGTTTATTATCAAAAAAGGACACGCGCCAAGTTTAGACGACAAATTTGTTGAATCACAAGCTGCTATATTTATTTTTTAAGAAAAATTTCGATTAAAGGGCGGATTACGAGAATCGGTAATCGCACTGTAAAAGGAAAGCAAAATAAAATGTGTAATTATCAGTTATTCTGGGATTTTTCTTTTTTTTCCCTCCCAATCATCCAGTCTCAGAAAATACGTCGTCTTCATGAAAATCCTTCAGCTAAAGAAAAAAAATAAAGAAAAAAATAAAAAAACGAAAAAAAAAAAAAAATTTCAGCAAATTCGGCTTCGAGTTAAAAAAAAACCTTAATTAAATTATGAAAGCTAATGCTCACCTGTCGGAATCGATGTGCAGGCTGACCCTCTGATTTTTAAATTCTTTTTCGGACAGCATGTGCCATCGATACCCCAATATTCGTGAAACTTCTCTCTCCGTACTGTCGTACGAACGGCTATTGATTTTAATCCACTGAGAATGTTCGGTCGACCAATCCGTAATATTTAGCCAGTCTTTGTCGCAACGCTTCAATACAACGTTACGTCTCACATATAGGCATCTCAATGATTTTGCTGTCGTAACTATATGCAATATAGTGGCCGTCGATACTTTATCGCGGATCATCTAAACGAAGTTCCATAGATTTATCAGAGATGAAAGAAAGGTGAAAAAAAAGTTATTCACGCTTTTCACAGCTGAGGAAAAAAAGGAAAAAAATAAATAAATAAAGTTATTTGCGGAAGAATTATAAAACAGAGCGTAGGAAATGTAAAATGCGTTAGACAGCGAAGGAAAAAGAAACTCGGAGTTCGAGTTGTTGAACATTGGGTGGATTTTTCGTCACGTAATAACCGACACGCGTGGAAGTCTTATTGGATGAAAATTGGCTATTAGCTCATTAGAGATTTAAGATGTTTAGAGGATCTGAAGCGGAACTCACATAAAAAACTTGGCGCATGCTGGTGGCTGGCATCGCGAACACGTGATAGCATTGTTAGGCGCCACGCTGATATTTGCCGTATTTATACAACAGATAAGTGCAGAAACAACAAATATGCGAAAACACTTCGTTTTTTTTAAATGCAAAAGCCGACTACCAATGTGTGTAGATTCGGGCAAATTTTGCACAATCCAACGAGTGCCTCGTCCAGTCTTTTCAGAAAATTTTTGTGAAGGTAATACCTCGACAAACCCTTCATGGCGTATACCCTTAACGTCGAACCAAAATGTTCACCGTGTGAGATAATGGTAGCCGAGGAAACCTGAAAAGATAAAACTCCATGAGTCAAAGTTTCGATTGATTTTTCGACGAATTTAGAAACCTCAGAAGGTCACCTGCACTGTCGGGTTATCGAGAACTATGCTGTGACACGGCACAGCGCTGTGATCCGACAAATCGATCGGTAACATTACGTTCGTCGGCTTGTTGCACTCGACTTCGAAGTGCACTTTCAAGTGTCGATTATTTTTACGCATTTTAGACCACGCGGAACTCTTTGGCTGCAATTGTATTGAGAAAAATTTAATTTTAATTGAATTGAATTTTATTTATCTATCGCAGTGAATTGATAAATTACCAGTTGTATCGTTGCGTCGACCGGACTGTAACGATTTTGCAGGATATGCAGATGTCTCAAGTTTGTATAGCCGATCAGCTCGAGAACGTCTTCATCTATGTTTTGAGGACTAACGATGAGAACCTGAAAATCAAAATTCATTACAAAGAAATTGGACCCGAAGCAATTACCATTGGCGTTTTGCAACTCGTCACTTTCTTATCCCAATTGTTGATGACGTGGAGTTAGTATTTTGTTGGTATTTACACCAACAAAATATGTATTATTTTGGTGAAAATCTATTCGTAAACTTAATTAAAGTATTTTAATATTTTTTTCGAATCCTTTGTAGTTTTTAAAATATTTTTTTGCAGTGTTGTTCTTCTATATATTTTTTTTTCACGTGGCAGGTAAACTATTAGAAAAAACGTATGAAAAAATTTGAATTTCAATACCAAACTCATTGCATATCAACTTTTGCAGTTATTATTAATTACTGCGAAAAGTTATTGTCGCAGACACGCCAAAAAAATTAATACATACAATCAGACAGACGGAGTGAGAAAATTCGAAAAAAAAAAACAAAAATTTCATTCAAAAAAATCCCTTCGACTTATTGTAAGTGATAAATTGAGTCTCAAATGTCATGACAATAGTAACAAAACATTTTTTTTTCGATCTGTGATGTTGAAAACAGTTATTTTGTCGATAAAATTGGCGTTATTTTTCCTCGCAATTACAATACTTTCTTTTTTTTCGTATGGAATGAGAAAGTAAACATATAAATTGAAGCAATTAACGAAACTTTTGTCTTTTACAGTTTTAACTGGTATTAGGACCCTTAAAATATATTCGATAATGCCGATTTTTTTGGAGACGAAGCTTTAAACATTATTAATGGAAACGTAAGTATCGGCGCGTTTAAAATCATACAAATTAAGTAAAAATTTATTTGTACGATTGACTTAGTAACGCATAAGATTTTACAAAATTCGGTACACAATATATATATATTTTTTTTTTCGCGATAATAAATTCGTATCTATTTGGCCGAATCTTTCTATAGAAATCAACTACCATGGAACGATTTTTGGTATGGAATTTGCGAAGTCGGATGAAGCAATTCGAAAATTGTATAACTGTTAATTCGCAGAAAACCTACGCGAGTTTTGTAATTCGTTGAAGTGTCGTCCTATCACGTAGAATATTCTTCCTTTAGCATCTTATAGAATCTTAGAAAAAAAAAATACAAATTTTATTCATCACAGAAAAAGCATCGCAGATGATGAAAGTGATGATCAAAATTATTTATCGGAAAACGATGAAAATACAGATCACAAAATGGGTGACGTAATCGAAACATTCTATTCTCGTCGACTGGTAGTACCTTATCGTGTAAAACTACGCGAAAACGTAAAAAATTTAAATTAACGACGGAATAAATTTTTTAAGTATTGTATGATATCTTTATAAATTCGACGTGCAGATATTCATTTAAAAGGGGACCGGTCCTCGGTAACGAGATTAAAAAAAAAAAGAAATAAACAAAGTTTTAACACCAAAAAAATTCTTTTTTTAAACGGAGGCAAATTTTTTCTCAAAATATCGGTAAAAAAAAGAAAAAAAAAAAACAAATACACTCATACCGTCAAAATCGTGATGCAAAAACTTACTTTGAGATTAAGAAAAACGCCTATGTGAATGAGAGGGCAGTAGTATCTTGTTGCATTGATCAGTACTAATTTTTGCAATGTTTCTCCGCAGTTGGTGCAAAGATCATCGAGCAAATGCAGTGCCTCTCGGCTGTCGAGCATAAGATCGATAAATTCCAAGCATCTGAGATTCTTCAAATTTCGCGTAAGTCTCTTGAGAGCTTCGAGAAGTTTTCCGCCCGTTCCGAACAGTCGAACTCTTTCCGGATCGTCTCTGTTTGCCATGTTGCATGGAAACGTAAATTTTAGATGTCTGATGTGAGTTCCGACTCCGGCGACCGATAAATTGTCGCATCCCTGTTTCTCCGTATACCAGGAAACCATATTCATGAATTCGTAGAGATTGTAAAAATTGAGCATCGGCTCGAATATCAGAGATCTGAAATTCTTGCCGACTTTATTGAAACAAGCGGAGGTTCTCATGTGATCGAGAACATACTGCCAGCCGCTGTAGTAATTGAATTTTCCTCTCGTCAGCGTAGTGTCTTCGAGAGTAAAAGTCGACCAAACGTTCTGAAGCTTGAAAGCTCTGTACCACGACCTGCAGACAAGCGATGCGTAGTAACGCTCTCTCATTGTCAGATAAGAAAATATTTCTTCCAGCAAAATATCTGGCGTTTGATCCCAACAGCTGTATTCCCGATTTTTGTCATCTTCTTCCTCCTCTATGTCTATGTATAATGCTGTGATAACAATAATAACAATAGTTCGTGTATTACGAAAAAATTCAAGTAAACAAAACATCGTATTTTCGTGATTTATGAATTACGAATGTATCGAGAACTCGGTGTTTTTTTCACGGCAGTGCGTCGATAGATGATATTTTTAGAAATACGCGATATGCTGGACTGTTAACGAATTGTCGAATTCAAGTTTTTCGTAACGAAACTGCGCGAGTTTTTACGCGAAAAAAAAAAAAAAAAACAAAATACCGCGAATAGAAAACTGCATGAGTAACATGTAGACTTTACGATGGGTTTTAATTGCAACTTACCTTTGTCCTGTTCGTCGAATTTCCAACATCCCCTGTTCAACTTCATGCCGGTTCGTGAAAGCATCTTTCGTGCATTCGTGCGCGTCTACGTGCTCGCGAAAACTGTTTTTGTAGGGTATTATAAATGATCGGGAAAATTCGGGTAAATATGTGTTTTTCGATGGCTCCGTTTCAGTTTGTGAATAACACCGACGCCAACGAAATCTATTTTGAAAATAAATCGAACCTGTGACCCGAACAATTTTATTTTATGATTACCGCGCAGTAGGAGATGTTGCACACGAAAAATAAAAAGAACAAAAAAGATTTTTGTCGCACGATTCGTTGTTGAAGACACGAGTGAAAATTACGGCATGTTACACTGGCAAAATTTCTCAATTCGTTAGATAATGATGTATGAGGAAGATTTTCTTTTTGTACGTATCGAAAGTACTCGAATTGGCTGCAAATTCTATTTGCCTTGACTATATTCGTATTCTGGCTCTTGGCACGCGATCTTTTGTTCGCGGTTCGCGGTGTGTACATTTATAACTTGTTGCGCGTCGCGTTATAACAACGAATCGGAGGAGGAAAACGCGCACAGTCTTGACATTTGTGTGTGTACAGCGAGAAAGTAGCCGCGGACGAAAAACAGCTGTGTTGTTTATTATTGGGGTTGAGATGGTCACGGAGTGTATCTTGACAACTTCAGTTAGTACTGTTAGCAGTCGCCATACTGCTGCTTCGTTGCAGCCGACGTACGAAGTAATCGAGTGAACAAAACTTTTGTTTCTATAATATCCGAGAAGAATTTGAAGTCAAGTTGAATTCATTATGCCACAAAAGGTGGATCATCGATCCGTCACACCGTTTCTAAATGCCATCCGAGCTTTTCTTCGAGGTGTAAGTTTTTTATAACCTCCGCTCGTAATAGAGATCGATCGCTCTGCCACTTTCGTTGTTTTCCCGTTCAACAACAATCGAACAATGTTTTAAATAATGAATTTCCCGAATGTTTAGTAAAAAAAAAATCAGAACAATAAATTCAATGTTTTACAAACTTTTGGACGATTTTATCCCTCCTACAACATTTGTATTCAGGAGACCAAATTATTTAATTATGTAACGTTAAAATATCGCATAACGTTGCAAAAATAATGCTTTCGTTTATTGAGTTCCTATTGAAATCTTTGTTTATCAGAGGCATCACACCAATCCACTGAGATTCGCCGATTGTCTCGCGGCGCGTGTTCAACCTCCTCCTAATGTCCCCGGCGGACCGTACCATAAGACGTCAAAAATCTATTACTACAGCAGAGATGCGAGACGCGAAGTGGAACCGCCTCTAGTCATTCCCACTGGGAAACAACTTGCCGCTGGGTAATTATTGGATTTTTTTCAAAATTACTTTGAATAAAAAAAAATTAAGTTTTTGTTTTTTTGAAATCGATTCTTCGATGACTAAAAAATGGGTTATTTTTATTTACAGAACAGAGGCGTCAACTGCCTTGAAACCAGCGACGCCTAACAAAATTTATCTCCCACAATAGACGTATGTACAGGAAGACGCAGTCAAAATTTACCTTTAACATGTAAAAAAAAAATAGCGTATAAAAAATTAAATACATGTGATAAATTGCATTAAAAGAAAATGAAAATTATTTTACTACAGTCCTTGGAACGTTTATTGGTAACCGTTTACTTGTTTTATTATTTCATAGGAATAAACAACATAAACAATAAATATTATGATAACAATACGTACACAGATTATAAGTCGTAAGTCCGGAAACCACAGAGACTCTCAGACGTGCAACCAGATCGACGATACAATTCCGATATATTTTTTATTTTAATTTTTTTACAATTTTCAATACGCGCATATAATTGCGTCTCCTCTCGAAACTTTCATTCATTCCGTACTGCTGCATGCAATGATAAATCATTTTCTCAACGTCGAATATTATTGCTTTACATAACTCGATAAAATTCCTTGAAATTAGCGTTAAACACAATTATTACGAAGAACCGAAAAAGTAGTTAATCCAACGATTTTTTTTACCATTCATAACGTCAAAACTGTAAATCGTTGATAAAATTTTCGAGTTCACGTCTTTTTTGAAGGAATAATGTATGTTTTTCGTTACAATTAATACATTTTTAATAGTTTTGAGAGGTGCAACTGACTAATAGCGTGTTCGGGCGATCGAATTTCGTTTAATTTGGCAGAGTTATCTCGACGATCTCGTATCGCAGGCAGAGCGGCTCTGTGGCCTATAAATCACCAAGGAATGTAACTATATTCCTGTATTCTCGCCCTCGCAACGCACAATCGTTTATTCACACACTGTACAAACGTACATACGCGCGTATGTATGAAATTCGTAAAGTTCGATAATCGATATATCCTTTAACGGTAAAACAATATCCATATCCTTCTTCGTATCGTTCCTCATCATCACAAACGGAGTTTTAGAACTCGCAAAAGTCGGAATACTGATACATCTCAAGCTAAATCCCCGCGAAACCCTCAGAGCCCCAACATCGAAGTACTTTGTCGTATCAATTACATTATATACACAATAGTTTTCGTTTGTTTCGCAATCGAAACACAAGAGTCACAAATTTAGTACGGAATTTGATTCTGATAATATTGTATCATGTCATATGTTTTCGTACGGAAGTTCAGGAAGCTGTTGCGTATCACGTTTAGCATGAAAACGGCGGCTTCGCGATCGGTTGCCATCGGCGCAAAACGACTACGCAATAGCTTTATCGTTTGTCCGCGGAAACAGGGTAATCCGGTGTCCAGCATCAAGGAGACCAAGGAAATTATGGCTTCTTGATATGGTCTGTGAAAATAAATTCTCTTTTAATATCATCGAAAAACGAAAAAAATTAATAATAATTTTTATTAGTATTTGAAAAAAAAAAAAAAAAAAAAATGTATTAGTTTTTCGCAAATAACTCTCTAAAAATTGAGTTAATCTTCAAGCCGTGCAAACGAACTAACAAATTATTTACCTCACAGCGAGGAACGCTTGAACGCAAAGTTCCATGAACCACCGAAACGGTGCGGCTTCCATTTTTCCTCCCATAACGAGAACCATTTCGTCGGTCAATTTGATATCCGGTTCGAAGCCGAGATTTCCACCGGGTGAACTCTCGAACATGAATCCAAAGTCGATGTGTATTATGTGCCCTTCTTTATCCAGCATTATGTTGCCGTTGTGACGATCCTTTATTTGCAAAAGATAAGTTATCACGCTGTACGCGGCCATTGACTTCACGAAGTTTCTTCTCGCTGTTTGAAAATCTTTGCCGGCCTCCTCGCCATACTTCGTTAGGAAGTATTCATACATTCCAATGTCGGTTTGACGACCCAATTGATCTCGAGATTCTGCATCGGGTACGCATTCTATTACACCGCACTAAAGGATGAAAAAAAAAAACGTTAATTACTAATGACAATTTATAGTTTTAGGAACCGTCGGACTATTTGAAAAAACGTACCCCAGGCGCTGTGGCGACGACTCTATACGGATAGAGAAACAGATTGAGTCCCACTTGTTGAAATACATTTTTGAAGATTCCTATGACCTGAAGAGCGAGCATATCCTGCCGAACGTCATCACCGACTTTGAAAATCGCCGCTTGCCAAGTCTCAAGACCGGCGCACTTTGTTTCCACCTTTGCGTTTGCCGAAACCGCCATTGCGATGTTCTCCAACTCGTTTATGCCGTATCGTTGAACACGGAAACGCGCTAAGAAAGGTGCTTTCGCCGCACTGTAAAAAAGAAAAACGAAATGTTCTTTAATAAGGAACACTGGAGTTACATCTTTTTAAACCATCGATATTTTGCGATATCAATCAAAATCGTAAACAGCGTTAAGGTATTAAAATTTAGCACTGTTTTGCAGAATGTATTTCCATAAATGTTAATACAAAATTTACGAAAAAGAAAAGTGAAACAATGTTTTTCATTTTTTTTCGTTGTAATAGAGATTCATCGATTATTTATAATTTTTTTTTTTTTAATGGTTGAACCAGAAATGGAAAAAAGCTTTATAAAAATGGTAAATTCTTATAAATTAAAATTAATGGAATTCTTTTTTTCAGCCTTTGGCGTTGAGACTCTACCGTATCTTTTGATTCAACAAACAGAATTACATAGAAAAACTAATGTAACGAGGCCTCACCTTTGCATGGGTCTTCCGCTGGTATAATCGATATCAATGACCATAGCTTCGGGATTGGACGGTAGGTAACAACCCGGTTGGACAATAATTTTTCTCAGCGCTTTCAGACACGCTTCTCGCCTCTCCGGGCCTTTGGGATACGGGCGAATTTCGCCCGATATATTCGTTATTTTGTCGAAGAAATCGAATTCGCGTTCGTAGAATTGTTTCGCCGGACCAGAGAGCGAACCAAGGATACTTTTTACGAGCGAATCGAGGGTATCGAAGAGATCGGGATCCTTGATCTGTTTATCTTCATCCATATACATGTTCGTGTGCATATTCCAGATAAGTTGATGCGCCACGACCTGTGAAATAATCAAAAAAATACAATGGAACATTTCTATCATCAAAAGGGTTTTTTTTATGTAATATGCGAAAATTCGATTTTATGCGCTGTTTTTGGTGCGTTAAATGAATTTTCACACACAGTATGCGTAAAATGACTTTCGTTAAATTTTATTTAAAATTGGTACTGTGAATATTGTAATTTCGTTAATATAAATTTGATTCTAATCATTTATGAGAGTATTATCTTGTATTGGAGGGGAGACTGGACGCGCTCCGTCCGCCCAACTACTTCCGCTATGGATCCATATAATGTATGTTACGAATTTTACGCATACTACATAAAAAAATATCGTATGCGACGCGCGCGTTAAATACGATTTTTCGTAAAATCGTATTCTGCGCACTTGTAGCATAATATACTATTCATAATGCATAATATACATTCAATCATCGAGATCATCGACAAACCTGAGAACGTTTAGCGATCGCCTTGATAAATTCGATGACGTATCCCATGGTGTCGTGACGTACAGCCTGAACAAGCTGTGGTATGTAAAAGAGAACAGCATCCGCGGGATAGCTGCCGAGAACGTCGACAGCGTACTGCGCGGATATCGGATGATGAGGAAATTGTCTCGAGAAATAGGCCAACGCTTGGATCGGCGAAACTCGAGCCCAAGTCAGCATGTGCACCAGCTATCAATTTGAATTTTAATTAAAGAAAATTTATCACCCGGTCTCGAGGTAATCTTAAGATATCGTTAAGATGTTTGTAGTAAAAAAAAAGAAGAAAAATTACCTCAGGTGCGTCGTTCAACAAACTGTCCGTTGTGACGAGATACTGCAAAGCTTCGGGAACGTGCATTACAGGAATCGGTTTGAGTCTCACGAGTCTGCAAACTTCTTTGATTATCGTGTCGGCGTTCTTCAGTCGTACGGGAAGGTAAACCGCGAGTACAGGCGAAATTTCCCAGGCGAGACGGGTATAATCGCGCCAACGTTCGTTCATCACTTTCGCACGCCATTCTGCAATTGAACCTTCGCCTGGTAGTGTCAGATCTTGACGACCACCGGGATTGCGCCATACCTGCGAAGAAGTCAATAGGTAATTCATTTTTCACGCATCATTGAAGCATTGAAATAAATATGGAAAGAACGACCTCTTTTCGTGCGATAATAACAATCGGGAAATGAGAAAAAAATTACTTTCAACCGAAAAATACATCGCTCTTCCGGCTTTTAATAATCAAATAATGTATGTTCCAGTTAACCGGGTGGTAAATAAAAGTTGGCGAATTTAAGTTGCGATTAACCGCGACAACTTACCAGTAACAATTCAATTTCTTCGGCGAGTAATCCGAGAATGAGATTACGCTTCTTTATGTAATCCTTGACGAATACATTGGTGTGAGCCATGCGTTTGCTGCGATTGCTTCGTTTTCCAAGGGCATTACTACTCGTCGAGAGTGGTACTGTGTTAATCCATCCGGGTGCCGGTTGTTTCATCAATTCTCGACCCGTCGGTGTCAGAGAATTTAACGGCGCATCAATGGCGTTATATCCACTTTGAGTCTCCATCATTACGTCGTAATCACCCTCACCGCTACCCATCATCAGATATTTCTTCTCGCTGTGCATCACCTGCCAAAACCTTATCAGTGTCACGATGTCCTCACGCAATTGATCGGGTTCTTGCGTCGGCATTTGTCGCTCGCGACAGAAGTAATCCAAACAATTGCAGTAAACTCGTTCACGCAAAACATTTTTACTCAGCGATCTGCGAAGTAATTAAAAACAAAAACGTGTTCTTCAGTTTTTGATTATGTTTCTGGTCTAATACATTGAAGTTTGTCACAGAAAAGAGGGCATTGAGTCTGTTATAGTTGGTGCTTAAGTCTGTTGGAGAATTAGCTTTGTTTTATTAAGGTCTTTATGTCACTTCGCGTTCATTTCGCATAAGTTCGAGACAATTGAGAGAAAATTGCAAATACTTCTCGATGGTATAAAAATCTGAAAAAATTCATGCATATTGAAGGTACTGTAAACATTAATTTAGCATAATAATAATTCCAAAATATTATTTAAAAGTTGATGAAAAAATCAATTGGTCAACGTATTGCCTGCAAACCCCACTTTTTTTCAATGGAAATGATTCGTTCATTTTTGTAAATGGGTGTGAATTTTTCAGATTTTTCAATTTAATTTGAGTTTTGTGTTTTTTCTCACATATTTTCCGTATAAAGGAAAAAAATTCAAAGCAAATTAAAAAATCTGAAAAAAAAAATGTAAAAATTCTTGTAATTGAACGAATTTTTACCTCGGTAACGTGTCTCCCTGGAGAAGTAAGAGGCCGCATGACAATAGTTTGAAGCGCGCGCCAACCGCAGCGACGTGTCGATTCAATCCGTGTTCCTCGTTCGACGCGCCGACGGTCATTGGCAATGATCGATGCAGCAACACAGCGATCATCTCCACGGTTTCCTGACAACAGTACTTTGCCGTTTCGATAATTTCCACGATAAAGGTGACCCATATCTCGTGAGGCTTCACGTAAGGCGGATTCGGTCCGAGTTCGCAACCCTCGTAAACCGCGAGAGGGCTGACTTCGTGGCGTTCCGGCGAGAAGAGTCCCATTCTCTTGTCGACTGTGTATTGCCAAGCGGCGAGCATTTCTTGAAGAAAACGTAATTTCAGATCAGGTCTCGCCGTTAGTATCCATTGCCAACACTCCGTCGCTGTCGTCATTGCCGTGTTTGTGAAGAGATCCACCTGTGACCAAGCGACAGAGTGCAATAACTTGCGGTGTATTCCCGGCACTGATATCAGAAGCGCTGTGGCGCGCCACAGAGCACCCTGATGCAGGACGTTGTCGCGATTGTTACACGATCGCCGCACACCCGCGATTACTCGATCGATCACGATGTTTCTTCCCTCTTCAGGCGACGTCTCCGTCGTCGGTGAATCGCTGCGTGCGAGTGCCAACATTCCCGCTACTTCGCCGGCGTACCAGGATCGTCTGGACATCATCGACAAGAGCCAAGTGCTCGCACCCTTTCCGCCTCGTGGCCTCTTATCCAGAGAATTCGTCTGTAAAATTAACGGAAATTTGTCGAATGCAGAACATTAGGTGTTTCGTATCGGTTGGTTGGGACCTATGGTTCACTTCAAGGCCTATGATTAAATTCTATTAAAATGTATTATGTCGCGAGCACTTACGTTTGCGGGTCCGGACGACGGCACAGCGAGATCGACGAATTCCAGAACGGAGTCGGTAGCGAGAGCAAGTCCCGCGTGATGCCACATTCCAGAACACGGTATTTGGTTTATGTACTCTTGAAGATGCGATCTCGTAGCGTGAGGCGCCCATTTCATTGCCTCCTGAACGATTTGCTTGCAACGCGCAGCGAAATCCTTTACGATTATCTGAATAATCCAAATTTTTGTTAAATATGCTATCAAATATAAGTATAAAACTTAAATAAATTTTTTTAAATGTTCCTTTGTCTCACTCACACAAACATCCTCCCCTTATAAGATCTCTACATATATAAAGGAGAGTTCTAGAAAACTGTCTGTCTGTATTCGCTCTCAGACTCACTCACTTAGACCCTCTAAAGTCCTCCGTTAGAGAACGAAAGAAGAAGAGGACGAGGAAAGAGAACGAGGGAAGAAGAGGATGTAAAACCCCGAAACTCTAATCAACCAACCATAAGTCAATCGCAGTACATGTTCTTAATCATATGCTATGAAAAGAAGAGTTTCATCGCTAACTCAGAAAGATTACTCGGTCGATTTTAGGAAAACAAAACTTCCAATGACTTGGGCTGCTGCGCGCTCTGTTAGATATGCACCAACATCTACTACAGGTGAGCACCATACAAACACGTTGTTTTGTACAAAGAATATATCCAACATACGCCCATTCGTACATTGCAGCCGTACGTTACAGTCAGCAATTTTTTTAATATCACTTGCAAGTTTTGTACAGCAAAAACCAATTCAATTACTCAGATATTCAAGCAAAATTTACCTCTCTGGCCTCTAGGGTATCCATCAAGTGAATACTGTACGGGGTGCCAGGTATTCGTAGTGTAGGCGTTTCTTCGTTCGGATCGAGTTGAAGTGAATAGGATAGGACCTGTAAGCCATCAACAACACCTCAATGATAAATCGTTCTACAATGTAATTCATGGATCGCGTGTGCGTAATGCGGAGGATTTTCTACCTGCAAAATGTCCAGCATACTCCATAGTACTCGGCAGTTCCACAGCAAATGCGGAAAAGCGTCAACTAGATCGCTGAGATACGTATCGGCGACGCGCCGTATCTGTTTATGCACGTGATTAAAATTGACTAGAAGAAATTGTGCGTGAGTTTCCAACTCGCGTTCGCGTCCCTCGTCCTTTGGCTTTCTCTGCATAACATCCTTGAATTTTGCGAATACCGAATCCGCGACACTGCTGATGCACTGCCACATGCCGCTCTTGTCTTTTTGGAGATCCGAATCGCTGAGATACTCCATAATAGGCTGCAAACTCGGCTCGGGGCTGTTGGACACCCGCAGAGTTTCGACCCAATAAACGGAGAGAAGATACGTTATCTGAGCGAACTGCATTTTGCTAACGTAAGTCGCAGCTTCGCTCGATCGTATGCTCATCTTCAGTATCTGACTACGCAATTCTTGAAGTTCGCCTATCGACACACTGTCGTTCCGAACTGCCGAAGTATATTGCAATTCTCGCATTTCTAATTTGGCACTCGTTTGCGCTATGAGATACGGCGATTTTATCGCAATCTCTTTAACCCCCTCGTACCACTCTGCTGGCCAAATTCGCGATGAATGATTGTGTTCAACTGCGGCGAAGCCGAACACAACGCAGTAGAGCCAGAAATCCTTGAAGAGCTTTAACACTCGAGCACTTGGCTGTCTTATGGGCGGCAAACGGCGGACCAGAATTGCGATTACGGGAATTAGGGCACCTAAATTTCCGGCGCTGCTGGATACTTTCTGAAAATATGATGATAATTAGCTATCGTGACGATGAGCAGAGAATGCAACTCGTTAGTAGTGATTGGTAAAGCAAAATTTCAAGAATGAGCATTTCTCACGCGACTCGAGAAATATTTTATATCGGTTAATAGTATTTTGATATCTTTTTATGTTAAAAAATTATGTGTAACGAAGGATATTCATGCATTTTAAAAATTAAAGAAACAGGAATTCTGTTTTTTTTCTCAATCTTTCATTATTCTGACCGAATGCAGAAGAAAATTAAAAGTGGAGTGATCGATACTATAGAATAACTCACTGTCATTGTCGCTAGTTGTATCGTTCCCGCGTGGGTTGTCGTCGATGTCTTGTCACTCGCGCGCTTGCCTTCGAGTCCCATCGAGACGAATAGCTGCAGAAGACGGAGAAGAAGTTTGTCGAGTTCGTCTTCGCCTTGAAGATTCGCTGCTATATTTGCCAGAGCGTTGGTTACCGCTCCGGTAACATGACGATACTGCTTGCGATCGACGTTTGTCACGTACGTTTTGCAGCTCGACTCGAGCGACACGGAGAACATTTTCATTATTTCGCCCTGTAAAATGACAACATTTGCGCATTCGATATTTCAATTTGTCGGCTTTTTCGGGATGGTTAAGGAGGGTGTATCGTTACATTCTCAATGAAAAGTGAGATTCAGAGAGGATTTCGAAGGCTTCCGAATGGGATAACAATCTAACAAAATTAACCATAGAGAAGGTACTCAGAACATTCATTTCGCACAATAATGATTCTAAAAAGTTGTTAACAAATTAGTAGAAAAAAAAATCCTTCAACGTATCCGGTAACTCATCTTTTTTCTTCGTGAAAGTTGATTTCTTAATTTTTTCGATTTTTTTTTAATTTCCGGAAATCCCGTTCTTGGAAAAATCTTCGATCGATATTTGCGTATATATTCAATCGATTGTTTGTAAATTTATTTAACGTAACGCGCAGTGTTTCTCCAAATTGATACCATAAAGTCGGTACTCTTCATCCATAACGAAAAAAAAATATTTGTAAAATGAGAAAAAATTCTAATGAAATTTGTATGTATTAGTAAAAATTAACGAATCAAAGTTAGATTACCGGATGATTCGTTGAACAATCGTTTTTCAATTAACTTGTTAAAAACTTTTTGACATTGTTATTATGTGAAATTAATCTTCTTTAGACTGTCTATATGTTTGATTTTTTCCAGATCTTTATCCCATTGGAAAGTATTTCAAATTAACTCGGAATCTCACTTTTCACTGGGATCACAAAGATATACCCTCTTTAAAAAAGACTCACTATGTAAAACATGAAAATTTTATTAATATTGTTGTTGTTATTGTATTGTGTTGATGCGTATTGGTGTTGTTGTTGTGTATTAATGTGTTGTTGTTGTTGCTTACCCTCGCCTCGCATTTGGCGATTATCATGCAACCCAGTTGATCGACGATTAGACTGTCCAGAGCACTAGGGTCACGACAGAAGCTTTGCTCGAAGAACTGAAGAATGCTGCTAGTTGTCTTCGGCGTGTCTTTGAGGGCAACAGCGACGTGTCCGAGCATAATTACGATATTTTCAGCAACGAGTTCGTTCGTCAGCCGTTCCGTGCTGTTTTTTTACAACAAACAATTAGTTTTCTTACAGATTCATGAGTCATGAAAAAAAGGAATCGCATAGGTATCCGAAAGGTTCAATTGGCTTTTTTCAATAAATCATTTTAAGACATAAGAGTCACTCGGTGTTGAACAGCAATTCGCTGTAAATGAATTAAGAACCGAATTACATTTTATCTAAATTTAATCCTTTCACTTTATTGAGAAAGGAATTGAATTTTCTTGAGATACAAATTTATCTAATTTCGTCTTTACAGATGTAAAAAAAATTAATAATAAATATCGTAAAATCAGAAGGCTAAAGTCTATTTTAGCGAAAAAAATGAAATGGAAATTTGAAAAAATCTGAGAACCAACGGACCTGTCGCTTTTCTCCAAACTGCACATTCTCGTTGACGCGCTGCTCACTAACGCGGGTACGCAGTTCGGATAAACCGGCTGAGCGGCTTCCAGAGCGATACAGAGATTTCCAATAGCCGCATCTCTGAGTTTCTCAAACGCCGTTTGACTCGGTGAAGCGATGGGCTTTGCATCCTGGATTTCTTTTCCTTGGACTGCAAAACGATATAATAGAAAATTAAACAACACGCCAATAGTTTCACATCTCAACTTCATTCAAGAAGAATCTCAACTTCGTTATTGATAAAACGATTGTTACCCACTGGTAGCTTTGAATTGACGATCCTTCGCCAATTTCTCGTTGTAATGACGATGCAATTTGACTAATATCGGCGATGGATTCATGAGAAAGTCTCGCAGATTGTATTTCGACGTTATCGCAATGTTCGGAAACTTCTGCGCGAGTTTTCCAAGACCCTCGAGGCACACCATCAGCAGCGGCATGTGCGCGAGAACCAATTTTGGCGCGAGATTAAAATTAATTTTCTCGGTTAATCGACTGCATAGACTGTCAGCACCTGTGAAATCCACAAAAAAAATGTAATATAATTAAAATACACAACGAATTATCGCGAATAGTTATTATAAGATTCCCGATACAATCGAAAAAATTAGTCGATAAAGCACGCATCACGATAAAAAGAAGAGAAAAAAATATATGTCGAAGCAGCGATTGTGATTGAAAAACGTGAAAAAAATTCTTGAAAAATTCGAAATCGTTTTTTTTTTGTGGGGGATAATGCGAACGCGCGTAAACGTGATCATCACGCATCGCGCTGCCAGGCAGAAAGAAAGTTAACGGCTAACCGCTCGATTAGTCTCGATTGCTTGAGTTTCTCGGTTTTGTTTGTTCTTTTTTGTTAGATCTACAAGTAAAATAAGCAGTGGGTAAAGTTGTAAAAGCATGCGGAACGCGTAAACACAAAGGGGTAATACGAGATACCCTCGCCGATCAGCATGGAGCCGAGGTCCGCGTACAGTGCGGTCAAATCGTACTCTCCGTATGCTGGAAATAAACACGTTTACTTAAGTTCTACCTGGACGACGTCTTTCCCGTTGAAGAGGCCAAGAGATAGGGACAATTTTTTTACATTCGTTTTATTTACATCGTGATAAAAAAAAATTGTTATTACGCACGAATCGTCGGTTAATTTTTATCCATTTTTTGTTTTTTTTTCCGCATCGAGATATATCGTTGAGTTTTGTTTATTTATTTACGATTGAAAATCGATAAATAAAATTGTGATTTGCTACTAAAACGTTCGACTCACCGGTTTCGTCGCCGATTGCCCAAACCAAAAGATCGACGCAAGCAGAGTTCGCCATAACATTTACTTTGAATCTGTTTACAGTACGAAAATTCGTATCCACATCCTCCCGTTCGCTTGCATCGTGCTGTCGCGATTGCAACTCCGTTTGACCGGAGAGAAACAAATCTTTTACGAATTCTTGAACGTCGCGGATAAACGGAGCCGGGAGATCGCGTTGACTCTGCAAAAGTTCTCGCAGAAGCGCTACCATAACGAGATTCATCGTTTCACTGAACGTTCGATACGGAAATATCTGCACCTGACCCGAGAAGTAAACCTATGAAAATCAACAAAACCTTAGTTCCAAAAATTTTTTTAAGATGTATACAGGATAATTCAAAGATGTAGACTCGGAAATTAAACAAATACAATTAGTTTTGCTGATAGAATACATATCATCAATGTTCGAGTTATCATTGATTTTTTGAGTAATTTAATTCTTTCTCCGTCCATTGTGATCCTAAATTTTGAGTTCCACCGTATCGTACTTCGAGATTTTTACAACAACAATAAACAAGATTGCTGTTACGAAAAATTTTTTTTTTAATTAATCGAAGAACTAAAAAAATAGCAACTTTTTTGTAGTAACTTGATGGAGTTTTTTTTTTTTTTCGTAACAAAAGTGAAGATAAAATTTATTACGAATATAACTATTGATCATCGTCTTGTAGAGATTACAGAAATACATTTTCCAAGTCAAGTTGCTTAGTGAATGATTAAAGGAGTAAAGGTAATTTTTTTTTTTTTTTCGGTAATTAATTTTACTAACTTGTTGCGCTTCTTCATCGAGGAACGCCAGTATTTCTTTGGTCAGAAGTTTTTTCGCCAACGCGAGAACGGTCTGTAGATGAACGATGCTAAATTGCAGACCCATACGTTTTTCGGGGCTCTCGTTGCATCGCATCTGCGGAAATTGATTGAAACTCGAACCGTATCGCGTGAAGAAGTACGTCGAAGGATCGTAAGGAATGGATAAATAGGTGTGCAACGACGGTCTCTTGGTGGAGCAGTAATAATCTTCGGCCAATGGTAACGCCGCCTGTGCACTGTCGATCGGTAAATGGGGGTTTAAGTTGCCGCTCAGGGAACGGGGAATAATGGGTCGAAAGTTCGAAAAACTACGATGCCTCTTGTCGATCGGTTTCTCGTAATTCGAAGCCGGCAATGGTGGTTCCGGTTGCGGAAAAATTCGACACAGCAACGGAGGTTCCTGACACGCGAATCGTCCCATCGAACGCGCCAATCCGATCAACACTGGTACGAGACACTTGCACACCGATACTGTAACAATATATTTTATTAGTTGTGTTATCCAATACCAGAAATCTATAGAAGTTCCGTGCCGATTTTTTGCACTCATGCAGATTCCTTATTATTTTTATTTTTATATATTATCGACGAAAGTACTTTCATCTTAATTGCGCGTTTTTGGAATTAGACAAAAAAATACAAAATGAAACGATTTTTGTAATCGAAAAGTTTGAAACGATCCATAAAAAAAAAATTTCTCGCATATTCCGCCCGCGATAATTGCTAAAGTATGAACGAAATAAACATTGTTTTTTTCTGGAATGATGCATTATTTCCGATAAAATAAAAAAGAATATCAAGGCGTTCCGTTGCTCACTATAATGATAAATAACTTCTCAACGATTCTTCGTAAAATCGAATCAAATAAAATATACAAAATTCATCGATAATTCTTTCATAAAAGTTAGTCTAAGAATAGAATTATCTATTATATCGCCAGTAATTTCGTAAGCCAAATGAAGAAAAATAAACAATACGAAAAACGAAAAATTGATAATAAATTGATTTGAAAAAAATTACAGGACTTAATATCTTATGCAATTAATTCACAAAATCTTACATTTTGCTTGCATTCCTCGGTTTCCATTCTGTTCTTTGCAACCTCTTATCATGTTGGTAATTACTGTGAGAATTTCTACTTGGGTAGCGATAATTTCTTCCCTTGCGGCGTCGCATCTCGCAGCCACGTCGCTGAGCAATGTGTTTAGACAAAAACTGAATCTCTCTGCTACCGGTACTCTCTCCACTGGCGAACATTTTACTTCGTCTAACCATACGGCTTTTGGCAAACCCTTCAATAGGCCTAATAAATACGGCAAAATGCGATCGCGATGTTGTAATCCGGATTCCAAAAAATATATCCCCAATGCAATGGTAGCGTCTTGTCCTCTCTGATCTATTCGGAAAGCTCCTTGCGCTGTATCCTGCGGACATAACTTGAAGAGACGATTCACCTGAAAAGATAATAACAGTTTAAAATATTGCAAGTAATCCCAACGATTGTAACCTTCACCTTTGGTGGCTATGTAATTATCGTCGACAATGACTCGTGAAAAATCACCAAACGCCCAGAGCACCGTAACGGTCCAACGATTAAATTATATCGAAAGATTTAATACCGATTTAAAATCGTAAAATTCATTAACCACAAAAGGTTTAATTTTTTTTCGTATCTATGAAAAAAATGCAGAAAAAGTATGAAATGTGATAAAAAAATTATAGTTTTTTTTATTTTCGTTTAAAATAGAAGATAATTAAGGAATAATATTCTTTTGGCAGCGAAAATATAAGGAATATGATTTTTCGATATTCCATCTGGTAATGTGGAAATACAACTGGTGAAATTCTTTTACTTCAATTAAAAATATTTTTAAGGGTACAATGTGAAAAATGGTTTTTTCGGCTTAGGAAACTGATTTTTTTTTCCCGAAATTGAAAGATAAAATATTGGTAATTTTGAATGATAGTCAGTATAGAAAAAATTCGATTGGCAGTGTATCGAGTGTTGAAAGGTCAATATAACTCGTGGCTAATTTTCGTAATTTCGTAATATCTATTATTGTCATTTTACGAAACGTTTATTATTAAAAGATGATTCACGCATGGAAAGTTGAATGTGTTGAACTGTGTGTCTTCTGCTACTGACAGGAGTAATGTTTTTTTCGTCGATAAAATGGGCCTGTGGGCGGCTGTCACGTTCGGAGGAGATAACCTCGTAAAAATCGACAAAACACGACGATACGCGGTTTGTTGAAGACAAATTCGAAATTATCGATCTCGATTGATGCATTCGTGAGATAGTAAAATATATAATTGATTGTTTCGAGATTACCTTGTCCCAGGGCGTAGGTTTTATTGCGGCGAGAGATCTCGCCAAATGTTGCACGGTTTTGATGAAGAAGAGTTTCTCGTCAGCAGCCATTTTTTGCCGATTGAACTTTAATTTAGCGAACTATATAAACACTATCGAACGATCGTTCCGATCGCTATACCACTGTCAAAGTTTCTTTACAGTTCTTTATCGCACACATCATTAATATGTTTCGATACCCCTCAAGACAGAGCGGATTAGACAGCTGAGCAGGTACTGGCGCGGTGGCGCGTCAGCCACTGGAGATTCCGGGAATGGCCGCGAGGCCGTCGATCACGTCGTCACGTGACGTAATAGTAATCCGCCTATGAGCTAAATGACCCAATTAGTGACCATGTATGTAACAAATCCAACAAATCCATTGCGTATACCCATGAAAATTCGCGGGTTGCTAATAATTTCCATAAAAGATTATTCATCGCCCATCACCGCTTATAACTTTGCGGTTGACGACAAATGTATAAAATTTATTTGGTAAGTTGACTAGTGATTGACACAAAAATTTGTGTAAAAAAATGGTACAAAAAAAAAATCTTCGTCGCCGGCAAGCAGATTACGCAGAGACATTCGACACACTCGAGAGAGAGAGAGAGAGCGATCATTTTTATTTTGATGGACAATTTTCCGTAAATTGCTAAGGAAAAAGGGTACTTATTAACTATAATATTGATTAGATTTAATTGAGGAATATATTAGTGATACGGTTTGAAAGATTTGAGATGCGTAAAACCTCCAAAATTTTTCCGGTTACAATTTTTAGAGATAAAATCGCGACAATGTTCAACGCTAAACGCCTGTTGCTCCGGCTGAGTAGAAAAGTTCGATGTGTGGTCAGACGTACTGTACATTGCAAATCGATTGCGCGCTTACGAAGAATAACTTACTTCCTGTAGCTCCCAACTTTTCATCGTAATTTTTTTTATTAACAGTATGTTATGGCTTTCTTAGTAAAAAATTGTGGGGATCCCATTAAAAAAAAAAAAAAATACGATTAATGTAGTTATTTATTTGTTGGCTTGTTTCTTCAGTTTTTTTTCAACTTAAGACGATCTTTACAATAAACTACCTTAAGCAGTTGAATGATATTGCATACTTGACGGTAATATGATAAGTTAGTTACTCCTTAACCGCCGCGTCGAAATACAAGGTCAATCATCGGAATACGTGTTAAGTAACCATTGTCAGCGTCCGTTTTCTCCGGAGGCGGCATGAATATAAGGCCCGCCATGATTACAGGGCCCATCTAAGAAATTATCAATTAACTTCTTTTCAATAAGATCACTTCTACAGATTTATTATGTTTTACCCAACAGCATTCTCTCTCCTGAAACTACACGGGTAACTGACGAATCAGTAAACATATTGTTTCCAAATGTTCGTCAACTCACAATATTCCATCAACAAAAAAGACCGAAAATGCGAAATAATTCTAAAAAAATGAATTACGTATTGCGAAAAACTAATCATTCAATTTCGGCGAAGAAATGTACATTGCTGAATGTTTCGTTAAACAAATTTTTTCAAACAAATTTTTTAATAACTCGTTGATTTTTTAGATGTGTATCCTATTGCGAAGTATGTGAAATTCTGTCGGAATCGAATTTTTGGTGGAGAATGTAACGATAAACATTCTTGAACATTCTTGAAATGAAACGATAAACATTCTTGAAGGTAATTAATTTGATTTACACGTACCTGAAGAATTACGATGCCTATAAGCATCAGATAGAAGATCTTGGTAGACATTGTTTGAAAGCGCGTAATTTTCAACGAAAAATCGAAACGTGGATTAATGAACTACCAGATAACTCGTGACTTTCAATTCGATCTCAAAATCACGTGTACCTGTAAATTATTCGAATTGAGTCATTCCGCTCGGAAATCGTTGTTATATGCAATTTCGAACGGAGGTCGACAACGTCGTATACAGCTAAAGAGAAGAGACGAAATGTTGAGGTGTATCAATATGGAAATATACTTTCTTTGGAGGGTTAAAAGATAACGGTGCAATTACCAATTAACATAAAATTGGTTCGTTATCAGTTATCAGATACGCGCGCACGACGGTATAAAAGGCGCGCGTGTGGCCTAAGTATGCCGATTTCCCGTAATTGGAATCCATTTACTTACCGGTAATAACTTCGTTATTTCACGTTTAAAGATCACTTGAAGGAAATTCGTTATATATATTTGTGTAAAACGTAATATTACAGTTTGGAGTCTATGCGAATTTATGATTGCATCGACTTTCCGTAAATTGTTTCACGGATAATTGCCCTTATTTGGCTGTCCGGTCGATTTTTACAATTATCACTTTATCGCTTCTGCATTACTCATGTGTTCGTCATTTAATAATCGACGCGGCATCGTTCGAGCAATTAATGTGTCAAAATCAGCTTTGTGTTCGAATTAAGGAGGATCGGTTGCTGAAAGTTCCCTTTGCATAAGTTCGATAAAAATGAGAGAGAATTGCAACTATTTCTCGATGGTATACAAATATGAAAAAATTCAGACATATTTAAGGTACTGAAAAGATTAATTTTGATTAATAATAATTCCAAAAAGTTATTACCAAATTGATGAAAAAAAAACTTGTTAAACAAATTAACGGTAACTCAACTTTTTTTTTTATGGAAATGATTCGTTCATTTTTTTGAACACGTATGAATTTTTTTTAATTTTTATTTTGGGTTTGTATTTTTTTTATATGGCAAAAAGTGGAGAAAAAAGATTCAAACCCAACATAAAAATCTAAAAAAATTCATACGTGTTCAAAAAAATGAATGAATCATTTTTATAAAAAAAAAGTCAAGTCGATATTAATTGCCTTTTTTAGGAAGTGCCTATTCGCACGTAAAAGTGTCTCTAATGGACACATTTATGTAATGGATGGTCGATTGGTATCGTAATAATTATAACTCGATTGGGTTATAGTTGGTTGGGATAAACATTCGGTTTGTTAGTCGTAACATGTGGGGAGAGCGTATCATCTAACAAGTTTGATGGTTGGAGATGAACTCCATAATTAGACGTCGCAGCAAAGGGCTTCGACGCCGGTAACTTGTATTGTTACGCCTGTGAGGTATACTTCCGCGCTGATAAGGAGCCGTCGCGCGAACATTGGACGCGCGGCGGCTTGACCGTCGCCGCGAGATGACGTTTCTATTGTCGCTCTCACGCGAAAGATGCTAACGATTTGACGATAATAGCATCCATTCTCACAAGAAGATACGGATGCTGAGAAATGAATAATGTGAAATGTCAAATATTATGGGATCGTTACATGTAAAAAAACAAAAAACCATCGGAATCAGGCAGAAACGTTCAGGCAAAGCGCTCGAGAAACACATTTTACGTACCTGCTATGTTTGCGCAAAAGGCACGCAAACAAAAGCTTCGTCGATTTGACAGTTACGTTACTCTTAGAAACTGCGTCTCTCCACACTTTTACGTGGATTTACAACTTACGTTACTTTCACAAACTGCGTGCTGCTTATCCGAATTTCCCAAATGCAGCGGAAATCATTAATCGATCTTGTCTACTTTTATAGAAAACACTCGTCGTTTTTCCCGACTATAGCGAAAATCAATAGTTGATAAATCAACTCAAAAGTAGACAAAATCGAAAATCGTCTGATGATTTTAGTTTTATGTAGTTGGGAAATTCAAAAAGTCAGCATGCAGTTTGTGAGAGTAACGTAACTTTACATCCACGTAAAAATTTGGAGACACGCCGTTTGTAAAAGTCACGTAACTTTTGAATCCACGTAACTTTTGAATCCACGTAACTTTTGAATCCACGTAACTTTTGAATCCACGTAACTTTTGAATCCACGTAACTTTTTAATCCACGTAACTTTTGAATCCACGTAACTTTAAATCCACGTAATTTTTTATTCCACGAAACTTTTAAATCCACGTAACTTTAAATCCGCGTAACATTAGATCCACGTACTTTTTTATTCCACGAAACTTTTACATCCACGTAATTTTTGAATCCACGTAATTTTTGAATCCACGTCACTTTTAAATCCACATAACTTCTAAATCTCTGTAACTTTTAAATCCACGTAAAAATTTGGAGACACAAATTCTAAGAGTAACGTAACTGCCAAAATCATCAAAACTTTTCTTTGTGCGCCTGCAGCGCAAACCCTTGCAGTCACGTACAACGTGTTGCGTTTCTCAAGCATTTAGTGTTTTGCGTTGCTGCATGATGTTGATGGCTTTTTGTCTTTTTACGTATTTCTATTATTAGACACTTTCAGGTGAAAATAGGATCGGTCTTTTTTATTTCAAACTTACGGATTTTTTTTCGAAATCGATTTTTGACAAAATTACGATTAAGTAACTAAGTGAACTGTTGAAAAAGTGGGCAATAGTCAAGATTAATTTTCTCGAAAATTAATGATTCTTGTTAATTGATGACGATTAATTATTCACGAGCGACCGGATTTTTCCGGAAAGAATATTGAATATTTACAAAATTTGGGTCCTTTTGCCGATTGTCGTTCAATTTAATATCGAACAAGCGGCTTTTTTTTCACCTTCTTACATTTCAGAACACTCTGAAAACATCGAAATAAAAAAAATGTATTTTGAATAATAATAATTCTAATGGGAAAAAAAAATATGTTACAAGGCTAAAAAGCTTATGATAAAATTCGACAACTAATAGATACGAAATGGTAATTAAAAATGGCATTAAAAAAGAAACGAAGATATGACTCGATGGCTATTCATATATATACCTAATGGTTAACTTATACAATATTAAAGAACAGGAAGGGTATTTAGTAAATTTATAACTGAACGTTAGTATTTGGCTAACCGCTGGAGCTATTCAATTTAACAATTTTTAAATAATTGCCATTTTTTGGTGCGAGTAAAATAGACTTCGGGTCGTTGACGTACGGAATTTGTGTTTTTCCGCATATTTCGAACCTGTAATGATGTAAAATCTTGACGAGGCCAACTTTCGTCTGCATCACACCGAATCGTTTACCTAAATAGCATAAAAAATCAATATATTGACACCCAAAAAATTATTTGATAAAACAAATTTTATTTTCGTGTTGTAAGTACCAATACACATTCTGGGTCCGTTGCCAAACGGAATGTAAACCATTGGATGTCTGCTTTTTATAGCCTCGTCGTTAAATCTTTCGGGATTGAAGACTTCAGGTTCAGGAAAATAATTCGGATCTCTCTGAATAGCATAAATTGGTACGAATATCCTTTGATCTTTCTTGATAGTCAATACTTTCTTCGTTGACGGACTTTCGATGGTATAATCTCCAAGTGATTTCCGTACGAGAAGCGGCCCTGTAGCGTATTTTCGCAATGTTTCTGCAAAATTATTGGTTAAATTAGTAGCAAATTAGTTAAAAAGAAACAAATTGTTTAAGAAATTACCCGGTAACCAAACTTTTTTTTTTACTACACGTAGATTCATTTATTTTTCTAAATGTTTATGAATTTTTTTTAAATTTCTTCTGATATTCGTGAGTGTAATGCATAATTGTGTTGTGATACCGTTTCTAAAATTTGTGAAATTGATCGATACAAAAAGAAAAATTCAAAAATTAAAGGAAATTCTCAAAAAATGTATGTGTATTCGAAAAATTAACGGATCAATTTCTACCAATGAGAATGATGGTTGCTGGATTGTTAGTTAAACAATTTATTTATTTTTTTTCGATTTTGTTGTTACTTTTTAGCATTATTTTTATTATGCAAAATTAATGCATTTAGCTCTGTTATATCGGTGATTTTCTTCTGATTTTTATCCCGTTGGGAAGTATTGAAAATAATCTCTGAATTTCACTTTTCGCTGAGGATGCAATCATACATTCTCTCCAATGAATTACCTTGAAACACCATGTCGAGATATTTCATCTTTTTGATCCCTTCGTACTGAACAACACCATCAGTTCTTTTCATTTCCTCATTAATTTCTTCTCGTAACTTATCCTGAATGTGATTATTGATCGCAAGTTCGTACAGAGCGTTGCTCATCGTTGTCGAAGCGGTTTCGAAGCCACCGACGAAGAATACGAAGAGTTGGGCAGCAAGGAGACTGTCGGTCATCTCTTCAATTGTAATTTGGATTGAAAAATGATTATATTAAGGTAGTTATGTCATTTCGCGTTCATTTTACAAAAGATCGAGAAAAATGAGAGAAAATCGCAAATATGGAATAAAAATCTGAATCTTCAAAAAATTCTTCGAAATATTCAGAATCTTCTCGATGGAATAAAAATCTGAAAAAATCCATGAATATTAATGGTACTGGAAACGTTCATTTTGCATAATAATAATTCCAAAATGTTATTAACAAATTGATGAATAAATGAATTGGTCAACAAGTTTCCCGGGAACCCAACTTTTTTTTATGATAATGATTCGTTCATTTTTCTGAAGACGTATGATTTTTTTTCAGAATTTTCAATTTACTTTGAATTTTGTGTTTTTTCATACTTTTTTCCGTATAAAAAAAAAGTTGGGTTCCCGCGAAATTTATTGACTGATTAATTTTTTCATCAATTTGTTAATAACATTTTGAAATTATTATCATACAAAATTCATCATTTAACATGCATGAATTTTTTCAAATTTTCATACCACCGACAAGTATTTGCAATTTCCTTCCATTTTTCTCGAACTTGTGCGAAATGAACGCGAGGCGATATAAGAACCTTAAACATATTCTTATATTTTTGCCGAAACAACAGGATTTTCAGGCAAAGAAAATCACGCAATCAATAAATTAAAACTCACCGAACTCTGTAATTTTATCGGGATTCTCCCTAATGTCCATAAGGAAATCGATAAAATCGTTTCTCGTGATTGAATTATTTTTTCTATAATTCATCGTCTGTAACATTGTATTAATAAAAAAATCGTCCATTTCCGTGTCACGCATGAATGAACCAAACAGATTGAAGATGCGAGGTAACAATATTCTCAGACGAAATTTTAAGACGCTTCGCCAATCGGTACAGAATATGCGCTTTCCCATAGCGCGAAATGGACTCTCTTCGCTCGTCATAGCTTTCGTTTTGAGTCCAAAGACGCAAAGTCCTATAACGTCGGTGGTAAACCGCGCTGTAAAATCATGACACTCAATTGTCGTTGCGTCTGCGTTCGTAGCATCGATCTTCGTCTCGAGATATTTCACTAAATTTTCCGCGCACTCGTCGACAAGATAAAACATTTTTTTCAACTTTCCCGACGTGAAAACCGGCGAGAGTCCGTGTCTCAGTGGTTTCCATCTGTCGAATTCCAGATTCATAAGATTCGCTGTAAGAGGTTCGATTGTTTCGTTTATCGGTATACCGCGATCGGTGAAATTGTCGAAATCTTTTATCAACACATTCCGTATGATGTCGAGATCGTGCAATACGAGAATCGGCGTTTGCAGCATATAAATGCCAACGTATGGTTCGTCTTTATACATTGTATACATTTTTAACAAATAATCGGCCATTGAATATTTTTGCATTATTACGTCTTTAATAGTGCCGAAGAACAGTACGGGCTTTGGTCCCGCAACTTCGCGCGATTTCCAGTATTCGTAGGTAAATGTTAAGTAATAGTAAAGTCCGACGGCAAGAACTATCGCCAATACAATTGAATCGATGAAACTCAACATTTTTTTCGATTTTTTATTATTAATTTTAGATAAAAATTGAAACGTGTATTTTATATTTTTACTGATTTTATGTAATGCAAAAATGTCACACGATCGTTACGACCGAAGCTCAAGACATAAACTTATGATTGTATGTCACCACTCCAATGGTTTTATATCGCCGCTATCACGGAATGGGTATAATATCACTTCATTGTAGAATCAAAATGATAATATTTAATAACTCGTGAATTATCACTGACTGTGTACCTTTGCGCGCACTTGCATCTTGAACCGTTATTTCTGTGACGACTAGAGAAAAATAAGTTCAATGTGCAGATGCAAATGGCAATTTATACGCAAACGACAAAATCCGTACCGATACTTTCATTTTTACACATCCACTTTAACTCGAAGTTTTGAAATATTGTTTCCTCTATCACACGCGATTGAGAAGTGTTCGAGAAACTGAGAAAAACTCTTCGAATAAACTCGTTGATAAGGTCATGCATGATAAATTTTACATCGAAGAATCGTAGCGTTCAGTAGAGAATGTCGAATAATCATTGACGCGGTACGTGATCGCAGTTTTTCGCGTCGTTGTGATTGATCAGTCTGTGAAGATTAGGGTTTTGCATTTTGTCACCAATTAACCTTTACAATTGCAGAATTGATTATCGTATAAATAATTGATAGAACGCATTATGAATTCGCTCAGTAGCCATTGAAGTTTCATCGAGAAATTTCTATTCGCCGACAAACTTGAGCCGGAAAATCGTAACGGATCGTCGCAATTCTCGTATCTTTAGAATACCGATCGATCGGGCGACGTCGATAGTTTCGAGAGACGGAATTGCAATGATTACCATCGCGTCTACTCTTTGACACGCATTGATCGGTATCCCACGGATACTGGATATCAGATGCGCGAACGTGACGATCAGTTCAAACGTTATAGTGACATAACGAGAGTGGTAAACAAGCCAACCGTCGATTATCACGATTACACGACCGACTACGAGCTCTACGCAGTGTCCGCTTCGGATGGCCGGGAAGACGAGCGATCGCTTGATCCAGACGGACATGGAGCGGCGACGTCGTAGTCTATCCCCAAACTGTTGGCTTCGACGAAGGAGCTTCGAAGGCTTGCAGTGAAAATCATACGAAAATTGACAAACCCGACGGGAAGTTCTCAACGAAGCGGCAACACATCGAGAACGCCGCTAATCGGGAGTATGTAATGTATCAAGTATGTAAAAAACGTCGTACACAATTTCATAGTGCAGAACATTATTGTGCACAGATCGTTAGTACACAACGATACTGTCCACAGCGGAAACGATAAATTGTCGGATGGTTGGTAACACGATAGTACACAGCGTTATTGTGCACACATTCTCTCCACCAGTATCCAACTGCTCGATAGTGCACAACGCAATTATACACATCGTTATTATGCACATCTGACATGTGCACAGCTATATTGGGCACAATTACGTATTTCGACACAGGATAACTCGATAGTGCACACCGCCGTTGTGCACGTCGGTAATGATAACAGCATTTTTATTGTGCACATGAGTTCGATTGTGCGAATTGTACACAGCGTTTTTGTGCACAACGTCATAGTGCACACTAATATCTCGTGACTTCAATAGTATCGATGACTTATTGTGCACGTCGCGATAATGCACGGTAATATTGTGCACGTCGCGATAGTGCACGGTTATATTAGGCACGTCACGATCGTGCACGGTTATATTGGGCACGTCGCGATAATGCACACGTATATCACGTGTCTGGAAGAGTGACCACATGATATTGTGCACAATAATGTGTTACTGTTATCTCTCTTTTGGTTTCAACCATTTACTCTGCATATGGTAACTGCTTGCATCGTCACAGTGATGAGAGTGTCGCGAAAGTCGAAAATTATTAGAAACTCTAAATTCCTACCTTGGTGTTTACCAAAACGCATTCAGAAATGCAAGGTAATTTGAGATGTCTTTCCGCAATTTCCCGACCTCCACGATGTCGCGAAACTGGTGTGACTCGCTCAGAAGCCTGGAGGCTCTAAATTCAACGATTCATATCCTTAAAAAATGAAACGACCGTTTGTAGAATAATAAGGGAAGAATAAAAAGTGTATATGCATATACAGGTGATTCAGGAAGTTTTCGACACCTTCAGCCGTTTATCGAAGTTTGCAATATTTATTTCACTATAAGCATTGTAAATTTGAATAAATCGACCAATCAGGAGAAGCCATTTCGGCGCGTTCGAAAGTTCCATATTGTCATGCGGCGAGCTGGCAACGTTCAATTCACCACTGCACCGTCACACAGACAGAGTATCCGTTCACGGCGGATCTAGACAGTCGGCTTGCCACGTTCTGTCATTGTGCAGTACCGTTACGTGCAATCGCGCGGAAGAGAAGACAATGTTATGTGGATTAACCTTTTTCGTCTTTACTGTACGTTTGCGGCAGCCATGTTTTATGTGTCGCTGACAGTGGTTATTGCGGTTTAGAAAAACAATGGCAATGAGCAGTGAGTGTCATGGATCACACAGTGCGAAGAAGCGGATGATTTCAGGTTGGAGATGCGACGAAAAATAATCGAATTTTTCGTTAGGACAATAGAGCAGGAATCGTAAAAAAAATCCAAACGTTGTTAGGGTAATTACGCTAAACAAATATTATGAACACAGAAAAGCGTTTAGTTGTAAGCGTTGAAGCGACTTCCGCATGCGTTTAGTTGTCTTTCGCAGTTACTGTCGAGTACAGAATATAAATGATACTGTCGCTTCAATTGGGAGTGATAATAAAATTTCGTATGTTGAGTATGTTATAAATTTCGTTGGGAGAGAGTCGGCCCGATGACAAAGTAGTAATAAATCGGCTGTTTGCCTAGAATTTTTTTTTTTCATATAAGGAATCGAGTCCGAAGGCTTAAATTTGGCAATATTGTTCGCAGGAACCTAGGGAAGGGAATCGTAAAAAAAAATTAACATTTTGCACGACAAATGCGTTGTTGTACGGAAATTTGCCAGAGTAGAGTGTTCGTTGAAAATGCGATTTTCAAGAATATATTGTTCCGAGTGCGGAGCTTTAATCCTCTTCAATCGTGTTTCCCGATGACTATGGAAGAGTTGTGTAAAAATCGAACCCACTTTTTGGCATACATTAGGCACGCTTAATTAAAATAAGACTGATATATTTAATTGGCGATAAACGTAACCTCTTAGCGCTTCTGACAGATGCCGGGCACGAGAGCTGGGAAAATCGTTGCAACTTTGCAACGTTTCAAACTTCACCGCTATAAAAAAAGTAGATATAAACCTACCTATATGGGATTTAAACCAAATTAACCTATTTATGTGAGAATGAAGATAAGTTTCTTCGCGCATTAAGGTGATCTGAAACTTGTATAAGCGCGAGAGAGACAGAGCTATGTTAGATCCTGAAATTCTCGGCCACGCTTGGTCTTACGGAAAAAAGGTGAGAACGTAGCTTTTCAGAATTGCTTCACGGAGGGCAACGTTCTCGTCTTTTACATATAAAACCATTCTAGGCAGAGCAATTTGGATTACAGTTTTTGTTACCGACCGAGTAGTATCACCTCACCTTAAGAGGATAAGGTACGGACTCAGTCGGTAACAAATCGCCTTCCCTATTTTCCCCGAAATGGTTGCTCTGACGACGGAAAGCAAATTAGGTTTTTGTAATCATTAGATACGTATGAAAACCAAATTTGCTTTTGGTCGTCAGAGCAACTATTTCGGAGAAAATAGGAAAGGCGAGTTGTTACCATCGGAGCATCTCTCATTGCTGTGCCACATTCTCTTAAACATACAGTGGTTTATTGTAAGACTGCTCAGTGCGTCATAATCCCACATGCACTTTAAGTGGCAGTATTATTATTATTATCCCTTATTCACGGACCGTATCCCTTTGAATAATTCGTTGCACCCCCATCGAGCGCAGTCCCTGCGCAATGGAGGTTTTTCGCGCATTGTGCAATGGCGACTGTGGCCAACTTGAAATTACGATAGAAACACTCGCATTCGCCTTTAGGCGTAGGGAAACCACAGAAAACCTACGCTGAGTGTAGCCGGTTACACGCCGATTTCCAGAACTCAAGGTTAATCGTGAACAGTGTGGCCCGACTTACGACGGCGTACACTGTGTGCTGCCGCTCCGAAAAAACTTTCACCCAAATCGGGAATCGAACATAAGCCTCCCGGTCGCCGGGAGGATTGCGCGGTGGTATATGCTCTCTAAGGAAGCTGATATGAACATTAATTTTACATGATAATATAACCCCGAAAATTATTTACAAAGTCGAAAAAAAAAGAATAACGAATCATCCGCCAACTTAAATTTTTTTGTGTTAGCAGAAATTGATTTGTTTGTTTTTCTGAATATTACACATATATTTTTTTAGAATTCTTTCTAATTTTCGAATTCTTGTTTTATAGATGAATATAATAAAGTCAGGAATTTGGATACGGATTCGCAAAAAGACTCATTAATTTCAAGAACTTTCCTGGTAATTGAGCGAATATGTTCGCAAATATTGATTAAACATTTTTCGAAAAACGTGATGTTTGACAATTGAAAAGAATCAATCAATTCAATTGATTCAATTGATTGAATATCTATTCAGCAAAATATCGATTTAATGCAGTTTCAAAAAAAGTTCGTTTACCGAACGATTTATTAAACACTAACCACTTGTTCAGCTAATCTGTTACTAAGTTTTCGGAATTATTATTAGGTGAAATCAATGTCCTTAGGACCGTTAGCATTATGGTTGGAATTTTGTATCCCATTGGGACCCAATTCTGAAAATTTCTCAAAAACGTCCTATTCTTAACGACTGGATTTTTCGTATGTTTCTAACTTTTCATAATAGATCACGGTACGTGAATAGTTTTTTGTTGAAAAGATGGAATAAAACCGTTATCTACGTACTCGTTATACGTTTAAACGCATAAATAATATGATCATAATGTACAAATGTATTGTTTGTCGCATCCTCTAAGAAAGAAGACATTAATTGAGATATATTATTATAGAAATTCAATAAAACCATTTATTCCCGACCACGCTATAAAGTCCACATTCCGTACCTGCGTGGCGGGTGGAAAGTGGCGAATTGTAATCCAGCGGGACGTAATTAACGGAGCGGGAATAAAGTGCCACTTTATTCCCGCCGGGCAATAAAGTAGTACTTTATTTCCCACCTTATATTGTTATTGAAAAAATTTGTTATTAAAAAAAAATATCAGTATTATAATTTATATACGCACGCCCTCCCGTGCCCATACTCCGACGCCCGAGAGGTGCCCGAAAGGTGCCCGTACTCCGAGTTAACCCTTTTCGCCGTCGCATGTACAGAATATAGACTTTATAGGGTGGTCGGGAATAAAGTAACGTATGCCACACGGGAGGAAGTGCTTTTCACCTCGTGTGATCACAGCCCTCGCTTCGCTCGGGCCGCAAACCCCACTCGGTGGAAAACACGCACTTTCCTCCCTTGTAGCACAATGTACTATTATGCCCGGTGTTTTTCTATCTATTACGTTACTCCAATCTTTCCCATTTTTTTACTTATTTCCTTCATTATGTTGATTACCATAAATTGCATAACTATGTATATTGATCAATTTGCGCAAAGATACTTTACACACGTCAAGTTGCGTTTCCCGCGAAGATCTTAGAAGGTAATATTGTTGTCCCTGCGTGCATGCACGCAAGTTTAAGCAAAAAAAATTGGTAAAACTAATCTATGCACACCCTGGGGTACGTTCCGAATCAGCGCCGAACGAACTTTCCTCTCATTCTTTCATTCGCGGTGAGACAGAGAGAAAAGTCGCCCGGCGCTGATTCGGAACGTACCCCTGTGCATCCGGTAGTCGATAAAAGTCGGCAATCGTGTGTCGTCTGTTGACCATACGTTCCGCCTGTGTTTAACCTAAAAAATTGTCGTTACTTCGCGATTCAAAATATCGCGTCAACAAATCGTTAATCAAAACCGGTGAGACACACGAGAAATTAATAAAAGAATATAAAAAAAACAGAATCACATACATACATTACGCAATTAAATAATTAATTAATAACGAATATAATGATGCAATGAAAATAGGAATTTGGACGAATTTGTTGACATCGACCGTTAAGTTAACCACGTGTCTCGTTAGGTTTTCTTCTAATCGCGTTAAAACTCGAAGTTTTTTGCGATATTCCTCCACGATGTCGTCGGCCGTGAAAATTGGTACGCACAACGGTTGCTTTCATTGTGACGAAGCCCTTGCATGCTTCATGCTAAAACAGCTGCCGGAGTACAAAGACGCTACCATCGTCAGGTACATATTACACAAATAAAATGAAAAAAATTATACTATAGTCCATTAAGGAATTTTCGAATGTTTTAATGATAATCGAATTTTATTATAACGCAGATCACGCGATCAGAAAATTCTGGATACCTGCGACATAGTTGTGGATGTTGGCGGAGTTTATGACCATTCGAGACAACGCTACGACCACCATATGCGGTAAGTTATTCTCATCGGTTAGCCTATGTTTCATCATACATTACGAATATTTTGTCGCCATTTTTGGATATTTGGAAAAACATTTTACATCATAATTTTTTTTCATGTCGCATGCAATTTTAATGTCTTATATATAGCATCTTATTTTTTTTTTTTTTTATTTGGTTCATTTGATTTTTTTTTTTCATTCCTTTACCATTTTTTTTTTATTTGAATTTTATTTTTTTTATTTTTGTATTCTTATTTCATTTTGTTTTACATGATTTTTTGGCGATTTTTTTTTGTAATTCGCACGCAACTCTATTATCTTTTGTAAATAGTACTCATTTTTTCGACATTTATTTTCAATTCTGTTTTTTTGAATTCAATATTCATTCAAACTTTAAGAGTTTCAAAATTTTTCGTTACTATTTCCAGTTTCCAAGTTAATAGCGATTTTGTATCGACGTTTTCCAGACTTCTGTAAAGTGTAAGATAAAAATTCATTCTTTGCAACTTTGCAGTTATACATTCTATGATTCGAAAGAATTTCGAGGAATCATGTCGAAACTTTACTTCACATTATTTTTCTATTTGTTTTTTTTTTCAGCGAATTCAAGGAAACTGTGAGTACAGTTATGAAAGGAGACGACTACAATTGGAACATAAAACTGAGCAGCGCGGGTCTCGTCTATTGCCACTACGGTCACAAGGTGATTAGACAACTCGTACCGGAAGTAATCGACGATGCGGACATAGATAGAATTTTTAGGAAAGTCTACGACACCTTGATAAAGGAAGTCGACGCCGTGGATAATGGGGTACCGATGTTCGACGGCGAACCGGTGTAAGTATTTCGCAGCGATTTCGTCAAATGAAATATAATGTATGAAATCCGTATGAAAAACGTAACATAATTGAATGTTCATTAATTATTATTGACAAAAAAAAAAGGAAAAATCAGTTATATTGATTTTTTGAATTTTTTAAAATGATTTTTATGTTTTTTCAGATATCGCATAGTTACTAATTTAAGTTCGCGCGTTGCTCGTCTTAATCCCGACTGGAACAGCGAGGGTATCGATAGCGATTCGCAGTTCGTTAAAGCGATGGATATGTGCGGCGAAGAATTCAAATATTTCATTCACAATGCAGCGAGTACTTGGCTACCGGCCAGAGCTATCGTAAGGGAAGCCATTGCCAGAAGGTTCGAGGTAAGCAGCGGATATCATTTAATAGGGGAAAACAATTAATTTATAAATTAAAAAAAAAGTATCACATACGTGCGTTGCAATGATGTCACGAATTAATCTATTTTTTTTTTTTCATAGGTCGATCCGAGTGGTGAAATAATCGAACTTGTTAAAGCATTGCCGTGGAAAGAATCGCTCTTCGAATTGGAAAAAGATATGACTATAGAACCACCGATCAAATATGCGATATTCCAGGATAACAACTACCGAGTGCAGGCGGTACCGGTCGGACCGGGAAGTTTCGTGTGCAGGTAAAATAAAAAAATGATTCAAAACTTTTAAGGTAGTTCCGTTCCGCTCCGCTTATTTTACATAAGTTCGAGAAAAATGAGAGAAAATTGAAAATACTTCTCAATAGTATAGAAGTTTGAAAAAATTCATGCGTATTAAAGGTACTAAGAAGATTAATTTTTCATAATAATAATTTCAAAATATTATTACCAAAATAATAAAAAAATTAATTGATCAACGAATTTCCTGGAAAGCCAACTTTTTTTTTATGAAAATGGTTGGTTCATTCTTCTGAATACGTATGAATTTTTTCAGATTTTTCAATTTGTTTGCATTTTGTGTGTTTTTCACACATTTTTTCCATATAAAAAAAAAAGAAACAAATCAAAGCAAATTGAAAAATCTGAAAAAATTAATACGTATTCAGAAAAATGAATGAAAAGTTCCCATTAAAAATAAGTTGGGGTTCCGGGAAATTTATTGACTAATTAATTTTTTCATCAATTTGTTCATAACACTTTGAACGCATTACTATGCAAAATTAATCGTTCCAGTAGCTTTAATTTGCATGCGTTTTTACAGATTTTTATCTCGAGAAATATTTGCAATTTTCTTTTATTTTTCTCGAACTTATGCAAACGAACGGGAAGCGACAGAACTATCTTAACGTCGTTCGTCAAATAGATTTCTATCGTCACTTCGACACATATACTCACAACGATAATTTTTTTTAAGGATGTTTTTGCCGGAAGCGTGGGCCGGTTTGCGCGACGAGGAATTGTCACGCGTCGCTGGAATCGAGGATTGTATATTTGTTCATACGGTTCGATTTATCGGTGGAAACAAAACGAGAGAAGGTGCACTGAAGATGGCGCGAAAAGCTTTAGAAATCGGCAGATCAGCGAAACCATGATAACGTTTATAGGCTTTTTCATCGTCGAGATGACACGGAAATAACGATATAACAAGTATTTATTGAGAATAAAACATTTCAACTTTATACCGAATCGAAGATAAAGTATTTTTAGCTAAAAAAATCTCTTCTATTCTCTTCACCAATCGTTGTGATGTATTCACGGGCAACAATTCTACATTAAATGGCAACTTGCTGAAAATGGCATTCCGTTACTTAGAGAATTTATTTCTCTCTGCCATAACGCCAAGGCGTAAAAATTAAATTTTCTCCAAAGACAAACACTTTAATTTTTTTCTCATATCTCTGAGAAAAAAAATTACAAAAAAGATTGTGTTACCGATCGACTATTTTTCGCGTCAATCGTCACGAAATAATTCGAAATTAAATACGAGTAAAAGGGAAGTGGACGCTTTGTCGTTCTAAATCGTAGAACAATAAGCCGTTGCGTCGATCGTCGATGAATAATCAATATTTTCATCGTGCCGATGTGGGACGCTGGAATTCTAAAGGAAATTAAACCAAATTCAGTTGATTTAACACGAATATTTATTACTTTCGTCAGTGGAGAATTTCCCATAATCAAAATGTCAGTTCCACGGAGAGAACAATAGAGAATTATTGTTTTCTCTGTTTTCCCTCTTCTCACCGGTAGATATGATTTTCACAAATCCGAGAGTGTTACAATTTTCTTCGCGTTACTAAATATTTCTGTATAAAGCGTTTTTATCCGTAGAATGCATTAATGACTGGCGGCAGCATGAGCGGCGAGGTGAGCTGCTTTGGCGTGAGCGACTTCTGGGGTGTCGACCACTCGACCGTCGTGTCCGATCGGTGCACCGGGACCGTATGCGTAGGCGTAGATCGGCGAATGCGAATAAGCGAGTGCTCCGTACGGGTGTCCAGCGGTCTTCGCGGCTTCCTGTTAACAAAACGATCGTATAACGATTAACAAAGGAATTCGAAACGCTTAGTTAACGAAAAACTGCGTACTGCCGTTGAAGAAACGGTGGAAAATTAAATAGAAAAAAAAAACTCAGAGTAAAGTTAGTAGTGATTTTTTTTTATATGGGAAACATTTTTTTTTTTCACAAAAATGAACAAATTGCAGATCGAAAAAAGAGTGTAATACAGTCCAAGCTCCGTATTCTTAACTCGACGGGACCGGAGCCGATCCCTATTCTGTATTTTCGCTATCGTAAACAACGGGTAAATCCCGTCTTTTAGTCGGCGGGCATTTGGCAGTTAAAGACGCGTAAATCCCGTCTTTTGCTCAGTGGGCAGTTGTTAGTTAAAAAGAGGTAAACCCCGGCTTTTCTTCGGTGGGCAATTGTCAGTTAAAAACGCGTAAATCCCGTCTTTTGCTCAGTGGGCAGTTGTTAGATAAAAAGGGTAAATCCCGTCTTTCGATCAGTGGGCAATTATCCGTTAAAAAAAGGTAAATCCCGTCTTTTGCTCAATGGGCAGTTGGCAGTTGGCAGTTGGCAGTTGAAAACGCATAAATCCCATGTTTTGCTCGGTAGGCAGTTGTCAGTTAAAAAGGGTGAAACCCGTCTTTTGCTCGGTGGGCAGTTATCAGTTAACAACGGTTAAATCCCGTATTTTGCTCAGTGGACAGTTGTCAGTTAAAAAAGAATAAATCCTGTCGTTTGCTCAGTGGGTAGTTGGCAGTTAAAAATGCGTAAATCCCGTCTTTTTCTCGGTAGGCGTCAGTTAACAAAGGATAGTTGTCAGTTTACAACGGGTAGTTGTCAGTTTACAACGGGTAGTTGTCAGTTAACAACGGATAGTTGTCAGTTTCCAATGGGTAGTTGTCAGTTAACAACGGGTAGTTGTCAGTTAACAACGGATAGTTGTCAGTTTACAACGGATAGTTGTCAGTTTACAACGGATAGTTGTCAGTTTACAACAGATAGTTGTCAGTTAACAACGGGTAGTTGTCAGTTAACAACGGATAGTTGTCAGTTAACAACGGATAGTTGTCAGTTAACAACGGGTAGTTGTCAGTTTACAACGGGTAGTTGTCAGTTAACAACGGGTAGTTGTCAGTTAACAACGGATAGTTGTCAGTTTACAACGGATAGTTGTCAGTTTACAACGGATAGTTGTCAGTTTACAACGGATAGTTGTCAGTTTACAACGGATAGTTGTCAGTTTACAACGGGTAGTTGTCAGTTAACAACGGGTAGTTGTCAGTTAACAACGGGTAGTTGTCAGTTAACAACGGATAGTTGTCAGTTTACAACGGATAGTTGTCAGTTGACAACGGGTAGTTGTCAGTTGACAACGGGTAGTTGTCAGTTGACAACGGGTAGTTGTCAGTTAACAACGGATAGTTGTCAGTTTACAATGGGTAGTTGTCAGTTAAGAACGGGTAGTTGTCAGTTAACAACAGATAAATTCCGTCTTTTGTTCAGTGGGCAGTTGAGAGTTAGAAATTGATAGCAATTTTTGTTAAATCCAAAAAAAATGGGATAACAAACCTGTGCATGAGCTGCAAGATGAGCGGCCTTAGCATGTGCGACTTCGGGGGTGTCGACGACGCGCCCATCAGCGGCGAGGGGTGCGGGAGCGTGGTAACCATGCGCCTGGTGGATCACGTAAGGAGCGGAAGCGTAAGCGATTGCTGGTGCGTATGCGTAAGCGCCGTATGTGTTTCTCGCGGACTCGTGAGCGTGAGCCGCGAAGTGAGCAGCTTTGGCATGTTCCACTTCCGGGGTGTCGACTACTCTGCCATCGTGACCGATGGGGGCACCGGCTTGGTAGGCGTAGGGCGCGTATCCCAAACCCAAGTATCCTGGAGCTGCTACTGCGACGGCCACAAGGGCGGAAAGAACGATCTGAAAAATAGTATAAATTTATATTAATAATGCGTAAAAAAAAATCATCATCGAATCTCGTATTTTGATAAAATGCTCTCTGTTTCGCATTTTGATATCTCTTCAATTCGACAATTAATACCGGTCGAGGAAAATCAAGAAAAAAATTATTAGAAAATTCGTTAGGAAGCGCTTACATTTTTCGTACCGCTCGAAACTTTTATAAAAAAAAAAAAAAAATCGCGACTAATAATGAAAGGACCGCTACCGATTAAACTTTCGTTCTTAACGATTAAGTATTATTTTGCTAATTATAAAATTGATATTTTGAAAAAAAAAAAAAAAACAAGAAAAATCTATGAAACATCTCAATATGTTAATAAAATATTAATAATAATTGAACATAATCCGATTGACGAATTTAATTTCATATTATGTCTTTTCATCAACACTAAAGATAGTTAAATAGATCCGACAATACAATAACAATACAATCAAACAATAATCTGGGAATTCGTAATAAAGTTAAAAATTATATCATTCGAGTAGAATTTCCTCCGTTAAAATTTCCTACTGGAGTTTCATAGCTATCGTAGATTTTTCGTATTGATGCGATTCACGATTTTGATATATAGATCGCGGGCAGTTGCTCGCGCTTTTGCAATTGAAATCGTAACGAAAGATAGTATTTTCGCCGCAGTGATAATGCAGTTAGATCGTCACGCTGCGACAAAATCTACGATGCGTGCCGTTAATATTAATACGTCGTGTGTTATTTTCTACAAGGCAACGATATAATCGCGTTAGTGGGATAAACAGTCGGAATTACCGCGACGCGTTTCACTTTGCTTTGCTTATCTAGTGTCCCGCTTTAGAGATTCTCGACGCGGCACTTGCACTTTTCGCGGAAGATGCGCGTTCGCCGGTGCACGACGCGGTGCGCGTCAACTCTCATCCTCAAACATATGCCGTTAAATAGATGTGCGTAATACACGCAATGCTCTCCAATGCACGGAACTACTTCGTTACAATACGTTCGCGAAAGCGCGTCAGCGTTCGCCTATGCTTCCGTTATAGTATTATAGCGGTTTGTCTTCTCGTAGTGTCGAGTTTCGCTACTTTTTTTTTTTTTTTTTTCCTTTCATAACTCGAGCTATACAACGGGATGCATGACGATAAAAACAAAAAGAGGTAAGTTATGTATGTATGTTGCTTTGAAAAGGAGTATCGTTTTCACGGTGAAACTCCATGGCCGTGCGAACAAATTCTTCTTTGCACCTCGCATTTGCCCATTTATAGCGCTACCGAGCGACGACTCTTTCATTGAACGCGGGAATTATAAAAAAAAAATTTTTAAATGAATACTTTTTTTTTACGAAATATTAAAAATTAGAAATAATTTTACATAACTAATGTTGATGTTCGTTATTACGAATCGGCGTTTGAAAAAAAAAAAAAAAAAATTGGAAGAATTTTTTGGAAATTATGTGCGTTTATTGGGTGATCTACTCACGAAGGTCTGCATGATTTCGGTGAGTGTGTAAGCGCTGCTGGTATTTCCAGTACTCGCTGACAGACGTGGACTGTTATGCTGTACCAAGACGGTGTACCCCTTTATATATGAGAATCGAGTAGGAAGTCGTCGACCTGGTGGGGGTTACGCCCTGAAAAACTCAACTGCTACACCCAAAGTACACCTGTGACATTGACATTAACTACGCTTAAGACGGCGGGACCCATATAACGATCCCATCGTACCTACACACACGGGTGAAGGGTTTCCGTTCCTTCTCGAGAGACTCATAACGTCATATCCAATTCTCATCGTATACTCGCTGCTCGCGCTTTGGCAACTCTCTATTCCCCGCTTCGACGATCGTTGTTTTGTCTTTAGCTATTCACGGTTGCTGTACCTACTACCGGTTACCGACGAAACGTCGTAAGATCGCGAACCGCGAGATTCAGGTTCTTTCACCGCGGCGACTTCTTCTGCAAAGAAATTCGCGAACTATTCCGCGGAAATTAATTTTCGATCGATCGCTAATATTTTTTAATTTTATCGGTAATCGGTTTTGTTGTATTCCAGAAATTTAGAATTTTAGCAAAACAGTTTGATGCACAAATTGAAGGACCGCCATTCGAAATTATCGGATTCATAATTCATTTATTTGATTACGAACACGTAAACGCTACAATTTTGAAGTGAAGTACCATCGATCGTCAAAAGTGAACATTTTTATTCGTAATCTATCCGCTATAAAAAAAAACAGTTTTCGTAAAAAAAAAAAAAAACGTTACTCCACATTTTCGTTTTTGCAGCAGTCGTTCTTCAAATTTTCAACGTTCGTACGTCGCGATTTTAAAGTATCGATGTCATGTTACTGAACTTCGTCGTAACTTTGTTGTGAACGTCTTTTAAGAATACCGTCTGATTTATTATTTTTACGAAATATTTTAATACTTGCAGCGCAGGGTACATTAAGGTAGTTTTATCGCTTCGCGTTCATTTCGCATAATTTCGAGAAAACTGAGAGAAAATTACAAATATTTCGCGATGGTATGAAAATTTGAAAAAATGCATGCATATTAAAGGTACTAAAAAGATTTATTTTGCGTGATAACAATTCTAAAATGTTATTAACAAATTGATGAAAAAATAAATTAGTCAAAAAATTTCCCGGAAACCCAATTTTTTTTTTTATAAAAATGATTCGTTTATTTTTCTGAATACGTATGAATTTTTGCAAATTTTTCAATTGGTTTTGATTTTTTTTTTTACATGGGAAAAATGTGTGAAAAAACATAAAACTCACAGCAACTTGAAAAATCTGAAAAAGTTCATACGTATTCAGAAAAATGAATGAATTATTTTCACTAAAAAAAAATTTGGTTCCCGAGAAATTTGTTGACCAATAAATTTTTTCATAATTTTTTACATAAAATTTTCGAATTATTATCATGCAAATTTAATGTTTTCAGTATCTTTAATAAGCATGAATTTTTTCAGATGTTTGTACCATCGCGAAATATTTGCAATTTTCTCTCATTTTTCTCGAACTTATGCGAAATGAATGCGACGCGATAGAATAAGCGTATAATGCACGAAATTTACGGTTTTATCTTTGGAATAATTTCGTCTGAATCCACAATTCAGTGGTTTCTTCTTGGAATGTTTGCAAGTGTACGAAATAATCTGAAACGAGTATAAAGAGAAAAGATAGACGATAATGCAATGCGAAGTCCGCATACATGAAGCTGTTTCACTAATTGGTGCTACACGATCCCCCTATCGAAAGCAATGTATCTCACTGACATGGGATAGTACTTCGAATAATCATATTATACCCGATGGCCATGCAATAATTTCCGCTGTAATCGCGTTTCGTCTCTCGGGCAAAATTTAGAATAAATTAGACTGCGCATATTTTTAACTTCAAGGTTAACGATTTTTAATTCACGCTTCCAGTGACACGGCATAGTTTTGTTTTTTATATATCGAATTTCGAAGACACGTATATAGAAATATCACTTTACGAGGCGGAACAACAAGTGGAGTTCGAAATCATTCTGTCGGCTTCGAGAAATCGTTCTCAATGTCGATTTACATTCCGAAAAAAAAAAAAAAATTGTATCTCATTTTATTTTGTACATTCGAACCGAACTGACCAATCGAAGATTTAATGTAACATTACAATTCTTATCGCGATTCTGCCTCCGGATACAATTCCGAAATGGACCTTCAGTCCTGACTACATCTCCACTCGCCATCGATTCATTACATTTCATATTATAATAAATAAATTAAAAAATAACAAACAGAGAATACATTGAATCGTTTTTATCGTTGATAAAAGTACACGAAGATATATATAATCGTGTCGTTTAAAGATTTTGCTCGGCGGTGAGATCGAAATGGTTACGAGTGAGAGGAATCAGTGAATCGTGTTTAATCGCCAATCGGTAAGGCGGATGGCATCGGGTGCGATGAAGAGAGTAAAATGACAAACGGCAGAAGGAGCGAGCAAGAGGATCGGAACACGAGAAAGCATTATAAAGTATGTACGCTCAAAAGGTGAATGAGCGACAGGGCTAACAGGTGAACGAAGGTCGCGACAGAGACGAAGAGGGTACGTTTGTCCTCGAAGTCGATCGATTTTTGCGCAAACGAGATACTAACCGAATCGAATCTCAAGCCTCGTTGCACCCGTTTCCACAGCCTCTCGTCATCAAGTTTTTACTTATTTTCCTTCGTCTCGTTTTAGTCATGTTTCGGGAAACAAGAATATCAGGAGCTTAATTCTCGAGACGCCCTCGAAAAAGGAAAAGAAAAAACGAAAGCATATTTTTGTTGTACTTGTCCGGTTGCAGTAGCCGGAGGGGCGTAATTGCAGGTACACGAGTGCGAAAAATGCCTCGAGGGTTTGCACGCGACAGCTCTCGCAAGCGATATGTCTTCGGCGTAAAGCGGCCACGCAAACATCATTTTTTTTCTCGACACTCTTTGCATTCCGGTTTTAATCGATCGAACTTGAAAACGAATGTTAGCAATTATCCATTTTATTGAATATTCTTATTCCTCATGAAAAAATTATAATTTAATAATTTTGAAAATAAAGAGATCGAAAAAAAAATTATATCAAAAAATTATCCATTTTTTTAATTAAAAAATTGACCATCGTTATGAATCGCCTGGATTTTTTTTCATAATCGATCTATATTTTTGCAGAAGAATTTCAATAATTATAAAGATACGTAAGTTAAAAAAAAGTTATTAAAAAAATTACGATATTAAAAAAAAATTACCATAATTATAAATGGACATGTTTTTTTTGTTTTATTCTTATAACGGATTCACACTTTTTTGAAGATCGATGACCGGTTACAAGATCGATGTACCCTTGAAAAAATACCCACGCGAAATGGAGCTGAACGCGTTCGCTCCTCCAAATAATTAATCTCACTAGTTGCGCAGGTATATCGAACATGCAAATAATTCGATATAAATAAATGTGCATTACGCAATTATGAAAATGAGGAACATCGGTGGGTCAGTAATGAAATGGCGTTGCAGTGGCTATGAAATGAGCGATAAAAATGAAAACTATTCGAAAGTATCTTAAACACATGTTATACATCGTTCTATACATCGTTTGATGAAAATCAGAATATCTCAACAAAACTGCGCAAGCATAGCACATACGCCTTTCTGATTTTCGTCACGGGTTACAAATACATTATAGAAATGTATAGACAGATGAAGAGTAGCTAATAAAATGTGAATTCAAGTAGTACTCCACGATATTCCGAGCCGCGCGCGTGCGTTATCGAAAATCCGGTAGCCCACGAGATCGTTACGCACGCATGATTCAAGGAGTGCACGGTTATGCTTTCCGGTCGAAAGGCCGTTTGCTTCACTTGTTCGCCGCGCGTCTTTGCAGCTCCGCATACTTAGTTATCCGAGTGGTGTTTGCGCGCAAATCATTCTCTTTATTTATTTTTATTTATCATTTTTTTTCGTTTTCATCACCTCCTTTCCTTCTACTTTCGTCGAACATCCCGATGAATTTACTAAACGCATTTGCCTGACGTAACAGTCGGTGAATTGCGTCGTTGATTTTCTGCGCGCGAGCTTCGCGTGGGTGTTATAATGGTACTACGGACCACGTCCCGGTTGGCTTCTTTTATTTTTCACTTCATTCTAACAGTCGCATACGTACAATCCATTCTATGTTAAGTAACTCGACCTCTCCTGTTGCACAGGTTGTTACATTAGCGGCACACAACGCACGATGGTTTTTTTTTATTCATTTTTTATTTCGACATTCGATACCAAAGACTAAACCAAATCGATTGTAGAACCCGTCAGACACGAGAGTTATGGTGCGCTTATAGCTTACGAAATCTCATCGATCTTTGCTGCATTAGTTTTCGGCATTTTAGAAGGAACCGCCGTATAGGGATCGTAATCATTGTGATGATACGGACACGTGTTTCATGTAACTTTTAGATCGTTTGTAACCGCGGAAATACGCATTCCATGTCCACGCGTACTGTGTGAAGTGGAAACGGATCAGTTATTGGACCACTTTCTGGTTATTCAACAATATTGGGCGTATTTCCTTTCTCTACATATACATATAAGATATCCTTTTAAAGGCGATGCATGTGCCGAAACATTTCGAAGGCAGATATTTAGTTTGCTAAGACTCTCGCAGATGTTTTGTTTCCGAACATTTACTTGTTTACTGAAAAATAACACAAATTTACGTTTTTTTCGTTTTTATATCGAAAGTAAAAAAAATCGCGAAGAACTCGACATGGCAATGTTACAGTATTTATTGATTCGAATGATAGAATAAAAAAAAAAGAATTTACGAAAAAAAAAAAAAATTTACGTGTTATCGTTTTTATATCAAAGTAAAAAAAATCGCGCAGAACTCGACATGGCAATGTTACAGTATTTATTGATTCGAATGCTAGAATAAAAAAAAAAAGAATATACGAAAAAAAAAAAAAATTACGATACGAATTTAGGAGTTAGCAATACGTGGTTAGAAATAGATATTTCGTATGCACTACTTAACGTAAAACAGTTGAATTGTGCGCCGATGAGATAAAAACAGAAATATGATTTCGTTGATTTAAAAATTATTTTTTTATTTATTTATTATTATTATTATTATTATTAAAAAATTTAACTAAAAAACGGATTTTAAATTAAAATAATAAAAAATGATTATTATTATTTTTATGTAAAAATTTTAAAAAATGGTATCGAATTTTTTTTCGTTTTCTAAGGAATACGAAAAGGAGAAAAGAAAAAAAATATCATAAATTCAGACTTTGTATCGGATTACCAACATATAGTTCGTTTAGTTCGGTTTGTCTTCGGATTTAACCAGCATTTAGTATTTCGGTATAATATCTGCTGAAAACAATATAAGACGAATTGTAGGGAATTCGACACGAAAGTTTCGGTGGGCATGCGTACAGTGCGTTAGATACGTTCAGGTATAATGTACACACCACACGGCTGGTAGGTGCTTTAATGATAGATCGCGCGATAACGCGTGGCTCGCGATTAATGAGAAACCCCCCAACTCCTCGCTGCATTTACGCTGCACAATGGCGAAACAAAGCCCTATCTTTGGAATTCTACACGATATTCCGGCGCGCCCGCTTCAACGGCTCACCGTTCATTGTCTCCCGCGAGAACGGCCCCTTTGCTTGAAGCTAAACGATCATCCGACTCTGGCCTCGCGATCATTAACCAATTAGCCCTTTCGCGAACCGCCACTTAGACACAATGGAAACTTCATGAATTTACTATTATTGTTATTAATTCCGTACGAAAATGTAATTACGCTTCGTTTTTTTTTTTCCGCACAGAAGGTCGTTGTCTGATTGTTATCTTTCGAAACGATTCGACAATGGTATGCCACTTCGATAACTGGTTAATCCTGCAAAAAGATCGATACTTCTGCACACATTTTCATCGATGACGATAATATACCTAAACTCGACATTTGTAATCTCGACTACAGTTACGAATAATTATATAATTTATTGAAATATCGATCTTTTGTCGCTATTTAAATTTTTTTTTAAATTGAGTGTTTTTTTTTTTATTTAGTCGAATGACCTCCTTATTTGCCTTTTTTGTCACTCGTAAAACTTCTCTAAACTTCTTGTTTGAAAGTATTCAATATCTCCGCGCCGAGACTGTGATCGATGTAAGATCGGCTCTTCGATCGTTACGGTCTACCGGACTCGGACTGAAAAAAAAAAAAAATCGGTTGAATCGACAAAATCGGCGCTTGCGAGTGGCGAAACAAATATTTTATTCACTGAAAGAAATACTTAGTTAAGCATACTAACTGTCGGCTGAATTTACTATTTCTTTTTTTACTATGACAATTATTTGTTTCACAACCTGCAAGCGCCGATTTTGTCGATTTAACCGATTTTTTTTATCAGTGCAAAGTTGTCAGATAGTTGGTAAAATTTCCACGCATTCCTGCATCGTTTCGAGTCGTATATACGTCACGGAATAGACTTATCGATGGCAGATTAGCTACGCGCGGCAGATGAATAATAATACGTTGATATAGACGAGGAAAATCTCGTCTATATCTCTTGGCCGGGGCGTTGGGACAATGGAGAGTTAATGCGAGCCCCAGTTAGCGCGAGGAGGTCCACGTTCATTCACGAATGCTTCAACCGATATACGAAATCAATAGGTATAGATATCCATACGGAGAAGGTGTGTCCTCGGTATGGGACCGCGCGAGGACAGAGGCGGATATATCTCGAACGGGGAATGTCTATTGTATCTTGATATCGACTTCAACACGTATATCTCCGGTATACACATAATACTACGATGCAGTAACGCTTATGGTCTCATAATGCATTATCGAACGCGCTTGAGATGCGCGCGATATATAGTAAATGACAAATTCTCTATCGTCGAACTACGGGGCGCGTGCGAAATAACAGCCTCCGTTTAAACCTTTTCAAAAGCCGATACAACCCGCCCGCGAACCCACGCGTCACGCTTGAAAGTGTCTTCCTATTTAAAATTTCCGGGGGAACTTCCTATCGGCAATCCCGTAACACGTGGCAAAATTTATCAATATACATATATATATAATGAAATGAAACGTAATCGCAATAAATTGCGGACACTTTCACAGCGTGTCGAACACCGGAAATTATTCTTCGATATTTCACGGCGACTGCATATTTATCGTGAAGATTATGTCGAAGATCATTCACTGGGAAAAATGATTGGAGACACCAAGGATTTTGCTGTATAAGCAAAGAAATTTATTAGTACAGCAAATTTGTAATTACTGAAATCAATGATTCTTTTCGGTGTTCAGTTACACGTAACATCGTAGATTAAAAAATGTTATAAAAATTCTAAAATTTTTAATTAAAATAACGATTCTGTTAGCTGAAAAAAAAGTATTCGGAAAAAAAAATTTAAATGTCTTTTCAGAAGAAAAAAGTATACTTAATATAATTTTTTGTTCCATTCTCGATTTTGATTTCAGTTCATATGAATTGAAAAAAATTGATTTTTGACAAAGTTTTTTAACGATGAAGATGTCGTGTCTACGGCATCTATACATTACAATAGAAAGAAAAAATTGCAGAAAAAAATATGATTTCAAAGAAAAGACAAACATTTTTTTGTGATTTTTTACTCACAAGATAAGTTACCATTAGTCTTCGGTAACAGACTTGCGCCGGAAGTTGTATCTATAAGCCGATTTCTCTATCGCCACTTCCTATCGGAATTCTCCGGTGGCACGCGACGTAATGTATTCAGATCGATTTATCAGTATGACGAAATGATAATGAAAGAAGTCGTTATGAATCGATAGGCCAAAGTTAACTTTCGAAGCAAGTCGAGAGTCGGAAGCTATATTTAGGTGAATTCTTGAGTCCTTCACGGTGAACGTGTACATTTCTTCAACGCTCACTATCTCTCCTCCCTCCTCCCCCCCCATCACGGTCGTCTTGTTTCATCACGGTATAGTGCACGCGCGTACGTGAAGCTATGTTGGCAAATAATAGCGCGACGACTCGGTTGCTTGCTTTCAAAATAAAGAGATCTCCGCCGCGATCGTACAGTCAACGATATTTCGTGTTGCACACGCGATTGTACGCTATTAAAATCCAGACAATTGGTGCAATTCTCGCGCGCGATCGATTACAAACTCGATATGCCGGGTGATATCGTTTTTGCTTACCACATTTATGAAATTACAGGCGTGACGGGATTCTTTACAATTTTTCTGTTCCATTGTGGTAAACCTCTCCAAGTGTCGCGGTGTGATCTACCGAACCACAGTAAATTAGAATTTTGCGGTAGATTAGTATTTCGGCAAATAAGCAACCATTGAAGCAATCAACATTCTCTGCTTATGTAGATTTGTTATTATCGAATTTCTCATCGAAATTTTAAAAAATGTCGACTACTGAAAAAGAACTGAAATAAAAAGTCTTCAACTTTAGTAGTCGATAATATACGATTTGCTATTAAAATTTTACATAGGAATAGTTAATAATCCCAATTTCATGATTTTTGTAATTAATAATTATGTTCATAATTATTCGTATTTTTTACATCTTTTTATTTATTCTTTGCGAAAAAAAAATTATTTCATAGATACTTGTGATGAAAATTATCATGTTATCAAATTTTCACATTTTCGCATAAATGATGATGATAATATTACAACTATATATCTTCCTCAGTCATTCGTCAATTATACGTTATCGCAATCATCAATGATCTTTGGCTATCATTAAGCTGAGTTCATTCGGTAGCGGTATCTTTGGGAGGAAGTTTATTGCGGCTGCTGAGATGCGGATGCGACGCTCTGGGCGCTCGCTTTCACGGTTTTCTTGGCACGCGCAAGTTTGATGGCTTGCGAAGTAGCGTGGTTGAGGGTTGACAGACGTTCCGCCTTCAATTTCGCGACTTCGTCCGTATCGACGACACGACCGTTGGCTCCCAGAGGAGCAAGTGGTCCGGTGTACGCTGGACGACGATAATCGGCCCGTTGAACCTGGTCGTGGGAGCTTCCGGAAGCGGCGACTGGATTGTTTTCTGCTACCGGTGCGGTGAAACTCGGAAGCGGTCGTGTCGAAGGAAGGGCTGGCCAATAGCTGATCGAACCATCAGAGTTCGCAGAGGCTCTGGCAGAGGCGTCGGCAACGGCCTTGGAAGTGGCTTCGGCAAGAATAGCTAAACGTTCGGCTTTGAGACGAGCTACTTCATCGGTATCAATGACCTGTCCGTCCTTGGAAAGTGGCGCAGGGGGTCCACGGTAGGCGTTGGGCTTTGTCATCGGTGCTGCAGCGGCGAGCGTCGGTACCTGTTGAGTCTGTTGAAATGGTGCGCCAAATGCAGTTTCGGCGGAGGAGGATGACGATGATGAAGCTGATGATGATGCAGTTGCGGCGGAAGCCTTTGCCTTCGCGTTAGCATAAGCGTGCGCGGTGGGAAGATGTTGGGCCCTCAATTGAACAGGCGTGGTGGTAACTGAAGGTGCGCCATAAGATGTCGCCGGTGAGCCATAAGTGGTTGCCGGTGCGCCATAAGAAGATTCAGGAGCTATGGATGCTTCATGGGAGTTACTTTCCGCAGAAGAAGATGAGCTGGAGGCAGCCGCAAGAGCGGCAGCTGCGGCGTGAGCTTGATTTAGAGTTGCGAGATGTTCGGCTTTCAATTGAGAAACTTCCTCGGTATCAATGACACGACCATCTTCACCAATGGGCGCTGGAGGTCCGTTATAAACAGGGTGGGGCTTCGCTGATACTGGTCTGCTCTCAACACTTGGCTCAGCATGTTGAACTGCGGGAGAGCCATAAGTAGTTGCGGGGATTATCGACGCTTCGTTAGAGTAGCTTTCTGACGAAGAAGACGAGCTTGAGGCAGCTGCGAAAGCGGAGGCTTCGGCGTGAGCTTGATTCAGGGTTGCGAGATGTTCAGATTTTAAGTTAGCAACTTCTTCAGTATCGATAACTTGTCCATCTTTGCCGATAGGTGCTGGAGGTCCATTGTAGATTTGATGAGGCCTGATAGTTGGAGTTGCAATAGCAATCGTATTAGCGTGTTGAACTATAGGCGCGACATAGGTGTATCCTTCAGACGAAACGGTAGACGTGGAACAGCCCGACGCATTTGCAAAAGCGACAGCCGCGGCATTCGCTTTCTCTAACGCGGCTAAATGCTCAGCCTTTAACTTGGCAACTTCTTCGGTGTCAATTACTCTTCCGTCTTCGCCAAGGGGAGCTGGGGGTCCGTTGTAAACTTGCTGGGGCTTGATGCCTGACGCCTCGATAGGACTCGCCTGAGTGTGTTGAGCTGCCGGCGTGTTGTAAATGTATCCTTCGGATGTGAATGTAGACATCGGCGATCCGGATGCAGCTGCGAAAGCGGCCGCGGCGGCGTTTGCCTGATCCAGAGCAGCAAGGTGTTCGGCTTTCAGCTTAGCGACTTCTTCGGTGTCGACTACACGTCCATCTTGGCCGAGGGGAGCCGGAGGTCCGTTGTAAACTTGCTGGGGCTGAATGGCCGCGGCTTCGACGGCAATGGACTGAGTATCTTGAACAATAGGTGCATTGTAAGTGTATCCTTCCGATGCAGACGCGGACGAGGATGAGGCTGATGCAGCCGCGGAAGCAGCGGGGGCCGGTGCGTTGTAAGTATATCCTTCAGATGCGGACGTGGCCGAGGAAGAGGCTGATGCAGTCGCGGCAGCAGCGGGGGCCGGTGCGTTGTAAGTGTATCCTTCGGAGGCGGACGTGGACGACGAAGAGGCTGATGCAGTCGCGGCAGCAGCGGGTCCCGGTGCGTTGTAAGTGTATCCTTCGGATGCGGATGTGGACGAGGAAGAGGCTGCTGCAGTCGCGGAAGCAGAGGCGGCAGGTGCGTTGTAAGTATATCCTTCAAATGACGAAGTGGACATGGAAGAGCCTGATGCAGCCGCAGAAGCAGCGGCGGCCGATGCATTGTCAGTGTATTCTCCAGACGAAGCCATTGAAGAATCGCATGCAGCAGCGTAAGCGGCAGCAGCGGCGTTAGCGGCTTCCAAGGTAGCGAGATGTTCAGCCTTCAATTTCGCAACTTCTTCTGTATCGATTACACGTCCGTCCGCGCCGAGTGGAGCCGGGGGTCCTGTGTAAATCTGTTGAGTATTGATAATGGCCGGTGCGTTGTAAATGTATCCTTCGAATGCGGACGTGGACGGCGAAGAGGCGGGTGTTGTCGCGGTAGCAGCGGGGGCCGGTGCGTTGTAAGTGTATCCTTCGGATGCGGACGTGGACGACGAAGAGGCTGATGCAGTCGCGGCAGCAGCGGGTCCTGGTGCGTTGTAAGTGTATCCTTCGGATGCGGATGTGGACGAGGAAGAGGCTGCTGTAGTCGCGGAAGCAGCGGCGGCAGGTGCGTTGTAAGTATATCCTTCAAATGACGAAGTGGACATGGAAGAGCCTGATGCAGCCGCAGAAGCAGCGGCGGCCGATGCATTGTCAGTGTATGCTCCAGACGAAGCCATTGAAGAATCGCATGCAGCAGCATAAGCGGCGGCAGCGGCGTTGGCTGCTTCCAAAGCAGCGAGATGTACTGCCTTCAATTTAGCAACTTCTTCTGTGTCAATTACGCGTCCGTCTGGTCCAAGAGGAGCGGGGGGTCCGTTGTATACCTGCTGAGGTTGGATGACCGCATTTCCAATAGGAAGAGTCTCAGCATGTTGAACTGTAGGTGCATTGTGAGTGTGTCCTTGCGAAGAAGACATAGAGTAACTGGATGCAGCAGCTGTAGCGGCGTTGGCAGGCGCGTTATAAGTATACCCATTAGAAGGAGAATACGTAGAATAGGCGGATGCAGTAGCAGAAGCAGAAGCAGCAGGGGCGGCGTTGGCAGCCGTGTCATATTGTTCTGAAGAAGACATGGAGCCTGAGGCAGCTGCCAAAGCAACAGCCGCGGCATAGGCCTCCTCCAAGGCAGCAAGATGTTCAGCCTTCAATTTAGCAACTTCTTCGGTGTCAACGACGCGACCATCTTCACCGATCGGAGCTAGAGGACCACTGTAAGCTGGTTTTGTGGTTGCAAGGGTTTCGGCATGCTGTATGGCAGGTCCTCGGTTCGGGTTGCTTTGAGACGAAGATGACGAGCTGGATGTAGATCCAGCGGAAGCATGTGCTTGTGCCTGTGCCTGTGCCTGTGCCTGTGCCTGTGCCTGTGCCTGTGCCTGTGCCTGTGCCTGTGCCTGTGCACTTGCTGCAGTACGCGCCTGTGTCTGTGCCCATGATTCAGATTGCGACTGTGCCTGTGCCCATGATTCAGCTTGCGCCTGTGTCTGTGACCTTCCTTCAGTATGCGCCTGTGCCTGTGCCCATGATTCAGCTTGGGACTGTGCCCGAGCCTGAGCCTGTGCTTGTGCATGTGCCCGCGCTGCAGCCTGTGCTTGAGCTTCAGCATAAGCCTGAGCCTCTGCCAATGTAGCAAGATGTTCCGCCTTCAATTTGGCGACTTCCTCGGTGTCAATGACGCGTCCATCCTCACCGATGGGCGCTAGTGGTCCGTTGTATGCCTGGTGGATCGGCATGGCTGCCGGATCAGCCATGATATACGTCGGAACTTCTTGAAGTTGATCCACCGTTACGGGCGCATCGTAAACTTTGGGGACCTTGGCGTGCGCAGCTGCAGATGCCTCTGCAGCGGCAGCCTCGGCAATTGCCTTCTCGAGCGCTGCGAGACGCTCAGCTTTGAGCTGAGCAACTTCAGCGGTGTCGATGACTCGACCATCCTCCCCCAAAGGCGCCGGAGGGCCTTGATAACCCGCAGAAGGGTTCGGAACTCCATAAACAGCAGTCGGAATCGCATGTGAGTATCCAGATCCGACTCTTCCAGCTGATGATGCCGAAGCTGCGGCATGGGCAGCTATATGCGCAATTTTCACCTGAGTAACTCCCGGAGTATCGATTACCCTTCCATTCCTACCGATTGGTGCGGCCGCTGGTCCATCGTAAAGGTAAATATGCGGTTTGGCCGCGGCAACTGCCACGCAGATAGCTAAGATCTATTAGTTAAATAAAAAAAGAAGGCACAATTAATACATTTTAATTAACAAAATAACCAATGCTATGTAATAAAAACTTCATGGATTTACGAAAACAATGCGTTTAATTTTTTTTTATCGACGATTAGACTTTAGTACTGAATGTGCAGTAATTTTAATTAGAATACTTGATGAGAACTTACTGTAAACTTCATGATTGTTCCGCTTGCTCTCTGAAGCGATGTGTCGTTTAGCACGTCGTCGACGGTTTATATACCAGAGTGATATTGAAAAATTTCCTAATTTTCTGGCCCCCCTACGACGCTTCTTCTCTTATCGTCGATGGAATCTTCGGTCATCACGAAAAATTTCATGAGCAATGTGAAAGCCTAATTTGTGTACTGGAAGACACAGTTGCCTGTCGGTAATATCGCTACAGGTGCATTCACTGCAGGACGACATAACGAAAGGCATTTCGATTATTCCATAGATTTTCTATTTATAGATATATAGTTCGAGATTTCTGTAGAGCAGTTTAGCGTCTGAGATTCATAGAAGCATAAAAACGCTAATAAAAGTATTTTATTAAATTATATATTGTATTATCAATGTAATTGTTTCGTAAAATCTTCATATTAAATTTCTTTACCGAGTAGTATTGACGCGACATGTTGTGCGATCAGAAATTGAATCGGTCTTTCGAAAACGTTTCGACAATCGATTCGACTTTACTTCCTCTCGCCGGAAGCGATGCCATCACCGTAGTGCTAAATTTCGCACCATAATCCTAACGCTTCTCATACCCGTTCACGGATACGTAAATCTGCATATAATATACATAGTGTGAACAATCGACGATCGTTTAGATATCTAAACTACCAAAATTGAATAATAACGAAAAATAATTTCACCAAAAATCGATCGTGATTTTGGAGACATCGGGATCGGGACATCCCGACATCGGGACATCGGGATTTTGGAAACATTCTTTTTTGGAATTTTTCTATTATGATAAAAGTATGTCTTGGATAAATAACAGTAAAAGTAAATATCTATATATATATGTCTTCTCATCTTCACAAAAACTCGTGAAATATAATGTAAAAAAACATCTTCGATGTTTATAAAAGTTGCGCCAAATACATTTTAAGAATAAGTTATTTTTTCCCGATCTATAAAAAAAACCGTACGTGAAATTAGTTAAAGGTCGGCAAGATGATTATTAGTCGTTGTTTAAAAAAATATTAATACTTCGCCCGCCCATTTTTTTTATTGATAACAACTATGGGCCCGTGGTTTTGCAAATTGTCAGCGTGCCAAGTATTAATATTTTTTTAAACAACGGCTAATAATGATCTTGGCGACCTTTAACTAATTTCACATACATATTTTTTTTGAATCGGAAAAAAATAACTTATTCTTAAAATGTACTCAGCGCAACTTTTACAAACATCGAAGATGTTTTTTTACATTATATTTCACGAGTTTTTGTAAAGATAAGAAGACACGGTAGACATTCCCATTGGATACCTAAAATAAGGAACCGCTATGTGTTAACATTTGTAACATGTACTATGCGACGATAGTACACCCGGACGCGGAAAACCTTTCTTAGGCTCGCGCCCGTCCGCCGAAGCGACGTGACTCTATCTGATCTCAGTATTTGAAAAAACGAAATCGATGTATTTCATCAACGATAGCATCGATCATCTCAAAATTAGATTCAATTGCACGCTGGAAGCATAATTATAATTATATAATTACTAGAGTTTCCCCGGGCTCGCGCGCTACGCGCGCTCGCATTTCTTTTATCAACAGTATAATAATGTTTAATCACCGCCGCAACTTTTCACCAATGGAGGTCGCCGCCGCTTTTTTTTGTATTTTTACTTAGTCAGTCCCCCTTGAAGGGACTTAGAAAATTCCCCCCCCCATTCGCCATTACTCCTTCGACCAAAAATATTCTAAGTCCCCCCTTGAAGGACTTAGAATATTTTGACTTTCCCCTCCCACGACCCCCCCCCCCCTTCAGAAAAATATTCTAAGTCCCCCTTAGAGGGACTTAGAATATTCTAAGGAAAATATTCTAAGTCCCTAGAATATTAGATCTAAGTCCTTAGAATATTCTAAGGAAAATATTCTAAGTCCCCCTTAGAGGGACTTAGAATATTTTTTGATGGGTCTCATATACCGGGTGTCTCATAAGTATGTATCAATTCCTGACACGGCGGCGGCGGCGGCGGTGGCGGCGACGGCGGCGGCGGCGACAGCGGCGGAAACTTTATATATATGGAGAGATATATATAACGGAAAAAAATAAAATAAAAAGTCTTTCTAATGAAAGACTAAGAAATAAAAAGTCTTTCTAATGAAAGACTTTTTATTTTTTTTTTCCGTTATATTTAATGGATTGGAGCGCGTAGAAGTAGAATCATATACGCGCAGCGCGAGGTCTCGCGTATAGAGTTTCTGTCGAGTCTCTGCCGAGTCTCTTGATGTAGAGAAAAAAAATTTAGATCGGGAAAAAATCGAATGTAGGCATTTAAAATTTTTTTGTTTTTCGTTTAAACGTCGATTAACGTGGTTATAGAAGAATAAATCGCTCCCGAACGAAACTCAAGATCACTTTCACACTCAGGGAAGACTCAAGGGCGACCTTGAGTTCGGACATTCTTCTGAGATGGGAAAGTGATCGATTGCTTCGGCGCAGCGAGGAATACCGTTTAACCTATGAAATGATGTTCCGAACTATTATACATATATGCGGCGTTACACCGTAGAAATTCGGATAATATGCAGCCGTTGAGGGTTCAAGCTAATTGTATAACGTTCTTTCCATGATATCCCTGCGATTCTGCGCGACACTCGCACGTACGATATCGCAATATCTGTTACTCGAACGGTTTCCGCTGCGGTTCTTTGCTTACACAGTTACGCCGCGATCTTTTTTTACCTTGCGACACATTGTGTCAGTCTCGTGGGATCGAGATCTTTCGAGTACCCTGCGTAATCTGTGAAATTGGCTAGTTGTGCGTAAAATTATCATCGCAAAGTACAAAGTGCGGGTTTCGCTATTACCGCGCTGTTGTGTACGGATATAAATAGTTTAATGGCTTATCGTACGAGAGCCGAACAAAACGTTCGATCGCATAGTCCGAATGGACTGATATACGAACAATCGACAGCATCGACAATTAACTATTTTTTTTTTTTTTTTTCAAAATTGCCAAATAAATATCCTCAGATCGGTATAATCGACAAAATATCAAAAAAGTTTACCGATATTGATCGATTAAATGTCTGTTTTCGTGATGAAACGCGAAAGAAACAATTTTCCATTTGGCAATATAATCTCTCCATCGAATCGATTTCGATTTTTGTCGTATTACGAAGACATTAATGAAAATCGACTTTGCACTTAATATCGCTTAGCTGTTATGATCGTTGACAGTTCAAGGAGCATTTTGATTAATCGCATTGACGAGTATCCGATCGATATTTTTGTTCACATGCATGTAATGCACGTTGCGCGTATCCTGTATACATGTTGATATCGATGCAATGCATCGTATTACTTCAAGTCCACGAGGAGACACGATAGGTATAAGATATTTCGGTTATCGTGTTATAATCGTCGATTGGTCTCTCGCATTGAACTCCGTAGCGGCGTTAGTCGGAATGAATTCGAGAGTATAGCGGATAAGCGCACAGTAGTGCGCCGCGACGAGACGTCGGCTACGAGGACAACGCGCTACGCGGCGACGACGCGCCCGACTGTATGCAGAATGTGTATATATACAGAGAGCAGGGTGCAACGTGCGACCCGGTCGGCGAACCAGGACGCAGGTTACCGCAGCGCCAACACACAGCAATGACTTATATATTAAAGTTGCGCCATCGCCAACAGTGAATTGCGAGAATTTCTCGCTCGTTACTCTCACGGATCTGACAACGAGACATACTTTTTTTTTGTCATTTATTTTCTTCAATCTATTTCCATCTCGCTTTTGCGACGCTAGCGATATCCGTTTAATGCAGTTATGTGCATTCACCCCGTGTGCGCTATAACGCACATCGCGAGTCAAACGACAATCGATCTGAGGTGTTCGGAGCAACAGGTGAACTTTGATGGAATTTGCTTTTGCGTAACGTCTAATAATCCGCGATCTCGAGATTTTTTGATAGATTGTCGATGAAAAAAAAAAAAAAAAAAATTCATACAATAGTAAAGTTTGTTGAAATACTCCATCTTGTTTTATACTTTTTATATTTTTTCGTGTCTTAGATAGTAATTTAGATTATGCGAACTTTCGTTTGAATAACGCGTTCACGCGCGGTAGGGACGCCCAAAGAACGCGAAAGTTAACCCCTGACCCCGGGGGGGGGGGGGGGGGGGGGGGGGGGTGACACTGGGGGTGTGGACACACCCCACGCTTTTGTTCGCATGTAGAACCGTTATTATCGCTAGTTATCAGATTTGATTATTCCAAGACTAACAAGCTTCTTTTTTTGGCGATCGGCGTTTCGATTAATAAGATGCAAATTCTCGATCTTAGCTGTATAAAATCGTTAATCTTATTCAGTTCAAATGGGGTCAATCCTGAGAATATATATAATATATAATATATAATATATAATATATAATATATAATATATAATATATAATATATAATATATAATATATAATATATAATATATAATATATAATATATAATATATAATATATAATATATAATATATAATATATAATATATAATATATAATATATAATACACACCCCCTTTCCGTTATCAATTTTTCGATCGCTTTTCATAGACGAGACTTATGAGACGATCATGAAGGCATGAAAGCACTCTAATTAAGTACCATTATACCAAAGTACGCATTAATAATGGGTGTAACCGGTACATATCGGAGTAGTCTCATTTCTCGAGAATGCGGCTGACGATCGAGAGTGAACGCGTGCCGCTTCGGGTCCCCGCGGATCACCGCGATCGGCAATTGCTTTTACATGCGCCCTCGCGATGCCTGCGCTGTTCTTCTCGGTTTCCTGCAATATTCCTCAAGGTCACGCGACCGTGACGCGGCCGACGGTCTAACGGCTCCGGGCTCAGCGATCAGACGCAATTATTCCGAGCAGTTCTAACGGTTCCGGTCTTCAAGCTGCGTACACTATACAGGTATCCCCACCCTTGCTGTACCGGTTAAAGAGTGCTGCACACGATATCGAATAATCGATTTAAGAAACCGACGACTGGACCATTATTTGCTATAAACCCTTTTTGAATGAGTGGATCCCCCATTCACGTGATATTTATATACAAACGGTAGAGTGGCGGGAATTTTATAGTACAACACCCCGACGATTATTATTAAAACTCGCAAGTTTTAACCTCAATAAATAACAACGCGTAAAGTAATTTTTTTTATTTTTCTGATCTTCGATCAATATATCAACGATTTAACGATATAGATATAGTCTTTGGATATATCAATTTATAATAATAATAATTATTATTAGTTCGACTAATTGCAAACTTGACAAATGTCAGATTGCAATGCGATAAGTGTTTTTTTTTTATAAATTTCATAATTTATCGAGTATATACATTGTCGCTTATCGCAATCGGTGGTTACCGATACGACAATCGGTTCTTGCCGCAGGCAAAACTCTATGAAAAGTGTATTGATAAAAAAAAAAATCTCTTGGAGATAACGGCAATTCTGGAATGAGATATAAAAGTCACTCAGTTCGAAGATTTACGGTAAAAAAAAAGACATACCAATCGCCGCTGATAATCGCGGCATCATTTTTTTTGGTTATGATTTACGAGAGCCGCGAGTGGCGAACGATTTTCTCGACTCTACGAGATCTATTGGCGCGCGTTTTCCTCTCGTTGGAAATGTCAATGTTAATCAACGCCCTGGGCGTCGTTACACCCATGACGGATTGTTCCGTCGTCCTCGCGTGTGCACGACGGTGCACGATGGTTGGGTCGCGCACGGCACGCGTCAAAAGATCGAAGAGCAACGTGTACACGCATAATATGTACACAAGCGCTATTATCTACATGTATGCATGTATGGAAAGACATTGTTGCGAACAGGTACTCAAAGAGCGTTAAATGTTACAGGGTAGGGCTGGTGGAGGATATGTGTAGGTATAGAGACATAGGAAAGAGAGCATATTCTTGGGTGTGTCGCTGCGTTCTGCCGGTGGTGCAGCTTGCATCACGCGGTGGGGCGCGCAACGGTGTCTCTCCCGATTGTGCCTGTGCAAGCGAATCTCTATAAATTGGACGATTCGCTCACTACCAAGTCATGCAGACTCGTTGCACCGGAAGATCAGCATCAATAGAGAGCTACGACAGAGCCGAGACACGTCGCAATTTTCTCATAACAAGATGATTAGAACGGTGAGTTACTTTTTAAGCTCAATTATCGACGAAAAATTTCTTTTTTGTCGATCATATTTTTTCTATGTGTCAAAACTACATTTATGCATAATAATACGGAGAGAAGGATCTGATACAATTCACCAAATATCTAGTAAAAAATATGGTAAATTTCGGGTAGTGCGGGGTCACTGACGCCACCTGTTGAAAATTACGAGAACTACACGCATTTTTACCATAGAAAATGGTAAAAATCCCCATAAATGTGGTAAAAATTCTCATAATATCGAGTATTTTCGTCATAGGTGGCGTCACCGTCGCATTTTACCAGATGCCATAGTAATTTCTAATAGATCCTTCAGCGTTCTACAGAACGGTGAATTGAAAGCTCAATTATTGACGAAAAAAAAGTTTTTACAAAAGTTTAAAAAATAAAATGTACCGATTGTATTTTATCTATGCATAAAAATAACAAATCTTTAGTCAATTTTTGAGTTACGGAATGTTCGATTGGCCCAATAGTAGAGGCGACAGGTGAAAGGTACGCGGCGAGAGTGAAACTGAGAGTTCGAATGGGCGTCTCTCTGACGAAAGTGAAAATATGATTCATTGGGCGTTTGTGTTCGGAGTTCTGCTGTTACGAGACCAGAAATTGATTAATAAATATTCTTTGTCTTCTTTTTGTCTGTTTTTCCACTGTTAGATTTTTTTGGCAGCGATTGTCGCCACGGCTTTGGCAGAGCCGCAGTGGTACGGTGGAGGTGCCGGTTACGGTGGACACGCGGCATACGGCGGTGCAGCACCACTGGGGCCGGACGGACGCGTCGTAGACACACCGGAAGTCGCGCAACTCAAGGCTGCGCATCTCTCCGCTCTCGCTGAGGCTAATGCACGCGCTCCGAAAACTGGTCCCGCTGGAGCTTACAACCCCGCGGACGGCGGCTATGCCGCGCCGGCCTACGGCGCTCACTACAGGTAAATACATTACTTAAAAAATCTTCGACATTTTTTTTTCCAATAACTGTATATTATCGAGAATCATAATATCTCAAATTTAAGCTCCACGAAGGTGACGAAATATTACGTGAATAATTTTTAAAATACAATTCTATATATACAGATAAATAATTAACTTCTCGAAGACTTGAATTGTCCGAAATTACGTAAAAGTATATTTACACAGTAATTCATTTTTTTCTCTTCTTACGGGGTACAAATTATATAATTTTCTGAATACCACTTATTTGCCACAATTTTATGCATTTTTAAAATAATTTTCGTTTTTCCAAAAAATTGAATATTTTTCGAATGGCCTTTTTACGAAATATTAGTGGACCACCGGCACCGCTAGGACCCGATGGTCGCGTCGTTGACACGCCTGAGGTGCAGCAAGCAAAATCCGTTCATTTCTCGTTGTTCAACGCCGAAGCGCAGCGAGCACCTGCCGGTCCAGCGGACGGCGGAGACTCGGGCGCTTGGAATCCGTCGTGGAACGGAGGCTGGAATGACGGCGCGTGGAACAATCACTACTGAGCAACGAATTGAATGCTAAATAATAATTGTACCGGAAAATTAACATCTCACGCGGAAGGCCAATTGTCCGACGAATAACAATCGGCCACTGCTCGTTCGTAGAGAATGTTTGGCAACGATTGCGCACCGAACGCTACGTACGAAATAAGGAATATTGGAATACGCGGAGGATTCGCGCAAAAAAAAAAAAAAAAAAAAAAAACGAAAAAAAATCCTCGGTACTCTTGTTACTCAACGAATTCGCCGGATCTACCTCTACCGAAAGACCAGGAAGACTCTTCACGCGGAACTTCATTGTTTCTTTCTGTATCCTTTCTGATTTTTTTATTTTTTATTATTTTTCATTACTTCGATATGACGCATGAAAATCTACCTCTCCGCATAAGGGATCAATGAGTGTTCCGTGAAATATGTATATGTAATTATTATACCTGCAATTTTTATTGAATTTGATATATTTGCGATGCCCTTTGCTCCCAATTTTTTAATGCACACCTATGAACATCGACTCTACACACCGCACCTACGCATTACACTTTTGTATACACCAGCGATAGCTATGATTTCCCATAATAGAAAAAAAAAAAAAAATTCCCGCAAATTCTTCACTTTCAACCCGATAAGTTTATTTTTATACTGAAATTGATACTATGCGATTGTACTGAAAATAAATGCGCTCAATTAAAATATTTTGTGATTATAATTCATTGAATATCCTAAAGTATTTCGATTGTAATGGTAAATTAATTAAATCGATCGATTAAATTCGAAAAAGCGAATTGAAATTAATTAATTTAAATTTCAATTATTAAAGTAACAGATTTCTGAGTTTCTTAAGCGTTTACGTTCGCCATAATTATTAAATAATGAAATTGCAAAAATTTGTAAAGTTTTTAAATTTTACAAGGTTAAGAAATTACCGATTGTAGATAACAATGAGGAGAAAAAAAAAAGTTTTAAATACGCAATTATTCGTTCTTCGTTAATGAAAATTGCAATAAAACGATTCGTCATTTATAGTTAATTAAAAAAAAAATTGCTGAATAGCATTGTTGACATTTGTATTCTCAAAGCGGGTCAAAGGTCGATCAGCACGAATCCGTTTTGCTACGACACTCTTTCACGCTTATCCTTTCTTTCGTTTTTCTCGATCCTCGAGCGATCGACCGGATTAAATCTCGAAGTATTATTATATATCGAGCACGCGAACCGGTTGTCTTATCTTGCAAACACGGTAGCGGCGTGTTCCGCCGCGTTTGCAAGGACGCGTTTCTTCATGCCTGACGAAGAATGCGACAACATCACGCTACGAGCGCACGCCGTTATTGGTGTTGTTTCAGGGGTGCATTACTCAAAGATATTTGCTTTATTAGCCGCACGATCGTCGTGCGCGTATAGTTAGTTTTTCATTAATTTTTCAAACACGTTTATCGATAGTATTGCGTCTCGATGAACAGCGTTACTATTCGTGTCACGGGCGTGTTGTGTTACTATTATCACGCACGTGCTTCGACCGTCTCGTGCGCAATGCGCCGTTGCACTTCCGACTGAACTCGGTAACTCAGCTATGCATAAGTGATTTACGAGCGTAACGAAGTAAAGTATAGTTACTGCGATTTCGCGTGCCCGATGGACTTTGAAATTTCACACGTATTATATCTCACTATCTGCAGTATTTACGTCAGTTATTACGATGACACTATCGCCGAAACGGATCGACAAAAAATTTATAGGCACGTGTAACTAACGCTTCGGAAAATTAAAAAAAAATGAGAAATTTCAAAATAAAAGCTCCAATTTTTTTTTTATTATAGTGCAATTTTCGTATTGTGTTTATTTCAAGTTTATTTCAGATTTTTGACTATTTTTTATCAAATTTCAACTGTATTTCTTTTTTTTTTAATTTTAATTCAACTTTTCATAATTTTTTGTAAATTAATTGCGATTCTCTTTGCCCATTTTTCTCGCATTCTCGTAGTCATTGAAATGGTACAGTGGCTTTTAAATAGTACGAAAACAGAGATCTTCGCGCGAACAAACTATGTATATCTTTATCCCCTCACATTAATCATCCTCGCGATTTCTTGATTCGCGTTTTCCATTGTCTGGCGTTTTATTTAGTAATATCTCAATTGCGTCAGAGACGATGAAGTAAAGAAAAAATCGTAACGATCGAAGATTCAGGATGCCTTTCGTATTGTTTTCCCACAGGACGTATTTCTATTGGTAAGATGAAATTCTTATCGCGCATAGATAATACCGTTGATGTCTGCGGTTACCCTAACTATTGCGTAAATAATGCCTCATAAGTACCGCTGCGACGGGGTACCTAACGTCGACCCGAGCGGGTTAAGTCCTGGGAGTGCTCTTCCTTTCGATTTCTCATTGGCCGACCCGCCCACCTTACCTACTTCCAAGTAGCGAGTTCCACAACCACCCATCTATCCCAGCGCCGCAGTGACTAAGCTATGCGGTTGTTGCCGTTGTTGCGGCTGCTGCTGCTGCTCGCTTAGTGTAGGACGACAGAATGGGTGCACGTCGTCGACCCACGCGTTCGCCGACGTTCACGAGGCCAACCGATATACTACGGCAACGGTGTTGTGCATATAGTTTCGTAGAATTCCGATTATCGTAGACGAGCCATCGCGCCACTCATTCGACAAACAATGCATCGTTTTCTAATGAGATCGTTAAAATCGTTTTTTTTTTAATCGATTTCCGGCGAAATTCGAATAACGTTTCGATTGTATGAGTCGCGGGAATTTGTCATCTATCGTATCGTAGAATCTTTTTTTTCGTTTTCATGCGAAAATTGTATAGAAAAAATAAAAAAAACTCGTTGAAATATACAAGAGGTCAATGTTATTTACATTTAAGTACATTATTACGCGACAACTTTGAGAATAAAATCGAAGAAATTTGACGAGTGCGAACAGCATATCGATACGTTAATGAAACATATCGCGGATAATTAATCATCAGATTACATAATTTTTGGAGCAGTTTTCACTCGAATTACGATACACAGTCGGGGAAATAATATTCCAATTAGAATTGGTTGAGGTTTACCGTCGAGACAATTGCATTTTTTTCCGTATCAAACTTTGTTAAGGAAACGAAAATAGAGGAAATGATTCGCAGTGATACCCGAAGGTATCCACAACGTCGTATCCACACCGGGATACGATAATATCCATTTTTTTATACTGCGCTAAAAAAATTGTGGAGAACATGGCGATCAAAGTGACCTCATTATTTTGTTCGTCAAACAGAAATAAAATTCAGTTTACCTTAAAAAAAATCATATGGAAAAACGTTAAATTTTTTTTTTGAAATCAAAAAATTAAAAAATTCGGTCGATCTTAAAAAAAAATCTTATAAAAAGACGTTTAAATCGTTTATTTTTTTTTCGAAATCAAAAAATGGCAAAAATCGTTCGATCTTAAAAAAAAAAAAAAAAAAAACTTGTTATTATCAGTTTTTGAGGAGATCTAGTCGCGATGTTATGCAAATGATTATTATTATTATTTTAATAATAGAAGTCGTGTTGTCGATGGGCCGCGAGTGCAGCCGCGTAAGCGTGCGCGCGGAGATGAGATTCTTTTGCTTTTGCAACTTCCGGTGTGTCGATGACACGACCATCGGGAGCCAGAGGAGCCGGTGGACCTCTATAAGCCATTGGCGCATGATGCGCGTACGCGACTGGTATCGGTTGATGATTGCTAACGTAAATGTGCTGCTGATTGCCGTGATCATCCCAAACGTCGTTTGGTATTCCGTGGTAATCGTAATCGGGAATTGCTCTCGCCGCGGCGCGCGCATGAGCCTCTAGATGGGCCGCTTTAGCTTCGGCGACCTTAAAAATATAAATGACACCATAAATTTGTCGCTTATTAAATAAATAAATAAATAAATAAATAAATAAATAAATAAATAAATAAATGAATGAATGAATGAATGAATAAATAAATAAATAAATAAATAAATAAATAAATAAATAAATAAATAAATAAATAAATAAATAAATAAATAAATAAATAAATAAATAAATAAATAAATAAATAAATAAATAAATAAATAAATAAATAAATAAATAAATAAATTTCCGAATGTAAACGTTTCATCACTCGCGAGCAAAAAGACCGCATAACCGCGTTGCACGCGAGTAGCTGCGGTTGCAGAGAGCTTCTTACTATTCTGTTTACCTCAGTCGTATCGATAACTCGTCCATCGTGTCCGAGAGGCGCAGGTGGCCCCTTGTATGGCTTTGGTTCTTCCACGTAGTACGGATGTCCCTCGTAGGTATTATCACCGTTTTCGTAAGATTCCTCCCAAACTTCGTGAGGGTTATGGGCCGCCTGTGCAGCAACTTCCGCGTGAGTAGCAAGATGTGCCGCTCTTGCATGCGCAACTTCCGGGGTATCCACAACCCTTCCGTCGCTGCTGAGAGGAGCCGGTGGTCCGCGATATCCGTAATAGTCGTCGATTCCTGGCCACTTGTGCTCAGCCACCGCCAGTGCGGCGAAAAACGTTGCGCCGATCGACAGAATGAACTATAATACATCGCAAGAAACCCGTAAATGAATTTTTATTTTTTAAATTTTTCATCAAGAAGATTTCTTCAATTTTGTCGGCTGAGTAGTAACTAAAAAATTACCGACGACCCGCGATTAAAGAGTTTGAGTAATGTGTTTTTTTTTTTTATTTTTGTTAAAAACCGTACCTATTGCGTTGTTTACGAAAGCAAAACGTGATATCGTGCCTTCATTTCGTAAACTATTTTTAAGGTTATTTTTTACCAAAAATTATGCGTAGCAGAGTTGATTTTGCTAACAGAAGTGTAGTATTGTGACAAACGACGACAGCGTACGTCTACGGAGTTTTTGGTTTTTATATGCCGCCGATTCCGGGTTTTTTTTTTACGTTTGCATCGATATAACGGAGGTACGAATGATTTTCGAATACGAAAATCGAGGAGTTTTTTTCGTATTCGATAATCCGGGATTTTCGATTTCGGGATTTTATGATATTGCAAGAAAATCGTAATAAAATCATTTCAAATAAATATTAGTATATAAAAAAAATAAAAATTTTACGTTCAAACTAATCGCGTTCGTTTTTTAGCTGTTTATTAATACAATCTTTCGTTTTTGTTTCTCGAGATTTTCAAATAAATTTTTACCGATATTGCACTAAATATGAAACGCGATTGCAAAACTTTATGTATCGTTCCCGTATACGAAAGAATCAATGAAAATTAATGACCGTAGTCGCGCTGTTGTTTCGTACTGAGTTGCCGGAAGGCACTCTCGCGTCGCGATACACGCGGAGGACGTTTCGTCTCCGTATGCGAAGAAGTCAGTGAGCCCGACGCGTCAAATATTTTCTCTAGATTTCCCCTCGACGCGAGTGAAAATGTAGTTAATTTCAAACGGTACGTCGAAGTATAATGATGTCTTGCCGACGTCGCTAGCCTATCACCGACTCTCGTAATTCAAAAAGCAGTCGTAATTATTTTTTTTTGTAATTAATTTTAATCATTCGAAAGCACTTGTTATGCACACAGTTTTTTTTTTAATAATTTTTTTCCCCGTCGTGGCACTTACGAACAATCGCATCGTTGTTATTTCTCGTTTGTTTTTTGTTGATATTTTTTGCAAAAACGCGTCGAAAAAAACCGTCGACGTTGAACGACGATCAGGACGTTTTTAAGCGTCTTGTTGGATGGGAGTGCGCCACCGGTGACGGCGAGCTTCGCTTTTATAGCTGCGCGTCTTGTCCGGCTGCTCTCGTCGACCATCCGTATACTGTGTGCGGTTCACACCGCCACACCTAAGCAGAAAAATACTCTAATTACCCGCAGTGTCTTAGGCCAGTGTTGCTTTTAGTAGTGTTCCTTCTCTAATTACCCCCTTTCACGGTATGCACATCGCGGCGACCTTAGCGAATACCTTTGGACGTGCGTCACGTGCCGCTTGACCTCATTATTCGGAAAGACTTTTTCCTAATCTTATCGCCGATCGGTCAAACAAATCGCGACATCCGCGCGCACCAACTTCCTCATTTTTATCGATATAATTGCGATCGAAAACAACCGATATACGAGGTTTCCATTTTTATGTAAGTGTCGGTCACCCGCGTTCTCCATGTTTACAAATTTTTTTTTTTAATTTTGACGACGTAATCTGTGATAATTTCAGCAGATTTTCTTTTAATTTACGAAGACGACGAAAAGAGTAGATGTTATGACGATTTACGAAAAAAAAAAAACGATTTTTTTGTCTGAATAGAACATTTTTCTTTAGTAACGATACCGGAAAAAATACTTCGAATAAATCGATGGAGGTCTGCGAATAAACATTTTACGTTTAAACGTTTTCGTCCATTTAATTTCTCGACTGCCGAAAACATTCATTTATCGATAAACCCGCTTTGACTTACTTCCGGTTTTTCCCGAATTCGAGACAAGTGGTACTTGAATTTCTTCGAGACACCGAACCGTGGGATGCGAAGGATTTGAGTACCTTAAACAATCGCGTGATGCAAGAAAGAAGGCATCGATTTTTTTAACGATATATTCAAGAGAAATGAATTGATTTTAACGATTTATCGATGAACAATTTTTCCGCAGATCTTTTTTTATACATCTTTTATTTATTTTTTTTTATTATTTGTTACCTATTGACTTGTCATTGTCGCTGCGAATGTTTCCTTCAACGCTGCTTTCCGATTAGTTTATTTATTTTCTGTTAAAAAAACCTGTCGGCCATCGTACAGAAATGGATATTACATGACACGAGATTCAAATATATAATTATATTCGAACGAAGTTTTTTTTTTCATTGCGACGTTTAAATCATTATTCTCAGCCGTAACTAAACGGAGTTTTGCGAACGAACTTATGAATTACGGAGAATTAACGGAAACATCGCGACGCATTTTTTTAAAGATTATTTAACAAAAAATTCTGCATATTTCCACCGTGAAGTATATAAGAGTTTTTCGTTCTTTTTGGACACTACGAAATTAAAAAGTGTGCTTTGTAGTACTTTCGTTTATGATATTCAAAATAAAAAAAAAATAAAAAAATAATTAAAATTAAAGTAAATTATTGAAACTAAAGTATCGGCTCAATTTTTTCATATATCGCGCATCAAATTTTCATCGTCATTGTTCTGGAAATTTAATGTATCAGTTTACGAATAAAAACTTCGTCTTCCAGTACATTAAATTTTCGGTAATTTTTTTTACATCGCAAAGACTCGCAGGATTAGCCGATAATCCATAATAAAACGCTTGAAAATCATCCGAATTCGATGTCAATTAAATGAGAAAATTGATCTGTGAAGCGTTCAAAGTCTCATCGATCGGTACGTCAATGATGATCATCGGAAAAGTGATCTTCCAAGGGCTACGAGAAACATCGATCCCTCTTCTTCGTCGTGTCCTCGACGCACTTGCGAAACATTACACCGGGCGTGAACCGTTAACAATCTTCGGTATACCGTGTCGTCTCGCGCTGTTCTTTATTTTTCTTGTGGTTGCGTTTGGATTCGCGGACGACGAGATATAATACCGATACTGCTACAAAAAGGATTTCTCCCTGATCTAGCGGTTGAAAAATCAAGGACCTTTGCAAGGTCCTCTCTATGCTGCTGCCTTATAAATTCGCCAGTTACACAATTTTTTTTTTCATTCACGCGATCGCCGATTCCCGATAAAAAAATTACCGACCTGTAATATCGGTTTTTTATACAGAAAAAAAAAAAAAAAAAAAAAAAATAGAAATAACAATTGACGATGCAACAAAGTTTTTCTATTGTTTATCGAGGCGTCTCAATCATTGCGACACTGATTATCATTATGCCCGCCCCGACTTTCGTACTACGCACGAGAATTGCGCATCCACGAAAAAAGAAAAGAAAAAAAAATAGAAATCAGAATAATAAACTTTATTTTATGTGTTTCGCCGGGCGCGCGTAGTTACGAAAATCCATAGTCCACTTTTTTACATCGATTCTAATCGCGTTAAACACGATGATCTCGCGTAAAATTCGTCGAGCTGCGCGAGTGCGGAATGGCGAAAATATATATTTTAACGTAGCAACGGATGGCGCGGGCCTATCAGTTGCCGAAAGATCGCTGATTCGGTCACTACGGAGGGGACACGAAGATATAGTACACAGATAATGTGCGTATAACGCAGTACTTCGTACGAGTGCTAGTAGACGATATTATGCAGCGCGGTTCACGGTGGCGCGCGTGCGCGACCATCTGTGTCGATAATCGCCGATAAGCAGAAAGCGAATTTCTTTTTATTTTATTTCAGTTTTCGCGCCAAAAACAAAACTTTCACGGACATCGATTTTTTTAACATCGAATGAGACTAAAAATATCATTGATTTTGCTATTATAGAGATTTACATTTTGGGTTCTAATTGATTATCAGCCGAACCGATAATCCTCGAGAGTCAAATTTCAAGGTAAATCGTATCCAAAGGGAAATATATATAGTTTATTTAAAGGATTATACATATACTTTTACCAAGTAGTTATTTTTTTTCATTTGTAAATATTTGTAATTAATTATAACATTGCATTACATTATTCTTACAGTAAATATTGTTTCTCATTAAAAATTCAATTAATACGACTTGAAAAAAGTTAAAAGAGCGTTGTTAATTTTTTTTCTCCGATACAATTTTAATTTTTTATTTTGTTTGTTTACTAATGTTCTACTCTTATTATTATACATTTAAAAGTTTCTTATTTATTATTATTACGCGTATAAAGAATCGTTATTCGCTCAAAGTAATTAATCATCGTATCCAATGATTCATTGGCTCGCTAATTACTCTCATCAGTCGAATTGTTTATGTTTAATCAAAGGCCGTCGAGCAATTAGATTTAACGCTATACGAAATTAAAACCGGTAGTCGTAGCAAGGGATTGCGTTAAGCCTATCAATGTGAGTGCTGACACCACAGTATTTCTTTACTTCGCCCACTTTTACTCGATTGTAATACGATCGCGATTGACTATCAGAGGAGCGGCGAGCGCGTTACAAACTATAAGGTTTAACGCCGAAAGTAAGAGCTCCAGAGAGAGAAAGAGAGAGAGAGAGAGAAAGACGAAAAAAAAAGACTTGCGCAAAGTCCATGCGGCGTACTTACCTTATTCACGCAACGAACGCTCCCGGAGAATACCGCGGGATCTCGTAACACGTATATAGCTCACCGGCACAAGCGACGTAACGAGCGGCTGACGTTTGCTTGTGTATAACCGATCGCGATATGGATCGATTCGTGAATCGAGAGAAAAAAAAACCACAAAACAAGAAGACATTAACGGTAAGGAAGAAACAGAATGAAGGCGTTTCGTCGATCTTGTCTTCGACTGAAGATCGACGCGATCGCTGGCAACATCGCTATGCATTCCGAGAAGTTACTCTACGAATAATAAAAAGTTAAGACATTTGTTTTCAAACTCCGATATCAGAGACACGAAGATTTAGAAAAAACCGATTTCGAATGAGGATTTTTTTTTTTTTTTTAATTCAACAAAAATTTACCACAAAATAATCGTAAGTTATAATAACAATAACAATAATAAAAATGTGAAACAAAAAATAAATCTTCAATAACGAACTCAACTTCGAAATATTTTTATGCACATTCGTAAACGCTGAAGAATAGCAATTTTTCATGTTGCATTATAAAACATCGCGCGCGAACGAATGAACGACCGATTGACGGATTGCGCTCTTCTGGGATATTACCAAAAATTGGATGATAATACAGTTCGAAAACGCAAACACGTTTCCTTCCTCGCGATTTTCATGATTGGCGGGGGATTTAACGTTTTGCATGCATTGGGTACGAAGTAATGAAAGTTCTGACAAAATGGACATTTCGGTCTGACGGCTCGACAAAAATTTATCCCGTGTTTGCGTTCTCTGTAATGTGCAGTTTGCGCCGAACCGTACTTGATGAAGCGCTACCATAAACTGCATGTTCTACGGCAGCGATTACTGCGGGGTCCATAACGCGCGGTTGGATATAATACCGGAATGTACATCGAGAGCAATGCGAAGTTTGCATCGCGGTTTCTGACCTTTTCTACGACGTCGGGGCGCTCAGAGGAGCTCAATAAACGGGCTGCTCTGCAGCAAAGAATATCATGATGCTGCTGCTGCTGCTGCTGCTCGAGTTTGCATTCTTTTCCGTTCTCCGACCGACGTTACTTATATTCTCACGAGGTCACGGATGACCTATTCCGCAATCGAATTATATTCCGTATCCATATACACTCGAGGATTTAAAACTGTGCTTCATCCCGTTCAGCCCTTATCTTCTCGTACCTTATTCACCTGTGTACCATAGCGCGCCGCGTTTATTACATTTCACACGCGAACGAAGTACTTAAATCTCGTGTTCTCGTAATTCCCTCTGTACGGCAATAATTTCTGCGCGTATATGTGAGAGATACGAAAATAAATAAAAATGTTTAAATCGCGTAATATTAGACAATACATTTTATTGACTGTGCGAAGGGAAAACGACGATAAATCATCGACGATAATTTGCGGATATAATTCTGTCAACGAGCGCCGCGGCAAGTTGCGCGATATTGTTGATGATGATTGTTGTGGTTTAAAATGAAATTTTCACGAGAGTCGTTGCCGTTTGCGTGTGTAGGCGGCTCGAGGATAAACCGCAGCGTCGCAACGGTACACTTTCTTCAGGGAAATTGTATAGCGCGCAACAATCGTGCGGCTGATCGATAGGTTGCGTAATCCAAGAATGTTACAATGATAAACGATCGTTACTGTGTCGCTTTACATGTAACAGCTACGCGACATGCCGCGTGTTTATTATTATCTTCGGGTTAAGCGACAACCGATTCGACGAGACTATGGGGTCCTTGCGGTGCAGTCTCGTCGACCTCGCGGTTGCTCCGGAGATGCGAAGGATCACTGATGAGGGATGTACCTCGTCCCTAATCTTCTATTACACGGAACTCGTCGTAATTAAATCGGCAAGCGAGTGAATCTCGTCTGCGGTTTCGCACCTTTTTTTTGCGGTTTAGCGGTTTTTTTTTTTACAAATCCCGGGACAGAAAGTCAACGGGAAGAAAAAAGATACGAAAAAAAAAAAAAATCGTTTGTTTACGCAGTTTGTTGAAATTAAGAAGTTCATTGATTCGTTAAGTTTCGATTTCTGCTAAATGGCAATTACATCTATCAGATCGAATCGGCTGAAGTTCCGATGAATTTTTTTGTAGGGAAATCACACAATACGAGAAAATTTTTTAAAAATTAATGCGGGAGACTGCATTTGTACAAATGTTTGTTAGTTCTCCGCGAATAATTTGTTATCTTCATATCCTTTGTTAAAGAATAGATGAATACGCCTTTTTTTACACCTCTTTTTTTTAACACATCGGAAAGTGTGGGATATGCCGTAGAAGTTGATGATAGTATACAATATTTCGTCAACGAAAGGAATACTATTTTTGTATTCATTTACCGATAAGGAGCAAATATATCAAAAATACATAGTAATTCATGTAATTCATGTAATATATATATAGTATATTATTTATACTCAAAAAATGTTCGCGCCAAAGATTAATCGCTTCACAAAGTACGCATACAATTGCCTTCTCAAAATATTTTCGTAAATACGTTACCGTCAGCGTCAGGCGGAAATAAAGTTGGTGAACGATCCGCAACATGATTTGTTCGGATCAATAAATTCAAAAAACATTTCGATATATCGTAGAAAAGAATTTATTGGCCTAAATTATTTACAGGATTTCGGTAGTCGTGCAACACGTGCGATGATGTTATTTTTATGCGGTGATAGGGAGCTGTTTCTAGCGGATTAATACGATTGATATCCATGAGGCTGATAAGCTTGAGGTTGGAACGATTTTCCGTACTGCGGGCCTTGACCCTGATATGCCTGTTGCGGTGACGAGTATCCCGAATGTCCTGCGTGCTGTTGAGGACCGAATCCACGCGACGCGCCATAGTGACCGGAAGGATTGTAAGAACCTTGCGGTGCTCCTCCCTGTTCTCCGGAATAAGCTACAAACATATTCGCGAAAAAAAAAATAAATAAAAATAAGAATTTCAAAATATACACGAAGAAACGGATTTACTAGAAATCACTATGTCATCTGGTAAATTTCGATGGTGGCGCCACCTATTATGAAAATACTAGAATTTATGAGAATTTTTACCATATTTATAGGGATTTTTACCATATTTTATGGTAAAAATTCGCATAGTTCTCGTAATTGTCAACAGGTGGCGTCGTTGACGCCGCCCTACCAGAAATTTACGATATTTTTGGATCGATATATCAGATTCTTCTCTTCGTATTTATGATTATTTACTGCGACGACGCATTATCGGAAGGTCCGATCGATCAATGTTGCTGTGAAAAGATCGAAGAAAAATGAACGCGTTTTGTATGCCGTGTGTGCCGAAGAAACCGGTTCTCCTCGCGTGCCCTCGGATTTACTACCGGTATAATAATCGACGAGACATGTAGTGCACATAAAAAGCACGAGATCATCGAGAAGTCGCGTGTGTGTGAATAATACCATCGTGTATTATATATATATATACATATATATCGAAACGCCAACGTAACTTGTATCCGTGACCTGGTCTACAGGCCAAACGAGTCTGTAATCCGGATGCGATCGACGATTCAATCGATTGGCGAATACGACAGTTAGACAACTGTTAATTATGCTGAACAGAATTTCTCAGCTATGTCTAAACTTTATTAACATCGCGATGTCTGTATGGTGCAATGGAACTTTCTTTCAAACACTCGAATTTTTATTTTTTTTTCGAAAAAATGTGATTGATTTATCGGAATAATGTATTGTTTCATGTATAACATGCAATTTTGAAACATTAAGCATTTGAAATTGAAAAAAAAAAAAAATTATGAAATGTTATACTATTGTCATAATAAACTAAAAAGAGTTGAGAGTTAACTTTCTCCGACGTTTTTTTGTAATTGTAATTGAGTTTTTGTTTTCAATTTATTAAAAATGTAGTATTTCGTTTACTTAGTCTATTAGTGTACCTCAGTGTAATTAAAAAAATGAATTTTTTTTTTAACCGTTTTTTTTTTTGTCTAAAGTGAGAAAAGCTCTAAATGTCGTAAATCAAGATATCAGTAAATGGCAAATGGGTTATTTTATCGATAAAGGTATTAAAGTAATAATTCAAAGTAATTCTCGAAATACTGACCTTGACCGGCGTATTCCTCGGGACCAGATTTATAGGCTCTCGCTTCGGCGTCAGCGAGTTCGGCGAGACGGGCGGCCTTGAGTGCGGCAACTTCCGGAGTATCGATGACGGTACCGTCCTCGGCGAGGGGCGCCGGTTGGAATGGTACTTTGCCGGGATAAGCAGCTGCGGGTCGCGGTTGTTCATAGTGCTGTTGGGCGTTCTGATAAGCCGGTTGATGATAAGGTGCCGGAGCCGAGTGTACGGGACCGGAAGTTGCGTAAACGGGGGCGGGCGACGCGTAGGCCTGGTGAACCGGATACGCAGCCGGAGTTGGCTGAGGTTGCGGTCTGTACGCGTAGGCGGAGTGTTGACCCTCCGGAGCGTAGTTCGGACCCTGTCGCGATTTGTCCTCAACGGCGCGGGCGGCGGCACGTGCGAATTCGGCGAAATGGGCGGCTTTAGCCTGTGCGACTTCCGGGGTATCGATCACGTTACCGTCGTGACCGACCGGCGCCGGTGGGGCAAATCTTTGCGGCTGCTGATGAGCCCCTTGCTGATGATAAGCAGCGGATTCACCGTAATCCGGCGAACCAAGATATCCGGCGTTTGCCACTGCGGCGATTGCGAACACAACGATCTATGGATCAATAATTAGTACAGAAGCGGAATTGGAAAAAAAATTTGATAGTTTCATCCGTTTCTCAGTTTTTTCATTTAAATAGTAACGTTTAATTACCAAAAATGTAACGATTTAAAAATAAATTATAATGACATTAATTACGAATGATACGTATAGACGGTACCAATAAAAAAAGAATGAAAATCATTTCGTGTGTTCTGTACGCAGTGGGAACTGCGAATGCTTTCTGGTAACAGTGAAATTCTTTACTATCGGTTCCTAACAACGAACCTACGCCCACAGTGTTCTTTTATACCTTTCTCTTCGACTAATCTTCTCACGACGAGTCGTGAACGAGAGTACCAGAGCGAGGATCCCGTAGATCCGACAAAGGTCGCGTGGGGCCGAAGTTACACAATCGCCGTGGCTTGGGTGGCTAATCATACAGTTATACTATCCACACGTAACATAATGGCAAATGGTATACTTGCACAACATTTGAATTGTTGCCCGAGATTTACACACACAGCGAAGGTGACTAACGAGATCGGAATAACAATTGGCAGCAGTGCAATGCGGAATATATCGTAATCACCGAAGTCATTGAGGCGATCTTCTCGTTGCGTGTTAAATTATGCGAATATTTCGACGTTTCATTCTCAATGACCCCGAATGACCCAATATCAACTTTGTCGTGTGCAAAATTGGCACCTACGTTAATTATTCTTTTGTTCGATAACTCTACAGAGCCATCTATATTATACGTACGTAGTACGCCTCTCGTAATAAAAACGATCACACTTACCAGGCAATTCATGATGAAAATCCTTTTTTTTTTGTTTGGCTCTCGAAATTTGTTATTTGTGTTGTTTGGTAAACAATGCCTCGTCCCTCGTGAGTGTGGATTTGAATTGTAGCGCTGCTGGTTTCCAGTACTCGCTGCGTTTTTCTTCCTGTTCTCTATTGGGTTCTTTTCCTTCTCGTGACGCTATTCACGAGGGACGCTGTTCCGTTTGTGTTCCTGGCGAAGGTGGCCCGAGCGTTTTATATAGCGGGGGCCCGAGGTGGCCCCCGGGTCCTCCCTCCCCCTTTCTTATTCGTTGTACACTCCGAGAGGTACGCAAACCGGGTACACAATCCTGCAACACGGCGACCTGGAGGGAGCCCGCTGAGGCCGGAGATCGGCAAAATCCCGCGAGTTTACTTGCCATATACTATTATTCTGTATTACTATACGGTATTAAAAGAGTTTACCGTCATCGCGCGAGCCAATGTGCGCCGGTACCACACCCCGTCGTACGCTTTCTTCTTCGCGGCGCAGTCACGTTGGCCCCGATTGACCTTGACATTTGATCGAAGACCTGCATGCGCGGGACCAACGATATACGCGGCTCCGTAACTTCTGGATTTCTGTACACCGGAGACTCGCTGACAAATTAATCTTCCGGTGAATAATCACAAATAAATCAGTCTCGTTTGTCACGGCAGCTTCTGGTTACTTCCTTCAGTCATTCTGATTAATGGCAACGAAGTTAAATTCAATACTGGATCCGCTTGTTTCGAAAAAATGTTATTGATAAATTTGTCAAAATTTTTTTCAAAAAATTGCTTCGATCAAATAAAGGATAATTTTTTTTTAATTATAACTATAAATGGCTGATTTATATGATTTTTCATTGTAAAAGGATAAATTCGTTACGGGTTCATCACGACGTTCCAAAAAAATAGCTGATTTTCACGATTTTTTTTTCAATGGATGAAATACGCTAATCAGTCTGATTTCTTTATGTCAAATCGAAGCACTTATGGAGAACAGAAAAAAAATTTTAAAGTTTAATTTTATTTGTTTATAGTTTTTCTGGTGGTTAAAAACGACTTGTAAAAAAATTGACTCCTGACGGTGTGTACTCCTGTAATTGTAATTATTGTCTAAAACAACATTTGAAAAAAGATTATTAATTATTATGAAGGGCGCTATCTTGCTATGGAAGATTTCTTTTTTCGATCAAAATTGACAAAATGGCGGCGATTTGAAAAAAAATTATCGAATTTAGCCGTTTTTCGACAGGTTTTCGTTAAAAAAATAAAACTGACGATAAAGAATAGTGTAAAGAATGTTGTGTCAACATTTGAGACGAGAAGCTTGAAAATTCTTCTTATCAGAGTGTAAACCGTGTACATCGGGTGTAACAAGATTTCTTAAAAAAAATTCAATAGGATCCCTTAATATATCCCCCTTAATAAATATCGATTTAAAAAAAATTATAATAAAATAGTGAGTCATAAACTTAAATAAAATAATAATAAATTATTATTATTTTTCTTTCAATAATAATAATTTTTTAATAATATTTTAATAAAAATAAAAATAATAATAAATGATATCTACATCGCTCATTGTATGTATAGGCGCGTAAAAAAAATACACTACATTCGTAAATAGATCGAGATAATTGAAAAAATAACCTGATAACATCGATTTTTTAATTATAAATTCTAGAACCATAATATACCTATAGCTATTAAGCGAAATTACATCCGTGATGGTATCGCATCGTGCAAGAAGATAGATTTTTATCGAGATTCACAGTCAAGGTGGCGAAAAGAAAAATTCAAAAAAAAAAAATAATTTACAAGGATACCGCAATGCTACGATGATTTATTCATATTTTATTGTTATTAAGATAAGTCACGAATGATTATTTGTCGAGATTACTATGACTCGATAACTCGATGACTATTTTTTCCGACGATTTTTTACGACGTCTCGATAGTGGGTGGAGGATAATAACTGGAGATGGAGTAAAATACTGTAAAGGAACCAACGCCGCCGCTACGCCGGGTCATCGAAACAAAGGCGTGTGTTTCGATTTTACAGCTTCGCATTGCCATATCTATATCTATATAGGTGGCACTATAAGGAGCATAAAGACAGCGCGAACTGCATCAGCCCTGAACCGGCGAAGGACTCGCCTGGTGACCGAAGGACAGACTCTTCGACGTCAACGGCAAACGCGCATTCCCACAGTGCTCACGTGTTTCTCGCAATAATGCATTATATACCGCAGTATACATGCGTATAGGCGTTGAGAAAAGTGCAAGGACTCGGAGTCGCATATTCACTTACAGCACTTACGACTACATATACTTGTGTATCGTTGTACCTCTGGAGACCACCCGGTTTCCTAGAATTTCCATTATTATATTTGCTCCTCCGTTATTTATAACTTCCGTTAGCCATCTTCGATGACTTCACCGGTGAACACTTCGTCTGGGATCGCCGAGAACGTCTCTTAGGTATTTTGATATGTTTACCCTTTTTAAATGGTAAAAGTTATTACCCCCATAGAAATAAAGTAAATGGCAGAATTTATAAAAGTATATATAACTTTATATACTTCGAGCAAAAGGTGTAATATATTTCAGTATACACTTAATTTCAATGGGCCTTTGTTCGGTGACAAATTTCGATCTTTTTTAATTTTACAACATTTTCAAATTTACATTAATGTAAAAAAAATTCACGGGGGGAAAAATCTGAATAGGTAAAAAACGTCGATATAAATTATAACGACACGTAAACTAAACGAAAAAATCTCTATAACTCATTCGGATTATCGTCCATTTTCTGAAAAAATATAAATCGACCGATTCCGATCGGTAAAGTTTACTTTTCGAAAGACTCGTTTCATTCACTCGTTCGTTTCGTTTTTTCTCGATTGACTTCCATAGGGATAAAATTTCGATGTTAAATTGAATTAAAAAAATAATATTTCGCGTGCAAATTGAATGACATTGACGTACAAAAATATTCCAATACTACTGTGCAGAGGGTGACGTAAATTTAAATGAAAATAAATTTAAATTTGTTTCGCTGGCTATTCCTGGGATCACGAAGGCTGCGATGGTGGATGGTGGTGGTGGATCTATCGATCTATCGTGTTTGTTACGCTACATAGATTCAACATCAGGACAATTGTCGACGGGTTTTGCGAGGGGTGCGCGACGTCATTCACCACGTTCGACAAATAGATTCTGACACCGTGAAAGCCAACAACTCTGCTACCGTAGGATATACCTTGCTATCCTCGACACGACCTGTAATGAGGTCACGATCCATGCCTCTCTGCAATAACCACCTATAGTATATACGTATTCGCGTCGGTACTACGATATATATAGAATCAATGGATCGAACGAGAAATTAACGTAAATACGCCGATCGCCGCGACGTCGTCACAATTGCCACGAGATATCGTCCTTCGTTCGTGGCATCCTATGGAATTTGTATTACAAAAGATTCATTCGTCGTGGGGGTCGACTCGTGCAAATCAACGTAAAAACGGGAAAAAACTCGTCCGAATTTTGCAATCGCGTTCAGCCTCCCATCGATCGGAACATTGTAAAAGACATCGAAGGGGCAATGTTAGAAAGTGTCTTTGTTGAGTTATTTTGTTTTTTTGTAAGAGTTATAGAATGTATAAGTGTTGTTGGGTGAGACGTGCGCCGGTCAACGAGTCTGAAGAAACCCTTCGAGATCGTTGACGATGAAGCAATTTTAATATACCGAAGTGTCCGTCGTACTCGTTATATCATAAAGTTACATATAGATCAATGTTATCGTTCGGACGCTTTGTAACGTACGATCAATGCTATTTCGATTGTTAAAAAAAAAAGGACACGTATATATAACACACGGTAGACGTGACCCTTGAGCTATGTCACGCCTCGTAAAAATTAGACACAGGAAGTCGGGAATTAATTGATTTCATTGCTGCGAGAATATCGAAACGCTATATGTGGATTACGCTCTGTGAAAATTGTTACATTAAATTACTGAAACATCCATCTTCATAGAAATTTAATACGATACTTGAAAAATATGAAAAATATTTTATTATTTTTAGGTTAATAAAAAAAACTTGTAATTTTTTTATAAAAGTTATAAAAAAAAAATAATAAATTATTATTATTATTCCATAAAAAAATTATTATTATTATTAATTAGAATAATAATAATATTTATTAATTATTAAATTATAAATATTAATTATATTATTAAATAATAATTATTATTAATTAGAATAATAATTATTATTTTTCTTTTTTCAGTAATAGTTGCGACAGTCTGATCGACTTGACATAATCGCGGTGAAAAAAGGTTCTTAGTCCGAACATTGTAGCGCACAAATATGGAACTTATCACGATGGGGAATCGTTATTGCTCGTTATGTGATTAAAAATCTCCGCCCAAACGTCAAATATGCGTGTTCCTGATTCATCTCGAGCGTAACAATATTATTCTATAACGTAACTCTTTCGTACGCTTAACGCGTGGATCCCGTTCAGTAGTTACGGTTGAGAGTGTTCAGACATTTCGTTTCATTGGTACGACGAGTGGGGATACTTCAACGCGCACTAATTTCACTGTATTTTCGTCATTCGTTACAGGTTTGCAGCGCAGCAGAGAATATGGTTCGTGGCGGAGGCCGGCAACTTGTTACAGAAAAAAAAAATCGTCGTTGCGCCTCGACTGTGATTTTCGAATCGACGATTTTCACGGGCGAGTCGAATGGTCGATAGATCGATATCGCCGCGAGAGGCCACAAACTTGTGGAGGTACTTGCCACACGAAAGCGACAGTGCGAACGTAAGTTTCGGCGGACCCGGCGGAGAAGGGAGCACAACAAATGTAATGATCTCATAACTCAGATAGACTACCGAAGGAAACAGGGATTGGAATTCGACAGCTCGTTGAATCAATCACTCCGCAGGTGTTCTAAAATGTTAGTCTGACAGTTCCTAATTCCGCTATTAGGGAATGTTACTCTGCAACGAGCGGATTATTTCGAATACGTGACTGTTTTTTTTTTTTTTTTTTTTTTTTAACTACGAGAGATACGATCGATCAATCGACCATCGGTGAAGGTCGTTCCGGAAATAGTTTTGAATATCAATATGGAGCACGAAATTAATTAACGTAGTGGACGGAAAAATAAACTTTAAACAGAATCATCGTGTTTACTATTTCGCAGAGGCGACAACTGAGGATATTATATATAAATGGCGAAATGGAAGATAATGGTATTGCAAAATTTATTTATGATATATTCAATATTGTTTCGACAAAAAATGGTTTATTACAGATATATATAATTTATTAAGAATTTATTTAAGCAAACATATGTCACCAAATAAATAAAAAAATTCTATGATTGATATATTAATTGTCCAAATACATCGAATTTCAAATATTTTTAATACATTTATGATATATTTTTTGCTTATACTTTTTCGAAATGGAATTAACTGCACACTTTGCGATGTTCGAAATTTAATTTCGTGGTCATTTTTTTAATATATATATATTTTTTTTTTCAATGAATTATATACAGCTAAATACACTAAAAAAAAATATCGTCATTACGTGTATAAAATGAAATCTTCAATAATTTCAGTACGAAGAACGGAAGAATTTAAGTTTTAGGAATGTGCCGTTTTCCACCAACTTAACTGATATTTATTGGCGATTAATCGAAGAAGGGATTTCATTAAATATGCCGAAAGTGCGTCCCTGGACCTCGAGGTTCGATACTGCTATGAATTTTATGCACGAAAGCTTTCTCAGCCCGTCGACTTGCCGGTCGTTCCTCACTACGTTGGTATTTCCTTTCTCATGCACGAGGTCGTATACTATGTCTCGTTCTTGCGTGATCGGATTAATGAACGCCACACTGTCAGACTATCGTCATCCGGTCCAAGAAAAAAATTAATAAAATCATTACTTAAAGACGAAAATAGCGACTTAATGTCTCAAGTTCCGCTCCATATAATTTTGAAAGCAGTACATTCTCTGGTATAAAAGAAATAACGTTTAGATTATCAATTTGAATGATATGCCGTCGCATTTCTATACGCGGAAAAAATGTTTATTCGTAGTTAAGGTAGTTATGTCGCTTCGCCTTCATTTCGCATAAATTTGAGAATAATGCGAGAAAATTGCAAATACTTCGCGATGGTATAAAAATCTGAAAATCTTCATGCACGTTAAAGGTACTAAAAAGATTAATTTTGCATAATAATTATTTTAAAGTGCTATTAACAAATTCACGAAAAATTAATCGGTTAACAAATTTTCCGGGGACCCAACTTTTTTTTATGAAAAAGATTCGTTCATTTTTCTGAATACGTATGAATTTTTCCAGATTTTTCAATTTACTTTAAATTTTGTGTTTTTTCACACATTTTTTCCATAAAAAAAAATTCAATGTAAATTGACAAATCTGAAAAAATGGATACGTATTGAGAAAAATGAACAAATCATTTTCATTAAAGAAAAAAGTTGCGTCCCGGAAAATTCGTTGACCAATAAATTTTTTCATCAATTTATTAATATAATTTTGAAATTATTAGTATGTAAAATTAATATTTTCAGTACCTTTAAAATGCGTATTTTTTTTTCAGATTTTTATACCATCGAGAAGTATTTGCAATTTTCTCTCATTTTTCGAGACGAAATTTCTTACACGAAATGAAAGCGAAGCGACATAACTACCTTAAGAAACGTATAGTTGAATATCGCGAAATACATGTTTATTTATCGTTAACGAACTTTATTTTTGGTTCATTGAGATTTGGTAATAATAACAAAATATTTTTTCGCATTCGCGTATTACGAAGTACTATATATGGTCGTATCTAACTCTGTATCTGTTAACTCTTTTCTCAGTGTTATAATTTCGATTTTACATCGAACTATTAGCAAGCAAAGCGATAAACAATGCTTTTCTCGTATTTCGTTTACCGGCGTAAGAACAAAACTGCAACGCCCTTTTGGATAAGCTGTTCTTATCAATTTACAATTTGTTTTATGCAGTGTCAGCGATTGTGCGTTGGCGTTAATGCTTAGATTACGCCTATCCTTGACTCGGTCGCAGCCACCTCCGGGGTCCAGCGAGTGACACGTCGACCCGTGGTGTACACGAGTGAGTGGCGAACGAGAACTCACCACGTTGGATCCAACGCACACTGTGTCCCGACTACAAAAATTATTATGCTTCGATACAAACTCTGTGAACAACAAACCATTCAACCCACGAGTGTCACGCGACAAATAAAAGTCGCAGAATTCTAAGCGATTTATTTCTGTCTCTGGTTATATTGTTTACATTTTACGAAACGACGAAATGGAATTTCGACGTAAAATTTCTTTAAAAAAAAAAGTTATGAATCTTCTTATCACACGCTTAAGGGATCATTTTCTAGTGTGACGACCCGAAAAATAGCTGATTTTCACGATTTTTTTTTTTCGATGGATAAAATACGCTAATCAAAGCACTCATGAAGAACAGGAAAACTATTTTGGAAGGTTTATTTTTATCTTTTTTTGCATTTTTTTTTGGCGGTTGACGATTGCTTGTAAAAAAATGATCTCCTGACGGCATACACTTCTTTAATCGTAAACATTGTGTAAAACAAAATTTGGAAAAAGATTGTTAATCAGTATAAAAGCGGCCGTCACGGATTTTTATTTATTATTTATTTTATTTATGTAGGATTTTTTTTATTTCGATCAAAAAGGCTAAAATGGCGACGTTCTGAAAAAAACGTATCGAATAGTATTTCCGAAACTTCCGATCTTCCGATACTTTCGAAAGTTTTATAAAAATATCGAAAGTCGAAAAGGCTAAGGCCTTTTTTTTGACAGATTTTCCTTAAAAAAATATGAAATAAAAAAAGTTTCTGTAGCGCGATAAAGAATTGCGTGAAGAATGTTCAGTCAAAGTTTCAGATGGATAGCTTTTGAAATCTTCCTTTGAAAGTGCCGAGGGTAAAAAAAAATTTTTGAAAATTTTACCCTAAAAGGATCCTCCAAAGGGGTATTTGACAATCTTCGGTCGCAAAGCGTGTCGTATTTTTTCTTGTCGATACAAAAAAAATCGTACAAAAAAACCCACGCGATAAGTCCGAACATAATAACGTAGGAAAGATTTTTTTTATATCGTTTTTAAAAAATCACGATATTTTCATAATTTTTTATAGTTAACCGGAAGATTTTTTTCAATTCATCAGAAGACTATCGCAGCAAACTATCGCATGCGATTCGTAAAACGATTTTTTTCACTTATAAAAACAAAAATACGCTTTTCTGCCTGACATCGTCGGATCCCCCGATGAGATAATTTTTTCTGGCGACACAAAAATTCAAAATATTCTTCAATGCGATAATAAAGGGAAAGTTTACGAAAAGTGAAAAAAAAAAAAAAAAAAGATTCAGGTAGTCAGTTCTAAATACGCGTATTTTCTTTCGAAGTTATCGCTTATATTGTAGAGTAGAAAATAAAAACATAAAAAACACACATTATTAGACTCGTGAAGCGTGGAACGAGAAAATTACTATGCCTACCGATAATCGCCGCAATGATTAATGTTTAAGGAGGTGGTCTCGCTATGTATTACCAAAGAGTGAGATTCACGTGAAATTCAAAGAGAATTTCGACATCTTTCAAAAGGAATAAAAATCTGAAAAAATTCCACCATACAGACAGTGCTAAGAACATTAATTTTCCATAATAATAATTGTTATAAGCTATTAACAAATGAGTAAAAAAAAGTATTGTTTAACGAATTACGCGGTAATCTAACCGTTTTTTAGCCGAATTTTATTTGCTTGCTTTGTTTAAACACTTCTGACTTTTGTGAAATTTATTTTCTAATTTTCGAAAATGTATGATTTTTCGTTCATAATAAAAATTAAAAAAAAAAAAAAAATTTCGAAAATAAAAAAAAAATTCAAAAAATTCATAAGTGTTCAAAAAAATGATCGTATAAATTTCGGTTAAAGAAAAAGTTAGATTACCGGATAATTTGTTAAACGTGTTAAAGTATTAAAGTTAAAGTGTTTTTTTTTTACTAATTCGTCAATAATTTTTTGGAATTATTACCATGGAGAATTAATCTTCTCATCACCTCCCCTGTGGATGAATTTTTTCAGATTTTTATTCCATTAGAAAGTTGTCGAAATTTTCGTTGTTTTTCACGTGAATCGGACTCTTTCGTAATACGCTGCGAGACCATTCCTTAATCATGTGGTTTTTATTCTCATTCGATTGTCTGAATTCATTCCAAAAATAATTGATTCAAAATGGATCAAAGGTAATAAAATTAGGAATCCGTTTAATTAGGATATAAAAAGAATTTATTATTTATCAACAACGAATAATGCCGAATCGTGATTTAGTTGTTCGTTCGTCGTTCAAATGTTTCTAATTACAATATGTATAGGAAGGAAGTTGATGACGGTTTAGTAGTATTGTTGAACGTATCCGGTAGCGTATGCGGGAGCGGCGTACGATGAAACTAGAAGCGGCGAGCTGTAGTGTGCGTTCCTGAGGAGTTCCTGACTCTGTTCGACCTTCTCGTTGAAGTGAGCGGCCGCGTGCTCAGCCTTGGCGTACGCGACTTCGGGGGTGTCGACCACACGTCCATCGAGACCGATCGGTGCGCCACCGGCGGTATACTTGGTGAGAGTCACAGCCGGTGCAACTGCAGCTGCGTAAGACGTAGCAACGAGCGGAGCTGCGGCGACCGGGGCGGCGGCGTACGCAACGTAGTCAGCGGATTTCACAGCCTCGTTGGCGAGAGTAATCTTCTCGTTGATGTGGGCGGCGGCATGTTCGGCTTTAGCGTAGCTAACTTCAGGGGTATCGACGACGCGACCGTCTAAACCGATCGGCGCACCGGGAGTCAACTTGGCGTACGCCAAGGGAGTCGCGTACGCTAAGGGAGCCGCGTAGGCTAAGGGAGCGTAAGCCAACGGTGCCGATGGCTTTGCAAGACCAACGGCGACGAGGGCACTGAGAACAATCTGAAAAAATAGTTGTACGTTTATACGTTTACGTTCATCGGTATAATTCAATAAAAAAAAACAGAGGATCCTTTGCAGAGATGCGGGATGTGGTATTTTTAGAAGGAAAAATAAAATGAATGAGTAACTAATTTTTTTCAATTTTTAACTACTTTTGAAAACATTTTTCCTTAAAAATTTTTTTGTTTCAACTAACTTTTTATTTTCCCAACTCCGAATTAATATGTAACTTGACGGGATAAGATTTAATAACACTCCCCATTTTTACTTATTTTCAGAGAATATTATGCGCGATTTTGGTTCGCAGCGTGTTGCAACATAAACCAAAGAATTTCAAAGATATTCTGTAAGATATTTCAATGTCGGGGCGTTTGTTACGAAGACAAACCCAAATTTCTTCCCAATATTCTTCCCAAAAAATGTTCATCCAATAAATCGTTCACATCCCTCCATTTTATTATAACTTGTAATAAAATAATTATGATTTCGTTACGATTATTAATTTATCGAGTTCTGTACTATTTAATTATTTTAATAGTAACAAATCGAATGGAAAATAAATAAACACTCGTTTATTATGATTACTTTACTCGATCTTTGTTCGCCTCGATGTTTAATTTTTTTTTCAACCCTATTGAATTCGGAACCAATGAAATCAATGATTTTTGATTTTTTTTAATTTTAAAAAAATTTTGATTTTTTTGTTATTTGGAAAATTGTATTTATGCACTTTGATAAATGTACTTACGAGGAACTTCATGATTATAGGGTTGAAAGGGGTTTAGCTATTCTTTAGCGCTGCTGCTGCTGATGGACAGTACTCGCCAAGACAACTGTTGTGTGCCTCCGACTCGTCGTCGTCGCTTTATATACCCCTTTAGCCTCTCATATGCTCGAAAAAACCTTCTTCGCTCACGAGATTGCACCGAAAGGCAAGCGGATTCAAGAGCCCTCACATACGCCCGTAACACGTATGGGCACGAGAACGTGTACGTGCGCACCTCCGTGAACCACGCCCTGCCCAATAAACCCGATACGCATTCGACATTGACATTCTTTTGCCCGGGGCGGTCAGTCATAATCGCCGCGATCAAAGTTTATCGCTCGCATTTTCGTGGTACGCGAAAGCGACCACAACAACGATAACAATAAAAACATACAAAATTAAACGGATGTTCGCGCATTCATATTGCCGATTAATCTTAATGTAAGTGACTCTCGTTACGAGAGCCGTAATTACCGATAAAACATCGAGAGGACCCGATATTTTCATATTTGCCATTTTGTTTTGTTAAAATTCAATATATTTATAAATTTAACTAACTTTAAAAAAAAATGTATTCAAAGTTTTAAAAATTCCAAATTTTCTTGAAACAGACGCATGTGTGGTGTTTTGGAACTATATTTTTCAAAATTAAAAAATTTAACAAATCGTAACATAAACTTCGTTATTATGGATTTTAATTTATAAATCCAATTTCTGATAAAAGGACAAATGGCATTTTTCTACAAAAAACGAATGATGACTTATTTTTTTTTTATTTTGGTTCAATCCAAAAAAATACGGAAGCAAAATTTTATATAAAACAGAATAAACCGCGTCGGACAACTGTCGCATGTATAACTTTCCAATACGCCTCCAGATTGCGAATAATCATTGAAATATCTGCCGTCAAAACATTTTTACATCCGTGTATCGATCGAAGACATATTCCGGGAAGTCAATCGAAGCGAACCGATTTTTCAAGGTCGAGTTGATGATTTTTGTTTTTATTTTTTTCGATCAGATGTCAGTGGTTGTTCGACATTTCTTCTGATTGTCATCTGAAGCTGAACAGTAGCTCCGCGAAATCAAAAAAATCGCGATAACCGGACCAGTGATCGACCACTGGACCGGCCGACCCTGAGAATCGCGAGGCCGCTGTAACAGCCCCAACACCGATCCGGCATTGATGAAAACGATATCGAGTATCTTTCACGCGCGATATATCTTTGGATCGAGGCGAATGAGAAAGATTTTCTGATTTTTCCAATGATGCATCACCATTCGAGAAGATCGTATATTGTTCCGTACAGCGATGAGTAAATATCGCGTCACTGGGGATCGGTTTGGTGCGGTCATTTTACGACAGGTTCGCCTTGTGACGGTGATCCGTGACCCGCACCATTGGGAAACAGTAGACGCATCGACGTGCGAATCGATACCGATCTATTCCTCGATCTATTCTGCATCGAGACCATCGGGTCTCCTAGACTAGTTCTTCATGATTGCGATTATACAACGCTTCGTACTGTATATAGAATAATAAATCACTATAAAAGCTCCGAGCGGAGCTTCCGATAGCACAGATCGATCGTGAGAATCGGGATTAATCGGATCATCCGATTTTTAAACGATAGTCGGAGTGTTTCTGCGAAGTCTAAGAAGTAATAGAAAAAGAACGATCGAGAACCATGAAGACATATATTTTTTTGGTATTGTCGGCTCTGCTGAGTGTCGCGGTGGCCAAACCGACGTTTTTGGGTCTCCCAACGCTGTCCTACGCCACCCTGGTACCTGGTGCCCCGGTTGGAGCTGACGGAAGAGTCGTCGACACCCCGGAAGTCGCTGTCGCCAAAAATCAACACGCCGCCGCCCAACTGAACGAACGCGTCAACCTGGCGAACGAAGCAGCGAGATCCGGTGAGGTAGAGGTCGCGATCGCATCACCCCAAACCCTCGGTCAGCTATTGGTCACGCAATCCGGAAGTCTCGCCAGAGTTTTGACCGCTCAGGATCTCGCTGCCGGAAGCTTGACGCTCGGGGCACCGCTGACGCTTACTTCGATCGTCGGCGGATCACCCGCGGCGCCTGTTGGACCCGATGGTCGCGTCGTCGACACTCCGGCCGTTGCTCTCGCGAAGGCCGAACACGCCGCCGCTCACTTAAACGCACAATTAAATCTGTCGAACGAGGCTACGAGGAATTCCGGTCTCATCGCAATCTCCGCATCACCCGCTCTCGCATATCGTTTATAATCGGATCCTTTGTCTATCGACTCGCGTCGAGGATTAATTGTCTCGTGTTACCCGTATATCGAACAGTCTGAACGACTTACCTATACTGTACCTTACGCTACTCCCTCTGCCATGTTTAATCCATTATTATACGCCGATCAATAAATAACATGAAAAACGATTTGTTTTTCATCGCAGAATTCGTATCTTCTTACTTACCTGATCGTCGACCATCGTTGCGATAAATTACGGAGTCATTAGGCGCGTCACGATGAATGGTGAAAAATTTGGATTAACTTTTCTCCGATTTTTATTTTTATTGTTTCAGCTATAAATCTATCGAAGAGATTTTCATTCGATAGCAAAGTAAATTTTATTTAAATTAAATTTTACTTAAATTAAATAAAATCGCTACGAATAAATTTGTTAAATTTGTCGTAAAATTTTCTGAAATCTTAAAAAAAATTTAATAAAATTGCTCTGTGCAAATTTTATGTCCATTTTTTTTCTTTTCCAATTGTAACACTTTTTTAAATAATATGATATCAATTTTTTAGAAATATATTTTAAATGTTTCCCAATTGATTGCCACAAATAGTGAATTATTATTATTATTTGAATTGCAAACTATTGGAACTGTATAACTATTTTTCCCCGAGTATTCGTTTTACTCCATCGTCTTCCACGCGATTTTCTTCGATTTCTAAAAAACGTTTCGGAGTCGAAAAAAGATTCGAGTGTTGATAAACTTCAATTGGTCAATATGAAAACGATCCGTAGACGGCAGGACATTTGTTACCGTCAAATACTCGGCACTGAAACTATCTATTAAATAACTTTCGGACTTTGTATACCGTTCACCGTGCATAAGGACCATTGCACATTTGGCTATCTGAACCTTTCGTATTACTCTATATGTAATACACGAGGAGCGATCGTAAGTCGTATTGACGACCGATATACATAATAGTCAATAACGCAACACGATTAATTACGTCAGTGATTAGTTATAGTTGTAGTGCGGCGTGACTCGTCAGAATTCAATTTTTCGTGCGCGTGGATCAACATCCCGATAGTTTTGTCCATTCCGAACCCACTGTCCGATGTGAGATATATCCCACGGGATTTCGAAACCTCGTAACGCACAGACTATAAGGAACCTTTCAAAGGCGTGTGCCGGGTCCACCCAGTTGACTGGAGCATAGATTCCCGAACGCACATTCACGCATGTCTGGCCGATACATTCCCGATGACAAGGACAAGCAATACGTTACTTTGGCGCCGACCGCTTTCTACGCTGTAATGTTTTTGTTTTTTTTTTATCTACAGGAAGCTTTGGGAGAACCGAATTTCCTATCTTGTAACGCTCTCAATGCCATAAACGATCGCCAAAAGAGGTGGACGAGTATCGTAGGTTTCGACTTTGGGTGCTCCACACTCGAATTTTGGCTCGAGTAGTATATATACTCGAAATAAAGTTTGACCAGACACAACACAATCGCCTTTCATAGCGAGTACTGGACTGACCAGCAGCGCTAAGAAGTCAATTAATCGAATCATCATGAAATTCTTCGTAAGTATATCGATTACTCGATTAATTATTTTCTCCCTATCAAAAAGTGTAAAATTCTCAAAAAAAAAAAAAAATCTCAATTTTTTTATACAATAATTGTTACAATTCGAACTTAATAAATTTTAATTGTTACTTACAATTTTTTTTTTCTTAAAAAAATTTTAACCGCAATTTGCTCGTATCGGGATTTTTTATTAGCAAATTTATATTATAATCGATAATCAATCGATTATTTTCATTTCTAAATATAAATATCAAATATGATAAAAAATATATATGTAGTAAAAAAAAGATCGCGTATTTTAGAATTTTCAAAAAATAAATACACATTTTTCATTTTTTCAATATTTTTCGACGCACTTCAGGGATTAGAAAAAAATTGGTTGCAAAGATTGTACTGGAGAAATTCGGGTTTATTTTTTCGCAGATCGTATTGTCTGCTCTCGTAGCCGTGACTTTGGCGAAACCCGGTCACTTGTTGGCGGGTCATCAAGTTGGTCACTTAGTGGCTCCTGTGGCTTACGCCAAGTTGGTCCCCGGTGCCCCGATCGGTCACGATGGACGTGTCGTCGACACCCCGGAAGTCGCTCACGCGAAAGCCGAGCACCAGGCGGCGCATGTGAATGAAAAGATTACCTTGGCGCACGAAGCTCACAAGTCTGCGGAAGTACTAACTTACGCTGCTGCCCCCGCCGTCGTCGCGACATCGTACCACACCAACGCCTACGCAAGTCTGCCCGTCGCTACTGCTTCTTATCACGGAGTTAAGGCTTATCAGGCTGTTGCACCTGTGGCTTACGCGCACGTCGTCCCCGCTGCGCCGATCGGTTTGGACGGACGCGTCGTCGACACCCCCGAAGTCGCTCACGCAAAGGCGGAGCACGCAGCCGCTCACGTACATGAGAAGATCAATCTCGCGCACGAAGAAGCCAAATCTTCCCACTACGCCGCCCCTCAGCTCCATCATGTCGCCGCTTACTCCAGTGCATCTTACGTCCCGCAGTATTACAACGCCCATCACGCCGCCGCTCCCCTTGTCTCCGTTTGGTAATAATGCCCGCCGACTGTTTTACTCCGATTTTTTTTTCAAATACCCAAGCTATTGTATAGTCTAAATGATTTCACTGATTGTTGTTCCGTCATAAATATATCTCATTTCACAAATTACGATCGTTTTGAATTTAATTAATTTTATTTAATGCTGCGTCAGGATGCTACCTTCATAAAAATCGCCGACTGTTAAACCGGAAATGGCGCGATTTGATTCGTAAAATTTTATTTTCGAAAAAAAAAAAAAAATGTCAGGTTGCCATACTCAGTGGGTAGAATCTTTCCATTTTTTATGTTTCTTTCCACTACCCTCGGTATTCGCTATAGTCAATACGAGAACACAATGCTTTCTTCGCAAAGAAGACGTACAGTCCAAGCTCTGTATTCTTAACTCCCTTTAACTTAACCGATCCTTTATTTTAACTCGTTGCCATGATAACTTCCCTTTCTGTGTTACCCTTAACGTTCCCTTAACTGTGTTTCCCGTGAGTCTGTGTGCCCCACTCCAAGGGGAGTCTATTTCGTAAAATGTAAAGTGCGCATGCGCAGCAGGTACAAGGTGGCTTCGTACCTACGGACGCCTATACCCCTCGTTACCCCTATTCGCAGCAACTGACCGGGAGTAGGGACGATAAGGGAAATACAGAAAAGGGATCGGGTCCGGTCCCGTCGAGTTAAGAATACGGAGCTTGGACTGTACTATTAACGATTCCGTGGCGATACACCGCTCGCGTTCGCTACGAAATCTATGCATTAACCGCGCGAGTCGACGCAGAACCCTCACCTGCCTATGGTGATAAAAATACATCGCGGCGAACCGAACTGCAGGGAATCTTAAGTTGCGTAGCAGAAAGTTCGAACGTTCGTTCACGCGATCTGAATTGCTTGTTTTTCCGCGCCTTTCTGTCTCTGTCACGAAGAAAAATAACAACTACGAACCGTCCGGGAGCGTCGACCGCGCAAGCGACGAAACGAGCATCGAACGAAGGGGTGGTAAGTTGAACATGAAGTCCGGTTCGCAGGATCGCCCAACCTTGCCGCGACCCTGAGTACAACCTGTTCTCATCTTCGAAGGTTTACCGCGCGTATTTACTCGCGCGCTGTACTATCGGGAGAATTCTGGGTAAGTTATTTCGAGCATCTCTCCGGAGCAGAGGCTACTAAAACCCGATGCCGAAGACGATCAGTCGAACCGGAGGGTGTGGTTAGCAGCTTCACCTATACGTTTACTTGTACCAACATTTCGACGATGCGCTGCAACCTGCTCCGCGCTTTTTTACATCGAGTAAACTATATAAGCTGAAGACATCGCTACCGGAGATACTCGAGTCGAAGTTTGCGACGAAGTTAGTTCGGTGGTCTATGAAAGACGAAAAAAAAACCATGCAGCGACAATCAGTAAGATATCGAGCGGTTGCTTCGTTTTTCAACGACTAGAAACCAAAGTTTCTCGCGCCATAAATTCTCCTGTAACCTGTTTTTTTTTTTTTTTTTTTTTTATTTCTCAGAGTATCCTTTTGTTGTTTTGCTTGGTGTCCGGATGTCTTTCGAAGTCACCGCCGACGTTCGTGGAATACAAGGACAGCAACGGTCAGTACAGCTTCGGTTACAGCGCTCCGGGCTCTGCGAGGTCGGAGGTCAGGTCGCTCGACGGTACGACCCGCGGATCTTACAGCTATGTCGACGACGCGGGGATAATTCAGAGCGCGCAGTACACTGCCGACGGTGAGCGAGGATTTCAGATCGTAGCGACCAATTTGCCTCAGGCGCCGGAACCGGTCGAAGAAACGCCCGAAGTCATCGCCGCCCGTCTAAATCATTTGAAGGCCATCGAGGAGGCGAAAAAATTAGCCGAAACAAATCCGGAAATAGAAGTGCAACCGGCGATCGCTTCAGGCGATACTAAAGCAGTCGACACCGTCACAATCGAAAATGCTTCGGACTCCGCCGATGATAAAATGGCTAATCAGATACTCGCGAAGGGCGCTAATTCCGAAGTAAAAGCTGAAGTGCAGAGGGAAGGTAAGGACGCTGTAACGCGAGTTACAGCGAAAATCGGCATTGCGGAAGGCGCTGCTGATTCGGGACAAATTCCGGAGAATTCTGATAAAGTTGAATCCGTGGTGAGTTATTGTCATTAATCAATATAATTTTTGAATCGCTGTTATTTTTTATATCAATAAAAAATTGGAAAGTATCAACCAAAGTATCAACGTTCCTCGCGACTATATCTCGAATTTTTATTAAATTTCAGAAGTCTTCGAAAAATCGATAATTTTTTTTTTTAGTTCGGTTAACTCAGTTTTAGATGATAATTGGATTAAAATATCTTCGTTCATTGGCTTAATAACCCCTATAGAAATAAATTAATGTCAAAATACATAAAAGATACGTCTTTATATATAATAAAAAGAAATGCTATATTTTATATATATATATCTGTATATATATTTAATTTTCGTAGGAAAATTCAATCATCTTAATATATCGTTGACGAATGATCTCTTACGCTTGCAAATCCTTTGTAATTTAAAAGCCGATGCCGTCCCTATCGAGAGCAGCAGATTCCAGCGTACCGAACATTCCCGTGGTAACTACGTCCTTCGTAATACCGGGGAGGGTAAACCTACATTCGAGGGTCGAACTGGATCAGTCGTCCGGTGTTGCGGCGGCACGTTTCTCTCCCGAACCTTCCGCTGCTCGGCAGGGAACAGTGCAGTCTTCGATGCCGCAAGGACAAGGTAAACGCTGATTCTTAGATTGTTAAGTCAATTTTTCGGATTGTCTGGTAGCCAATTACTGAATTAATGACCGGTGAAACGCAATTATATGTCGGGCCGATGATTTTTCGAGTCGCCTCAGCTCCGCAGCATCCGTCTTATTGTTATTGTTATCATTTTTCGATCCCTTTCATTTTTTACCGCGGCGCTGCAGATTTTTCGCAAGCCTCGAGGACGAATATCGTTTTCGTCCGGAGGTGAAATAATGAGGCAGTAAGGTTTCGCAAATCATCGTACACGCATTCTTTCCTGTATATTTCACGAGATCGCGAACGGACACACCTGCGCGTTCGCTCGGAGGCTCAGCGGCGCGCCCCGGGCTCGCGCCTCGTCCTCGCTTCCGCGGTCAACGCCACGTTCAAGGTCGCCGAAGGCAACTGAAATCGAGAGCGAAAGAGCAAAACTGTCGCTCCAGATCAGGGAACAGTCGCGACGACGAGATTTAGAGGCCATCCGGTTCTTGACCTCCAAAAACATTGGGTGCGCGCCTCGAGACGTTTGAAGTGATCTCGAGAACATCGACAAAATTAAATTCTCGTAATCCATTAAATTTTCTTGAATTTAAATTCAATTCAACAAAATTTTACTCGAAAATGTGAAAATGAAATTGGATTGCAAGAATTTAATTTTCTCATTTTCGATGTTTTAATTTTTTTCGATTTTTAATCTTATTTTTCAATTTTTTTTTTTTATTTTCATTTTTTAATAACCGCAGAAAATAATCCGCCGAAAAAGTCCGCTCGTCAAAAAAAAAACCTAATAAATTTATTCCTTCTTCGAACTTCGAAAGAATTTTCACCGATTTATTTCGGAGCGATACTTTTCGCTCGTCTCGTCATTGTAACAATAACGATGTTTATAAGTTTAATTTTTTTTGTTGTTCCATCAGACGTTAACGTCGATCCATCGGCGATAACTCCGGCGGGAACGAGAATGTCACCGATGACGGGCAGCGAAACGTCTGGAGTGATCGGTATAGCGTCACCGATTTCCGCTGCGAGTGTAGGATCGCCGGCGAGCAGCGGCAACGCGCAAGCGTATTCAGCAGCACTGGTACCCGGTGTACGAATCTTACCTTCGGCTTCCTACCAATATATTACTTACGGAGTCGGCATCGATCCGTTTTACCAACACTACAATCCTTACCGATACTTCCGTTATGGAATACTCTGAAATGTTCGCGTTTCGTAACGAACCAATACTACGCGATGTATTATTTCATAAAACGAACGCATTCCATGCGAAACCATAAAAAAAAAAAAAAAAATTGGGGAATAAAAAAAAAATAAGGAAAAAGCTTAATAGTCATCGATACACCTTTTCCCATTCGATTGAAGCGATCGACGCTCGTAATATCATAATTATGACTTTATCATTTTATTCTTCTTTACAAAATAACGCAAAATGGGAGGTATGAACAATCGGAACGGAAATATTTCACGAATAATAATGATAATAATGCCACAAACGTAATGATAACATATAATGGTATTTTTTTTTTTTTTTTTTATAATATAATAGTAATAAAAGTGTGTACCATATAAGGGATATCCTACCGAGGATATAATAATATTTTATTCGAGATTTATCTTGCGTGGAATTAATAAATTCGACAGGAGAATCGGAGTTTGTGACTTTGCTTCGTCATCAGGTAATCGAACGCTTCGAAATTAAGCTCGAAGTTTCTCGTATTATTATCTTTTCTCCTGCGATCGGGACGCCTCGATAGGTGCGTCACGTTTGTACAAAAAAAAATACGAATAAAAAAAAAAACGTTACCGCAGGATTCCCAAAGAAAGTAATCTCTTCGTCGTCGTCGGTCTCGTTGACGAGCGATCGAATGAAATATATCATCATCGGTCCTTTGTATATCGATAAAATATAACGATCGATTTTCGTCGTAAAACTCCGCGATTTTCGATTTTCAAATTTAACACTAATTTTAGTTTTACAAAAAAAAAAAAAAATACTCGTCAAAAAAAGCTGTTCGACGCTCTGTGCACTCGGAATAGCTTCGGACAATATTAACGGGGAATTAAAATAATATATGAATTTTTTTTTTTTTAGTTAAAAATGGACGAATCAAGTTGGGTATGAGCCTTGCGGGCTTTTCCCGTTCACAACAAGTCCAGTCGATTGCGCTTATTTTTTTGTCTCCCTTTAGTCGCACGTGTCTTTGGAAATTTCGGTTACACAGCGGAAACAGTTAGAATCCGTTTCCGTGTTTAATTTATATCGTACCGTCCCTGCGCTTCACGAGGCTTTAAGGTTATGCAAAAGTCCCTATATGGCATCGTCTTTCTTTCGATCGAATTTTTTTTTTCTTTTACGAATGACAATTGCGTAATTGTTTTCAATAACATCGCGATACTCACGAAAATCCATGAAAAAAAATTAAAGTTGGAACATTAATTTTTTTTTTAGATTTTTTTTTTTTTTTTTTATTTAAAAAAAATTAAAGTTGGAACATTAATTTTTTTTTATTTGATTTTAATGATTCGCGAATGATTACGAAACGATTACGCAAATATTCGATTAATTTATATTTGAACTTTTTGCAAAAGAATTGTTTCGAAAGTCAGCGGGAGATGGAAATCTTTGACAGACCTTCAGTCAACGGCAATCGCTTTCTCGTTTTTTTTTTTTTCGTTTTCCTGACCGTTTGTGTAATACTGAATAAAATCACTTCGTAATTGTTAATTTCTTGTCCACGATAATTGTCACAATCGTGCTAACAATAGGAATAATATTAATAATTCAATAGTAATTAATTAACGATCACGATAGCTAATAATTAATATTGATATCCTAATTATCATCGTCGATACCTCGCCGTCGTCGTTCAATCTTCAATTTTTTTTTTCTTTTCCGCTCTACATAACTCTCTTATATCCATATTATATATATATAATATATATAAATCTAAATATAATATGTATTTATACTGTTCATATGTTTATACATATATATATATTTATATATAATATATTCGTTCTAACGTAATCGTAACATCGCATGTGATTTCGACCGAATTTTTTTTTGCTCCATTTTTTTTTCTTCACTTCTTTCTTTTTTTCTTGACCCTCAATGTGTTATTATTATTTTTTTCCACGTATCGTATCTCCGCCATAACACGATGATTGAATAATGAATGTTTTTCTTCGTGTTTTATAATAATCGTGCGGGCGAATTACGAACGGTCGCGAAACGTATGCCATTCCCCACTTCGGCTATAATAATTAATTACATTCGGTGAGCATTCTCGTCCGTTAACGAGTTCGAATCACGCCTCGTTGCCCCCCACCCTTCTCCCAACCCCTCAACTTTTACGTAATTCTCGTAAAACGTGTATTGGTGTATGCGAGTGTATCGTGTACGTTAACGGATATACATGTACCTCTGGACAACGTATCATTTTCTCGAAGTCTAAATATCATTTTTTCATAATTTTTTTTTTAATTGGGCGGTATTTTCGCGTTAATATGAACGAAACGATGCGACGTTGGCGACGGTGCAAAAAAAAAAATACGCGAGTTTCAAAAGTATCGCGTTAAATAAACGAAAAATGAATTTAAAAAAGATCGGATATTCATTAGGTTTTTTGTTTGTTTGTTTATTTTTTTAATATACCATGTTCTCGCACCGTGTCTTATTATATAAACATTTATTGATGGTTCTCTACTATTTTTTTTTATTTATATATATATTTTTTTTTCATCACGTCTCTACTCTCGCGCGTGCGCACCTCTGGAAAATAGTCTCGAACTCACCGACAAGCGTCGAGGCTTTTTCTTAATAGTTAAACAATCCCCCCCTCCCCTCCCCATTTCTGGTACGTCGTGGATTTCAAAATTTCATTATTTACTATAATATATTATTCCCTTCAATGGCGATCCTCATCGCGTTGTCCAACAACTCGAATGTGTATATAGCTGCCGGATCCATTATTCATTCTTAAATATTAATTAAATCAATCAGTTAATTAATTATTAATATACTTTTGCATTAGCACTGTAATATTGATTCTCAATTGACGCTATATTCCTAATTTTATTAATTTTATTTTTTATTCATTTTTTTTTTCTTTTTTTTTTTCATCATCATTATATTTATCTCACTCCGAGTTTCCTCTTTTCGCCAAAGCGGATTCATCGGTGCTTCAAAAGCTCTTTATTTCTTTTTCGCGTGTAATTAACGCTCGACGTTAATTATCCTACGTTCTAATTAATTCCACCTTTATCCGCCCCTATCCACTGTTGGTTTTTTTTTCCTTTGCACCATTCTACAATCTGGATATGTAAAAGGATTTTTTTTTTAACTCGTCGAGAATTGATCCTTCGCGACAAAAAAAATAATATATTCTCGCGACGGTACGCGAATGAGGGTTGGTAGCGCGTATATCGAGATTAACGACGGGGACGCGCTTCCCTGCTCCCCCTCCCTCGTCCGTGAGGAACACAGCCACACTCATGAACACACTCGTTCACTCGTGCAATAAATACAGTTTACGGTTTACAAAAAACGCGCTCGTAAGGAATTTCAATTCGGCGTTGTTTCAAGAATCTAAGTCTATTTATTTTACGCGGATGAATCGATCGAGAAAAATGTGTGGATGAACGGGTTGTCTCGCGAGAAACCTCCGAAAAGCAAAGAAACGATCAATCTCGACTTCTTTCGTGTTTCGAGGCGTCCCTCGCGAATCCCTTTTTTTCACACCGAGTTGACAAATACATCGCGATTTAGAGGTTAAAAATCGAAAAATCTTTGTTATTTCGACAATGAAAAAAATCGACGCATTAATTCGTTAAAAAAAAAATCAATGATTTAACAATAAATTACGATATTTCAAGGTTATTTTTGGTAAATCGATTTTTTTTTTTTTTCGATTTTTTTCAAATATTTTTGGTTTTGAAAGATTTTGAATATATTAATCACCGCCCTCGACGATCGATGCTTCAAAGGATTAATAGTTGGAACTAATTAATTTTTAAATCCCCAGAAGATTGATAAGTTTCAAGAATAAACAAAAGAGTATACAGAAGATTGGTCACGAAATGCGCGGTCCGGAAAGCGTAAGGGGGCAGGCAACGATAAAGTACGTAATGACGACGCCTCTTGACCCTCGTGAAAAATCGCATATATGAGCGATTTATTAGTGAAAAGATCGTTTATAATGTAATAAATCCCCGTAAGACCGAATAATTTATGTTTCAACTATCTAACACTCGAACGCGGCTGATTCATTCATCTTTCGCTAACTAACTTCGTATGGACAATTCAAGTTCACATTCTAATTCGTCTAATATCCGTGTGTTTTTATATACTAAAGTACACTTATAGTTGTGGTAATTTATTATTAAGATTGATTCATCGCGGATGTTAATTAATTAAGCCACTCGACCGTCAAGAAGATTTTTCATTGATCATTCGACCAATTAATTAAATCTAATCGCTACGAGACTTAACACTACATAATTTTACGCGTTTATACGAAGTTCTATTCATGAAGTACAGAACGAAGCTATGACTCGACGTTTTTCGTGTCATTCAGTCACGTGACAGGGATCGTCGAAACTCCAGCGAATTATCGGCCGTAAATATACGAAATTTCTATTGTATACTCACGAGTCAATCTGTACCACGATCCCATTGTTACAGCTCACCACTTTCCTCACTCACTTCCCAACGAACTTACGAGATTTTTCATTGTCTTTGACTTTGCATTTTTTTTTTTCGTAACAACTACGATAAATTACTATGTGATCATTAATGCGCACGCGTGCCCGTGTTGCTCTCAACGTGTCTGCGGGTATTGGCGGTTATGTTGTCGTTTGTCGTGTAATTTGGTTAATAAATAACGATATGATACATAGGCATGCGAGAGAAGATACGATCGAGGCGAAGAGAACGAGAAGAGATCTTTTTTTCGTGTCCGTGTAATAAATAGAGTTCGATAGATGCGATAGTACAGTGAACCCGCGCTCACGGCCGTTAGCTGGTCCCGATAAAGCTGCGGCGCTCTCGCGCGCCGCGCGCCGCCGCGCGGGCGGCCCGGCAACTATCTGAATACGCGTTAGTCGGGTCTCATCGATGCTGCCGGCCACGTGCCATGCGTGAAAGCGTAGTGGGGGTTAGACAGCCGAACAACGACGGCCAGGTAAACACAGTACGCGTGTCGTCCATGTTCGAGAGTTCACTGTATAGGCCGTTGTTTTTATTCGTATTTAAGTAGTTTGTGAAGAAGAAATAGATGAAGGAATAATAGTTGCGCATCGTAATCGAGACAAGGCGTCGTGTCCGCTGTTGCGGCAATAGCCCGGTGAGTTTTTGAAAGAAATTCGTTAATGAGAACAGGTTGACTGTCTGGAAGAAATACAGATGAAAAAAATTTGAAATCTCTCTCGCATGTAGTCATTTTTTTTTCGCAATACTCACTGTCCGGTATCGTCAGCGAGAGAGATTCAGAGAAGAAGAAAAATCTTGAAGGAATCCACGGATTCCTCGAGTTGTACGAAGAAACGTTCGATGCGCGACATTTCTCATCTCTCATTGTTCCATTAAATTATTAACATTATTAACTAATGATTGTTTCGAATATCGATTGAAGTTTTATCGAGAGATGAGAACTTCGGCGCGTCGGACTTGGCGCGAGTACAAAAATAGAGATTTCTCAGTCTCCACAGATCGAAAAAAATGTCATTGACAGTAGAAAAGGATAGGAAGATATAGTATATATAGATATTTGTATATATATCTGAGTATATGTATATATATATGTATATAATATATACCTGTTATGTATAGTACAGACAGATATGGAACTACATAGGTACACGGATCACTATTTAGGTATATAAGTATATAATATATAGATATGAAATTATAGAGTGTGAATAGTAAATAGACGATGTATAGATATGATTGGCGATATAAAATGATAAATTACGTGCTCGTCGGCTCACCGGGGATAACGTACATGAGGTTTTTTTTTCGCTTCTTTTTCCGTAATCTGTGAGATCGAAACCGAGTTTGTCGCTTCGAACAATCGTAGCGACCGAACGATTTTATTTTTCTCTGGTTATCTATACGAATCGATCGATCGATCGATCGATAGGCGCGTAAAAATGCTCATGTGAGGCCGTAAAACACACAATGCGATCCTCTGGGGGCCGGAAACACGTAAGAAAGGCTCAATCAGCGTTATTCGTGATATAATATTCAGCACAATGACCAATTATCCACGAATCTGATATACTATAGGTATATTATTATGTGGAGATAGACAACTTGTTTTTTTTTTTTTTTACTTTTTCGCATATGCATTCGATAACGATCGCTCGGCGTAACTTGTTATTTTTTTTTAAGTTTAATATAATATAACTATAGACGGACCGCTCACGATCCTTCTATATATTATCTTTCTCTCTTTCATTTCTCTTTCTTTCATTTCATTTTTTTTTTATTCTCCGCATTTTTTTCTGTCTTTTCATTAAAAGGTAAATGACGTTGATCCCATAGAATACGTGTTTAAACATCTAGGCACACTTCCTAACGATTGTTTTGGGCGAAAGATTGTGCGCAAGAAACCTTTTCAGTGAGTTGCTTCGTTAATCGCGACAATCATGATTTTCACTACATTATTTACTCTTTATTATTTTTTTCTTTCCTATCACCCTCCGATAGATTACAAATCGAATTTGCGTGATCGGGTTGTTTGTTTTCGTTCTTTTTTTTTTTTTTCTTTTTTTTTTTTTTTTTCAAGCGCGAGCTGAAAAAAATCGAGGATATATCAACCGATCAACGAATACAAGTGTGCGAGAAAGTTTGAAGCATAACGTTTTTGTTCGTAAACGTTTCTTGTGCGTATTCGCGTTAAGTCAGTCGATGGTTAGAGACAGGCAGACAGACAGAGGCGAACAGGCAAACGGTACTACGTGTTACACGTTAAAACAAATGTTTAAAAAAAGAAAAAACAAATCAATAAAAATTGTTGTGAAAATATTAACTACAATTGTAACATTAATTCGAGTCTTCGAAGCGTCGTGCGAAAAATTCGATAAATCTGATTGAAAAATTGATATTTCTTGAAACGAAAAAAATCCATTGATCGATTTTTTCTTTTTTTTTTCTCGATTCGTTTTTCTCGAAACACATTAATTGTATGGAAGTGAAAAATATTTCGAAGGGTCGATTGAACGATTCCTCGCTACCGATCCTCAACTAACGGAAGAAAATTACGAGTTCTTTTTCAATCAGCGAATCGCAGGAAATGGCTAAATGAGATTTTTAAAAATCCATTCATTTCCACTTCCGTAGTTAAGGATAAAAAAAAAATTCACGAAGACGAATTTTCCTACATTAGGAAAATGTTTTTTAAATCTTATCCACATCGTGGAATGGCCGCAAAAACGATCGAATCGGATCCAAGTGTTACCCATTGTCCGGCGTAAAATTCACCGTTCTGTCTTTATTCCACTCGATTCAGAAACAACGGAATAAAAAATTATTTTATCCATTCAGGAAGACAATAATTGCATTGCGTCGAAAGAAATTTGTATACGTTAAAAAAAATAAAAATCGCCAATTAAAAAAAAAAAATTAATTATTTAATTAAACAATAAAAATAACTCGCTAATAGACGGGATACGGTTATAATGGGACAATGATGATAAGGAAAGAGACGAGGGGCAGCGGGAGAAGATAGAAAGAACACAACAAAAAAATCGGGCGGGTTTCACACATTGGATATATATTTTTTTTGCTTGCATTTTAAGACAATAAAAAGTAAAATCATAGAATTAGAAACTGGAGACATTGAACACGCAAGACGCAGATTTATGCGGCAACTGAATTTGACGATAAGAAGAATGTAACGATCGATAATAATAAAAAAAGGAAAAGAAAAAAGAGAAAAAAAAAAAAATTAAGAAATAATGGGAAATTGGGTATTAAAATAGCGAGGAAACGGTGATACAGTGATAAAGAAATAGACGTGAATTATAGCGATATAGTAGTAGTAATAGTAATGAGAATATAGATTATGGAGATACATAATTGCGACAATAGTAGAAGAAGAAGTAGAAGTAGAAGTAGAAATAGTAATAGTAAGAGTAGCATTAGTAGTAATAGTAGTAGTAGAAGGGGTACTAACGATAATAGTAATAGTAGTACAGTAGTAGCGATGACAAAATGCGTAATTTAAAAAATACACAGATTACATAGATTAAGAACTGCAACTGGGCATCGTAAAAACTAATTGAATATCGTGAAAAAAAAAGGTAAAAATAAAGATGAGCGCGCGGCGTTTAAACGGCAGGCAAACGCGCGCACGCGACGAAAAAAAAATTAACGATAACTAAAAAGAGACTTAGAATAAAACGATAATCGTAAGGCTAACAGTTAATTAATAGTAAGAATTATAGTATTAATAATGGTGAATTGAAAAAAAAAAAAATAATAATAATAAAATAATAATAATGGTGACGGTAGAGTAGAGGCGACAGTAGTAGTAGTAATAAGTTGTAGCGGTAGACAATAGTAGTGCTGTAATACTAACGATGTCGGCGTAAAACAAAAAAAAATTAGAGTAAACGAGAGATCTGCATAAAAATAATATCTGCTCCGAGAAGAAAAAAATAATAATAAAACAATCGTAAAGAGTTTAGGAACAAAGACGTCGGATGCGGACGTCGCTTAAACGTACGGACTTTTTTTTTTACCCAAATACACTCACTCGTCATTTCGCCGACGTTGAAATTTCGAATCTATAATCGTTTCGGCACCTTTACCTCGACGCAATTCGTACGTTTTTCGGCTCAATTCGTGACACACATATATATATCTATATATATATGTAAATATTCATATATAACGGTAAACTAATTCGTTCAACGAGCAAAAACATGCGAGAAAAAAGAATTACGACTATTCGCGATTATTTTTAATGCGATTATAAAAATATCTACGTTTCGAGAAACAAATGAATCTCTGCGCGCTGTGAAATTCGTCTCGCGAAGTAGAATGTAAGGAAGAAGTTTGTTTTATGTTTAGTTTTCATTTTTTGTGTTTTGTAAGTGTTTTTTTCTTTGTTTTCTTTTCGTTTTTTTTTTTTTTTGAGGTATAAAAAGTAGTTGTTTTTTGGTGAGTGAGTGTACGTGGGCTGCATGATTATTCGCGCATGCGGTGGCACGATATTTTTAATTTTGTTTTTTTAAAACGATTTTTTTTTTTCGTGTCTCTATGTTTTTATGGGTTACGCCTGTTCGTTTTTTTTTTTTTTTTTTTTTATCTTAGGTGTAAAATAATGCGCAATTATCACTTGTCATAAAACTATACGTGGTCCTTACTAATCTATCTCGGTGCTTTTCTAAACTTATCCAAGAAGTGATCTCCGAACCCGACGAAACCCTCTCGAGTCGAATAGAATTTTTGAGGGTTCGACGAGAACGGAGCGCGAGACTTTTCCGAATATGCCGCATATAATTCATCTCATGGTCCCTCCGAGAAAAGTCTCTTTCGTCTTCGCAATCGACTTTTTTTTTACCTATGCCAGACGACTGACGTACAGTTTTATCATAAATCACGGACCCGTGCGAGACGACCGTTTTTCGGCATTCATTTCGCATAACTTCGAGAAAAATGAGAAAAAATTGCAAACACTTTTCAATGGTATAAAAATCTGAATAATTCCACACATATTAAAGATACTGAAAAAAATTATTTTGCATAATAATAATTCCAATATGTTATAAACAAATTGATGATAAAATTAGTTGGTCAACAAATTTCCCGAAAACCCAATTTTTTTTTTTACATTCGTTCGTAAAAAAACGACTTGTTCATTTTTCTGGGTACGTATGAATTTTTTCAGATTTTTCAATTTACTTGGATTTTTCTTCTCTTTATATGAAAAAAATGTATGAAAAAACACAAAATTCGAAGTGATTTCAAAAATCTGAAAAAAATTCATACGCATTCAGAAAAATGAACGAATCATTTCCATAAAAAAAAATTTGAGTTTCCGGAAAATTTGTTGATCAATAAATTTTTTCATCAATTTGTTAATAACATTTTAAAAGTATTATTACGGAAAATTAATATTTTCAGTACCTTTAATATGCATATATTTTTTCAAATAATTATACCATCGAGAAGTATTTGCAATTTTCTAATTTTTTTCGAAATTATGCGAAATAAACACGAAGCGACACAACTCATAACTACCTTAATACATTTTTTTTTCTTTCGATATCATAACGAAATCAACAAATAAACATCTTACGTCTCGCATGGACCGCGTGCGCTCGCGAATCGATCTTATTTTTGTTTTTTTCTTTTTTTTTACTGTGTGTCCCCTAATCCCTAATCAACTTACTAACAGCTTAACCGTAATACGCCCGCTCTGACAATTGTTCTCCTTTTAAAAAATGATTTGTCTTGCCGGAGCTGAGCTGATTGTGATTTGCAACGCAATTCCTGGCCCAATACTGGTTTCCTTTTTTTTTTTATTTTTTTTTCCATTAAGGTGTTTTTTTTTATTCTCCAATGGGCGATACCGATAGCTGCGACTCGCAACGCAAAGCTGACTTTTCGCCGCTTCGCGTATTTTTTTTTTTTTTTTTAATTTCATTATCGCGAACATTCATATTATTTCATATTTACAAATACAATGTTTAATTTTTCTTTTAATCAATTAACTACGTTCTACGCGTGAAAAAAAGAGTCGAGACTTCAGTTGATTGTTTTAATTTTCTTTTGTTTTTTTTTTTCAATACGAATATCGAGGTTACAATCACTGGAGAAAAATATTTAAAAATTTTCGAAGTCCTAGTCAGCCGAGCGTCGTGAGCAGCGTTAGCACTATCGGAACACGAGTATTAGGGAGTACGTTCCGAAAATAACTTGCCAATTGCATCGAATAATAATTGAAATGGCGCTTGAAGAATGTCGAAAAATAAAAAAATAAAGACGACATTTCAACGATTTTCATTGCAGTTGCGCGAAGTTCTGAAACGTACCCAGAATAGAGGGCGACAGGAAGAGTAGAAAAGAATCGACGAAAATAATGAATGAAAGACGATAAAACGAAAGATCGTTTCCACTGTCCGGTGGAATATCTCGAAAAAAAAAATATATATATGGATAGTTCTTTTATACAAATGAAATGGAAGTCCATCGGCAAGAACGCTCATCGTTACGAACATCATTGACGTGGTAATCGGTTAAAAAAAACCGGTTAAACACAATTTCAGTAGAAGGAAATCGCGAATGGCAGATTGAACAGCTCGGAAATTTGTTTTTTTTTTTTTGTCGATTGGTTTATAGAGAGTGATTGTCATTAACTATACACGTTACTCAGAGCTTAGAAAGAAGCCTACTGCCGACTCTAACAGCGCTACCCTTACCTCCTAATTTCTTACACAGCTTTTATATTGTTTTTTCCTAATCACCGTATTTATCTTAACCGTCTGTAATTGTCGGTTATCGCCTTCGTTTTTATTTATTCTTTCTGTCGTCGTTAATACTAACTAACTAAGGGGGCGTTTGGGGTTCTCGAGGTGTCGTCATCGTGGAATCGTAAGGAAACCGATGGATCATAGTTCGATCCCTGCCAAGTAATACTTAAGCTTCCGGAAATTTGCCTATCCGCGTATTAACTACTTTTCTCTTTATCATTTTTTTTCTTTTCTAAATTCTCTTCTTTTTCTCCTTCTTCTTCATCTTCTTCTTCGAAACACCTATACAAACACCGACGTGATAAATTTTTTTCATATAGAATAGCGGTAATAGTTATTCGGAACTCTAGCGATAGATGCAATCGTATCGGATAGTTTTTTTTTTTTTTTTTACGAATCGCCGCAAATCGGTTAATGAATAATATCGAAAACTTTTTTTTTTCATCGCGTTTACGCTGATTGGTAATATCGAGGATTTTTTTTTTAGTTATTTTTCTATGAAACGATAGTTCGCGAAACATCGATCGACGCGAGCTTTTGACGGCGACGCGCGAATATAGATTTCACATTAAATAACTAGTATCGCACTTTCGCAAACATCTGAATAATTTTGATTCCCTCGAAACCGTACTAATTGCATTTATAATCTTCGACACTGCTGCATTAGTTAATATGCTCTTCATTTCTGTCTCAATATTCCCGCAATCGGGGTCATCGTCTTTATTTTTATATTTTTTTTTAACCCTGTGTCTAATTTTAATATAACGTAGTAGGTAGTAGTAATGTACGCGATTTACTTAAGGTAGTTATGTCGCTCCGCGTTAATTTCGCATAACTTCGAGAAAAATTTTTTTTTTTAAATTGCCAATACTTCGCGATGATATAAAAATCGGGAAAAATTCATGCATATTAAAGGCACTAAAAATATTAATTTTTCATAATAATAATTCCAAAATGTTATTAACAAATTCATGAAAAAATTAAATGATCACCAAATTTCTCGGAAACCCACCTACTTTTTTTTTTATGCAAATTTTTCGTTCATTTTTCCGAATACGTATGAATTTTTTCAGATTTTTCATGTTACCTCGATTTTTGGGTTTTTTTACTCATTTTTTCCATATAAAATAAAAATTCAAAGGAAATTTAAAAATTTGAAAAAATTCATACGTATTCAGAAAAATGAATGAATCATTTTCATAAAAAAAAGCTAAGTCACCGGGCGATTTGTTGATCAATTAAGTTTCGCATCAATTTGTTAATAACATTTTGGAATTATTATTATGCAATATTCATTTTTTCAGTACCTTTAATATGCATTAATTTACATAAATTTTTATACCGTCGCGAAGTATTTTCATTTTTCTCTCATTTTTCTCGATCTTTTGCGAAATGAACGCGAAGCGACATAACTATCTTAATTTACATCAATTCACGCCTACGGGAGAGCCAAGTATCGCGCGGTTTTTTTGTTTTCATCAGTCGAACGTTTTTATGCACTATTCCGTGTCCATTTCCTGTGTAATGAGTGTGAACATGTGTGTATGCAACCTGATATACATCCTAATCGTAATAGATTTTTTTTTATTTTTTTTTTTTCTTTAGGTTGATCGTTTAAATTTAATAATTCACGTCGTAACCCTAAATCCTTAATTTTTATTAATAAAATATACTTATATTGGAAATGCCGCCGTCGCGTACCTCTCTGAAATACTTCCCCACCGCTACCAATGGAATATATCAAATATATAGGAGATATTAATCGCCGATGTACGAACGGTTGTGATTACTTTTTTTTTTTTTTTCTTTGCTTTCGGTATCTATTGTGTTCATCCGGCGCGAACGCGGTCGCGGTAGATGTATTAGAAAAAAGAAAAAAACATATTGACATCTACATTTTGTGCGTTCGTAGTCCGGACACTGAAAAAAATCATCGTGCACCTCGTGGCTTCGGCTCCGAAATTTTCGTTAAATCTATCGAGTCGCTACGCACGTGTATTTAATTTTCTTAATTTTTTTTTTCTATTAAAATTTTATTGGTTGTAAAAAAAATGTTTTTTTCGAGATTTCGAGACATAATTATTTGGTTTTATTTGCAAGAGAAATCTTCGGAGTCCGAACACCTGTGACACCTCGTAGCGCGTGTTGGCTATTCCAACCCTCACCTCGGCCCCCCTCAACCCAGCTAGTTATTTTTTTTCTCAGTTTTATCACTAAATCAATTATACGCTCTGACGATTAATTGTATAGTTTTGCCCTACAAGCGTTTCACAGAAGGCAAACCGAAAGAAAAAACGAAATGAAAAGGCAAAAATGACGATCTCCGATATCGATAAATGTTGTACTCACGATCGTTAATCCCGAATAATAATTATTTTACAGTTCAAAATGCCAAACAAGAAATCATAATACTCGAAGCTTATGTAAAAGATAATGAAAGTATATAGAAAAAAAAGAGGCAAGCAGTTTAAACATTAGAGATGAAAGAAACAAAACAACTTACTTATTAATGTATTAATAATAATGATAAAATCAAAGATTACGAAGCGACGTTAACGTTAGCTAAACGAAAAAAAAAAAAATTAATAAGCAGTTTAATAAAAACTTAGTAATGAAATACTTGACGTAAGTGTATTAATACTACGATTTGCTTTGTGTGCACACGAGAGTACGTGCTTTCTGTGCTTTCGGTAAAGTGGTGAATGACGATCGAAGAAAATTGATTGTAAAACGCGCGATCGGCTTCTCAGCGTTACTATTATTCGTCGAACAAACGCGAAAAAAACAAAATTAAAATTTACCCGATGACGAGGTTCTCGCGCGCGCGCTTCTCAACGTTTTAACGATAGTTATAAATTCATATTATTTTAGGATGGTGCAAATGTAATATTTATAGAGATTCGAAAGACACAGATCATAGATGCAAAGACTGGCCCCTTCGCTCATGCCGGCTACTCGCTAATATTTTCGATTCTATCCGGGAAACTGCAAATTTTTCTCATAAGTCTCGTCGCGACACTTTTTTTTACATCACATTTCCCGAAGAACGTTAACGTTTAACTTCACCTTTTTTTTTCTCAATTTCTCTCGTACATTTCTCTCGTACGTCTCGTCGCGACACGTTTTTTTTTTTTACATAACATTTTCCGAAAAACGTTAACGTTCAACTTTATCTTTTTTTTCTCAATTTCTTCTCTTCCCGTCAGCTATTCCAAGGAAACTTTCGATTCTACAATTAACATCTTTTAGCCTACTTTGGCACAACCAACTCTGCCGGCACTCGCTTATATTTTAGTTTCTTTTTTTTTTTTCACTTCGTCGCAATGACGCTAAATTATTCTTCTCTCGTGTTTGTCGCCAAGAATTTGTTTTGTTTCTTTTTTTTGTTTTGTTTTGTTTGTTTGTTTGTTTGTTTGTCGTTTGCGTATCCCATACGTTCATCCTAACTTTCTCACACGCGTTCACGCTAAGCTCCCATTCGCAACGTGTCATCCTAATTAAAATACCATTACATTTTAATTGACTCCAACAGAACGTCGTGTCGGTTACAGACGCAAACGCACGCAACTTGCATTATTATTTTACACATTTTCACGGATCGACTCGCCTCCGGATTTATCTTTCTTCCTAAACTTCCATCTTCGACGCGCATATACTTCCATAGTATTTTTATTTTTGTTTTTTTTTTGTTTTTATTTTTATTTATATATCTTAATATATTCGCGATATTTTTGTGTCACTTGTGTATTTCGGGAATAAATTCGATTTTTAATAACGTTTCGCGTACTTTCGCTCACCGTTCCCAGTTACGGCGTACGCACTCGTCGGGATAATTTTCTTTTTTTTTTATAAATTTCCGTTACGATTGTTGTTTTAGAAGGAGCTGTCGGCGAGAACGCATCTTTCTTGTCTCGAATCGCAATCGCTTCTAAGTTTTTTTTTCCTTCTTTCTCTCTCTCTCTCTCTCTCTCTCTCTCTACGCTCTCCCTAATTATCGATTTTATTACATTTATATTCTTCTAACGGTGAATGTCGATTCGCTTTCGTGGGCCCGTCTTTCGCTACTACACTCTGCCGACTATCTCTGCTTTCAACTATCGGATGTAACGAATACGCGCGTTGCACATCGTCTATTTTACACTGTCAAGTTTTTTTTTATATATTTAAGAGACAATACAATTGTATTGCTTTAGCTACCAGGTGTCTCCCATTTTCGATTAATCGAAATTCGAGATTCCGCGATCCGCGCATAATGGCACCGATCGACGATCGATCGTATGCACGGGATTTCTTTCTTTTTTTTTGTTCGATAAGCGGGAAGACTCATTTACAAAACGCGACCGCAAGCCGAATTTCCGTATCTCATGTTTGCGTCGATCGAAAACCCGTTTATACGCGGACGCCTGGAAATCTCTTCTCCTCTTTCGTAAAAACTTTTTCATTCCTTCAGAGCTGAGACCCGAAATAGCGATATGTTTTTAAGTTCATTTCCATCGTCTCGTCATACTTAATTACGATAAATCCTATGCTTTTTCTAGGTATCTATTGTATATAAAAAAACCGAATTTAAATGAAAAAAAAAGAAAATATAAATGACAATACTTTAAAAACGGGTGTACGATGTGTCTCCGTGAATGCGTAAGTGTTGTAAATGTGTCTGTCTGTGTTATCGGTATTTTTATTCGCGAACGCGGTTAATACTAATCGTCGATAAAACTGAGAGTTACAAATGATTAAAAAAAAGAAAAAAGAAGAAAAATAATAACACCTTTTACGCGTCGTACAACAGTCACGGCTGTGCGATTATTTTGAGTTGTGTGTTATGCGGTAAATTTTCTCGAATCTTCTCGAGAACATTCGAGTTGTCGCCGACAAATACTGCCGATATTGACGCCCTAACCGACTCGGAAATTACTCGATTTGCCTCGAAACGGATCGATCGTCCAACGATCGTCGATTTTTTTTTTTTTTTTCAATTACACAATCAAGTAATCGCGGACGATCGTTCCGTTTGAATAAGCTGAGTGAGTTTAGCACCTCCTGAAAGTTGCAAATGATTCGTGTGTAACATTGGTAATTATAATCGTTTTTTTTGTCGTCTCAATTATCAATATAAATCGGGTATCCCTCGATCGAAAATTTGACAATAATCGAATAATCGATACGGAGGGATGGTGAAATGCTTTTCCTACGATTAAATTTGCTGATTTGACTTAAACATTAAAAATCCTTAACTCTTAAATCTTACAACGTTTATATACCTTAATTCTGTACAAGAATTTAGGGGGCCGCGTCGGACGTGTGTTGTCCTCAATTGAATGATTTGTTAAACCGCATTCTCCGTTAGACGGCACGATTTTCACCGCGGAGTGCTACGAGGTTTTGCTTTTTCATTTTTTATTTATTTTTTTCTTGTATTTTATCGCATGCATGCGCCGCCGACAAATCGCAAGACGATTCAGAAGTTCGAAGAGCGTTTTTTTTTATAATTCTTTCTCATTTCGTTCATTAAGTTTTCATCTCTAACGCGTATCGACGAATACGGACAACGATTTCGAGCGCTAAGGCGCGCGGAGGCTTATGGAATTAGTTTTCGCCCGCGATACCTCGATGTCGAGGAATCGTTTGGACAAAAGGCCGATATTTTTCTTTTTTTTTCATTTTGTGGTTATTGTTGATGATGTTTTGCGGGCACCGACAGCCAGCAGCGTCCCCCTTCGAAGAACGCTTTGATTCGCGTTTTTCATTATTTCTTTTCCTTTTTTTTCACCCTTCATATAATACTCAATGCTTTCTTATGATCGGGGATTGTAAAAACGAAAAACCGGGAGGCGCATTCATTTGGAAATAAAATTGCGGTGGCAACCCGGTAACGGCGGCCGTAGCCTTGGAAGAGTAACGGCAATCGCCGACCAACTAACGCGGCCGACCTTTTTGTGAACGTGTTTTTTCTTTTTCTTTCTTTCTTTCTTTTGCACGACCAGCACCTCGAGCATTATCTTCAGCGTCAACAAATGCGATAGCGCCGCTTCGGACGAAACGTTTCAGTCGGCAGTAGTATAGAGTCGTAGATCATTGCAGGATACCAGTATTGGACACGGGGGTAGGGCTGGAGGAACCACGGCGTCTCGCTGGATGGCCTCTCTTGTTAGATGTTACTCTTCGAGAACGACACCCTCAGATGATTGGATTCGCTCAATTGGTAATTGTGCATTTTCTGCAAATGACAATAATACAATGTATCGTTTATTATTGCTACTTGTTACGATAATAAATACTCTCTACTCAACGAAAGATTTTAAATTATCGTCGGTTTCGAAAAATGTAATAAAAACAATTGTACACGGAGAGGATCTATAAGAAATAACAATGTCATCTGGTAAAATTCGAAGTTCGCCCCTGCGATGACGAAAATACTGAATATTATGAGAATTTTTACCACATTTATGGGGAAATACTGAAAATACTGAATATTATGAGAATTTTTATCACATTTATGGGGATTTTTGCCATATCCTATAACAATTCGCATAGTTCTCGAAATTTTCACCAGGTGGCGTCACTGAATTCGACGGTGGCGCCACGTATGTCGAAATACTCGATGTTTTGAGTATTTTTACTACAATTGTGGGGATTTTTACTATATTCTATGGTAAAAAATCGCATAGTTCTCGTAATTTTCAACAGGTGGCGTTGTTAACTCCGAAATACCAGAAATTTACCATATTATTTACTAGGTATATGGTAAATTGTGTCGGATCCTTCTCTCCGTGTAGAAACTTTGACTATAAACTCTGCTTGCGCAACGGAGTTACTTTTGAACGAATGCTTACCAATTTATATCTTTAATTGCATTTTTTTTTAAATGATTTGAAATGATTACTCACGATCAGAGCTGCAACGGCCTCATCCATGCTGGGCATCTGAATAAGCGCCATTTTTCTGTCCTTCGGGAAGAACTTGAAAGCCTTCACCGTGAAACCATTTGTCGTGAAGGCGTCCTTAATTTCTTCCTCGGTGACCGTCGCTCTGCAAGATTTAATATAGATGCGTAAATATACATTTGAAACGAATAGCACTTCTTCGGGACAAATTGTTTCCAGGTTACTTTTTTTTTTTCGAATTTTGCAAGATGTAAAAATTGCAATCGATTGAACACTTCGATTAAACACTATTCATTTGCCGTTTGAAAAAGACAGAAGAAAGCAATTTTCCACTGTACTTTTTACTGCGCCAACTTTGTATCGGAGAGAATCGCTTCGAAAGTAACGAAGCGAAGGTGATTTTTTTTTTCATAGGTGAAGATATCAAATTTTCGTTGTCAATTTCGAACTTTCGAAAGTATCGAGTTTCGTCTGTGATCCTCGAGAACTTTGAAGTATCTTGCATTTTACTGAGATTAGTTTCGATCAAATTGAAGTCGTCTGGCAAACAGCCACTCAAAAATTCGAAGACTCGAAGTGTTCTCTTGAAAGATCGATCGACGCGTACTCTTCCGTGTGTAAAGAAAGCTCCCGTCTTTGATCTCAAAAACTTACGGAATGTTCGATAAATGCAGAGTAGCGCTTGGCGGGTAAATGTTCTGATAGTTCTTGGAACCGGGTTTCTTGAATCTATGAAGAGTGCTGTTGGTGTAATCCTTTGTGAGACCCGCGTCCGGTTGGCCTTCTTTCGGCAACTGGACTGTCTGATGTTTGCTGGTCATGACTCTGATCTGCTTTCCGAACACTCTGAGTTTATCCATGTGAGTCATTGCTGGAAAAATTAATAAAATTAGCAATTAAAATAAAAAAAAAAAAATGGCGTTAAGAAAAATACATTAAGGTAGTTCCGTCGCTTCGTCTTCATTTCGCATAAGTTCGAGAGAAATGAGAGAAAATTGCAAATACTCAATGATATAAAAATCTGAAAAAATTCATGCATATTAAGGGTATTGAAATTATCAATTTTCCGTAATAACGATACCAAAATATTATTAACAAATTGATGAAAAAATTAATTAGTCAACAAAATTCCCGGAAAGTCAACTTTTTTTTTTTGGATTTGTGATTTTTTCAGATTTCTCAATTTGCTTTGAATTTTGTGTTTTTTTCACACATTTTTTTTATATTCAAAAAAAAATTGCACACATTTTTATATTTTTTATAAAATCGATTTTTATACCATCGAGAAGTATTTGCAATTTTCTTTCATTTTTCTCGCACTTATGTGGAATTAACGGGTAGCGACAGGGAACTTCCTCAATAGACGCATTATTGATGATGTGGACTGCTAATGGCATTAGGATAGTTACCTAAGTGCCCTTGATGAGGTTCGGCCATCTGGATGAGGGCGGAGTCTTTCTTGTTGTAGAGAATCTTCACGCGCTGTACATCCCCATAAACGCCTACGTTGGCAACACACGCAAAGAATAATTAACAAAAAATATTCAGAGGGTTCTAAAAAAAAGAACGAATGATCGAATGATTTTTTAATTTTTTTTGGGGGCCTTATGTGGGGAATATTATACGATAGGGTAAGTTTTTTTTTTGTGATATACGATCCTCATCGGAATAACACGATCCGATTGAGATCTATAGGTCATGCATGGGGCACTCGGCTACAGTCGTATCGTTACTATAAAATATTCAATAATCGAAAAAAAAAAAAAAAAGATATTCTAAACGAGCGAAATACGACAGAGGGAAAGAAGAGCGATATTCATATGCAAATTATTGTAATTTTATCATCTATCGTGTTGACGGAGGCCGAGCACCCCGCGAAATTGTGATTTCCTATGGAATTACGTAAATATAATAAAAGCCAAAGCTTATGTCAATGAATGAAGGTGGTCTATAGAACTGATGTATATATAGGTATATATATACATATATTAATGTAAAATAAATTGGTATTTGTATGAAATAAATATCAGAAGAGATGCTTGGAGGTAAGAGTGAACGTGAACGTGAGGTGTACGATGGCCATGATGATCGATGACGATAGAATATAGCATTGGAAATTGAACATAATAAAATAAAGATTGAAAAAACGAAAATAATAAATAAAAAAAATAATAATAATAATAAAAATAATAATGACGAAGAAATATGATTCGAACGTAAAATAAAAATAAAATTGGAAGTTGAAACAAAAATAATACCAATAATAATAAAAATAAATATATATAGATATATATTTTTTTTTAAAGGCGTGAAGATAATCATATACCTCTGGTTGGATACGAAATAACGGAAACGAATGATGGATATGATTTATTTGTGCAGTTTTCATATTTTTTTTCTCGATCAACATTTACCGCGATATTGTTATCTGAATTAAAAAAAAAGTTGTATTTGCGCGGCAATCGATAGGGCTTGAAACTCTATATCCTCCGGGTAACTCGATTCATTTTTTTTTTTTTTTTACGATAACTTTTGATTTCGAGTTATCGAAATATTATTAAATGTAAATGGTGGGTTTCGCGCAATTGTCAATATAGAAATTGGTATTGGAGACACGATTAGGGCGTTTTAAATATAATAATTAATAATGTAATATAATTAATAATATAAATGTGGAGACGTACCAAACAGGGTAAAGAGAGCGTCAGGCGTGACCATCTACACAGAGAACAGACAGAGTCCAGTCAGTAGTCAGCGAGTATAATAGGATTCGATGTAAAGTATAGGAGCGCACAAGTCTCGCGCGGCATCGACCTCTCGGATTTAGAATGAAAGTGAAAAGAGAAATTTTATTTTTTCCGTCGACGACGAAATTTTTTTTTTCGTTCATTCGCGATGAATTTAATAAAAAAAAATCGGTTTTGAATAAATATGTTGAAAAAATTTAACGCATTTAAAATCGGAAATCGAAGTCGGAAAGAGGTCGAGAACGCGAAACTTGAGCGCAACTCAACGATAGTAAGTACACACAGTTATAGTACAGTAGTGACAAGTTGCAGCTGCGAGATATGTATCGTCGATATATTGAGCTCCGAGGCGCGCGGTCATTTTTTCATTCGTTTTTGAAAAATTAAAAAAAAATTATATATATTTCGCAATTTTTTTTTTTTTTTTTTCTACGGTTTCGAAATCAGCTCTGTCCGACGCCTCGAAGACTCGAATCGCAACGTTTACGACGTCACGATTATATCGAAGGGCGAAGTGATTCGTATAATGTGTGTTTTCGAAATGAGTTTAAGGGACAGTGGGAGAAGGTGAATAGTTCGAGGTGTGGGGGGTTCTTTTTTTCGACATAACAGGATAATAGCGCATACGCAAACAGAGAATCGAATTTTTCCTCATCGAGACGAATTTTTTTTTTTATCCAATAACTTTCGGCGAAATGCAATGATCAAAAATAATAGTTTCGTTTGGAGTTATTTTACGTTACGCTCGTTCGACGAGGAAATTCGGGACTCTGGATCAAGAAACTGCGGGGTATGCCTACGTCAGCTCTACGTTCTTCGTATTAATAATTTTTTTTTTTTAGTTATATAGTTGTACATTTATATACGTGAGTTATATGTACTCGGAAAATCGAGTCGATGGGATACATGAAACTTTGAATTTCGTGGTACAAAACTTTTTCAAATATAATTTTAACATTAACTAGGCGATGAAAAAAAAAAAAAAATTTTTTTACGAAAAAAAAAAAATTTTTTTACGAAAAAAAAAAAATTGTTTTTTTCGATCGAATATAAATTTTTTCAAAGTTTCAAATTTCACTGACGACCAGATATGCCTGATTTTTCAGCAGAAAAAAGTTGACAGAATTCAGCGTGCAATGGTGTGCGGCCGAGCGTTTGACAATCGACGATATCATTTTATACGATTTTTTTGTTTATATATATTTTTTTGCGATGCGAACAAAATCTCCTTCGACGGGGACTTACCTCCTCGTTGAGATTGGTGACGAGTAGTACGGACGATATTTGGGGACTTCCCGGCACGCGTACACCCAGAGCACCGGCACCGAGACTGAAGCCGCCGAGGCCCGCGAGACCGCCACCCGCTGCGACTCCATTGTAGGGTGCCGCGAGGGGCGATGGAAGGCCGTGCATAGCTGCGAACGGCGACGCTAGGACGCCTGGCGCCCCTGTAATTGACTCTACTTCAGGAAATTCACGGATTTTCATTAATGAAATTGTCACAGATTCTTTCACGTAAAAAAAAAAAAAAATCGAAAAAATTAATCGATTTAAAACGATTTCGCGTTACTCGTGACTCGAAAGAATATCAGCGAAAACGCATTTTTCGTCTCGCTACGCGATATTCATTGATTGTAACGTTAAATTTCCAAAAATTTTTTTGCCGCGTTTATAAAAATCGAAAATAAATTCTGTGGACCATCCATTTGTAGTATCGTATCGGTAGCATTTACATTGCCGGGCAATGGTCAACTTACCAGGTAGTCGAGCGCGAGGCTGCGATCCAGCAGCGCCAAGTAAGAGCTGAGGGAGTAATTCACCACCGAGAGCAAGAGATGCCGCATCGAGACTGGCGTCACCGGTTGGTAGCGTGGGATTCGTGTAATCTCTCGATTTGTCATTGTTGTACTTAACGTTGAGACTTTGCATTTTGCTGTAATCGATGCGCAGAGTGCAACACGAATTGTAGATATTCTGGCCGTCCAACGACTGTAAGTAACGAGTATTAAAAAAAAAAACAGATTAGTATCAATAATAACAGAATTATTACCATTATTATCTAAAATGCGTGTCTCTGACCACCGAACAAAAAAGATCGCGTTTGATGCACGATATTTTTTTTTTTTCGCGTCCAATCGTAAAGCTCCGTTAATCGATCTCGAGTAAAAAAAAAATAAGTAACACCCGCAATTTGCGAATGAAAATAAAGTATTTGTGATTTATCGACGGATCCTTAATTATCGTAGAAACGAGATCGCTGCATCGACGAGTGTTCATTAGTTTGACTGTATCGATCACCAACGTTGTGATAATGTGATAACGAATAACGTACATAAAACTGTGATTCATTGATAGTTTCTCTATCGAATGATTATTCCCCACCGATGTATTTATATTCGCCTCGAACGCGACCGCATTCTCCGATATCGATCAATAATTATTATTCCTCGGTATCATCGTTGTCTCGTAAAACAAATAACCGAAAAAAAAAAAAAAAAAAAAAAAAAAAAATAGAACGCGAACGGGGAAAATAATAAATAATAAAAAAGAAATGTTGCCACGAGCGAGAAACGGCGCTGCGTAACGAGTCGTTGACGGCGGATGCGAACGTCGACCATCGACCATTTTCCGTACCGCAGTCATCTCTCTCGCGTGTGGACGACACTCAAAGGAGGGTTGATGGATGCATATATGCGCGAGAGAGCGCGGTCGTTTGCCGGCCAACCGTGAATCGAACGGTAGCTGTGAACTTCGAAAGGGTGAGAGAGTCGCGTTTACGAGCGGAAAGAGTAGCAGCAGGCAGAGCTCCACGTTACACAGGGGGAGGGGGGGGGGGGGGGGGTACGATGGTACAAGCGTTCCATGCTACCAGCATCGACTGTTGGGTACCTATAGGGCTGAAAGATACAGCAACAGGACGACCCACCAGCTGTGCCGGCGATAGAGTAGCCGAAGGGCCTCGCGGTGGCTGTGCGTATCGTCGATGCCCCCGGTCACCGATCGCCAGGGATCGTTTTCCGCTATAGCAAACGGCCGTTACGTTATTAAAGTTGACGCAAATCAAGAGCGCTACGCTCGACGAAATGTTTCAGCGTTTGCCGGCGATGCCAGAGGAGTTACCGGTTACTCGTTCGCATGATCTTGTTTCGCTTTCATTAATAATACAGGTGTAGCGAAGGACCGGTCGCGAGCATACAAGCCGCGGCGCCTGGGGAGGGGATATTAACTCGAGTCTACCGACTGCTACAATTACCGGTCGGCTTGCCGGGTTTGTTTGACTTATGCTGTTGTACACCGGAGAAACAATTTCATACAACGTTTTCCATGTACGCGCGTATACACGAGAGTTACGCTACATAGCGGAGTGTACGGCACAATCGCGGCTCGTTGCCAACTCCGCTTTCTAACTACGGTACGCTATGCAACTATATTTGTTATATGTACCAAAACGATCCATTCGCCTGTGTTCTCCGAGCTCCGGCCGCCTTTCCTTGACTCGTTTGACCCATCGACCCCTTCCCCCTCCCCCCACCCTTGCAGCGCCGCCTACCCTCCACCCCCCGCCTCATTGCACCGACCGCGGGTACACATTTGCTGTGCTAATGAATTTCGCACATAATTATGCTCATTAATAAATTTCACACACGCCCGCCGCGATGCAGCTTCACGATCGAGCGGTTTCGTTCAATTCTCTCTTTGGTGGTATACATCGAACCGTTGGACTCCGGAAACGATGAGAATGAATTTGCGGTCATAGAATTATCAAAGGTGCACAAGATATACGCTTTAGTTCGATATTTTTCTAATTTACGCGATTGAAATATTATAATATTTGTATTATTGTTGTTATTGATATTATGATCATTATTCGGCCATTATTGACGCAAATGATTTTATTGCAAAAAAAAAAATATATATTTCGAGTTTCTTAATTCGGTGGTAAGAAAAAATGAAATTTTCGAGGTTATGTCGCGAAATATGAGAAATTAGTGGATTCGTTTGATTTGGGTAAAGATACTAATATTTCCGATGATAAAATTAATGAAATTTTATGAGATTGTACAGAGATTTGAAAGGGTAGTTTTTTAATTTGATTATTTTGATATTTGTATCGTTGTATTATAATTATTATTGGATAATAATTGACTGAAGAATATAACGTTTTTGCGAAAAAATGTTTACGAAAATAAGAATCATTTTGCGTTTCTTGATTTGATGGTTGAAACGCTTGTAAATGTTTTTTAATGACATTGCGAGATTTAAAACGAGAAATCAGTGAATTTTGAGTAAAATTTTCCATATTCGAGTCCCGTTTGCATGTATTATACAGTTGTGTGCCCGCGGTACGTAGAATTTGTTGAAAAGGGCTTTTCCTCGTCATTCGGTGAGTTCTGTGTTGGCGCCCGAGGGATAATTTCGGAACAGACGACGAGAGCGAACGTTTCGCTCTCTCGTGTGCGAAACGGTTCTTTGGTTGACGCAATTCTGTGTGTTACGGGGGGTAGAAGTTTCGTCGGACGCGCACAGCCCTGCGGCACAAATTATTTTACCTCAGGTACGAGTTGCGCGGCACGAGCGCGAGAGCTTCACGGGAGATTGTCGTTAACGATGTTGGTTCTCAAATCATCGAGGATTATGGTTTTCGATTAACTCACCGAGAGAATGGGAGAAATCGGATAGACTTGCATACTGCAGTTAAGTTAGCAGAGACTACGAGTCTCGGAGGTAAGAAAAAAAAATCTTTTCAAAATGGAAAATATTTCATAAATACATTGAAAAAAATTATAAGTTGCAAAAAAACTAATAATCAGTTGGGAAAACCAATAGTTGGTTCGTGGAGTCCATTTTTTCTTCAAAAAGTACAATTATCCGAACTAACTATCGGTGCTTCGAATTAATAATTTTTTTCATTGTAAAATCTTTTTCACTTTTGAAAAAAAAAAAAAACAAAAACCCAAATGTAACAGACAATGGTAGTGGTAAACTCGAAAAAAAAACCTCTTCGAGATGACTTCTCAGTTCATTTTACAAACCATAAAAGTTGCTTTCACAATAATTTTTATTAACTTTGTAAATTATTTTCGAAAAATTTCATAATTAAAAATAAAAATATTTTTAACGGTAAAAAAAAATCGAAGAAAAAAAAATTATTTAAGAAAAATAAATAGTTAGTGGGTATAAGCAATTTTTTCTTGAAAAGTAGTTGTCCCGTCGAACTATTAGGTCTCCGAGCAAATTTTTCCCAGTGGTCTTGATTAATCGAGGCTGTTAGTTCCGCAGATGGGGGATAGATATGGGGACTAAATCATAGAGAGGTAAAGGTAAACCTTAAGGTAAGAATCTCCGTAATCCGGAGCGGAATACGAGAGAGAGATTACAATAAGACAAAGCTACAAAGCCATCCCTCCGGTTTGTATCTATAAACAGAAATTCTCGAGAGAGAGAGAGAGAGTAGGCGAGGAAAATGTAGCCGTAGGCTACGTGCGCTCGGGTTGAAACTTCGTTAGCGAAAGCGAGCATTTCCGTTGGGTTCGTCGTTTCCATGGCCTTCGGGGGCTGTTCTACTGTGTTGTCCGGGGCGTTCATGTCGTCCAGTCTCACTGAGGCTCAACCGCTCGTTCAACAACGAGGTCGTAGGATGGGAACAGAGGGTGAGGCACCGGGGGAAGGGGGGGCGGGGGGTGGCGGGGGAGAGGCAGAAGGTGTGGGTGGGGTGTATATTAATGCGCGCGCGTTTCTGTCTCGGGTTGTTCTTGTGCACCCGGTTCATGTGCCATTAAAATCACTGCAAAGAAAAACGTCGGATACCCCCCACAACTGTTTCGCGAGCGTCATTGCTGCGTACAAAGTCCTATTATTTCTTGTTTCGTCGAGAACAAAGGGAAAGTCCGAGAATTCTGTTGTCCTTCCCCTACTTTCTTCCGTCGCGTAGCATTATACTTTTTCTAACGCCACTTTGCCCTTCGGCTACTCGTGGGTACATTGTGCATAAAACGATGCGCTTCCATTCGCAAAGAACGTTTTTCCGATGTAATAGTTATTATTCGTCGGCAATTTGCCTTTAGTTTTCACCAACGTCAGTTTCCGTGTTATATTCTCGAATTCGCAAGTGGAAAAATTCTAACGAGGAAATTGGAACGATTTTTGTTGTAGCGAAAGGGAGGATTCTTGAGTTACAATCATTTGTGAAATTGGGGAGAATTAATTGTCGATCGTTAGAGATTGATGGCCTATCGGTAGATCGGAGTTTTCTCATGAGTCCTCTCTCCGAATGCAGTGATATAAATTCATTCTGACGGGTAAGCGTGCCGGATAAATATATCCCCGAAGCTCCACTGAGCACACTGCGCTTCACGTGATCCCGAGGACTCCCGGGAGTCCGGGTTCAAGCCTCACGGAAACCGGAAAATTTAAGGGGTTACGATACCCGAACACGAGTAACATAGCTGAAAAACCCTCTTCGCGGTCTCTCGATACTGTACGAACATAATACCATGGGAATACTTACGAATTTAGCGGTCTGCGCCGACAGCATGTCGGGATACTGTATGAGCGCCTGGAACGAGTCTGAAAAAAAATGAAAAAAAAAAATAAAAAATCGATGAACATTTTTAGTCTCAATGATACTTGAAAAATAATAGATGTTGTCTAAGATTAACAGTTACATCATTAGGCGCAATAACTATGTGCTGATATTTTAGTCGCGTCGTAACGATGTGCGCAAAGCCGCAGTTCGTTGATTGTTTTTTTTTTTTTTACAATAGCTATGATAGTTTTCAAACGACGCTAAAAAAAAAAACAAATTGTTGATTTTTCAGTTTTGGACCGTCTGAAATTCGATTTCATTCATACATTTTTACGTATTTTTATTGATATATATATATATATTTTTTTTTTGGGATGGAAAAAATTGTCTTTCGTCGTGTAAAAATGTGTATTTTATTGGAGACGCGAAAAGTCGACAAATATAAAGAGTTACGATTTTTATACTCTACATAAAAAATTTACGCGCAATACATGTATTACAAATATGTATATGAAGTTCGCCGTTTTCATATTATTGAATTATATATATTCAATTTAATTTATTAAACTCCATCATCTATGTAATTTTTCATATTTTTTCCTTCAGTTTGCCTTAAGAAAAAAAAAATGCGGGCGAAATAATCAATGGAATTTAATACTCTGAAATTGAAGTACGCGCCGAGTGTCGACGTGTTTTCTTTGCGAAGCGTTCGCGTCTATTAAAACGGTACAACACGGTTTGCGATATGCGTTGTCATGCGCGCTTCCTTCTCGTAGCGACTTTATCGGTTCCACGAGGGAACGATAACGATAATAGTTCTACCATTTGTAATGAAACTCGAAAAAAAAAAAAAAAATGTAGAAACGAATGCGTTGGACAGAGGATTCGCCGAGTGTACTACGCGCCGGTAACTCGTCGGTGCATTCGAACGTTCGAAACATCGAAACATTTTCGCGCGCATAGACGTTTCCTACCGTTCTACCGTCTGTTCCACTCGAAGACCGAGTACATTCGCGTGAAGAGCACTGGGGGTTGTTCGAGTACCGACCGAAACGGCTACACGTCTGATGCCACTGTGTCGCTCTTCCGTCTGTTACACAGTGTGTTGGTTTGCCTGCGGCTCACCTACGAACCGACTCGACAACCAGCAGGTCACGTCGTCGCGGTAAACACAATCCACAAGCCATGAAACCGTAGCCTATCCACTTTCTGTGACCACTGTCGCGTGTGGCTCTCTCGACGTATATAAGCTTCAATTCGCAACGCTCGTCTGTACCGAGAATCTCGCTGCGAGTCCCGACATCCGCACAATCCCCGTACGCGCCTCGCGCTCAACCTAATTTTGCCGCTCACCCCGTCGCTCCCCATTTATTTGCTAATGAATTAATCGCGTAAAAATAAATCCAATGAACAAAAGGCTCCGGAAGTAATCACGTAGCTACGGAGTGTTTTACGTTACGCAAATTTCGTGGATTGTCAATGCGTTACTCTACTTTCGTTGTTTTTTTTTTTTTTTTTTTAAGGAGAAACGGCGAGACTATAGTATTAAACAGAAATGAGTACAATTGCAAAAATGATCGATAAAAATCCACGGAGCGACAGTGATTTTTAATTTTTTTTTTTTTATATTTAAGAAAAATGGTTTTTATCACTCGGTAACCGAATTTGTATTAAGCAAATATTGATCGCGGCAAAAACTATCGAGAAAATGTTCTCATTTGAATTTGTAAATAAATCGAGAAACGGAACAATTTTTATCGTTACTTCGGAAGGTTTGGGACGAAAATTGAAAATCGATAAAAATCGAGATGATATTGTCGCTGAAGTACGCGGGTACGTAGGGGGGAAGTCTGTCTACGCGGGGCGACGGAGTCGAATGGAAATTCAATTTCGAAGTGCACCGCCGTCGGTCGGAGAGAGAAAGAGAGAGAGAGAAGGGGCAAAAAGAAAGTGTTGAAAAGAACGCGCGACGATGGAAAGAGCGGCAATACGTACTTTCGAAACACCCCTTGGGGCTCAAGGTACGCCGCGCAATATCGAAAGTATACTAACGGCCTCACGAGTCTACGGAGAGCGCGCGAAACTACGTGGCGAACGCGGACCGGGGTACCTTATTCCTAGCGGCAGTCTGTAATGGTATACCAGAGTACTCCGAAGTACACTAGACGACAAGTACCGAGAGTGCCGTCGCGTGTACGATCGTCTCTCTGCGAATAGTACGAACAGAAGAATCGCAGCACAATCTCCGACTTCGCACCTTTTAACCCCTTTGCTACGGCCATTTATTCACTTTCCTCGGAAAACCATTCATTTCAATGACTTTTATATAAAAACAAAAGAAAAAAAAAAACACTTTTATAAAAACACGAATAAAAAAAAAACTGAAAGTAATCGCAAATTCATTCGATCGAAAAACTGTCCATCTTAATATTCTTATATTACCAGAAAAAACTGAAAAATACGAAAAAAAAAAAAATCGCGTCGCAAAAAAATTAAAAAGCATTTTTTTTTCGTAACTTCGCGATTACGAATATATCTGAGAAATAAACTTAACGGTAATACAAATATTTTTAGATTTCGTGATATTTGGTGTACTTACTGTTTTTTGTGAAGGTGACGATTTTCAGGACTTTGCCGTATCTCGTGAATATCTGTAACAGAAATAACGAACGATGGTGAATTAATTTTGAAGTCTTTATTGTTCGGTGTAATAAACCGATGCAGATCGGGAATGATGTTTGCAGACATTAATATAAATTCGGTATTGATTCCCGCGGTGAAAGGAAGTATACGCGCTTAATTATGCAGCCTTCCGATAAAACGTACGCGCGAACGTTGTAATTGAGATAGATGCTGGATTCGCGTACGAAATGCGGCGCCGCGCGCGCGGGTTTGCCAGCGAACATTAACAAACGTATCGCGTGTCCCAATTATCACGGATAATCGGAGTTGAACCGCGAGCATTGAGCTTTCGAAGTCGACGAGTCTGAATCGTCAATGGGGCATATTTGATGATCGCGTTATTCCCCGGAAATCCAAATATTTGCCTTTCGATCGTCATTTCATCATAACGTCGACACGAATATTATCAACGTTTACCCGCACAAGGGGGTTCGACACACAATAGAACTTATGTAAACCGAGTATTGCAAGTTGCGGAAGAATATCGAATGATCAATCAATCAACACGATTGGCCACAGTGTTGACGACAAGGGAAGCGTTTGTGTTGTCACCAAACGGCGTATACGCTATCGATCGGTATTTCCAACCAATTTGTCGCTCTGTCATTACGATAAGGTGTTTTGATCTTTGCTCGAAGATCAACGCACACATTCATCGAATACTACGGCGAATTTATATTTAATTTTTTTTTTTTTTTTCGGTGATTAAAAAAAAATTATTGAAAAATATAATCCAATTTATTACCGAAACAAATTTATACATTTTTATAAAGATATTTGCGGACAGAAGTATCGCTGAAAATAATCGAAAAATCGATTTCAAACGATAAATCGATTGATACATTTTTTTTTTTTTTTTTTTTTTTTTTCGGGAGGTCCAAAATTCGAGCGCCTATTGTACAGTCGACAAAGGTATATTAATTGAACAATAATATCTCTCTATATTCTCTGTTATTCGAAACGAACGGGAAAGGAAAACAGCGAAAAAGGTACAGCGTCGGGTGCGCCAGCGTATTGCCAAGTTTTCAGGGTGAATGTTTTTTGGCTCTCACCGTCGCACACCCGCGTTTTTAAATTACGGGATAGAATAAATAAACGCGGGCCATTAGCGTTATTGTCACAAAGGTTGCATCGCGAATTGAAGGGAGGGGACTCCGGTCAAATTGAAAATGGTTTTGCCTCTGTTTCTCTGCCGTTTCTCATTCTCTGTTTTTGCAATGTTGATCCCGTCTCCGTCACGGGAGGGATTAACTGACAAAATTGATGGGAAAATGATGCGATATACACACAGAGTCGAATTAATCTATGTCCTCGTCGATAACATCGACGCCGATTATTTCGTGCGATTGGATAATTTTTATCGCTCGATGAAGAAATATAAAAATAATAACGAAGAAAAAGTAAAAATTATCATAATTTGTGAAATTCTCAAGATTTGAATTTTGGAAAATTTATGCATTTTATTCGTAATTTTCGAGTTATTAAGATTAGCGAGAGTAATGACCAACGATCGATATAACAGATTTTGTCGGTTCGTATTTAAGAGAAGTCAGCGAAAATAAATGGCTAATCGGCGATTGGTAGTGCTGACCTAATAAGTACGATGATAAAAATGCATCCCTACACTGAGAAAAAAAATGTTTGAATTAACTAAATCAGCGTAACCCCGTTTTTAAACGATTTTTTAGATGGTATAACAGTTATTTCGGTTACCGCAAATATATTTTGGACCACTGAATCTAATAATTATTTATTATATTTAAGAAACTAAAAATTCGGTTGTACGATCGGAAAATTCGTTCAAATGAGGGATTACGCCGATGTAGTTAATTCAAACTTTTTTTTTTGTGTATTAGTATTTGATTCGGTTATCATCGTTCGTCGAATAAGTTGCCCTTTTTTCACCACTGTGTACCAAAAACATCGATACCGTTTGAAAATAGGATCTGGTTGCTTACGAATTTGTTCATCCCAATGACGAATGCATTCCAGGATTTTTTTTTTTTTTTCGATGAACAAAACACGCGTTATTCCAATGGCGAAAGAGACCGCGCGGTACGCGCAATCGTTTAATGAGTGAAATACCTCTCCGTCTGTGTGGTTTGTGCTTCGCGGAATTTACGTTAAAATTCCATCGAACCGGCTTTCCCCGATCCGACGCTTCGGCTCGGCGAGTAACTGCAATCGGCCGTTCTCCGAGCATTTTTCGTTTTTTTGTTTTTTTTTTTTTTTCACGTGGATACGCGTCCTACTAACGTCAAGCGTAAAGTCCGAATCAACCTGTCTATTTGATTCGAAAATGAATACCAAAAAAATTTTTTAAATAATAAAAAATAATATTTAATGATTTCCAGTCATATCGCAACGAATTCCAACGTCGAGTACAACTCTGCATAAAGATATGAATAAAATCGAGAAATTACAGCGCTCAAAATATGTCGATGTAAAATGTATGTACCTAACACACGTTCTGTTGCTATAGCATTTTTAGGGGCGTTGTATCGTTGCATTTACAGCCAAAAGTGTGTTTCAGAGAAAATTTCGAACACTTCGCAATGAGATTAAAATCCGAAAAATTTCAACCACATAGGCGGTGCAAAGAACATCGATTATATATTGAAATATTTTTTAAAAAGTTTTTAACGGATTATGGAAAAAAAAAATTCATTCGGTAACCGAACTTTTTTTAGCAAAAGTTGGTTTGTTGAATTCTCCGAATAGATATGATTTTTTCAAAAATTTCTTTTCATTTTCTTCATACAATGTTACGATATTTTAACCACCGATACGGGTGAAATTTTAATTTTTTTTGATAGTCAAAATTCTCTCAGAATCTGAATTTTGGCTCTAAATATAACGGTACATCGTCCTTAAACGTCACGGGAACAAAATTCGTCTGAAATTTCGATAAAATCGATGAACAGACTGATTTTTTTAATTCGCCTTCGTCACTGTACGTAACCTTAAATTTCGGGAACCCAAAGTAAAAAATCTCTGTACGAACGATGGGGGTGAACAATTGAAATTGCTTTGTCTCGAATTTGTTCGTGTGTCGGTGGTACACGATTTAAGACTGTGAATAGACGAATGGGCAACGGAGAGCTGAGCGAGTTAGAGGTACGAAGGAATGAGGGGAGGTTTGGGGCTTCAGCTTCGACGTTGTGCACCAGCGGTAGGATCGTAGTGGCAGTCGCAGCATAGTTACCGGTTGCAGGAACCATCGAGGCAACCCTTTGGACGAGAGGTAGAGCGCGGGCACACGCCGGGCAAGGAAATCCCTCGGGAAATCAAGTTGGCGCGGACGCAAGCGTGCGCGCGCACCCACACGAACACAAACGGCGCGGAATGTCACAGGGGGTGGTAGTAGAAAAGATATATACGGGCGGATATTTTTCGTGTATTCACATGTTCGTGAGGCTAACCGCAGTGCACCGACACACTTGTAAACGAACGAAAAAAAAAAAAAAAAAAAAGTTGGAATGGCAAGCTTACACGCGCGGACGGGCCAAAGCTATCGCTAATATTTTATTTGCTCCGAGCTTTATATTGTGTGTCGCTGTTGTTTTCCCCGTTGTCTCGAGTTCGGGAAGACTCACCCACGTGGATCTTTCTCTGTACTGCAAGCGTTCATCATTTTCCTTGTCACGGAAAAAGGGATCCCCAGGTGGTCGAATCGACGAGGGAAAGTTGTCAGAAAGCTCGAGAAAGAAAGGACCAGTACTTTTCTTTACTGTTTTTTTTTTTCTTTTTTTTTTCAACGCTCCAGATGAAGACTTATAGCGAAGAGTGCAGCAGTGGTCGGAAGTGAAATCGAAGTGGAAGACGGTAGATATATATATATATATAGCCTTATAGCTTTCTGTCGTCAGCTATATATAGATTTATATATCGTTCATTCATCCCCCATGTGCGCCAACACTGCGAAGGGTTTTCGACAAAATTGGGGATATTTTTATTATCTCATTGTCGGGACACCGTCATTGTACTCAAGAGCCGTTCGTGAATATGTTAAGAAAAATGACAATCCGTCATTGATACGATGTCTATATTGCTATTAAATATTCGCAGAGACAATGTTCAAAGTTTAGTGACGTTAATCTAAATTTCGCACTATTCATGCAATCGAAGTTTTACGGTGAAATTATCCGATCGACTTAAAAAAAAAAAAAAGAAAAACTGTAGAGACATTTTTTTAATTCTTTTGGCGATTAATTAATGACAACACGAGAACTTATACGCTCGGCTCGCTTTTAGCTTCGATAAATAAAAATCATTAATTTTTTTTCTACGCTGCAAAATTTTCGAAATGTAAAGATTTTTCTAATGTAAAAAATTTTTTTTTAATTTCGTCGTGTACTGTTGAGAGAATAATACTTTTCATATCGAACTCGCAATTTCATACGCGAGTTATTTTTACGAAAAAAATTACGAAATTTTGACGACAGGGATCGTGACGTGTCGGAAAGATTGATTTTACACTCGTCAGATAATACATCGTAATTCATCTGTTGTCAACGTATTACTAATCATTCAAAAGTCATAATCCGCTATGAATTTAAAGACGAAATCGATGATAAAGTGTTTATTTTTATCGGACACCTCGCAACTCATAATTATACTTCTACGATTACGCACACACATCGTATCGTGTGTGCAGGTGGCCATTTTTTTTCCCCCACATGCAATCGACCTCGTCGATTATGCGGCGCGTCCTATTAATATAGATAATATATCCGATGAATTAAGCTGCGACGCGCATTAGCGAACGCGATGGTTTGGCGTGGAGGAGGGGGAGGGGGAGGGGAAGAAGGAGAGGGTGAGGGGAGGGGGTTGTGAAGGACGGGGGAATCGCATGCATAGTGCATGCATACAGACGACCGGTAGTCGACTACCGCTATTTGCGGGGGATCGATAAAATGGAAGGAATAATCGTCGACGGGACCTCTCACTCGATTCTCGATCGTCGCGCCTCTGTTCTCATAAGCGCTCGCATACTATATACCACAGGCATCACGGACGCACGTCATTTCGCAGTTAATTCGTACCCACATAGGTAGTCCCCGAGGACCCCGGACGCGTCGACAATTTGAATCAATCTATATTATTGTTCGACCCAAAGATACCCACGTCCCTGATATTTCCGCTGCGCGTTATTGAATTTTCGATACATCGATGACCGTTCCTGAACACCATATGATTTTACCATAAAAAAGAAAAAAAAAAAAAAATCTTCGACTATTTTCCTCAAATCCTACTTTGCTTGAAATTTATTGCACAATTCGAGAAAATTCGTGAGTCTCGAATTGTTTTAATCACATGTTCTGATAATGGTTATCGGTTGTTGGGGTCGTATTTTTTTTTAACCAGGAGTTTCGTTAACCACATAAAAGTGGGTCTCGTTTTGAGAGCACTGAGAGTAGGATATATAAATAGCCGTAGTAAAAAAAAAAAAAAAAATCACAAATACATCGAGGCCTCGTTCTATTCAATTCTTCATAAAACGCCAGGGTGGGGGTCGGGAGAGCAACACGCACACGGGGCCCGCGAGGTCATTCGGCGCAATCCGTGCGAAAACCCATGGGCCATTTCGCCATTTCAAAACCCATTTCGTTCCTTGGAATCGACTGGGGCAAAGCTCGTACCAATCGATTTTCCCCGGATTCACCGGTACCGGTAGTGCTACACGCGTGCACTTCTAGTGCATTGTTATTACTCTGTACTACAGTATAGACGAGAGGACCGCGTTATACGTATACAGTGTATCAGACCGACGAGGGGGGATGTGAATGTAAATGGGAAGCTTGCGCACGGCTCACGGGTGTACGGGGCGCGCGTTTCGCTTCCCTCGATGCGTGAAGAAGCGTTGATCTCGATAACTATTAAGTTAATTGACCATGGATCGCCGAGTATTTAAATTTTCACGGCCTCAACCCCCACCCCCCTTCTTCCTCCACAGTGATCGCACAACGGTCGTTCGCTTCCGAACCCATCGACTCGCGATGCACAATTTTCCCTCCAATAAACCCAACGAGCAATCGATGCAATGCGACCAAAAATATTTGCAAGCCAAATACTCTGTGCTCAATTAATCGATTGACCGATCGGCTGACGTGAGATTCTTAGTGAGAATTTATGATTTTTTTTCAGCTTTACGATGTTGGAATTTAATTCGTAAATTTTCTCAAACATACGAAGAAATTTTTTTTTTTTTCAAAAATTAAAAAATTCCTGACTGGAAAAAAGAGCAAAATAATAATTAATTATTTTCATGGCATAGTCGTGCGATTTCTTCGTCATTGAATACGAAAATATCGCCAACAAAACATGTGAATAATTAATTGTTATTTTTTTTTCAGTCCGGATTTTTTCGGGGTTTTTTAAATTTTTGTAATTTTTTTTTAATTCGTACTTTTTAAAGTAGAAAAATGTTAACTAAGATCTGGACTACCATGCGTTCGAAGTTATTTTTTTTTTTTTGTGAACGTGACGCTCTAAAGCGTGCGCCATACCGTTTAATTTGAGGTTATACCGCACACAGATCGAGCGCCCTGCGAGCCACCGGGAGTCGAAAAAATATTTACCTAAAAATGGCGCCCAATTTTCGATATATCTAAAGGACCACTCCATGAAATGCTTTTTTTCTACAAATATTTAACTAATTAAAATTTTCCATTGCAAAGAAAATTGACCACACGGCATAAAGTCACCGAATCGTAAATTGCGTTAAGCAATTTTTCGCCGTTTTCGAGAAGATACCGAACAACGAAATCGCTCGTCTCCGTGAAACGCTTAACTCCCGTTTTTTGTAGTCGGCAGTCGCGAGTTAAAAAAAAATGAATGTCTTAATAAGTTACGCAACAGTTCGTAAATTTTGAAGTATTTCTCGATTAGAAACAAAAAAAATCGTCGAGTATTCGTAAATCGTAATCTCTGATGGATCGCGAAGGAATTAAATAGAAACATTCGGCTTTTTCTTATAAACAAAAAAAAAGTGAATGCCGGTCGATCGCGGAGAAAATATTTGCCAGACAAACAATGCGTATCGATCGAAAATATTCAACGGATAGAATTTCATGGTGCGGGTAATCCCGTTCGCGTACAGGTGGGCTTTTTTATCCGAGGGTTAAGATTAAGAAAAAAAAAAAAAACGAAGAAAGGAAGCAGCACAGGAGTCGTTAACTGGAATGGCTTATTGGCTATCTGAGGCTCTATCGGCTCAGCATCGTCCCATTGGGAACGCCTCTGTTACCTCCAGAGATTACCTATAGACAGATGGACCTGTCTCTACATAGATACATAGATACATATAGCGCTCTGTCTGCGTCGGGATACGGGTAGATTAACTGGTCCACTTTACGTATAATTACTATATCGGATCGAATCACACGAGCTGTTAATCCCGTTCAAGGATTCTTCAATTAATAACGTTTCATTGTGAACGTTCGTTTAATTTAAGTATCGCTTGTATGATATTCAAATGCAATATAAAAAAAAACTGTATCGATTCCCGACAAATTCGACATTATTGCATAATTTTAGCCGATTTGCGTAAAGACGAAATATTTTTTCGAAATGTCGAAATTTCCATAAACGACAAAGTTCGCGGATGTGAACGAGAAAATAGCGAAAAAAAAATTGTTTCGCGAAATCGCAATTTCAAAGACGGACATTTGTAATTTTTTTTATTTTTTTTTTAAATCAAGTCGTGGGGAATAAAGACGAAATAAAAATGGAAATTATCGATATATCGAAAGGCCACAAGGCACACATAGAAACCGAATCGACGACAGCCACAACGTGACTCCGTCAAAGCTGTCAACATAAAAAACTAATGTGTTAAAAAAAAAAAAAAAATTAGTGACCATTTCATCCTCCGACTTATCTCAGAAGTGAGAACCAAACACGAAGTAAAAATTGACATCGATGAGACTCCGTATAGTATCGTATGTCGAAGGCGTCTCCGGAACTTGTGACGGGGGGGTTACTTCACCCCGTAGGATTATGTGTAGGCAGCCGGAGGGACGAAGGCTTCGGGATTCCGGAAGATCCTGTCGTTATCGATATCGCAGACCGACAGGTTATTAATAATCGTGTTTGGCTCGATTATACCGTCGCCGTAAAACTCGAAGAAGCGCAAGCAAAAATAAAAGATCGAAAAAAAAAAAAAAAAAAAAAAAAATCAATATATCCGAAGAAAAAGAGAAATATAAGGAAACTACTCCTACGATGATATTAGGCATTGAGAGGAAAACGACTGAAAAATAATAGACGAAAACGATAAAAAGACATGTGAAATTCCCGGTAAATCGAGCGGCTTATTGGTCACGAGCCATCGAGCATCGATAATGCTTCGCTTTGTTCGATCGGCGTCGTGCAGTCTCCAGAGAGATTCATCGTCGAAATAGGGGAAATTCTGCTAGACGAGGTTTAACGCTAGAAGCAAATCGGCTTTGCCTTGGCCGGTTACAGGCTTGACGTGACTAGTTACGTTCAAACGTATACGCGAGTATAGATATTGGTATACGCATACAGGGATATAACACGTATTAGATATGCATATATGTATAAGGGAGGGAGGGAGGGAGGAGGGAGGGGGTTAACCAGTGACAATGACGACGTGGCCAAACGACGTTATTGATTGGCGTGTTGGAGTTATTAATTCGTAGGGTTCAATTATCGGGAACGGCGAATCTCTCGGGCGCGGTGCGCCAACATCAGCAGAGCCCGAGATCCCGCGAGCAGCGCCCCCGCACGCTTTGCCGCGCTCGATCTACGGCCAATGCAATAACCCGCAATAATAGTAATTCAATTTCGGCGTTGCGGCCATCGTTCCGATATCGCAGAGCCCGCAGTCAGATATACAGATACTGTATGTAGTTCGAAGTAAACATAGGTTAGTGCGGTTCGGCATATCGGGTTGTATGTACTATTTTCTTGTTGATGCGTTTCGACGCTGAATGATGCGATGGGAATGAATCACTATTGACAGCTTTGCTATGTCTGTATTTCTCTCGCAAAGGCGCCCTCTACACATACCGGTACATCCGGCATTAATAATCCTTTGACCTCGTCACTCAGAACATTCGTTTTTCGAGAAAAGAATAAAAGAAATATTTCAATATTCGAATGAAAATTGATATCGAGGTCTGTTTCAAACAAACGATTTCAAAAAGAAACATTTCTAGTTAAACCGTAAAAAAAAAATTCAAACCCGCGTATTATTGAGATTTAAAAAAATATAAATAGCGTATTTAAGTTTGCACCCTTAAATCGTATAACGCGTATAAAAAACCCAAGAAAAAACCCATAAAAGCTCGAGGGGTTGAATAATAATTTGACTTTTTTTTTTTTCGTAAACCTGCGATACGAATCGGTTGCAAACGAGGGTTACGCAACATAGTAGTCCACCCCTCCGGTTAGGACCGCAAACACGTTGTTACACACAACAAATACAGAGAAGCGACGGGGGTGTACAGGAGAACCAGCAAAACCGAACGCGGGCTGAAACGATCGGAGCGAATGATCGTGCGCCCGCGGTGCAACGATGGGATATATACAGAGAGAGGTGGCAGAAGGCGGAGGTGTAGGAGGCCAGACGATCCATTAATCATAGGTCACGAGTAGCGCGTGATTAATGATTCGCGTACTATTACTATACAACTATTCCGTTCCAGTCGCCGTTGCCTCCTTCCCTCCTTCGTCGGTTGGTCCGACGCTCTGTCCGTTCCGCGTCTAGCATACTCCCGCGTCTCTCGCACGCCAGTTGAGCTTTTCTCGTCGAAACGAAACGCGCGGCGTTATGAAGCTCTTCGCTGTTCTTATTCTTGGAACGCGATGGTGTTATGCGCGTCATTCAGGGAAACAAACGGGGAAGTGGTTCATAAGTTAAAAAAAAAAAAAAAAAAAAAAAAAAAAAAATGTGGTTCCAGGAGTCGGTGCAAACGCGGCTCCGCGCATTCGTTTCCATTCGCCCGAGTGCGACCTCCTCAACGACGATTAATATCGACCCTTTTCGCTTTTTCGCCGAGGGAACTCTCATTCACACGCGTTTCCGAAGGGAAACCGCGATCTCTCCTCCGCAACACGTCAGTCTCAGTCCCACACCACTCTCTCCTCCAACCCCCGACCCCTGTAAGCCTTTACGCCTGTCTCGCTTGTCACTCATGTGTGTTGTTGCTACGAAGAAATGAAAATGAAAAGGGACGTGTGCCTCTGAGAGGGAGAAGAACAAATATTTCTTCATTTCTGCAAGCTTCACAGTCTCGAGTGAACTCTTGTGATGATTATACGCTATGTTATTGTTATTATTACTATACTAGACGCGAAAGAACGGCACTATTTTTCGTAAGAATTACGAAAAAAATTCATTATCGAAAAATGTTAAAAAAATTATGATAAATCAATATTAATTATTAATTAGCGTTGAAAAATATTTGTGATTTTTACGATGTAATATAATGATGATACGGAAATTATGCGAAATTCATAGAATTCATGAAACGCAAATGTTAATGTAAAAAATTGAAGAAATCGTACAATAAACAATAGCAACAAATCTTATACTGTTTTCGACGAGAATGGCTTCGCATTAGCAAAGCATACGCCCGAGTAGACTCTTACGATCGTAGAGTATTACAACACCGTACATTTTTATTTCCGCTGAGTTTCACAGTCGTGAACATTAGCAATGAACTTCCGATGAAAGAGTTTTAATCGGCGCAAGTGAAGCCATTCCGTTTAAAGGAGTACGCGTAAGAGATACAGCACCGTAAAGATGTTGTAGAAACGAACTATTCCTCCTTACGAAACTTGCGTGCAAAAAAAAAAAAAAAAGGAAAAAAAAATAATAATAACAACGTATTACTTTCGAATAAAAACGGAAAAAAGTATGAAAAGAAAAGACTAACGAACCGACGCACCAACATTTCGCAGAAGTCATTAAAAAGTTTAGTTTCCATAACGATACGTTTGAAGAGATGCGGATACTTTGATGCGGCGATACAGATAAACTGACCACCGTCAATACGTTTGCGACGTGAAAACCCGACGTATTAAAATAGGATACTTTTTAAATAGAAATGACGAAGTAAATAAAAAAAAATCAACCCTTTGAAGATGAAATACCAATTTTATAACGATTCCGTGCAGTTGTGGAAAAAAAAAAACATCAATGAAAAAAATCAACGCTTTGAAGATGGCATACAAATGTTATAATATTTTCGTCTAGTCGTACGAAAGTTAGCAGTGCTTTAAAGTAGCAGATAAATACTCTACCGACTCTCAAAGGGTTGAAACGCGTTTTTTTTTTTTTTTTTTTTTTTTTTGAGGTTTGCCCTACGCGAGAAATAAAGAAAAAGAAAGATATAAACGCGTTTCATGATTCCATCGTGGTCCGCGTAATTTAATGACGAAAGCGCGGTGTATAAACAAAGGATAAAAGTTTCGTGTAAGCAGTTAAAATAAACAAGAATTACTTGAAACTACCGCAATATCTGTAAACGGAGAAAAATTCCGTGGTTTTTCCAAAGTACATCGGGGGGTACGTGTTGGCTAAATAAAGTTGAATAAAACCGTCAAGGGGGTGGGGGAGGGGGTGGCGGAGGCGGAGGGGTGAAACTGTGTTGTTGCCGAGACGTTGGCGCCCAAGTAGAGGCCTCTCGCGGGAACGAACGTTTTCCTTTATTACAAAGTTTGGATAGTGCGAAATCAGATCGAATTCTGTGGCCGGCTACTGTAATTTACCTCTCGGTTTTCTACGTTCGTTCGGATTTCTGGCGCACGAAAAAAGTTTTTCGCATCTGCCTCCCGCGCTCTCACCCCCGGGAGATATATCCGACGGACCATTTAGCCGTGAAGCCCCTGTCGGTGGGAAGAGGTTGCCGCGGCGCATCGAGCCGATCGTAAAGTTGGATATCGAAGAGGAGAGGATTTTAAGTAACAAATAAAAGGCGTCAATATAAATTAACCTGGAGGTGGGTAGGAAGGCGCGAGGGCAAAAAGGACGGGAGGCAAAGTTGATATACCGCGCCGCCTATGCCAGTGGGAAAGACCCAGCTGCGGACTTGTAGAGGCACTCTCCGGGGAAAAAAATGAATCATAACAATATCGTAATAAAGATTATATATATATATATATATAAAAAGGCATAAAAGATCGAGGAGAAGTTGGTGGTAGTAGACGTTGAAATCGCTAACAGACGAGTAAAAAAAAAACCGTTTTTAACCACAAAGTTTCGAATGAATTCGATGGCTTTGTATGTTACCGTGATGAGTTCCTGAAATCTGTATCTCTCACAAAGACAATGAATAGCCGGACGTTTGTGTGTCTGGTGCATGTGTGAGTGATAGTTCCTCCGCAGATAGTTTGCGCGTTTGCGAAGCTAAGTTGTTACCAGTTGATCGATGGGGATGGCACATGTTGGGGGGAGGGGGAAGGGAGGGGGGAGCAGCCCAAGCCTCACAAAGGGATGGAGGTTCCGTGGACTATGCTTCACTGTGTACCCAAAGCTCTAATAGTTCGCAGTGTATTATCGCGGACGTAGAGACCCCCAAAGGGTAAAAGGGGGTTGGAGGGTAACATAGGACAAGTTTTAGTGGGATTAGAATTTCTCGTCGATTTGGGTAATAGAGAACAAACGGTGGTCGGTTCCGCAGATGGGGAACCGCGCACTGCTGGGGTCTCGCGTGAGCTACGAGAGGGGTAGTAGTCGGGCCTCGTAAGTAGCCATAGACCCTCTCGGCTCGGATGGTGTAGATCAAGTACTTTGTCGGAATTAGCAAAGGCTTTTTTCTGATAATTGTGCTCTCGGTGACATCAATCACTTTTTTTTAATACCATGAAAAAAAAAAATGAACACCTAAATAACAACGTGTTTCGCATCGAACTGAATCGGTTGACCAAAGGTCAACGCATGGTCAACGATGTTTTTGCTGGAGATTAATGAAAATCGGTACGTTGCTTCGGTTTCGATGATATTGTCATTATTCGCAAAATTCGTCAAGCGTCTTTTTGTTAAATTTGACACGAGTAAATATCAACAGCAAAACTATTTCCTCCATTTTTTTTACCACAGCAAACAAGGGTTGCTGCACGAGTCAACATTGAAAAGCGGGTTTTTCCATATCGCGTAAATATTATATCGCGGTCCATACGTATTGCATAAAAAATCAAATGAAAATAAAGTATGAGTTCGAAAGGATGAAGCGTAAAAAAAAAGAAGAAAACACGAATGAGGGAAAAACGTGTCCGATAAAGTGTGATAAAGTGTACGTTAGTTCCATTTATTTAATCGTGAGCTCACGACCGCGTGATTCCTCGAGCTAATTACACATCCACCAGTCATTGTTGGCGGGTGCATGCTTTTCGACCCTTAACCACGCGCTACCCTTCCCGCCGACTCGTTTAAGTCTACTTACGCAACTATATACGCGCCTCGGGTATGGGGGTGGGTGCGGTATAGGGGCTCGGCAAATATTTTCTGGCTATTCCCCCATTAACGGCTCAGACTTTGCTCATTCGGGGAAATTCGCCTCTTTCTCTTGATTCCCTCCCTCCCCCGTTTTATCTCGCCTAACGTTCAGCCGCAGATAATCGGATATTCTCCATCCGATTATATATCATCGACTGCATATTGCATTGGACTGATCGATCATCGACCTCTCGTAAAGCGTACGGTTTCGGCTATTTCACCGTTCAATAATAATACATCGCTACCAGAATCTGCAAGACCCAATTTTCCGTACACGAAGATGCGTCCTTACGCTTTGTAAATTACGCGATGCACCCTTATCTGTCGCGTTGTAAAAGTGAAATGCTATGCACAGAGATAAAGCTTTGGGGGTAAAACACTTTAGCGTACCGGAGGGTCGTGAAGAAGCAAAACGAATTAAAGAGAGGAAGGTAGATAGAAGCGAAGAGTCTTGAGGGCAGAGTCCGCGCGCGAAGGAGAGGCAAAGGGGGTTGGTGGGACCTTTCCGGTTTGCAGGTTGCTCGCACTGTTTTCCCCCGTCCAGGAGGTTTTCGCGGTATCCGTAGTCGGAACTAATATCGTTTCCGGATGGCATTTACCGTTCGCTCACGTGCTTTCTAGTACCCGCGGTATATACCAGTTGGCGAGTGCACACCGAGAGCCGCGGTTTACGGTCTCGGTGTAGTGGGATTAAGTTAGGTTTACACGTCGTGCGGTGGAAGCCAGTTTCCGGCGTGGGTCGTGCACCCGGGCACAAGTAGTACATTTGCTCGACGCCGGTATACACCGGAGTACCAGGGAACGGGGGCGGCGGGGGTGAGAGGGCCTTACGACGATGACTGTGTGAGTGGATGGGATCTATGTAGTTGTATCAGCGAAGGGGATGGAAGCGAAGGGAAGTAAAGGCAGCCACGGGTGCCGCGTTTAAAAATGCATGGACCACTCAACTCGAACCGGAAACACTCCCCGTTATCCCCTGGCATTCTCCGCGCCGTCCGCCGAGCCGCTGCTCCACCTCACCCGAGGGGATGACGCTCGCGGGAAAGCGACTCGCCGACGGTCGCTGTCCCTAATGACGGCCACGATATACTTACCGTGTGCCAGCGGCGAGCTAACTACCACCGTTGACTCCACAAATTGTGTAAACCTCGAGCTTCGTCACTCACTCTCTCTCGCTCTCTTCTCTCTCTACCTTTTCCTCTCTCTTGCTTTCCTTCTCTCTCTCTCTCTCTCTCTCTCTCGATCGTTTCACCGAGGTGCAAACAACCCGGAGCTTCTCTACTCGACACTACACCGCACCCTTGACGAGAACCGCGGACCACCACCTAACCAGAGACCGTTTACGCTACTAATTTGGCCTCCTGCAGCCCTCTGAAGTCCACTCGTATGACATTAATGAAGAAGAGAAAAAAAAATAACGAAAAAAACCTATCGAGGGATGCGAAAAAGGCACATGTGCAAATACCGAATGGCGGAATAATGCAAAAGGGATGATTAATGGCGGCGCGTCGGAACTTTTTCTCTAATATACGTTAGGAATTCAAACGATTCCACCGATTGAAAATGACGGTAATTTAAAAAAAAGGGACGTTGAACACTATTATTATTATCGTTTGGCGACAGTAGGTTAATTTTTTTTAGAGATAATCATTTTGTGTCAAAGCGTTAAGACGATATATATTAAATAAACTTCCGAACTGAACCCCTAATTTTATCGAAAATTTCAATCGAAGTACTCGAAAAAGGATTGAATTTTTTTTTTTATATACCCATTTTTTAAATTGTGTCGTTAAAAAAAATTCTATTGGGGGGGTGAAATTAATTTCGGTTTTTAGCAATTTATAGATCGACGAAAAAGATCGATTTTTTTTATGCCTGCAAACGAAATGTTTTTCTGCTTCACGTAGAGATGACCGGTGAAAAGTGTAAAACAGACGGTGTAATAAAAAATACGGAGAATTTACACGGAATATACAGTCCCCAAGAAATTTCTTTGCATAGTACGATCTCCAATTGCGCGGAGTGTCCTACTCGCGGGGTGAAATCTTCAATTTTTTACTGCCAACTTCAGTTTCTTACTCCGTATCCCCTTAACTACGTCCAAATTCTCGCCGTTTCGCGAAAGCAGTTTGAATTTTTTTTTTTTTTAACATTCAGCTATAACTGTTTAATGAAATATGAATCGCAAGATTTTACATTATTTTACAAGAGAAACCTTTGAAGTTCGTTTATACCTCGACGTTGCAGAGCAATTAATCTCTTGATGAATTGGATTTTACTCGACTTTCTTGGAAATCTCTTATGGCTCTGCAGGGTATTAAAAAAAAAAAAAAAAAAAAAAAAAAAAAACACAAATAAAAATCGTCTGAGAAGACTTTGATGTTTCGAAGCTCTTACCTGGTAGAGGGTGTCCAATGAGATTGCGTATATCATGTGCTCGACGATGACTCTGAGAACGGTGTTGGGTCCCCCTTGGGTTTCGGCTCCCTGCGCTTGAACGCTCTGTCCCTGAGCCGCCTGCAGCGCAGCCTGGGCGTTCGTGTTCTGTAACATAAAGAGTAAACACACGGAATCTTTATTAAAAAAGTACAATGCGAATGACAAAGTCCACTGTCTTTCTTTCGTCAATAAAATGTTGCATAGTCGAGCATAATACATCGCGACGAATTAACAAAATACATATTTTACGCGATTCTCTTCGTGTTGTTTACGGTAACAGATGCTGAAAGCTATATTCGCGTGAGAGGGGTTGGGGGTTCGTAGATCGCGCGATCTTCCCCCAGACTCGCAACGCGTTGGTCGAGGATGAATGAAAAAAATATATATATAACTCGCGCAGGAAAATAAAAGAGAACGAAGACGAATAAGAAGAAGGAAGTACCGGAGTATTCAAATTGGGAGCATATTGAGCGTAAAAACGACGAAAGAAAAGCTTTCCTCTCCTCCTTTCTTTCTTCTTTTTTCTTCTCCTGTGTGTCTCGTACTCCATTATACTTTGTAAGTAAGAGTAACGAAGGATGCCACCCGGGTTATTAAAATAAACCGCGGCCTGTCCTTTACGTGCCGCGGGCCGGATTACCGCGAACGTCGGAGGATGAGGGTGGATAAGGGAAGGGTCGACCCGCAACCCACGTCCTTCTCGTCCTCTTTATTCTTCCCCCGTTCACCCCGACTTTCCCTTCGGGAGCTACGCGATCGTATTTTCTCCGTCACCCAACGAAGCTCGGGATAGTAGTCGAAAACACGCGCGCGCGAGAGGGGAAAAAAGGGTAAAAAAATGTCTCTATCTTCGGTACTATATGCTGTTGTTTCAATAAACCTATAGATTATCGTATATAATACGAATAGGAATTCGGGAATATTTTATTAATATAATATACGAAGTATTGCGGGCCAAAGGGTATTTTAAGGGTTCGGAGGTACCATGAGAAAAGGTTATCGCACCGGTTGGCGCGATTGATTTTACCGAAAAAAAAAAAAAAAAAAAAAAAAAAAAAAAAAAAAAAAAAAAAACTGTAACTATCGACCCGAGACTTCGTAGGATTGGTGGCGAGCGATGATGTAACGGCTGCTCCAAAGATGAATTGTGGGGAAAATATGGTGAACGCCGGGATTCGAGCGCCGCTCGGTCGGGTATTAATTACCGGCGCTACGTCTGCGCCCTATTTTTTTACAGCCGTTGTTTATTTTGTGTATTACAATGACGTACAGAAAACAAAAGAAAGACGAAGCAAAAACTTGGGTCAGTTATTAAATAAGAGGATCCGACAGAACGGAGAAACAGCGCTCGGTGATTGAAAAGACTGCCCCATCTTGACCCGTACTTTTTCTATCACGCGAGTCTTCTACTTATATGCGATACCGGTATCATGTATAGGGAGAAATAACGGGTTATAAACGATATTTCATTTGTGATTAGTCAATTTTATTTAAAATATGTATATAATAAAAAGTAACTTTGGCGCGCTCGATGCGTGCTCGCGCCTCGGCATCTCTTCGAGCAGTGAGTAGCGAGCTACTCACTCTCCTCTTTTCCGGTACGACCGTTGCGCCAATTCCTGGGATCGACAACGATCCGACTATTCCCGGAAATCTCGACGGTTACATATTCGCGGAATTGTAACCGTGGCTTCGCTGAATTCGCAGCTCGGCTTAGTGCCTCGATACATTAATAATAAAAAAAATAAAATGCCTACAGTCGGCCAATCCTGACATTTGTACGTCTCGGACAACAAAATAATAATATTATGGAAAGAACAAATACAAAATCGCTTACATACTAATCTGCTCCTCAATACATACATTACTCGCGAATATACGGTTTCATTTGGTCGACAGCTATGACTCCAGTATACGGTAACTGAGTGAGCTCGAACCCTTCGACGTCTGTAACCACGTAACGGTCGGAATCTAGCACCTTCTTCACAACGTACGGACCTTTAAACTTTGGTATGAGCTTCTTATTGATACCAGCAGTAGTGTCAACGTTTCGGATCATGACGTAGTCACCTTCGTTATATCGTGTCGCTTTCTTATGTTTCTGATTATAATACCGCTCGTTCGCTTCCTGACTCTTACAAATTTTCGTCGAAGCTACTTCTCTTATCGATGCAAGGTCACGCTCATCGCTTGAGTACAAATCTAGAATCAGTCGAAGATTGTCGTTAATCTCGTCGATTTGGTCAATACCGAATAATAATTTACTTGGCGTCTCGCCAGTCGATCTGCACACAGTATTGTTGATCGCGAACTCTACTTTACTCAACACTTGGTCCCATTTACCTGGATCGTCACAAAGCTTTGAAATCATCGGGGTAATCACGCGATTAAATCGTTCTACCTGTCCGTTCGCGCGTGGCGTACCTACGGCTACTAATACATGTTTGATAGACTCGTTGTTCACAAATTCTCGAAATCGATCAGACGTAAATGCCGTCCCGCGGTCACTAATGATCCGCCTAGGCTTACTGTACGCTTGGAAATAAGTCCGCAGATGCTTCATCGACTCTTCCGAGGTCGTGGATTTACACGGATATAATTTGACGAATTTCGTAAAAGCATCGACTATCGATAGAATGTGCCGATAACCACGGCCGGTCTTTTCCAGAGGACCACAGTGATCCACGTGGATGGTCTGAAACGGTAGCTTATCTTTCTGAATACTGTGCAAATGTCCTTCCGATTTGCCGCTCAAGGGCGAAAATTCAATGCAACGCAAACAATTTGCAATATAAGCTTTTACTTTATCTTTGAGTCGCGGAAACCAGTAGATTTTCGTAATATTATCCACTACCTTATCAACACCAACGTGTCCGATATCGTCGTGACACGTATGAATAACATTGTTTTCCATAGACGGCGGTACATAAAACAGCAGCTTGTTACTCTTAGTTTTACGGTACACGAGACCGTCTCGAATTTCGTAATATTTATCTTCGGTGGTCTCGAGTCTATCGCGAATTTTCCGGATCTCTTCATCGCGGTCTTGTTGAATCGACAACGTTCGCTCAAACGAGTTTGCCTCCAAAATGAGGATACTGTGGCACCGCGACAACGCGTCGACGTGTGCCATTCGCGAACCGGGTCGATGAACAATCTCGTAATCGTAATTTTCTAAAAACAAAGCCCAACGCGATATTCGAGGGTTAACCGTCTTTTTGCTCAACGTGAGACGAAAACTATCGCAATCCGTAACAATCTTAAACTTTATACCGGCGAGGTATATGTGGAAACGTTTGATCGCGTACACCGCAGCGAGGCACTCCAGCTCGAAGCTGTGGTATTTTGCCTCCGTCGGCGTCGTCCGTTTGCTAAAATAAAACACCGGTCTAAATATTCGGTCACTCTGTCTTTGTAACAGTATCGCGCCATAACCGCTCGCGCTCGCGTCACAATGTAGCTCGGTTTCGAGATGTGGCGAAAAGATCGTTAATATTGGCTCGGATGACAACGCTCGCTTTAATGTTTCAAAAACCTCGAGCTCTTCTACTCCAAACCTAAACGCAACGTCCTTCTTGACGAGGTCATACAACGGCTTCGCGATGACTGAAAAATTCGGTATAAATCGTCTGAAATAGCTCGCTAAGCAGACGAATCGATGCACTTCCTTCGTGTTTCGCGGAACCGGATAATTCACCACGGAATCAACGTTATCTTTACTAGGGCGTATACCATGCTCGTTAATCAAATACCCTAGGTATGTTATTTCCCTGCGCGCGAAGAAACACTTGTCTAGTCGAAATTTCAACTGGTGCCTTCTAGCCGTCTCAAATACTTCTTTGAGAATTTCCAAATGCTCGTCGAGATCTTTTGTGGCTATTAAAATATCATCGAGGTACAGCAAAACCTTGTTCTCGCGAATCAGTTTTCCGAAAACTCCGTTAACAAATCTCTGAAATACGCGCGGCGCGTTCGTCAACCCGAAAGGCATCCTTTGGTACTCAAACTGTCCAAACGGCGTCACAAACGAGGTGTACTTTATAGAGCACTCGGACATTTTGACGTGATAGAACCCGTTCTTCAGATCAAGACTAGTAAAGTACTTTTTATCCTTCAAACGGTCGAGATGATCGTCGATGAGCGGCGCTGGAAAATTATCTTTTATCGTGACTTTGTTCAATTCGCGATAATCAACACAAAGTCTTATCTCGTCGTTTTTCTTTCGCACGAGTACAATCGGACTAGCATACGGCGACTTACTCGGTCTTATCGTACCGTCTTTTAATAAATCATCGAGGATGACTTTGACCTTTTCCCCGTCGGAAAATGCTAAACGTCTCGGCCGGAAAGTAATCGGTTGCTCGTTCTTCAGAGTAATTACCATTTCCGGTTCAGGCTCCTGATCGTCAGATCCCCACTTTGAAACATATTCGGACTCGTATAATTCTTGCAATTTTTTTGATACTTCAAATCCGACTTCCGGATCAATATTCAATTGCTCGTTAACGCGATAGGGTGACTCGACATAATTAATCAACATCAACTGTGCAATATTGCCGATCTCTTCCGAAGAGTTGTCCCTTTTCGCGATTTTTATGCTCTCACCTAACTCAACTCTTATCAACCGATTTCTCGAAAAATCACGCCCAAGTAACGCAACACACGACATCGTTTCTTTCGGAACTACTAAAAATCGGATTTCTATGTCGATTCCTTCGACTTTTACGGTTCTCGTAAATGTACCCAATACGCTCACGACTGACTTATTTATTCCGCAAAAACTATCACCGTTCGGCGGTACAGGTTCGCGCAAATTCGTTGGTACATACTCGCTTCTTATCAGACTTACCGGAGATCCAGGATCGACTACAGCGCTTACCGAGTGAATACGATTACTACCTTGCGAGTCGTCGACCGAGAAGCTAAGCTGAACGTAGTACGGATCGCTAACACTAATTGGTTCAATCATATTCGTCGCATTCGCCGGCGCAGACTTCGATTCTTCCTCTTCTGGACAATCCTTCTTCTGATGACTCGTCGACCCGCAGGTGAAGCATGAGCCTCTCGTCTTCTTCGGCTTTGGACAGTCGGGAGCGATGTGTCCAGACTCACGACAATTGTAGCACCTCGGCGCCCTTCGCTGCGACGTTGATTTTTCGTTCGATGACTTTGAAGTTCCTGTTGACAACGTTGAATTCTCCTTCCCCGACGTCGAATACTCTTTAACGTCTTTCGTCGATTTTACGTCTTTTTTCCACTTCGATTCTCGATCGAATGTTTTCTTCGGATGCAGCGTCACTTTTTCAAACGCTTCGAGCAACTCCGCTTGCGTCTTGAACCGCATAATCCGCGCTTGAGTTTGCAGGTTCATGTCGTTTATACCGTCGATAATATAGTCGATTATCTCGTTCTCCTCGATCGGTACGCAATTCGCTAAAATCACTTTATCGTGATAATAGTCACTAAATGGTTCGTTCGGCTGCCACTGTCTTTGCTCGAATTTTTTACGTAGCACTAGTTTCGTTTGTCGATGATCGAACATCTTTTTCATCTCTTTCAATAAATCCTCGACACACAGTATGAGATGACTTGGCTTCGAATGGAACCATTCGAGTGCGCGACCCTTCAACTTCGAGCTGATTAAAATTCTCGACGAACTATCATCCAAGTCGTACGTCACTCGCAGTAATGACAATTGCTGTTCCCACCTCCAAAAAGAACCTTCGCTGCCGTTAAATTCACTCAGAAGATCCCGAACAGCTCTCACGCTCTCGTTCGTCGATAACGAGCTACGTCTCGTGCGACTGTCACTTGTCTCCGTATTACCACTTGGTGTACGTCCTTGTCTCGCGATGTCCAACTCTCTTTGAAGTATATTTCGTTCACGTCGCAACAAATCGTTTTCTCGACGTATCAACTCGTGTTCGGTCGGCACAGTCCGTTCGCTATGTACCTGGGCAACTGTCTCGATGACGCGCTGGTCATCCTCCGACTCGCTCACATTTCCTTCACGATCCACAACTTCGTCGGCCACTCTAATTCGTTCTGCGTTTAAACGTTCCCATATGCCTCCGTCGAAATCTGTCAACCGTTTTATCAGTTCGGCTTTAGAGCCTCCTAACGTTAAATTATTTTCACGAAGCAAATCTTTCAATTCGGGGACCGTATACTCGACGGGTTCTTTGGCGGCCATCTCGATATACTCGCGACTCCGCGCGATCGCTTATTCGGCGCGACAGAATAAAACTTTTTTTTTTACGGCGATACACACGTGAACTTCCTCTACCTGAGGGCGTGTTCGTTGTCCCGTGATATAAAACGCGTTAATCTCGCATTTTATTCACTCTCAATCCCACTTCTGAACTATAGGGAGAAATAACGGGTTATAAACGATATTTCATTTGTGATTAGTCAATTTTATTTAAAATATGTATATAATAAAAAGTAACTTTGGCGCGCTCGATGCGTGCTCGCGCCTCGGCATCTCTTCGAGCAGTGAGTAGCGAGCTACTCACTCTCCTCTTTTCCGGTACGACCGTTGCGCCAATTCCTGGGATCGACAACGATCCGACTATTCCCGGAAATCTCGACGGTTACATATTCGCGGAATTGTAACCGTGGCTTCGCTGAATTCGCAGCTCGGCTTAGTGCCTCGATACATTAATAATAAAAAAAATAAAATGCCTACACATGTTACAACATTTTTCAGAATACTCGAGCATTCGCTCTTCGCGCAATGAGGGTTATGAGAAAGAATAAAAGACGAGAGAGAGAGAGAGAGAGAGGGCGAGTGGAAGATTTCGAGATTTTGCGCAGATGAAGAAACGCAGACACAGTCAGCTGAGTTTTCCAGCAAAAGTGGTGCGAAGAGCCGGAGAGTATGAATGAAATATCCTCTTTTCAATCTCTCGCATCACTCGTCGACCCCCCCCCCCCCCCCCCTTCCCCTCCTCCTCCTCCCGCCGCTCGCCGTCCCGCGTGCGCGCACGCTTTGAAATAAAACAAGAAGGAAGCACAGTGGAATAAGAGAATCCTTGAACTAGAAAGCGTGAGGGTAGAAAAAAAAGAACGAATGAAAAAAAAAAAAAAAAAAAAAAATTCGAACCCTTGTCGAGGGAGTAAAAGAGGACGTAGCAGCGGGCACGAGGAAAGAACGAATTTAGAATCTTGAGAGTTTTACGATGAAATCTCTCGGCAGAGTTCCTTTCGAGTTATGTGGATAAAATTCGAGCTCCGTTTTTCCTCTATCTTGATAAATCTGAGAAACTCCGCTGTTCATAGGGTATGTATCTCGTATAAACGCGAATGTACGAAGAGTATAGAAAGCGTTGCTGTTACATTGAAGTACAAATGACGGTAGTCGACAAGGATATATTAATTAACTCGTAGAAATACGAGAGTTGAATACATCACGTATTCACGAGTTATTATCGTCAAGATACGCTTTCAGCACGTCTGATTTTCTCGACTTTTGCCGTTGCAGAGTTCGTAGAAAATTATTCACTTCTCGTCAATGCAACGTTTCTTGTAACGTTCGTTTCGTACAGCGAGATGGAATATGAAAGTCCGTTTGATATTTTTGACGCTATTGATCGAAATTTTTTTTTTTTTTTTTTTTTTTTTTTTTTTATATACGAAAGTTCAAAGATTCATCGAAGTTGAGATTCAATTATCGATTATCGCAGTGATGTTCAACAATGCGTAAATGTTCGTTACGAATGAGCGATTGTGACGCAAATTAACAGAATGGAACAAATATACTATAGTGCAACAAATAGATCGCGGATAACAGACATGGCGTATCGAAAATTGGAGCAATATTCGACGACGCTTGTGTGGCGACTAAACTACAACTCAAAGGGCTTACCGATAAAAGCCCTTGGGGAAACAACGTGCTTTCGTTTCGGAACGAGAAAAAAGGTACAGAGCAAAATTCGTGTACGAACAGAAAAGACCGAAAAAAAAAGAAAAAAAAAAAAAAAAAACAGATAAAAAAGAAAAATAAAAACCATAAAATGAGCGGAGGTACAACGCCAAGCGCCATTTACACGAACGAAATGGCAATTTCAAACGGAATTACCGATACGCAACGCGAGGGAGGGTTTAGTTGAATTGTTTGGTTGGGGTCGTTGGAAAAGTGGCCTACAAGAGTCTACACAATGCCAGTTGTAAAAGAGAGTGGATGCAGTCACGAGGAATAGTGATTATTCGGAATGTAAACAGAATAAAGAATAAGCGATGTCGCGTAGTACTCCAATTCGAATTACAAGCTTTCACATTGCCATTTCGTCAGAATCGTGACGTGTAGATTGGGGAAAAGGGGTGGACAACGTCATGTGTAGTATTCGCACCGCCGCGCACGCTTGGTACGTCGGAGTACAAAGCGGTAATATAACTGTACCACGTCGACGGAGATCAATTCTCAATTCGTGAATTATTAATCCGACAACGCGGGAAACATCGCTGATGGCCGTAGGGCGTTTTGCCTCGATTAATATTGTAATTCAATTAGCGGAGAGGTTTCTCTCCTCTCTCCGCGTTCGCGAATTCACTGCGATGGCTTGGTTCGGGGGCCTCTGCCGTGTTCTGCCTCTCTTGCCGATCCTCCGCTGCCTAACAGTACTGAGATCGATCAGCCGAATTGAGGGATCGAAGGTAAACCCCCCTCCCCCCTTCCCTGCCCCCGGATAATGTATACATATATACATATTAGCCGATTCTCGGTTAAACCGACCCTCGTTCCTATGAATAATATTTCGACTTTGCCATTGTACATGACTCGCGGTAAATCCTGTATATAGACGTGTATACCAAGGAACCCAAATCCGTATTTATACATTTTACATACATCCATTAAATCATTATCGAAGAATACGTGTTTTTGCCGATTATAGCAGTCTTTCCAGAAACAAAAAAACCCGACCACAGTTCGAAGCTGAAACGGATCAAAATTATTCACAGAGCATAGAGAATACGTTCTGTTTCTGGAAACCTTTAGTAACATTTCGCCGACGATATTCGAAGGAACATTTCGTGGAGGACATTCGAAGGAATGAACTAATATATAATCGGATTAATCATCCAGACAAAGTCTATAAATATTTTTAAAAAATCAACTTGCGGTGACGGAAAAAGAAGAAATTTAAAAAAAACTAATGAAATTAGCTATATACAGTGTGTCGACCCTCGTTTTTTACTTACGAAGAGATCATTTTTATTTATATATACCATAATTATGTAATTGATGTGCATAACCTTTAGCAGTAAATATAGGTAAAGGGCCATTGACGAAGGTTCGTAAAGCCAAAATTATCACCGTATTCAAGACGATGTATATATTTTTTTTTTTACTTTTTATGCTTTATATTTGATTTTTCGTGTTATCGCGTTCTCCAAATATTTTAAATTGCTTATTAATTTTTTTTTAATTCCCGAATTTTTTAAATCCTATTTTCAAAACCCAAACATATTTTCTCAGACAGCAAGAAAAAATGTAGCGGAATGATTTATGATATACTGGATTACGCGAAACAAGGGTTTTGACGGTCTACTTATGTACGTTGGCCGCCCGTCTTTTACGTTCCCTCTCGATACCCCTCCCTTCGTACATTATCCGCTTAGGGAAACACGATGGACGCATACATTCTGTATTTACTAAACGGGAAATCCACTTTCTCCGACACCCTGCGCTATATCGTAGCCGAAGTTGCTACGAGAATCCCCTAACTGTATACGCGACTATTATACCCCTCTCGTTTGGGAGTATCGCAAACTGCTAGGAATCCCCCTCAGCCTCTCGGATCGCCTCGTATAACACCACCGAAAGCCTTCTGATGGCCGGCTATGGTTACGCGCGATTGTTATGCGCTCGTGTATTCCATTATACCGCGCGATTTCCTTGGAAGTTTCGAGCTTTTAACGGCACTGTCTATCCTCTTTTCCTACACCGGAGTTTTCTTCAGCGCATGTCTTTCCGGCAACAATTTTCCAATGGAGGGGTTCTTTTAACGTAATATCCTTTTGACGACACCTGTTAGTGCGACTGGCGTGCTACCGCAATAAACTCGATCTTCCAACGGGTTCTCACAATGCCACAACGGAGGGAAGGTCTTGCTCTCGACCGTTATCGTTTCACGATTTAACCGATCTTTCAACCCATTATATTGTTGCATAACAGCCGTACCGACTTGTTCTCTTACCTCGAAAGGTTGTAAGAACAATAACGTCGACGACGAGAGCGCTCGGCACTTTCTTGACTATTTTAATACTTAAATTTCATCCTCTTCGATACGCGTTTATGTTTATTATAATAACGGAACTCGTTAAAAAAAAAAAAAAAAAAAAAAAAAAAAAAATCATGGAAATACGCCGAGAATAAATGCTAAGCTTAGGCAATTTCCGAATGTAATGCATGTACAGTCCAAGCTCTGTATTCTTAACTCCCCTTAACTTAACTGATCCTTTATTTTAACTCGTTACCATGACAACAAGTTGCCTTAACTCTATTTCCCGTAAGTCTGTTTGCCCCACTCCAAGGGGAGACTATTTCGTAAAATGTAAAGTGCGCATGCGCAGCAGATACAAGGTGGCTTCGTACCTACGGACGCGTATACCCCTCGTTACCCCTATTCGCAGCAACTGACGGGGGGTAGGGTCGATAGGGAAAATACAGAAAAGGGATCGGGTCCGGTTCCGTCGAGTTAAGAATACGGAGCTTGGACTGTATCAATAATTCGTTGATGCGCACCTAAGTTGCGAAGAGAAAGCGCGATGTAGGATCCATAGTAAAAGCGCCGAAAAAGTGTGTGTTGGACGCTTTTACTATGGAAAATCGTACGTTTAATTAGTGTTTAGAGTGTAGAAACGTTAATAAGACTCGCGAGCGCGTGTCTCGATGCGCCTAGTTTACCGAGAACTTTGAGAATATCTTGTCAGAATCCGGGACGAGCTAAGATGGAACAACGGCGATAGAGACATGCAGCTCCGTGTCGTTGACTGTTGGATTAATTGGAACACGAGCGGGGATAACTCGTATATTCGCGTGCTATGCTTCGAGCTATAGCTGTCGAAGCTCTTCACACAGAGAGAGGCTTCCCGGACGTCATCAGAGCAAAGTTTACGACTTGCTAATTAATTAGGCTGATAAACGAGAGACGCGCGCCAGCGAGTTTTGTTCCCGGGATATATAACACGCACACCCACTCGTAAGTACACGTTTACCGCTGTCATTGGTGGGGTAAACCCTCTTTTCACTTTCGCGCGCGGACCGGGGCCTCGTAAACCCAAATAATTCTGCTCTCGCACTGTTAGCGCAACCGGCTTTAAGATTCATTTTAAAATTCCGCGAGTTCTCGCTTTTCGATTCCCCCTCGGCAATTAGAGAGCTATAAATTATTGAGCTCATTGAATCGACTGCGAGGGGATTTTCTTTTTATTCGTAGGGCGATGCGAAAAGACGTGCTGCTAATGTGGCGATTCCTCTAATATCTGTTGTATTATAAATACTGTATAATTACAACAAATTTTATAATAATTTCATTAGTTATTTTTTTAATATTATTTTTGTAACTCTCACATGAAATGCGATCGATTTCGTGACCGATTTCGTTACAGTAGCGAAACAATAGGTTCGCGCATGCGCAGTTCGCGATCGTTTTACTTTCGTCCCGTGGGACGAAAAATGATAACCTCACATTTCACTGTCCGTCCCACAAAACTACGAAGAGATGTCGGTTTCCCCTGCACTCGTTACAAAAAGCATAGTGTGCAACTCGGGCGGAATTGGCAATTGCAACTCGTGCGATCGCAGCCCTACTATACTATAAAATACTATACTATAAAATGTGTTATAAAATAATAATGATCGGTATCCCTTAAGTTTCGATTTTTGACGTAAGTATATCGGAAAGTCTATCGTCTCATATTCAATGAACAAAGCCGATAAGTATATCATATAGTCGAAACGCATCAAGATGAAGAGAATTAGGAATGGAATGACGCAAGAGCGGTTTAATGATAAGGTCGATAAAGTCGCCAGCTGCGCGTCGTTTCCGGCGTATCTCAATTAAAGTCTTCACGGGCTCCTCATTGGCCGTCTCTCTTGAAACCGTTATCCAAGCCCTCTCTCGTCCAGTGCGCCGCGCGCGCACACGAAAGTCTTTCTTCCGAACGTCTTTAGAGTTCTTCTTCGCGAAACGACGGTGAAACTATGGCGATATAACTGGAAACTCGGCGGCTTCCGGGATAAATCGCGAGAGAACGAGAAACGACCGGAGCGTGTTGGACATATATATGTATATATATACGTATATATACTGTAGAAGCGATGAGAAAGGGTAGTCCAGCATAAGATAGAAACGATGAGAAGCTGTTGTTTCAGCTTTTATACCGTCTCTCTTCAAGGAGAGCTTGTAATTATTATCGGAGGTAGATGATGATAATTTTAGCAGTGAATCGCACAATAGCTCCTTCCACGACTCCGCTTGAGCGTTGCTTCTTACTCCCAACCCCCTACCCTGTCTTGCATCGCGAGGAAACTCAGAAATATACGCACTTAAGAATATCTTAGCGGACAACCAGTGACCTGTTTACTTCTTCTCGAATAAACAGTAAGCAACATCGTTTCAACTTCGTTTTTCTTTAGTGACATCATAATCCCTAACGGATATATCCCTTCGAAAGGGTTGAAATTATTTCCCGTAAATAAAGTCCGCCAATGACAATAGCCAATGAGATTCGCGTAAACTAACAATCGAATAGGGTTACGATCGCGTAAGCTATTCAAGTCGGAGCGAAAATTTGTAAATGGTACTTATGGCATCGAAGCTGTAAGCGCACCGACATGTATGAGTACAGCAGGCTGCGGCTGTTCAGAAAACGATGAGGGTAAGTCACGTACGTAGGAAAGAGTAGGGCGAAGGGTATGCTTAGCGAGATACCCGCCGTCGCTCGATGAGGCACAACGAGTGGGAGGCATCGAGAGTAAATGGTATGTTATGGTAATGCCCGGTACTCCGGGGTATCTGCCATTAATTCGCGCCACGAACCACGAGCTGTTGTGGAGAAGCTACGATATAGGTGAAGTGGAAAGGTGAGTATAACAAGCTGACGCCCCGTGGCAGAATGTGTCGAAGAGACACATGTACGACACTTCGGGCTATTCGCGTTCCATCTCTACGTGTTGTTATTTATGCAACCGAAAAGCTTGGTAAACAAGAAAACGACAACGGCGGACGTTACTTGGGGATTCATGTTTGAATGAATTAACGAGGTGCCAATGTCTCTCTCTCGGAAATAAACGTTTCGGCCGCCATTTTTTTTCATTGTATCGTACATTTTTCGAAATATGCAAATTTTTTTTTTTCGTTATTTTTATTATTCTGTTAATGAATTAATTGTAATAATTAATAATTTTTATTATTCGAACAATTAACAAAAAATAAAGTCCGAGATAACCCTAAAATAGAATTTGAACCCTACAGATGATTTCAATAACAATATACTACACAGAGAAAACGATCTACTAAAGATTACTATATCATCTGGTAACATTTGACGGTGGCGCCACCTATGACGAAAATACTCGATATGATGAGAATTTTTACCATATTTATGGGGATTTTTACCCTATTTTATGGTATAAATTCGCATAGTTCTCGTAAGTGTCAACAGGTGGCGTCATTGATTTCGCATTACCAGAAATTTACTATATTTTTTACTAGATATATGGTGAATCTTATCAGATCCTTATCTGCGTGTATCTATCTTGTGTTTAAAATAGAAGTAAGATAAAACGCTTCGAAGTTGGTGAGAGGAATGCAAGATTCAATGCGAACGGGAAAACGAATGAGTGTGTAACAAAGTAGGCGTCGGATCAGCGAAAAGCTAATATTTCAACTTGTCCCCGAATCGCACCAAATAATTTCGTATCGGTGCGAGATAAGGGTGGAGTTAAGTGGACGTATTATTCAAGCGTGAGAGATCCGTTGAGCGTTTCGTCGGGGGAATGGTGGTGAATTGATAGAGGGATTGAAAGGAAGGGAGAAGAGTTTATTTAAAGGGTACGGTGGGGGAGTTAAGAAGGAACGAAAAAAGGAAAAGATGGTCCAGATTGGTATCTCTTGCACGCTTCGACGACTTCGGGCGCCGAGGGTAAAGAACTTCGATAGGGAATACATCGCGATAGAGAGAAGGGAAGGGGGGGGGGGGGGGGGGAGGGGGTGGCGAGGAGGGTGGAGCGTCGGCATCACGCACTTTTATCCATTGGGCTGACTATACCTCTTGCTACGTGGATCGAAGAATTTCAAAGAAAAAAAAGAAAAGAATCGCTGAGCGAAGCTTCATCGACAGCAGTCACTGAACACCTGATTTATGCACATCTAGTGAAAGATTCTGGTATCCGCCCTACGCGTGTCTCGATACTGAAGCATGAAAAGAAGGGTCCCGAGCTTCGGCACCTTTGGCTTTGGGGCTCGACAAGGAAGGGAAAACTCTTGAGAAAACCACATAAGTTGCACGGGCAGGAAAAACGACAAAGGGAAAAATGAATGAAAGAAAGAGAAAAAAAAAAACAAATGGGAAAGTAACACAGAAAGATACTTCGAACGCTATTCATACGAGTAATACCCGACAGCACGCATGGAAAATTACTTATCATCCGCCTTTTATCCTAATCGAGCTTCTGAACTGAAAGGCTTTCTTTTTTTTGTTCACCTTACGATTCTCACGAGATAAAAAAAGATATATACTTGCGCACGAGGCCAGTGAAGTTGAGAGAGTATATGTTTTTCTCTACGATTTATAAGTGGAGCGAAATAGGTAGAGACACGTAGGACGGAGGGAGCGCTGAGGCTAAATCCTCTGATAAAAAATGAGCTCCGAAGGGCAACTGGTCTCTGGTCTGCAGAGTTTCTACGGTCCGACGCGTCAACACACGCGCGTGTTAACTATGTACGCCAATGGTGGGTATCGTACGTTATTATAAAATTAATAATAAGCATCGTTCGTTCGTGAAAACTTGAAAAGTCTCCCATAGACGTCGCTGCTGCTTTTGCGTGTCCTGTCGATTTTAATTTTGAAAAATCTCAGATATTTTTACGTCCTTTTAATCCTGTGACGCACGTGGAATCGTTTTTTTTTTTTTTTTTTTTTTTTATTCACTACACTTTTTTTTTTCGATCTTTTTAATTAACGAAAATAATTTCTTGAAAAATCGTGGATAAAAAAAATAATGGGAGTGAAGGGACCTGTAAAAAGGGGTGAGTGGGGTAAATAATTAATGGTTCGTAATATAGCCACAAGCAGTTGTTCGCTTTACGCCTACGCATGACAATTTCATACTCGCAAATTGCAAAATTCGGACACTTGCTTCGGGGGTTTTTGTTTACGCGCGCAAAAATGTTGCAACGAGTCTGCAAATGAATTTATTTGTTCGTTCTCGTCATTATTTCATAGTAACACGGCGATTTTCATGTTCAAGAATAGTCAGATGGAAAATAAATGTTTTAAAATCAAATCCATCGCTCCATTACGAGAGGCGAATTTAGTCGGAAATACAAAATAGCCAGCGGCGTGCGGTATGTATATTCATTCATTTCCAGGTAAATGGCACTCGAAAAAGGGAATAAAAACCGTAAAGTTGGCCGGAAATTACAATAATTACATGTCCAGATACAAACTTTGCGGTCGTAAAAGAAACTCGACATTTAAAAAAATGTATAGATGCCCTTTTACGGTTAAAAAAGTTATGAAAAATACGAAGAAAATACGCGGACGGATGATTAATCACATATAGAGCCGATTGACCCGAAGACGTGTGCAACCCGAATCCGAATCTGATCGTTCTTTCGTTCGCTCGATCGGCGCAAAAAAGTGTGACGACGTCCCATCCTATGCTCGATAGAAATAGTCGTACGTATATGTCGTACGTATATCTATATATATAGCATACCCTGGGAAATTTGAATATTGGATCCGAAGTACCCGCGGGGGATCGAAAGCCTGAGGAACTGCAGGACGTAACGCCAGCAAGAGTATACACACGCTATAGAGCCGGTGCTCGTGGGAAAATGTACGAAGCGCCGCAACGCGCTTCAGCCCCCCCACCCCTTCCCCCACCTCACCCCTCGTCCCTACCTATTCCCTTTTCTACCTTATACTCCCGCTGATCGGGGAATCGCATAAATTCCGCTAACGAGTGTTCGTCGGTCTGCGCTATGTAGAGAGCTATGGTTTGCAACCTTCTGCATCCAGCGCTTCGTTCCACTCTCTCTCTCTCTCTCTCTCTCTTTCTCTCTCTCACTTGCTTCCGGGCTTACCGATGCTTTGGTTATCCGCCCGAGATTTCGACTACACTTTGGCTTGACGTGGATCGAAACGAAATACCGAAAGTTGACCTCATGATGAATATTCTCTATCGTTGCCGTGTTGCACGGTGCGCGATACTGAAGCCGCAAGTACAACCGTAGTCGATCTTCTTCGCGTCAAACGGAAACACATGGATGAAACTAATTTCGCGGTGAAATTTTTTTTTTTTTTCGTCTTTTTTCAGGGTAATTTTTTTTTTCATCTACAAAAGTCGGATAATAGTAGACATAGAGTTTCAATATAGAGTTTGAAAAAAGTCGCTACATAAGGGTCGATTCCAAAATTTCGGGTCAAAAAAAGTTTTTTTTTTTTCCAATTTTTTTTTTTTTATTTTTTTTTTAATTGGAAAAATCAATTTTTTCAAAAATCTCATGAGATCGATCGTTCGTACAGTTGTCCGCATAATGTAAATAAATTCGCAGGAATACGAGAATATAGCGAAATAAATTGCATGGCCCTAATTTTTGTCAGCTGTTTGAGGGTAGAGAAAAAAAGATCGTAAAATTCGTATGAATTAAAAAAAAAAGTATAGAAAAAAAGTTACCGTATCGTCGGAGAAGATCAGGCCTTTGCGGCGGTGTGCAAAGGCAACAATATTCTCTCGATAAATAAGCTATAATGTCGAGAATACATGTAAATTATTTTATCGGGAGAGATTTATACCCTTAGCGTTCGGTGGAAGTTCCGAAAAGTCCTTTTACTTGTAGAAGGATACTACATGCGAAAGCATCAACGTTTATATTCATTTGACAGTCCCTTTTCACTTGAAACTCGGAGACTTGAAGCGTATAAGAGAGCGTGCAATGCGGGGAAAGGGCGTTCGCAAAGAGAGAAAGAGATGAAAGTTTGTGAGAGGTTGAGAAAATAGCGGAAGGGCCCCTCTTGATGAGCTCCTCGAATCGCTATCTCGTTTCCCGTTGAAAACGAGGGTCGAGAACGAGAAAACGGCCTGCAGCACGAAGAACGGTAAAGATAGAGAAGGAGGAGAGGACAGAGGTAAAAGAGTCGGGGAGAGTTTGAGAAATATATGGAATAACTCGGAAAGGAATACGCGATACGACTATTCCAGGCTCCACGTATACCCACCCCTCCCGCTTTCGACCCGCGACCTATACAACCCCGTGACTGATATACCTAATAATCGGGTTACATTACCCACTGTCGAGGGGAATGGAATATCCCTCAGAATCGCTTTTCACCTGAAGTTTCTCGGTATGAGAACGTTCTTAATAATTGAAACGACGGAGAGCCCAGCGGCAATTTGCGAGAAAAAGTAGAGGGAGTCTTCTCCCTCTTCTTCTCGCTTGTCGCCCCTCGCAGTTTGCCTCAGACGAGATGTCGTCGCAGACACACGGACCAGCGACTCCGTATTTCATCGTTTCATTTCGGGATCGTTTTCATGCTACGTGACCCGATTTCCTTGTCAAGTTATTCCGAACATATTTCCGTCACAGGACGATTTTACCATCGCGGCTTCCGAAACATTTTTTTTTAATTATGCAAAAATAATGATGAATTATTATTCTTCAATTTATCCGCGTATTTAATTATTTTGTTCATCGAAATAGGATATTTTATCTCTTAGATAGTCTACGACGGCAGGGGGCAAACTGCGGGGTCAATTTCAACTCGACGCGAGACGAGACCAGACACAGCGAGAGTAGAACCTCTCCTCTTAGTCGGTAATATTACTAGCCGGATTCCGCGCCCGTCAGAATGATGAAACGGCTCTCGGGGAAAGCGAACGCAGAACGAAATACAGAAGAGACCTGTAGCTATACTACGCGGACGGTAGAGCCCCCGGAATGATCAGTCTTCTCTGCCTCCGCGTCGCTCCATTTGTTCCCATTATATCTCTGGCTTTTTAAAACCCACCCCTCTGCCACCCCCACCCCCTCTCCCACCTCTCCCGCATGAGAATATACGTATATAGATCCGGGAAATTGAAAACAAAAAAGGCTATCCGTTCGATGAAAACAAAAAACTGCTTGTCAGTCATATGCGCGCGGAGAAAAGTAAAACAAAAGACAACTTGCATACAACACGCCAATGCCCTGCAGTTGCGAACTCAATAATTCGAAAATACTATTTTACCTCCGAGATTTACTCTCGAATTATACAAAATGATCATTTCATGGAATATAAGATCGAGAAAAATACATCGCAAAATATAATATATTTTTGTCGGAAAATAGTCGTTTCCAAATAAATTTTAGAATATATCACGGCAAACATGCGATGAATTATATAAATAGATTAATTAAAAAAAAAAAATCCGAATTTTATATATTTCCAATGTATTTTCAGAATGCACTTTTTTTTTACATTTTAGTATTTTTTGCTTATCGATGGTTAGTTAAAAAAAACTTTTAATAGAAAAAAGTTAATAAAGTAATAATAAAAATAAATTTTGTCAACGTTTTGGATCGATCTTTGCTTTTATCGTAAGCACCGCATAAAAAATCTATTCTGCCATAAAATAATTTTCCGTTTGACATATTTTACGTAAAAATCTTTCCGCAGTATCTTGCGAATGCTCTTTTAGAACGAAAATCGGCAAAAGAATAACCAATGAGAATGGGAAACAAAACGAATATCGCCACGACTAGACAACGTTGGCGTTGAAGAAGAGTGAAAAGACTAAGAGTGGCGAAAAGAAATAACGAAAAACGGATAAGAGAGACGAGAAAAGCTTCGGAGGGTTCGAGGTACACGCGAGAACGCAAGAGGTGCGAAGGAAGAAGAAGACGGCGATAGTAGACAAAGAAGGGTGAGAAATTAATATATGAGGCGTCTCGGAGAAACAATGCGACGTCGTAGATCACCCAGGACACCCTCCATTAAAAATATTATGCCATCTTGGCCGTGTAACGGGAGACTAGCGTGCGCGCTCCATCCTCTTCAGCTCGGAGCTTTCACCTCGGGGTTCTTCTTGAAGCAAGAGCGCCGCGGCCTCCGTAGTTTCCATGTTTCTTCCCTGTATCTTGGCTTTCTTCCTCTTGCACAAGCCTCGGCGAAGGCTCCTTCACCTTTTCGTCGAGTATCTCTCGTGGCCGGCAGCGGCGCGGCTCTACCATTGCCAAGCTATTCTCTTCCACCGTTCAACGTCCTTGCAACACACCCTCCTCTCCCGCCACAAGCTACGATGCGGAAAGCATTGCCAACCCTCCTTGCGCTTCGCGCACGGACCCGAATAACAATGTGCTATTGTTGCCTGTACACCCCGCACATCGGGGGTGTGAAATATGCAAGCAGTTAAGACCCGTAGAGGAATGACGAAGGCCGCGGCACCTTCTCAACCCCAATGGCACGGTGGCCAGAGGGGGTGGAGGGCTCCTCGAGCTTCCAGGGAGCCTGGCGGACGCACAGAATTCAAGAAGGACGAGAGAGTGAGGATTCTCCATTGTTGCAAGAACCAGCTGTGGAAGCAGCGGGAAAATCAGCCGCAAGACACCATATTTCGACCCTTACGAGAAATATTGGGGTGTGTGGCCCCCGCCAAGAAACGCAGGCTGATTGTTACATGTCCGGAAGCGATTGCGCTCTGACGATGAGCATTCTTAACTTGAAGGCATTATAGCAATCGCACTTGTAACAATGGCCGACGCCACTTCTTGATCTTTCCAAAAGATCGAATTGTCATTCGCCAGAAAAGCGCCCTATTTGGTGGTTATGATATTCAAGAAGATTCAAGGAGTTTCGTGCTTCAGAATAATACGAAGGGACAAAAATCATATGGAAATGAAGTATAGATGACTGAAATTTATACAAGTTCCAGTACAGAATATTTTTATCGGATATTTTCCCCGTAAAATCGGTTGAAGCTTCAAAAAAACTGACTCCGAATTACATAACCTTTAATCCAATACTTAAATTAAAAAAAAATTGAATCGAAAGTTTCACTTCCGGTATATTTTCGTATGTAAACATACAGCACGTTACGCTACGAAACCAAATCTGTTTCATGTACTTTGCGTCCAGATGTTTACAGCATCTCGTCATATATAGACTATACATATCGAATTACATATATATCAATTACCACACCACTAGTGTGATTACCAATTCATAAATTGCATAAAAGCGTCGAATTTAACGCAAAAAGCATATATGTCGGCATATACTTAATTTCCAAGTGAAAAATTGCGGCGTTTTTCAATGATTACTTGAAAAAAAAAAAAAAAAACATTCACTCGATGCACGGAAAACAATAATTTTTGCCGGGCAGAAGATTACACGGTAACGAAGAAATAGTGAGGGTACTATAAAAAAAACAGCGTAAAGAATAATAGCGTAATCCGCACAATTCGTTGTTTCAATCCAATTTCCACATTCGGGAAGGGTTTCCGCATAAAAGATTTGCTATTCTGGAAGCATTGATGCGCGAATGCTCGGGCGTAAGAGCACGAGGAAGGCGAGCCGTGGATCCCGTTAAGTGGCGGAAGAAAGTTGTGTGAGGAGTGAGCGAAACGTGAGGTACCAAGGAAGGGTAAGCGTCTTCCGCATACTGTACCCCTTGCCGGAGATAGGGCGGTTGCCTCTGCATAGATATTAATTATTAAGTACGGCACTGTAGGCAAGAGGAGTAGAGGGAAGACAGGGGTATAGGAAGTCTAGCGTGGAAGCAGCCACACCGGGGTGTGTCGGGCTTTAAGAACAATGCCCAAATTACGGAGCGGAAGCTCGTTGGGTGGTCGAGGGTAGGTATACGCGGAAGGAGAGAGGGGACGGGCAGAGAACGGCAGTTGTGCGGCGGTTGCTACACAAGGCTTGTGAGCAAAATGGAAAACCGTGCGCAACGAGAAAAAACGAAAACGCAAGCAGAAGAGAAAACGGCGAACAGAAAAGTGGAACAGCCTCGGGAGCCTAAACGTCGTTCTTTCGAGCGCACACGGGGAATTCGGGAATCGCAGAAACATTTTAGAGGTTCCCTCTTCCCGAAGGGGCTTGAGAATTCGCGGATGGTGTGGCCCAGTCGCTCCTCTTCCGCTCGCGGGGGAAGGGAAGATGTATTGAAACTATTCTCAAATACTCTTCGCTCTTCCGAGTTTCATAAAATTCTTACCCTCTTTCTGCTCATTTTTCTTCTGTACAGTGTAAATAAAATAAAACTTTTCGACGATTTTTAACGAAAATGAAGCTTCGGTTAGAACCTTCGGAATACACATACGCTCAACCGCGTTTATCTGGATTTCTTCTTTTCATTTTTTACGGTGCAATGTATATTTGCACGAAAAAAAAAAAAAAAAAAAAAAAAAAAGATCGTACGAAGTACTGAACGCAACTCGTTTTTTGTATTCAATAGCCGAATTCGGATCATTTTTAACGAATCTAAAGCTCCGGTTAGACGGATTTGAAAACACCAACGCTGAACGCACTTTACGGAATTCTTTTACCACTAAAGTATTTCCGAATGTTTGGATAAAGCATTAAAAAAAATGTACATTTTGCGTCGGGTTTTTTCCATTCCGGATACATTCCGGGTCAATTCTGTTCGCTGATTCCCTGATGGGGCGAAATGCGAGTGATGCACACCTATGAACAATATTCCACCGGGTGAAATAGTATGTGTGCGTCGCATGCCGGTGCAGCGGGCATGAGGGCAACATAAACTCGGCTTTATGTCGTCGTCTCGTTATGGGATATACGAGAGAGGCCGACTTTTTTTTACGGCTTGCGCGTCCATGCGCGGCTTTCAGTATGCTGCACATTGTCTCGTAAAGGGCGACGAAACTTTCGGTGACGGGAAAACCATTAGTGTCGCTGTGTAATGTTCGTTTCAGTACGAATGCCCTTAAGGTGCGCGCGTACCAGTTCCTGACCGTGTCTCGGATCCCGACCAAAATTTGTGTAATTTTTTTTTTTTCGCTTCGAAATATTTTATTTATTATAAAATAAAACCAAAATGTACCAAAACCAAAAAAAAAAAACGCGGTAAAATTTACCATTTTACCAAAATTTGTGTAATTTTATTTTTTTTTTTTTGTGTTTTTTTATTTATTATAAAATATTTCGAAGCGAAAAAAAATAAAAAAATAATAATAAAAAATAATAAAAAATAAAAAAATATTATTGTTATATATAATTATTTATTATATTATATATAAAAATATAAAAAATATTTTATTATTGTTTTCAATAATAAAAAAAATAATTTTTTATTGTTGAAAACACCTGAACGCTTAGACGCATTTCGAATAGACATTTTTATGGGTCACACTTTCGTAGACGTCGGCATATAATATTTACGGCTTATTAAATTTTCACGCACGCGGTCCACGCTGCGGAGTTTATCGTGTTCGCGAATATTGGACTCTTCATGAAAAATTGTATCGAAAAAAAAAAAAAAAATTCAAAATCATAGTATCGAGAAAAAAATGTTATTTATATTATTTCACAAAGACAAAATTGAATTTAACGATCCATTTTAGTCGATTCGAAGAAAATGTAGGCCACTCGATTAATTGGCTGCAAAAAAACGAAGTCTCTCGCACGCGAACAATCGATGAAGTGATTAGAACTTGTGACCAAAAAAAAAAAATTAGTTTTTTCTCTCGAATGTAAAAAAGAAAAAAAGTATACTCGATCTTTTGGTAGGGACATCGGATAAAAGAAAAAACGTGAAGCTACAAATCGTTGAAAAGCCTCTACATCTGTTTTCGCTGCCGGCGAAAAGTGTGCATCCACTACCGAAAGTGGAAAACGTCCATAGCCGGTCAGACAGACGCTGCACGTACGTAACGGAGTAGTAGGGTGAGGTCTATCTCTTCGGGCGTTACTTTGCGCAATTGCACTTCAATTCTTTTATTTTTTATCTTCGAACACCTTTACCCTTTTGTTTTTCTCGTTTTTTTCCCTCCCGTTCCCGTATCTCTCGCCTTTCTCACGGTTTCTTGCAGAGTCGATCGATCACTCTCGCGTAGAAAATCGACGTTTTCGGAGTATCGCGCACCGACAGACGACGTACAGTGCCCCCATTTGCTTGGGATGAAATTGGATAACAAATTGATAATTAAGTGGAGACTATAGTTAATGCCGGTAATTATTGTCGATATCGTGAATTTGATAGATGGAAAACTTTCAACTAAACCTGAGCTTTTAGCTTTGCATTGAGGAAAAACAAATCGTAATATAGTATTCACCGAAATAAAAACAAAAAACAACCCCTTTGGGGTGAATTTTTCCAATATATTCTGTATTTGCGTGGGTTAAGGGTACGTAAAAGAGAATAAAAAAAAAGCTTTATAAAAGTGGACCAAGAGAGCATTGACGACGAAGTGAGTGCACAACAGCCGTCGTGACAAGACAAGGGCTCGAGAGGGTGAAGAGGGGAGTAAAAAAAAATGCTCGGATGTGAAGGAACGAGCGCGTGAAAAACTATCCCCAGTCCGTTGTCTCGTGGCTCGTTAAAAATTTCTCACCAAGTCCCATTGGCGGTGGCAAAAACGTCACACGGATGCAGAAGATACACACGACAGAGAAAAAAAAAAGAAGCGCACAGCCACGCGGTTTCCTGCGGTTCTGCGCCAGTTGGGGAAATGACAGCCCGAGTTTTACGAGTCTTGGGGGCGACTGCCCGAGGACAACGAGACGAGCGCGCCTCACTCTCCTCGATTCTCCGGGAATGCCGGTGGATTGTTCAGCGAAGACAACGAGAAGGGACACGCGAAAGGCGAGAGTAAAATGCGAAGATGCAAAAGCCTTCGTATTAGCGATGGCTCAGCCGAGGCGAGAGCAACTGTTAACGCCGAGTCAAGCTACCCTTTTGTGTAACAGCGGTCCTTCGGAGTGTTTTCCAGGAGGCAAACGCGGGCGAACGGGTGAGATATAACCGGGCGTAGCTTCGTATATGTATAGCGTAAGCGTGGAAGCGGTTAACGCGCGCGCCGTGGTGCTAAATTAATTACTCAACAATGTCCCGGCCACTGCGACGGACGCTGCTAGGGGTGCTGGAACCAGAAACTCTACTCCGTCACGGATAAAAGAAGCTGAATGAAAAAAGTGCGGTAAAGAAAAAGATAAAAAAAAATAAAAAAAAAATAATAATTTGCGGCTTTACGAGATAGAAACCGCTGTGGGGGTAGTAGAAGGGAGATGGGTGCCGGGTGGCTCGGAGGGTGTTGCACGCGAAGGAATGGCCTCAAGTGTTACGCGGAGCGTCTTTATTAAACGAGTCTGAACTCACCTTTTACTTAGCGACGTACTGAAGAAGAAAGAGGATAGAAAGCGACGTATTAACACAACTCCTCATACCCCCTTCGTACTTTTCCCGGTATTCTATCCTCTTGCATCGCTATTCTTAATGTCTGGTTATAGAATCTTCACATTCACCACTACATTGAGCCGTTTCGATCCTTTCATGAGAAAGAAAAGGAAAGGAGGCGGAGCGAGGAGGAAGGATTACATTTAGAGCGGGTAACCGCATGCTTCTCGTTCGCTCGGTCGTTTTACTCGGGTCGTTTTTTTTTTTTTTTTTTTTTTTTTTTTTTCACTTTTCTTGCTTACGAAGAGGCACTGGCCGTCCCGTATACATACTAGAATCTTGTAGCACCTTCGAAGTTTGCGTATAGCTTCGCGGTACGAGCGGTACAAGCAGCCCTTTTATTGGATGAGCCGTATACTCGCTCCTTTCATTTCTCTCGTTCTTTAGTGTATATCCCTTCCGTACACCCGTACAGCTGCGTGCATACGGGCGTGTAAGTGGGCATTTAAGCGGATAAAGAGAGAGCAGTATAAAGTCGCGTGCAGCCGCGGAGCTACATCCCATTACAGATGTGGCTGGATGAGAAAACGGGAATGGAATGCAACCCGAAGTGTACAACTGATGTGTACTTCATTCACGAGGGTAATTACACGTCGGGGGTGGATTTTTAGTTAGTAATTGTGCATTATATGCAACAAGACATCGCAATGACTGACGCAATTCTCTTCCGAAAACACGTGAGGGTGGAAAAATATTCGCTGACCTCTTTATCTCGCGTCCGTTATCTTTTTCATAGATATATAAAGATAAATACGAAATATATTTTTTAAATAAATATAAAAAAATAGTACGATCATTCCGGATGTATATTAATTATATAATTAATATCCGTTATTATTTTTTTTTTACTTTTTTTTTAATATGTGTGTAATTTTAGGTTAGAATTTGGAAAATTTTGCTGTTACATTTTTTTTTATGTACTTCGAAATACACTTTATTTTTACGGGAGATCTTTGGAACCGTACAGGAAATTCCGGACCTACCAATTCACCGGTATCCGTTTTTTCAACAAAATTTGTCATTGCCTGTACTTTTTTTTTGCCATCGAGAATTCATGGAAAACTATTGTGAAAAGCATCGGAAATTTGCCGAGGGGAAAGTGTCCGGACGTTTTAAAGGTACACGCGTACACTTAACTCTATGACCTTGGAACGCAGCCAGAAAAGCGGCGCCGCCACATCCGAGAAGCGTGAAGGAGGTGGAGAAAACTTTTCGAGAGGACGCCGTAGACGTTCATCTTTTTCACCCCGAATTTCCATGGAGGAATCTCACTTTAGAGCAACAAGCGCGCACACCCCTCGCGATTTCGTGGCATATCTCGAAGCAGCTGTACTTTGCTTCCTTGCATCGAGAAAGAGGCCGTGAGGTAGAGGCTTCCACGTGGAATCTTCGAGGCTTTCACGCCGATTGCTTTTTCGGCATCGCCGTTTGTTAGTCGCGACACCCTCGAGAAATCATTGGGGCCTAAAGGAATATCCGGTAGCATCCGGCACCGTGCGAAAGCTGCTTGTGGGTGTACCTCGTCCTTCACACCCGCCTCCCGTCCTTCAATCTTTACGAAGGCGCCTTCAACATTTTTTTCGATTTTCTACGCTTTATCGTGGCGCGTTAAAAAAAAAAAAAAAATTGTAAAAGTCGTCGACACGCCAATATCTCCTCACATGATTTTTCTCGCGACACTGTTCCAAGAGTTTGTTTTTAAATTTTCCGTAAAATTTAAAGCGGTTTCTCGCGACGATGAACGATACGATAAAGTCAAATATTTAACTGTGGGGTGGTGATTCGTCAGTCCGAAGCGCGGATACTTATTATTCGAAGGAATAATATTTCGCTCCGCGTAGTTTCGATGTTATTTGACTTTTGGCCGACGGCGCTTGGCGCGGCGACCAATCACTCAGGCAATACAAGGAAACTTTCTCAACCGAAAAGGGACTCGCGGAAAGTTTATTTACTGTCCTATATTAAACGAGAAACGAAACGCAGGCGAAGTACTATCGATTTTGATATTCGCCACTATAATGATGATAATAATGATAATAATAATAAATAATCCCTACAGTCGGTATATACGTATATATACATATACATATACGTAGAAACGGCAGAGGAAAACTGCACCGTACGAACGGTAGAATAGAGCGTAATTGGTAAAATAATCTTTCGGGTCGGGTGGTCCTCGCGTACGTAAATGATGTGTGCATTAATTATAATGGAGTTTAGGGGAGTGTATAGTTTGGTGAGTGAAAATGGTGCATTCCGGGGGTTGAAAGAAGGGGGGGACGAGAGAGAATTGTAGCCGCGGCAGAGCGAATGCTGCCGGCACACGTTTAATTAACTAAACAGAACAGTCGACACGAAATCTGAGCGAACGGTATTGAATTTCTTATCTTCAAACTCGTTATCCAACTTTGGATATTTATTCACCGACAATTATTATCGCGGAAAAAGGTCACAAATTTTCTCGCCTTTTATGTTTCAAAAACCTTTGTAGACATTTTCTCAGCGATCTTTCGAAAAAAAAAAAATATGTTTACGAAGATTGAATTTGACTCGACATGTTTTTTTTTTTTTTTTTTTTTCAAAATATCGACTTTATGCTATCGTAATAATTGATAAAAATAACTTTTCATTGGCTAAGGGTTCTCTTGGGACTTTGAAAATGTTATCTGTGTGGAAAGAGTAATTAAATAAAAATTGTGCTGTACGGTTTTTTTTTTCGATTTGTCTAATAATAATTTTGAGAATTTTCATTGAAATTCTCTGTTAGTTGGTTTTTTTTACTCTGCCAACGATGCCGTATTCTAATTCTTTGCCTTATTGCCTTTTTTCTCGGTTTTCAATTTTTTGAATTTTTTTTTTTTTTTTTAAGAATTTATATGAATTCGAAAATTAAGTTCAATAACATCCCTTTTTCCCGAACTGACGAAATATAACCGTTTAGCCGAAATGTGCGCCGTTAGAAGGTTAAATAAAAAATAAAAAGAATAATGATACTGACGTTCGACGGGTTGGCGATGATGTTTGTAGGACTACTGACCGCGTTGCTGTGGGTCTGATCGGTCTTCAGTTCCCGATGATTACTGAACTGCACGTATACCGCACGATTCCTCAATTGTGCACCTGACGAGGCGTAGTAGGTCACCATCGTCGAGGCTGCGCCCTCGTCGGACATTTCCAGAAAAGCCTGAAACGAGAAAAAAAAAAAAACGAAACATGAGAAATTTATTTCATCGTTACCACATGTACGTTGAATCTTTCGCGTCCTCTCGTGGATATAAATATGAGTATAAAAACAACAACGATAAATAACGGAGTTGAAGGAGAACCGAAAAAAGAAGAAAAAAAAAAAATCACAAGTCAGTTTCCTGGTTTTAGGAAATCCTCAGAGAGCAGCCCTCGTTTCGGAATAACCGATTAGCTCCGAACAAGCTTTTCGATTGACGGGCGGTCGGTTTGCTCGCTGTAGAGGGGAGGAAACTGGAAATGGTGCGGTGAATATCAATCTTGTTTGAAAATCTCGTCCCTCGATGATGTCGAAATGACTTTGGCACATGGGGAACACCAGAAATGGAGGAAAAAGTGAGATGCCAAAAAGAAGAAAAAAAAAAAAATCTATATATATACTATATGAAAAAAGGGAAGAAAGTTTGAGAGCCTCGAATTCGTATCGTATTTAAACTCCAAAGTCCGTCGAGTGTTTACACATTCGACAGATCGCTTTATATCTCCGTTTCTCAGTCACCAAATTATTTCACCTCGTTGGCCACTCCGGTAGCCCGAGATTTGAACTGTCTTTCTTACTTAATACCGTACGTATGCACTGAAAGCAAAGGAAGGCACCCATAGCGGCAGCAGCACGACTTTCTTTCAATTCCTTGCGAGGTCTGTCCTTCTTCGCGGATAAAGACGAGAAGAAGACGTGGAGAGGACGAAAAGGGGGAAGGGGGTAGCTTCGCAATTCCTTAATTAATCTACATAATTTCCCAATTTCCCACCCTCTCTGGACCACTCTCACCCTCTTGCCGCACTCCGCGACTACCCTTCCCTTCGCTCTCGGCGTTACACCGGTCCAGATTAAATTTCCTTCATTCCCGCCTCTCTCGCTCTTTCTCTCGCCCCTTCCGGATCGTACTGGATTCGCAGAACGATTCCACAACGAAACGAGGCCAAAAGAGTTAGTCAAGCAAGAGGATTGGTTGGTGGCAACTTCTTTACTTTGTTACAACCATTGCGCAGACCGGGTGAGCGCTAAATAACAATTACAAATCTCGCAAACTTACAACTCGATCTAATTTCAGCTTTGCGCTCATTTTGTACGTAAAAATTTTAATTTTTTTATTAATCCCATAGTTAGTCGAATCATCGATGATAATGGTAAAAAAAATACGCAAACCCTAAAAAATGAAATTTCTTCAACATTATTTTATAAATTATATATCGAAACTAACAACGACCCCTAACTTCGGGTGGTTTTTTTGTTGATAAACTGACGTAGTTGACTAATCGTGTGGGAAGTTTAGCCGTTCGGTCTTCTTGGCATCGTAGATTCGGGGTCGTCGAAACGAGGCTGCAGCTGTTATTCGAGGGAAAACGGAGTTGAAAGTGATTCGCGAACGCGGGAGGGTGAGCGCCAAAATTATCGTCACTTCGGTGAGGCGTAGCAGCAACGGGGGATCAAGATGGGCGAAGAGGGAAGTCGAGACGCGGCACACAACTCGTACCTTATGCGTCTACGACCCCTCTGGCACACGGGGTGGCTAATCTTAGTTGGGTTCTCGACGACCGATAAATAACAAACAGCCGAAACTGTGGTTTCGACTCACCCTTCTCGATACGACAAAACTCAAGAACTCCGTCCGTTTAAGGGATACAACCGCAGTCCAGTCAGACTGGGAACCGTTCAACCTTCAACGGCAGACCATTGAAATTTCCGTGTTTTGTTTCTACCCGCAGAGAAATGTCTAACGAATATTGCCAATAGTCAGAGAATAAATTGTTAAGGTATGATATTTGATACGGTGAGTAGAGACGTTTCTATCGCAAATAAAATAAATAATACAATAATAAAAATATTAAAAATATTAATAATTCTTTTTTTTTAAGGGGTCGTATCCCTTTTAGTACATAGTATAGTGGAATAAACGTTTTATTATGTATTACTTTATTTATTTGTTTACGTATTAATGTATAATAAAAAATATAAATAATGGAATTATTAATTATTTTTTTTTATTAAAGTTAAAGCATAGACTGACATTAAAATTTTTTTTTTATCTCTTTTTGAAAAATTTACATATATTCCATACATTTTCAAGTTTAAAAAGGTGTTGAATATTTGCCACCCCGAATTTCGCAGAGCAAACATTTGTTTACTGTTATGAGACATTTCTTGAGAATTTCGGATAGGCTACGACCGCCCGGGGAGAACATCTATTTCTTATCTCGCATTTCCCCAAAGCACACAGCAGAAATACGGCGGAGTAAAAGAAAACGAAGAAAAATATATACGACGTATTGAATAAGGGTTCGTAGGGTTTACAATCGTGTTTGGATAAACGTCGAAGTGAAATGAGACTTTCAATGGCGATCAAGCGAATCGTATAAACGACACAAACGTCGCTCCTCCCCTCGGTAACAAAACCCGGTAACTGGGGTAGTCGAAGATCGAGGAATCAACGAAAATGCGAGGGTGAAAAGTTGGCAAAGTAATTCAGTCAGAGAGGGAAAAGGGCAAAAGGAAAAAAAGAGAAGAAAAAAAAATGAAATAAGGGACAAGTCGAAAGAAGAGTTTACACTCTCCGGCAAAGGAAGTAGAGGCCGCAGTGCTTTAGCCTTATTCGTGCGTGCAGCTCCCGAGCTCCAGAGAAATATCGTTTCGTTACTTCCGGCTCGTCGAACTTTTTTCGACTCACTTTCACGGTCCCGAACGAAAATACAGCGATCGCGTGTTACTTTCGGTTCGACGATCGCGCGGAGCGCGATGGCAATCTGAGAATCCATCGTGACGCGGCTACTACTGCATTGCTACGAAGCTACAGCAAAGGTCGTAAGAAAAACCGCGCAAAAAAAAAAGCAAGAATTCACCCCAAAAATGATGTTCGTGAAACAATACTTGAAAGCGCTGGGAGCAAATATTTTTCTTAAAATAGAATTTTTTTTTTTTGTCGCTTAAATCAATAATAAAATAGTACTTTAAGAGTAATTTAAGCTCATTAGCTTAAGCCTTTCATACCGCAACTAATTCGCGGCAATAACATTGTTTCAAGAATAATATGCACTCTTTTTTAAATGAAAAATACGACTCGAGAATAAAATGCTCGTTTAAAGTATAAAGATTTTTCGGGAAGGCAACTCGAGAGGCGTGAAACCAAAAGACGAAAGTAGTAGAAGTGCGTGAGCGAGTCGAGAGTTGGAAAAAAAAAAAGAAAAATAATGAAGTTTGCCGAGCGGGAAAGGGAGGCTTTTTTACATTTCTGTGCAGAGAAGCACGAGCGGCAGGCGGCCGGCAGAGACAGGCGAATCGTAATGGAATATCTGAAAGTTGCCGAGAGTAAACATGGCCCGGTTAGACGGGCGGCAGGCGAAGCGAAGCTGAACGCAAAGTATAAAGGTAGACGGCCAGAAGCTACCTTGACTCTGGTCTTGAAGTGGATGCGCCCCGAGCAATCTTATATACACTCGAGAATTTCATTTTAATTACGCACCGTCCTCGGTCGAGGCTGCCAGTGCGAGAGAACCAGAGAACCAGAGAGCAACGAACGAAAACTGAGATGAATAAGTTTGAAGTCGACGAGAGGACGCGTTTCATTTTGCTGCTTCATACGGGATGCGATACGTTAAGACACTATATTACATCTCGAGAAGATGTGAGAGGACAGATAGCGCGAGCGTATAAGATCTCAAAATATAATTCCAGAACTGCGTGCGTCTCGAAACGAGGAATTGCCGACTGCCTGAGGGTCCTGAACGACTCCCAATGGTGGAGTACCCGGTTTCTGGGGTGCCGGAGGTTTACCCTTAGCACGCATTCATGTACCAAATCTCGCTGAATTCATCCTTCGACTGCGTTCCTCTGCGTCGAGGTTGATTGAATACGAGGATGAAGTCACATACCTTACAGAGTTGTTTGACTGAACTAAACATCTTTTCCACAACGTATTTCCGGTATATACCCGAACGTATAGCTACGCGTATATATTTTCATTTTACCATTTTTATGTAACCATATTTTTCGTCGAATTTAACGAATTAAGGGGGCTGAGTCACCTAAAAAGTAGAATGTTCATTATTTTTTTTCTGTCTGAAAAAAATAAAAAATAAAAATTCGATTGTATTATCATAATCTATATAAGGTTAACTATCTTTTGTAATTTTTTTGAGGTCCCCAAGCTTGTCGAAGCGAAAGCAGAGATGGTCAAACTTTTTTTACTTGTCGCAGGATTCAGACTGCAGGAGTGAATCAATCTTGACTTTTCATAGCTCATTTTCTTCGCTGAAGTATTTATTATGGAACGAGTTCAGGAATTTTTTTTTGAAGATCCCCCGATGGAGTTATCAAATCAAATCTGGAAAATGAGCATCGCAGTCATGTGGAAATGACATTTTTTTCCACATTTTATTCGATAGCTCCATCGGGGGACCTTCAAAAAAAAATTCCTGAACTTGTTCCATAATATATAATCCAGCGAAGAAAATGAGCTATGAAAAGTCAAAATTGATTCACTCCTGTGGTCTGAATCCTGCGACAAGTAAAAAAAGTTTGACCATCTCTGCTTTCGCTTCGACAAACTTGGGAACTTCAAAAAAAATTTGAAAAGTAGTTAATCATATATAGATTATGAAAATACAATCGAATTTTTATTTTTAATTTTTTTCAGACAGAAAAAAAAATGAACATTCTACTTTATAGGTGACTCAGCCCCCTTAACGATAATTTGCTAACAAAATTTTTAATAAATCGATATCATCAACTAAACTGTGAAACAGCTAAAAAATTTATCCGCGATTCAAGTGCTACGAATGCATAAAAAAAAGAACTGATAACGTCAATACAACGTCAGATCCATGAAACTCGTGCCATTTTAATACAGAATTAAAAAAGGACACTGTTGCGCAAATTACACGCTGACATAGCAAAACTAATGTGTACAAAACACGTATTTAAATATTCATAACGGCGCTAAATCCGTACGCCCCTGGTACATTATGCTTTCATGATATTGGGGAGGGGATGAGGGCAGTATACATGGAAGTTTATGTGCAACGTTCTATGTTCACCGATACAACGCTATCCCGCTATTACGAGCCTCTGGCCGTCCCTCCGCAGCCCCATCCATTTCAATTGCTGCGAATGGCTCCGCCGGAGCACGAGAAAATGCCCGATATTCGTGTACCGCCGCGAATTTTTTTTTTTTTTTCCGCGTTCGAATCGATATCGGTTAGAGCTCTTTTTACTCGTCCCAACTACCCCCCCGATACCGTCCCGGGGGTTGTTTCGGTCGAGAAATGGAACGCGAAGAATGCTCGCCCGGAAGAAGCTAAAGGGTAGAAGCGAGAGAAAACGGAATCGATTGAAAAGAAACACGAGACTCGAGAAGCTGAAATCTCCCGTATCTCTTGGCAGTAGTTGTACGCGGCTCAGGCTGTTTATTGCTCGATCTTGAACACCGCAACGATACGTATAACAGAATTCCATAAAAGAATTGATAACAGCAACGAAAATGCATAGATAGTTGGAAATACGATGAAAACAAGAGGATAATAGAGCAACCGAATGATTTTTCTCGAGTAATCCGAATGATTGTGATTAATGGTCCATTTGGCGATCTTCAGCATAGGATTACGCAGGTCTTCAATCGATGTATTTCACACGATCATAATTTGGATAAATTCTCAGTAGCTATGTTTTTTCGAGGATTAGCCGACCAAATTCAAGCATTAACGCCGTAACGAAAAGAAAAAACTGTTTACAACAGCCTATCGTATTAAAAAAGGATATACCAAATTTCTGTTATTTGCATCGTCGGTTTTTGAATGCCATCAATATTTCTATTTGTGAATCATGAAACATAAGGGACCGACATCTATCATTCCAATTTCGCTAAAACTCAACCTTTTGATAATAATGTGTGTGTTGCAAAGTCCTACCATTGGTAATTCATCTATGCAATTGCTACGTGTATTATGTCGACTGCAGACAATTCCACTAGCCATGGGGTCGAAAAAGCAAGGACGATGAGGGGTCCGGAGAGAAGGCCGCAGGAGCGGGATGCCGGGCCAAGCGTTAATCGGGAAATCGCGAGTACACCGCCCTCTCCGCCGGCGTCCTCTCGCCTCCAAATAGAAACGACAACGAGGCTGGCCTCGGTTTGTTTCGCAAAATCGAGTTAAGCCGGACGCGAATCATTCCGCGCGTTCTCGTCGCGGTCCCACTACAGTTTTGCTACGTCCGTCTCACTTGTACCCCTTGAAATCGTTTCCCCGTCGTTCATACACCACACAATCTCATACACCCAGGTGTATGAACAGGACGTAAAGCTTGGCGAGGTGGATGCCCGAGTGTCCCCGTTTCGCGATTAATGTACCAACTGGACGAACTATGCCCGCCTCTGGTGCACATATACACGCGGAGGCCTCTAACGCTGTTAACGTGTTTCCATCCGTAATGACGCATACAGCAGCCCGGGGAAGCGCGTGCATCGTCGTGAATATTGCGTTTGCGATCCAGAATCCAGCGAAGCGTCGAGCGCGTTTGGGAGCTTTGAGAGGGCCGTGCATGCGCGAAAGGGAAAATGAAGGGCCTCGGCATACGAAGAGCGGAGCAGGTAGAGTGTAACAGCAGTCCAAGAGCTACTGGTACGAAGAGAAAGGGTGAGTTACATACGGCGGGAGTGAAAGCTTTCATGCGAATGCGATGAAAGGGGAGGGAAGGATAGAAGCCGAAGCAGAACGGTAGTGGAGAATCCACTTGTATATAGAAAACTCAACCAAATTCTCGACGATGCGTAGATTCCGACCTTATGCGAGAACCGGGGAGGACAGCGAAGAGAGGAGACGGATGCAAATAGAGTGGGAAAGGAGGAACATCGATCAGAGTCCGCAGAAGCAACCAAAGCGGCTGAAGCGGTTCAGAGTTACGCAGGTATGTCGTAATCATGGATAGAATCTCGGCATTTGATAACGAAATCGTGCGGTAACTGTACAATGGAATACTGTTGCCTCCACTCTGGAATTCAAGGCACTACGATAGTTGTCGAGGCTTTTTTGAAAAGAAAAGGTCATCTCTGGAATCATTCCAACATTTACATGGAATTTTTGTCAAATATGGAATCTGAGCAATCAGAGAATACCACATGGCGGTATTCTCTGATTCTTCGTGGACCACATGAGTTAACTCTGTTCTCGAGGGCATGTGGTCCAGACGTGTCATTCACCTACGCACACCTATGTTCAGTGAGAAGCACCTAACACCCTTAAGATACAGAATATATCCATAGGACAAAAGGGATTGCGAATCACGAGAGATTGTAGCTTACGTCTAAAAGCGTCCACCATGACTGACTTGGTTCGTACCTAAGATCGGTCGACGTCGTCTTCGGATCGACCCGGCTTTGAAGGAGCTTACGCGTCAGCAGGAATTTTTAATACCGGTCTTGTTCGATAGCGTCAGGCTTCGGGAAGAAGTTGCCGGTTTCACTTATCGATCTCGAGAGTCTTCATACCCTAACATTCTATATTTATCCCACCCAATTCTCTGTCTTTTCCGACCGGCAAACATCCGATTCTGATTGCTCAGATAGGAATTACGTGGAGAAAGATGCAGATATTCCGATAAACACTGATTGGTCAAAAAATCTTTAATGAAAATCCCTAATGGAACGTCGAGATGTAGAAACTCCGGACATAAGTGGACCGGTTACGTTTTGCTATGCAGCAACGGTAAAGGAAGCATTGTGCATGTTAGGTGCGTCAATTGATTGCCTGAAATGCTTACTAATTGCTACCGCAGTGGTTAGTGAAAGAAGATGTGCCATTGATTATTAGGAAACCTCGTTTATCCGGAGATCGGTATAATCGGCAAGGGAAAGAAACATAAAGATAAATAGACAATAGTTTGTCGATATATGAACGGGTCTGCGAAGAATCGACGATGCTTAAAGGGGTCCAATGAAATTTGGCGTGCAGACAGGCAGCAGTTACTTCCTTCCTTCCTCATTCCATCGCTAAGTAGTAGCGGTAGCAACCCCATTTCAAGGGTGCACACAGTATGTTTATGGATCGTATATCTTGGTGCGCCCAGGGGATGATTATTATTTGAGGGATACAGATATAGACGGGACCGACCCACCGATGTCGGGATGTAAGAACGAGGGTGGTGGTCGTACTACTGGTCGCGTGCACGTTCTCTGATTCTTCCCGGGCGCCGGCGATACTGACGCTATCCCCATAAGACCAAACCTCTCAGCAGAGGTCTGGAGAAACCCCCAAATCCCGATACCGGGGATTACCTCCGCGACATGGCCACCGTGTACCGGCGGTGTATACATATAGTTACACATAACCCAACTCAGCTTCTCTTCCTCGTTCGACATTCTAACACCCCAGTTGCCCTTGCCGTCCATGTAGATGTCAACCATAAAGACGTTATTGGATCTCATTTCCGACCTCCAGGCGTAAACAAAAGCCATTGGAATCATACGTACAACGTCGTCCAACAGTGAAAGGAAATGGCAAAGTAGCTTTCACGATTATATTAAATACTTGCAAAATGAAAAGAGGGGTTGAAGAAAATAAGGTTAGTTATTTAATCGTGAAGGAGCCTTAGACTTGATTAGGCCGCGTAGACTTGATAGTCCTCGAGTCCACGAACCATACCATCAAGTGAGATGGTCCGTTTCTAATAATTCCGAAAATCGGCAGTTTTTTCTTTCGAAAAAAAAAAATTCAGAATAAAAATAGGCCGACCCTGTAGTTGGTAATGAACACGGAAGGCATCTCTTTTCCTTCTCTCGAAAAACTTTCGTATCGTTGACCAAAAATAAAAGCGCTAGGATACAGAAGAGATCCGTTGAAGAAAATACTTTAATAACAGAATTGGGAACAACGAGTCTTACTCTGCGGAGTAGTCTTTTATGCAATTCTCGCTGGACCACGCCAACCTCGTCAACTGATCAGTGAGGTGCGTCTCCTCACCATTTCAAAGATATACATTCGGAGAGGAGTTACTTTGAGGACGGCTACTGAAAGGGTTCGTTGAAGGAGGATGGGAAAAAGTTTTCCTCGTTATGGAAGGAGTCGTCGGTGCGGGACGGCCTGTTAGATATATATAAATTCATGGCAGCTGCCGAAAAGATTTTAACTCTTGGGTAGACACGGTATTGTACCTCCAGACAGTTGGTGAGGACTTTGTTAAAATAAATATAACGTTATTATATGAAAGTACAACTGAATCCATATATTTTACTTTTTTTATTGGTATTCCTATTAAAAGTCGTCTCTTACATCCGTACTGTAGATGACGATGATTTCCGATATTTTTTTTGTCGCTTCTAGATTTCCATTATTTTCTCATTTCTATTGCGAAAGGCCAAAGGGCGTGAAAAAAAAAAAAGTGTACAAAAAAGTAAAACACGATAGCAAGACGCCTCGGAACGGATAGTGCTGATGGTTCTAGCGTCACGTTATATCAAGGATAGAGATAGTAGCGTCTCAGAGACCGCAGCTTAAACGTTAAGTAAGCGGACGTTCGTCGCTGCTAGTACTTTCGCTACCGAGTCAACCAAGAGTTATTTCTGATTTAAATAAGCGAGAGCGGTACCGGCCGAGCTGTCCATGCGCAACCGAGGATGAGAAAGAAAAGAGAAGAGTAAAGTACGAGAGGACGAGGAGTTTGGTGAGTGGCGAGCGTACTTTCTCCTCGCCTCTACTCTCGTTCGTTCGCCAACAGAACAGAGTCACCCTCGCGTACCCCTCCGTCGTCCTACTCGTAGAGGGTGGAATATGAATGTAATTTATCCCGGCTATAAGGGACGCGAAACGGGTTCTCCGGGCTGAAACTACGCTTGAACTCATTCCTACCGTTCCGCCTGCTTAACGGAGATCTTTCCCCTACTCGCCGCCTCTCCTTGGCTGTTCGGGGGTAGGAGAGGTTGTGGTAAGGATACTTGAAGCTCCAGCAGACACTGACGATCGGTGAGCTGAGGTTGTTAAGAGAGAAAATGCGAAAGCGTATAGAGACTGACAGAGAATTGACGAGGATGGAAGGTAAAAGCGCGAACGAAACTCTCACCAGACTCGCTCTTGCTCGCTGAATCAAAGAAATATTATATCATTAATACCAACCCGAGGGTGCATTGGCAACCAGCTTAACCCGGGAAAACCTGTGTCTGCGGCTATGAGCTTCCGAAGCTATATTATATAATAAGTACACACGATATAGCTTTCGAAAGGTCGCAAGGATGTCCGGATACCTATAACCATCCCTTCCACCCCCTTCGATGTCTGGGAGGGTTCATTGCTATAGTTCGAAGGCTGTATAAAGTCCATATCTTAAACTTCTCGGCGAATACCATTATAAAACTTTGGACGCGATATACATTACGATAATTATCGTCTTATAATATCGACAATATGTTTCCGTCGTTTAGTGACTACAAGTTTAGCCATTTATATCAGTCACATTAATACTCCGAGTGAATTGATGTTTTACTGCAGCCAATAATTCTGCACTGTTTTTCATCATTTCAAATTAACGAAAAATGGGTTAAGGAATGTTATATTTATCATAAATATCGGTTTTGGACGCTGTGAAATATTGTTTATACACGAGCGGTAAGAGTATCGAAAATATAGAATGCGATCCGAGACGAGCGCGAGAAGTGGCACTTGTGAAAGTAACGCGAAAGAATAGAGGAAAAGAAGTCACGGTATACTCTATTGGTTTATTGACTGCATGACTGTTTTTTTTTTTTTCTCTTTATATCTTTCCCTGCATTTGCTGTTCGTCGGTGCGATGTAAAGAGAGCTTTTAAAACTCGACGGAATCGTGAAAATATGAGAATTGTCGCGATGTGTATGTGAGTGAAGAACCCGATCGCAGTGGTACTCTTACACCACTTACTGACGCATCGGAGTATCGGAAATACATTTATGATATGAAAGAACGGAGGCACCGTATGAGTGCACCTGTAAAAGGCGCTTTTGTCAAACATTCAGAAATAAGTACCGGTACAGTTGTAACGAAAAATAGAAATAATATCGCTTGCAAACCCGTGCATTAAGGTTAGGTTAGGTTAGGTTAGGGGGAGAATCAGCTGTAACCACAAATAATAGGGTTTTGCGATACTAGTGCGAGAAAGCGAACTTTACGGCGAAGATTCGTAAGTGGCCGCAGGAGCGGAGGCGAGTGCTGCACGGAAAGACGGGTCTAATACAATTTACCATGTATCTGGTAAAAAATACCGTAAATTTATAAATGTGCGAAGACAATGACGCCACCTATCGAAAATAATGAGAACTATGTACATTTCTACCATAGAATATGGGAAAATTACCATAAATGTGGTAACAATTCTCGTAATATCGAGGATTTTTGTGATAGGTGGCGCTGCGGTCGAATTTTACCAGGTGACATAGTAATTTCTAGTAGATCCTTCTCTCCGTGTGCCTATGTCCCAACTGTCGAATGTTAGCAGTAATGGATTATACACGTGGATTATTTTCAATCGTAACTGTAAATCGTAGCTGAACCGGAAAATAAAAAATTCAACTCGCTTGAAACCAGCGAGTCATTGATCGATCCATGACCGAGCATTTCGCGAGCATAAATAAATGTAATAACGTCAGTCTCGACACTTGAATAATGCACAATTAAATAAAACGTTTTTCGTGCGAAAATTCATTAAAAAGCGACGGATAATGGTATGAGAGGGAACTAAAGATTGGAGAAATATTCGCTGAAGCGCGCGCGATACTGCCGAACGCGAATGCTTGAGAAAATGTGAAGGGAATAAACAACGTTGTATGATGAATTGCGGTTGAAATGACTTGCTCGGCAAGAAAAAATAACGGCGATGAAACTCGGCTACGGCGTGCCCCTAGCAGTTTCACATCCAAAAATAGAATTCCCGTCAAAGTTCATTGGGTTCCGTTGGGTTTAGCTAACGAGAGATTTTTTTCTTCGCTTCAGCATTCATATCGCTGGGATAACCAGTTTTAAAGGGATATTTGAAACAGGAAACCCTTAAATATTCGGTGATTGTCGATACCATTTTTTGGTCCGTTTGGTCCAAACAAAAAGTGTACATTTTCACTTTAGACGGATATGCCGCAGTTTCGTCGCTGAGGATCAAACTACAAAATCAGCGGACCTTGTCTAATTTTCGAACTCTGTGTCGAACGATATAGACTGAACGGCGATACAGGAAGGACACGTGTAGAACGCGTGAACCGGCGTCGTTTATCGACGGAGTTACAGAACATTCGTAGAGTCCTCTCCCACACACCCCTCTCGTTTTGTTCGCAAATTAATACGGCGTCGAGGAAAAGCGGATTAGTAGCGCGAGTCCGAATCGGCTTGTTTCATGAAACACACGCACACGTGCACACGTGGAGAAGCATCGACGGGGGCGAGTTACCGGCGGGTCACCCGATTTGAACGGACCACGCTAACCTGGAGGGTAGCTTTGGGCCGAACGAAATGGGAAGGGAGGATGTGAGTTGAACGAACGTTATTTTCCGTGGACGGATGCCTTCGAAACTGAACGGTATATAACGAACAAGGCAACCTGAACTGCGGCGAAGGGGGGTGTTGAATAAAAAAAGGGGAGTGTATCGGGTGGAACGTTCGGAAAATTGATAAACCAAATCGGAGGCTCGAGTCGTACTCGAGCGCAAAATTCGATTCCATTTTGCTGCCTCGATATCTGGATGCAGTGACGCCACGGTTCCTGGCATATACAGTTCCATCTGTAGGTTCAATCGAATTGCGTCATCGACGCTATTCGTCGCGGTAATCATAGCTTCGATTGTACGACAATTACACGCCTACTAAAAAAAAAAAAAAAAGTGCTTCCAACCGAGTCGACGACAGAAATAGGGTTCCTGGACGCGTGGAAATTATTATCAGAAGGAATTATGAGAAAAAAAAATTCACGTCCACATCAATGAAGAAAAATTAAATGAAATAAAAAATATTTGGACAACTGTTTTGCTTCGAAAGGAGAATAAAAAATCAAAAAAAAAATGTTGCTGGAGAAATTCATCCGGAATTTAATTCTGTAGGATAACATTTCGTGAAGAATAAAAAGACCGTCGAATGCCAGCGTTCAAAACGTCATAGAGCAATCTAACAGAAATCTTTATGAGGAACACGTGTAACGTTGTTGAGATTGCTGAATCTTAGAAATCCTGGCTTTTCCCTACTGAACTTAATTCCTCTTCGCCACTCCTCTCGTTAAGTCGACGGATTAAGTCGTTGGTAGAGAGGAGCTTCACAAGCGGCGCCCGTTCGTCCAGCAACTACGTTCGGCTACTTAAGCAGTCGAGAGACGAGTAAACGAGAAGTGTGAGAGAGGGTAAGGGGAGACAGAGACACTCACCTAGGTATAGCTAGAGTCTCCCCTGCGCGCAATTATCGTAAATCAAGCAAGCTGAGCGCCGAACCGTCCTGTTCAGCGTTCCGGCACAGATGTCCCGCAGCATGCGCCTCGATATTTCGCGAAAGCTTCTCATCTACTATGTTACCACGCGGAGTTCATAGTTATATACGCAGAGCTTGCATACGGGAGTGTCCCGTATCGAGAAAACAAATTTTCGCGATCTACAGATCGATAATGATCTGATTTTCTTCTGACTTCATAGACTCGGGATATTGATATATTGATCGAAGGCGATCGCAAATCATTTAATGGCCGACAAAACGCGGATTCGGATAATCTGTTAATCTGCTAAAAGTTAAAGATACTTTTTACAATAGTCTCTGCATATATTTGCATCGAATTATTAACCCTAAAACGGACGACCCAAGAATCAAGAAGACATATTTTTCTTCAGAAGCATAACGAGAAATATTGATATGTAAACAATCGAGAAGTTGATTTTATTAATGTTATCCACGGATGAATATTTTAAATATGAATTACTCTCGTGTTTGACATTCCGAGAACATAGCTTTTCCGTTGATCGAGAATTTTTATTTCCTTATTTTCGATAATAACTCGATTTTTCTTGAAATAAAGTAAAATTCAATTAAAACGTCGATTCTTTTCGCTTCGTCGAGCATCCGAGAGGAGAAAAGAATGATAGATTGTGGATAAACACCATTGAGCGGCATTCCCTTAATCGAATCATACGTTTGCGTTGTTCCGGAAGTCTCTTGTCAAAAGTCCTTAGGTTTCCATTAGAGCGGAAAGACGAGAAAATAAATTTATTCTTTATCTCGCTGCATTCCCTTCATATTAATTAGCCACTGAAGGGCTCTAATTTTATGTCCGAAGGGCAAAAAGGAGACTACGAAAAAAAAAAAAAAAAAAAACGAACGAACCTTTCCGCAGGAATACGAACATTGGAATGAAGCAGACAAAAAAATTGGGATTATGAGACCGATTTTGTCATTAGACCAACTTTGAGAACGTCAGTCGATGAGGGTTGCCGTTGGGAATATCTAAAAATTTCGAAACTCCGTCGGTCCAAATGTATAACGAGGCGAAAAGCCTCTTTCGGGTACGAATATTGTAAAGGGTACCCGGGTCGGCCGGGGTAAGCAATACAATTGTTGGCCGACTGACAAACCTTGGCAGTGGTTGTACAGAGTTCCCCTTAAGAGAAACAAGAACACGAGTATATAACCACTGGTACTTCGTCGTCTGACTTAAATGGCCAATAATGGTATTACCCATCGTCCTGGCGGCTGATACCGTTGGTCGTCTCATCGTCGCAACCGGCACCGCAAAAGTTTTCGACTGGCGACCGAACCGCCAGCGACGAGGTATGTCGACGTACGGATTGGACTTACAGTCGCGGCAAAAGTGGAAAATACCTTTCATGAATACTCGCATGACGACCCGAAATGTGGAGAAGTTGTCACGCTAGTTGAGATGAAACGGTAAAAGGATAAGGAAACTAAAAAAAAAAAAAAAGACCGCAGCCGCAGGAAAGCCTCGCTGCAGAGTTAAGGGGTCACTCGGCGACCCTCGTGAATTTCGGTGCACCTTCGACATCACTGCATTTGCCGGTCGGATACCCAAGTTACACAAAGAGCGAATGAACCGAAGTACGCGGAATAGGTTGGTGAAGTGTAAAAGTGAAATACGACGGGAACCGCGTCCTTTAATGCATCAAATGTTCTTCCCCTTATGCACCCTGTCCACGCAACCCACCAAGCCAGACATGGCACTCTATCTCACTCAGCCCTCTTCAACTTTTACCGAAACTTTTTCATTTCAAGTTTTTACCCTATTTATATTACCTTCGACGAAAATCTCTCCCGAATATATGTTGTACTGTCGGGACGAGAGAGTGTACGCGTAACCTGGGCTTAGGGCGGGTTTCCACGTGGATCTTTCGCGAGATAAAGATTGAGAATTTTAAAAAGGGAAAGATCACGCGGTTTAAATGTCTGCTATTGGTTGACGGTGATTCAAGCCAATTAAATGCAATGAAAAGCAAAATGATGACGAATAACCCCCGCCCCCCTCCCCTAACCCCCTTTTCTAGAAAAATCGGACGAAATGATTCTAAGATTATTCATTTAATTTTTTTTTAATATTCAAATGGCATTTTTTTTAGTTCCCTCAAAGTCCCCGAATCTCATATATTTTTAATATTTTTTATTTATACATCCGACTTCCGTGTTTGTGTTCATCATTGTTAATTCGGCAAAAACAAAAAAGCAATCTGGTTAATTACGCGTTTTGCGAAATACCCAATTTGCATCGAATTATTTACAATGTTTATTTGCGAAATACGCATAGTTGCACAATATCGGCAGTAGGCGCGGCTTCTATTTGTTCGCGGGGAAAGTTCACTCGTACCGGTGTGCAGTAGCGCGCGGGCGACATGATACAAGTACCTATGTGTGCGCCAGGGATGTAACTATGTGTAAAGCAGACTGTAGCATATATTTAAGACCGTTTACGTACAAGTTCCGCTTAACTCGCCGAACAGTCGCTACGTACCCAGTTTGCGCGCCTCTAACTTTTCAATCTTCCGCCACTAACTTGTTCCGCGCGCCATTATGCCGAAGCTGCTTCTACCTTCGGTAGCTTTCCCTTTTGGCACAACGAAGATAGCAGTAGTTTATAGCGCCGTTGTAGGCGCATAGACTCCACCGTTAGGTGAGCACCAGTCACGATTTATCGTTTCCAAATTGGACAATAATCTGCAGTTCAAAAAATTGCATTCCGAATGTTACGCGGATTTGCGGAAAATTCGTCTAAAACAGTTCGTCTAAAACATTTCGTCTAAAATAATTCGTCTAAAAGACAATTCGTCTAAAAACAATTCGTCTAAGAACAATTCGTCTAAAAGACAATTCGTCTAAAAACAATTCGTCTAAGAACAATTCGTCTAAGAACAATTCGTCTAAAAGACAATTCGTCTAAAAGACAATTCGTCTAAAAACAATTCGTCTAAGAACAATTCGTCTAAAACAATTCATCTAAAACAATTTGTCTAAAACAATTCGTCTAAAACAATTCGTCTAATAATAATTCGTCTAATAACAATTCGTCTGATAACAATTCGTCTAATAACAATTCGTCTAAAAACAATTCGTCTAATAACAATTCGTCTAAAAACAATTCGTCTAAAAACAATTCATCTAATAACAATTCGTCTAGTATTAGATAAATTGTTTTTAGACGAATTGTCTTTTAGACGAATTGTTTTAGACAAATCGTTTTAGATGAATTGTTCTCAGACGAATTGTTTTTAGGCCACTTGGTTTTAGACGAATTGTTTTTAGGCCAATTGATTTTAGACGAATTGTTTTTGGACGAAAACTTTTAGAAGAATTGTTATTAGACGAATTGTTTTAGACGAATTGTTTTAGATGAATTGTTTTAGACGAATTGTTCTTAGACGAATTGTTTTTAGACGAATTGTCTTTTAGACGAATTGTTTTGGACGAATTTTCCGCAGACGGTTACGCGAGCTAAAAAAACGAACATAAAGCCGTTCTTGGGTTGAAAAAAGATGGACAAAGATGCCGATAAAACTGACCAAAGTTATAAATTGGAAAGAAACATCTTAAAATTACATTTTTTTTTCAGTTCCTTACGGAAAAAGATCGATGTAGACGCAGCGAATGCATGATGTAAATACATGAAAAATATATAAATATTTATGTACCCCTTTGCAACCCTTTTTCAACCCTTTCCGGCATCAATACCAGTCAGCGACGTATTCAGATCGCACCCGGCCGACGGGGTAGTTTCTCTCTCGATTTTACTCTTCGTCCCTCATGATTTCGATGGCTGGTACACGCTGAAAACGCGTGAGCGCGCGGAAAGCAAACAAAAACGGTACGATTCAGCGCCCCACGCAGTCAGTCGTCTCGGCTTAGCCAAAAAGTAATGATTTCAGTCTCGCCAAGGGAAAACCCCCAGTTGAAACGCCAGCCAGCATTCACTCCCGCAGCCCCCATACGTACGCGGGAGTCTCGAGTACTGGAAGCATTGAAAGCAAGCAGCCTGCTCACGAGTAACGCCCCGTACGGGAGCTACATAACGGTAAGGGATTAGGGTACAGCGGTACACTCGTAGCAAACGGAGGGAGAATGTCCCCGGAAACCATTCGACTCCGGGGTGTCGGGTGTCGATGAATTTGAAATTGGAAGTAATCGAATTCGAGTTTCGGGAATTCAAACTTTTTCGCTTCGTAAAAATCGTCGACTGGACGCAGAATCGCGATGGTCGAATTTCCTCTCTGAAAAGCTGTTACACGCGACTATAAAAGATTCGGTATATTTTAGTATCGATCTCGTATTGACGTGCAAATCATGTCGGGTAATTCCGGTTGACATGGCTATCATTTGCGAATGCGGTTGCGGCATCGAGATACATGCTGCCGTTTTGCGGGATATTATAAATGAACAGTCGTACATAACCTACTCGTCCATAAAGCGGCAGCGACATTCGTTAGCGTTACGTTTTCATCAGTACATGAGAACTATTACCCCTTAGTACCTCGTCATTAAAAAATCCGACATCATCGGTACGTCTAACCGTCCCTATTTGCCCTGAAGCGCTCCTTTTTATGGCCTTTTTTTTTACTGATGCCGTACGCGTTTCGTTTAACGCCCAATTTCTACAATCCATCGTCGCTGAATCCGAATCTTTCATCGTCGCAAAGTACTCCAGACGTTTGACTATTAGCGTGTATACAGCCGGAACTGCAGGACTAACGCAGTGTATCCGATAGGTGCAGTTAATTGCGACAGCGCGCAAAGTGAGAGTGAGAAAATTCGCTAAAACATAAGTCGACAAATCTCGGGAGTTGAATAGGTGCATCTGTGGGATTTGTGGCCAAAGGGGTTCGAGACGAAGGGCGAACGGGTATTAAAAGTAACGCGCACGTGGTCGAGGGGGTCTCGAGTGGTTTTCGTTGCGTCTCTGGTACAACCGAGAAACGAGAGAAAGAGAAAGCGAGCTTTCGCACTACGGGATACGCTTTGCTATACATATTTCAGCTCGTGCTTCCTTTACGTGACGACTACGAAGGGACGGCGGTCGGTATGTAGGGTTCCATGGGAGTTTAAGTTCTACGTCGGTACTTCGCTAATGACGACGCCGTTACGAAGGGCCCCCCGGCTGTCGACCGAAAGCACGCGTTTCTCTCAAACCCCTATACCTCTTTCCTCCTCACCCTATACGCGCCATTCCTTCGTGTATTTATCCCTCCTTTTAACCATTGACGTGGACGTCTTTGAACCCTTTACGTCGGCGACCGCGATTATCTCGTCCCGGGGCCACGAGAGACTTTGTCTCGTTTTTGTTTCGCGCGCCCTTTTAATCATTGGAAAGTGAACGAAATTTCAGCAATTTGCGAAATCTCACTGTCAAACACAGTCGAAAATTAAAAAAAAAAAAACAAACAAAGGGAACATAGTGTGTGAGAGTGATAAGGCGATTAGAGTCTCGATGTTTATTACATTGACCATCAAAGGGAACATAGAAACCGTAGACACGATACTACCGAAGCCTCGCGTATAAGTTCGCAGCTTTGGAGTAAAGCTCTTTGCAGTGTAACTAAATTGAAATTGAATGGAAGGATCAAAGTATGTTATAACTTTACGTTATTATTCTGTCAACGATACATATCCTGCAGCAAAACTTCGGAATATTGGATAACATTAATGGAATTACGTAAATACTTAATACATCGATTTCTACACGCGATTAGTGATTTATCAGTATCCGATTTTTCCGAACGTATTTTGATGCATTTTTGTAGGCACATTTTTTTTACTGCCTCTACACGTAGTGAAACACAAAAGTGGTGGTATGGGGTTTTATAACGAATTTATACACTTTATTGTTTTTTTTTTTTTTTTTTTTTTTTTCGTTTTATTTTTTTTTCTTTCGTCACGGACTGAAAAGTGAGTTCTGTTGATGCTGCCACGACGCTAGGGAACGGAAGTAGCAAACGAAGCGGAAAGCCGTCCGGTGCTTCCGTGAGGGTATGCCATCGTGTGACCAGACCCGCGTGACACGTCGTAAACTTCAGGTAAAGTATAGGACCGAGAGGAAAGAGGACGCGCGAACAAAGCTATCATTCCCGGTTCTAGGCTCTGGAGTACAGTGTAAGGGGGTTTTATCGTCCCATAGGGAGAGGAGCACGAGAGTAGCCCGACAGTCGGCGACTACGACACTTAACTCGCGCTAAGCAGCCTCGCGATTAAAAAATAATACTTTGAAACGGAAAATTCGCAGTTGAAAAAAAAAAAAAAAAGAAAAAATAAACACACGTAAATTTTTCGTTCCGTAGTTCGGGACGCGTGCATCTAACGTTAGTCCGATAATATTATTTGCTTACGTAACGAGAATTTTTTTTCAACGAAAAAAAAATTTTCTACGAATTTGAAAAACGCTTTTTTTTTCATTCCCGAAATAAAAAAAAAGTGTGCATTTGTAGAAAACCCTATGAAACGGTAAAATTAAAGTAAACAAAGGAAGTGTACGAAAAAAAAAAAAATTTTAATGATAAACTATGATATAGAATTTTTTTCACTATTCCTTACGAAGATTGTATACAATCGAAAATTAATATTTTACTCGCTTTAGTTTTTGCACTCGCGTAGCGACTGCAAAAATAATGTTAAGCCAGAAGCAATAAGATGATTCGTCAGGCTAAAAAGTACTACTATTCTATATACATACATGTATACTGAGCGTATTATTGCCATTGTATAGCATGCTATTATCGACGGCAATTTGCATTTCCGAATGCATTATTGTAGAGCTTTTACACGGAGATATCCGGCGAACGGAGAATTGCGGGTGAGTGTCATTTTCCGAGCGAATAATTGGCGAGCAGCAGAGTCCTGCTGAACGCTGGGTACCGGTGTGGAGAATGGAGAACTCCTATAACAGCTGTTCGGAAATAGGGATTGCTCAGTTGGTAGCTCGACGCTCATGGCGAGGAATCCTCGGTCGGGTAACTCGCGCGAAGATATGAACAAACGAGGTAGTAGCATGCAAGCTCCGCCGAAAACACACAGACGCACACACACGCACGCGTCACCGACTCTCGCATACCGACAAATACGGCAGAGTCGCTTGGATAGATAGTAGATCTCGAAGTGCATTATCTGGCGTTGCACGCGTAATCATTAAAGCAAAGCTTTTTCCTGGATGCGCCGTTTTTTCCAATATGAATATTACTATACTATAATAACGCTCGGACAAGCTTGACCAATTATCCTCATTGTTATTCAGCACTGATACAACCCGATGCATTAACTACTCTTCGTCGCAGTATAATTATTTTCGAATATATAAAATTTCACGAAGCTCGCCAGAAACGCCCGACGGGTATTTGAGGTTTGCGCGGAATTTTTCATTCGTTCGTAGTTTCCCCGCTCGTTCATTCGCATAGTGAGTGTAGCTTGCGAAAGCCCCGAAGCTGTTATATACCCCGAGGCTTTCGTATGTGTAGAAGGAAATTTGATATTACCGTTGACCAGGGAAAAGTTCACCAACCGAGCAACCACCGATTCTAACGGAACGTTGCTCACGATATAGCTACCCTCTGCGAATCGGCAGAGCTCGTCAATGAGAGTAGCAAAGGAAAGCGACTCGATAGCGAATTATGTACACAATTAGCAGCGATTTTTCGAGATCTGTCCGTATTCGTATAATTGACAGTCCACAGTCAGTATAATAAAGAAATTATATATTATATATTATATATTATATATTATATATTATATATTATATATTATATATTATATATTATATATTATATATTATATATTATATATTATCTCTCTATATATATAAAGTTTCCGCCGCTGTCGCCGCCGCCGCCGCCGCCGTGTTAGGAATTGAGGGGAGGGCAAAAATATTCTAAGTCCCCCTTAGAGGGACTTAGAACATTTTTCTGAAGGGGGGGGATCGCGGGTGGGAAGGCCAAAATATTCTAAGTCCTTCAAAGGGGAACCTTTGAAGGTTCCCCCCCTTCAAGGGGGGACTTAGAATATTTTTGGTCGAAGGAGTAGTGGCGAAGGGGGTGGGGGAGAGGAAAAATATTCTAAGTCCCTTTAAGGGGGACTGACTAAGTAAAAATACAAAAAAAAGCGGCGGCGACCTCCATTGGTGAAAAGTTGCGGCGGTGATTAAACATTATTATAATGTTGATAAAAGAAAAACGAGCGCGCGAGCCCGGGGAAACTCTAGTATATTATATATTATATATTATTATTATTATTATTATTATTATATATTATATAATATAATATATAATATATATATAATATTATATAATATATTATATATTATATATTGCTTCCTAACAAAAAAAAATTCTGCTCGGGAATTTATGGAAAATAGGAGTCTCCGACTCTCGTGACGCGGGAACATGCTACGTCGCGCAGTTTCTCTTACAGTTTAGCTTCTGCCCAAGTCATCAACCTTTAAAGCTCCCACGGACGTTTACTTAATGAATTAATTAATCAAAACGAAACGAAACACCTGTGGCCTTGTGCGCATCTGACCTATCTTTTCGTTGCAAAAGGTACACCTAGCAAACGCAGTGCAGAAATAAACTTCAGACTGAATGGAGAATGGACGAAGAACTCCCGTTATTGCTCGAGATACTTTTGTTCCCATTACGCTTCGTCGTTAGAAGATGCTTTGGTCGTAAACCATTTTTATTAAGATTTATAGATATTTCATAATTCATTTGTAAGCTTTCTAGCGGAGAAGGCTTTGTGACAGTGGACAAATATTGCAAAGGTGTGTACACGGAGAGAAGGGTCTGATAAACGTTACCGTGTCGTCTGGATAAAAATCACTATAGTGCCTAGCAATGCGGCACTACAGCGCCACCTATGGCAGAAAGTACGAAACTTATTAAAAAAAATTACTATAACTATGAGGAGTTTTTGCCGGAACTTATGGTAAAAATTGTCATAACTTTCGTATTTTTTACCATAGGTGGCGCTGTAGCGCCGCGTTACTAGGCACTTTAGTCATTTTTATCCCCAGAATATGGCAATGTTTGTCAAATCCCTCTCTCCGTGTAAAAACGCAATTCTTAAGATTCCTCTATCGTACGAAAACAAATGGAATTGATGGTCCTCACGACGCTAAACTACTTACGGTGTTATAGGTGCAATGATGAGTTATGTCGGACTTGCGATTATCTCGCGAGTTTACTTAAGCCACCATCGGATCGGAAATCAGTTCGGTTCGCGTTACCAGTGGAAATATTATCCAAACAGTTTTGGGTTTGGTATAACGTTCGAGGCGATGATACTCCAAAGGAAGTGGGTATAGCTTCGGGGATGAGAAGCAGCAACAGCAAACGAGAGGCACAGAGGCTCGGGCTAACTAACTTACCGGAAACTTGGAATCAAAGCAAATAAACGGAAAGTGCCCGCGGGGGTCGAGGCCGCAGCAAAGGAGTAGGGGGTGTGGTTTTCATCCCACAACGCCTCGTGTCTACCACTGGTCGCGTCGTCTCGTGGGCACAGCGACGTTTCTCTCCCACCGGGGAAACTCGATTGCCGCGGGGTTGCGTGCCGGCTGTTTGCATACAACTATACCAAATGAACCTGCGCGATACACGTTAACCCACGAATTATATTTAATGATTCAGTTACACTAAGAGGATTTCGTATTAGGTGGGACCACGTCGGCATTCTCGTACGCGTTGGATGCATCGAGTAATTGCCGAAAGAACGGGTACAATCATCAGAATCATAATTCACGTCCTGATAACAATGACATACCGCTGCGACCCCATTTTGCAACAGCGAATTAAATTAATAGATTTCTTCCTCTCATTGTTCTTAATTTCTTTTCGCATCATTGGAAAAGTTCGTATTTTGAAAAAAAAAAAAACTACCCCTGTCTCATACGGAATTTTAATTAAAAAAATCGTTCCATGCAATTATGAAGATGTCATTAAAAAATTAAATGCGCCGTTTAGGGACTTAGAATAATATCAGAATTATTATTATTATTATTATTGTCGATTAAACAAAGGTAACCGTATGATGTTGGAATAAAATACGGAAACAGAATATCGGGATTACTCTAACGAACAGTGATTTGCGTCAAAATTTTGGACTCGTTATCACGCGATTTGTATGCCGCGAGGACAGAGGAGAGTTATCGCGGGATTATTATGGAATATTCGGCGGGTATGCGATATAGGAGAGAGTTAGCCATCCACGTCGATGCGTGTGTAATTTGGGAGTGGCAAATCTTCTTCGTCTGGTTGAATGAAGGTAAATCGTGCAGAGCAAAGCCATAGGTGTATTATTTTAATCCACCGCGCACCGATTTTCGGGGCTCGATGGGTTATAAACAAACGTAAAGCGCAGCCGGACAACATAGCCTCGTATTACCTGTCCACCTGATGGGGGATTGTCCGGCACAAGCCCCCGTACATCGTTCGCTTGGTTGTCGGCCGTTGGGAAACGAGGGGAGGGTGCCCCCTCGGAACGTTTATAACCGCGAGGTCAAATTTGCCGGACTGCGGGCTGTACGAAACCGCGAGGGCTCGCATAATTTCGATTCCGGTCCACGGATAAACGCGCTAATTTTCTACGAGCCAATTCAACCGTTTGATATACGCTCACCAAACGTTCCATCTCGCTTTTATCGTTTTATCGCGTATATAAACGAGTGTGCGTTAATCCACCTCATTCTTCGCATGAACGCATAACACAGATTCACAACGCTCGGCGGAGCATATGCCTTTCCGGTCCCATTAATTTATCGTACTCCCCATAAGAAGGGGATACCGATCATTTTCATACATTTGTTGAAAGGTCTTTCGACCCAAAACATCGAAGAAAATAGTTATTTTCGATACAAGTGCAAGAAAAGAGGTCGGTCTCGACTGTCGCGATGTATTGTTGTCGGTTTATACGCGTCGTGATTGGTTGAGATTTGACGTAACGTCCTATGTTAATAAAAAAAAATCGTATCCCGTGCCTACGGTACATTTTCTCGATTATAGAAAAAAATTTATAAAAATAATGTTATTATTATTTAATTTGTTATTCGTGGAGAAATAACGAACGGCTGACTCAATCAGGGATTACGAATACGCCGGTTTGTTTATGGTTTGGTCGAGTTTTGCTCTGGAATATAAAATTAAGCGGAAGATCGTAAATGGGGATAGGATTTTGGTGTGTTGATTAATCCATTTTTTAATGATGATCCCATACATGGACGCAGAGGCGGAGGGCATACGCGGAGTCCATTGTGATGAAAAATAATCGTAACAATGGCCGTGCGTATGATATGTGCACAATAAAAGCTTTGTTCGGGAAATGGATCCTTGTTTACATCGGAAATGCTAAAAGATCCTATAGAAAGATGAAAACATGTAAACGTGGAATATATATGCGATGAAATGTTCGATCGAACATGTAGTACCCCCCCCCCCCCCCCCCCCCCCCCCCCGCCCTTCGCCCCAGCAAGCGGATAACAGAGTAACAAAAGACGGAGTTCCCCGGCACCGCGATGAAAAATAATTCATTAAAAACTCGCCGCGGGCTCGCAGCAGCTAGTAGTCCAAGCGTACAACTCATGCGTCCCGCCGGGGATAATTATTAATTAACATGCAATTAAATCGAGTTATTATAACCCAAGGGTGAGATACACTGGCAAATATCACGAATGAGCTCAATTATACAATGTCCAAATTAATTTTCACCATTTCATCCTCGTTACATTTCGATAATTAGGGTCAAAGCGGTGACTACGAACACTGATCATTTCTATGAAGCTTTTCCATGTCGAATCGAATCGACATATTCAAAATGTGTTCAACCTATTTTAAAAATTCATAAAGGCAAAATTAGCACCGACGGCTGTTTGACGGATCAACGAATGCTTTTCCAAAAACGACGTTTATTGTCCGATTTCCGGGAAAAAAGACTCCGAGTGAAAATGAACTTCGTGTAAAATAAAACCTGTGATGAGCGCAGCACTTACTAAAACAACAGTTGTTGTTGTTTGAAGAGGAGAAAATTCAATTTTTCGTCGCATTCGTCACAGTCAGAACGATAAACAAGTTTTTTTGAGATTTACTAAAACATCGCGGATAGTGAGGGATTTTTATTTTCGGCGTATCGAGTGAAAACAAACCGGAAGAGCCCGATGATTGGGTTGGGTGGCGGGTAGGGAGGCTAAGCGCGGATGGGCCGGATATCATCAAATACGTATCTAGGGGATTTACAAGTTATTCAAATATTCCATGTTTGGTAAGCCATGATGAACACTCAGTACTATTCGAATGTAATCCTCTCGGAAGCCCGCCATCGGGTAACCCCTTCGTCCATTTGTTCGCCGGCTCACGGCAACTGAGCTTTCGTCCACCGCTATAACCGATGCTAGCGTGCCGTTGCGAATGCATGAGATACGAATACGCAGCTTTTAAAACCGAAGAATACAAAAACACGCATTTTACGCATCTATTATAAACGAACGCAGACCGGTCTTTGAGTTTATTATCACGCGTTATGGGCTTCGCAACGAGTGCGTATTGGAATGAACAGTCACGAAGAGTCGAGAGAATGTTTCCGAATGAGTTATGGAGGTTTTTTTACCGTGATGTATTTTTCACGACCGGAAACTAAGGAAAAATTGATAATACCGAAACGAAATCTGAATTTTTCGAATGGGAATCGGATTAATTAATGCTTTTTGCGAGTCTATGGTTGCGACAAGGATAATAGAGATACGAAATGTAATATTTGAATACGATCCGTGCAAATCTGAGTTGTATCTGATGTAAACACGTACGCGTAGGCATCATTAGTCATATCCTCATACGTAGGTTCCAGATGTTGTTTAGTAACATCCATTTTCTTCGGTATATTGGGTGCAGTTACAGAGCGAGTGTGCAGATTACGAATTGTAGAGAACAAGAATCGTACAGGATGAAGACATGAAGAGAAAAGTCCCCACCAGTCGTTCCTTCGGTATCAGTAACTTTCTAAATAGTCTTCTGGTCCATTTCGTCACTAGTGCCGGGACCTTTTATAGGTCGAAGGGTCCAAATCATTCGAACTAACAAGTGTGTTTCAGTGTATACGAAATACGAACAATGTAGGAGTTTTTTTCTAAATGGCTGAAAGAATCATGCGCGAGGGTAATGCCTGCGGTTGTTTATTGTTGTGTTATTACGAAAACCTGTACTGAGTGATTCGATTGTTTCTGCTGTTGAATGCTGATCGACTGGATTATTTCGGATCGATGCTGATGAGGAAACGAGACGAAATGAAACAGTGCGCGTTTCTCACAGGGTTCGTTCGTGCAGCAAAAATAGAATTGACACAGCCGAATGCTGTAGAAACGGTTGCCAAATTCGAAGTCGTGAACACGTGTAGACGTGTTCAAAGTTGGGACCGAAGTGCGAAGTCAATTTTTTTGTGTGTTCTGCCAGCGTATGGCTGTCGCCTTCTACGACCCTTCCCACCCCTTTACCCTCCTAGTACTCCCTACCCGCACTTAGCTCAGCTACCTACTCCCCGGTGCCTCCGTAACTGACTTAGCTACACTGTACCGCATTTGCCGGAGACACCGGCAAACTGCGGAAAAACCGTGTCAGTCGGTCATGTTCTTCTGATTCCGCGGTGTACACACGAAAATATTTGCTTAAGTGTGAACAAAAAGGTCTCAGAAAAACTGACCTTCTGCTCAACGATTGATGCGCAAGCCAATGCCTGGCTAAGCGGTCACCCATCCAAGTACTGATCTCGCATCCATCGTTGTCGGTCAGATGTTGGGACTGTTCTAAAGATGTAAATGAACAAAAGATCGCGGCAAGTGTCCAATTACACTGCAGGAGGTACTTAAGTTGATGAGTCAGAGTATGGAGTGATCCGAAAGCTAATTTCTGACCGAATAATCAGCAGTGAAGTTGGACTAAGATTACTAATAACCTTCCTTTGCATAGATCTACAGCAATCATCGATGATTATCGTGTAAATCAGTCATAATGATTAAGTATCAAGTTTCTTACCTGGTTTTTGCCCTTGAGGACCAGTACGTTAGTCACCCGTCCGAAGGGTAGTCCAAGATGGATTATTTCACCCTCCGACACATCGCTGGGTATGTTCCTGATGTGAATGACCCGCGAAGGCTTGCCGTTGTGACTTTTGTCCAGCTTAGCCTGCAAGCAAAAAAAGCAAATTATAAGTTATTTTCGTGAAGATTACAAAGTTTTTTTGCACGGAAAATGGAAAACACTGAAAGTAAGTCATTTTTCGCAAAACGCCTTTAGTTATTTGTTACTGAAGGCTTATTCACTGGGTGACGATCATTTGGCGGGCACCACGTTCGGAGTTGTGCATTCAAAATGTTAATAACATCTGCGGTAAATTCTATTGTATTTTATATCACCGGGATTGGAAGCACAGTCAAGATCTTAGATGGATTGTAGAAGTTTGCTATGCCATGTAAGCAGCCGAAGGATGAGACGTGAACGGAGGTGGGATGAAGAGTACAGTAGATTTCGTTCGTTCGTGCAGCGGTTGGGAGAAATTCCCGTTCGAGTATATTTAAATCGAAGCCCTTGTTGCCGGAGGCAGAGTTTTCAATCACGGCTCAATCTAGTCGACTCCACTCGCAGTCAAACCCCCCACCCCCTCCTCCTCTTTCTTCCCTTTACTTCGCTTTTCATCTCTGCTGCCACTCGTCCACAATCCATCGCTCTTGTATTTTCTTTCCTCGTGTTCGGTATACGTATAACTTCCCCCACATACATCGGAACCACCCATCCACCCATTTGCGACGTCAACCACCCACCTCTCTTCTCTGACATCGCATCTCCGGTGGCGCATAAGGATAAGCGAGCCTCTTAAAAACTTTGTTGAGCGACTCTGCACTCGGTCTAACCGATCGGAAAATGTGTTCGATTCACATATCCAGGCGGTCAGTGAAAGGATGAGTACATTTTTTTCATATGCAAAGATGCATCTTGTGTACTGCATACGAATGGCTGAAATCATTGCTTCCTCGGGCAATCCTATTATCCGACTTCTTATGGGTTACTGACGACAAATTGTGTCACTGGTTAACGTCAAACATGCCGACAGTTGGTCTCATCTTTATGCGAATTTTTGCGCTAATATCCTCAAACTCTTAGTTACGAAGAGTCGATTTTGGAGGGATCTCAACTGTGATGTTATCGATGTGCACTTGGATTTTTTCCATAAGAAATATTACTGTGAAAAGACGCCAATATTTTGATTGAACCAATGTAACCGGTGATGCCAAAGGAGTAGATTGGAGGATGAAAATTAATCAAAAACGTAGCATGGGCGGCAGGAATGTGGAATACAAGCGGTGAGAAATCAAACGAAATTGAATGGAAGACGGTTCAAAATCAATGATCGGGTGGGAAATAGCTCGACTCAAGCGTGGTTATCGTCGACTCTGGGCGACCAGGCTCCGGTCTAATAGAATACCCACATCCTCTACCAGTCCGCTGCACGTGACCCGGATTAAAAATATCCTTTTCGAAGCCCAGTCGCCATTTTTCAGGAGCGTAAGATCCGCGCGATGAGTCGACGGGTTATTGGGGAGCTTTCAGAGACGTTCAGGCCATACATAGGGATGGTAGAGCGTTGCTTCAGCCGATTTTGTGTGGGTAGTCCTGATCTACCGACCAACACACGAACGCCGCAGATCGCGGGTGTCGGATGATCAAGGATGGAAAAGACGGAAAGAATAAGGGAGTAAAGGACCAGAAGGGAGGAAAAAGACCAGATCAGCCAGGGATGCCAGTGGTGAGGCAAGAGTGGGCGCATTGTGATCCAGCGAAGAAAGCTTCTCGTTTTATCATCGGCGAAGCCGGTCCGTCCCGCCGACACCTCGGCATCTACCATCGCACGTTACAACCCCTCGTTGGCTCACCGAAAGATGTCCATTTTCCTGTCGTCTTCTCCTACTTCTACCTCCGCCCTTTGCGCTCTTGATTTTTCCTTATTTCCTTCTCTACAGTAACGCTACACAAGTTGCTGTACTATGGAAGATTTATTGATGCCAGTTTGTAATAAAATACCGGTGAGGGTCGATCGATTGTTAAATCCGCGGTGTTGTTGTTACCTATCGCGTCATCTTCATTCAATTCTTTCTATCGGCGAGTGTCACAAATTCTATTTCAGAAAAATCACTCTCGTATCAACAATGGCGTCGATTTCGCAGTTAAATTTGAATGTAGAACTTATATCACCTTGATGAGGTTTAAATGCTGCTACATTTTTTTTCTATTTGTTCAGTGCTAAAATGCCACAAAGGTTAGGGTGCTGGCGCATGCGCGGCTACGGAAACATTGACTCAGCAGATCATAACAAATTACTGGGTTAGCAACTTGTGCATTCAATATCGTGGTTCATTGCTACCCATCATTTTTATCCATTAAATTGGTAATCATCAAAGTTCTTGAAACGCTAATCATCAAAGTGTTCCTTCACCATCATCGGTTGGTTATGTTGCCTCGATAAGTAATCGAGTGATCACCAAACTGCGAGCCGAAGTTAATTACAAGATGTTTACGCAAGGTTCTCGGCCAGTGTCCGATTAATTGTCGTAATGACAACCGAGGAGAATCCATGGATTGCTGAATCCACGTTATATGCATTAGACCAATGTATCTGCTGTTGAGTTTCACTGGACGCATAGGATCACTAAGGGTTCCGTTGTTGCAGCTATGCACAAGGGATAAAGGGACAACGCTATAGACTGCATAGTAGAGAGTTATGTGTAAGTGGGACCCGACCGCTCGGAGGTGATTTGCAAACAACAGGGTGACTTCGAGCGGTTTGTATGTATATTCACTGTGCAACAAGCAGGTGGATGCTGGTGGTGGTGAAACTCGTCGTGCGGGATCGCCTCAGGCAGTTCTGTGGGATGCACGGACGAACCTCCACTCCGACACCGCATCGCCAACTCTCGTACGCCGTTATACTACTCTGGAAACCTCTTCTGCACCGTTACATCCCTGGCAATCAGTGCCGAGTTCATTCTGCCTATCTATTGCTCCACTTCTCGATTTGTCTGTCTCGGTCGATTCTAGAGTGTGTCGGAGGAGGGAAACGGGAGGGAGGGAAGAGGGTCGACTGATCGAAGTCTCGTTCACCTACCCGACTATATACGACCCACGGCCCAACCAAGCCCTCTTCATCCCCGTCGATAATTGGTCATAATGGAGGCAATTCCCGGAAAATCGATTACAGGAAATCGTCGAGTACCGTGGGCTCGTACTTCCTTGCTAGCGCTTCAGCGTCAATCGTTCGATCCGTCGACGAGTTGACGACGTCGCATCTTCAATAAATAGCCTTTCGTGACGCTTCGTCGAGAGGACTCTCCGTGTCTTTTCAACGAAAGTGAGTGTATTTGTCTCCCCATTGGAAAATTATTCTATTCGTGAAATTTAACGCGGTTGCGCAAGAACGGACACACGGAGATTTGGAAGTAGACGGCGACGCGCAAGAAACGACAGGACAAAGATCAGAATTCTTGTAATACTTTTTGCGCCAAACTTTCGTAGCAAAACGCAGAATCTCATGTACAGGAAATAAGATACGCTTGCTCTTGGTACGTGCAAGAATCGAAGTAAAAGGACCGGAAACGCGATGAAGCGAAGGGAGAAGCAAGAAGCGTGAGGGTAAAACGCGAGGGCAAAGAAATTCCGTTAATATAGTGCTCTCCATATTACGAAAGCAACAGGCATCTCCATTATAGAACTCCCGCAACCCTTGAAGTAACTTTCGACTTATTCTAGTCTCCTTCTCGGCCTCTTTGCTGTTCGTGCTTCAGCTATTTTTTTTCTGATTCCACCTACACATTTGCATTTTTTTTTTAGTATTTCATCGATTTTCTCGTGATGGTTTTTTCGTTCTTTTATCGAATCGAATAAGCGCTCAATGAGAATTTTGAATCGGCAAATGGTAAATTAACACGGGAGGAAATGAAAATCAGACGTCGCAGTGCGAATTTCTCATCTTCTAGTGAGGGAAGTTCGCAGCCTTGAAGCGTGACCGAGCTTCGGAACTGAGAAGACTGGATATAAGCGCTGAGCCACGTTCGTCCGACGACCTGGGAGACCATTCCAGCGTGAACCCTTCCCGCCCCCTTCGTCGTTTTCATTCTCATTCCAGCCGCGTTCTATTACCCACAAAAGTCTCTTTGCCTCGTGAATTCATCGGAAAGCGTAAATTTCACAGTTTTAACAGCCCGAGGCTCGTTAAATGAATGAAATACAAATATTAATTAACGAAATAATTGAAAACGCAGCTTATGAAAAAGGAAAAAAGTAAACGTAACATTCCGACGTCTCTTTCGTGTTTGTTTTTCGGGCAGTTAGCCCGAGGGGTTTCTTCATAACATAAGCGTGATTCGTAAAATGTGTTTCACACTCGACGGGAGACGAAAGGATATGAAAACGTCGGTTCAATTCACTAGTATTATAAACATTCAAAAAGAACGTATATTCATAACGATATAGAACGAGTAGCAGCGAAACGAGGAATCTGGCCGGTTAATTGGTCGGTGATGCCCCTCGGGAATGCTGCAGTCGTTTCAATGCTGTACGTATGCTCGGGGTGAGGCATCAGCGGTATGCGGGGTGAGAGTGAAGAGAAAAAAACGCAAAAAAAAAAAAAAATGCTACATAACGTTGGAAATAATAATAATGGAGAAACAATGGATGGGAACGCGGTGAGCGGCCTTGTTTCGTGTGACCACTGTGGAAAACGTGTATAGTTCTATATAATTGTATCTCTAGGGGGTGCTACAGGAGGAGGGGAGTGGTGGGGGGGTGGGGGTGGAAAAATGTGGGGTGGGCCTCAGCATCGCTACGATAGCTCGGTGGCCCTGCAGTGAAATAGTGCAATGAAACGGTTATAAACGAGTGAAAGAGCCGGGGATTCGAATGCGGTTTCGATATTAATTAACGCGAATAATGAGTTATTTTCTGTTTGGTTTAGCGCTCGACAGTCAGTGAGCGCGATTCGCACCCCGTTTGTTTTCCGCATACCGCGAACGTACCACATCCCTCGTTTGCCTCCGTTCGGCTATATGCACAATGCATACTGCAAAACTCATATTCACAATAATGGTTCGATCATTGGCGAAATGTGAAATGCAATGGACAAACGTTTTTTTTTTATTTTTTTATATTTTTTTTTTTTTTCATACGACAAACCGTTTCTCGTAAATGAAATTTCCTCGAAATTTTACGATGAATAAGCAATAAAAAATAAATTTGAAAAATCGAAAAAAAAAAATCGTAATCGCTTATAAATATCGAACCAGAAGGGCGGACGATGCGAGGTGCAATCAATTATATCCCCTCGTGGCGTTTTGTTAATTAATTCGGCCCGTTATTATGGACTCGCGAGCTGACAATCAATTCCTCACCTTTCTCCACGTTTCTCGTCGAGGTAAACCGCAATATTTATATCGTTTACGATAGTTGTATTTAAAAAAAACCATTTTATCAGGCGAAGAAAAAAAAAGGCACAGAAACAACGAAGGAGTTGACATACATCCCTTAGGATATTCAACACTCCTGAGCAATTTACGTCGACTCTATCTCTCGCTCCATGGGATAATTAACACAAAATGAGTCAGTCTTTGGAGTAACAGAAATCGCGTGACTACGCTCGCTTTTCTTATCTTTACCTCGTCGAGCGAGATATAGCGTACACGGCTGGCAAGGGAGGGAAGAGGGAAGGGTGAAAGCATCGCTGGACAAGCTAATCGTTTGTTAGCGATCACATGCTCGTCGTCGGCTCTCGTAGGGGTTCCGGAAGTGGCCAGCGCGACTCTACACACTCTCGACGACGCATACACACATCCTTACGATATGTTTACGATAGGCAATATTAATCGCAAGAGGGTACGAGCCCTCAGGTCGAACTACCCTTGCATGTGAAGGATAGACCGGGGATATTCTCGACGGGTAGTCTAAATCTTATCACGTACAAGTGCCGTCGCGATATGGGATATAATCGCAAAAGGCGATGGAATAACACACGCCGTGTGAGGGGCCATTGATTATGCGTGGTGTAAGTCATCACAGTACAAAGTCGTATCCCGTTAACCATAGTCGTTGTCGTTGTGTTTCTGCATCAGCAAAGGGTACACACGATTATAACCACAATAAAGCTTCAACCCAGTCGACTACTTTTTTCAGGATAACGGAGTTGGATGAGCAGAGTGTGTCTGGCGCTATAGCAGCGCCCCCTCCGTAGTTTTGCGTCACCAGATGGAGCAACATCCGCCGCAAGTAGCCACGTACTGCGGTGCTCCTCTGTCCTAAAGCTCTACGGATTAACCCTTTGCCACCGCGCATTTTCCCTTTCTCTCCTTCGTCTTTACTCTTCCTGCATCACGCTTCCCCCTTTTTGGTACCTCACACATGCACACTCTTCCCGCCGTTCGACGTATACTCCTTTCGTTACCGCCACGTATACGGTTACCCCCGCGTAGGAATTATCGGCAAAACGTCAATATGCATTACCGGCCTTCTCGTACCACAACCACATTGCGTCGCGCACCTCTCTAGTCCCTGCTCTCTGCTCACCTACCGGCAACCCTCGCTGTAAGATACCCTCTATAATATATATGACTACTTTATTGCTCCCCAGCAGCACCGCCGACGATGGCATCACTGCAACGAAGACTACTGTAACTTTGCCAACCGAATTCGCGAAAATCTTTTTTTTTCTCGCCACCGACGATGCAACGTTTATCTCCAATTCACCGGAGATCTTTGGTGGATTCGTGATAAACTTCTGTCTCGTGTCGGCAAAGTACGGCAGAATTTTGCGTTAAGGTCGTTCCACGAGCGGACAACCACACGAGGAAAAAACCCCGAGATATTCAGCGGCGTACGGCGACCGTACGTCGGTGTTGCCCACCTGGCCGATCGATGAAACGAGGCTGACGCTAGTTATCGTGTTGAAAAATATAAGAAAAAAAAACGCACACGCTAAGTTAACAACCCGTGTAGCTAGCGGCGAGCTTTTACGTGTGGCGTGATGCGAGACCGAGCGCTCACACAGTCGGGAAACCCCTCTTCACCCCCTCCACCCTCTTTCGCTACTCGCAGTAAAGGGATGCTTCGATTTTTTACGATGCAATGGTGTACGCTCCCGCCTTTCTTTTACGCTTTCGCGGTACTTAGCGAAAAACCGAAGCAAAAAGGGCCGCGATTCAAACTTGCAATTTCATTGTGGAAGTAATTACTTTTACGCGATTCGACTGAGGAAACAGAGACAGATCAACGGTTAATTCATATACCATGAGAAAATTCTCCAAGAGTTTACAGTTAAACGTAATAAAACAACGAAATAAGGAGGACAACTGTACAAAAGCAATTCAAAGACAAAGGAAACGTGGATAACAATGAGCCGAAGTTTACAGAATTTAGTTTTCTACTTTGCCGTCCACGATGCGCAATGGAACAGCTGGATCGTCGTCAACCGATTCAACGCAGCGAATGTCTAAGTGTTCCTTCGGACATTTTGTAATTTTGTACTTAAATATATTATACGAATTATTAATATTATAATTAATGTCTGATACATCGTTCGTTTGGCCATAAAATGTGGTCGAGAACCACATTTTCACTTTCATGTTAAAAAAAAAAATAATAATAATAACAACGCGATTCGATCGAAATACGCGAAGAACCAAATAACAATGCGGTATCAACAGTTCCAGAAAAAAGGTGAGGGATAGAATCCCAATCGCGAAAAATGACGCTGCTGAAAATAGCGATTGGACCAAAAGAAGAAAAAAAAAATCAACAAAATAAAGAAAATCCGCGCGCTATCAGTAATTGTCCAATGTGTTTTTCTCCAATTCGATTTATCGCAAATCAATCACGTCAATCAATTTAACAGATAATAGAGCCAATTTATCCGCTATCGCGGTCACAGTGGAGACAATACGAATGCCGAAACGTATATAATATGAACGCTGTCGATTCTCTCGATTCTCTGTCGATTCTCAGTGGCGCTTCAATCTCTCACGAGAAACGAGTAAACCAGTCGCGCAGTTTCAAACACTAATCGAATGCGAAATTCCCTTTATTTATAATATTAGTATACATACGCCGACACGCCGAGTGCTCAAAAAAAAAAAAAAAAAATCCACTGACCAGCTGCGCAAGCTGGTGGATCGCTGATGACCGGTTTACATACCGTCGGAAGCAATATCCTCGTCGGTATAGATAAGGCACTGTGCAATTAATCAAGTCTGTTCATAGGTAGATTGTCCGCATGCACATGGTCGCTTGTTGCACGCATATTGCCACGCTGCTCTTGGACGAGCAAAACGAGTTATGGGAAGCCACACGTACGCTTAAGATACTCCGATACCTATGATACCGCGCGGCCAGTACTGTTACTGCGCCGGCGCGAGAATCGGTGCATGCACTTTGCCTATGTGCAGCCTGCACCGGGCAGGTGTATCATCTCGAATCTCCTTCCTTTCATATCGTTACAGTTGGCTCCGGGTGAATCCTACATGTATATATATATTTGCCTGAACGCCCGCGAAACATCGGTCGACAAACGGCTGTGACGTGTGCGTTCAGGAGGCTAAAGAGGGAGAGGGCAATGGGTGGCGTACATGCACCACAGCCGTTCTCGATGATACGCTCGAAAGTGGAACGGAGTATATAGGAGGAGTGTTCTCTCGGTTCATCAATAACCGTCCATACTATATCCTCACCCCTCTGCTCATCCCCCTGAGCTTTTCCTCGTTCTCATCCTCCACCGACTCTTGCAGTTCTCCTCTCCTCTCGCGCATCGCCGCGTACATAAAACCCAATGAGACCGAGTGTACGACCCTATCGCGACGTTCTACATAATTTATTAACCGGCCTGTCACGTTTTCGTGCGCCCACTGGCTCCATGATGCTATGCTTTCCCCTCTCATACACCACCCGCAGCTACTGCAACTCCGTAGCCACGATTTTTCAATCACTCGCGCATCGCGAGACTCCCTTCATATTTACTATGACAGGCATAGCGTTGGGCTCAACCGTTTGACGGAAATCGCGTGATCTCGTGTTAAATATAAAAAGTAGACAACGTTAGCACTGACGGAGAACGGTATGAAGACCGTTGAACGGAGAGCCGACGAGCGTGAATTGTGATCCGGTGTCGCGTGACTTGGATACCTTTTTTTTTGTCGCCGCCGAGTTTTAAGGATTCATTTTATACCGATAAAACTTTCGTTGTCGGGTGTTTTAACTGACGTTTTTTTCGGGAGCGTGAACTCATTTTTTTTGTGTAAATTCGAGTCATAGGGATGATATGGATTTTTGGTTTTTTGTATTTTATGAACTTTCGAACTTTTGAGATTTTTTTGTAATTGCTGGTGGATACGTTGAATACAAGTAAAGAATGTATGATATGTACTTTGTGAAGAAACGAATTTTTACGTCACGAATAGAGTTCTGTTCGCACGAGAAAATCTATACGATTGTACGAATGGATTGTTTTACAAATAATGCAAATTTTTGATAACATGCAAATTGATAAGCTGTTACTGTTGAAGGCGAAGTATAAAGCAGTTCGCGTGCATATTACTCGTATGGACGGTCGGTAACATGGAAATACATTATTTATCTTCAATTTTTTCAATTTTTCGACGAAATCCGCTCGATTTCAATTTTTACAGACATCTTTCTTTCGATTTTAAATAATTTCAACATGAAATCGGACTATTCAAACCAATCGGTCAAACGAACTTTGCACCTCCTTAATATTCTGAAATTTTACGAGCCGTTGCACCTCGGATAAGGCAGACGGGTGAGTGTCGTTGACAACGAAACTCTCGCGATGTCCGAAGTGAATATTGAAACGCGATCGGGTCTTTCAGTTGAAGATTCAGCACCGATATCCGATGAAATAAATTATACCGTAAATTTGTTTAAAAAGAAAAAATTTCATTACAGACCGTCCTTTTTTTCGCCATCCCTGTCGTGTGTCTGGATAGGTCGACGTGTGAATGCTCGCCGGCATGAGGGGAGTTTCCATATATCAAGTCTCGAAACACGTTAATCGGATGAAACTGACCATTCGGACGGTGAACGAGGGACGAAGATAGAGGGTACCTATCTGGATTCGGGGGGTTGTGTTGCGAGGCTATGGAGAGAGGTTTTGAAAACGGCGGATATTGTGTTCTCGATATACCACCGAGCGCGCAATACAGACACAATCCGAGCGGTCAATCGTAATCAATCAAAATGGATATTTATTCGGTGGATTTTAATCCATTAAATATATGACCTCTGCGGTAGACTGCTTTCCGTTAAACCGTAAACCACGAAACTCGAAAATCGATTGAATAATAATGCTAACGTTATTTTTCACGAGTAAATCAACAGCGGAAGTTAAACCAATCATCAGTTACTTATAAACATATATATGTGATGTTGAATACAATGATTTTTTTTTTTCTGTACCGAGAGACGAAACAGGGAATAATTTCCGCTGACGGAGAGACTGAGTCTAATTGTGTCCGACGGACTCTTAAGTGGGACTTTCTTCGCAAGCACTTCCGGTCTGCATGTTTCATGGCAATCGTTGTATAGTTGTATATTCGGCGAGTTCTCGTTTCCGGCGTATGTCGAAGCGGTGAGAGGGCGACCCGACGCCCTTTTTCTTTTTTTTTTTTTCGCGAAGCCCCAAAAAACCATTCTGAGCGAAGTTAATATTGCCGGAAAGAGGGTGTAGCGTACACACACGATAAAGCTTTTCGTTCACGTGTCGTGTGGCCGCGCGGCTATGTATGCGGTTAAGCGCCGTACGTGATGAAGGTGAATGTGATTCTAGTCAGTGCGTAACGTGAATAGAAATATTTTTCCGACTGTGTAGCTTCGAAACAGCTATCAAAGGCATGCGATTCGGGAGTAGGCGTCATGATGCCGTTAATTGCGTGTCGATGAGACTGCGAAAGGGAGATCCCTACGATATGCCGAATCTGCTGCGGTAAAAGATTTTACTTTCTAAAAATAGTTGGCGAATCATACCACGGTAAATGCGATTTATTTTTTTAACGCAGAAGCTATTTTACGGGGATGGAGTGCACCCTGTGATCCATAAGTTCCTCAGTAATACGCATTGCGTGAAAACACCGATTTTTTTTACGATCTTTTCCTCTCGAGAGATGAAAATATTTTAATTTGCGGATAGATCCGAATAGCTATCGTTTAAATTCTTTACGCCTCGTCAAGAGTGAAAATTTCGATTGAATAAGCATCGGACACTTTTTTGGCGAATGCCTAAAGAGCTTTTATATTCTGCTGCGAATGTCCTATCCGATTTTTCTTTAAGGTAATACCACGCGGACTTTAATGCTCTGCGCTCGTATTCATCATATAAGTTGACAATTGGGCGGATGTTGAGTTTCAGAAGTAGAGTAATATAACTTAGAGTTTTCAGTAGTAAAGGTCAGTATGTGGGTAGACATGCAAACTTCCTTTTTTTTTTCGTTTCCCGAGCGTTGGCGTACAGCGGCAGCAAGCATGGAGTTTCGCGGTTTACACTTCAGCTCTGTAGTAGTGAGGACCGCGCGACGACGACAGGTTGACTCGAGGGAGCCAGAGGATTCACGAGGGAACCCGATTAAAACTGGAGCAGCGTGTCATCCTCGAGATCAGAGGGAAAATGAGATAGAGAAATGCCAAGAAGAACTGACAGAGGAGAAGACAAGAGAGAACGAAAAAAAAAAAGAGCAAAGAAAACTTTCGCTTCCAGCTTCCGCGGACTCCTCAAATTACACGCAAAATGATCACACGTCTCCGTACACTTCAGCCCGCTTTTGCATGCTACGGAGAAACGCTGTATTCTCGCGAGGGTTGATATTTCTTAAAGAAAAAAAAAAAAAATTATTATACGCCTTCTAAATAAAAAGTTGCATTGTGATGTATGAAAACAGGGCGACTTGTATCGACATAGAAGCATTTAACATATTTTTTTTTTTCGCGGGAAAATCGCTATTTACTATTTAAAAAATTAAATTTTTTTTGTAATTTTTTTTTTTTTTTTTTTTTTCGAAAAATACGATTGTAGAATTTTTTTTTTTCGCGGGAAAATCGCTATTTACTATTTAAAAAATTAAATTTTTTTTGTAATTTTTTTTTTTTTTTTTTTTTTCGAAAAATACGATTGTAGAATTTTTTTTTTTCACTAAACGCACATGGAACGGCTAAAAGCAGTCCAAAGGGGATTAGCGTACGAGTTACACGGTTCGCTTGGTTCCAATGGCGAAATTCGTCAGAGTAACGCGCGTGTCTGGCAACAAGCCAGGAGAACCAGCAGTTGTCTCAATGAGATCTTGTTACTTGCATAGGGCTCTCGGCCCGGTGGATTCTTGCCGTCTTTCTCTTTCACCAGTTGCAGATAGTTTGTCGTCGACGAATTTTCCTTCACGGCTGTCCGGACCGCCCCGGTTCTTCTCCGGCTCTTTCCCATCCGCGCCGTCGACAACGAAGAAGATACGAATTCCATAACTCTCTTCCGACAAACTATATTCAATTACGCCGTAGAATTTCGCACGGCAAAATCGCGAATCGCTGATCGCACGCTCCCGTCTCTTCGTTATTAATTGATACAATTTTCCTTCTCTACCGCGCAGAGAAGACTTTAACTTTTTCGTGCTTCTGTTTAAGTTTAATTGATAAAGCAAGGTAATTGATCAAGCGCGAGGATGGGCATTAAACTTTTCATCAATTCATTAATCTTCAATGAGTTACACGATCGAGTGTTACGAAGACGATTATGCAATTACAATGAAATCTTTTTCAATACCGCGTCGAGCATTATTTCCCATTCTATTCAATATTTAAATCTTTGTTAATATCGCAATTCTTTAAAAAAAAATTCAATTATTTTTTTTTTAAAGGTTTACCATTATTAAAAAAATTAAATTTCAGTTTTTCTACCCGACCAGAACCGGAAGAGAAAAATTCAGCATATCGCAATCAAAGGGCTTTCCGGTGCAAATGAATCATCCGGAATTTTTTCATAAACGGGAATTTTCCCCTGCGGGTCTTCGTCATGTCGAAAGTCAATAAATATTTTTATTTCTTCTTCAAATAGCAATTTGTGACCGATAAATAATCGTACGACAAAAGTTCTTGGTGCCCCGCGCACGTTTTTTTTTTCCCCGAATTCAGCAAAGAGAGTTAAAAAGCTTGGGACGCGCAATTTTCCGCGTCGCAGTACATCGGTACACTCTATAAATGGAATAGATCCGCGAGTTGGATGGGACGTCGAGGCAAAAGCAATTTGTCTAAACGGTAGCTTTTTGCGAGGGCACTCGAAGCAAAAGCGACGAGGCAGAGATAGAAACGAGTCCATTCGGAATATTACCGTGCGTCCGGTTCGCCATTACCTTGGTACGCTTTGATTCTTTTGTGAAGCAGCGGGTCCATTGCGCGCTACGAGAACAAGTACCGACTGAGCCGAGCGAACTAGCGCCGGAAGAGCAAGATCGACCAGTTGCGGACCAGTGGTCCAGTCCGACGAGTGCCCGAATATATACGTCTAGTGAACAAGCGCCGGCAGTTGGAGGGTAGCTGAAAATTCTAGAGAATGAGGAGAAGTACACTGTTGAAGACCCGTCCAACGAACAGTCCGTTTGCAAAAAGAGACGATAAGAACGTCATAAAGCCACCAAAAAAAGAGCCACTAGCCGCAGGTAAGGCTAACATTCATTTTTCATCGATATCCTTTGGAAACCCGTAAAAATTTAATGTCATTTTGACGCTGGACTACGACTAAGCTTTACCGATGAATAAGGAAAAAGAGAATTCTGAAGAGATTTTGCGGTCGTGCAGTTTTGAACGCAAAGGGAATATAATTTAACCCAATAGCCAATGTGAAAGGGTTGGCACTCTCCCGGACTCAAATTGGCTTGAGAAGTCCTTTTTGCGAATACTACCTAACGAGCTTTGAAATTCCTGATTCGAGTAATATGATGCGCGATTGAAGTTGGTATTCGAAGAAATCTATGAAAGTCTTAATTTTTGCCATTCGTTCGAATTCGACGTCCGGGTCTCCGATTTCTTGACCCCGTATATGGTAAGCGCGAGATGGTTTCCCTACCTGCCGTGTAGTTTTCGTCGCGCGATTCGGTCGATGAAGCCTATCCCTCTAATACCGTAATAGAGTTACAAAATGGGACATCTATTTTCTCGATAACCCAATACGTTCAACATATACGTTTTATTCACGAAGCTTCTGTAGTGTAACCGAATTGGCAACTGGCCTTTCGTCCGTACGAGTGCTGCGTTCGAATAGACCACCGAAATGGCGGCGGCGTAGGTGAGCCAATAGTTTGAATCGTTCGTTATCGGAGTAAATAGTGTTTTTTAGATGGTGTCGCTTAACAAGTCAATCCATCAACAATTAAGGAACTTTCGTTCTGTACTGCGGCTGGTAATTGAACAAAATCTAAATTCTGCTTTTTCACAAATGCATTTGTTGATTTTTGAAACTATTCATATAATTCAAAACGATACTTTTTTTCGACAACTTAAAAGCTATTGGTAGGTTTTGCATTTTATTTAAATATTGTGCTTTCGTTAAATGCGTAAAAATATCGTAATCCATAACTCTTCTGCATCACAGGCAATTGACTATTCTTCTTTGGCAATTCGAATGTCATGCGCACAATTTTTTTTGTATATTAAAAAAACGGAAATAAAAGCAAAATTGCAAAAAGCGACTTTTCCATACAAATAATAAATAAAATGTACAAAAAAGCGCGTAAATATTGAAACGCAGTGTCGAAAAGGTACTCTGAACCCGAATCGAGGTGGTTAAAGTAGACGGAAAAAGGCGAGAAAAACTAAAAATTAATGCCGCCATTCGCTCCTCTGAAAGTATTATTTTTTTTTCGTTGTGGTAAAAGTATATTGGGTCACTATACAGGACAAAAGAACGAAGGCCGTAGAGTCGAGCGTGAAAAGTAAGATAGAGCTATCCGAAGCACGGAGCTTGACTTTTGGTCGAATGGATGGGATCGATCGAAACCTTTGAATGCACTCGATTCGCGCACTCGCATAGCTCACGGTTCGCCGGCTAAAGCGAGTCCTTCGATTCTTTGTGCCCACCGGCTCTGGTTTTTTCCAATAGAAAGAGGACCATCCAGTCGGCCATCCGATGGGCAGCTCCGCTTCTCCTGGTCCACCATCTCCTATATCCCTTTTCCTCTCAGCCTCCATCCACGACGATCTCGGCGTCGCTAATCCCAAAAATGGAAGTGAGCCTTAACTCGCATGTCCTACCTAACCCGCTTCTAAAGATGTCGGTTCGCCCTATCGCTGAAAAGAAATGAGCGTCTAATCTCCTCGAATCAGATTTCCAACAGAAGTCCATTCATCGATGGTTGGTTCATTGACAGAGGATTTGATTAATTCGTAGGCAGCATTGCCGTAAAGGGTGTCATTGGTGATCAGCGATAAAGCCGATAAGCTATCACCCTGATACGCCTATATTGGTACAGAATATTATATTGTAGATGGGGGTATAAGCGTCACATTATAAATATTGCCGTCGAGACGCGGTCGTGTCTCATTATAGAATAGTCTAGACTTGCTGTGAGCTAAGCTCGTCTGAGTGATGGGCACATTGCATGACATCACTTTCATAATAAACGTCGCGGACGCCACAGACTTATGTATCATTTTAGTATTCCATTATCCAACGAAAATAAAATAATTTTATATACGATGAGGCAGCGGAGCTACGAGAAATCGGGATAATCTGGAATAGAAAAATCCGCCAATTTCTCAACCGAGTTGATCCTTTATTTATGGGGGGACGTTTTATCCTTTTCAATTCAGTTTATTTTCATGTATTCTTTTAAAAAGGTTGCGCAGGGTCTTGCTGTCGGGGAGGTGCTGCTGGGGACGCAGTGTGCGAGAAAAAGGTCCATCGCGCGCGAGCGCCGACGTACATTCTTGAATTTGATCCGATCTGTTTTATTTTCGAGTTTTCACGACAACTATGCAAACGAACCTTTTTGTTCTTTGCATAAGTTCTTCCCGAAGATGCAAGGAATTATTTGGATCTATTATCATTAAATTATTCCCATTTTTAATATTCTTTCGAGCGTTGCATTCGAATTGCGGATTCAATAACTTGATTCAATAACTTATAACTCGACAAGCAAGCAGACGATCGACTTGAAACTTGGCACGAGGCGGTCGTTTTTACGGACGAATATCCTCTGCAAATTTCAAGTCATTCTGAACATTTGGCATTGACTGAGCCAAAATAACCTCCATAACCTCCGCGAGAAATAGAAGGGGTCAGGAAAGGTCAGTAGACACCGCGTTAGTCGATAGTCAAAATAAATTCCGATTGATGATAGAGCTTTCAATTTTGTAACATACATGTATTCTGAGATCTATTGCTGTAGTAATCAAACAGCAATGCCTCAGGACGTCTGAGGATTGGGCCCCAATTATGATGATCAAATTGACTTTTATATCCGAGACAATGTATCCCTAGCAATGCCGTGCCTTTGTATACACGGAGAGAAGGATCTGATCAACATTACCATGGCGTTGAGAAAAAATGACTATAGTGTCTTGTAACCCGACGCTAGCGCCACTATAACAATTTTGATCATAAGTACTGACAAAAGTCCTCATAGTTATAGGAAAAATCCTTATAAGTTCGTACTTTCTGCCATAGATGGCGCTATAGCGCCGTGTTACAAAGCACTATAGTCATTTTTTCCAGCCGCCATGGTAATGTTTATCAGATCATTATTTCCGTGTACTGGTGATTTCTTCAAAATTTGATACAAGGAGTTGCCCCTCGATGTTCTAAGCCCAGTAGGCTGACCAACTTCTCCCAATTCAGCAAGCCGTTTTACTGAAGGAGAATACTCGTTGAAGCATTACGCCTTACGACGAGAACCAAATAAAAATGGCTGATTAATAGAATGCTTGATGGCCCGACAAAAGCTTACGGAGCTCTTTTGGTGAACAGTTTCAAGGTATTCTCAAAAGGCCCGCAGACTGGGTTAGAACAATTGATACCTAAAGTGGAGATAGTTGAAACGATTGTTGGTATTGGTAAATGGAAACCGTTCTCCTCGTTTCAATACGAATCGTTACTCAATAAGAGTTGTTCGAAGAATCATAGAGAAATAAAGCCCTTCCCAAGCCTTCGCATCTGGGAAAATTGCCATAACCGTTATACCGTTATTGTAGATAGTTGCGGCTTTTATATCTAAATTCTGTCGGAGCTTTTGTTTTCTTACTTTACTTGGCATATGACAATCGGATTGTAACCGAAATAGTTGCGAACGCTTTGTCGCCTGTTGTCACAACGGTATGCTATCGTGGTGTCGGAATAAATAGGCTATAAAAGGGTTGAGGGACGTATTTAGGTTCCCGCAGTAGAATGCAATGGAGAAATAAATAGAATACAAGTGTAGTGAAGAATCAAGTGATTCAACAACTTCTTCTATCTTGTGAATGTGTCTTGTTCTCCCACACGTAAAAATCGCTACCGCCATGAGATGTCTTTCGACTGGCGTGTTTCGATAGCCGCACGGATTTCTAAAGAAGAATTGGCAAAGGAATGAAATATTTCTCTGCGAAAGGATGGCGGAATAAAGGCAGTAGTTGGACGAGGATTCGAAGCTGCGCGACGTATACGCTCGAGTTTTCCTACTGTAACCTATGTGTACGAAAATTGTATGCAATGGGTTTACTAGTACAGCAATGTGGACATTCTTCGGGAATCTCTATACGATTCAAGATATATGTACCGAGAGGTACCATTCCCGAAGCTCTCTGCTACCGATCTAAACTATTCACTCTCTTCGCGGCGAAGCGCGTATATGCCGAAGGAAAATTTATCCGCTGTTAGAGTTCTTCGGATTCAAAGAATTGTGGCATCGCTGGTCTTATTTGACAATTCCGAGGACTCATTGGTTGTGAATTAGCCGCGAATGACTACAATCCTAGGTGATGGTTCATGGAAAAAAATGGTCTCTCATCGTGGAGATTAATCCCGTTTCGATCCGCAATACCGTTAAGTCTCTCGGATTTTGTCGAAATTAGTCAAATAATGGTACCGATACTTCGAGCCTTAATTAAAGAATTGAAAAAATGGCCATGGAATGTCAAAGTTTTAGTAAAAAGTATAAACTACAAGACAGAATGATGGCTGAAATAAATGTTGACCAGTAAAATTTGTCTGATGTGCCTTTTTTTTTTGGGTGACATTATATGACGATACGATTTTTTTCAAAACTACCGATTCGTTTGGTAGAAGCGCGCAGTTTCCTTGTCCCTTTAGTTTTCCCGATCCCTTCTCCGTGAGCTCTATATCGTTCGGTCATTCGTGGAACGACTTAATATCCGGGCGCATGGGCGCTCTCGTTCCTCTCGAGCAAATCGATGCGCCCTTCCCCTTCTCGTCCGTTCTATCTACCTGGTCGTCTGTCTCACTCATTCTTCTGCTCTCATCTCGCAAACATCGTTCTGCTACAACGGGAAAGTGTGGAAAAGCTGCTTCTGGCTCGACCGTTGCCGCTACTGACTGTTCCGTTCATTCGTTCGTTCGTTCGTTCGTTTACGAAATTGCAAAAGTTCGAAACGATCGTCGGTCCGTGGCTCCCGAACGGATTTGCTCTCAACACGGATTTAGAGACAACGAGTTTGTTTGCCTCATCGTTGTTTATTGCCGATGAAGTTTTTCATTTATTATTGTAACTCACCTTCTTGGCGTCATTGTTGTTGTCGGCCGCGTGATGAGGCTGAGGACTCATTGATGCGCCGTTGTTGACTGCGCCACTCTGGGATAGAAGTTCGTCGCTTCCCCTCTGTAACACAAGTAAAAAGACGATACGATTTTAGATTACATTTTTTTTATTCAAGCATTTCAATTGTGTTTTTTATTGCATATTAATGAATTATCGAGTAATCCGAAGATGTAACGACCGATATGTTGCCTCAAAGACAGGCGTTGCATTCGGGGTTTAGGCAAATGGCAAATAAAGCTGATGACGCGTATAGACTGTGATGCATATAGCGGGTCTCACAATTTCCTCTCTGTTCATAATTTATGGATCGCAATTCGTTTGAGTTCAATTGCATCCGAGTGGATTTGCAGTAATAATGAGGTAATTCATAATCCAGGAAATACGATGTACGCTGCCGGGTATATAACAGCATAATTTTCTCTCGAATATGTATGTACATAGTGGGGACGAATGGACTGGTCGGGTTCTCTGGGGGTGCTTTCGGTTCGCAGAAACGTCATAGGTCTAAGCTTTCCCACCCTCTCGGTACCACCCTTCCGGGATACCCGTGAGCCGTTGGTGGAACAGAGATAGAGACCTACGCGCGTACGGAGACGGAATGGGAGATCAAAGGCCGAGCGAAATCCAACACTCCTCCACAGACGCGGTATGACAGGACAGGCAAGAATAACTTGGAAAAGCCAACGGCAAAGAGGATGCAGAGAGGGAAAAGTAAGCATGGAACTCGATGGTAAAAATAAAAGACACCATTAAGGTAAGCGAAAAAAAAAACAGAAAACCAGAACAACGTTACGAAGTATCGAAGGGTTCCGGTATCTAGGTGGAGTCCTGAAGCCTGTTTCAGAACGGAGAGTAAGCGGTATGACTCCAAGAAGCATCGGCGATAAAGGAAACGGCCACGGGGACCATCCCGGGAGCAAGAAGTAGTTAACTGAATACACCCATTACTTCTGGCCAGCGGTGTGCGGTCATGTACCCACGGTTGCACAAGCGCTCTCTACCCTGGTGCCTTGAACAAGCTTTGATGTAGCTTTCGAGGTATTAAGAGGCTCCGGAGGCCAAGCTGGCGTGGTTCCTGCTCCTAGCGGTATCCAGCCAAAGCGTTCAAAGAAGAAGCTTATTTACGACCGTAAAAATAGTGACGATACTTGGTAGGTCAACTGATGAAAACACGCTCTCAATGTACTCAGCGATTTTTGATCATTAACTAATAAGTCTTTGTTGAAGCCGCGGCTCAGGATTTTTAGGAGAGCGCCAAGCTGCTTTCCCAAATTTATCCGTTCCCATTGGCCGTTGTAAAAAAGAACCATTACGACCCCTGAGTTCGGGGGGTGTGAGGAAAAAGGGAGCGACAGATGATTATGTACGAAGTGAAAAAACCCGGGCGTTCGTCATTTCAACGATATTTCAAGATGCGCGGATAAACGTCAACCCGGAAGAGGGTCTGCGTGTTTTATACAACTCTGAGCCGTGTCTCGTCGTCGTCGTCGTCCTCGTGTACGACGCATGTACGCGGGAACAACGCCTACACACAAGCCAGGGGATTGTACACGATGTTTATCCTGTTTCGAAGAAAGCTTCGGAACACCGGGGTTCGCACGTCGTCGTTGTCGGCTTGCGGGGTCTCCCTCGGCAGGAAAGCCACTGGGATAATGCCACTGGGCCAATGAGTATCGTCGTGTTTCAATCCTGTGTGCTCTACTCATGACAGCTTTCGTTGGACGGGGTTGCAAAGTATGTCTCCAAAGCTTCCGGGGAACGTCTCAGAACATCCGAAGACTCGCCCGCGGAGGATCATTAGTCTCCGTGGCCGATAATCCGAACGAGTGTACACACGACACACCGTGTGAGTGGAACGGCTTTCCGTTTGTTTCTCGTCACTCATCGAATGAACGACGAAACAAACAACATACGAAACATAAAAATATAAAATAAAAGACAAGAATGCTCCGTGTTATTGTCGATTGATCCCATGAACTCCGTAAACATTGCGTCGTGTATTATGTATCGAGTAATACAACATTGCAGGAACGTCGAAGATAGAACCAACCGGAAAAAGCAGACATTGGACAGAGGTTATCCTGCGGAGTGGACAGGAGAGATTGTGTCGAAGTAAATGTATCTACAAGTAGATGCCGCACTCTTTCAACAACCGAGTCTTACGCGGTTGACGAAGTTTCCATACGTGTGTGGAGAGAGAAAAAAGTGCCGGTGGAATGGAATCCACTATGGTTAGGAAGGTTTTATTTTCGGATCTACTTCGGGATACTATTGCGGAGTGTACAGGACTTCACCGTTCGCCACTTTTATCCTCGAGGCTTTACGAAGGTACCGGACAAGAATAATGGAAAGAATAGCAACGTAGTGAGAGAAGAAAATCTAAAGAAGAGAGAAAAGGAGACGGGAGAAGTACGGTAAAACGACAAAACAATGCTGGGGCTACGTACGGTCTCCGAGAGGTCGGTGGCCAGAGAGGATTGAAGGAACGGTGACAAGGAAAGGAGCGATGGGAGAGGAGGACGGAAAGCGCTGGATGAAAGGGAGGCCATAATCCATACGTCGGCAGGAAATAAATAATACACGAGTCACTGGGGTTTGCTGGGCGCTCAGGAAATACTGTACAGTACTGAATGCCGGGGATGAAACTACCACCGTTGGTTCGGTGACCAACGGCGACGACAACGGCAACATCGCGAAAATACGGGTTGCAGCAGTGGGGTTGAGGCAGCTTATCCCCCTTACCTTCCTTTCCCTCTGTCTTCTTTATCTTTTTTCTCTACTTTCGAGTCTCCAGCAGTAAGACCAAGAACTGCTTCAAGCCAAGAAAGCTGCCCAAACTGTGCTTTCGTGAAAGCGCCGAGTGACTTTGACCTCTCGTTTTGGTAAAACGTTCATTTCTTAATTCTTAATGGACAACTCAATGGACTGGTGCAAACCCAATTCCTCGAAGTAGACGTCGGGCGATATGTCGCGGTCGGCCATTACGCCCAACATACTTTTTTAAGGGTGTTATTTTTGACTACTATTTTTCAAACGGTCGAATCTTAACAACCGCAGGATGAGACCAATAAATGAATTGACATGTCTCCATGTCAGTTAGGGGGATGAAGTTTAACGACCTTATCGAAGAATAATAACTGCAGGTGCCGCTGCGATGGGTCTCAGGTGACAAATAAAATTTTGCAGAAGACGAATAATGTAAGCCGATATATGTGCGCCGGGGAGTCCATCTGGAGCGGAAACGAGGGAGTCTTTCGTTGCAGTAACTGCCGAGCTCCATGAGCCAACGTCAACGGGGGAGAAACGAGCGATGTGAGCGAACGAAGTGACACGCCCAAGCGATACACCGGATTGAAGGGTCTCCACTAAAATAATATTAGCTCGAGATGGGCCGGTTGATGGGACAGTAAGGGGGGGTTATTGCCTCCGGAGATGGATGACTGGCTCGGCGCCCCCGTGAGGGTTGTAAGCCATACACGCCGGCGACGCTGCTTTTCCGCGTGAGGTTCCGCGACAAGGAAAACTCTTGTTGAATATCGGTCCAAAGACGGCACACGACCAAGTGACCTCACTCAACCTAACTTCATGAAGCTGTCTCGCTGTATTACCTATACGGAAAGATTGCCAAAAGGGAGAGTCAACGCAGCCTCGTTACCCCTACGTTCACGGAATATCCTTATTCCTCTGTATGCAGTAAATTAGAGAACAGACATTCGGGAAGATGAAATAAAAAATAACTAATCAGTAATTGCTTTACTAAAAAAATGTAAGGATTTCAGGAACTGAGAATTAGTGAAAAAACAGTCATATTTGATTGCCAAATCCATTTTTTCTTCCATCTTATGATTTTTTTTTAAGTGTGAATCAAAAATTTGCAGCGCGTACAGAAGACGTTTCGTATGATTCCGCATTGTATCCAGAGTTTACCTCAACGCGATACTATTGCGCGTTCATTAGGCGAAACAACCCTCTCGAATTTCCACACCACATATCGAAACTTTTACTCTCCTACTGGAAGGTTTCGGGCGCGCGCAGTGCGCAGCGCCCTCGTAACATCCTGTCAAATCTCGCCGACCAATCACGGCACGAATAAACACCGACAACAATGAGCTTCGATATAAGTAACAACAATAAATGCGATCTATTCGATATATATCGCAAGGACCTTTTTAAGAGAGGGACTGTTGTATATTGCATTAAAAGTATCGAATGTCGCGATTGAGAACAACTTCGCGGAGCCACTGTCGCACCCGCATCGTCAATTTAATCGACGGAAAAGCGTATGCAAGAATTTGCGGTAAATAGCAGAGGAGCGCTCGAAATTTTCAAGTGCCCGACTGTGGTATCGAGTATCGAGTTTCAATTCGCGTGTTCGAGTCGTCGCTCGTTGGGCCGACCTCTCAGCCGTGTTGCTTTCGACAAGATTCCAATACAGCGTTCCGCGTTGCTATCAGCACGCAGGATACAGACAGAATAACCTCTCGCCAAGTCTGGTCTTGCGGCGCCGTTAATTAAAACGGGTGCGTTGATGATGGTAGAGAACCGCGAACCGATCGACCTCATTACCGTGAAGATATACCCTATCGGGATGGGTATTAACCGAAGACGTATAGAGAACGCGGAAGGAAGCGAATTCGCAGTAAGCTAAGGGCCGTCAGAACGATAATTATCATAGCGATGATAATAAAAAGTTTGTCGTTTAGCATCATTTCTTGTATTGCTCGGCGTTCTTGAGGTTTATAATTTTTTTACGAATACTCTATCGATGTCGATGATTGGTACAATTGCACGAAATGACCGCAATTAATTTTCAACATAGATGTACATCTATGAATATCTCCGAAAATTTGATTGGTCCATCTGTGTACTGTTATCGAGCGAAATGAAGGTACGAGAACGAGTATATGAGGGCGGAGGGAGGGGGGGGGGGGCAGACAGGGTATATATATCGAGCCGTAAAAGCTCTAAAGCTTGAAAGCCAGTCGCCCCTTCGGCTCTTTGACAAAACGTGCTCTTTGCGTGAGTCTCTCATGCAGTTTTACACTCTTTTCGCGGTGGTCTGAGCGTCGCACCCGTCCATCCTCGCGCCACCGCTGTTGCATATCGCCCGTCGTCGTTGTCGTCGTCGTCGTCGTCGTCGCGGTTTCAATGGAACCCGAAGCGACTGTTGGCGGCTCCGGGATTACCAAGCAGTGAAGAGCTACAGTGCTGCTTTTGAACCTCTCCACGCCTCTTCCTGTTTCTACTATCGCCGGTACCTCGGTACTCTCCTCTACAACATTATATACCGTGTCGCGCTCCACTTTCTCTCTGTATCAGAGATTTTTTTCCACGTGACATCAAATATCGAAAAGAAGAAAGTAAATTGCAGCAGAAAAATCCATTAAAAAAACGATAACTTTAAGGTCAACGGACGCGTTTCGCTGATTTATCTCCACAAGGAAATCACATATATGTAACAAGTATATTACGCTCGGCGCTTTTATATAGTTATTCGTTTATTCAAAAATGCATTTTATATGCATATCAGACGGATACGGAGACAAGGTCGTCGGATTCGCGGGTCTAAAGTGTTCGGAACCGACGCATTTCTCGATAGAATAGTCGCGCTTCGTTGTTGCCTATCCACCGCGCGAACTTTGGTCCTCCCTTCCGTTCAACCCCCTCTATACCACTCTACTTTGCATCTCCTGCTTCACTTTTCGTCGCTTCACTTCTGTTTTCGCGTTCTGCCGTCTACCGTTATCCCACTACCCGGTTTTCCGTTTCTCTTTCTCTACAGCTTCCCACTACTAGTTGATGCGACGCGAAGTTGGGGACGGAGGGAACACGCGGACTCCGCAGCAGAAACATTTACATCGTTAACTGTGCGTCGTTAGCGAAGAGGAAAGTGTGCAGTCTTACCTTTCCACGAGTACAACCGACAGTGCGACGAGGCAAAGTTTTGAACGAGCGCCGGTCTTACGTATATGTCTTTACTAGCGAAGGGGGGGGGGGGGGGGGGGTGTACTATATTAGTCAACTGTACTTCATGGCGCCGCTGGACCAGCGAGTTTTCCCAGGATGACGACTCGCGACGCCACTCATCTCTTTCGAGCTTTTCTCGCATAGTCATTATTTTCTTCTTATCTTTTTCCACTTTTCTCTCGAAGAATATTTCACAAATTGTATGTACTTTGTAAAACGCTTTTCTTTCGTACGAATATTGAAAGATTCTTCTGTTTGTTTGGTTGGAAAAAAAGAAAGCTCTTTGAAGTCACGTACGGCGCTACGATAAAAATGTTGTTTAAACTTTTCACGGACACTATTCTGACGACGATAAAAATGTCTCTCGTTTGAATGACAGCGACAGCGATGCATAGAGAAACGCGAACCAACGCGTCAAGGGTAAACTTTAACGTCGTTTTTACAACGTTTTAATCGTTATCCAGTTATTTATAAAATGTTATATGAAAATGCGGTACCTGCGTCTCTCCGGACCGTTAAAGGTCTCCGCATTGATAAATTACGAATGGCAACCCCGTTATTACGATCGATACAAGCCCTTCTACCGGTATATGACACCCCTAAGGGCTGCATGCAGTTGCGGAAAACAATTTCTCCAAGCTTCGTGTCACCCGTCGCCATTTTCCGATCCTTATTTGATTTAATTTATTTTCAATATTTCCATCACGCGATCACCACCGGGAATCTTCGAACTTTGGGAGAGGAGGGTGTGCTGAGTGCTGATAGCTATTATAAAATTCATACTCATCTCCGGTATTCCGAAACTTTGACTCAGCCCCCTTCTCATCCCCACTAACGTTCTCGCACCCCATATCATCTGTCCGCCACCGCTCGTTTCCGTCATTCCTACCTCACGCTATAACCCCTCCACCCCCCCCCCCCTCCACCCCCGCCTTACGCAATTTCGTTTTCCCGGCGAGTCAACACCATTCGACCTCATGAATTTCAAATTTTCCTTTTTCTAAACATAACACACCCGAAAAAACTTCGCGAGCTCCGGAAACTCTATCCCGCGTCTTTCTGCAAAAGTGCTCTCGGTGAAAAAAAAAAAGAAAAAAAAAAGGCACAACTTTACGATTCAATGTACGGAGATTAACTTCGCGGAATTCTGAATTCGAAAATATTGTATAATAATGTTCTGCAAATATTGTTTTTATTCGTAACACTCGATAAAGATCGAAAGAACTCGAAAGATAAAGATCTTCAACTCCTTAACATTCAACACATTCAACGTCGACGGCTCGGAGCGTTGAAAAAAAGAGTGTTTCGACGAAAAAAGTTTTTTCTTCCCGACGATAATGGCGATAAATTGTTTCGGATTTTTGGGATATAATACCGAAAAGTGAAAATAACGTATCATTAAATTTAACAATGTGTGTGTATTTCACGTTTTTCATTTCTTCAGATTTTGATTTGCCATTCGTTCTGCAAATCATTATTTTTCGAATGCATCATTTATCGGGACGCATTGATTTTTTTGCGCTCCGAACCTAAATAAATGGTTTCGCTGAAGAGTGCAATTGTGAAATAAATTTTAATGATCCATATGACGATATAGAAAAATATTAAGAATCGTGAAAATATCGCGGTATCGTTACGACCGAAATTGTTGAAAATCGCCATTGATATATCGTTTCTGAGTCCCCAGCGGCAACTTGAATTGTAGCATTATCGCGTGGCCTCCACTCTCGCAAATTTCCAGCGTCTTCTCACTGAATAAGTCATTCTTGGTATGTTCCACTTCGGTACACCGAGAGTAGTCGTCTTCGGGATGTTGATCGTGTTATCGTGTGCGACAAACTAAGTCTGCGAATCGTCCCCGTCGTCTTATCGAGCAATCGTCTTCAGATTTGCACCGCTAAGCATTTCAATAGTACTTACATGTATAGTTATACAGTAGCTATCAGTATTATTCGTTTATTATTATTATCGGGAATTCTCGAATGAAATCGCTGCGATGTATAATCGGTTCTAATCACTTTCAACGGTTGAGAATAGAATTTATTTTCATCGGAGTTCGTGGATATTGCGATATTTTTGAGGGATGGAAACATAGAAACATATGGAGGGGCCGATTCCGAAAAAAAAAAAAAAAAAAAAAAAAAAAAAAAAAAAAAAAAAAAAAAAAAAGTTGAACGAAAATGGCGTGGTAATTTGCATGACGGCGTGTGAGTGTATATGAAAGAAAATAGCAAAGTGAAGAAAAAGGAAATATAGCCGTTCGGAATTCTTACGTCACGGGAATACCCTCGGGAACACTTCGTCTATGCGCGATATTCACCCACCCACCGGTTCGTACGCCTCTTGCCCGATGACCGTTTCCGGGTTATCGTTTTATTATGCGTTATGACGCGATAAAATTTCACGCTCGACCTCTTCGCCCTTCATTCCCTCCTACCGGGCCGTACGCCAGCAGCCGAAGCGCATTATGCTACCCCTCTACGGATAAAAGAAAATAAGACGAATGTACCCAGTTGTTCAGATAAAAAAATAAAGAGAAGAGTTTAAGGTTTCCCGTGAGGGAACTTTAGACGATAAATCCATAAACGATTCGCTCTTCTAATAACCAGACATATTGTAATGGTCAGGGGGATGCATATGGTACTATTTTCGCAGCGATCAATATGAAATATCGGAGATCGACTCGATAAAATAAATCCACTGAAGCCGAATACTGTTGGAACTGAAAATATTTCACATCTGAAACGTGCGTTTTTGTTTATCGGGTGGATATCAAGGGACTCGGCAGCCCCAATAAACTGGGTGAAGGAATGAGAAACATAATGACATAAACAGAAGAGGTACGGAGTATCCGAGGCACCCGCGAGACGAGTGCGCAGTAAAAACAATGTCTTTACCGCGCTGTGCTGCCATATACGGGCGGCTTATCCTCATCGCAGCTCGTCGTTGAGGGTGCTTCACTCGACGTGCGAGCAGCCGCATAAGCACTGGTTGAGGGGTTGAATAGGGCGTCTATGGCGGCACCCTCTTCGCTGATCTCCCCCACAACATACTCGGGGTCACAGGATCAATTTCACATTCAATCACGTAAACATTTCTAAACATTTGAGAAGAACGATAACCGAAGGGCTCGTAAAACATTGATATACGAAAATGTTGCTTCTTTCCACCCGTAATTATACGATGTTCATTGAAACGGATGGGATCTTCGGAGAGTACGATCGCGAATTATTTCTCGCGACTTCAATAATAATAGAAGAGTCTATCGAATCGAAGACCTTTCACGATGTAAAAAGTTTCGCAAAGTGCTTTTACGAGTCGTTCAATGAAAAATCATTGTTAATTAGACACGAAACGAAATTGATCAATCGTAGACTGATCAAAGATTAATTCGCAGCCATGATAGCGAACTTCAGATGGGAGATAAATATCTTTTCGAAGTGATTGATTTAATAATCAGTTCTTCTGATGGCGCCGATAAAGATACAAGCTTCGAGTTCTATATTACATTTTGATCGTTTATAGATCGTCGTTGATAGTCCTCAGTTTCGTCATTTCCGGTTCGATCGTATTCACGAAGGGTCCATGGAAGGCTCCGTAAATCGAAGATGAGACGAACTGTCTGTCAGTCTGTCTGATTGTACTGAATTTATTTTACATCTTACATGCATGCGGACGCGGTGAAAAGATGTAGGAGGACTTCCGGGCAGATAGAAAACCATAGAGGGACGAAAAAAACCCGATAGGTTTGTATGGTACATAAGAAAAACGAGACAGAGAACGGATGAAGTATTTTCGTGCCGGACATTGATCGAGATTGCCGTGGCTATTCGCGACGCCATTCACGTCGTTCCACAGAGTTTGTCAGAATCATCTTGCGTCTTTGAACCGCCATCGATTCATTCTCATGCAGCACCCACTTCCGTGGCATAGAACCCGAGACCGAGCGGCGTTACTTTTCTCAGGTTTTCTCGCGACCTCCTCTGGCGTGATGCTCGCGCATGAAATCCGGTCGGAACCCTCGGTCGACCACCAACACCACCACTATGGAACGACAAACCAACCCTCTCTTCCTCCTCGCTCCCCGCAACACGTCGACGTCGACGTTCACAGCGTTTCGAGGCCCAAATTGAATTGTTATTCTATTTTCGAAAGCAATTTGCAAGTGTTATCAAAAGTTTTCGGGGCACCGCACCCTCGCATCCCCGGTCCGTGGAACGAACGAGTACGGTTCGTAGGTGTTTATGTAAACGTACTCGTCGCTCACAAACCCCTCACACGCCTCCCTCCTTCCACCCTTCCTGTGCAACACTATTTTGTTTTTATCGCTGGCTCTGTCCCTTTCGCTATTCATTCGTTCGCGCTTCGCTAAATTGCTCGATTGAGCATCAACGACACAAGTATAATCGGACATAAACAGATTAAACGATCTTTTGTCTGAACAAATCGATATTTTAATTGGTTATCAACAAAAATGTATCATTCAAGATCGACGACAGAAGTATTTTGAAAAAAAAAAAAGATCGCTATAAAAAATAACTATTATATAGTTAAGTGAACTAATAGTCGAAACAATCTAATAGTTAGTTGTAACTAACTATTAATTTTCTCAACAATTTATTTTTTTCGTTTTTTTGCGAACAATGAAACTGGTTGTCGCAAAAAAAAAAATTTATCTTTGGTTTTATCGTATTTCGATTCAAAATCGGCTAAAAAGTCGAATTTCAACTTGGATATATTTATCAGCGGTTCGGTTCGCTCTTAACGCCGAGCGTATGAATAAATGAAAATTCGGTGGCATCACATTTGTCGCGGTATTTATTTCTTAAAAATTCCACGCGCTTCGGGCCTCCCGATCCGTTTCGATATATAATGCATTTGGAGTCTTGTAGGCGATACCGTAGCCGTACGATGTCCCAACCATCTATGTATATGTTGCATCGGTACTTTTCCGTATTTCGTGCTGACCATCGAGTCGGAGATACGATGGCGGGAGGGTGGGTTCGGTGGGTTTTAGCGCCGCTCGTTCGAACGAATTCGAATGGTGAAACTCGAACTGGCATGTTCGCTCACACCGAGTACTCTCGGTTAGCCATTGGGCAAAGTCAAGTCAACCGCGAAACTCACCACGACACTACGTGCTCCCAGTCATCTAGTGCAACTATCTACTTCCGAGAAATTTTAACTAAGCTTAGCCTGCAACTAGTTTACCATCTGAACTTTCCATTTTCGACAAATGTCGGGTTAACACATTATAAATGCGATAGTTATGAAAACTTTCTGTCCGCGCGGAGTGTTGCGCGGCTAGAATGTTCGATCAACATGCTAAATGTTCGACATCTTTAAATCAAAGTGTTGCGGCGATTCAAGTTAACTTCGCTTAAGTCCGTGTGTATTTGTCGCGATTCTTTGATCGTTCATCGCGAAAGATACGCTTATAATGGCGCCGGAAGGTAGGAAAACGTGAAATGAGAGCGCCGGAGCAAGGCCTGCTGTCAGAATCCTATTTAATGGAAAAGGCTCGCCGCTCGTGATCGTGACATAAATACGGAAGTGATAACATGGGCTCTGCTGGTGGCTCCACGGAACGTGTGAAACTGCGGTCTACCGTGACACTGGAGAGTGCGATCCGTGGAAAAGGCGGAGAAAAAAGAAAAAAAAAAGCCGCAAGCGGCGAAAGAAAGGAAGAGTTGAACGATAGAAACGATAGGGTAGAGAGAGAGAGAGAGAGAGAGAACTGTATAGTTGTAGACGACGTAAGGGTAGTGAAGAAGGTAGTGAGACAAGGCAAGAGGAGCAGCGGTGCAGAAGGATCGCGTGTCGTGCGAATAAATGGCTGAAATACGACGTGGAACGATAATGGTTTTATCGGCGATTCCATGGGGGATGAAACGTGCTGGATAAACAATATCCCACGGTCCCCGTTCGCGCGCAAGCTCTCTCATGTACACACCCCACGAATCCTGACCGATCCACAATGGTCACACAGACGGCGGGTTGTGTGAAGACACGTAAGTTTCACTCCGCAGTACAGTCACGGTGTACCGTAGACCGCCAGACTCTTCCTCTTTTTTTTCACCCGGCGGAGATTGTTCGGTAATTAAAAACAATCCTTCATCCATTGGATCGAGGGGGCTGACGTTCCACCTATACATGTATACGTATAAACGGATCGCTGGTATATGTTTATAAGTATACGTAGAGCGCCGTGTAACCTTACGTATAAGGGATGTTATAACGCAGGGGTGTGTTTAGTCAGTACATAGAATGTACACAAAGTGAAATGTGGCGCGATGGATGGCGGGGTATCGAGGATGGAAGTGGTGTTAACCCATACAAACGTTCCACGTACCAACACCACCCTACGCCGTTCGGCCACTCGTCTATAGCCAGAGATTGGACGAGCCTCCGTGGTTATTTCCTGAAGTTTACGAAGTAATCTTGGATAGATCGTCCTACGGATGGGGTGCGCGAAGCGGGAGGAAGCGGGAGTTCTCCGAGCCCTCCGGTGTACCCGATGAACCAGTCAGGGGGTTGCGCGCTCGCTAAGCCACCCCGATATGATCACCTTATCCCTTTGCAACGATCTTTTGTATCTCTGCTTTACCAGCCCCTTCCTTCGTCACTGTTAGCCTTTGATTATTCATCTTTGTGTATGGTATGCTAAGCCGAATTATTGTAAGGCGTGTGCATGTTCTGTGGCAGCTTTTGTGAATGACAAATTTATAATGAGAGACGAGGGCGATAGAGAGATAGAGAGAGAGAGACAGAGGAAGAACAGCGCATAGGTAAGTTGTGATCAACGGCATGATGCCGGCTGCTTTCTTCACTAAGATTCATAGCCACAGGCATCGGAACAAATATGTCCCGAGCTTCAAAAAATGTAAGACCTTTGAGAGCACTTTCCTGAATCGATCAGACCGTCAGGAGGTTCTTCTTCCTGTAACATCAAACTATCCGTCTCCATAACGTATCTCCGAGTGTAATAAAAATCTATTTGCCGTTTCAACTTTGTAACGCTGTGAATGTGGAGGCAAACAGTCAGTCGGAGAATGTTATAAATGGATGAACGAAAAGTAACGCGAGGAAGATTTTTATTTTGATCCCCCGTTTTGTTTATTCGCAAGCAGATGTGGAGCTGCTTCCGCTGCCGGGCCGTTCTGTTGTCCAGACACAGAAGGCTACAGAATCTACGAGTATCACGAGGCAAGTAAATCAAATTTGAAAATCCCACGACGCACGGATCCCGGTGCTCGCGGGTCTTCACCGCATGAAAGATAGAAAGAGAAAGTATGTATCTCGATGTTGAATAGCACAGAGGCCGTAGCAGGAGGATATGGCAGAAGGGTGGCTTCGACTGCATACCCGTATAACATACAGAGGGCGGAGAAGTGGGGGATGAAATATCGCGAGAAGAACGCTACGAGAGCAGCACTCTCTCCCCTCTCTCTCTCTCCCCGCTTCGGTTCCCTCGAGGGCCGTTACTAACGCGGCTCCCAGTGTCACCCTCCACCGCACGAGCGGCACCGGCAGAAACCACCCCTCCGTACCGACTTTCCCACCCACACATCGTAAATCGAATCAGCGAAAGGAGGCAAAGTACGTTACCGGGATAGTTCGAACTTCGGACGAGGCTTCCTCTGACATCACAGTCTGGTCGACACACTAAAGAGGAATGCACCGACGAAACTTTTAAGCAAGCAATACGGTCACAAAGTAACGGCGGATGAGTTGTTGCTCCCGGGGGGCAAAATAACAACTGAAACGGAATCGAAGAGTGCCTTTTTCAATCCGTTAATATTATATGTCAATGACATCGCGACTTTAAGATGATGTGAATACACACATCCGAGTGCCCCTCGCTGAATCCTACGCTTCCTGCTGGAAGTCCTCAATGAATAGTGTATTTCGGAGAATCAACTTAGCAGTTTCGATAGAACGATTTTTTTATCGTAATAAAATCGGATAGAATTTGATGAATATGTGTAGAAGAGACCGCGTCTCATCGAAACACAATTTGTCCAAAAAATCGAGATATCCCCCAATGATGGCGCTCCAGGAATCAGATTAGAGTGATATACTTACATTGGAAAACCTTCAATTTTTGTGAACAGCACGTGTTTCAACTTGCACCGGTCTCCTCTACTTTTAAGAATTATTTATTACCTTTCGTCGATGATGACGAACAGTCAGCACGCGGAGCACTCAGCAGTTCTCAACAGCATATAGCAAACATTATTCTTTAAATTTTATACGTTTTTTTTACTTTTTATTTTGAAGTCTTGTGGCAATTAAGTTGTCTCTTTTGACGGTGATTTCAGGGTGGTCATGTTTTTTTTTTTTTTTTTTATTCCACCGGAATAAAAAAAGAAGCGTGTGTTTCGGAAAGATAGAGGCGGTACAGGTGTGGGGGTGACGTACTGGCGGGATGGAAATAATAATGTCGGTGCTCACTGAAAGGTGAAGGGAAAACGGAGTGGCGCGGTCGACGCCAGTAGCGTACGCGAGAAACTCTCTGGCACTTTGCAAACTAACTTGATTTACGAAATTTCCATATTTATATGGAGGACCCCCCCTCCTCCCCCATCCATTCTTTCGTCCATCCATCCATCTGTCCGACCGGTCCATCTTTTATAACGGGCTTTCAGAGATCTCTGCCTCCCAGGCAGCCTTTTCTGAACTCAGTTCTTGCGCACCTCTTTTCTCAAGGTGTATATTCGTCAGTATACAGTGTGCAAAAAATGAGAAAAAATAAAAAAATTACTCCACCTCTGTAGCGTCTACTTTTATTTTTGTTTTCTTCATCTTATTTTCGTACTCTTCGTCGTTTTATAACAACGGAGCTCGCGCCGGGTCCGTGGTCATGGCCTTCACGGGTCACGGAGTCTCCGTAAAAGCAATGAACGTTTAGCGTCTCAACCGAAATATAATCGGGTCGTGTCTTGAAGAACTTAAACGAGTATTCCAGTCTTCATGAATACATTAACATGTAAAAAAAATCGTTTGCCCATTCCACTCCTTCATTAACTGCACGAGATCGTGGAATTGTCGAAAGATTTTTTTTGTCGGTCTCGCTGCCTCGTCTTTCTCCAATAGCCGCCTGTGCAATCGCACGGACAATTTTTCTCAGTTTTACTCGTGTTTACAAGGTGCAACGGAGTCGAGGATAGTTTAAGCGGAGATATATATTGAAAATACTACCATTTCCGGATCCTTTGACCATTTAAAAGAATAATAGGAACATTTATACAAAAAATTGTAAAAGATTAAATTTTTCTATAGAAAATCGAATCGCATATGATCGATTGTTCGTAACGATGTTTTGACTGTTTTAAAAAAATCCTCAATTTTGAATATAAAAAATTGGCGAAGTTTAATTTTTTCCAGATAGATAAAATGTTTAAAATCGTATTAAAAAAATGAAACTTTAAAAAAAAATGTTGAGATTCTCATGTAGGGATTTTTTTAAAAGGTCAAAAATTCGTTACAAGGGAATAATCGCATGGAATTATTGACGCCGTGTTTTTTTTTTTTTTTTTTTTTTTTTCGGATATTAAAAAAAGCTCCCTTTTTTATCTGCTATTTCATGCTCCCTTAATATAAAAAGCTATGGCAAGGCGGTCATCTACATTCGAAACTTTTACCCTAATCGCGTATCCAAGTCCTTTAAGGGTAGTAATTTAATTACAATTAATAATTTGACTTCCCCTAGCGTTGTACTTATAATAACCCATACGATTTCGTAACGAAAATAGGCACCGCGATCTCGTGTCCCGCTGGTATTCGACCTTCGTGCTACAACAAAGTTCAGAAAGAGAAAATTGCATCGCACGGGTTAGCTCGACGACGGGCGTCACACAGTGAGGGGTAGAGGAACCCCTGGGTGGCACGAGCGTTGAGCACCTGGGGGTTGACACGCGAGCAAATAACGCGAACGGTGTATATATACGGTAAGGGAAGGGGGTGCCGTCTTAATAGCCTGAAACTCGGTGAAATCGGATACGGGGCAACGAAGGTCGCGTACCCCGACATTTTAAGTGCACGGAAAGTTGAGCGGACGCTTTGGGGTCGGATGTGTATTAGACTTTACCGAGTTGACTCGCGTTTTTCGGTAAACACGAATCATGATCACAATATACATTCCAATCCCCCCGAGGTAACGTAAAAGTGTATTTACGCAAGCGGTAGTATACAATACCGAAAAACAGTGTCCCGCTTCGTAGGAAACCCTCAACGGAAGTGCTCGGAGTATCTAAAATGTACCGGCGGATAGTTTTACATCCGAAAGTAGTATTACAGCCGTGAGGTTATAGAAGGTGGGCTTGTCTCGAGCATTACGCTTCGCCGATAGTGTGAAATTTCACGAGAACGACTGGAATACACCCCTCAGACCAGCGAACCGGTAGGTTGAGTCCCTAGCATCGTCGTCGTGCTCATCGTACTCCCGCGGCCATTCTCGTCGTCGTAGTCGCATACTCATCCAATATTTACTCAGTCGACACATTGAATATTCTCTGCTCGCGATACATTTCGACTACACTGGTAATACTCGTAGGGACGGTGCGGAGTCGACGTAGGTGTGGGGTTAGGGGAAGAGTTCGAGGCAACGCCGGCGAACGAGATGCTGGTGCACTATCGCATCGAAGCGAGGCTCGGCGTAGGGTGGAATCAAGGGTCGTGCAGACTCTCTGACACGTCGGTGAATCGAATACTGACAAAGTGAGAAATGGAAAAGGAGTAAGCGCGAAGGGAGCGCAGGGTGGGCGGTATTGAAAGCCCAGAAGCTGTAGAAGTGAAGAGAAAAAAGTTTTTAAAAAACGTAAGGGAAAGCAAAAATCGAGAGAGAGCAATGGTTGAAGGGGAGCGAGAAGAGAGAAGCGACGACCCGGTATCGCATTTTCACCTCCATTCGAGCGCATTGGTATTAATATTTTACTGAGCAGAGACGCTCGTCGCTCGTCGTTCGTCGTTCGTCGCTCCGATCCCCCGGCAGCATCGGGTGTCGAGACTTTTTTTTTTTTTTTTTTTTTTTCGATGGTACGAGCGATATATGCACTAGATGATGGTATCGTGTATAGGTATGCAATCTATCCTCGTAATATAGGTATTCGCCTATAATACGTCATATGTGGATGTGTCGAGGTGATGCCGCTGTGCAAGAGCGGTCGGAAAATCGATCGAGATGATAAAAGTTTCCAGAATCGATATCTTCAACTGATCTATCACCACGACGGAAGGAAAGTTAGTTAAACGAAAAAGAATGAGACAGGACAAGACAATGCAGAAGATAAGAGAAGCGCCAGGCGAGCGACTCGCAAGAAACTATATAAATCAACAGCGACTTATACATCTTTTGTCATGCGGTTTTCCGAACGCGGGATAAAAAAAAATCGCATTGTTATCGAGTTAAAATTTTAGGACTACATATTCGAAACGGTGTTAATCGAATTTAGTTCACAGAATTAAATTATTGATTTCCAGGATATTATTATTATTATTATTATTGAAAGGAGTCCGATGTATTACATTATTGCATTACAACCTTTTTTTTTCGGCGCACTATATACATCGAATCGACGACGATACAATTTACGGTACACCATCACACTTCCAATATCACCGTGGGATACCAAAAGGGGTGAGAAATGAATTAGAGGGTAGAAACAGGAAAGAACGCACCAGAGAGCTATAGCTATAGACAAGAACCTCTCGGCTCGCTCCACGCCCGAGCAGGATATTCCTAATCGAGTTTACGATCCCCGAGATTACGAGCCCACGCGCTGCTAGGCAGAGCTCCACCAAAAGTTGGCTCCGCTATAGAAAAGCTGAGCGTAAAGAATGTACTATAAGTCCCGGAGTGAAGATATTACCGCCTCAACGGTACAGCCGCGGTATAAACTCGCTAATTGCTTGAAATATGTCTATAGTACACTGGTGTATAATAGTGAGAACGGGGAGTGCGTGAGTGCGTGGCAACTTTTGGGTAATTAATCAAGAAATTAACAAGAGTGAGCGAGCGAAAGTTTCGTAGGCCTATTCTAAACGTATACTACACTGTACCCTCGTCGGCCTTCCCCTCCCCCCTTTCCTAACCCCCTCTTTTCCTCAAGGGTAAGCTAATGGTACGTCATCAGGGACATGCGTCGCAACGCTAAATTTAATCTCAAAAGGTATAGCCAACACTGTACCCAACACTTCGGCGGTTGCTTCGGTCCTCTTGTTATTAGAAACTCTCCTCCTACAGCCCATGAGTCCACGGGAAATGTTGAGAAGGTTATTAGGGCACTTAGACCATTTTGGTTCACATATAGCCGTCACGCTAAATCTGCCAAGGCGACCCTTATCCTTATGCCTACGCGAGGAAGGGTTCGCAACTTCTGATCCTACGACGGTTGCTTCGTATTGTATTTAATGTTGGGCGCTGCACAACGCAAATGCATGATCCCTTAATCCTATACGCATAATCGCGCGGCAATGGTTTCCTTTACAACTTCTTTCGAAATCCCTTCGAAGCGTCGTTAATTATCGGCGATATCTTCATTACCGACTGAGTTTCCATGGTAAAGTTTGTTCGGAGGTATGTTAAGCTTAGTGCTCATGGAAATTTGCCTTTGAGATTATTATCGCGGGCTTCGAGCAGAGCGTAAGGTTGCGGAGATCTCACTTCGTTTTTTTTACCATCAACTCGAGATCCTGCGGAGACGGTACATTTTTTTTTCTTGTCCCGATTGTATCAAGGTTCGTCCGGAAGTTACGTTTACCTTATTTACCGGTGAATGAAGGCGAGAAATGTACACTCTCGGAAACACTAATAAAGTAACGACCCTAGAGGAGTCTTAGAACGAAGAATGAGGAGAAAAAACAATTTTCCAATCTGCCAAGCCGTCAGTTTTCTCGACGAGTTTATCGCCGGTGCAAGATAGCTATCTTCCGTCTTGTTTTTATATCATCTTTCGTCTTTTTTTTTTCTCTATTTCTTTCCATCCGCTATCTTCGCCGCACTTTCGATTCGTGCGAAACGGAAGATCGGATTCACGACTTGTTTTCGTTAACTTATAGCTCCATGTAAAATCAGCGTTTCATCAGGTGAAAAAGGGATATAAAATGGCAAAAACTTTGAAGAATAGAACAAAAATGACGATGAAGAGTAGCAGTGGATTAGCCATTGGAAAGAAGAGAACGAGGAGCCAGAAATATCGAGGTTGCGGCGATTATGAGTACAGCAAGCAGACGAAAATCAAAAAGTCGTCAGCGGATTTCTAACGTCAGGGGTAAACTGATTTTCCTTCGAGAGGGGGGGGGAATTATGGTTTATAGCTCTAGATGGTGCAGACACAGCCTCGTCTACTGGCTTTTTTTTGCGGTCTACTGCTTTTCCCTCTCACCCGACAAACCAGCGACCCCTCGGATGGTTTCTTCGCCAATCATTTCCCCCACGAAGTAGCCAGAGGTTTACCTTCTACCGTTTTTTTTCTTTATCCTCTTCCGCGTAGCAGCCGGTGGCTCGCAATTAACCGCTGTAATTTTACCATTAGTTCGTCGGCAGTTCAGGGGTGAAAAAAAAAAAAAAAATCGTGAGCCACTGAAGGGCGGAGGAAAACAGAGGAAAGCGCAGAAGGACGCGATAAACGAAGGGGATGTCCTTTGTAGATGTGTGGAAATGGGCGAATGCAAAAAAAACCCCGGTAATAATCCCCAACGCGATTCGTTGCGGGCTTTTCTCGCTCTGTTCTTTCGGCATTCTTTCACGCTGACGGTGGGACGAGATTTATTTCACGAGTTTTCTTTCGCACCTGCGTCAACGTGCGGCACGAAAGGCGAATATAAACGCACGCGTTACACCCGAGCAATGAGCGAAGGTATATGGGAATAGAAACGGAATATAAGAAAGAGAAAACTTCAGACGCCTCTCCCGCATTCTGGACTTCCGCTTTATTATTGTCGACGGATTTTTTTATACTCCTTCCGCTTTTACAATTTTCTTTTATATTTTCATAAATGCAAGATATCAGTGAACACATTTTTTTCCAGCTGATTTTCAGTTTCAGATAAGCAACATTTTTCGTATTTTTGTTATTTTTTTTTTAGTCAAATTAATATAATTTTTTTTTGTAACTTCTATCAATTATTCGCGGATGAAAGTTTCAGTGATCGCATCGATCGTAAACGACGCTACAGCACTGACCTCAACAGTACTATTTGGATTACTTAATCGGTGCACCACGACCTCTATTAATAGCGTATTTTTATCGATGGATTAATATCGTCCGAGGGTACGATCTTGAATGCAGCATAGTGATATTCGCGTATACGTAAGACGTATATAGGGAATCGCGCGATGTCGTGACACCCGCGGGTATCCCAGCGGGTGGCGCCAGAGTGTCAAAAGTGTATAGTAAACATGTTATACGTATACAGCGGTCGTTGGGAACCGTCATCGTCGTGTTAAAAGAAACCAAGAGGCCGTGCGGAGTTTCGCCACGACGAGGATCGATCGTTCTGCAGGCGGAGTGGTGAATGCCTGCCACCTGCTCGTCGCATAGCTCGATTTCGCGCGTACCTTCCAACACTCGTCGTCACTATGCCGCCGGTACTCTTCCCGTAACCACGAGTTACATAATTAATAGGGAATTTTAATAGCATGAATATGAAGCACGCTAATGAGCGCATTAATAGTAGCGGGTCGCGGGAATGGGAGGTACAGATGGCGAACATCGCGTCGTGCGTGTTCGATGCCGAACGAACGAACGAACGAACGAGAGTGAGTCGCCGACCCGGCGAACCGCATAAATCTCTTTGCATACCATTCGGTCTCTTTGTCGTAGTGATCACGCGTGCTAACAGCAAAGCTTTTTACTATGTACACGTCATATAACATATTAAATCGTTCGATGAACCATATCGGGGTCGACTACTCCGGATTTTCACGAACTGTTATTATAATGCTTTGTAATTATACCTATTAATTGTATGAAAAACAAACGATGTCGAAAAAAACAAATAACAAAGGTACCATTTTTGGCCACCGTTGGTACAATTCTGACCATCACGGGCGAAAAAAAAGAACAAAAAATAATCGAATAAAAAAAACACTGACTAAATATTTTTTTGAATTTCTATGAAAAATTTCAAAAAATCAACACGATATTACGAAAAAACATAATATTAAAGTAAAGATAATTAAAATGATCTTGAACTATAAATCTGCCCAATTAACAGTAAATATAATGCATTGAAAACTTATCGAGTCGAGAAAAAGATAATAAATTTAAATAAAAACCTATCGAATGATCGCGCAGTAGTAGCAAACTAATTTTATCGTCGATAAATCCGATTGGAATGAGTAGTATCGCCTTAAAATGGACACAAATAACGAAATGCCAAGGTCAATCGAGAAAGACGACTCGCTTACCTCGTTTAAATTTCATGCAATAAGAGGACTTAATTGCCGTCAACTTTGATTAATAAAACACACTTAATAATGTATACCGCATGGATAATTTATCCGAATGTCTGTTTCTTCAGTCCGAAGATGACATGGAAACTCATATGTCATCGAGAGAATTTGTGAAATGGACTTTAAAATTTAAATGTGTTAAGGTAGTTACATCGCTTCGCGTTACTTTCTCATAAGTTCGAGAAAAATGAGAGAAAATTTCATTATAATAATTCAAAAATATTATTAACAAATTGATGAAAAAATTAATTGTTCAACAAATATCCCGGTAATCCGACTTTTTTTAAATGAAAATGATTCGTTCATTTTTCTGAATACGTATGAAGTTTTTTTGATTTTTCAATTCACTTCGAATTTCGTGTTTTTTTACAAATTTTTTCCATATAATAGAAAAAAAATTCAAAACAAATTGAAAAATCTGAAAAAATTCGCACGTATTCCGAAATATGAACGAATATTATTTTCATAAAAAAAAAGTTGCATTTCTGGGAAATTTGACGACCAATTAATTTTTTTATCAATTTGTTTATAAGATTTTGGAATTATTATTATGCAAAATTAATATTTTCAGTACCTTTCATATACATGAATTTTGTCAGATTTTTATACCGTCGAGAAGTATTTTTAATTTTCTCACTTTTCGCGGACTTATGCGAAATGGACGGGAGGCGACATAACTACCGTAACGTGTCACAATTATTCGATTGTCTTCCTCAATTCGTGGCAAAATTTGATAGCATTCTATAACGATCGTTTTTTGACAAAAACTCGAAAGCGAATTTCATGATTCATTTTTGTAATAAATATAGTTTGTCTCCTCGTCGTAGGAAACGTGTGAGAATAGAATTTATTTTGTCTATTCTACAGTCAGGATTTATGAAATGTCATGCCCGATGTCAACTGTGCAATATTCTCAGGAACGTACGGACTCGGGTATATAAACGACGATCGTGAAACAATGCGAGAATCGGACGAGAACGAAACAGAAGAGAAGGCGAGTACGAAGCGTGCCATGAGCGTAGGAAAACAGTGAGCTGCCCTGGTTCTCGACTTTCTGTATAATAATACATACAACGAGATGCGGTTGCGGAGCTTACTTGAGCTCACCGGATACGAGGTGTCTGCAGCAATGGGCTACCGTCGTACTGGAGTTATCTTTGTGGAGCACCCAGTGAACGAAGCAATGCGACTGAGATATAGATACAGGTATATACGCACGCACGTGCATTATTGCCATGTGTTCTGCGCCAGAAGTACGCTGACGTAACAAGGAATTCGCGATACGATTGTTTAGCCGCGCGATTCATCGAAGTATCGAATATCGCGGTTAGGTACCATTGTAACATTGATAATGCTATTAAGGCTTAGATCCAAAAAAAAAAAAAAAAATAACAGCATTAATAACGCAAAGAAATCGATAAATAGTGAAAATGATCGTAAAAAACTGTAAAAAAAATCGCAAAAAAAAAATCGAAAAAAATCGTAAAAAAATGTCTCGCGCATTAATTGTGAATTTTAAAGCAAAAAAATATTTGTCAGAAAAATAATGAGCTGATCTCCTATCAGTTTCGATGATTAATAACACTTTTTTAATATCATGAGAATTGTTTTTTTTTATTCCATGTTTTGATTTTACTGATCTAAATCTAAAATATTAAAGGGCAATGTGAAGTGTATGAAAAATCTACTTGCGAAGGGGTCGAAACGGCTTGCCGACTTTTACGGTGAACAAGGCGATAGTCTCATTCTCCGGAACACGGAAAAGCTCCGCGTTAAAGCCTTCGTGTACATGTACAGCAGCGAGAGGTCGCGTGTAGAGCGCGTGCTACTAAGAGATAACGCCTTTATCTCGTCCGAGATAAATGGTAAATACTTTGTCGTTTCTTCAGCCTGTACGGCGCGGAGCGAGCAGCAGAGAGGGCGCGCGAAAGAATAGAGTGCGGGCTTTAAGGTTGCCACGGTCGCGACATCCGGGTGGGGCAACACTTTGGCTCTCCACCACTTGGCGAGCTGCTACCCCATTTCGCCACCCACACCTCACTCCATCGAACACACTCTCAGTCTCTATCCGATCGTCCGCAAGCCTTTGTAAACGGAAAGCTCAACCCCCTCGGATTCCGGTGTTTGGTAACTGTACACAGTTACCGATGGCTATAGCTAGCGGATTCAACCCCTGCAGGAATTTTCCATCGCGCAGTTGGTCATTCTTTGACCGAGCCATTCGATAATATTGCAATTATAGGATCGAGATGAAACGTCGGCATTGAAACTTTGATTTTCCTGGTCTTCATCGCTGATCATCGATTTAATTATTCTCGACGTTTGAACGGTTAATTTTTGTTCTAACGATAATCTATAGGCAATAATGGAGGAGTGATGGAGATTTGACGTCAGCGAAAATACTCACGATCGATTCTGGGTGCTGATTCTGAAAGCCAATTTTGTTTCTGCGCCGTACTTAAAAAGGAATCGACTGACATGAGTTTTTATCATAATTTCGATGACCTCAACATCTCATAGAAATATTTACCGAGATATATACTGGAAATAGAATTTTTCGTCGCACGATATATTATTTTCCAAAATGTATTTTGGGTGAATGCCGGGTGAATTTGGGTGAATTGGCGAATGCCGGCCAATTGATAATACTGGCGAAGCCGATTTTCACGGTTCGCGCGATTATATCAAGATAAATCTTCAATTGTCCTGTTGCTTACATAAAAAACAAACGATTGAGACTAATTGTATCTTTTTAGGTAGTCTGGTAAAGTTTTTAGATCGATTAACAGGGTTTGCCTGTTTTTCATGCAACGATTGCTACACTTTCAGAAGGAATTTCTTTGTAGTTGGCGTATCTTTGCATATAATTCATGATGACACGTCGCTTTGTTGTTCTGTTGCCTGTGATTTAAGCCCAAATAGAGGTCAAAATGTTGCAATCATATGCTGCCGGCTAATACCGGTCGCTGTGTAATCAAATGGGATTCGCGAAATGAGGTTATGTTGCCCGTCAGGTTTTTTTTTACAATTCCAGGGTAATCTTTTAATTATTATCAATTGCTGAAGTCAGTACTACGGTATGATACTTTTTTCTTCTTTTTTTCTATAAATCGGTAAATGACTGCGACTAGAAACAACGACTTTGATTTTCAAGATTCACGAACAGTCATAGTCTGCAGATGCCTAATCTTGTATGATTCCGTGAGAAATAGTCGCGCGAGACAAACGATTTTGGTTCTTTCGATTTTCGTGGTTAAATTGTTGGAATGCCATCACAAAGAAAGGGTCTAAAGCGATTTTACCCTTTCCGAATCTGAACCGAATACACATCTCGACTATAGCCGTTGTGTTTTATCCTCAAGTTGTACCAGCGAGTTTGGTTCTTTCAATATCTCGAAGCAAAAGTTGGCAAATAATAAGTTTCTCAAAGGCAAAGGAACGCGGATTGAAAGACTTTTTATTTTCAATTCGTATATTTTATTCCCTCCAGTCATATGCTGCCGTTGCAGCATCATATTCGTAGGAAAGGGATGACGGTGGCATCTTGATTCGAAAATTGGATAACTGAATGTTGAGGCGGCCTTTTCTCCTGTCGGATGGAGGAAGACAAGAGCCACAGGGCTTATCCTTTTCCCGGTGCGATTTACCCTCCGCAAGTTCGCGAAGAAGCGGCAAGCCGCTCCCGATCGTTTATCACGCTTCGGGGCTAATAGATAACACGGCTTACGTATTCTGCCAGGTCCGCCGGCATAAAGATTGGCTGTCGGAAACTGATCGGCAATCGCAATTCAGGCCGATTCTGTAAGAACCGTTCGTATATGAACGATCCACATGCATAGCTTACATGTACATTATCTAACGTGCGAAAGTTTTCCATGTCATCATGCTGCGTGCGCACCTTACATCACCATTAAAGCTGTGTGTATCTTCTACCAAATTAGAACTTTCTCCTTCGGCCCGAATTCTTATCAGTCCATTTAAGGCTTTCACCGATTTTCGCCGAAGGTTTGGTCATCCTAATACGAAGATCAGGAAAACAGAAACTCTGTACCACATTCACGCTTCCTCGATTCTTCATATAACACACGAGAATTCGGTCAAAAGCTCAAATCGCTCGGGAACCATCAACCAGGATGTGACGAGCATGTTGTAAGATACAGATCATCCGAATTTTACGAGATAACGCGGTATGAAAAGCGAACGACATAATACACATCCTCGATCGATGCCAATGTGGATTTAATGCCACGCGTGCAGGTTACATGTTACGAGGCTTTCACAGTCTTCAAATATCTGTTTTATGGAGTAGCCAAGTGATACACGGCGGAAATGAGACCATTAAGATCATGCGAAAGTCCAGCAGTGAAGTACTTGAGAACGTTAACGCTTTAGATACAAATCGGACTTTAGGTTAAGAGGCCAATAGGCCAACAGGTCTTTGGATTATGCATTTAGTTAAAGTATCGAAAAACGAAATTTGAAAAGAATTTTTTTTTTTTTTAACTCAGTTTGGATCGGTTAAATTGGTGTTCAGACCGCTATCAATATGATTTGGCAGTTCGCAATTCTTTTCATCAACTGAAATCCATTTTATACCTTCATGTTGGGAAATTTAAATGGAAATACGATGGCACATGCGAAAACTATTTAAAAAATGGTCACAAAGACGCACCAACATAAGGTTTCTCGAGGTACGCTTCCGCGTAAAAATCTCGGTCCCTAAGAAATAGATACAGGAAAAATAAGCTCTTCCTTTCACTTCGGAAATACGTCACGTAGGAATCGAGTAATCGAATCGAGTACGGACGTTCAAAATCGAGTAAACCCGACATAGCACGACATTGCGGAGGGATTGCACGACGAGCTTTTTCCGAGTCTCGCACTCAAGCAGGCAGAGATCTCTCGTTCGCTTTATTCCACCTGCTGACTTCATCCATCGACAGAAAAAGACAAAATTCCATCCTCGGTTACTCAACCTCGCTTTACCATATTCTCCGGTTTCCACAATTCTTCCCTCAAGGAGTGAATGGAATTTCCGTTGCGAATCGAAGAAATCTGTTACTCGAGGGTGACCGGTAGCGACGGATACTGACTCGGCTCTCGAAACCTCTCAATATTCAATGCGTAAGAATCGCTCGAGCGAATGAGTCAAGTCTATCGTGAGCTTCTGGGAAACGCTACTTCGTACCACTATTACCTCAACTCATAACCAGGAAGAACATTTAGTTATTTCCTCGTTTAAGACACAAAATTCCCGAGGATAAACTGTTTTACCGATCTACAATCTGCTCATTCCTATTACTCGTATATGGAGCGCATGCGTCAAGCGCATAAGATGAAAATCATAGTGTTTTTATTTCTGATAATTAAGAAATGATTGAAGCAAAATGTTTATATGGTCCCTCATAAAATGGGGTCGTTTTGGCTCTCGCTAAGCTTACTTTATAGGTTATTTCAACCGAGCAGGTAACATACAATATTCATATATCGCGTGTGCAGACTACACAGATCGAATGTGTGCGTTGGAACTTTGCGCTTGTCGCAAGGAGGGCAGAGTGTGAAACGAAAGAGGCCTTAACGTTGTTTGGCGCGAGGCGCAACGGTCTAGCCACAATTTCCGGAGCCGGAGCTCTTCCTCTCATCCCTTTCTCTGCCCTTCCCTCCCACCGAGCCATCCGTTGATGCTGCGCACGATCCATAGTCTCGAGCGTTCGCATTGTCTATCACTTCTATAGTGTCTACAGCATAAGAATTTACGTCGATACTGTGTACAGCCGCCAAGCCGCAACCAACTCCATCTCCACGGGGTAAACTCATACCTCCTCTCTACTTTTCCCGCATCCATATTCCCGTGCGATCGTTCGACCGACCCCCTTCGCCTCGCTGCTCGATTTAAGCTCGTTCGCGAGCTCACATACACGAGTCGCGACGACGCGGTGAACGACATTGGCATGAAAGAGGAATGCACGTAAAGGAGAGAAGAGAATTTCGAACTGGAACGAGACGAAGATGCGATAACAGGTATATGCCGAAGGAAAAAGGCACTGGGAGACATAGAGGGGCGGTAGGAAAAGAGAACGTGAGACGAACGAACGTGTACGAAAGAGGAAATTCCTGTAAAGAGGTGGAGAAAAGTTTCCGGAGTGAAAGCAGGCCATTGCATTTTCAACGGATTTTCCACGCGCATCGTACAATCCCTCTATAATATAATACTACAATAGATTCGTACCGTACGAGTGTGCGAAAGGCCTATATGCATCCGATCATTTAGACGTCGTTCGATCATACGTATAAATCCTTTCGACTTAAAAAAATGTTTAAGGGAACAGATTTTAGAAGCTCGAGATACCGCTGAAGCTTTCTTATTCAAGTTGTATTTGGCCGGTGAATGTAATGTCGACAAACTGACTTCGGTAACCTATAATGATCGCATGGTGTGCGGGAAAATCGGTGAAGTTACGACATAAGTACTATGCCTTCAAATGCGCGATGTAATATGTTGTTAATAAAATAAATTACTTTATTTTGCTCGTCACTGTGATAGTCTTCTCTCAACAGAGCTCATCAAAACGCAATATCAACTGCGACATCAATGTCGGAATTATTGAACGACGTCTACGACGAAGAAACTTCGATTTTCGATGCACACGACCCTTGTTACTTGTGACACGAGCCTAACGCCTACTATTGGTCCACTGCAATTCTCAATTATAATTTTAGTGCTCTCTCTCGGGATGATCGGGTTTTTTGTTGGCTTTTTATTAATTCAAAATCGCGATGCTACCCCTATCTCTTGGTTATTACGATCTGCTAGCGATATAATTTTAATGATCAGGGACTCGGGAACAACTATCTTCCATCCCTAATCATAATATTACTGAACCTCTCGACGTAATAATAAACGTGTCGTTGATTCTCGATGGGCGATCAGGCGCGAGAGACGGAGGTATGGAAAGGGTTTACCACGGGTCTAACATACACCAGAGAGGCATGTCGACGAGGTTTACGAGTCACCGCGGCGGTGGAGACAGAGAGGAAGGAAATTCACTCGATTAGTTTGAAATTCATGGGAACCCGGACGCGTACGAGTCCTGAGGGTGCTTTCCGCTCGAGGATCCTCAGCATCCAGCAAGCCGAAGGGTATACTGCACGAGAGGCGGGATACGGCAAATGTCGAGATGCCGGAGCCTAATAAGCTTGCATCGAGTATTTCAAGACCTTTACGTGCTCGCGAGATTCGCACTTTACCTTTTCGCGGTAGTAACAGCAACAACCAAGGAAATCAAGTGACGCCAAGATATTCAGCGAATGCGCAAGTTTACTTTACGATATGATATCGGGCAAATTTACGAAACTGCGAGTAAACTTTTCGCCGAGTTGGTCGATGAAGGGTTACCGGCAAACTTTGAGATTTTCGTCGAGAACATTTGAATAAAGCTGCGTTCCATTGCGTAGGAACACTATTTACCATAAAACTGAAACGACCCTCTTCCCGTGCTGTACTTATGCGCAGCTCTTCCGGGATTTCACTTTTTACCTTGCCGCGAGCTTATGAAAAGTCACGGAGGACCAAATACAGTCCACGCTCCGTACTCTTAACTCCCCTTAACTTAACTGGTCCCTTATTTTAACTCATTACCATGGTAACGACTTCCCTTAACTGTATTTCTCCTCAGCCCCTTTTCCCCACTCCAAGCGGGGGAAACCCCGCGCGCATACCCCTCGGTACCCCTACTCACAGGAACTGACCGGGAGTAGGGACGATAGGGGAAATACAGAATAGGGATCGGGTCCGGTCCCGTCGAGTTAAGAATACGGAGCTTGGACTGTACAACGAAATTTGGATACTTGTGGGGCTACTGCGACAGGGTTGGGTATTTTGTTGATTAATTTCATCTTACCCGAGATAGGATCATTTTTGTTGGCAGAACTGGTTGCAACATTTCACTCGTAGGAACACTCACCTGCAACAAACAAGCATAAACAATTCATGTTAAAGTAAATCACTCGGGTTCCTTATTGTGTAATTATTAACGTTGCTAATACACTTTGTAAGGGTCTCGTATTATGAATTCAGTTGTGTAAAGAACATCTTTAGAGCTCCTCACTCCTTGCGGAAGGTCGCGGCGAATTGGGCTGAACTGGATGTATGAAGCGGTCCGGGTGTATTCTCGGTAGTACTGTAGCCGCATAAGTACGTGATCTGACGTCTCTTTAGTGCCTCGTTCAATGAATACGTGAGACTCGCGAACATCGTCGTTCGTAGTAGTTTCCGGTTACTGCGCGCGAGAGGCGACTTTATGGTTGCCCCAACGACAATTATCCCGAGATGCGTGCGGAACGCTACTAGAGGATCTTGGTAACTGCCGGGCCATGTTACCATCTACCGGTAAAATCGTCCTTTCTTTCTCGTTTTTCCTTTTTTCTTCCTTGAAAATTCTCCGAGACTCAGTGTCAAGGGACAAATCCGCTAGTAGGTCAGCAACGTAGGTAAGCGAATGGTCGAACGGAAATACTTAAAATGAAACTTGTATTCCATTGATTACCGCTAGAAATCTGTTATTTAAGGATATCCTTAAGTTCAAAAATCGTTTTTGTTCGATTGGTTTCAAACTTATGTGGTCTATAGAACAAAATGCGCTTTATTTGTTAGAATTTTTAAAGATTTTTTCACCGTCCAGTTTTTTTGTAATGTGAATTCAAAGTTACGTATTTTAACATGGAGAGGTGCGGACCTAACCTCAAAAATGGTACAATTTAGCGTTTTTCTCTGCCAATTTCTGATCGATTAAAATAAAAAACTAACCAACTAAAGGATATACTTTAATACAGATTGTGTCCAAATTTGAAAAAGATTCACCGTTGATTTTTTAACTAACGTCAAGAAAACGACAGCTTCTATCTGTTTCTAGCGCACTTGTTTCGTGTCACCTTTTTCTCCTGCACAGTGACTACCGCGTTCAGCGGAGCCCGTCTCCCGTGCCCCCTTCACGATTTTGGTAAGGATATCTTGAAGTCTCGACAAAAAATTTCAAAAACGGTCAACGGGATGTTTATTTGCTTATTTATTTGTGATAACCCATCCGATTGACCGTAACATTTTTCAAACTATGCATTGGGGGGTTTAACAGAAAACAGGCTCTGCCAGCTGGTAGGATCGAACTTTCGTTAAAGGTATATGCTGATTCGACGAGTTATTGGTATTCGAGAATCGCGTGGTACATGAGGGTACTAGTCGTGACAAGACGATAACAAGGGCGAGTTATTGTTCTTTCCTACGGGAGTTTCGATTTTACGTTAAACGACGCCACGCTGCCACGCGGCATTGACTCGTAAATCGACGGTTTGTATATAGCCACATGTTCACTTTCGATTGCGTGAGTGCGTTCGTGCGTAAAAGGTTTATACATTACTCAAACGCAAACCATTTCATAGTTTGACAGGTTTTTTCAACCGTTCAGCGACGAACATTATTTGGGGTGAAACGTTCAAAACCGTTTTAAAAACGTTAGAACGATAACCAAAAAAAAATGAATGTCGTAAACAATAGGGTAGAGGTACCGTTTTTGGCCACTTTAGATCCGAATGTGTCCATCACATTCGAAGCAATAAATCAATATATAATCGAATTAAAAAAAAACTTCGAATAGATCATTTGGTGACTTTATATGCGAACTTTTGAAGAATCAATATGCGGTTTTGAATAAAAAATTATTCGATGAGTATAATAATAAAAATGGCCTCAAATGGTACAGTGGCCCCTAACGGTACCTTTACCCTACCAACACTACGTTTAACGTTGTAATTCCAACAATCGATAACCTAACTTAATAATTCACGTCAACTGGTAGAAGTGGTGAAAATACCGATTCCATCAATCATGAAAAACAGTTCTAACCATAATAACTAAGGCAATGATAGGGTGCTTTGTATTAACCCGCACGTTTATTCTGTGTAGTCACAGATAAGACCAAAAGCTTATTGCAGCATGTGCTGCAGGGTTGCGAAGCACCGGAAGTACAGCAACTCGCTTATATTATTCGATTAGGCTGGGGGATGATAAAACGGTTAAAATGTGAGAGTGCAAGCCTCAAAGTGGCAAAGGGCACCTCTGTTTGAGGACATAAGATGGTGTCATTATATCCTTTGAAACCAGACGCTTAAGTATGCTTTTCACCAACATAGCCCAACATGGCCCAACATAGCCCAACATAATAATACAGGTCACTACAGTGCAGAAAGCCCAAGTAGCGCGTACGTGCGTCGCTTAGATGTTGCATCTATGTCGCTAATTAGTCCTCCAAAACTGGGGTTATGTATGCAGGGGTAAGAGGGTCGGAACGTGCAACAGCAACGGCGATGCCAGGACAGTTGCTAACAGCGGCCAGCCGTATCCTGCAGGAACGCCAAGCACTGTTTACGCGGTATGAAGTAGTAGAAGCATACCGACCTCGCGTTGAACGACCGCCGTAGGAACGAAAAAAGAACCCCCCGGGAATAAAATTACATTTGTCTATTACCGTGTTTACTTTTCCCAACTGAGAAATCATTCATAACGCAAAGAAGATGTTCCAACTTAGCAAATTACGTTATCGAAAGAACGAACTTAGGCGAATGGCTGGATACTACCAAACAGAACAACGAGAAGCCTTGGCGTGAACTGAGAATTAAAATCTGAAGAGTCTGGGAGAAGGGAAGCCAAGAGACGAACGGAGGAAAGGAAGAAAGAAAGCAGAGCGCGCTGGCAACGCTACCGAACAATGGAACGTAACGAGAGTACGCGTTCGTCGTTTCGCTAAACGCAAATTGGGCCACGTACGGGGTCCAAAAGTGGAAGAAAAGGAAGACGCGAGGCAGAAGGATGAGCCGCGCGCGGGCTGCCACTGTACAGCGAAACTTTCGTTCCTCCGTCTCGTTTCACTCGCCGTTCGTTCCGCAGGAACAATAGCTCCAACTCTGGTTCTACCCTTGCAACGGGGCGAAGATCCACGAAGATACCAACGAGACGGTGGAAGCGATGAAGTTCTATCAAAAGTTTATAAAAAAAAAAGGAACACCGTTTATCTGTAGGATATAGCAGACTTGCAAGGTCCTCGAGACGCAGTTTCGCTCTTCATGAGAGCGGCTATGATGACATACCCGATCGAGAGAATTTGCAGAACATACACCTACCAATGGACCATAATATACCTAAGAATGTAGCGAATGGCACGGAAGACTGTAATACCATCGAAATAGAAAGCATTTGAAAGCACTGCAATAGAAAGCATTGCTGTTAGAAATATTACTTCTTTTTCGAGTGATTCTGAAAAGTGGACGTTTCCCGTTACAAATATTGTAGTACCAGTCGTCTTACTCCTTCATTGTCTCAAGTTTCGCGAAAAATGTCTCCTAATCCGCGGAAGAAAGCGGAGTAGAGGATGAAAAAAGAGGGGCGAGTCACGTGAAACGAGTAATTTCTTGTAAGAAATGAACTATATGGTGGTTGGATTTAGGTGTGTAGGTAACCCGACTCACGTAGAGGGTATTACATACTGTAATAGGGTGAAGAAAAGTACGTTATACATATGCAGCGCACAGTTACGGTAGGTCTGCGCTACCGCGCTACCGCGCTAAAAACTTTACAGCTGAGAACGCGAAAGGGTAGATCCATGTAGAGAAGATAGTCGGAAAGTAGTAACCTCCCCATTTGCCCCGATAGTGGGGGAGTGTGCGGCACTATGTGTCACCTTTTGTCTGTCGAATTATTACTATTATCAAAATAGTACATTAAATAAAATGCCATTCATAATCAATTTCTATGCACTTTCGCGTATAGATTTAACCTGAAATAATGACTGCAAAAAGATCGATGATATTTCAATAATTCGATTAAATTTTTTTGCGCAATGATACATTGAACCCCAAAGGTGAGGTGGAGTACTGCATTTTCGTTAATATGGGCATTACGCGACGTGCAAATCATCAATCTGTTATAATTACCGAAAACCTAAACTGCCTAAGAAAGTGATGTTAGCTTTTACATTCTTCCTAAGATTTTTCAGCGCTGGTAAAATACAGCTTACCTGAATGTCCACCAGCAAAAAAATCAGAGTTTGCGCACCACACACCCCACAGGAACTGAATTTGGCTCACTGCGTCCCGCGACACACTGTGCCCCACTTACTTCTACTAGTTGAAGATGAAAAAAAAAATTTACTAGAATGGAAGACGTGAGGAATTGAAAGCATGATTTCTACCGCTGCACGCGCTTTATCCGTGTAATGGGAAAATATCACAAAGGCCTCTTTCGCTCGCCTTTTGCATCAATGGGTTTTAGTACTCTCGCATCGACGGATAAGCCGTTCCCCGGTAGCTTCGCCGGGCACTGATTGAATTCATGAGGTAATCCGACTTTTTCCTCCTTCATGAGATTCTTGATGCTCGTTGTTGCCTTGATGGAAAAATCAGGATGTCAAGTCGAAAAGGGATGCGGCCTCGCGGTAGTTCTGATTTTACAAACTAATTTTCTGCGTACGAGCGAATGCTGACAAAGCGGATTGACAGGGAAAGCCTATTCGAAGAGGGTGGGGGGGGGGGGGGGGGGGGGGTCATTTGGCTTAACAGCCTCCGCATACGGGATAAAAATGTTCGACAAAAAATTCGAACTTGTCGTTCTAAAAGAGTTTGGGTCGAGTATCGCGACAGAGTGGAGAAAGCATCAGCAACACCAGCACCTAATGCCGTTCCTCCGATGTATTCGGGAACACGTAGCAGCTATTAAGCAAGATGGCTCGACCGATTGTAGACCGAGATACCGGGCGAGGATTTAAGCCAGGGCTGAGTGGGCATGTTCAGCGAACGTAACGTCCGAGATATTACAATGAGTACGGGCGGGCAAGTGAGCTTATGATCTCTAGTTATATCCAACACGTTCACTGCCACTACCCCCTCCTCTCCCACTCATTCCGCGAATTGTTTATACTATACTAATCCCATCTCAAGTATTACATGAGCCCACAGTTGTTAACAACCCTCAAGATTAGTCTTTACTTAAATTCGTTGCAATTCAAATTCTTTTTATATTAACTTTTCGCGTACGCAGGGAGAAGGGTTCCGCCAGAAATTACTATATCACCTGGTGAGAGTCCGGCTGTGGCGCCACCTATCGTAAAAATGCGCGATTATGAGAATTTTGACCACATTTATGGAAATTTTTTACCATTTCCTATGGTAGAAACTCGCGAAATTCTCGTAATTTTCGATAGGTGGCGTTGTTGACGCCACACTACCGGAAATGGACGACATTTTTATCCGACTTGCGAATTTTGACATTATTTATGGACATTTTTTACCATATCCTATGGTAGAAACTCGCGAAATTCTCGTAATTTTCGATAGGTGGCGTTGTTGACGCGACACTACCGGAAATGGACGATATTTTTATCCGACTCGCGAATTTTGACATTATTTATGGACATTTTTTACCATATTCTATGGTAGAAGCTCGCGAAATTCTCGTAATTTTCGATAGGTGGCGTTGTTGACGCCACACTACCGGAAATGGACGATATTTTTATCCGCATTTATGGTAAATTGTATCAATTTTTTCTCTACGTGTAGTTGTCATACATTTTTGGCTGTAATAACGCTTAAAAACTACTCGTTGGTTGAGACATACACATTCTCAGACACATGCACACGCGCACTGTTATTTCTTTTATACCTCATTACGCGAGCTTTAACGAGGTCTGGAAAGAAAGCCAAAATGTGAAACGTGACATTTCCAAGATTTTTCTTTCAACCCCGCATGCATCACGTACATCTTTGTCCAGCTTTACCGGAGCGTGAGTGTTATTTTTTACACGACAAGCCCGTTCTTTGCAGTTATACCGCGTGGCGCGATAATTCGTCTTCTACGGTTTTTTTTTTCTATACGAGTCTTCCTTCGGTAGTCGTCCGGTAGACTGCGTCTGAGTGTCCGCTGTGTCCGTTGTTTTTTTTATATACATGTAAAACTAAACTCGTTCAACGCGTAGAAATCCGAGAAATGTGGAATAAAAAATCGGAGTCTCCGGACGCAAAAACCATTGTGTATTTCCATTACCATACGTTTTCCATTACTCAATAGATTCTCAACCGTACAGTATGTTTAAAAAAACATTCCTTTTTCACGAATCTTCGTCAAATGAACATTATTTCGAATGTACTATTCGTTCGGATTAAAAATTCATTAAGAATTGCTATTGTCAAAACCATTTTCCAGTTTTGAAAAATAATATTCTGTACTCCGCGAGACTAAAGTTTAACGCTTCATAATATTATGATACATTGTGCACCTGAAACAGTTTCGTAAAAACATACAAAACTTTCATCAGGTGAAACCGCGAATTTACTAAAAAAAAAACAATACGGAATTCATCCCTTTTTAGAAGTCTTTACATTTCTCTACTCGCGTGTACAACGGAATAAAAAAACCGCTCTAGTGACCAAAAGAATGAAAAAAAAAAAAAAAAAACGGAAAAGTGTAGTAGAATAAATATACCGGCTAGACGAGTGATGCTGCGTGAGCACAACGAGAGGAACAGCCAAGCGTTTCAAGCGAATGGAAGTAATATTCCGTCCGCAGGGACATCCTGAACACGGTTGGGACGTTTTGCGCCCGTGTTGCGACCGCGCGCTCGAGCGACCGACGTCGCGTACGTGTTAGCCTCTCCATGAGGCGAACAGCAGTGGAGCAGAGGGTCGTGGGTACGTGTACGAGACGGACGTGACCAGGACACGGTATATCTCGACGCGTTTTCCACGTAACGTAGGATCGGAGTGAGAGGGTTCCGAGTGGAAAGACTACTCGCTCCGATGCCCCAGGACTTTGCTGCTCGTACGTTTGCAACGAACTTCTCACTTTCGATTCACTGTCGTGAAAACTTTACTCCCCTTAGAATAAATCGACGGTATACCACGGTTTATATCGTATTTGTGGGTTAACAACTATATACAAGCAATTTGAGTTCATATTGGGTCGATGTTTCGATTTCGATAGTGAAGAAACAAATTTAATAAACGACGAAACTGAAGTATCGACATAAAATAAATCGATATACTAAATTAAATAAAAAAAATAAATCTATATAAAATTTCTATCCAAATATCGACGATTATTTCGGTGTTTTACAATTTTCAAAGGGGCGTGTAGCGTCCGAGACGGAGAGGAGAACAGATGAAAATGAAGGCGAAAAAAAAAATTGAAGAAAAATCTACTAAAAAAGACGCGTGTGAGAGACGACAATTTCGAGGTTTTCCTGTTTAATATTGGAAAATTGTCAGGTCTGTGAGGGTAGGCAAGATACGAAACTGCTTTGATCCAATGGCAAGCCTCGTATAAGAGAAACCGAGACGACGGAGGCGATCGAAGCTCTTGAGTATCACGCGAGGTTCGGTAAAGAGCTTCGACAACTTGAAAGCATCAACGAGACCGCGCGGCCGCCGCATAGCCCCTGAGGGGGCCAACTGCATGCGAGTACCTAATTAACTCGTTGGCATTAGACAATCTTTGCAGGAAACAAGTGGCAGGTGGGCAAGAAAAATTAACCGGCATCAGACGATGAATCGGCTCTCAGGATCGGAAATTTCAACCCCTTGAATAACTGCGATAATACGTTCTTATAGACAAAATTTATTAATTATATTTTTGTGATAAATAAATTTTACAAATGATAATATATAATAATAATAATAATTATGTGTTCAGTAATTATTATTTATTATTGCCTGCATTTGTTTTTTTTTTTTTTCTAAAGAAGTGTGATGTGTAGAAACACAATAATCCTGAATTATCGTCTGATTGATCGCGCGATCGAAATCGGAAGCCTTATTTGCTGTTGACGAGTATAGAAAATCCGCTTTTATAGTTTGAGTTATAAAGTATGTATGTATTACACATCATACAGTACTGAGTGGGAATTTGGTAAACTGCCAGTAACCGCTTACCGCTATATATACGTCGAGATCGAGTAGAGGTGTAGGAAAAGGGGGAAGCATGATAGGGGGTGGGAGAGCGGGGTATGAGGCCCGCAGGCGTAACTTTGGCAAACGCCAACGTTCTGCCCGCGGTATCCGCACTCCAGCCTCGTAAAGGGACAACTTGTCGGAATTCGGACGTGGATTCCTATTGGTGCTCGCCTCTTGCTAACTGGAAACGGAAAGCACTCTCGATGCGGTACTGCTGTTGATGCTGCTACCGTACCTCTCTACGGCTGAGTCGACTTGCTTGCCTCTCCTTTCCCACCGCGCCTCGGCAGTTTCGCGGACGATACGTCATAAAGTGACCCCGGTCGTTATTCTAACGGTATATATAGCATAGGTTCTCAGTTGTGCGTGTACTCCCTGAGCACATAAAGCCTGTGTAGGATTTCGAGTTGCGAACTGTGGGAACACATAGACCAACTTTACCAGCGCGAGAACCGCGAAGGCAAGATTCTCGTCTCTGTTCGTCCATCTCCTTGCTTCGTGTTTCGATGAGAAATTTATTTTCAAGATATATGTATTACGAAACCTTTTTATGGATATTACATTGCCAGAATCGTGAGGGGGCACAGGGCAGAGGGGCTCTGTACGAGAGAGAAAGGTGATACGTAGCAAGTGTATTCGGAAGAGATAGAAGGTTTCGTTATTTTGACGGTACTTGAAAACTAAACGCTAAATCTTTTTCAAATTTGGACACAATCTGTATTAAAGTATAATCTTTAGTCGGTTAATTTTTTATTTTAATCGAACGGAAATTGGCAGAGAAAAACGCTATATCGTACCGCTTTTGAGGTTAGATCCGCACCTTCCCATGTCCCTTCCCATCTTTGAATTTAAGTTACAAAAAAAATAGACGGTGAAAAAATCTTAAAAAATTCCAATAATTAAAGAGTACTTTTTCCTGTAGACCTCATAAGTTTGAAAAAAATCGAACAGAAACGATAAGAATATCCTTATGATCCTTCTACAGTTTCTATCCTAATTAGCATTTCGATAGATCGCTGTATTTGGCACCGAAAAGACTTCATGATGCCTCGGAATGTTGTAAAGTTGCTTGGTGCTGTATTCAGACCCATTGCAAAAAAAAGTGATGAACAATGTCGGTGTAGTATTTTGTCTTGTCGAGATTTCATGATCGTTAAAACTTTGAAATTTCTGCGCAACTCGAGAAAGTTCACGGCGACAAAACAATTATTTTCGTGCTTCGGCAAGTATTACGAAGTTGCATATTCTGAAAATGTTTCGAATAATATAATTTATATGAATTTCGGACATATTTTTAGCGAGAAATATTCTTGAAAATTAGATGAACTTTAATTGAAGTTATTTGTAACTTTTCTTTTTAAGGCATTTCGCGTTTCGAATGTTCATTGGTACCCTTTAATCCATTTAATAACCATTAAATGTCTTCAATATACAGCTTTGAAGTGCTTTTTCTGTTTGTTCGTCACTATTAAAATTGTACGGAACCATTAGCCCGAATTGATCCAGTGATCATTATTCATTCAAAGCCATCGGCACTTCGTCCGATCCGATGGTTCTCTCAGTGGAGACGCTTGTCGCTGAACAAAAGCTTCCATAGTACATCGATTGAACGTAGCATTGGATTGGGATGTGATATACTTGTGATAGCGGTAAGATATCGGGTTAACGGGATATGAGACGATAAAGCGGAAGAGGAAGGCATACAAGATACCCTACAGCCACCACGAGGTCATTCTTGGCCGTCCAATGAAATTGTGGATCTACAGAGACGAAGACGTAAAGTGGAAAACGGAATCATGTTTGCAGTGAGAAATCCGAGAGGCCGGCAAAGCGCTATCGCGCAATAGCAGAAGCACCGGAAGCAGCAGCGCGAGGCGCGGAAGCTCAACGCGTTCTGGAGATTCAGAATGATAGATATCCGTACGTACTTCGTTTTATCCCCGCCGGACAAAGGAGAGTGATTCCGTTATGGTCAGCCAAGTGTGGCGAAGCCACAGGGATTTAAAGAAGACTCTCTCTCTCTCTTTTTTCTTCAATTTTACCTTCCCGAAACCCTTCCGATTTCTTGATTTCTAACGTAATTACTCACTAAAAATATCCAGAAGCTCTGAAAGCGTTCATCTTTCAATCTTTCACTCTCACGATTTTTGTTGCTCTTCTCAATCTCATTTTTTTATCTCAGATGTCCACTATATTGCATTATGGTACTTGAAATCGGAACGAAAGACAAAAGACGAAAAAAAAAAGATTAATGACAAAATCTGAAGTAGAGACGTCGGTTCAGGCAATTAATTCCTTCGTCACGAGTCTGTGCCGAATTTAAAAAATCGATGAAAAAAGGTCACTAATTGATCATTTGGACGCCGACAAATCCGAGACAAACACCGGAGTGAAATAACTACATAACACTTTTAAACGTTAAGTCTCATTCGGGGTGAACGAACCTTTTATAAGTCACTAGAAAACGGCTACTTTCTCGTTTCGGTACGATTTCGTATGAAGCGCCTAACAAAGTTAATTAATATACTCGTGAGATTGTAATTCATCCGAGAAACGAGCTTTCTGGAATCGCTAAAACTATTTATCTTAGATACGTAAAAGCCCTAGAAATCTATGTATGAATAGAGAAAACTTTGAGTGAAGACAGTCGTGAAGATCGGAGCGCGAATGCAAAGGATAGAGTTTGGGTAGCATTCTGGATGACGCCAAAGTCAAGTTGAGTTTCGACTGTCTTCAACGAGGACCGCGGCATTCACAGGACGACTTATACTCAGCACCATCAACTCAGCAATCAACTGATTATAATTAATCTGAGTGATGCCAAAAGACATTTAGTCGATGGAACGGCACGGAGAAACACTGAGTTACCGTAAATATCCAAAGATCGCGAATCGTACCAATAGATTCGAGTTCGATAGCGCGCAGGAATTTCGTGAAAGAAAAAGCTGCGCGACGAAGCGCCATTGAACAATGAGCAGCGCTCCGTATCCCTGCGCCCTATCTTAGTAATGACGCGGGGAAATAAGCGAGCCGGGTATGGTACCAAGAGGATTGCGGAGGATTGTTAGAGTTTGCCGGGGGTTTGGGGAAGTCCTAAACTGTCCGGAGACGGTTGTATCCCTGGGTATGGCGGGTGTGTTCCCCAGGAAATCGACTTCTCCACAGGCAAAGCGATGCGATCGTCGAACTAGGAGGTTCGCGTCAGAGTTTCGAACAACCAGAAGCTCCCGAACACGAGGATGTTCTGTTTACCACTTTGCAATAGGTGCTGCTAGCGAAAGGGGCGATATCGTCAGTACATCTGGGAAGGGTGGAGGCCCAGCGTGAACGAAGCTGTGTCTCCCCCACTCCTACCTCAGCCTTTCTCTCGTACCGTGGAAACGCATACAAGTTTAATTAAACTTGCTTCTACTACGTCTCGCTCGGTACCGGGATTCAGAGGAAAGTCGGGCAATGAATTTGCTCCCCCCGCCCTGCTGTAACATCGTTGTATATATACAACATAGAACGATGTCACGATCGCTGGACGATAATTATATAATTATAGCGTCTTGTGGCGTACGATATATATTTATTTTTATTGAACCGGCAAAACTTTTAAACATGGCGCGAAGATGGATTAAATCAGCCCGTTCGCTCCGATATTTCTTTTCGCTCGACTAAAATGGAGTGTAACGCAGAAATTGTCTTAATGATGTTTACGTCTCAAAATCTCCAGACTACAAGATATTAACATATATTTGATTATGATTATTATTTTTGAATAATTTTTCATTTTTCTGAAAAGGAGACTTAGTCGGCTATAGAAAAAAAAAAATGAAAAAATTCTTCTTTTATTATTGTAGGTAAAAATTTGACCTCATCTTCGTAATAAATATTTGATAGAATATTAACACAAATTTTTGAAGAGCCCTATAGTTCATCGTAACGCTATAAGACACAGTTAAATTTTTTTCGGTTTCCGCAGGTTTCGGACCAAACAAAACCTCGAATCTTCGTTTTCGAGGACTCATTTTGTTCGGTAGATAGTTTCTTATGGAACGAGTGCGGGCATTTTTTTTTTTTCGAAGTCTTGCAAATAATTCGATTAAACTGTGACGAAAAATTCACTTTTTTAAACTTTTTTTCTCGCTACCAGCTATATAATAGCTTGCGATAAATCCATTACTGAACGCATAAAAAATCCCCGCACTTGTTCCGCAACGTATTTCGTTACGAAGAAAATGAGCCGTCAAAACCAAATCGGTCAGAACCAAAATCAGCGCAGCTGTTCTCTCTGAAACCTGCAGCAAGCGAAGGAAAATATCCATGTCGAAAAACGTGTTTTAAAGTTAGACGAAGATCGGCTTTGCTGACGTACATAAAAATAATGAACCTCTTTTGTCGCATAAAAAACAAAACTTTTTTTTTAATGAATTTCATTAATAATAAGTTTATAGACATAAAAAAATGCCTAAAAATTGAAAAAGAATACTGCCAAATGACGTTTAATGAAGAGGTCAAGAAAAGTAGATAAAAAAAAAAAGACAAATTTTTTTTTTTTCATTCATCACTCCACTAATCTTTTAAATATTGGAACGAATGTTTAAAAGGAATAAAAAAATCGTTTCGGTAGCTCACCCCCTTAATACAATGTCAGTCGCCCGTTTTAATTTTTGAGAAATTGTTTTTTTCTCATCCTTTTAAAAATCGAAAAAAAGTAATTAACATCGGGAACATTACATAGGGGTGCAAAATGCGATTACATCGATCAGCTTTGGGCGCCATTTGTAAAAATAAAAAGACCGTCCACACCGTAGAATCGATGGGTTCGGTTGAAAAATGTGCCGAACTATTCACTTCTAGCATTCAGAAATAGGCGTATCTATTGCGTCAGGGATGACGAGGAAAGAAATAATGGATCAGCCCTCGTGTTGGGTGACGGAGCACGCGGCCCCGTAGGATAGAAATTTGACGTGTTCCGTATAATACGCTTTTGATACTGATCTTCGGCAAAATAGAGAGACACAGAACAAGATTATGTCCCGATACTTCTGGTTCGACGCTAAATCTATTAGAGACGGAGGGGGACAAGCAGAGAAAATAACTTGTTCGATACACAATTTCTGTCTCCCAACTGTGAGCGAACGTGAGAAGCTTCTTGTCCCTTTGCCGCTCGATAGAATTGAGCCTTCGATAGTTCTCTGGCTCTCCAGCCTTCCAAGACACTGGATAAACTCGCGCGTAAGCCTGGGGATTTTGATCTCTACCCCTTGAAAGATGTCTTCAGCGAAGTATGAAGCGTCGATACGCATGGCGTATCTTCTTCATATACACTTCGGATAATACAAAATACATAGTCTTCGAAACTTCGCGAGAACTCATGCAATAAAAAAAAACAAGCGGTTGATAAAGAAAATTGTAATCCTTTGGAGCGCCGATGAAAAAGTCAAGAGTGCGCAGCAGTAACAAGCACCGAGAAGTACTTGAGACTGTAGTTGAAAGGTTAAAAGATGAAAGAAACAGCAGCGACCCCCCGGTTTACCGAATACTTCGTCGCCGTGGTCATGTCATTCCTCATCTTTGATCCTTTCATCCGCACGACTCTGACTAACGAGCAGTAATCGAGAGAGAGGGTAGGGCATGGGACCATTACTGATGCGCAGCGCATAAAAAAATATGGCAAACATAAAAAAAAAATGATTCGTTGATCGAACGTACTATCATTTTCATTATGTAAAATCGCGAAAGCCGATAAATTTTTTTATCACAATTAAATTGAGGGACATAAAAACAAATTCAGCACCTTATCGCACCTTATCATTGAAGTAAAGAACGAATTATCCACTTCAATGCAATTTGTAAGTTACTTACAATTCCGCGATATTATTGAAGATTTATCGCTAAACACATTTCATTCGTCAATAACGTTAACTTAAAAAAAAAATGGTGCATTTAATTGGCATAAAAATTATTAAAAAAAAACGTGTTTATCGTAATAAAGTTATTTATATGTGTAAAATTTTTTTTTCACAGCACATTGTTGTGTAAAAATTGCATTTTTCACTGCGCGGTGGCGTTAGGTTATGCAAAAACAAATTTCAAGTACTTGGCGTTGAGACGATTGAATTACAAATTTTATTTATTTTTTTTTCCTGAAGCTATTTTATTCTCTCTGTGTCCGTTCAGTTATATCATTTTTCCTCTTGACTCCTCTCAGTCGGTCTGCGCACAATCCTTACTACTACAATATTGTACACTGGTTTATTCTGAAAGATGTACGGTAGCTGCTACCCTCTCCCGTCTGTATTCCGCGCCTTATTTCATCGGTACCCCGCCTAGCGAATGATGAGCGCGGCAAAGCCACGTCCAATTACATCCGGGATACGGAATCCCTCTGTACGCCCGACTGCCCAATTGAAAAATAATAGAAACCCTCCCTCCGCCGGTTCTTCTCTCTATTCGCTCGGCTCGCGAATTCCCCTCGGGAGTACAACGGTAAAAAGAATACTCGCTTTACTATATATATCCATTTCGCTCGTGTGCTACTACGCTGCCGGAGGGCCGCCACAATGGAGAAAAAAAGAATGAACGCATCGAAGACACGTATAGCCGAACACGCACACACGAAGTAGAAACAAGTAAATTGAAGAAAAGAAGATTTCGGACATTCGCAGCATTACCTTACGAATTCTAGGAAAAAAAAATTTAACGGAGAAAAGTACACTGTTTTGTGAATAATTTATCGAGTATCACACAAATTGCATAAATTCTTTTGCAATGAAAGAAAAATAATATTCTATTCAAGCGAATATCGTCGTAAGAATTAAATGGAATCTAAAAAAATTCCCATCAAATCACTTTGCATGTTGTATTATTATATAAATTTTGATAAAAATAATATACTATATTTTTTTTCGAGATTATTATTTTATTACTTCAATTTTTTCGAAAGCAGAGATATTTTGCTTATAAAAAAAGGTCAACAGAAAAAAATGAAAAATATTGTAACAGTGATGATAGGTTTGTGAATTTTCTTTCGGATTTTAATTCCATTTTTTTTTTTTCATCAATTTTGTCTCATATATGTTTAACGGCTTGTATGTGATTGTTTTAACGAGATAGGGGAGAAATTGCGTCACGTATAGAAATCCAAATATCGGCCATAGAACACGGGTCTGACACTCATTATTTTTTAACGCTATAATACCTATCGTCCCTTCCAAGAGTAACGTAGCATTGCCCGCTGATACATCTCGGTCCTCAGGCACACTCTCGAGACACGCGCCTTTACGAGATAACCGATAATCAAGAACAAACACACGAGATTTCGTGCCGAGGGTGAGAGAGCGAACGAGATAGAGAAAAGAAGGTGCGGATATAGGCAAGTGGATAAGAGCACCCGCGCGGATACGAACTCGGGATTTACGAGAGGCACGTAGAGGTTTTCAGGCTGCGTGAGAGACACGAGGGGTGGATTCGTCTTTCCGGACGCGAGAGAGAAGTACGGGGGAGGATTGAAAACCGTCAAAGACGAAGAAGAGGCGAAAGAGGAAGACAACGAGACGAGCGACCGAGAAAAGCACGATAGAAAAGCAAACAGACGTTTTCACGGTGCTATATAGAAGGCGGCAGGCAGGAGCAACTCGAGAATATCGCTCGGTGCAACTTGTGTAGTGTACAATTTCGAACGAATACGATTCTACGCGACAGATTCTTTCCCTTCGCGCCTCCGCTCTTCCTTTTACGCTTTCCCTTCGCTGATTTTCCTGCTGGTTTATCCTTCGTATTCTTGGTCCAACACTGCGCGCATTCACCGACGGTTTGCAGGTAAGCTATTATAGCCGGAAGGTAAGAAAAACAAGAAATAAGTTTGCACCTTCGACGGCGTTCAGAAGCTCCGTGCGCATCCTCATTTTACAAGAATTGCGACTGTCGCGACTTCAACGATTCCGGATGAGAACAACGACGAACTCGTCTCTCTCGTTTCTCCTCGCCGACTGTCATGTCGTCTTCGTATTTCCAACGGAACGATGGAGGTAAAACTCTTCGGTTGAATTCTCCTCGTATTCGTTGTTTTAGTTCGTCGCGTCGTTTTACTCGACGTGCTCGTTTCTTCGCGTGACCGTCGTTCACAGGGAAAGCCTCGGGTTCCTATCGTACGAGCGTTAACGGTCTGTGAGAAACGGTAAGGGGGGTTGGGTTGGACATCTAGAGAAATGGAACTCGAAATGTACGTGATGTCCCGCGTCATCGCATTGGACGTACGTGCAATCGTGGGCTCCTTCGGCAATATCCAATTGTTGTTCTCCTTTAAACGAGAGTCCTCACTTGCCTCGGTGATGTTTTAATGAAAGCCAATTAAAGTCTTTAGCGCGCACTTCGCACGAAGGACATAAAGGTTTAGTCGAAGCGGAGGAACGGCAAAACTTGCGGCAAGATATGCTATACCCATGCCAAGCGGATGACGATGTGGATACTAACGGCTCGGGATCAGCTACTTTGGGCTGTTTGGAAGATCCCCTCGACCTCCGCTATTGGCGAAGGGAGACCCTTAATTCCTTCCTTCCTTCCTTTCTTTCTCCGGACCCTTCGCCTCTCGCTACGTCATTCTTGCACAACAATGCTGCCGGGTTTGGGTGTCTTGTAGTCCCCTCATTTCCTCGCTATTTGCCAATGTATATGTATATGTATATGAATTAGACCTGCAATAACAGGGTGATCCAACCCCTAAATCCAACACCTCGGACTTCTTGGCCGTTTGGTCCAAAGCTCACTGCTATACATATCATATTTCCAAACTTCGTTATTCAACACGAGCCGAATGAATACTATATAGTACAACCCCCGTATTCTTATCTCGATAGGACCGGACGTTCTCCCGTTTCTGCATTTCCCTTACCGTCCCTACACCCGGTCAGTTGCTGCGATTAGGGCTCACGAAGGGTATACGCATCCTCACCGCATCGCTTATGGAGGGGCGAACGTGGGCTCAGGGGAAATGCAGTTAGCAAAAATCGTTGTCATGGTAACGAGTTGAAATAAGGGAGTAGTTCAGTTAAGAGAAGCGGACAATACGGGGGTTGTATTGTACGTATTTCGATGCCGAAATCTATTTTTGAATCCTTGAAAAACTCTTGACGAAATATCTAATGGAAGGTCGGGTACTTTTGCGACAGTTTAGAATAAGAGGGAAGTTTTAATGTTCTTTAACGATTTTTATTTGGCGAAAACAATGTTGAGTTAGGAGAACTTAGAATTAGTCGAATGCATTCGTAATGCCGTCGATGCAATCCATTTCTTTTCAAAAAGTCGTTTCTTAACTAACTTTTAGTGTGTTAGTTATTAGAAATGCGTGTCTAATCGTCTTAGTTAAATGGGACAACCGATAATTAGTTGAGATGACTATTTTTTAATTCCCGACTGCCCGCCACAGCAAAAACGGGAATTAAAAAAAACGGGAAAGAAAAAACGTTTCACTATGATGCCCAACTTTGGCAACTTTCTAAAACTGCACGTGTTTGTCGAAACGCGAAGATATTCGTTGACCAAATTCTACGGAACTGCAATTATATGAGTAATGAGCAAAATTTGTCATTCCACATTTTCGAATACGATGTAAAATCACGTCAAAATAACGATATTTCGATAAACTGATTGATACTTCGCGGTGTCAGGTCGATGAGCAAATAAAAAAGGCACTGTGACCCCGCGCGTGCGACTGTTTGTACTTTCATTCTCGACATGAAGAAAACATCGATTATTTGTTTTGCACTCAACTTCAACAGCTCGCGAGCTGTTTTATTATAAGAAAATGTTGATTTTCTTATCGTGAATTTTCTTGATACGCAAAAGATGCTGAAAGTGTAAAATTTAGTTTTTCGCGATTTTCCTAACCTCTTTGTTTTTGCGTTATGATCCGTAATACACGTCCGTTGTGCATGTAGCATCATCGCGGTTTGTCAAAAATATCAATCAAAAAATATCTCGGAATGTGTGAACGTAATTTTGTTCTTATGACTAGTCAATGAAATAACGTGTTACCTAAAACGTTTATTTAATATAAAAAAATAATCTAAAAATAAAAATGTACCTTTCAAAAATAGTAATATTTAAAACAATAAAATATTAAAAAATAAGAAAAAAAAAATTACAACGGAGAAGATTAACATATTTAAAAAAATCCATTATGAAACAATTTAAAATGAATAATTCAAATAATAGATTTTAATTATTTGTGTGTAATTATTTAATTCATCGTTTTCGGTATTCCAGTCGGGAGCCTCCAGCGAATTAAATAATTAGCCACAAATAATTGAAATCTGTTGGTCCGATAATAAAAATTCGGGAGTTATTGTCCTATCAATTATAATTTATTTCAGATTTTTTATAATGCATTTTTTTAGTTACGTACATTTTCCCGGTCGGGAGTTTTTTTTTTTATTCTCAATCTTTTTTTTTTTAATAATAAAAATTGTTTCTATCAACTGACTATTAATTCATTTATTTAATTATTAGCCCTCTGACAGTACATAAAAGTTTCAGACTTCCATCTGCACGCTTGGGATTTGAAGCGTTGGTTAGGTTTTCAAAATATTCCAAGCTGTAAAATCTTTTTTTTTTATGTGTTTTTATCAGGGATACTTTTCTCGGTGTCCAACTGTACAACGCAATCGTTTGTTTAGTCAAATGTTTAAGATTTCTGATAATTTTTTTTTATTTCCATGTCGACCGACGGAACCTTCAATTCGTATTTTCCTGACAGTGCGTTCATTGACTGTCTTCATATTTTTTCTCTCACATAGCTTCACGCTGACACGCTTTTCATTAACTCTATTACGATCACTAAAGTTACTGCCGAAGTTACGGGAACGTTGGTGTCATTGAAACTTCTTTGCTTTCACCGACGTGGACAACGGCGATACTTAGTGCAAAACTGGCGAAGGTTACCGACTATATCATATTTCCGAGTAAATTTCGTTGTTCAATTAGTTACACAAGGAGCGAACAAGCGTCGCGGCTCTGCCAATCCGCTTTCGCCACCCTTCGCAAAACCCTTGTCAAGTGACTTAACGGGTGGCAGGTTTCCTCGAACTATCTTCGTAACAGGACAGTTCACGCTGTACTACTGTATATGTTAGTATAGTTCTGTTGACAATGTTCCCACCGGAGGCTCTTGAAGGACATTCCCATAGGTCTCACGAATTTGTGCGACGATAGCTAGAAGCGAGCATTGAATCGCCGAGGGATTCGAGCTTTCAGCGGAACGTATACTCGTTGGAGAAAGTGTCACATCGGCTCGTAAATAAAACTAAACTAATAAAATTGTACGAGAGTGTCAGGGTACCTTGACGCAGCCGCTTCGGCAATGAGGACCGATGTGTTTCGTTATTCGCTCGAACGCATCGTGAACCGAAAAAAACCATAAGTTTCCAAGAGCAATGCGAATTTTGCGTCAGTAAATAAATTCACGCGTATAGAATTGAAATATTTCTACGATGCGGTGGCGAGATACACGACGCGAACAATCTACAACCGGTCGAGAAATCACGTATACATACACAGACGCGTAAACACACAAACGTATCGGCTTCCTACAGTACATCGCGAGCGAATCGACGATCACTGAGAATCGATAGCCGCTTGTCGACTGTGGGCATCCGGTTTTTACATCGCTGCCTTGTTCTCTTTCCCTTTCTTCGTTCCATCGTTCGCAGGAGGCATATTACTCACAGCGCAGACTGACAAGGGTGGCATCGAGACTCAAGAACAGAGGGGATTATAAGCAACGTGGATAAATCTCGCTGGTGCTTCCATTGCCGCCAACGATTCTCGTCGCGAGGGACCAAGACAACAGTACGTGATGCAGGATCGAGTCCGCAGAAACCTTCGGCAGAAGTATTTCTGTGTTACGCACTCACACCGACAGCACTCAAAGTATTTTTCGTCCCTCGCGAATCGAGAATAGATACAGAAAGAGTCGTACAAGATCTGCGATCGAAGCCGGTTCTTGCCACGATTTCTTCCCCGTCTCATGCACGCCGTATACTAAACTGTTCGTACACCAATCCAATTCAGGACTGCGTTGACGCCATTTTCGTTTATCACATCGTAAAACGTTTCAGGCTTTAGCGAATGGTTTTCATGCAACATTCTTTTATGTTTCTTCTTAATTGAAAGCAATTTAGCGATCTGCCACATTTTTTAAATTCTTATTGACCTTCGTATCGATTTGTTAAGCAGTGACAAATGCGTGTGGTAAATGGGATTTTATTAACTAAGCGTAACATTGGTTCAGGATTCCCAATAGTATTTTGTGATACTAGTGCGAGAAGGCGGACTTTACAGCAAAGGTTAGGAAACGCTGCGGCTACTTCACAACTGCCGTCAGCAATCCACTTTTTCGCATAAGTAACACCTTTTTATAGTTTTTGTAACAAGTGCAGGAGAAGTGCTACTGCCATGTCTGCCGACTGTGGCGCCGCCACAGCATGCGAGAAGTACCAAAATACGTGTGAGAAGTAAAATTAGGCTGATGTGCGCATGCGCCGCCACAGCATGCGAGAAGTACCAAAACGCGTGTGAGAAGTAAAATCAGTCTGCTGTGCGCATGCGCCGCGACATTACAGTACGGCTTGCTATAACGCGCCACTTACGCCACTTTCGGCAGTCACGAGAAGTAGCACTTCTCATGCACGCATTGCAAAAAGTAATTTTACTGTATTTTTTCTTTTTTCTTCGTTTCCATTTTGAAATGGCCTCAGAAAATGGCACTCGCATATCGATTAACGAATACACAGAGATGACTAAGATGATATAACGCGACGAGAAAAAACATCAGCATGAAATTCTTGCTGTAATTCAATCGCATTTTTATTGGTCCGCAGGGCAACGAGAGAAATTCTCGGAACGCGGACTCTTCGCACCGAGACCAAGCACAATGGATGGGTCTGGTGTACACGTATGCCTCGCAGCTGCTAGCGTTCGGAGACCATCGGACACTACGTTGCTTTGAAAGTCCACACAGGCATACCGATGCGTCAATGGCGGGGCCATTCGATATTCGTAAATTCGCCGGTACCCACAGGATTCTATCTCCTCCTGTTACTTTCGAACATGCGATTTGTTCTATTGTCATTTTATCCTTTGACTTTTTTTCTTTTTTTTTTTTCCGAAAAACAAACGTGAACGTCCTTGAACGAGTGAAAGGCAAGCTTCACACAGAAAGGAAACACGAGAGGAAGTGAAAATCGGAATAGAACAAAAGAACTTCGATAATCTCGCAATTTCACGAAATTCTGAAAAAACTGAAACGTTTGCCACCTGAGAAATAGAGATTCGTTCGATAAAAAGTGTAGGTAGTTTCATTGTAACGTTAGTAACAGAATTCGCATCAGCTGGGTGAATGCATTGGTTGTTGGTTAGGGTTGGTTACGAAAAGTGTCAATGATGGGTTGAGCGCATGCGCTCCAATTTGTATCAATAAAGTATCCTATCGGGGATTAACTCTGGGAGTAGTTTGCTTTATACGTGAACTTATATGCAGTAATGGTTCATACAAAGTGTAACATGTTTCTATGAACACGTTGCACGAGAACTGGTCCTCTTTGTTGCAACAATGGGGAAACCTGATACGCGTCAGACGCGTCCTTGTTATCAACTACATCCCACCCAACCGCCTTACCCGCGTTCTGTAACTATCGGTTTTCCATAAATCGCGGGTGAACTGTACAGGAACTCTCTGCATGTCCTCGACTCCCTCTCTATGGGCCACTGACGCGTCCGTCGAGGGCACCAAAACCCGGCTACACTCTTCTACGCGCTGCCACCGTTGTGTGTGATGCGGTATTTCCAGGAGAGCGTTAATTAATAATTTAATCGAAGAGCCTGTTCCGGACCTATGTAGTGTAACAGTGCCAGTAGCTCGGGTAGTGGTGGTATTGGTGGTAGCAGAGCAGTCTCGGATCCGGTGGCAGAGCTCTCTAATTAAAACCGAGCCGCCCTTATATGCAGCATGCATGAAGCCTCCATACGAGGAGCCCTTCTTCCACATTCTGTATATCGGCTTCGCACCACAACAACGACGTAATACGAGAATGTAAGGAAGAGGCACGTGGATAAAGACCAAAACGTGCACACCACTTTTCATGAACGTTCCGAAGTTCGATAGGTCACGAGCCTTCGTGTTTATCCGTCGTACACAGCAAAACCGGACTAGTAGCCGGAACGTTGATGGCGCTGATGCCATGAACCATATTTTTCTTTGAAACTCTAACCCAATGGCAAAAAGCTTCAAGTGACTATGTCGTTTGATAACCCAAATAAAAAAATCATTCAACACGAAATTTTGTAAAACATCGATTGGAGTAAAAAAAATTGCCTGTATTCTTCGGAATAACAAATTTCTTCGATTTTCGTAATTTTATAAAAGTTTATTATTATTTTTTTTTTAATAAGTTTTTTGTGATAAAAATAATGGCGGTAAAATTTCTCGAGAAAAATAAAATAAGAATGAAGTACTTTTTTTTTTCATAGAACTTTTTTTGAATAAAAAATATTATAAAAATAATGGGTGCGATTTTACGAGCGTTCGATACGGGAACTTGCCTCGTAATATATTGCGATACCGTATCAGATAACTGGATGTCAATCCGTCTCTGGATGAAACTCGAAAATCATCTCAACGCCGTTGGTCGCGGACCTGAATACTATGTCTTATTTCTGACAGCGGAGTCAAGACAATTGACCTCTCTCCTTGAACGGAGTGAAAGGAAATGAAACGGGCAAGAAACGGACAGTCTGGTTATTAATCTGGGCTCTCGCCGGGAGATACATGGACTAATCTTCCAAAAGTGCATTAGAGAGCACCCGTGGTCGTCGCTGAAACGAGGCCGAGAGGGTTGCTTCGCAGAGAGATAGATAGGAAAACCGCGGAACGAGCCGAGACGCCGAGAGAAAGCGCGTTCGCTTCGTCCCGCACATTAAGAACTCTCCGCGAAAATTAAGGAGGCGAGTCTTGCACGGTAAGAACATCGCGGCCGTGAATTAACTTTTCGTGTTCTGGATGAAAAATACGAAAAAAACGAATGCTACGAGAATAAAGAATATCGCGCCTGAGCTTCGCGCGGAATTCTTTGAAAACAAAGACGCGCGTGAAGAAGATTGTGTACTTTTGAGATTTTTGTCATTAGCAACCGACAAAACTGACGACATATTACGACAAAACTTCGATTCTCTATCATAAAATTTTCAGTTTTTTTGATCTCTAAATACTTTTGATTGTTCGTACGGCTTTTATATTTGTGAGAACCGGGAAAAGCTAAAGAACGAAATGGATGAAGAAACCTTCGGATTCCCGAGGGTATGAAACAGTCCCATCTGTGGGAGTGGAATCACTCGTGGATGAGTCTAGCGGAGAAACTCAGGAGGGAGGTTCCGCGCTAACGCGACCCAATGCCAAGCTCTCGCGAGTATTAGTAATCTCGTTCAGGCGCAGAAAAAGATTTGAGGGGGAAAAGCCGCGTTTATAAGCTCCGCAAGCGAAAGCTTCGGGTCGACGAGATTTTTGAATCCACAATAGTGTCGTCTTTCGTATGCAAGTCCCCATTTTCCGACCTCCTTCTTCATATATTTTTTATTTTTTTAATTCACAATGACTTTCTAACGCATACGGCCACTAAAAGAACTTTTCCCTAAATCCATTCAAATCTGAAAGACCTTTCGGAAAGTGCGAAAAAAAAAAAAGAAAAAACTTTACTAACGCGCGTTTTGGCATGAATTTCTGCGTTTCGTACACTCACCGTTCTCCACGACGAGTGAAAGAGGATGAGAGGGATCCCCACCCCTCTGCTTTGCTATTCACGCGTGTGCACAGGATTCGCGTTGTTGAAAGTCGCGACTCGATGCATAGTCGATTCGAGAATAGTAACGGGTAGTAGAGTGACGAGGGGGAGTCGCGAGTCGTGAAACGTAAGTCAGACGGAAACATCGAAGAACGCGACGAGAAGAGGTGAGTGTCGGAAGGTTGGCTCAGCCCGCCCTTTGGGAGTTTCGTGTGGTTGTGGTGGCATCGGGGGAAACTAATGCCGACGACGTTGACGCGAAGGTACGCAAGTCAAATTTGCTCATGATAATGCGAGTTTCATTGGGAATAGAGAGAGAGAGAGAGAGAGCGGAAGGAGAGGGAGCAAAGTCGCGGTGGAGCAGAAATGCGCGAATTGTTTGGTCGCTTTCGCGTCCACAAGTGGCAAACGAGTTTTTCAAGGTGCTTGTCGAGGGTGGCATATCTTTTGGCACCCAATCTCTTTTTCTTACCAACGTAGATAGTGTCTGCGAAGACTGCACACCGTTTTCGGATAAACTCACCTGAAACATAAAAGAAAAAAGAACCCATTGGAAAAACGTTCGCTCTGTGTACACGTATAGATATACATCGGAAAAGCATATAGAAGGTAGAAGCCCGCCGTGGCAAACCGTCGAGAATGGAAGCCTTAAAGTATGACCGAGAGGTGCACACCGAATAGTTCTTACTACTTCGTACTACTATAGTAACTTTGGCTTTGAGAAGTGAGCTTGGCCCGCGCTTTAGCCGCGGAACTTTCGAACTTTAGTCCCATAGAGTGAAAAGGGGAAGGGGAGCAACTTTTCTTATCGCGTCTCAGCGCTAAGATTATCGGGACGCTTTAACGAACTTTTCCATGAACTTTACGCTGGTGAGGGCCATCGAAAATCTGTTCAAGTCTATATCAACGACCCGTGAAATATCCTAAAAACTGAAGAAGTTTGGGATGAAAGAATCTTCTCGGGCAGCTCTTCGCGAACGTGCTGTTGCTTCCGCGTCTTGAAAAATCTTTGCGAGCAAATCTGTGATTAATTTGAGGACGCGGACAATAAGTACCAATTGCAAGTTCGTGTCTGCGAGCATTGGAGACCAAGTAAAACAGAGAGGGTTAAAAAATTCGTGCTGAAAAGAGGGATGAATTCGGAGAACTAAAAATTAGTCGACACAACTAATCGATAGTTGGTACCATTTATTTTTTCCTAGAAAAGAGTGGTCCAAACTACCGGTTAGTTGGTTTAACTATATTTTTTTCCGGTGCGAACGGAAGATACGAATTTTGATATGAAAACGTCGCTTTGGGTGGATCTTTCACCAATGGTAGTGCCAATATCGAACGTAAGGACGGTGGAAGCCACGGCGTCATGTTCTTCCAAGCCATTACCGTTCCGAGGTTAAAGCTACATCGCACCTGCTTCTGTAGTGCGCTGTAAACTCATTCCCGGGCGAAGTACTCGGTCGCAAAAGCGTCAGAGGTGTACCGACAGCGGTAGAATCATCGCCGTGTACCGAAGTAGCCAAAGTATACCGAGGGTGATAGAGTAGTGTATAAACTGTGCGCGGAGAAGTGCAGCAAAATGCACCTGCTAGCGTAGCGTTGACGACACATGGACGTCAACGTCAACGCGTCCTATCCTCATAGCCGCTCACCTCAACCACGAGAATGCGAGTGGAAGGGGAAGAATGGCCGAGGACCAGAGTGGCGCGACATGGTTTACCCGATTTACGTGGCAATTCGTACGATTTTACCACCCGGAGTAACAGCGACCTGCGTGAATTGGCTGTGTCGATAGGGCTTTTCTGAAATTACATCGGAGGAATTAACTCGAACGCGAAGCTTTGCGATAAAAACGGAATATAAGTATTATATTGCGGACACGAGAGGAGCAGAGAACAAACTGCACGTTGAACATCGGGAATGTCGACAAATACGAAGTGTAGTAAATAACAAAGGATAACTAATTCATTTCGCGATCATTACATTGTTTCTTTGAGACTAAAATTGAAATAACTACGAACTTTCACGGTTACATAGTCACGGAAAAATAGATGCGGGAGAGATAACTGGAAATAAAAAGTTAAATTCAATCCAAGAGATATGGTAATGTTATTGCTGCGTGATAGATTACAGAAGTCAGAGAAGAAGAAATGTGAAGTTGAGGAACTATGAAGTCTTTGCATAAAATTTCACGGTGGATAAGTACAAATTTTCAAGTGGAACACACAGACGAAACAAGCGACGAGACGCGCAAATGCGGTGTACAAGCGCACATGAAACGTCTTGGCCTTCATGCTTCGCTAAGGTTCGACCGGACGTCGCATGTACTTCGACTCTCCTTCGCAACCACCACTTCATCGTTACGGCGAAGTACTTCAACCTTCGCTGTTCACTCGGAATCTCCTTCCGAAGGACCGTATAAAAATCGGAATAGGGGTTCACGCATTATTTCCCACCCACAAGATTGTTCAGAATTGTAATTATCGAGGGGGAGATTTCATGCCACAATCGAGGCGTATCGTCGAGCGAAGAAAAAAATAAAAGTAAAGAATTCTTTCATTAGAAATGATTGCTAGCAAAATTGGCGTAAAACATCGTAATTTTCGTGTTTAATGGCGACGTGTTAATAAAATGCTATTCTGTTAGGATATCGGCGCGAGAAAAAAATTAAACAAGATAAATAAATACCAGACATTAGCTAATGAATCTATTTTATTTTGCCAAAAAAATAATCGAAATGAATTTTGTTTTGTTAAGATTACCAATATTACGATGTTTTTTTTTTTTTTTTTTTTTTTTTTTTCGCTTTTTCAACCTTTGGATCGTAATTTTTTAGTAGACCAATTGAAATGATGTTCTTCAGAGTTATAACTTACGATAAATCGCTCCATGAAATGGCGACTTAACGTCGTTCAATAATCACATAAACAACAAAAAGAAGTGAATGCAACGCGGAAGGAACGGAAATGCGAACGAACGGTGAGAGAAAGAGAAGGCGAGATGGTAACACGCGCGCCCGTCTCGGCTCGACCGAGAAACTGGCAAACCCACAACTCCAACCTGTTGAATTTGAGAGCCACCGGTCTCCTGAAAACATACGTTAAAGCAAGAGGTCGACCGAGAGAAGAGTTTAGCTGCATATCTAAGACTGACGCAGTCCGATTCAGGTAGAATCCGACGATGATACTTTTCGAAGTCGCCTACGCGAAGTTGGAACTGTCTTCAAAAAATCGAAGTTTCGAAATGTGGCAAAACAACATCCGTGGATGATAAATGACAATGAAATTCAGATAATACCATAGTGAGAATCAACGCATAAAAAGAGAAATAAAAACGGATGAGGCAACTTCGACACTTCGCCAGAGCTGTAAACTACTGCGGAGAAGTTACGACAAAACTCAACATTTTATGAAGATCAAAATTTTTTTTTTTTTCACTTTTGTAGGACTAAGATAAGAATTTCATCTTATCCCGATCAGATGTTCATTGGAAATTTTTAATAAAAAAATGTTCGTGTTTTGTGGCAATTATTGAGGAACTCGTAATATGAAATTTTTGATTCACGTTTCGAAATTCAGGAGTATATTGGGGAAACTTCTGAATTTTGGGAATATGCAGAAATGAATATCTGGATAATTGTAGAGATTTATCTGCTGATGCCTTTTTTACGGCGAGCGATTAAGAGTCAAGTTTCGGGTGCGCGGAAATACGAGACATCTGTATCTGCACACCGTAGTTCGTGGGTCTCTTTTACTTCGTTTATCTCCTCAGTTCCTCTTTGGTTCGAACAGGACTGTCGAGTCATGCAAGACGAGTCGGTCAGGTTGCAAGGCGACATTCCTTCCAACTACTTCCCTTTCAGTGGGGGACTTTCCAGTGCTTTAATGGCGCACACGGACTTTGAGAACGAGCTTCGCAGCTGCAAATCCTATCTTCGGAAGAACCGTTCAGGAGTCACCTGTCCAACACGGTGTCAACGACGAAGAAGTTTCAATTGATGGGACAGTAATGTCACAGAGTCCGAAGATTATTTCGTCGAGTACACAACTTCTTCTCCCGCAACAATAATGTTCGAGAACTTCAAAGCATCAATGTCACGTACATTTCCGAAATGTACGTGACGTTCTTTTCATTTAAAAAAAAAACCGCGAACGAGTTGCGCTTTTCTTTTTGATCCTTTTCGGCTCATTTAACTGGTTTTACTTCTTCGTCAATCAATATTAGTCGACGAACAAAGCCAGAATGTAAGACGGTGGCGGACGGAACTTTGCCACTCCAGTCTTCATGATTGTGGTGACGGTGACGCGAATCGCCCGCAGTCCGCTGGACATTCCGCAGTCTCAAGGTCGAGGTCGCGGCATGGGATACCCGCTTCGTTCCCGAACAATCATTAATCCAATAATATTAAAAACCCGACCTAAACTACAACTCCTTAACAGTAAAGTTACCACAATTATTTGAATCATCATCGCGGCACCTCAGAGATTAATTAAAAGTTCGAAGGAAGTCACAAAAAAGGTACTTTATGACTATTCCACAAATTCCGCCATTGCATTACAATTTATTGCGATAAAACGTAATCTCATGTACTATTTGCTCTAATGGTGGATAGCTTCTACCTAGTATAACCGTAAATCCTATATCGATTTTACAAAACGAGCAATCCATCCCTTTCTATCTTCCATTTCACCAGCGTCTCTGGTAACTCGAGCTTATCCTTGCGTAGACGACTTCGTTCTATCCGATATCTACTCGTTTTATTTCACCTGCGTTTCACCAAGGAAAACAGAGGAACATCGAAGCCAAGATGTCTGAGTGAGTGAGAGCGATGTAGAGAGGCATGAACAGAATAACGTAGGCTCTCCCCGTTTTTACAACTGGCTATTTCGAACTGTTTTTATGGAGAGGACGTACCAGTCGTAACTCCAACTGAGCACGAACCTACTCCTCGTATATGGATCCGTTTGGGACACGCGTTTCCAGGACATACCTGCGTCACCGTCAGCTTGCACAACCCCTGAGAGCCGTTCATGCCGTTCATACTTCTCCTTTACCCATCGGTCTTTGCGAGCACGCATGCCAAGATAGCCGTCGAGTTTCGCGCTTTTACACAATTTTGCTTAGCTTGTCCGGACAACAACGAGATCAGCGTATACGCACGACCGAGATTACGTAGACGTAACTTGGGTCGTCGATGGTTCCGTCGCGATTTACGACATTATTTGTCTTTCCTTATTGCTGCCGGCCGTTGCCGCTTCATACACGACACATAAACCACCCTTTTTTCATTTTATTTTCCACTGAGTCTCGAGTCCTTAAAGCCACGAAGTTTATACCTACGCAACCACGAGAGAATCCTATTATTGACGTCTTCAACATTTTTCTAGAATTTTGTTTTCTAAGCTATAAATTGAATACACAAACGTAATAATTATCTTGGGTAAAGCTGTATCCTCAATTGTGGACATGAGTACCGGCGTAGGATATTGCTAATGTCGGTTCACGGATCGTGCAAATGTGGCGCAGTTCTTGGTACATGGGCACCCAGCAGTGCAGTGGTGACGATGGCCGCGTGGTCGGCCCCACTGCTGGACAATGGCGTCTAACCACGGTGGCCACCGTCACCCCTGCGACTCTGTAATCATCGTACGAGCCCACAAACCAGGCGACCTTCCAAACAGGTTCTCTCCGCTGTTCACTCGCGCCCACACACCGAATTGGCGCTCGCTCGCTCCCTTTATAAATCGTTTTCTCTCTAACTCTCCCGTACAGTATCCGCGATGAGCGCATGTATGACCAAATAAACGTACACAGCATGACGGTTCTCTAGCTGTGGCGTTTTGGAAATTTAGGGACTGCTATGCAGTGAACCGCATGCCAGTTCGAAGATTTTGCGAGCTCCCGCTGTTCTGCCTCCATTTGTGGCCGATGTCAGCAATGGTCCCTCAACGCAAGTCTCTAGCGTTCCTATCTTGTCTGATATTATTAAACCGTGTAACTTGTTCGAAACTGTCGACATTTTAATACTTGATTTTCGAAACATTTTGGATGGACAGTTCCAGCTCCGTATTCTCAACTCCTCTTAACTTAACCGCTCGCTTATTTCAACTCGTTACTATGGCAACGAGTTTCCCTTAACTGTACTCCCCCTGAGTCCGTTTTCCAAACTCCAAGTGCTTTCTGCGGACGCATATACCCCTCATTACCCCTACTCGCAGCAACTGACCCGGGGTAAGGACAATAGGAGAAATACAGAAACAGGAGCGGGTCTGGTCCTGTGGAATTAAGAATACGGAGCTTATACTGTACTACAAGATCTATTGGGTTATCATTTATTTCGACCTGGCAAATCCTTTCATCACTGTTCTAACAGTATGAAAGCGTAGTTTCGACAATGTGGTTCAATGAAATACGTTACATCATGACGATATAATGTAGACTGGGACTTTAGCAATTGTTTTAACAGTGAATTATTTATCGTGGCAGCTTTTGCATTAAGAATTCTCTTCTAATCCCGGTATACAAGGCGTCAACGAATTACAGGATTTTCTTGGTAACGCCGGTGGGTCTGCGCGGGTTGACGCCTGCTTCGTTCTTGCCTCAGCTTGGGGGAAGAAGCGTAGGGGTTTGGAGAGAAAGCTTGAGTCCGTGAAAAAATCGTTGGCCGTGAGAAGAGCACGAGAGTGGGTAAGGTAGAGAGAGTGAAGAGGTCTAAGAGGCGAGTTGGTGGATGACAGCGTCCTGGGAACACCCTACTCGGGAAAACGTAACCGTAGCTGTCGTGATAATGTGACAGCAAAGAAACGGCCGCGGAAGAGACCCAGCGGTTCACTCGGCATCCGTAGCCTGTATGTCTGAAGAAGGGGTTCGCATTTTCTTTTCCTTCCTTCTCTCGCTACTTATCTTTACCCTGCCGTCAAAGCGAACCTCGCCGCCTAACGAAGTTACGAAGATTCTCTTTATTTGACCAAAAAATTCTTCACTAACAAATCAAGAAAATCACGAAGAATCGACGAAGTTCAACATAAAATGTCCGCTTTAATGATTTAGTAAGATTCCACACTATGAGTGTTGGAATAGAGTTGTATCATCACGAAACATCATTCCGTCACTCCAGCCTTCGAGATTCAAATACGAATGTTCGTATTCTCGCAGGAGTTGCGCTTCTTACAGACGTTGCAGCGTCGTTATACTTATATGAGGTATGCATTGCGATCGGTAAAGGTATATATAACTACTGTTGATCTATTCGAATACCGACTACTGGGACATAAACATATTTATCGGTTGAAGTGGAGCGGTTTATACGGTAGCATCGAACGGGTACATGCAGGATTTAGAGCGCATCCTGAATATGCTATACGCTCCTTCGATCCTATTGGTGCCGTCTATAAAGGAGAAATAGATTGAGAATAGAGGCGAAGAGATAAAAACCACCCATGAACTTTATTCAAACGCAGATATCCTCTCGCGTCTATCCGTGATGCACCCTGTGGTATAGATATACTGCAGAAAGTAGAGGAAAAGCAAGCTGCTGTCCGGCAGGTTATGCTGTATATAAAGTCTCTGTGGGAATTCCGTCCTCACTGATATTTACGAATAAGGATAAGGATATGATGATCATAAATAAAGTATATGCTATAAGGGTTCTCAAAGAAGAGCAGAACGGTGAAACGGCAGCCAGACGTTCCCAAAACGAAAACTTATGAGCATTGGTTTATTTGGCGTATGTTAGAGATGTACGCAGAGCTCTTGGTATTGCCGTCTGTACGCTGCTTGATACGTATATCCTGCATACTTTTGCGCACGGTCACTTGCTTCAAGTAAAGTTTACACGAGTTTACTGTCGCTCATCCCCCAGTGATACGTACGAGTCTGGCAGGAACGCACAGGGATGAGGTAATTCAAGCGTATCTAAACTCTACTTGAGCTATCGAGGTTAGCCTCCATGACTACCGAAGCAGATCTAACCCTGCAGGATTAACGCCAGCGTACGGGATGCAGAAAGCTCGGTAATTCTGATGTAGATTTTAGCATCCTCTCCTAAAAAGTTGGTGGCGATTAATATCGACTTTCGAGATTTCACTATCGAAGGTTCGATATTTGTATTGTTGTCGGTTTATTCGTGCTGTGATTGGTCGATGAGTTTTGACGGGAGGTTACGGGCGCGCTGCGCGCCCTAGTCCTCTCCTAAAAAGTTGGTGAGTAACGATATTATATCGAAAGTATCGAAATTCGATATATGTATTGTTGTCGCTTTATTCGCGCTGTGATTGGTCGACGAGCTTGGAATAGGAGAGGGCGCTGTGCGCGCCCGAAACCTCCTAGTCGCTCTCTTAAAAAGGTCCTTGCGATATATATCGAATAGATCGCATTTATTGTTGGTACTCATATCGAAGCTCATTGTTGTCGGTTTATTCGTGCCGCGATTGGTCGACGAGATTTGACAGGGGGTTTGGGGCGCGCGCAGCGCGCCCGTAACCTGCTAGTCCTCTCCTAAAAAGTTGGTGGCGATTAATATCGACTTTCGAGATTTCGCTATCGAAGGCTCGATATTTGTATTGTTGTCGGTTTATTCGTGCCGTGATTGGTCGACGAGTTTTGACACGAGTTGGCGCTGCGCGCGCCCGAAACCTCCTAATCGCTCTCTTAAAAAGGTCCTTGCGATATATATCGAATAGATCGCATTTATTGTTGTTACTCATATCGAAGCTCATTGTTGTCGGTTTATTCGTGCCGCGATTGGTCGACGAGATTTGACAGGAGGTTTAGGGCGCGCGCAGCGCGCCCGTAACCTGCTAGTCCTCTCCTAAAAAGTTGGTGGCGATATTTAATCGTTTCATATCGAAAGTATCGAAATGCGAGTTTTATATTGTTGTCGCTTTATTCGTGCCGTGATTGGTCGACGAGTTTTGACAGGAGGTTTCGGGCGCGCGCAGCGCCTAGTAAAGATTCTACAACTTAGATTAAAAGATCAACAAAGACTCACTATCATGTGGTTAGAAACAAGCGTTCCATCACAATTAGGCAAAGGTAACGCCGGACGTAACACTCTTTTGGTCCTTATGATTGAACTATTTCATCTAATTCTGCGCCCTCGTGACATTCGTTCCCCGAAGCTTCAAGCGTATATCACGCGGAATCATCAGGATCGCGGAATAATATTTTGATTACTTGCTTGGTAATTTGGTATTGACAGTTTCCTTATCGGCGACGCCACGCTATTCAAGAAGCAAACGAGAAGGTCTGACTGTCTCAGTGTATCTTTGCAAAAATCTTGTAAACCACTCGGCACGCTGATCAAACGAAATGATATTCCTCGCTCCAAAGGTAGTCCGCGTTATCAGGATATAAGAACCCTCAAGATGCCGAGCCAATCACTCGGCAACTTGCGGTGTTGCCACAGGCGAGAACGTTCGGAAAAACAACTCGTAAGAGTTGTTTCATTTCTGGTAGAAGTAGAAATCCTGCGTCGGATATTCGTGTCATGAACGAAGTTCGAATGGAGATAGAAATATTTGACGGAACGTATAAAATAGTCAAAGAGAATTTATATTCCAGGAAACTTGCTGAAGTAAGAGCACAGTGGTGGTTAAAAAAAAGCACAAGGAAAAACTCGAATCTGAAGAGATTCGCGCGAGCTATTCACAAAAAACCAAGCAACGATTTTCGATTACAATGGCCTGAACATTGGATGTCCGGGACACAAGGACTGCAAGTAGATCCCTCGTCGGGCTATTCAAAGCCCGGAACTCAAGGGAGATCGATGAAAAAAAGATACAAAAAAAATTCGGACGAAGGTAGACAGACGGCTTGGAAAGCTAGAAGTACAGTGAAGGAAACATCCACAGTGGAATTGATTTCGAATATCGTAATTAAGCGTCATTCGACCGATTGTTCGTTGGCCAAAGACCATCGTACAAGCAACAATACAGATCCACTTGATTTTCATGATCGAGAAGACGCTTTCTCTCGCATATGCGTTTCCATGGAAATTTTTTTTTTTTTCTTTAAGGGGGCTGAGTCACCTAAAAATTATTTTTTTATTTATTTTTTTTTTAATTTTCTTTCTGAATGTACATGCGGTGTACTACATACACACCAAATTTTAGATCGAAATTTAAAAAATTACCGAAGTTAGAAGCATTTTAGTAGTGTTAGAAATAAATAATGCGTGAAAAAAAAAATGCCGAAATGCAACACGTACAATGCCGGAATACCGCATCTCCGCATGTTTTTTTTTCTTCTAATAAGAAGAATAAGAAACATCGAGAAAGGAACATAAAAAAACAATCGATGTCGAAACTGCGTTCGGTAGGTAACGATTTACCGACCAAAGGGTCGTTACGTCTAATCGATGCGACTCAGATTATCGCCACTACCGCGCTTTGTTTTGAGTCTGCGATACACCGGCGTAATGTAGCAGCGATGATTTTTACTCGATTGTGTCAATCGGGTAAAAAACTGAGCTTGTAAACTCAGTGTATTAGTATGTGTCAGTGTTTACAGTTTTTCCGAATGAACGGAATATATTCTGTATTTTTGCCCGCAATAGTGTAAAAATGTTTTTCACAGTGACAGTGTCGCAAAGCGAAAAGTCTCGCAGACTTAACCTCTTTTTTAAACGTCAGATTTGACGTAAGAGTATATTTTTTTATGTTTTAAACATTTTTTTTGCATTTACGAGATTTGTGAAGTGAAAAAAAAAAAAAAACCAAAAAAGAAAATCTGATTTTTATGTGATAGAAAAAAAAAGTGGACATTTTTATGTGACAAAAAAAATTTTTAAATAATTTTTTTTATTGCGGATCACCCAAGTTGGTTATTTTCATTAATCTGTGAAATTCATTTTTTTCCATTTTATTTTTCTTCGCTTGCCGCAGGTTTCAGAGAGAATGGCCCCACCAATTTTGGATTGCGACGGCTTATATTCTTCGTAACAGTCAGTGTTACGGAACGAGTGCGGGGATTTTTCATGCGATCAAAAATGGATTTATCGCAAGCCATTATGTGAGTGGTTACGAGACAAAAAGTGGAAAAAGTGAATTTTTTGGTAGTTTTTAACTCATAGCTTCGCCAGCGAAGCTTCAAAAAAAAAATCCCCGCACTCGTTCCGCAGTAAACTGTCTAACGAAGAAAATAAGACATCGCAAGCAAAGATTGATGCTTTCGTTCAGTCCGAAAGCTGCGGCAAAGGAAAAATGTTTGACCATTGCGCATTACACCGTAATACACTGTAGGTCTCCAAAAAAATTCACAGCGGTAGTCTAACACATATATATTATGGAGGTAAAATGGAATTTTTCATTGAACTTATATATACTGCAAAAAAAAATTTTTACTTTTCGATTTTTTAGGTGACTCAGTCCCCTTAATTTCTGATTCCTAATAAAGAAATTGTCAAGGTCATTCATTATGCGTGTACGAATTTAAATGTTCATTTTCGTGGTAATTTAACGTGCCGAATTTTCATCTCAGCCCTTAATTTCCGGCCTTCGCTCTTGCAACTACCGGTGCCTACAGATATAAATAATGGTTGATTCTGACAAAGAACTGATAGAGCGGACGCGTTCGCAAGATAGTTAGGGGATGCAATTGGTGAGCGGTACGCATCATTTTCTCATCGGAAGCGAAGCTGTTGAGTGTCAATGAGCCTGCAAGCGAGGGACGATGGATACTAGCTGAGCTACGATCGTTCTCCAACACAAGACCATACGCGCATGTGGTGGAGCCTACATTTTCGCTAATACGGAGACTGGTAGGCGGTTTAGTCCGTTGGCCTGGGTGGCCATATAATATATAACCGATACAGGTGTACCGTAGCAATATACTAACGGGGAAGGGGAGTATGAAATGGAGGGAAGCGTTCCTGTATAAACGTTCCCTGCCGCTCTCCGACCGCCGATGCAGCGCGCTCACTCGCAGTGCGTACGAGATCAACCTCTAAACCATGCTCCCAGAGCAGAGACTCGTCACTGCATATGCTATACTATACATACGCTACATGCGCATAAAATATACATATACAGGTACATGTAGCATGGAGCGGTATAGCTAGCGCTGCTTGACTAGCATATGCGTGATTAGGAGTGTGTGGGTGCATCGAGCGGATTCGGTAGGCGGCACATTAATGACAGGAAACCGGCAATATGAACTTGACGGGTCGGTACCGCACCGTGTACGTATTCTGGTGCAGCTATGGCGCATCCAGCAACCGCATGGCTCGACAACCAACGAACGAAGGGATATGTAACAACGCAGTATCATCACGAAAATTCGTCGGATTACATACAACATACAATTAATGTAATTCCCGTTATAAGCGCATGATCCGTGCATCAGTGCATCGGATAGTTTGATTTAGTAGTAAATAAATAGCAAATCGAAGAATTATCCGATGAGAACGATACGGCAAATCGTATACATAACATCGTACTTTCCCTGCTTCATCTCTCGGAACTTGATAGTATCCTGAATCCCTGATGGACCGTTGCGAGAAACACGAAGACAGCTTGCAGAGTTGGTGGAAACGACGAGGGACGCCAATGAGATTTCCCGACGGTAAATCAATCCCGTGGAAAACGTCGAAGTCGAGGTAAAAGAAAATAGAGCACTCTTTGACGATCTTCCTATTCCCATCTTTGAAATTCCGTTTTTCGATGGGCAACGGTCTGCTAGATCGATTTTACGAAAGCCATCCATAGCACACTAGCGGGCTATTGTGGCTTGCGCGCTCCCATTGCGTTTTCAACCAGTTTAACGAATGTTTAACGATTAATCACTACAAATATTCCTGCGAGGGCCTTATTTTCGTGATCCAGAGGCATTGATCTGAATAATCTGAGTCTGTTGAATGGAGTCTTTCTGTCTGTCGAATGGAGTCTAAGGGACAAACTACATCAGTGAGTGTCTGTGACTTTCTGTGAGTGGAGCAGCAGACATTTTTTCAGGGACTCTCGTTTATATATTTATCGATATACTAAACGCTGCGAGTGTCATCAAGAGTTCCATTTTTTTTCTCATAGCGATTGCAATACAATATCGAATATTTTCATGTAAATTTCATGATGATATTGCTAAAAATCACTGTTGGGACGAAATGGAATCTTTCATTTAGATAACTATCCGCGAAGTATTTAGGTCTTTCACCATTGTTGTAATTACAAGAACTTTTGATATCCAATTGGATGCATACCGCGTTTGGTTCCTTTCAAACTTACAGCAGAATGAAATTGCTGGTATAAATTTAGATAGCGAGAGCCGAATAAAGAATTCTTTGGGTTCTTTGTCTGTGCTGCTGTTGTCGGAGGGGGTGCTTCTTGTCCGTCTAATTACACAGTGGTGCAAAGCGCGAGGTAGTGCGCGCATTTTATTCCAGGTACCTACTTACGACGAGGAATGACCGGTTAACGAGAGACCGCCGGTAGTGGCCAGAGAGAAGTGCACCGAGAGTAGAATACAAGAGGAAAGTAGAAAAGACGGAAAGGAAGAAGTAACTATATCTGTACGTAAGGAAAACGTGGATATAGCTACGACTTCATCCCTGTAGGTAGGATTGCGGGTATTTGCTACAGGTAGGTAGTGGTGAACGTACACCAAGTACCTCGTCGCAAGCCTGAAGGTGAAATCCTCAGCTATCCGACTCTAACTAACGTCATTAGGTAATTAGATACGTGCCGAGCTGCATGCTCGAGACTCGGTGGAATGAACGAGCGAACTGGTTGCCTGCCTGCCTGCGCTGCTTCACCCGGAGGGTAAAGACAGATATAGGTGCACCACTACATCCTCGATACGTATGCGCAGATTCACATACACCGTCAAACCCAACGAAGATTACAGGCAGCACGAGTGGTATTCAGAAAGTGAGATACCGACGAGCCAAGACGGACTGCATCGCAGGACGAACTAACCGGCTGAAAGAGAGATATAGTTTTCGGAGACGTGACGACAAGCGAGCAAGTGGGACCCCGCGTGCAGGTCAACACAGTTGTCGTCCTGGAGACGTCGTTGCCCCAGTGCTCGCTGACTGATTACACGGAAGAACTATTTGCATCCAATAAACGTGCATGCATGACGCAGTCGCGGGATTTCACGTGAATATGGAATGAGCAAAACGAGTCCAACTCTCAATAGAGAATAGTAGAAGTAGACGAACATTCGACACGATCTGGCAATCGTTATCTGAACCTTTAAATCCCCGAATTATCGATTCTGCGTTTAGTTGCAGTTCACCAAAGTTGGTCGGTCGGTTGGTTGGTTTCGATATTAAAAGTCAAAGGTCGCGGACATGTGCTTTTTTGGGTTGACGTCCACGAATGTGGCTTTGTCTACTCGTAATCAATTGGTACAAATGTATTCATTACTTAAACACCTCCCTTGGAAGAGTGGGCGAAGGGGACATCGGCAATTTCGGGGCAAAAAATGTGTCTCATTTTTTTTTCATTTGTCAAACAACTGCCATGGAAAAATCTATGCTATTGGTTGTTCGAACAAGTCACGTGATCATGGGAAAAAAATTGCTAGTTCCGGAAATAACAACGTTTGGATAGATTTCAATATCATTTATAATGTCTTCTATTAAAAAAAAAATCACCCTTCTACAATCTTCGATATTCGGAGACTTTTAAAAATAATCAGAACACTGTTACCATCAAAGAATCGGTTAAGATTAATGGCACAATTTTTGTTTTCTTCTAAAAAGAAAAAAATAAAGCTTTACGATTTTAAGCAAATAGCTTAAAATCGTAAAGGTTCGTATTGAAGTTTGCGTAAACATAGTTAATCTTCTCCTAATAAATGTTGTGTACCGAGTTTCGTTGCACCGCAGAGGGTAGAACTACGTATTCATTTGTCCGAATAATATATTTCGGTCTTCAGATTTGTATACGTGGTTCGCATGAGAGGAGGTGAATTTTTGTAAACGATGTGATGCCGTCACAGTAGGCGGGATGAAGAAGAGCCGTTCTTTGGGGTATAAACGTGAATTGAGAATCGCGCCGTCGTCGTTGCCGAGAGCAAGAAGCTTGAAAGGGAAGAAGAGTCGAGGATGGAGGTCCGCGGAAAGGACGCATCTTTGTGGGCGGAACTTGCTTCGGAACATGAATGCCTCGTCACGAGATGTTGGGTATCGACTCGATTCTCCGATCCGACCAGAAGAAACTGGTAAGATCTCCCGTTTCCTATACTCCATTTCCTCAGCATGTTCATCTTGCTCCCTGTCGTTTCCGCGGCTCAAAAAGCTGTAAGCCACTTCTTCGCGAACCGTCTACCCTACCATACCGTCTCAAGAAAAGTCTCCGCGTACTTTCACGAAATACCGGGTGGTACTGCACCACTGCCTACAAGATTATTCTCGCCTTTACATCCCTTCACTTCCTTCTGCTATATATTTTCGAGACTAACGCGCAATATTGTCGGAATAAATGTCTGTGTGCATTTCGAACCGAATTCCGAATATATATTGCAGTGCAATCGCTTCCGGTGGTAGATAGAACGTTTATCGATACAAGCAGTGGAGAATCGCCATTCAATGAATAATGATCAACAGCACGGCGCATCTTGCAACACACTGACCGATGCATATCACGATGAATTACAATTACAGATTGGAATCAATTTTCGCTCGTAAATAATTTATATTGCGATAATCGTACAATTGTGATGTTCAATATTGGACTCATCCGCGTAATTGATTGTATTTTGGATAATGCAACGAAATAATATGATACTTTACGAAAGTGGATAATCGCATTTAGCGAATAATGCTCGATTAACCGTAGAGAATTTCACGGCTGAATTCTGTATTACGCTGAGGACAAGACGATATCAAACGCTTTCACCCCGAGTTATGTTGGCCGTTCAACATGTTTTTTTAACCCTAACGTCTGCATGTTAGTATGGACAAAGTAGCTTACTAATCGTGAGTGATAAACAACACGGAAGAATGACAGTGAGGGTGAGCGAAATGGTACGGAATGGCCGAGTGAGACTAAGGAGAGGCTAAGGAGGTAGAGACGAACGGAAGAAGGACAGCCTTGGTATTTCGATCAGACGAGCAAGTTTCGCATCTCAGCGAGGAGCCAGCCAAGCTAACGATAATTTCTCCCCAGCGTCACGTGCCGGTTATATAAATCAACCGTTTCCTAACTCGCCCCCACAATTACCTAATACGTCGGGCACGTTATCCGTCGACAGCGGCAACCCCTCCTTCGCTCTGCCGCCTTCTCGTTCACATCCCAGGGGCTCACTCTCGCTCTCTCATTCGCCTTTCTACCCTTAAGCAGTAAGTAGCAGCCAGCACCCCTCCCGGCTACTAACTCACCGACGATCCAATACCAATTATCGCCAAAGCGCGCTCCAGCGTTCCACCACGATTTACCCTCCCTACGCGCTATGAACATCTCGCTAGACGATCTCGCTCTTCCTATCCTCGTTTTTTTTTTTCTTTTCCTCGGACCTTTTTTTCCTCCTTTACCCTTCGCTTATTTTGCTTCGCCTCGGAGAACAGCTTAGCCCCATTTTCCGTAACCCGACACTATTTTGAACGGAGTGTAACTGAGGAATGGAATAATCCCAGAAAAGTTACAATTTTTCAGGAATTATCTTTTTGTATTACTAATGAATCATTGATAAAATTAAAGTGCGCGGTGATTCGATTGTTTCGGTCTGTTTCCATGTGAGTCGTATTGAGCAAAAATGTCAATAAAGTTGAATGAAAAGCAATACCAATCAATTGCGCGACAAGAGAATAAATAATCGGTGATCCGCGAAAAAAATGGGAGACAGTTGATCTATATAGGTATTAAATGTAAATTCCATGTACACCACACGATTAGAGAGTGCAAACGTAGTTTCTCCGCATCCAGTTATCCTGAGATTGAACAAACTATCTGCGTTCGTTTTCGCGAGGGTATATGAGTCGTGTGATGGTTACGCGCCGCGGTAATAGATACGTCGGAAGATGTACCAAGAGAGAGAAGAGAAGAGAATGCACACAAGGGACAACCGGTTATACAGATATAGACTGGAGGACGCATCGTAGATGCACTTTATGCGGGATAGTTTCACCGGATAGCACAAGAAGCAAGATCTCGCAAGCTTACGAGCTTTCGCGGCTTGTCATCGAGTCGAGCACCCCTAAGTTCTATGACGCGGCTGGTATAATCTTATGGAATGTCGTCATTTCCCAAGTTCCCTACTCATGCTTCTGCGCTATAGCTCTCTCTTCCAGCTATCGCATTCTAAACTCTATCGTTCTCGCATCTTCCTCCTCTACCCCTGTTCTTCTCGTTCGCCTTCATTTCCTTGCTTTCCGGTTTCTCCGCGAACGATTTACCAAGCCGCAAAAGGCGCCCACCTTACTTCATGCGGTCTATAAGGGTAGTTGGAGTACTTTCGAGACTGCGGTGAAACGGTGGGTAGACTCGAGACTCGACCAAGTCACACGAGGCAATTTCGCCCTTTCTTATACTCGAAGTACGTTTAAGGCTCTTAACGCGCTCATACGCGGGCATTGCATGTGTCCTACTATTCGCGCATCACGGCATCGTCGAAAATTCTTCCCTTCAAACTTTAAGAATCGAGATTCTAAAATTGGCCCCTTTGGAAATTCATGGCTCCATAAGATTCTTAGACATCTTCGTTCTAAATGGCTCGAAGGATAGGCAAAGAATCGGAAGATTACAGACTTACAGGGCGTTCGGAGTCACACTGTACCTCGTAAAATATCTCGTGTGCACGCCGGCACACTCGCACACCCGGTATAAACGGAAATACATGCATACGAACGCACACGCGCACGTGTCTTTGCATTGGCTCGGGTACATAACTGCACGCTCGGCTACATTTCTCGGTTGAGCTCGAGGCCTCGAGGCACGTCGCTCACTCCACAACATACTGCATTACGATACCCAGAGCCGTTTCCATTTCTTTGCCTCTTTCTTTCTTTCTTTCCTTCCTTCATTCGATACTGTCTCACCGTGCAACCCCTTGAACAGTCTGAAAACCACCGTTCCTCCCTCTCTTCCACCTCTTTCACTTAAGAGTCGCTTTTAACGCACACGCGAGAGGAAGAAGAATAGATGGGGATGATATAGAGCGTTTCAAGCGTATAACCTCCAGGAAGAGGGAATCATTCTGTCGAGGACAGTCTTGGCGCGTTCTGCGTTTCCGATATCTCAGATTCTGCCGTTAGACTTTACAGAATGTTACTATTCTCGCTGTCAAAGGAATTCGATTGACACATTTTAAAAGAATTACTTTTATTTCGATTCGAATTGTCGTGGCGATCCTCTGCAGAACTCGGCGCCTTTATACTCGACTCCCAAAAAAAAAAAAAACAATGTACCGGCAGATGATAATCAACTCTAAAGTAAGACTTCGATCGTAAAAAAAAAAAGTCACCCCTATATAATGGAATTGTGCAATCGGTTTCCGGGCGTTTTTAATATTAATTATGCTAATCACTTTGTCAAAGACGCCATTGTATAAGGAAAAGGGGATATTTCGTTCTATAATATAATGCGCACAAGACACTGCAGGTGCTTTCCAGTGACCACAGGAATCTTGAACAGGAAATACGACGCTGTACGGTGAATTAATTAAGTCTGAGTTTAAGCTTCGAGAATCTTAGCTATAGCGCTGTACAGCCGCATTTCTCGGTTTCTCAGCAAAGGCATACGCTCCGATGTGGAGTACATTTCACCAGCGGCAGGGAGCAGAAACAGAAACATGACGTCATCCAAAGCAGCATGCAAGGGGAGTTTCTCCGCGATCTCGTTCTGTATAACGGTGAGTACGAGTGTTTCGACCAACGCGAAGCTCAGCGAGAGTTTCGTGAGTTTCATCGCAGCATACGTCCGAAGATTTCTCTCTCGGTGCTTAGTAAGAACTAAAGGAGTGTTTCCAAGACAAGCGCAAGCGCGCTTCAGCCTAATTTAGTAACTAAATACATCTTCCATAAAAAAAAATGAAGAGAAGTCGTTCTCTGCCAATTCCTTATCTAATTCTATGAATAGATTCCTCGTTTCGTTGATGATTGCAGACCATTTTACCAAACCGGAGCGGCATAAAAAGTTAGTGAGCGAAGCTCGTGATTTCGTGTATAGAGACTCGCCGAGGCACACGCAGAAATGCGACTGAATGTACAAATGTATTCCGTCGAGTCTTTTCATTCGCTGCAAAGCGCTCGCTCCCTCGCGCACCCATAACTCCGCTGGAAGTCTGTCACTTTGTGTGGATGCTGCGCGTACATACTTGCCGGAGCATCGTTACCCAACTCGTCAGAGCAGAGATGCTCCCGACGGGTATTTAGATCCACGTTGTGGACGACTTCCGTATTCTCTCGCTGGGCCTGTCAGACACTACCTGCACGTTTTGTGTGTGGGTGATGCGCTTACTGACCGGCTATCCCCGAATGTATTAGGAGGCAAACCAGAAGTACCAACGGGAAGACTGAGCGTCCAAGCATCATGCTGCTGCTACTGCTGCTGCTTGCAGTAGCCGAGCAGTTGCGCTCATACGCGCGCACAGTATATTAACTACCCGCCTAATACCAATTCTATAGATATTCTCCACCGTATAGCTATGCACTTTACTCCGCCCAACGCGTCTCTGTGTACTGCTCGGTGAGTTTATCCGTGGCCCATGCGTTTGCGCATAGAGTTAGCGTGCATTTCCGTGCAATGCACTCAGAAGCAGACTGCACTGATGCCCAACAAAGATGAGAATACTAACCGCGTTTGAGACTCATCGTGTCGGTAGACCACGGACAAAGGATTTCGCCATGCGGCTAATGTACAGAAGGATGAACCAAATTCTATGTATAAACTGCGATCGAGAGATCTAACGACGATCAAAAGGAATTTCACTCAGACGTCAGTCGAGGCTGAGATAAATTCACTCGTGGACACACAGTGGTTATTGGAATAATGAAATCACATTGTTATCGACCTCTGCGGATTCTGATAATGTTGCGCATTGAATAAATTGCAAATGTGTTATCGATAACTGTTATTTGTCGTAAATTTGACATCGACGCAAACGATTTGCTGTATTCGTATCCAGTTACGAAGGTGGATAAAAAGATGAATATAAAAAATGTACTCATGTCATCCGACACCGATCCCGATCCCGAAATGTTCGCTGGCGGCAAACCAACGGGAAATGATGAAAAAGGCTATCAGGAGTGTCGTTTAAAAAATTTGATGATAAGGGCCCGTAGATCCTTCTTCTCTCCGATTCGTTGTGCACCAAATGATCGATTCATGACATTCAGATGGCATTGCTCTCAACTCCACTGCGTTCTTTCGTTTCTTTTCACGCTGTTCGGCGTTCAAGGTATTTAACTCATTGTGGAACCCTCTAGAGAATTAATCTTCAAGAAACGACCCCTTTCCCGAACCCCTTGTTCCGTACAACTCTTCAGATCTCGAAAAGGGAGAATCGATGCGACGTGCTTCGAACTGTATGGCGTAACAATGAAACGCGGATTCAAGAACATCCGGTAGCAGCGTATCGTAAACATTTTTTACGTGATGTACAATTTATTGCGATTTTTTTTATATAGCTTCAAATTTAAGTATCAAACGGGTGGAAAAGTACATTAATATTTGAGATGGGATATTTCATCAACAAGCGGCTCTGTTCACTAGTCTTTTCATTTGCGCTCCTGTTATTGCCTTTTTGTTTATCCACCAACGAAGTCTCCGCCTACTGACATTTTGATTTTAAACTCGGTAAATATTAACTAACCTAGTTACGTATACAGAAGTTGAAAGTTACGCGTCACCGCCGTTCTTCGTTAAAGCTTCAGGAGTTAAGAACAAAACCTTGTTCTCGCTGGATTTTTAACGAGTCCAGATTCCCGTCCGTCTGTTCTACCGAAACTACTCGACCCATTCAGTAGCACGAACACAAGAAACTAGCGAAAAATTGACGCACCAGTGCATCCTTACCATCTACGGGGTTAATTGGTGTTTCCCGATCGCCGAGAAAAAACTCCGCGAGCAAATGTACATTTGGATCATAGAAACCCTAACAGAGAACCGGAAGACAGAGAGACATAGCAGTTGGACACTGGTTTTGTTAGCGGTTTGCCGCTCGGGACCATCCCAATGACGCGCTTTACCGAGGGTGTAAATAAGGGCAGCGAACTCCCGAGTAAGGGAAGGAAAAGCACAAGGTCGCGTAGGATATCTAAGGGTCGTTCCAAATCCCAAACGCCGCTAACCTTCCACCAAACTAGTGCAATGAAATGAAGAACTCGCACGTGTACATAGATACATTGGATGTCTTTCATAGAAACTCGAGATTCAGCCTAATGGTCTAAATCAAAACCACGTGATATGTCGAACAAGAATGTCCCAACTAATGTCATATCTGTATTCCGGAATGGATAGACATTGTGGATGAACTCGGTATGAAACTGTCTGATTCGGATGGCAAACATTGATGGGCTACACAGTGGTATGTGATATCCGATGAGCGAGAATGGCGAGAAGAAGGTTCGTCAGGCTTATTATAGAGTGTGAAGAGAGGAAGTGTACCGGCACAACACAAGCGGCGACAAAGGTTCGTTTCAGCTCGTCGAGCGAGAATATTGGGTCACGTAACGGGATGGAGATGGCTTTCGACACTTGTCGATCGAAAGATTAAAGAGGATGTTACCGTAGGCGGTAGAGGGCCCAGCTAGGTGTGACTCTGCTTCTTGCACCCCATCGACAGCCGAGCTGCCGCAACGGCACGGGCAAACTTGATGAGGGTTGGGCGCGTCAAGGGATGAGCGAGTGAGCGAGAGGATTGTACGCGATAGAGCGCGCGAGATCCTCTCAGTGCCAGGAACTTCTCTGTTTACATGGCAAACGTTGGAAGTAATTCATCGTGCGACGCCTACCAAAGCTTCGCTGCCTCTCGTTAAGGGTTAAATCCGCGTGGTTTCCGCACACGATTCAAACTTCACTAATCCAACAATTGCCAGCTTTCGCATTCATCAGTTGCAAACTACGAATGGTTAATCTACAAATATGCATATCGACGGCTCGAAAAAAAAAAACATCGAATAGAAAATCATTTAGTTGGTAGAATGAATGAGGACTGCCTTTTCGTTTCTTCGCGATCGATACAATACTATTCAATCGATTATAACTACACGATGTTTCTGATAACGACAATAATCATTAGATCGCTCACCATAGCGTCCTTGATGTGATCGACCGGTTGCAGTAGAACAGTGGCGGTTGCCGTGCCGAGTGCTCGGTGATGCTGATGTAGGGGTGGAGGATGTTGCGGTGCCGCGACTGCTACAGCTGCGTTTGCGTTTGCGGCCGCCGCTGCCGCAGCGGATACTATACTCGCTGTACAGGTACAGGTGCAGGTGCAGGCAAAGTTGCAGGTCTGCTGGCCGAGTAGGTGGCTCGAGACCCCCGATCCGGCCGTGTGCAGTGGCGCGGGCAGGGGTACCGCACCTCCCGGCACGAACGAGTACGAATGAAAATACGTGGTGGTAGCGGTGCGACTTCCCTCAGCGGTGGTTATCTCGTACGACGACTTGGTCGACGTCGACAGTGAAGCTTCGATACTTCTGCTACTACCGTTTGCGCTTCTAGTACAGCCGTAATTACCTCTAGCAGGATTATTACTACTTCCCAAGTGCTCACAGGTTGCTGCGGCTGCTGTTGCGGCAAGAGCCGTTCGTGCCTTTAACAGGGACACGAGTCCCGTCGCTGTGTTACCACGCTGTACCGTGTAAAACCTGAGTGGCCCGAGATTAATACCGAAATTCCTCGTTACATCCGACTCACGAGGCCCACCTCTCACTGACCACCACAGCTTGACTCGAACCGACTTTCCACTACTCTTTACTGCTTCACACTGTTACTATTGCTGTTCCTACGGTTGCTGCCTCTTGTTGCTTCCTCTACTGATCCTCTTTTCACAGTCGTCCTTATCTCTCTGCCTCTTCTTCGCTTCCGTAGAATTCTCTTTCACCGTCTCTTTCACCACCCTTGATTTTCTTCAGCCTGTTGATCCCTGAGATTTTTGTCTTCTCTAGACAACCTCTTCAGTCAAGTACCACGACACTTGCCCCTCTGCCTTCTTTCGGTCGCTCACTTTCTACCGTTCAACAAGAATTCTCTTCTATCCGTTGACCCCGTCCGTTGATTTTATTCACTTTGTTGGATTATCCGGGAAGAGGTAAGTGGTGAATTAGTGTTTTTGGGATGTGGTCGATATGTATCGCGAACACTTCCTGTCGCTCTCCTTTCGTATTTTTTCTCTTTGACTTGTCTTAATTTTAATTATCTACACAGATAGTGTGACACTACGAAATAAATGACTAACCACTAGCCTCGTTAGGGGAGAGGAAGAAACGTGAGCTTCAGTCGGCCACTGACCTTGAGGGTTGTGGGCGAGTGACGGAATGATTGTCCGGTGCGAAGTGAGCGTGTAAGACTTTTATATTCCCTAATTAGCCTCCACGATTAATGACGTCACAATAGATAAATGATTGTGAAAGCTTACCGAAAAATCGCTAATTACGATAAAACTCCGAACGAGAAGTGTAATTGAAACGACGTAGGTACAAGTGAGATATAACGATAGAGATTTTTATACATATATATATGTACGCAGGTGTAGATATTGCCGAGTTACTACTGTAAAGGGACTCAGCGTATACGAGATAATACAATATTTGTACGTGCGATTGAGCGGGATTGTCGGGTCGACTCAACAACGATAACGCGTGTTATGAACTACGCGCTCGAGTTTGCTGACTTAGAAATGATTGTCACGAGCTCAGTGAATTTTTCCTCCGTTCCCGTCTTTGTTATCCGGAAACGCAAACGCGAATGAGGAAGCGAGACGTACACAAAAGTAAAGAGTCAAATTGAGATAAATGTATGATATCGCAGATAGAAGACGTGATGGAGATACGATGGAAGTACGAGACAGAGCCAAGATACGAACGAGACTAAGAACTTTCGAGATCGCACTTCTTCCTCGGATACGTGCGTAATTGACTCAATTATCCAGAGAAAAGAAGGTATATGTATAAGTACATAGAAATATTTTTTGTAGACATAAACGATATATATATATATATAATGTATATATATCTGAAAAGACCTTCTGTATACGGTTATTTCCGGTTCTGCAGAAGAGCTGTAAGAGCTTCGCTCGAAAGTTCCAAATCTCTATCACTCGCAACAAACTTTTTTCCCATTTACTTCAATTGTTGATTGTGTTCTTGCTTTTGTTTTTATTTATCGATTTTCCGTTTCTCGATTGAGACCGGCGTTATTTATTATTTGATTGTCTTCACGCGATTCTCTCTTTTGTTCACTTGGAGAAACTTCTTTGCTTAATGATTAATATCCTTATTTATTATTGTATTTTCCTTTTTTTTTATGACTTCCTCTTCGACTTTTCAAGGTACGCTTATTAATTTACTTACTTTAATAATACTTGAACGGTATATGGATATATGTTATCCCCGCGTATACGGAAATAGACGAGTGCAATACGTTTTTTTTTTTTTGTTTTTTTTTTTTTTTTTTTCGGAGAACGAAGGACGATGTAATCGCAAAAGTGTACAATTGCACTTCGATTGTTGACCCGGGAAGGGATTGGGTGTGAGGAGTTTCAAGGATTATTTTCGAATTTCACGAAGATTCGTGATATAACTTTGTTCACCTTTGGATACGATTGTTTTACAATCTTCGATCGGATCGTCGATCGCGCACGGATTTTATTCGCGAATTTTTTTCGCCCAAAGACGATCTCGAAAAAACTATACAGACGAGCGTTGCGTTGACTGTCGATCTGTGTTCCACCCTTATATTATAATCTGTTCCTCTCGGCGATAGCAATTACGCCGGTTGTGTGTGTAAATGTGTGTGTCAATTGAGAGTGCAGTCGCGCTTGGAAGTATCGGAACGCGGACCCGGCGTTCTTTTCCAAAGTAGTTACGTCCCTCTTATGCACCTTCCTTCTTTACCCCTTCTTCTCCGCCTGGCGGAGAGTCCACGCGTTTATCTCGAGAACTAGTCGAGACGGCGTGGCGCGACTTACGATGGTCGCGTGATTACGGTACAAGGACGCGGTCGCCTCCACCACCGGTATTCCCCTTCGATCCTCTATTGCGTGCACAGCGGTCCACACGTCACGCACAGTGCACCTGGGGATGATTTGGCTTCGGGTTATGGATAGGATCAACTTGTTTATTATTTCTCTCTCTCTTTCTCCCTCTCTTTCCCCCTCGATTTTCTTATTCGCGATGATGATTATGGTGGTAGTTGAACTTGGTTATTTCACGACCGTGATATGCGATAGCGACAGCGACGGCGGCGAGTGATGGCTTATTGTCACTCCTGTGGTGGTGGTTATTGTTGCTGATTGTTATGGTTGTGACGGTGATGGTTGTGGTTGGTGGTAGTGGTGGTGGTGGTGGTGGTGGTAGAGGTGGTGGTGTGCGCGTGGTAGCTTTGGTAGCGAACAGGCGGACGGTTTGGGAGAGAGATTTGAAGGTGGAACGATTAAAGAGCGTCCTACTCGATCGCCTAGCTTGACACAACTGGCGCGGATCCCGCGAGCTGTGGAGCCGTGACTCTCCGCTACCGACGAGGAGGCCGCGGACGCGGGTTTGAAACCCAGTCCCCCCACTTCGCACTGCCTCCGCCAATCATTGCGAAGCCGGCCGAGCTCTCCCGAGTCTGCGTCCTCTTCCGTCTACCGTCGTCCTTGTTACTCTTTCGTGTATCAAACGCGGCTCTCTTTCACCCACACTGTACCATATAACGTACTCTTGCTCACTCGTACTCAATCCTCGCAAGCTACACCCTCGACGCTTTCACTCGCTCTACTAGCATCTATTTCTTCCTCTGTTGCTCCTCCACTAGAACGCAACCCCTGCTCAATGTACCCTACTCTGCCTCTGCCCAGCACCGCCACCGCTGACGCATCCCGCACCTTCGCACAACGTCACCTCGGCACACTGAAGCGAGCTTGCGATTTTCTTCAGCACAGTTCTAACTGTGTCTCTCTATGTATCTACTATGTCCACTGTCGATCAATTGCTACGATTTATAAACAATTCGAACAATGGTATTATACTCAACCCCAGCTTTGCAGCACACAAACGTGTGGAAAATCTCGTTATTATAGTGTTCTAAACGGTGTAATAGTGTAATATTGAGTGGCTTGATCGTTCGAAAATGCAAAAAAACATACGAATTGTTTTTTTATTTGATAATTATTCAAAGTTCCGGCTGAATATTGCTATTATAGGCATTTCTCGATAACCGATTGGTCCATACGTCGAAAAAAGTTGTCGTTAATGAGCCCTTCCTGCCGGTCAGATCCTTATTCTGACTCTTCGGAGATAAACGGAATTGCTTGTCCGTGCATTTTATACGTATCTACTTGAATTCATCTACTTATTAGTTTTTTTTTTAATGCACCACCTAATTTGGTTTTGGACTGCGGTCGTTTTGGCAGTCGACGAGAACGATTGTATAAAGGAAACAAGACGTTGCCCCATCTATTCGCCATTCCCACTTGAATACCTACCATCGAAGTAGTTCCGAGTGTTTGTTCGAAGCGGAGATTGCTCCCATCGACGGACAAGTGATGGAAGAAGGGGAGCAGTGATGGAAATAGAGGAAAAAAAGGTACGAGACGTAATCACCTCATTTCTGTTCCTCGTTCTTAGCACTCATCCGGAAACAGACGAAGCTCGACTGGGCTCCCCACGTCCTTCGACTCTCTTGATCACGCATTTACTTTCGTTCCTTCCTTTCTTCATCTCGTTCACTCGCCCGCCTCGATCATCGTACTTCTCACATAGTCTTTCCACTTCTCTCTTCAATTCATCACACAGCTCTCTTAATTGTAACACGCTCTCTTTACCAAAGAACAGCGAGATAATCAAATATCAGCGTGGGAATGTACAGGAACGCGCATAGCACGGCCGGATACCCTTTTGTTTTAACGGCAAAAGCTCAAAGATCACAAACGCAGCTGTGAGCTAAATGATTCCATTCGAATAAACGAAAACACAAACGGAACACAAAGGTGAATATTCAAACTATTACGCAAATTCTACACGACTGGAGATAACCCGAGCTTCGCTATTGCGAGATTGCCTGATGAATGGAATCGGAAGAACGACTAAACTTAATTATCTGTTATGCTCCGTATTTTCTCTTTGCGTTTAGTGTTGCGAGAGCAAAAGGCAATTTATTTCATTTTTTTTTATCACAATCAGTAAAACGTACCAAAGCTTCGACAGGTATCGGATATCGTTGAGGTTAACGACGATTATGAGAGACCGACAATTGCAAACGCTCCATAACCGCAATACGATCGAAAGAAATAGGATTATTCCGCGTCAAACGGTTTATACTTGTAAAAAAAATTATGGAAGATTTTTAGAAATTATTTAAATGAAATTTTATGAAATTTTGTTATCCCGATTCGTCAAGTTTGGATTAAAAATCGTATTTTAATTGTTCGTATCCGTGAAAAATAACCATATTAGTCATTCCATGCGATTGAATCTGCGTACCGGTATCTCGATTACGTAAAAAAAAAATCCCGAATCCGAATATAACGGCGTGTGGAAGGAGTTTCATTTAGTCCAAAACTTAAAAAAAAAAAATGATACTTCTCCAACCATTTCTAATATCAGTATTTGCATTTTCTTTAATATGACGAAAGCACTATTACCAATAAACAATCCCATGGGATTTTAGTAACAGCAATTTTTGTTCACTTATAACAAAATTAAAATACATTTTTCTCTGAAATCGCCATACACCTTAAAATAATTATGTCACTTCGCGTTCATTTTGCACAAATTCGAGAAAAATAAGCGAAAATTGCAAATACTTTTCTTTATATGGAAAAAATGTGTGAAATCACAAAATTCTAAGTAAAATGACAAATCTGAAAAAATCCATACGTCATCAGAAAAATGAACGAATCATTTTCATTAAAAAAAAATCGGTTCCCGGGAAATTTCTTGACCCATCAATTTTTTTCATCAATTTGTTAATAATAATTCCAAAACAAACAAAATTAACAAATTGATGAAAAAATGAATAGATCAACAAATTTCCCGGGAACCGTTTTTTTTTATGAAAATGATTCGTTCATTTTTCTGAATGACGTATAAATTTTTTAGATTTTTATAACATCGAGAAGTATTTGGCCATTTTCTCTAATTTTTCTCGAACTTATGGGAAATGAACGCGAAGCGACATAACTACCGTAATTTTTTATAATACTTCGGGACAAATAATTATGCTAAATGCATTGAAAGTTTTTCAACACCTGGAATAATGTCGAAGTTATCATCGGAGTCTTAATAATGGAAAAATGATTTGAAAGATGGCAAGCGGTCGAACGAGGATAATTTTTGTTTCAGGAAATGTATTTTCCCCCGAGACTGGACTTCTCGCGATACAATCAATGATAATGCGCGCACACATTCATTCCTACGCCTGCCAACACACACATATACGCTTCGGTCAATCTGGATGTAAAATATTAGGTGTACACACGGAGAAAGCAACGCTACTAGCCACGTGTCCGACCGCCGGCTTTTTCCATTGCGGAAAGTTCATAGAAAAGTATTGGTAATCACATTTCACTCGGTGACTCCCCGAACGAAAGTCTCACACATGGAATACAAGAGGGTAGAAATATAGATAGGTAGAAGGACATTGCCGACCGCCAGATAAAATCTAAATATTTTATCATTTCGACGTTATGCCCCCGAGAATGCGTCGAGAACGAAGGGTAAGAAGCAAAAAAAAAACCCGAAAAAAAAAAAAAAAACCAGAAAAACAGCGCGATGCAAAAAAAAGAATTACAGCAACGCAGCAAGAGTTCTTGCTTCGTATTTCAAGGCCCACAGAGGGGGTTTAGTATCCATTACGCGGCCTTCCAGATTACTTTCTTAAAGTCAAAACTTTTTCTTGACATCCAAAACTTTCGCATTTTATTTACTCAACCATTTCGTTATATTCAACAAAGGCGTAGTATAATTTTCCAAGGTGAGATTTTTTTCGTAAAATAAAGCACTGGCGATCGTAATCGTTCGTATATTTCAGTCATTAACATTGATTTAGTTTCGATAACATTTTATCCGTCGCTATGTAAATGGAACTTCGGATCGATGTGCGGTATCTGCATTACCGTTTTTTCTATCGTATCGTCAAAGAAGTAATACCAGTCGTTTGATATGCTCCACATATGCGTATTGTGAGAGATCAAGCGTATGTACGGCGGATACTACCCTCTCTATAGTCACATACATACATATAGTCGAAACTGTGTGGCAAATCCGTGAGCGCGAAGCCCGATGCAGGCGAATGTACAGACGAGGGCCAAGCGGCGGAGTTGCCTATGCAGGAATGTACTTACTACGCATGCAGTCGTCCGTTAAAGCTTACACACGTTGTAACGAAGTTAGAGGGACGTGTCTGTGTTTCTGTATATCAGTTCATCACTACACAGTCTCCACTGTGTATTGGGGGTGTGTGCCCTCCCCTTCTACACGCAGTAACTAAGTAACGCGACTAATCCATACTACGGAGGCTTTGCGCGAGCAGTAGCAGCGGCAGTAGCACCGGCAGTAGCAAGACTCTGAGAGATTCTCCCCGGGGAGTGCACGCGATGTAGGTAAGTAGATCTCTCCAGAGCAGTCGGGTTTCTACTTCCCGTTGAACGAGAGGGCTGTTTCCCTGGGGCTTACACGGTGTGTCCCCGTGGCTATCGAGAAAGAGGGGAAAGGACAGCGAAAGAGATCTCAAACAGCCGCTGCTTTAAGTTGCTTTGGGGTTCCGCAGTCTATTCAAATGAGTACTATGAAAAAATTCTTCCCAAAGTTGTTTAACCCTTCGTTGGCCACACATATTTTTGGTCTTCATCTGCCCAACACCGTACTTACTTAATTCTATACACATTTTTGTCCGCGGGCTCCCCGTCAAACGATTGTAATGAGACTCTGCATTTTTTACGTGGTTAACATTTTTTTTTTTTTTTTTTTTTTTTTTCAAAGCACAGGGAGAAAATTGCGTGAAAAATAAATTTTCTGGGAGTTTCACAGTTAATGAATTGTTTAGTTGGGAAAATAAAAGGTATTTGAAACATTGATGAAATTATTTCGTAAGTCTTCGTAGTCTTATCGTTGGTCGCTCGTGCTTGTCGATAGTACGAAAGTGTTCCATTTTACGGGTGCGCGAGCCCAGTGCATGACCACGGCGAAAACTTCGACGACATTAATTAGTCTCGGAACGAGTTAGCCGGGTAAACAAATCAAGGCGATCGAACGCGATCGAGAGGGGGTGAGGGGTTTGTTAAAAGTTCTCTGCTGGAAACCACCCGCGATGCTAGTCAATTTATCGGCACCTGCATCGATGCACATTTAGGAGTGATTCATAATGAGAGACTTACCCGAGGAACTGTTCAACTTCGGTGCGTGAACAGGTGTACCGATCGAAGGGGGTAAGTTTTCGCCGGTCGACCGCGATCAACGAAAACGATGATACAGTATAGTGACGCTTACCTGAAACCCAAAAAAACACGTTGAATCCATTAATAAGATGACTAATAATTCATCATTGTTCAGGAAATATGTTTGAAATTCTCGATTTTTTAAGGGCAATTGATAGATAGAAGGGTGCGGAGAAGAAAATTAAATAAAAATTAACCGAAACTCGCTAATATAGATTTAATAATGTGCTAATATCCGCACATTAGACCAACTGATGGTCTCCCGTTCAGCCGACTGTGGGCTTCGCAAAGCTAACAAAATCGCAGGCGTTAGAAAGGCCGTTAATTCCTGCGTGGCGCGAAGGCTAATACGTTGGGCAAACCGTTTTATGCCCAACCAGAGTGCGGAGGAGGGGGGGAGGGGGGCGTCTCTCGCCGCGGTAGCGCCGGATTCGAGAAATTACCCCGGAGTAAGCAGTATGCAGATCGCAGAATCGCGACGCACGCGAGGGATTACCGTTCGGGTTTCCTTATAAGCGTCTTAAACCCCCTCCCCCACCCCTTCCTCTTCGTATCCCTCACGAAAACTCTGCGGAATCAGTAACTTCTTATAATCTATGGAATGGGGAAAATGTGAAATAAGAAGAAAAAAAATAATCTCCAGATTAAAGATTAATTCAGTTAGATTAGCGAGGCGTCGAATAATTGATGGAAAGATAATATTAACACCGGATGAAGCCGTTATTAAGAGAATTAAAGAAAAAAAAGGTAAGAGTGACTAACGCTCATTGGACACTCCCATTTCAATGTTCCTGCCGCGACATGAGATCACTTTTTAATATGATAGATACAAAAGGACATTCCGCGCAGCATAGAGAGGTCTATAACAGTTCCTTCGGATGAAGACTCCGTTAAAGAGCCGCGTAAAATAGATCTTTGAGGCCACTATACAGCCTTAGTTTCAACACCGGAATGCACCATACGTAGAGTGCGATCCGCAACATGTTACCGGATCTTGTTTGACCGGTACTATTAGTTCTTTAATCACCGTGAGGAACACTATATTCGCGGACAAGCACCGCGAACATCACGAATCTTTATGAGTTTAAAGCATTAACCTTACTGAAGGATATTTCGCGCGAACGGCCCCTTGGGACTTTGCCGAGAGGGTCCATAGCGCATTTACTCGTTGCAACAGTGGATAACGGCCACACGAACCCGACGCGATGTTCTCGTTAACGACAACAACGCCTTCCGCGCGCTATGACGTTAGGTGTATACGGTTCCCTATCCAAAGTCCTTCGCCATCAAAGCTACCGCGCATAAAGCCGAGTTGTGACCGCGAATTCGATATCTCAACGTCAAACCGCACGACGAATTTCTACGATAGAAGGAGAGGAGTTTGGATTGGTTGATGAGAAGCGTAATTACAGTTCATTCGGGATGAAACGGTCGAATGATGAAGAAATGGAGATAGAGACAACAGAAACTGACTGGCAACCGTGCGGTACCTCCAGCATCCGAGGCTCTCATGACGCTTGCACGGTTCTCTCGTGTCGGACATCCGTGTGTTTTCATCGCTACAGATATACCATCGGCATGTATATAATACTGTGTACACATTGTACTGTGTATACTATAGAGTCATAGGGCGGCGAGGCGTCGCATGAACGGCTGGCATAAACCGATTTGCCCACCGCGTATAAACGGATGACCGCAATAATGATTCGTTCAAACAAAATTATGCACGCACGATTCTCTCACGTGCTTGGAACGTTTGCTCGCTCACCGGCTGCAATGGTAACTGAATTCAAATGTCCGTCCTATTTGGGAGACTGTGCACAGCAACGCGCGTCCGATGCCGACAGACTGATGGACAGAGCCTCGCAGTTACTGGAATGTCGGCAAAGAGAGGATATACTGTCTCAAAGTCCAGCGTGGAATCTATTGCGTGTACGATAAATTTCAACTAACATTCGCGAATCCGGTTTTGCAGACATGCTGCATAAATTGACGAAAAAAAAAAAAATAACATCGGCTCAAAACTCGTTAATCTACGCAAAAAAAACACTTAACAAAATTTTAGAACCGTTGAAGGAGTTTCCGCTGCAGTTGGTGAATGCGAATAAAAAAAATCGGCAAAAGTTTAGTGTTTTTTATTATTATATTTCGGTATATTTATTTAACACTTTCCTCGAATTTTCCTTTAAGGGGGCTGAGTCACCTAAAAAGTAGAATGTTCATTTGTTTTTCTGTCTGAATAAAATGTGGGGAAAAATGTCATTTTCACATGACCGCGATGCTCTTTTTCCACATTTTATTTGATAACTCCATCGGGGGAACTTCAAAAAAAAATTCCTGAAGTCGTTCCATAATAAATACTTCAGCGAAGAAAATGAGCTATGAAAAGTCAAGATTGATTCACTCCTGCGGTCTGAATCCTGCGACAAGTAAAAAAAGTTTGACCATCTCTGCTTTCGCTTCGACAAGCTTGGGGACCTCCAAAAAATTAAGAAAGATAGTTAATCTTATATAGATTATGCCAATACAATCGAATTTTTATTTTTTATTTTTTTCAGACAGAAAAAAAAATAATGAACATTCTACTTTTTAGGTGACTCAGCCCACTTAAATTGAATTAATTAAATGAAAAAGGATGGAAGTATCCAATCAAAATGATCTGCTGCTACGATCACTGCTCTTTTATCCGTCAATTTTGACTGTCATCGTCGAAAAAATCGTTTCCGAGCAGAAGCTATTGACATCGAGAAGACAGAAATCCGCCTTCCATTCGCCCTTTTATTCCTTCCCTACTAAACCGACGCTATCGTCATGCACTTTATGCGTCGAAAGGCACTCGGGCCGTCCGTAAGTGAGCCTAACTCCCTTTGTCAAGGTATATGTCAACGGAATACAGCAATAGGCGCCGACGTAAAAAGGAAGGAAGGAAAAATGTGGATCATACATCAGAAACTATTCACGATCAATTCGCGCGCGAGATCTGCACTTGTGGGATGAAATCGATCGCTTCTTTGCTATGTATCAAGTTACGCTTTCTTCCTTCTCGAGAGTACGACACACCGCATCCCATTTGATAAATATACCACGATAAAGTACAATAGAGGTGAGAAGGCACAACACCTATCGACTGGAGTATCCATGAAGGGCGGCGGTAGGGTCGTCGAAGTTTGATGTTTTTTTTTTTCTAAAGGTCCCATATAAATGAAGAGGGCGTTCCTCTGCTCATAGTTCAAACATATTCTATACTTTTCTGTACTGCCAGGTGACTCAGCACTATGCTACGTCTGAACAAATCAGCATTTCGTATTTTCAACTTTATTCGAAAGATTATCGATTATGTTTTTCAATGGTATACATCGCGACAAATTAATCATGTATTGTCCCCATTTTCATAAACCTTCTCGCGTATACGGATAACTTTAACGCAGTGCTTCAATAACCGAAGAAAAAAATTCAACAATTCCTTAATACCGACGAATTACTGCAGTCCGATGGTCAGCGTATATCTCGTAGGAGGAGCGAACCAGCAGTATAATTGAACACTACCCATGAGACCGACCATGAAAAACATTTGACGATGGAACGACCAGAGTTGTTTGATTTCACTCCGGAGACTTCAGTCGCAATAAACTTTTGTTGCTTCACAGCTATTTCTGTTTCTCTGTTTCTGTTACGTTTTGACATTCCGAAAGCCAATAGTCCGCGATGTACGAAGGTAATGGGCAATGATGCATCGCCGCGAGGACATGCAATGTAACGGATCTTCTTTTGGAATACTGCAACGAGGCAGAGATACAGATAGAAAATGGAGGAAATCTATCTTTCCGTTGACCGCGACGAATATCTCGTTTTAGTTGTTCGCAGGCCTCAGAGACCAACGCCTTGTAGTGTACATGTCGGGTGTATCTTCATTTGCGTAAAAACAAAAAGACGAGATTTACGATAGCACAGGGTCAGTCGGAATACAGAGGAAATACAGCGCGTGGAAGACATACAAAATGAAGGCTCGCTTGATCCCTTCCTTGAGCGACGCGTGAAGGGACTTGTCCTGACGCGCATAATTAATGGCACCTTTCGCTTTCTATCTCTTCCCCTCCTCACCCTACTACGCTTTGCTAACAAACCTTCAGCCTGCCACGCTTCCCAGTCTTCCCATACCTTCATCACTTCTGCTCGATCTCGCGGTTAGAGTTGCGGATACAAGTTTCACTCCCCTGTGACACACGGGAGTGGTGGATTCATCGTTTCAGAGAAGCAAAAGCTCGAGAGCTCCGGCGAGTTCCCAACAGGCCGATTACACCCTCCACACCTGTACTGTCGACTTTACCGTTGATTCTCATGATACGAACTTCTATATCTAACAATGTCTATTATCCGTAAATTCTTTGTCCTCCAATAGAGTGGAAGTATTTTTTTTTCTTGTTTCAAATTTAATAGTTGGTATTACATCTTTTGCCGATGTCGAGACATATAGAAATCTAAATGGATGGAAAGCAGGAAGGTGTCGCCAAGCCGCCCGGTAGCCGCGATTTGCTATCTCGAGAAAGATATACTGATACTAAACACAACAGGACACCGATAGTTCGTTGAAAAGATCAATTTTTTGCTTAAAAAGTAAAAAACCAACCAATCAACTATTGGTTCCCTTTATTCATCATTTTCTTTGGTGTGTAATCCGCCATTGACATGCGTAGTTACCAAGTCCTCCAAATTTTTCAGTTTCATTTTCTCCGATTTTACGTATGTTTCTTCGTTACGTTCATTCAACATATCGGTTTACGGTACCTAATACCGGGTTATCCATGCAAATGCAATTGTTCTTTCTGATGCGCGCAGTTTCCAAGCGTTTCTGTTGTCTGCTATCTCGCGATTCCGTTCGGACCGTCTGCACTACAAGTTTGCTTCGCCAACTTTGCCAGATAGGATTTGTCCAATCCGTTTTCCGCATTTTTGCGAGTCGCGAAAGTAGAGGTCAGTACCGTGAGTAATACCTCGGCGAGGATTCGAGTAGCCGGAAGGATGCGCGAATCAAGAGGCCCATGTGACCGGAAGAGTTATGGCCGCGGAAGAGATTTTCTCCCGGTACCTTCAACTCTATGGTTAAATCCTGGTGATGGAGGTACCCGGGTGGTTCTAACGTCTCGGTGCTTCGAGAGAAGGCCGAGTCGCCGAAGAGAAGGATTCGAACGTCTCGGTCTTCTAGCGATTCGACAACACGAGAAAAAGGCTTCAAATACATTCAACGCACCAACGAATTCGGAAAGAAATCGAAGAGCTGGAGACACACAAACTCACAGACAGACACACACATACACACACGCTGACTGTAAACGGATTCGGGTGTTCTGGCGGATGACCATCCCAGATTAACAGAGGACAACAAGCCTCCGTCTAGCGACACCTACACGACGCATGGCTCGATCCAGTGATTTGTAGTTCGCTTTGAAGATAAATCGTGATTTCTCGAGGGCAGATTCTCCGCACCTGTATTGTTATACTTTTTTTTTTACGCTAACCCTTTTTTTTTTGACGTGGAAACTTTATAATAGATGCCTTCGGGGAATTAGAATTGGAGAACCCTTTTGCTTTGTCGACCGTCTTTATAATTTTTTTTCTGCTTCGATACTATCGAAAATAAATGAGTGTGTGGAAATGAATTACTCGCTGAAACCCCTCGAAGAAGATGTAAAAAGGCCGAGATAAGAATTCGATCGTCGCGTCTTATTTCTCTTGTATAAACACCTATTACCACGTAAATCTCGGAATATCTTCGACGCTGGGAGGTGGTGAACGTCGTACAAGCGAATCAGCTTTCGCATTTCCGAGGCGAGCTTCGTTCTCGGATGTCAGGAAAGGGGTTGGGGTTATAACGAAGGGATGGAATGCTTGCTGTAGGGAAAAGCATTCGCCAAATTCTTGTGAAGACCTACCCGACTAACCGATGTTGGCTCCCAGCGTTTGCTTAATTTACCGACACCCCGCCAGTCGTTCCGTTAAGAAGGCAAATGAATTAAAAATTCAATTTACCCTCGACCCAGGGGTGCCATTACCACTGCATGCAGATGAATGTCGAGAATGGTCGTTAAGTATCATCGACTTTGCGTAGCTTGACGAAATGATCCAATAGCCGGCAAATCAATTACGACCGGAACGGGTGTCATCGAAGCTACAAATTGCCAATATCCCGACGCAACGAAGATTTTTTTTTCCGCTAAATGCTTCGAATTGTAAAATTCTCTAAGCACGCAAGCAAGGAATTGAATCCATCCTATATCGTTGAGGGAGTTTTTTTTTATTGCATTTTTTTAATACGTTAAACTTGCTGCATCCGCGGATGAATAGCGTCCTTCCGAATGACTGGAAAATCTGAAGAAGAAATACCAACCGTCGACCCTCCGTCTCTCTTCGTCAATTCTCGATGATCGGCGATGGAGGAAACGATAGTCTGCGAATCCACGGAATTTTTGATACATCCAAGGAACGAGGGACAAGCGGGATTCGGAAGGCAAAATAAAAAAAAAAAATAAAAACACGAACAAGTAAAACCGAGGTGGCAAAGGGGCGAAGGACTACAATGGAGGGTCTATGGCGGGAAGAGGGAAATGAAAAAAGGTTGAAAAAGAAGTTGCCGGGACGAAGAGAAACGGCTGAACCGAGGAGTGATGTACATCTCGCAGCCCACAAGACAACCAGGCGGTCCGCGTTGAGAAAGATATTTTTATTATACCTCCATAAAAATTCTTGGCCTAATAGCCAGTGTGGCGAAGACGACGGCGGAGAGTCAGCTCTCTCGCAGTAGATATGTCAAGCGAGTCGAGATGCTCGGGAGTAAGAGCGGAAGGAAAATATAATACGTAGCGCGGGTGCGCTGGACGAATGAAGAGGAGAGGAGAAGAAACGAACGAAAAAAAAGGACGACGTCGCAAGGACGAAAATAGAGCTGCTCCGTTCGCCGCGCCGACGTTGTCGAGCAAAACCCGCGCGCACTTTCCCCGACGACCAGCCCCCGGTGAGCGGGCGTCAGCGACTCCACCGTTCTCCAAATCCAATAAACCCCTCCGTAACCGATTAAATTTATGAACTGAAAATAGTATATGAAAAGCCTCGAGTTACCGCGAGTGAGGGAGCCAATCATCCGTGCTCTTCGGCCGATAGGTTTTTTTTACCTTCGTTCTCGAGTGCTCAGCGTATTATCACTTGGGGGGTACTTTGACAATCTTTGTCGACTACACTGCCTAAAAAAATTGTTTATCTCTCGGTTAAGTATTATCTCAAAATCTTCAATGATAAAAGCCTAAAATACACCTTCGAAGGGAAACGAATGCCTTTTTTTAAAGTAAATCGCAACGGCTGCGAGAAACAACATCGCCGCGTCAAAAGGAACATTTATAGTCTTTCAACGTACTTTCCGCGGCTCGGCTCTGCTATACTTAAGAATTCAATCGATCGAAGCGTAATACAGGAACAACGAGGAAAGAAAAAAGAAATAATGAAATCGAAATAAAGTGAAAAGACGTAAAATGAAATACGAGAAGAGTGAAAAGTAATCTGAATCCTATGAAGCGAATCTGTTCGGGTCAACCAAGTGACGAACAGTCAAAACACATACACGCGTCGAGCTTCCTGGATGATTCAATTGCATCCTTAATGAGCGTACACAATTAAGTGAGCTCGGGGAGCGACGCATGCGACCACGTGAGGTCCCCCTGCCAGGGGTTGCAGTGATGCGACGGGAAGGGATGTCAGCAGGAGACTGAACGACGACACCCTCTTTCCCCCCGCGTTCGTAGTTTTTGCATTTAATTAAGTTAGAGGATCGAATTACGAACAATTATACACCTTTAAACGAATTGGTTGTTTCGTGAGTGCGCTCGAGCGGCCAACGGAAACGAATGCGATGGCGGCGGCTGCTATATCGCAGCTATATTGCGTGTTATATCGCACTCTGCAGACCTGATTCACGCCAAAGTTTACACGTGTTTACTTCAGTTGTACTATATAGACATGTATCTGTAGATAAACTAATTGGTCGCTCTTCAATTTTGCTTCGAAATTTGTCTGAATTCATCACATACGCTAATACATCGATGTTTCACGATTTCGCGCGTAGGATTGCTATTTTTGTTCCTTCGATCGTTTGAAATAATTTTTTTTTTTTCGTGACGCGTTTTTATATGAATCGTTAGGGGGATTTTCGCATTTTTTTATCAAAAACCGTCTTTCATTTATTTCTTATCGTTAAAAAAACACCTTATCAAAAATCGTATGCGATCGATTTTTGGGACAAGTGTCCTGAATATGCAAAAAAATTGAAGACCAAATATAAGAACGTCTAAATAGTGGTGCAATTTTTTAATATCATCAAAATTCACCATTTATTCCGGAGAATTTTTTCACCCGATCACATAACCATTGTCAACAAACAATCACATGGGCTGTGATACAATTTCTTTCTTACCGACGGAAAACGAAAAACACCCCTCAGCTCGTCAAGTCTCCCTTAATATATTCGAAATATGTTGGAAAGTATTATAAAAAAAAAAATAAGCTAATTTACGCGTACATAGACGTAAGGGTCCGCGCGATGTTTGTAGGGCCCTCCGTCACATGTGCCGCTGCCCTACTTCTCGCACGCAAAGAAGATCGCGTGATCCCGGAGGTTAATAGGCGCGTAACAAGAACCAAAGTTAAAGAAAATTTGTTTCACAGACATATATATACACATATATATGAGTGTATTATAGTATTCTATATATATACATCACAATATTGGTAAGTTTAACGTTTGCCGAGCGCCGAGGGTCGAACGTATGGGTGGACCATGTCCGTGACGAAGCACCACATCCCTGCGTGTGGTCTGGGGTCACGCGATGGGCGTATTAAAACTTTTCCATTTCCGGTAATGCGAATCCGAAAGCGCATTAGTCCGTTACGTGGGGGAGGCGTGCGAGGTATCGCGCGCGCGCGCGCGCGCGCACGAGCGAAGCTATGTCGTGAAAGACCATACAACTCCTGCTACACTTACCTGGTCGTTTTCTTGTCCATAGACGGCATAATATGCGCGGCTTTTGTGTTCGGATCCAGCCGCAAGTGAGGCTCGTCGCCTTGTGGCGGCACGTGCTATACTAAAATAATACGAGGACTCAATTTTCCATTTGGCTAAAGTCCGTGCCCGGGATTGTCATATAGGGTGACCCGAACCCCTTCGAGCGGCGGGTAAGAATCCCAAGCCTCGGCAAATCCGTTCTCACTGTGTTACGCGCACGCGATACTACTACGCGCCGGCTGGCGTTGGCTTAACTGCCGATTGAATGGCCCGAGGTGGAAACGCACTCGAGACTCATACTGCCTACCCGTTGAAATGGGGAAGAAGAGAATCGCAAGAAACCTCGGGGCAAATCGAGATAACCACGAAGATATTAAGAAAGAACGCCTAGACTCAGAGTCTACGTTCATATACCTACCCTCTCATCTTCCTCCCTCCACTCCTCGCGAAGTCACGTATGAAAGCGCAATGTTCTCGAGAAAAGGATAATTTAAAGGTTACACGATAGTCTACTGCAAATGCCGGAATAATATCTTGGGTTTCGAGAATCTTTGGTAAAAATAGCGATAAAAAAAAATTACGAAGAAAAAAAAAAAAAAAATTTCGCGTACCTCAATCGACAAATATGTTGCACAATGGCCTGAAAGTATTGTTTGCTCGGTAGTGAAATGTAAAGCACGATTTTTTTTAAATAAAAAAAAAATTATGAAAAAAATATGACATGCGTATTTTTTTCCCATTGTTCAATGTTTTAACGCGTCACACACGCGAGTGTAAAATTACAATGGTACGACATAAAATCCGAGTTTTGAGAGTCCGCATGGTTTTGAACATTCGTCACTCGATATTATGATACGCGCGTCTCGTTCCCTCGCAACAGGCACACTTTTGTCTCAAACACGAACGCGCAACGGGACAAGCGACAATTTTGTCACTTTAGTGCCTATCAAGTACGAGAGAGAATGTATGTATGTGTGAGAGTGTGGGGATGCCTCAAGCCCCATGGGGATAGCGGGCGAGCCTCGTTCCGGGCATATAACTCTGTCGCGAATCTCTTCCCCAGAAGAGCCGGAGAGTGCAGTCTTCCAACGTTACTCCGTTCGCCTTTCTCATCCTCCTGTCGTCTTCGGTCGGTGAGAGAACGAGAGAGATCGTTCGAGCTTCAGCTCCTCGGAGAGAAACTTTAGAGCTTCGGGCTCTCGGCGTACGCGCGGTAGAGCAGCACGACCGACGGGGAGAAAGGACGAACGGGAGGGCAAAACCAGTACAGAGACAAGGAGGTACCGGGAGCGGGCGCAACGGGGTAACGGGGTGGTGCGAGGGATGGAATAGTTTTGGAATTTCGTTGAGGTGTATACTACAGCGGCGGGCACACGCGAGGCGAGAGAGCGTTGACGCGACGCCACCGTGGAGAATTCGCTTCCAGAGTACCAGCCAACGGTTACCCAACCGCCGGCTTCGTCGTCCTACTTGTCCTTGTTCTAGACTTCTCGTTTCGACGGCTGCCTGAGAGACCCAAGGCATCCGCATCCTCGACGGATAGAACGTTCTCGCTTTTGGCATCATCGAGACGACAAATAAACCGTTCAAGATGCGACGATAAACTGGCAAAGGCACGCGATATCCACTCTTTCTCGTACGTGAGAATTTTTTTTTTATACCGCGCAGCCGCAAATTCGATCGCTTCGAGATAAATTAATACTGGAAATATCGGATAGAGGAAATGGAAACGCAATTGAAAAGAAATCTTTTATCGATGTTTTTTCGTAACCGTTGTCCCAATTTTGGTCAAATTTCGTGCATAACTCGTGTCGGAGTGTCGAGAAACGATTCAGTTGTACTTCGGGGGTGTAAATCTTTGAGGAAAGCTCTGTTTGGGATGTGGATCATTAGGCTCTTCACAGCAGGCTATCTCATCAAACGAGAATTCATCCTACTCTGGGGGAGAAAAACGTCGAGAAAATGGGGGTGGAAGTCGTTGTATAGTCCTTGTCAGCTTGTACAGACAGCGCCGCACCCCGGGAGGTCTAAGATCGCGAACATTGACTCTACCAGTTTCATAACAACCCGGTAGTTGCTATCCTCGCATTTTTTTCTTTAAGCTGTATACGACGATCGGGCTTTATCACGTTCTACGTATATACACGAGAATCTAAACGACGAGCTCTGATAATTTTTCATTCGTGTACATCGTACGAAACACCTGAACAACCCTCGCGCCGTGCTTTCATTTCTCACGGCCTTCGTCTATTCATCATTTATCGAAGACCACCCGTCACGCTTATGATACTTACGAAAAAAAAAAAAAAAAAACAACCGTATGTTAAAGAGAAAAAAGCTATCGGAGATAATAAATAAATACGCTTATAGAAAGCGTGCGAAGGAAATTTCATTGATTGGGAAATAATTTTTCGCGATAAAAGCTGTTTTCCATGTTCTCGGATCGTATTCATGAATCGACAATTCCTTGTAAATCCGCGGTGAATGAAACAATAAACTGTCGCCGTCTCTCGCTCCATCACAGCTTATCAGCGGTATGCGCGGTTTTTAATCCTCGCATCAGACCAGTAGCGGAAATCCTCGCCAATGACTGACTCGTAAAAATACGATTGAAAATATGTAAATCAACCAACGCGTATGAACCGCGCGAAACAGATGATCCGTGGCAAGAGTAGGTGGAACCAAAGCCCGAGCTGAGCTTTCGAAACGGGTCTCTATCCTATAATGCCTTTCATTACCATTCTCGTTGGCGTTACATAATCGATCGAGTTACGTTATAAATATGCAATAATCGAGTCCGCGAATAGTCGCGTGTATGCGGGCGTATTATGGATATTCAGCAGCGGCGATTTCCCACACGATATGTACAATTCATCCCATCGAAAGCCGTACACACAAACAGTATATTATTGGTCATCGTTCGTCAGACTCATTTGCTACGCGACCCTAACGATATTCCGCGGGATTTTAGGATTTTACGAGTATCTTTACAAATCCGTGCAATTGAACATCATCTTTTACGTGATTCGTATTTGAGATAATACTTCGAGAAAACGCCATTTTCTGATAAAAAAAATTTGACAATTAGGGACTTCGGTGTGAAGCTTCGGGGGATTTCGTTTTTTCGATTATTATATGACGATTTCCGTTGGTATTCGACACACATGGAAATATGGTTTTTATCGAATTGCAAAAAAAAAAAAAAAAATACATCGCGGCATCAACGTCCATCATCATCAATCAATCGGAGGACAGATGTATGAAAAAAACAAGAATACGTTCGATATATGCGGCATATCGTGATTTGACGCTTATCGCGCGTTCGAGATATATTGCGAAAGCAATTTAACTATATAACGACCCTGATAACTATGGCTAAGTACATACCCTTAACATGAGTCTGCAATAAAGCACGCAATACGTAACAACTGCTATACTTGTTAATTCGAGTATTTCGAATCCCTTTGTTCGAAATCGTATAAAATGCATTAGCGTTACTTTCCTTTAAGGGTGAGCGATTTTTCGACTGTTCCGTAACGTAACGACAGTGTTTAGACACCGTATTGACAAAATCTGAAGCGTATTCGTGAGATTTCGGATATTTAATGAAACAAACGTTTGAATAACGGGGTGCGATGTGGTCGAACTTATGTTTATCGGGAGTGGAATCGACGCTCTGGAGGCTCCAAACTATACCCCTTGGGACACAGCGCGCGCAAAGTAAAGTCGTCTTCCATTGGTTTAATTACAAAGCGCAAATACAACGATGAAGCTCTATATTCCGAGAAAAATCGATGCGAATGCAGGTTTACCGAGAACCGCGAGTATATTTTCACATATATATATATATATGTATACCGACAAAAAATTTGACAAATATTTCAGTGCCAAATTAATCAACGCTACCAACTATGCGACAAAAAAAATAAAAAAGGAAAAACCATACCGTGATTAATGTCGGAATAACGAATGCGTAAAAGCGGAGACCATACGCTCTTTTCATTTTATTAGCTCACCGCGTACCATTGCGTATTATTTTTTCAGGACTACACTGCGAATGTTTGTCGTGGACTGAGTACATTGAACATTGGCGGTGTGTGATATTTTTCTGCGTTATAGCGAAGTGAACAGCTCTCGAGACCACCCAACTTTCCAGCGACGTCGGTAACGAAAAATATTTAAAATTTTTTTGTTTTAAGCACTAAGTGAATTTGGCTAAAATTAAATTGGTCGTAAGTGCACCTATCAGTTTGTCATTTTCGGCGGCTTTTCATCGAATTTAATCCGCATTCTCGAAAAATGATTCGTTTGGAAAAAAAAAAATTTTAGTCACAAGAAATCACACATTTTTATACGTTTTCGCAAGAAAAACTGCGTATTTTATAGTGAAGAAAGTGCCCAGTAATCCATCGAATATATTTGTAAATACCGATAAAAAAATGTTCAAGTAATGGAATTTCCGAAAAATATGTATTCATATATATTTAGAAATATCAATCAATTCTGCTAAAAAGTTCGATTGCCAGATGACTTTAGAGAATTTTTTTTTTTTTTTTTTTTTTTTTTTTTTCAAATTATTTGTTAACAACTTCTTGAAGCAGCACTTCCTTTATGACTGCAATTTTTCAGATTTTTATTATCCCATTGGGAGAATCTCGAAATTCTGTCGGTAACTGACTTTTCGTGGCGCCGAAAAATATTTTTAGTTGGGAGAACTAATAATGAGTTGAAAAAACTAATAACTAAATGAGACAACTATAAAAAAATTTAATTAGTTTCACCAACAAATTATGCCGAACTAATAATTTCTTTCGGTGGAGAAACGTACCTCGATGCTCCCTCCTTAAAAATAAGTTCCGAGAGAAATTGCGAAAAATAAAATATATATTACGATTCACCGTTTTCCAAAGAAACGATCATCGCTTATCCACAAAAAATACAATCGCAAATGTCTTCTATAAGTGCAAAGAAATAGAAGTGGTGACCCCCAATAACCCGTACAGTTCACCCGATATAGAGAACCACTGACACCTATATACCTTCGTCGACTACATATATCCGAATATATACATATACATAGTATACGGCAGTGCACACATCCTATTTCCATAGAAATTACAAATATCGCTCGTGATTTTTCCGCGACTACACAGTGCCAGTAGCGTAGGGGGGCCACCAACTACGCTCACGGGGGATATGTAATTAAAAAGCTGCATGCATTTAAAACGCCCAACTGGGAGAATGTCGGTGGTGAGGGTGGAACGGGGGTGTTCTATGGCATTGTAAACGAAGCGGTCGGGCCAGCGAACCGAACGGTTTGTGAGTGAATTTCTGTAGGCACGAGATTTGCACGCAGCACCAAGCCACTTGGGTTCTGCGACGAGTTCCATGATTCCGTCATTTTTCTAGGCCCTCTCCCGCGGAGGGGTTACGACAACACGAAACAAAGCCTCACGGGCTGCGAGAAACTAGTGAGAGTAAATCTCCAGTAGAAAAAATGGGGAAATGTACGTGAAAAGCAAGAAACGGATGATAATTTTAATGTAGCTTCAGTGTAAGGATGCTGCGGTGGTTCTCGCCATCGCGACTCCAAACCTCCGCGAGATTCCGCGGCGAAGGTTCGCAGAAGAAGATCATACAAGGCTGCGTTACTCTTTCCTACTCAGCCGCTCTAGCTGCTTCCCAAACTGACTCGGGGAACCTCGCGAGGAGGACTGGCATGCATGGGGGCGCGCGCGCACACAGCCGTTGGGCAAACAAAGCCGAAAGCTCCCGATGTACAAAATGCGGCCTGCTGGAAGTGCTGCGAAACTCTAACAATGGTTATTGTTTTAGTCCACGAACGCCTGTACCCCATGCTGACGCTTTCGCTTCCAACTCTTCCTATGCCTCCTCTTTACTCCTACTGTATACCCACCCTTCCCATTCCCATTTCACTCATTACCCTGTTACTGTGCTAATAAAATGGCGACAGAGCTCGACTTTTACTCTTAAGCGCATAAAAACCCTTGGAAGGTAGAAGTGAGAGGAAGGGGTGAGGGGTGAGGGGAGAGGGTCGCAATGTTGGCGTTGGTAAGTGATAAGGGTAACTTCGAACGCGACGACCGGAGATACTTGGCGGAGGATAACGGTAGCTGTAATTTCGCTTTGTGGCTTTGCTGACGCCGATCAAGCGGCAGTCACCCCCTTTTACATAACATGCAACGGACCAAAGAAGGAACATACTATGATTAGTACATTTGATTAGTTCTACCATTACCGTGTGAATCGCACGGAAATATGGTATTTCCAAGAGTCGTCCAGAAGTGGAAACCGTGGGGGACCCTTCGAACCTTTTGAATTCTATCTATAGGTTCCTCGTGTCGAATACGTCACGAAGCGGTGAATAGTTGAAGTATATTCATGCGGATAGGGGGCTTGATGTGGTCATAAAGTAATCAATGAGAACCAACTACCCAAGTAATGTGGACTCATATCATAGTATCATAGTTACTTCCATTGAATGGGCGCCAGGTATATATATCGTTACATATTGTAAAGTGATGTTCATTGTTACCCAAGAATTCCATACATGTGTGAAAAAACGTGTAGCAGAAATCAAGAAGAGTTTATTTATTTAATTTTCTGCACGGCGAGAAAGATCTGATAAACGTTACTACGGCGTTTGAAAAAAATTACTATAGTGCCTTGTAACGCGGCGCGACAGCGCCACCTATGGCAGAAAGTACGAAACTTGTAAGAATTGTTTTTATGACTATGAAGACTTTTTGTCAGAACTTATGGTAAAAATTATTACAAGTCTCGCAGTTTCTGCCATAGGTGGCGCTACAGCGCCGTGTTACTTTGTGTAAAAAATCAATCGTAATATAATCTGTTTATTAATCGCGTGAAATATATTTAGACTCGAAGTTTTACAATAGAAATTTATATACGAGTAGAAGATAATTTTTATTTATTTATTTTTGTTTTGGATATATCGATTTAATTGTCTCGGTAGTGCGATGTGATAAAATAATGAACCATAAGGACATATATCATTCCGGGTGAGTAATGACAGGTAACAAAAGTAAAGTGTCGATACGAGTAAAAAAATAAAAACAACTGGAGAAGAGGGCAGGCGAAATCTCTTCCGCGCACCTTCGCCCCTCGCCATCCCTCTATCGTAATAAGGGAGCCACTCAAAGCTTATAAACTGAATATTATTGAGATACGGGGAGACGGGTGAAGAGCCTACCGTGACAGTGAGCGATGAGTGGAAAAGAAAAGGGGAAAGTACGACGGTACATACAGAAGTATATAGGAAAATACGGGAGTCGAAGTGAGCGAGTCGATTTTCTATTAAACGCCGATTTATTTATGGAATATTCAATGCGCGGTGAAGAGAGAAAAAAGAAAAAAAAAAAAGACAGAAAAAAATGACGTACCCACGAGAGATGCCGCGTCGCGAGAAAAATTCAAATGAACTTCTCGCCGTCGATACCACAGGGAAACCGAACCATCGAGATCCACTCACTCCGGTCGTAGCTTCAACGGCCCCTCACGTGGTACCGTTAAAACGAGCTGAGGAATTGGACGTACCAAAAATCCGATTCTCTCGCCCGCCAATACAATTATGTATCGTTCCTCATTTTAGTACGAAAAAAACTAAAATCGTGTTTGAAAAAATAAATAAATAAAAATAAAAAAGAAGTTTTTAGATTTTCGTACTGTTATTCTGGCTCGTCGCCTAACAATCGAAACCTTCGAAAGAAATGCTATGATAAAAATTATTCAGTATTCACAATAATCCGATAAAGTAACCACTGTACGTAAAAAATCGCGTTATTTTCGGGTATTTTTTTACGATAATTCTCCATTTTTAAATAAGCAGAACGTCCGATCGTAAGAAGGCGCCGTTTGGTTTGGTAAATGTCGCATTTTAGATTTTAGATAACGATCGAAGGATTGCGAGTACTTAAAGAGGTGTAAATAATTTTTGACCATTGTCCGGTTTCCATTTCTGTAATAATGTGTACGTCATAAGCCTATCATAAGCCCGTCATAGTGCCTATGAGTGAAGGACTAGCCGTTTGTTCGTTGATGTTCCTGACGACGGCCGTTCGAACGGTTGCCTCGACGACGTGTCCGGTCTTAATTCCACTGTTTGTGTATGCAAACGAGGGTCAGAGGTCCAGCGCAACGAGGATTCGAACGTACTGCGAGACACAGGCGGACTTCGCTAGTCTGGGTTCGCTTTTCACTGTACATACGTACACCTTCACGCGTCCATCGGATAGGATAAGAGCTTTCAACATAGCGCGGCAACCTACTACACTACATACATAGTCGTCTCACAGAATTCACTTATGTGGACCAGAGTCGCTAGAGAGCTCGTATATTAGCCTTACTTCATTCGAGATTATACCGGTTGCCTTGATGTTTTCGAAATACCCAAGAATAGTGTGAATTATTAATTTTTTCGTTTCTTGTGCGAAACCAACATTTTTTTCTACGTTTTATTCAGTCATTTTTAATGATAAAAAAAAATGCGAAATTTTATTTGGTTTCGATAAAAATCAGTGTTGGGTTTTTTTTTTGCTCTCGTTGAATATCGATTATTAGCACCAAAAATAATAAATCCGATAAGACGAGAGCAATGGATACAAATTAGGTGCTAAGTACTTTGATGTTCACGAAGTACCCAAGAATACGGTGAATAATTAATTTTTTCATTTTTTTTTAGCCGAAATCAATATTTCAGTCTAATTATTCAGTCATTTTTAATGATAAAAGAAAAAAGTGCGAAATTTTATTCGGTTTCGATAAAAATCGGTGTGAAAATTGTTTTTTTTTTTGTTTTCGTTGAATATCGATTATTATCATAAAAAATAGTGAATCCGATAAGATGGGATTAATTGATACAAATTAGGCGCTAAGTACATTAGCTTAAGGGTACAACATTTTTTTTAGTTTGCATTTGACACGCAGTCTCATCTTTGCATTGCCGAACTTAGTACTTAGGTACGCAATATTAAGGCACTCGAACTTCAACTGAGTGGTGTGGTATATAGTTCTCCCAGTGCCACCCGTGGAAAACTGACTGGGAAAGCGACGGAAGAGGTGTGGAGAACGCTGACCACCGCTTGGAGGGTTGATTCGGCTTAAGCGTTCGTAGAATTGTAACACCAGTCGTAGCAGCGTCAAGGATACTACACGCGATGTTTATTAATTCAAATAAAATATTCGATCGCCGAGCGGCTTCACTCGCTTCGAATCAAAATACCGTTGGGCACAATGCTCGTGAAATAGTATTTTCAGAGGAATTGCCTCGTTCGCTCGTTACAAATATGTAGGACACACGTTAACTATCAAAAGCAGAATGCTGTACTGCATACGAAACTGTCTCCGTAGAGACGCGGCACGAACCCTCGTGGGACATTATTTCATCGGGAAGTATTGTTTTTATTCCTTAATGAGTATCTTTAAAAGAATTTTCAGTGAAAGTGTAAATAGCAATATTAGTCAACGTGTCGTATACGTCCCAAAAAGAGTTAAAAGTTTGAAGAAATTGGGGTTTTTAAGTAATTATCGAAATAAAAAAAATTGCAAAAGAAAAGTTGGTACATTCTGTTAATTTTTTTCGGTCATAAAATGCTTCCCCTTGAAAAAAGTATATTCGTCAATCTTCAGTTATTTCAGAGAAAACGCTATGAATTACGAAAAAGAATGACGAAGAAAGTGGCAAATTGTATTGTCGGCCATTTTTCGATATTGAAGTTAATGTACAAAATTGATCGCAGAGAGTCGTTATTTTATTTTGAAAAATGCTGTTTTTTGAAAACCTCCTTACAGCAACTAGAAGCTCGGTGTGTGGTTCATTATTTTCCGAAATCCAATTATTCAACTATTCGAATCATTAATAACACAAAAAAAAATTATCAAAATTTAGAAACTCCCGACTACACAAAGAGTGAAATAATAATTAATTATTCACGTGTTATAGTCGAGCGATTTCTCCGTCAGTAAACATGGAAATCCCCCGACTATAACATGTGAATAATTAATTTTTCTTTCACTTTTTTTGTAGTCGAGAATTTTTCAAATTTTTGTAAAAATTTTTTTTTTCATCCTTTTTTTAAAGACGATGTTTTTACTGAGACCTGTGCTTCCGCGAATGTGAGGTTATATTGCACGGAGATCGAGCGCCGTGCGAGGCACCGGGAGTCGAAAAAAATATATCGCAAAAAATGGCGCTCAATTCTCGATATATTCGATAGTCTATTTCGTACATCGCTTTTATTTCTACCGACATTGAATGGGTCGAAATTTTTTTTTGCCAACGACATTGACTGTGCGTCATGAAATCAGTGTATGAAATTGCCAAGTAATTTTCAGCCGTTTCCGAGAACATTCCGCACAACGAAATCGCTCGTCGCTGTGAAACGCATAACTCCCGTCTTTTTGCCGTAGCGGGCAGTCGGGAGTTAAAAAATGTCTGAATATAAGATATAAAATATGAAATAAAATGGAAATCATATAAAGTATTTAAATAATTAAAATGAGAATAATGTAAAATACGAGGAAAAACACGTTCAATTATAAAAAAAAATTTAATTAATACAAAGCAGGGTACGTTAGCAAACAAGATCTGCGAAATACGAGAAGGGCAAGTCGAAGACTTGGGTCTACCGAAACTTCGAAAGTACTATCTATCAGGGTTAAAGGTCCGTGATTATTGTATCCTCATGTACCGATAGTAATAGAGAACAACAACAAAAGCGGCATCTGAGGGGTGGTGGTTGATATCAGCGGTTCCGATAGGCGGGGTGGTCCCGTGAAATACCGGCATCGACCAGGAAACCCGAGAGCCTACCGGGGTCAGTACGAGGGTCAGCATCATAGCGAGCAGCACGTTACCCAGCGGGAAACGGTAGATTTCGGGGATAGCGAGAGACTCGTGAATATAATGAAGGTGGAAATGAGCTTTGGGAAGCTTTGGCTTGATGTCGGTTTTGAAGGGGATGGCGAGATTCATTTTTGGCATATGTGTAGTCGGAGCTATTTGTCAAATCTTTAAGGGGTAAAAAGAGGTCGTGAATATTCGACCGGAGGGTAAAATTAGACAAGTGAGCGAAAGTTGGGCGGATGAGATAGACGAGTCCATTGTGTATTAAAATTAAAGGAATACATTAAGCAATACACAGACTACAAAATGTAGAAAATTACACAATGCCATTCGGGTTTTCGTGTCTGTCGGGCGTACCGTCCGTCTCTCTTGCATTTTCATCCAGCAACGTTTCGCGTTACCTTCTTCTCTCGTCCGGTTTTATTTATCCGCCGTGTTTCCTCTTTATTTTATCGCAAAACAAACTCAGCCGCATGTCCGCCGGCTGACGTTCCTCGGAGCTCATCATCCTTTTCTCCGTTACGTCTCCTCCGTTCTGGCGGTGGGAGGACGGAGGACTTTGCTGAATCTTTTTTTAGTCTCTAAACGCTTTATAATAAGTTCCGGGGTCGGTTGGAGTAGAAAGTAAGCTGCAAGTCGGGACAGCAGCGAAGAGGAAAAGGGAGACGTTAATGCAAAGGGGTCTACAGTACGAGGAGATCACGGTAATGGCTTTCCCTCACTACAGCAAGGCACCAACCAGTTCATTGAATAAGAATGGGGGTTACCCCTCCTCCCCCACTTGTTGTATGTTATTTCCAGTATCACTGATTATAATAGGCAACAAAAACAAAAATGGAAACCGACAGCGATGGATGCGTGGTCGGTGTGTGGCTTCGGCGATCACCCAAGTCAAGCAATACTGTCCGCGGGCAGTACTTGGATGGGTGACCGCTTAGCCACGCACTGGCTGGCGCATCAATCGTTGAGCGGGAGGTCAGTTTTTCTGAGACCTCGTTGTCCACACTTAAGTAAATACTTTCGTGTGTACACCGCGGAATCAGGAGAACATGACCGACTGTACCGGCACGGGTTTTCCGCAGTTTCCCCGTGTCCATCGCAAATGCGGTACAGTGTAGCTAAATCGGCTGCGGACGGACTGGAAGTTAGGTAGCTTAGCGAAGTGCGGGTAGGAAGTGATAGGGGGAAGGACGGAATCGGGAAGGGCCGTAAAACCCGAAAGGGATACGCTGGAAAACTCAAAAATCTAAAAAAAAAAACAAAAATGGAGCCGCGCTGCGATGAAATTTTTAGCCCTATGTTCCTATGACAAATAGATAAATACGAACGAACGGTGCGTAAATCGTCGAAATCGACGGATATTAAGTACGAAAGACAGAAATCAATGAAAGAGATAGATGCGCGCTCGACACGAAAGATATTTACACAAGAATTTTGATGAATATTTTGCGGTTTCGCGGAATAAACGGGAGAAGAGGTGAGTGGAGGAGACTATCCGTCCCCGTTACTTTTCAACCGGTTATCACGGGTGCCTATGCTCGAGTTTAGTTGTGTATAATACTCGTACCACCAAACTTTGACTGTTTGAAAAAGCGGTCCCGGTGGTCAAGGGGCGAAAAGCGATACCCGGGAGCGTGGGGGGAGGGGGGAGTATAGACGAAAGCCGCCAACTCAGAAACTCGTATAGGAATGACGGGGGTATTTTTATCAGCGGGCGGGGCAAAGGAAAAGGATCTGGTGTCGGAAGGGGGATGAGAACGCGCGCACAGAGTGAACGGAAGGTACACAAGAGTTGAGAGAATTCAGGAAAACAGGAGCGGAAAATAGAGGGGTTAAGGGGAGCGGGCGGGAGGGGGGAGGGATAGAAGAGAACCGAGGCTTCGCGAACTCCCTCGCGTTTAATCGCGTTTCGCCCGGTACATTGGCATTCCGCCAAACTCGACTCGTCCACCGGGCGCATGCACAAGGGAGAAACAACGAAATTTCCGCGGTTCAGAGGAAGATCGATGCACCGGAACGGGCGGCCATCAACTCCCCCTTCCATTCGTACCGGACGAACATCCCTACCTATATATTCTATTACTCGGCTGGTCTCTCTACCGTGTGCATGATATTGTCTATATGAATGTGGACAGAGGAGAGGGGTCCGTTATTTACGCCATTGTGTTGATTAACGGACGAGGGAAAGTTCCTCCGCCACCGAGGGTGACTCTATCGAAGAATACTCGAATGCCCCCAGAGATGGATTCTTCACACGAAACCATTTTCGTCATTGGCCCCCAAGAATTGATCGTACCTTATCCTGGGACTGTACTATTGCGAAATTTATTGGCTTTTGTTTCTCGCACACGTGACTGGACACTTTGTGATCATTAATTAATTTATCATCAAACGATCGTAATTCGACCAATAGTAAAGCGAAGCTTGAAGCTCGCTGTGGAGAACGAAAAAATTGGGGTTTTCGAGTAGATGATGAAAAGTATTCGAGATTTTTACGACCAGATATTCACAGCCTCCGCACCCGCCTGTGGCATCTTTACCTCCGCTATATCATTTCATTTCTATCTCGCTGTTTTTTTTTTCTCTCGGTTCTTATCTTTCCTCTATTTCAAGCTGTATATCTTTTTGAACTTTTCCGCGAGTATACTGAAAATCTCGTTGAAATTCGAAAGGAAATCGAGACGTTCCGTCGGCAAGTAAAAAGCATCGTGGGAGGCGCACGGTCGTAAACGTCTCCGTAAATAATAAAGAAAAACTGAGGGTTTTCCTATGAAGTTGGAGACACGAGAAGGTAGAAGAAGGGCGGACCGATTTCCTTCGGCGTTTGCATGCACGAAGGGCTCGAAGTTGCCTACCCGCCTTGGTGCAGGTTTGAGTTCTTTAATCAGCGAATTCAATGTAAACACGGCCGGTCGCGGCAACAGCGAAAAATACATGAAAAATATCTTGAGTACGAAAAAACGAGAGGCGGGCTGTCCAAACGTTTGCTGAACGTCAGAATACGAACATTTAAGCTTATACGCATCAAAGGATGAGGGCGCCGCGATCGAAGGAATTTTTTTTGCTCACGCTTTACCTACAGCGTGTACACACGCCCACGTAAATATTTACAATTTATATACCGCGGATCGATAACGTAATAAACTGCTTGGTTAGTCACGGACGTAAAGTGGCACGTGCGCTCGCCACACGTTTACATCGATTGCTCGCATGCGTTCCCCGGTGCTAAATCCATTGTAATTTCGTTTACGGTTTCAACGTAATCGAAATACTTTTTCTTTTTTTTATAACTAGGTTACGGGGGCGCTGCGCTGCGCGCGCCCGTAACTTCCTGTTAAACCTCGTCTACCAATCACAGCACGAATAAACTGACAACAATAGAAATCTCGAATCATCGGTAATTCAATACTTTTCGATCTCACCAACTTTTTATTTGGGGATTTTGTCAAATCTCGTCGACCAATCACGGCACGAATAAACCGACAACAATGAGCTTCGATATGAGTAACAACAATAAATGCGATCTATTCGATATATATCGCAAGGACCTTTTTAAGAGAGCGATTTTGTCAAATCTCGTCGACCAATCACGGCACGAATTAACCGACAACAATGAGCTTCGATATAAGTAACAACAATAAATGCGATCTATTCGATATATATCGCAAGGACCTTTTTAAGAGAGCGATTTGGGGATATATCGCAAGGACCTTTTTAAGAGAGCGATTTGCGGATTTGGGGTTTACGAGATTTTTCGTAAAACAAAAACTCAGACTTCGTGTTCAACTGTTCAATGATCGAAATACATTTTTAAACATTTTAAATGCAAACTTACCTTTATTCCAAGAGTGGGAGCCAGCATCCCGTAGTCGTGAAGAGTTGACAGCATAACGGGAGGTAGGTTGGCCATCATCATTCTGTCTGGTCTCTCGCTTCTCTCGTTCTTTCACTCACACTATCTAATCAACAATACGATGTACTTGACCTACCTGCAACAGAAAAAATGAAAAAATATAAAATTTTTGTTTTATTTGCTCGCACTTGAAAAAATGGCATTCTGAATCATTTAATTTGTTATTCTAATTATTTTTTTGTATTTGGTTTCAATTTGCTTCAAAGTCCACCGTAATCTTTTTTTTTTTTTTTCGAAATTTTCGTTAATTTTTTTTTTTTTTTTTTTTTCATTCCCGTTTCTATGTGCCCATTTCGCCCCGTTTCCCCATATTTATACAATTTCGCTTACATAATCAATATTTCAAGATGACATTTTTGGATATAATCATTCGATTGCACGCAGCTTTGCATGCATCGATGTACTATAAGATCGTTGCTAACGTCTAAGACATTGTTACGGTACACCGTCAATTTGTAAGTACATAAACGGAATAAACGTCTAAATTGTAAATGATGGAATCCGGGAGCAAGCAGACGAGACGTTGTCCTCGGCGAGAGACTGCAGGCAAAAGCTGCATCAGCGTATCCGGTTACAGTTTAGAATTTATCCGTTAAATTTACTCTTCATGTGACAACAACACTCGAAGGAAAGGTACCCATAACGTATTGTAAATTCGGATTCTCTATCCCGAAGGGCCGGATTTCTATTTGCCGTGTTATCTCGTACGCTTTGGCTGTTTCGTAGGAAACTCCCGAAGGATGTCTCCACTGTACCCGTCTCTCTTGCCTCATCCTCCGTATTCCTCGTCTCGACACAACTCCGCATCACCCATGGGATCCATCGTAAGTCCGGGGGTAGTCCGGGTGTCGACGAGAACGTTCAATTACAAAGCAGCCAATTATAAAATTAATCCATTATGATATACACGGACGAGAAACCGGGCTGCGCGGAGTGATGGGACAGGGGGCTTAAGGTCGGGAGAAGCCCGGTTCGGTAACGGAGAACTCCGTTACTGTTGGCGCTACTGGCGTGTCCTGGCAACCAAAATCACGAGTTAGACCGGAAAAGCATAGGGAGCGTGAAAACAACGATAGCACGTTACAGAAAGCAGGAAATAGAGATTTCGCGCACGGTCTTACGTAGGATTTACCAGTTAAGCCGCCTCGTGCCACGGGTGTTACAACAACCTTCGCAGTACACGCATAGATATATGTATACATTCATATACATATATAGCTACATGTAAAGCTTTCTTCGTTCTTCCCTCTCGTTCCTTGTATTCCTCATCGTCGAATCTCACGATTCCACCCTTCGCTTCGTGTCGTTCGCTCGCACACCGTTCCGCATTACTCGCACGCTCTTCCGATCCCGCGTTCCGGCCAACAATTCGCGCAGTGACTCGCCCTCAATCAGGGGGAGTCACCTTGCCTCCTTCACTCTGCACATTTCAACCCCTCACGTTTAACTCGCGGTTTCCCTAACCTCTGCATCCCCCGTTGCTCATGTTAGTACGCGCCTTTACCACCCGTCCGCTCCGCGCAACCCCCCGTAGATTGGCGACCTACGTGACGCCAATCTAAGTTTCGAACTCTCGGCGATCGCATACCACCGACAGCGAGGCCGTGGTAACCCTGACACCCCCCCGGACACCTTAAGTCGTCACACGTCGCGACATCGACCTAATCTAGGGATAGAACCATTTCGCCGACAGAACCTAGAAAGCCCTCTCTCCTCGATCCTCTGCTAGGCTCTCACCGTATGTCTACGCTGTAGCGGTGAGCGGAGCAACGCGCTGTCACCGGTTACCTTGCAACGAACGGAAGCAAGCATGTAGTAGGTAGGGATTCTGTGGTGATGAAGTAAACTACGAAGTAAACAGGTTCCTCGTTGGAAACAGGAAGTTCACGATGCACTGTAGTTGACATTGCAAATTGCTACCAGAAAATTAGATGAAGGTGACGGATGTTTTTAAACCCGTTCCACGTCGACATATGTGAAGGAGTAACTGGATTTCTTCACGATGCATCTCATTAACCTTATTAAGAATGTTGCACGCCTTGTATCGGGCTGATGAAAGCGAAAGATGCAATAGTGAAACAATCAGACAATTTCCTCTCGAAGATTTCACACGACTGAAGAATCCGACCAACCGTTCTAACACAACTTTGCTTAGCGATTTTCAACGAAAAACATTTAAAAAACATACAATTGTTTTATTCCCTATTAGGTTGATCTTGATATTTCCTTTAGAACTCAAAATTCCTACTTAAACAAGAACGTGCGTTTAAGTGACTCATGCATTTTCGGTTATCCTATTCTGCTTATTTCTTTCGTTCAATCCTTGCGTTTTTTTTATTCGTCAAGTAGATATATTATTCAACGGCACTCTCTCTCCGACCGCTTGGCTGCTTCCGGCCGTTACGTTTGATATCATAGTCTCATGCATCTTGCATAACGCCGCGGGCTGCTTAGCTGACTCCGGACGGCTCTTGTACCTTCATTTCGCTCTGTCCCAGCGATTCCTTTTTCGTTCCCTCGCTTGCGTCAACCCTCTCTCTGCCTTTGAGCAATATAGCGGGTACAGGGTTAGTGTGAGAAGTCCCTTGTCCCGTGAAATGGTCAAAACTAGGCGAAGACCCCTTAGTTTCGGTGAGAGTTCCGAGCCTTCATTGACCGGAGAGTAAGTGAAACCCGAGTCCAACATGGAAAGACATCCAACTAATGTTGCTCTTCAATTTTCAATGGAAATGTCATACAAACAGCACTAAAGTCGAACATTCAACCAATCTGCACATGTTCATTCAGTCTATTTTTCTTCCCTACATCGCTGCTTCGTAGCATGTATCGGCTGAATCCAATATACCATTTACAAGTGAGTTTATTCCTATCCTGAGTGTCGATGAAAGGAAACATTTCTTGATGGACGCGGGGAGGGAGGATTGATCCTTGTCGGGCATAACCGAGATTGACGAAAATTGCATCGCTCGAGTTCCCTCGGTGACGCAGCCGGGTAATTCACGTGTGACGCAGACGTCGAGTTCGCCTGGCCGCTCGATCAGAACTCGACAGTGGGATATCCAGATTGGTTGAACCGCGAATTGATTGGTGCGTATAGCTCCATGTATATATGCTTTACAAAGCAGCTTCACGACCGCGGAATCCGAAACCGATGCTTTTGACGTCGAATAGGTTGATAATCGCTGATACGCAGCGATTTTTTCAACACTACCTATTTCTGCAATCATAATGATTACCCTATCAGCTATTGCCGAATTATTCATAATTGACGTCGATGTAGAAGAACTTTCTATGCGAACGAATCATTTTGTGGGCTACGCAATAAAATCATAAGGATGACGCGAATAGATGATTTCTCATCTTTGCACTCTGTGCTGCGACTATCCCGTGGTCTGTCACCGTGGATGTCGCATATATTTCAATTACTTTCTAACTGTTAGGCAGAACGCAAACTCGAATGAACCAATGAGAACTCGACATGTACCAGCGTCGAAATGTTTGCAACGAGCAAAACAGTAGTAGTAGTAATAGTGCAGTATAGCAGCGAGCACGACGAACGGGCGTAGAAGCGGGTGTCAGGGCAATTTACATTTTTAGCCAATATTCGCGAGTCCGTGCCGTCAGTTTGCCAGAGCGTGACTCACCCCAGGGCCAAAAAGGCCAGCAGTCATCTCGCTCCGCTGGACGACTAGCCAACCAACGACCAATCGTCCTCTCGTTCCAACATCAAATCCCATCGTTACGCGAAGCCCGGCGAACCTGTTGCACCGCCGATTCGCGAGTATAACAGTATAACCATTCCCTGCCGTAACCGGAAAGCTCTGCCAACGCCAGTAGCGGCAGGAAGCTCCATCTGCCTATATGGACGCTTTCGGTCACTAGCGCTGGTATCGATCGATGTATCAATAGGTAACATCCCATCGCACCATCACCAGCAGAAATGGAACATCGTAGTTCCAACAATTTCGTTCATCTTCCCTCCCAATTCCTCTAAATAACCCCGTAACTGTGTACACAGAAACGGCTCTGCGCGCTTTTACCGGCGCATCCGGGACGGTCGTATTGTATTCGAGACTCAAAAATGGTACCATTCCGAAGCAATATCATACAGGCTCCAGCATTTTGGCAAGCAGAGTCAATCTTATTCCCATATTTCCACTATCTTCGTACTTCGTGCCGCCAATCACGTCTGTGATTGAAGTAAATTGTGCGAACTTGCAAGTATGAAAACTGGTTAAAATCTGGAGTCCAGAATTAAATCGCTTTCTCGAAACATGGTGCGACGGTTAAAAAAGGATTAGGCAAAGTTGATTCGTTCTTCCACATCGTAGTACCCGGAGTTTCCAGTTTCTCCAGCAGCGGGAATACGAAGGAAAGAGCAAAAGCCAAACGCTCTAAATCTAATCGCGGTAGTTCTCGTTTTGGGATGAAACGCCGCAGGGCCACACCGTAGCTTGGTACCCACACCCCGAGAGGCAGCCCGAGGTGGTGGAGAACTTCGTCACGCACGACAAGTCATCCCCGAGGTAATCGCGCGCGTGCCTCGAATGTTACTTCGGCTCACCGAGCCCGTTCTCGCGCTACGATAACGTTTGCGTCTCACTCCGTGCGGCGGAGCTTCATCGGCGCGTGGAAGATTCGATTCGCGTCGCATCGCTGGTGTTGCATCGTTGGACCGCGGAGACCTGTTGCCCCGGATTCAACAGAGATGCGAAGAACCGTCAGCTCATTCAAACCCTGGTTAATGGCTTACCCACGTAGACCCGGCAACAGCCATATACATTATTCGTTTAGCTATTCGAGATACATACTTGAGGCCAAAATGCTTTGGGTTTTCCAAGCGTTGGTTCGCCTATAGACCACATATCAACGTTCGTGCCATATTCGGCCATTTATCGAAGTTGAATGGGCACATCATAACAATTTCTGAACAAAAATCCATCAGCTGAAATCTTTCCGCTGCAATTCTTCTGAGTGACATTGCAGATGTGTAATTTAGGAATTTCAACTTAATTTGAATGACGTCGCAATTTAACCTACGCTCGGAATAAACTTGTCTAAGTCTAAGATAACTACAGCGACCGGTATTTCAATATCGGTCAACATAGAAGATCCGACGCGGTAAACAATATTTATCGTCTACTGAAGGCATCGGTGAAGACTTATCACATTACGGCAAAGGAAAGCTATGCAGAGTGGAAAGCTGAAGAAGAAAGAGAGAGTAACCGAGAACCAAGGGAGTGAGTGTCCTGAAGGTATGCAGTTATACCGCACAGTGGCATATTCATACCGGAATTAACGATCCGTGGCTTACTCCAGCGGCAGCAGCTCTCTTGGACCCTGCGGGCCCCGTGCTGCTGCTGCTGCTGCTGGAGCTCTGCTTTATCCTCCTTCAAAGGGGAACCTCGCTCTGTATGCTTCGTTCGGTTCTCCTCGAGTCAGAGAAGGAGAGAAGCGTATACGAAAATGATTCGCTAGGTCACCCTACGTAGAATTCTCTCGGTGAGAGCAACGAACAAGCCCTCTGCCCCCTTCTAAACCCAACGGCTACCTTGCAAACGCTGGCAAACTGGAAACCTACGAGCCACCACGGCTACCCCTTAGAGGCGACTGGCGCGGAGGCACTTACCGAGTTAGTTCGTATTTATGAGCCGAGGCCTCGTAAGCTCAACCACGCGCGACCGTTTGTGGCCCCCAAAGAAGATCTTTCCAGTTGCTTCGATTAAGACGACTATACCACAGCGAGTGAAAAGCTATGTCGTAAAATGAGAAAAAAAACCGCGAGTCTCGAGTACCTCGGCGGTGGATAAGAAAAGCTTTTTTGTTTTGTTCAATTCAAGTCACATGGAGAATCAACGCCATGCAATACTATAACGACACGAATGGGTGAACCATATGAAAAATGTAACACACGCATTGTCCTTAATGTATAGCAACGATGCAAATTTTCAATGTAAAGTTCAATATTATTGGCATTGGTCCATATCGATGTTGATGATATATGTATTTGACATGCTGACGTCCTCGAGTTCCATTTTAATTAATTTCATTGGTAGAATAAAATGAATTTTCTCCGAGACTTCAGTGTACTTCATCGAAATAGCGCGTGAAGCGTGCAAAGTTCGCGAGACTGATAAAGTACGGAAAGGCAGGTTGAAGAGTTCAATATCGGGACGTACGCGAGGAAGACAAGAACCTTTATGTAGAAGCATCTTTATGAGGCGCTCGCGAGCTTAATTGCCTCCAAAGCTCTCATCTCGGCCTCCTCCTCGGTCCAATCTCTCTTCTTTCTCTCAGTCGACCATAGTGTGTGCCTGCGCGCAAGTGCCCCCCGTAGTAAGCGAGCTTTCCAGTAGCTTCATCTTCGACAGCGTAGACTTCCACACACAAATCCACTATCTTCAGCAAGCAGCGCATCAGACGATAGCTGCTACGCGGTACTGCTCCTAGTTGTGTAGGAGAGTGTAACCTCGTTTCCCGGGCTCGGGAGCCGCTTTTCCGTCTTACTCGTTTCATGTACTTCTCAGTTCACCATCTCTATCAGTTGCTCGATCCGATACATCTTCTCCTACTTTCCCAACCTCCTCTTTCGCACTTGCTTATTCCATCGCATACACCCCTTTCCCGTTCTTTCTCTGTACAAGGCTCAAAACATAATTAAAATTTTCTAATTAAGAATTTCGATAAGGGAAAGCAGACGCGAGGCAGGCCGTTGCGCGTCTAGCTTCTCTATCATCAAGGGTAAAGGGAACTTTCCACTTTCCTATAAACGTGAAAAGGAGGCCGAATAGGGAGTGAGGGTGGGGGGTGGTGGGCGGAGGGTGGAGTGTTTAAAACATAGGAGAAAGAACGGAAAATACCAGCTGCTGATATACACCCCTAGCTTGTGTTTACCGAATTAACGATTCGCGCCCTACCCAGCAAACCCGACTCGGGAGAGATCTATCGGAGTCGCCCGCGGAGTTTGTGAAAACTCTCCAAGAACGGGGGGCAACGTGGTTATCATCTTCATGGGAATCTCGTTGAAATGCGAGATTGAAACGCTATCAAAGCCTTTTTTTTTATAACTCAAAAAAGTCAAGACAAAGGAGCGACAAAAAAATGGAAAAAAAAATGGCCTTCGGAAATGATATTCTGACTCGTTAAATATCGTACGCGCGTTACATTCGTTAAGACCAAGAGATTCAAACAAATGTAGGAATAAAAAAAGTGTCCTGATTCGATCGATCGGATGACGTGCAAAAAAAACCTTGCAACGCCGTCACCCAACTCAGAGTCCTTTTCACTATGGAAATGGAAGCGTGACAGACGGACGAGGGAGAACATGGTGTAAAAAAAAAGAAGTAAAAAAAACTGAATGTGTCGTAGAAATTGATATACGCTGCTGGCACGTTATATCCAGTATCGAAAGTTATATGGAGAATGAAGATAGGAAAAGCCTTTTTCCCCCCGGTATAGAGAATAGCCGTGGAATAGAACCGCAACGAGGAAAAATCCGTCGAGCAACGTCAATCCATTCATCGAATTCCTCTTTCACCACAAAAATCGAGCGGAGCCCCAGCTACCACTAATTTGGACTTAATTGAAAGCGGTGAATGCTGTGGCGTATACTCGTCGTGCAACCGTACCTCCTCCTGATACTCTATACAGGCAACTACATGCCCGACTGGTATGTTATATATAATTTTTTTTTTTTACTCTCTTCTCGTCAGATATCGAAAATTCCTCGTAAGCTCGATCGCGCTTTTACAATGCACGATCATTACGCATACGTGTATACATCGGCTTCCCGAAGTTGCTGCGATATACTCGCGTTTCACGGGATGGAAGAAAGTTAGACAAGAAGACAGCTTTCCATTGTTTCACGGCATACATTGACGGCTTATTCTCTAGCGGCATTTCGATACACGGTTATGAATCCATATATGCCACGTAACGTGGTTTACGTTAATTAGATATCGTAACGCAATTTAGATACTTGTTAGTTGCGCAAAGCTCGATGGATCTTCTGCGCGGCCAATTTATGATCAATGGGAAAGAGGAAGCCGTTATTGCGGGCGAAGCACTTAAGGATATTCAGTATGTCGTTCTGTACTTTTCGGCTTCGTGGTCACCACCTTGTCAGACATTGCTGCCGAGAATCAAAAAGATTTATGAAGAGGCGAGAAGACGAGATATCAAGCTGGAAATCATCTTCGTACCATCGGATAATGACAACGACGAGATGTTACGATTTTTTTGCGCTCATCATGGCCCCTGGTTAGAGCAGCCATTTTCTTTTTTAATAATTTTTTTTTTCTTTTACAAAATTCATTATTTATACGAATTTTCCGAACATAGTTTCGCATATGGTAAACTATCGAAAAATTGTATTTGGTTATTGAATTTCGTAAATGCCCGACGGCAGGTACGCTTTGCAGATTGGCCAACTGGCCGTATCGATGAGAAAGAAATTCCATATTGTTTCGATTCCGACGATAATCATTATACACAGCAAGGATGGGCGTCTCGTGACGAGAAATGCTCGGGCGGATATCGAAAAATTCGAAGATCCTTTGACTATGTGGTTTCCGGAATACGATGAACAAAACATGTTGCAATAAAAATTAAGTTGACGCAAAGAAAATTTCAATAGTTATTTTCGTGTCTAGAGCGAGGAAAAAAGATCGATCTCCACGAGTGTGAAGTGAGGCGCGAGCGGAATGCGAGTGCGCGCGTCACATGATTACGAGAGAGACCGGTTTTCCTCGCACGCGACGCGAATCCGATTTTCTGCTACTTTTTCCGCACTAGTGCGGGAAAACGGCCAGAAAAGTACTTTTCAGTCTCAAGTTGGCTATACGTATAGTTGGCCGCTATTAGTCGAAGTATTTGCATTGAATTTCAAACTCAATACGAAAGTTAAAAATGGCCAAATAAAATGGCAGAAAATACCCCCTACTCACTTCCCCTCATTTGCATTTTTAGAAAAACAGTCGCCGAAACTTTGCGACATTACCGATGCGGATAAAATTGATTTTATGAAATCGCTTCAACACAATTTTTACCCCTAAATAGGGGTGAAAAATTGTTTGCGAATTTTCCCATTTTCCCATTTTGTTTGCGAATTTGTTTGTTTGCACACATGAAAAAAATAAAATGAACTGGCAGTGTATATAAATAATGTACAGATATACAGAGCAGTGGGTTTATAGATTTTCGCGTTTCTCCTTCGAATGGTTAATTAGTTACTACTAATTGCCGCCCCGCCAGGCTGTTCCAATCGAGGAGCCAAGTAGTTCGCCAGTTTCGAATTCGCCATTAGCGTTTCACCCTTGTCGCTAAACGCGAGTACATTTCGAGCGAAGGCTGTCCCGAAAGGCTCGAGAGCACCGCCGGTATGTAAACCGAAACAGCCAAGGAACGTTATGTACAGTAAATGCTGCCGATGCCAAGAAGGGATTGCTTGTGTCAGTTCGATTGGTTTCCCAGCATCGAGACTCTGCATTGCAAATTCGCTTCGTTCCGATGATACACGTTCCCCTAACGATGTGTTTTTTGACTGTGCTATACCGCAATTTCTTACGCGAGTCCCTCAGAATAGTTCGCAGTCAAAGGCGCCACCATGATAAAAAAAAAAAATAAAAATTCAAAAAAGCAGCGAAAAAAATTTGATTAATTAAAAAATATTAATAGCAACGATTTCTATCCATTTCTAAGGCAGAAATGTTATACAGATATTTTTCCATCACTCCCACCTCATTTTTATCGCGTCGTTTATTTCATTGTTAAAACTCACAAGTCCGTGACAAGCGTTTCTCTTGTCAGCGCTAAGTATTTCTCGCGATGAATATATATTCCGACAGAAAATGTTGGCCGAGTATAGTGGTGGTTTCGCTTGCGAACGACAATACGCCAACTGCTGATGAAAGCCTCTCGAGAGGGAGAGAGACGCGCGCACTCCGTTTACTCGGTATGAACAAAAGGCAACCCCGACTATTATTTTATTTATGCAAGATGAGGGCGATGACTACGCCCGACGGCGAGACAAGGGTGGAAAGTGTAATGTCCAGAATACACGACACCGCGATGACGATAATCATGACAATGGTACAAGCTTTCCCTTGCGGGCACAGATCGATTGCGTTCTCTTCGCCAACTTGTCAAATCGTCGGTAAATCATAAAAAAAAAAAAAAAAAACCCTCCATAAATCGCGAATACAAAAAAAAAATCGACAAAAAAGTATACATTGTGCCGACGAAGGATTATCATAAAATAAATATAATATGCTATTTGAATTTTCCAGTACACAAGGGTGGTGCGTAGATGTGACCTTCGTTGACCCTCAATGTTGTCCCGGCTGCTAGTCGGTAATTCCCTTTGAAACCCCATAGCAAAGCTACAGCAGGAGGTCAGACACGTTGTTGGGGAAAGGGGGTTGAAGGGGGGAGGGGGGGGGGATACTGCTATACAGGAGGGGTTGAAAGCTCACTAACGCCACTGGAAGCTTCGTTAAATAATTACCAATGAAGCCTCCGCGCATTGGCACGAAGCTGTCTCGGTGTTAATCGAACAATTAGCTGCGTCAACCGTCCCGTTGTCGTTAACTTTGTCGAGATTTCCAACGGCCCGAGTGTCGATGAGATCCGGAATAACGAATGCCAGATTGCCATTATTATCTTCGATTTCCGCGTTACCACGTATCGGCATGACATTTCTGATTTGTAGATTATGCGGCTGTCGCAAGGAGGATCGACCGTATCGGATCTCCACCGGTATTACGCGCCTATGGGCATCAACATCGGATTCAGCATGATCTCCTTTGGTCCTCATGTCCGACAGTACAATCGAAGCGCGAAAATCGTTAAGCTCTCATTTGTCAGGAATTATAATCACCGAGTATCATTGTGATTGCATTAAATTTTCATACTGGACTCTCACGCCCGCGAAGGTACCGGCGTCAGTTTGCCGATATAGATGACGGAAGCATGTCGAACCCATGCATACTCGGGGTACTGTATCTGACTCTTGCCGTAGACACTTGTATAGCACAATGGATATTCGATAAGCGGGACAGAGGAGAATTTATCGAGTATCGAATAACCTTCGTAATGACGCGGCATAGGAAGGCTGTACGGAACGGCGCATGATGTCCCTCCTGCCCAGGTAAAGGTCGTATGTATACGTTACACGCTTGTTTTCACATCGATAATAACGGATACCGTCGATGGATGAATGATATCATAGAAGATATAGCACAACTATGATGCGTCGCTGGGGGGATGGAGCAATGATGGGTTTTGCAGCATATCGAAACATGTTGGTTGACTCAGCGACAATATTGTGTTCCGGTGTCTGATTGCACTTCGCGTGATGACGGGATGAAAAAGAATAATGAAGTTTATTGCGACCAGAATCGCAGGCTATAAATAAAGGAAAACGTATATCTTCGATGCACTATGAGAATATGGTAAGGATCCATTTGCTTTGTCGATTTGCTACACCCATAGACGGAGAGAAATAGAAATTACTATGTCATCTGGATAAATTCGACGGTGGCGCCACCTATGACGAAAATACTCGATATTATGAGTTTTTGCAACATTTATGGAGATTTTTACCATATTCTGCGGTAAAAATTCGCATAGTTCTCGTAATTCTCAACAGGTGGCGACATTGACTCCGCACTACCAGAAATTTACGATATTTTTTACTAGATATATGGTGAACTGTATCAGATCTTTCCCTTCGTATACCCAATGATAAATGTCTGTATACGGATTTTTACAAATTCAGTTTAAACTTCAGTTCTCAAGGCTACGAAATGAAGCTATGGGGGAAAAGGTTAAAAAAGAAAGATTCCGGACACAAAGAACCGATAAAAAAAAAGGTTAAGAAAAAACTCCGACATCGCAGAGTACTAGAAAAACACTCGGCGTTAGTCTCGGCGCGAATATCAGCGGGGGTAGTAATCAATCTGTCTGCAAGCCAGTCGCGTGCAGAGTTGTTGTGCGAAAAGCTTGTCCGCGATCCCGAATAGTTCGTAAAGGAGAAAAGGAAGTAATACCAAGAGGTCGAGTGTCACCGAGCGATGCTTCATCGCAATGGGAAGAGGCAACTAAAACGGCTTTGAAAAGAGCTGTTCTTTCAAATTTGTAAGGATATTAGATTTTAAAGGTCGAAAAAAAACTCAGGTATACGGCTTTAGTCAGCCTTAAGGCCGTATTTTTGGAGATAAAAATTGAAGATGATTAATTAATTATTTTCTTTCATCGTAATCAGTCACAGCGTATCAGGATTGAGTGATTAACTTTAACATAAACTTAACATTTACATTATGCCGGCCGGAAGGCAGCCATCTTAAAAATCAATGAATTGTTTCTACGATTTCCCGTTTTTATTGAATAAAAGTAAAATTTTGACAAAAATCGTTAAATTCTAACCTAAATTTCTTCAAACAATAGCCGATTAAAAAAAAAAAAAATCGGCTATTATGTGCGCTATTTGTCTCAGATGCCCGTTTTGCTTCGCTACCCGAAGTGTTTCAGTTAAAAAATGACAAAATTGTTCCCGACCTCCCGTAGCGCAATTTTTGTTTCATGGTTCGATTATTCGTGTGTAAAATCCCATTTTGCACTTCGATGTGCATTCAATTTGTAGAAATGACATCGAAAGCGAATCTTCCACTGATTGCTGTGACGCGTGAGAAGTCGGATACTCGAAGGTAAATTTTGGACTAACGTTCCGAGATCCGACAGGAATCAACTCGTATCAGGCGTTCGCGAATGAGAGAGAAGTGCACTATCGATCGAGGAATACCTGTCGCGGTTGATTAATTCTTCAAGCCGGCAAAGCTCATCTCATGATGAGCCTCGTGTCAAACCGAGAACGAGCAACGGAATTAACGACGATCGCAGTAACGTAACTCTACATTGCACTGCATTATTCTGCGTGAATGATTTACTCCACGCCGCTAAGTCATGTCTATTCGTTCCTCATCATTTCTTCCGTCCCTCGAGTGAATCTTATTATACATTTTCTTGGCGCATCACGCGGCTATAATCCAAAAAGAGGCAAACGTCTACGTCTATATGTCTCGGAAATATCGCGATCTATTTTTTTTTTTTTTTTTACTTTACAAAACGATATTGTTCGCGTGAGATTTCGAATAGAGTGTGTCAAATCTCGTATCAATGTGTGTCAGCCATTTTTCCAGTGCGTACTATCGAATAATGGATTTCGGATTGACGTTGGAACGATTGAAAATATGTATATTCCCGTGTATTCGCCATTCGACAGATGCGTCGAGATATTCTTTATTTCCCAATGGCTGGCAGCCCAAAGCTTTATTCTCTATCTCTCGCGTTTACCGCACCGACACATTTCCCGCCCTATGAATATTTCAATCCTATCCGTAGCTCGCAGCAAGCATCACGAAGTTATCGAAATTTCCGGAGCAAAACATAACAACGAGATATATACAGACATAAGAGAAAAATCAATAAAAATTGTACTATTCAGAACGGATTATTTGCAGCGGACTACTTGATAGGTGGATATTAAGTACGAATAAAGCAAGAAATGCGCTTTTGCGTCGACAGAGGGAGCGCCAATGGGATCGGTATTTGTCGCGTGTCTCTTCGTAAACCACGGAAAAAATCATAAACATTATTCCAACGGGGCGACAGACCAAAGGATAAATAAAAAAAAATTGAAAAACCAAAAAAAAAATGCGGAAAAAAAGAGACATCAAAATTCGGTCCCATTCCGCCCACTAAAATTCGGCAAGGTTCACGAACTTTAATGATGGGAAATACGAGACACTGATGTTTTGTGCCGCTCGCGAAGAAACGTTCAAGCGAGGAGTTTAACTTTACGAGGATTTAACAACGCCGGATGTCGTAACCAGTGTGGCGACGTCGGTATTCTACCCTCGCATAAGTGAGATAGAATGCCCGAGAGGTTGGATTCCTTGCATTAAAAGGAAAGGAGAGTTTAAATCTGCCGGTTATATATACACATATATATATCCACAAAAAGTAGAAAAAGACGGAAAATTCTGTGTGGGGGAAAGAATGCCAATATGTCTGAACGTTCTTCACTGCACCTTCCCTCGTCGTCCGGTAATTGATGTCGAATTCGATTCAAATTTGAAGTCCATCTTTAGGAATGTAGAGAACGTAACTGGAGACGGCGAGAGGGGATTCGAAGAAAACATTATTATGTTGATCCAAAACAGCGGAAAGATAGACGGCCATCTGGTCGCGCGTATTAGTTTGCCGCCCTAGTCGAGTGCAGATGTTATGCGCATGGATATGCGCAGACGTAACACACATACATAACTAAAAGCTTTCACGAAACATCTATTCGGGAATCTTGTATACAACGAAAATAGCTTTCCAATGTGACGATCAGACGACCAAGAGATGTTCGTCGACGACAAATCTGGCGACATAAAAAATTCTAAGAATAACAGTAACAGAGCTGAAGCTCTGTAAGCTCATTTGACCGTCCGGTGGCGGTCTCGCGAGGTATTAAATTATTTGAAGACGCCATTAATAAATGGCATGTGTTGGTCAATTTATTTATTCTCGTCCCCTTCCGATATTGCATGCCAATAAAGGAGTTCGTAAAATTCGTAAAACCTCGAGATTTTCTATAATTGAAATGAAGAAAAGTATCGGAGTTGACGATAACTACAGTTATGGATCAACCATATTAGACATTGCATACGAGGGACCGAAGCTTCAGCCAATTCGACAAGCGAGACGTTGATTGGAAGAACTTTTTATCGTGTTCGTTGGAGAGCAACGAAATCTTGAGAATGAAGAAACGGAGAGAAAAGCCGAAAAGGAAAAGCATGTGGCCATTCGAATCGAGGTGAGAGCCGTGAGAACAACCGCGTCGAGGTGGCAACTATGAGGAGTCGTGAAGTACTCCGATTGGGCGTTGGGCGAGCGTCAAGAAAGTAATTCTTCGTCCGATTCTCACTTATCGGTGGTCGAAATCAACGTCGAGACGAGAGAAAACCACTGGTACCAACGTGTACCAAAGACGTGCAACAACAACTCTTCCTCCTAATTCGAGAGGGTCAGATGGTGCAATTGAGACGCTTTAACGAACCACGACTAACGGTAAGTGCAGCTTCAAGGCTCAGAAGCAGTCGGAGCACAGAAGTGGTGAAGGTAAATACTGGTATCGCGCAGAATTTCAAGTCCAAGGATTATACGGTACAACGGGAGAAGAAAAATAACCTATCGTTTCAGCCAAATCAATCCTCAAGTACGGAACATGCATTTTTTTGCTGATTAAGGGGGTGAGTCGCCTAAAAAGTAGAATGTTCATTATTTTTTTCTGTCTGAAAAAAATAAAAAATAAAAATTCGATTGTATTGTCATAATCTATATAAGATTAACTATCTTTTTTAATTTTTTTGAGGTCCCCAAGCTTGTCGAAGTGAAAGCAGAGATGGTCAAACTTTTTTTACTTGTCGCAGGATTCAGACCGCAGGAGTGAATCAATTTTGACTTTTCATAGCTCATTTTCTTCGCTGAAGTATTTATTATGGAACGAGTTCAGGAATTTTTTTTTGAAGTTCCCCCGATGGAGTTATCAAACAAAATCTGGAAAAAGAGCATCGCAGTCATGTGAAAATGACATTTTTTTCCACATTTTATTCGATAGCTCCATCGGGGGGACCTTCAAAAAAAAATTCCTAAACTCGTTCCATAATAAATACTCCAGCGAAGAAAATGAGCTATGAAAAGTCAAAATTGATTCACTCCTGCGGTCTGAATCCTGCGACAAGTAAAAAAAGTTTGACCATCTCTGCTTTCGCTTCGACAAACTTGGGAACTTCAAAAAAAAGTTTGAAAAGTAGTTAATCATATATAGATTATGAAAATACAATCCAATTGTTATTTTTAATTTTTTTCAGACAGACAAAAAAAATGAACATTCTACTTTTTAGGTGACTCAGCCCCCTTAAAAGAAGCATTTGTCTGTATTAGGATTACGGAAACTACGTATGCATGACCACCCGATTTTTTTTTTAATGGTGCGGGACACGTTTCTGATTTTCTCTTAAAGTAGCCGACAAAAAAAAGAGGTATCGGTAATTGAATCGGTGAGTTACAAATCCACCATCGACAAAAGGTAAAGTAAGTGATAGTATAGAAAGAGGATCATCCGAGGAATGGGAAGAACGCCATGGAAGAATGGAAAGAGAGCTGAGCGAACGAAGGCTCGTGCTACCATGGGTGCCTCGTGTCCGGGCCGAACCCAAGAGCGGACGCGAACAGAAGCAAAAAAAAAAAAAAAAGAGGAAGCCGCAGGAAAGTACTAGCAGGAAAAAGAAAACGCGACGAACGGAGCTGCTTGCTTCGAGAATAAGTGAAAGGAAGCGAGGAGGATTTATAGAGGAAGCTCTGCGGAATAAGAAGGGCCGTACCGACAGGGGTGTGGCGAGGGTGTACTGGTCACGACTCCAAGGACTTCGGTAGCCATCAATGGAACATAGGATATACATATATATATGTCTACATACACATGTATATATGAATCGGTAGATATTGAAACCTTTCGAGGAACGCGAATGGAGAGCTCTTCGATCATAAGAAAAATAAAAGAATTTGTACATCGAGTAAAACACCGGTCTGTTCTGTTGGAAAAAACGATTTCCTGCCTTATATGACCTCTCGAAGTTTCTTAGGTTATCATTTTTCATTCGAAACTGCTTTCGACATACAATAATGAATTTCGTTGTGCGACTGACTTCGGTGCGCCATTTCGTTGTCACCATAAAAATCTATCGATTTCAATGGTTTCGGATCTCGTAAGTGCGTTTCGTTTGAGAACCGCGTAGAACTTCTGTTTTGTACACACTGCATGTATGTATACTACATACAGAGTAATCCAAAGAAATGTACAATACGTTACGGGAAAGCTGTCGGCGAGCCGAACGTAGAAGAACCTTTCGCGCGATGGCCATTATTCACGGTTCCTCATGCCTTATGCAAGGGCACCGACAGAGAAAGAGAGAGTCTGTTGGGATTGGATAGTACTCGTAGTAACTGAGTGTACAAGAGCCATTCGTCTAGCCGGATGGCCATTCTCCTCGAACGGGGAACTCTCACGGATGGTTATTCTTTTCTCACGGGAGCACCTTAGAACCGATTGAACCACCGAAAGAAATCGAACCGAAGCTTAATATGCGTATACCAATAAAGAAATAACAGTAGATATCTCTTGGCAATCGGAGGAATGGCAATTTCGGCGAATGAAAGTTGGGATGGTGGTGATCCGATTTGACGAAAAAAAAAAAAAAACAAATTTCCACGGAATAGTAGTCGAACGCTACGCATGCGCAGGAATTGCAGAATCATCAATAATCCAATATTTTACCCAAAATATATTGAATAAATGTATATTTTTAGTTTTAAGAAATTTCAAACACATAAACATTGTGAACTGCACCATCTGAAATCTCGAACATAGCGCGTTAATTTTGTTGGTTAGGATCGTCGTTAAGCCATTTGCTTGTTCGTCGTCCATTTTTTCACGGTAACCAAATCAATATTCAACACGAATAGTTGAAGTTGCACTAACGTGTGGAGTCATTGAGACGGAAATAAACATACTGATTGAAAAAACAAGCGATTAATAGACGGCATAATGGGGTGTGACGAGACGGCGACATGCAGCGAGGCGTGGACTAAATTAAGAAGAAAATCACAGCAGGACGAGACGTTGGGACGCTTGGAGACAGGAAAGACTGATAAAGTTAACCGGGCGTTGCAAAAGCATAGCTATCTCTCTCCGGCCAGAGAGTCAACGGGGATCCGGTGGTGATTCTTGGATGTATAATTAAAGCAACCATCCCATGGTGATAGGAGCCGGAAAGCTCATTATACGGAACCGGGTCGGCGACACCATCGCGTTCGAGGCCGTCACATCATGTTCGTCCGTCCATAAAACTACGAGGACGGCGACGACGGTCTTTCGTGATTTTGGTACGGTTCGCAACGTATAATACTCAATAATCTTCGGATAAAAAAAGAACAATAATGTTTGCATCAACCATCGGAGAACCGTGCAATTTCGGTGATACACGAAGCTTCTCATATACACAATAGTGTTCTCGATAACTGCAATGGGCTCTATATTAACTTTCCCCACTCATAGATCCACAGTTTCGCTCCACGTCCATTTTATTCATTTTATAAACGAGCCAATTATATCGTCGACTGGTTTCAGTGACGAGTAGTTATGAAACAAAAAAAAAGAACCGGTAAACCCGCTCGATCGAACCCTCTCTAGTATCGGAGGAGGGGTCGTAGTACCCCAGAGGTGCGACGTTCGGCACGTGTTCATTCGTTCGTTTTCAAACCCCGTTGCTCTTGCAATTATTCCGGGACAACGGACTCGTCGCCTATCTGTGTGGGTCTATACGTGCGTGTAATAAAAACAACAAATTGGGGAATCGGCAAATCAAATACCCTTTTTTTTTGCTTCTCGCTCTTGACTGCTGCCTGTTATTTGAATATCCTGCTCCATCTGCTTTGTCGTTACGATCTTTTTTTTTTTTTTTTTTTTTCGTTCTTTGCATTTTTTTAAGTTGTTCATACTGGCGTCGGGCTACGAGAAAGATGAAGAGAAACACATTCGCCTGTGCACCCACCGTGGCGTGATGAATGTGGATCGGGTCAACCAGCTTTGATTTATTACGCCAACTACTCCGGAAGAGATATTTCGAAAAAAGGAAAAATAAACCGCGCATCGACGCACAGCGTATAGCGTGCACTCGGTTATAGTCATTCTACAACCGGCATTCGGACCTCTGTGGGTCAAATAATTTATTGATATACAAGATTAAATTTGAATCAAATTTCGCTGACGTAAATTGACGTCGCGCAAATCAGAGTTTTGTGAGCTGAAAAATCATTTGCCTTTGACAAGTTGATTTTGAATCCGAGATTCGTTTTCACACTTTGTGCTCACAGTCGAAAAGGTACACCGAGAGAAGGATCTGATACATTTTACCATATATATAGTAAAAAATATCGAAAATTTCTGATAGTGCGAAGTCAATGACGCCACCTATTGAAAGTTACGAGAACTATCCGAATTTTTACGGCAGGATATGGTAAAAATCCCCATAAATGTGGTAAAAATGTTCGTAATGTCGAGATACGGATCTGATACATTTTACCATATATATAGTAAAAAACATCGAAAATTTCTGGTAGTGCGAAGTCAATGACGCCACCTATTGAAAGTTGCAAGAACTATCCGAATTTTTACGGCAGGATATGGTAAAAATCCCCATAAATGTGGTAAAAATGTTCGTAATGTCGAGTATGGTCGTCATAGGTGGCGCCACCGTCGAATTTTACCAGATGACATAGTAATTTCTAATACATCTTTCTCTCCGTGTACTCTTATGTATTTGTATGACTACATTGTAATTGACAAATTTAAATTTAGTCACAGTATGAAAAAAAAAAAACCACTATTATTTTAGGGCCCTTAAAAGAAATTTTTTTTCAACTACTACCGAGTGTCGGTAAAAGACGATAGCAATCCTTACCACAACCTGAGTGTAAAAGTATAGGAACTTTTATTGTGTTGTTCATCGCACCTCTCTCTCTCTCCTGAAATTCACTTACGACATTTAAAACAAAAAATCGGTTGAACAGATTCCCTTGAATTCAGCAGTCCCAACAATAGCGAGGACTTCATTGAATCGTCGAGGTTCTAGTAGAAATCACTCGACCGCAGAGCGTTGCAGTGAATGCGCGGGGGATTCACCGCGACCCGTTAATTAAGAGTAATTGCGGGTCCACAGGACAAGACAGTTGAACGCCTCGCTCTGCCAGTGAGCTGGGAAACCCAGTCTGGTCTACGCACGAGGTTGTATCCAATGTGCAATCACTTAACGCCAAAAGTTACTTTTCCTCTCTTCCTCTCCCGCCCCTTCTTCCCTTCCCAGCATCCATTCCCCGATCGCGATAAACTGCTTCCACGACTGTAGATAAAAGCCGATTGAAATTCCGGGGGTGAGTTCCAGCGGATGTACGGAAAACAGTTGCGTACGAGATAACAGTGTCGCCCAGTCATAAATAACAAATATAAGAAAAAATTAAAGTAACCGAACAATTATTAAAAAGACGAGAGGAGAGGGGGAGGAAGTGAGCAAAAGACGATATAAAAGAAACAGAAATGAGAACAGAGAAGCTCTCAAGAAAATGCAAACGGTGCCCATTTCTCAGCTCGAGCGACGTCTTAGCAAGATATAAAATCATAAGTAGAGTCCCTCCATTTCGCAGCTCTCTTTCCCAGTCTCCCCTCTCTCCGAACTCTATAGCGATCGCGCTTTATGCATATATAGCTCAACTTCTTCCAGAAGTACGGCCACTCCTCTTGCTGACTACTCTTTCTCTTTCTCCTTCTTCTTCTTCTTCTTCCCTATCCTTATATATCTTTCACCCCTTTACTACCGGGGCGGAGGGAACCCCGAGACAGAAATAATTCATAAATATTACGCTCAGCTATGCTTCAACTACCGTTCGCCTCGCAATTCCAAATCTTCCGGACAAGTCTTGTTGCGCTAATCGCTTTCGTGTATAGTTACTCGCTGAACGGAAGAGAAACTGATGATTCGGCAGTATCTCTCGGCGATACTGAAAGCTATCTATAATAAAAATGCAACTCGCAATTCTTTCTGCATTTCGCTACGATTTATTTGTATAATTACTACCCAAACCGCTATATTCACATACGGAGGATAGCATAGTTAACATTTTTTTTATAATACAATTTTTACCATAATTAATAACAATATTAGTTTGTTATTAATTTTTTCTTCAATTTTTAAAACACGAAAGGATATTTTTTTTTTTACTATTTATTAGTATTTATTCAGTACGTTTTTTATTTGCTATATAATATCATCAATAATATATTTCACAATGTGCGCGACATTTTCTCCGATAGAATATCACAACAATTTTTTTTTTGACATTCTATAGATCTATGGGAAAAGAATCATGAATCGCGAACTATTTTCGGAGGAATATTTTCTTAGATTTTTCAAAATTATGTATAGTATGATCTCTGATATCATTACGTAAATTTAATAGAGCAGTGGAACGGCAAATCTTCAGATATATAGTTAAGGTAGTTATGTCGCTTCGCGTTCATTTCGCATCAGTTCGAGAAAAATGAGAGAAAATTGCAAATACTCGTCTATCATATAAAAATCTGTAAAAATGCATGTATAATAAAGGTACTGAAAAGACTAATTTTGCATAATAATAATTAAAAATGTTATTAACAAATTAACGAAAAAATGAATTGGTCACCAAATTTCCCGGGAATCCAACTTTCTTTTTTAATGATTCATACATTTTTCTGTATACTCTGTATATTCTGTATATTCTGTATAGATTTTTCAATTTTTTTTATTTACGTTAATTTTTTTTTTATTTGCAAAAAAACGTGCGAAAAACAAAAAATCCAAAGTAAATTGGAAAATCTGAAAAAATTCATACGTATTCAGAAAAATGAACGAATCATTTAAAAAAAAAAAAAAAACAAAGTGGAATTTCCGGGAAATTTGTTGAACAATTAATTTACATCAATTTGTAAATAACATTTTGGAATTATTATTGTTTAAAATTAATCTTTTCAATACCTTTAATATGCATGAATTTTTTCCGATTTTTTTTCAGATTTTTATACTACTGAGAAGTATTTGCAATTTTCTCGAATTTTTCTCGAACTTATGCGAAATGAACGTGAAGCGACATAACTATCTTAACGCTCTCTATGAGAAAACTATAAAAAAAAAAAGTGGACCAGTGTTCAGCGTACCGACGGTGAAATAACTGCCATGCGCCGTGTGAAAAGAAAAATATTAGCTGTGTACAAAGATTGGGAGCCGAAAAGGATCCAATTGCGATAGTAAATTTTTGATCAGTTTAGGTCCCGAGCTTCGAACGTAGAATAAGGCGGGAAGGTGTTCGTTTGCCGGTAACGATCGGCCCCCGACACGCTCGCGCTAATAACAAATGAATTAATAACGTTCATAAGCCGCACAAGAGGGATGAGTGCAAGTAGTAGGGAGAGGATAGCCGGGGAGTTGGTGAGACGACGGAGGGGTAGTGTGGGGATTCGGGAAGCGGCGGAGCTATAGCAGCACAGGGTTCTCTAATGGGCACAGTGCCCGAGAGCTCGCGTTAGTTACTTAATACCCGCTAAATTATCTGAGGTAGTTACGCGACGATCGTTAATTCATGTGTGCGTACACACGGCCCTCCTGTGTTCCTCGTTTTTCCTTCGCCCCGTCTTCGTTGATTAACTTCGTACTTCGTTCACGTGTCCCCCGTCTGTGGGCACATTTCACGCGGAACACGTTCTATTACTCAGAAATAAAGTAGAGAATCCCGTTTACGATCCTTTTTTTTTACGAATAAAAAAAAAGAATCGTCACGATTCGATCTCGTGAAGCAAACAAAAACCATCCGCAGTGTTGCCTTGTAATCCGCGCTTCGAAGGGTTAATATATTTTCGATGTATTTGAAATAATGCAAATTCCAATAATTTGATCCCCTTAGTCATCATAAATGACCATAAGCCGTAAATATCCAAAGGATTTTACCGATTTAAATACCACTATCGACAACACTAAAATGAGAAATATTTGTAGTCATTTTTTCGATCTATTAGTGATTTTTTTTCGTATGTACCGTATCAATAAATGCAAAAAAAAAATTTTTGAATGGAGTGCAAGTAGAGAGCAATATAAACGGATTATTATTGCGACCTACAGAAAGTTACGCAATAATAACGGAATATGACAGACGTTGAGTACCCGGAGGTAAAGTCTCGAAGCTTGACGTCGACGCTGAGGAAGTTGCAAGCACTGCGCGCGGGTGGGCCCCTCTCCCCGGGTTGCCGTTCTTGTTTTAATGCGTCTGAGTTGGAGCCGTTAAGCGGCCGTTCATACCTCGCGTCTAAATTAGATTTGCCAAGTTCGTATGGTTGAATATATAAACGGTGCTTAGGAGTGTCGAAACACCGTCAGTATGCCAGAAGGAGAGCGAGAACAGTCGATACCAGAATAATGTCGGATATAGTAGATTTAATTTTTTTTTCCTCGATCTCTCGATCGCTTATCTCCGTAAAAAATTATTATCAGCCGTGAGCATTCCTTACACGAAAAAATAATTTTATCGGTTACTCCATCGAGATTTTTATGGCCGGTAAGGGATTTTTCGATAGTATACTTTGGTAGTGATTTTTGGTGAGGGTTTCTTCTCGAACGTCCGATTCGGGACACGCGAAGATTCGGAAAAGGGCGAAAAAAGGAAAAAGAAGAAAAATCGCGAGAACAACGATGTAGTAGATACGGTGAGGCTGCGGGCGATTCCCAATCCCGGGGTCTACGGCGGAAGAGCCGAACGCGACGAGGATATAAAGCTCGGGGGAGGTGCCTGGGATACCCCCAAGAGTGCGTGGAGAACAGGGTAAATGCCCGTGACAGAGGAAAGCACCATAGGGCGTACACGATAGAACGACTTCTTTATGGACCAATAACGGTCACGTGAGTCTTGTCGTTGTAAATTATTAAACCCTTATGGATGTCGGATGAAATCTGCACGGGGGGTGAAGGGGTGGGGACATCCAGCAGCTTTGGCAGCAATGAAAGACCGATGAAAAATACGTTTTCGTACGAAAAATGAAAAGAAAACGGTGGTCGTCGGTCGAAATAAAAGATCCTTTTTTTTCAAGTGTACAAAAATTTATTACGTTTAATAATAAAACAATAGCCGGATGATTTTTCCGGGAGAAGAAGGAATTTTCGTCATACAGTATAAATTGTGAAATTGGTGAATCGGATTTAAAAAAAAAAATGGTTCACAGAGACGAACGTCCCGTCGTGAACTTCGTGGAATTTTTGCTATGCTATATTCGCACCCCCGCTGCGGAACGGAGAGGGAACGCATTATCGTCGCGTTTCTTATATTACGACTGTGCAGTGAAAAGTGCTGTCGATGAAAAAGGATGGAATTGGCGGGACGGCGGGAGAGAAGCGTCTAATTAAAATTTTGAAATTTAACGGCGTCACTCAGTGTCCCTCTCGCCGTGTCGTAAAGAATGCAAAGATAGCTGTCGGCTGTCCTCATAACATCACCAAGTTCTCGTCTAGGCGGACGGTGATTTTTATAATTAATTTTGTTGCCTGTGTCGATTCTAATGAAAAAAATTAAAAAATGAAAAAAAAAAAAAAACCAAAATTAAAAAATTTTCGTTATGTTCTATTTGGCGGAAAAAAGACGAAAATATAATTTTTTCAATCGAATTTTCATTCTTAAAATGAATTTAAACAAATTGAGTTAATCTCACAAAAATTTAATCGTTTAATTTTCAGGTATCGTCCGAAAAATTGAACCTATATTAAAAAAAATTTATTAAATTGTATTAAATAAAAAAAATCTGCTCGCAAATCAATCACAGAGAATCGTTCGATTAAATTGTTTCGAAATAACATAGCAACGCGAATTATTTTGACGCGACTGACAAATTGTATTGTCAAATATTGACGACACAATGATTGATATTAAATAACAGTCGGAATTGTGAAACATTATTTCACGAGGCGAGAACATAAATTAATTTACTTTAATCGAGTAAAATTGCAACAGAATAGCGGACTCGTATCTGCGGGATGCGATGCACGTCGGAAAACCAGGAGAGAATAGGAACGCCACGTGTCGGTTATTTATCCGGCGGAAACCCGTAGCCATAACTCCGTTTCCATGGGAATTGTTTTGGCAACAGGTGGGGAAAATATCTACGCACCGGGCAAAGCCGGAGTCGAGTAGTTGACGGCACTGGGTCGGTGTCCGAAGCGACGGAAACCGGGCGCGGCGAGAGCGCAGGAATACCCATAGTGTCGTCGGGGCGAACGAACGGCTGGCGTACGGACAACGAGACAATTTCGTCTCTCGTCTCGTTTCTCTCACGTTCGTGAACCGTCTCGTTGACCGGCTACCCGGCGTTAGCTTAATTTCGCATTAATTCCGCATCCGTTTACAATATAATACTGTAAATACCAGAACAGGTGTAGCCGGCAGTGTTCAGCTAAAGGTGAGTAACGCGTAAGCGCAGGAAAGACGCGACGGGACATTTTCTGGGTGGGAAACGGGCATTAAGATTACAATGTACAGACGATGTATTCGTTTAGGTTGCGAATATAAATAGCCGTATTCACACGCGACAGCGATGATATTCGTTTGTTGTCAAAGATTTATGGAGATTGGGAAGCGTCGCAACGTAAATTATGTCCCAGAAGACATCACATTTTCTCGGAAGGTATAGAAAAAAAAAAATAAGTAGTTGGAACGTCGGAAATAAATATAAATAAATTGTAATGCGTCTATACAATGGAAATTTTGAACAATCTTTGATTTTCGTGTCATTTTTTTGCATAGTAATATGATATTAAAAAAAAATTAAAAATCACCGTTGGAAAATCAAAAAAATACGAAAAAATTTTGTAGCGGCTCGTGAATGAAGGGATTTCCGTCGAAAAGCATTAATTTTCTGGATTTTCTTTTTGTTTCTCTTGCATTGCGTTTCTCCACCCTCCCTAATAGAGGTTCCGAACTCATCGAATGAGAGTGCCATAGAGGCAGTAAAAACGCGTATGGAAGCGATGAGGGATGAAAGATGAATTCGTTGATTGCTTCAAAGCCGTACGATTTTACGTTTATTGGTATTAATATTTATATATTTCGTTTTTTTTTCTCGTACTTTTTCGGCGTGGAGTACCTTGAGGTTGACCCACCATTGACCGGATGAAGGTGGAACAGGAGGCCAACCCCCCGTGGGCCCCAAGTGCCTCATGAAGAAAACATTTCAGGCGTGGGCTGCAGATTGAGGAACTCAATTTCATTTTGTAAATGCGTAATGCAGGGACGAGTGGAACGACCGAGAGGTATTCTATCTCACTCTCGCTCGTCTATGTCCCTATACTTTCGTTATAACCCACCCGCTTTCGGAACGATGGACGTTGCTGGGGAGCAACGAGAACCAAGAGCAGCCTAGATGAACATCCCCCGGGTGCGATCAGTTATTTAGGATTTCGAGACTCGACTCGACAATCGCTCTTCTCACCGGATATCTCTCTATACTTGATACATACAATATCACCCCAATTCGATTCTCTACCACGAAAAAAAGATACAAAATCTTTTTTTTTTTTTTTTTTTTCAAATCTTATGACATGATTTTAAAAAATTTTACAAAAATTTAAAAACTTCCGACTGCAAAAAAAGTGAAATAACAATTTGTTATTCACATGTTATAGTCGCGCGATTTCTTCGCCATTGATTTGCAGTCGGGAGTTTTTTCATTTTTGGAAATTTTTTTTATTCCATTCATTTTAAAGATGATCCTTTCATCAAGACCCATATTTCCGCGAATTTGAAGTTATACCGCAAAGAGATCGAGCGCCTCGCGAACCACTTGGAGTCGAAAAAATATATCGCAGAAAATTGCGCTCAATCTTCGATGTATTTGCGTAACTATTTAAAAAATCGCTTTTATTTCTATCAATTCTCAATAGATTTGCATTTTTTTTAACATTGTTGACTGTGCATCATAGAATATACAATTGTATCAAAATTGGTTGAGTAATTTTTAGTCGTTTACGAGAACAATGCGGACAACGAAATTGCTCATCGCTGCGAAACGTATAACTCTCGTCTTTTTCCCCTGGTGGCCAGTCGGGAGTTAAAAAATTGAGAGAATTGATATAAAAAAATACGAAAAAAAGTTTTTTCGATGCGATCTTCTCGAGTTTCGCTACACTCGCGCTGTGACCATTAATAAAAAAAAAAAAAAAGTTCCAAGTTGAACTCAACTCGAGTATCATCTTCAGACGCGGGTTAAAAAAACGCTGTCAATGCGAGAAATCCTCATTACAAGACTCATTCATTACGAGCTGTTCTCATTACATACACTACTGGAAAAATGGAAAAATAAACAGAGTTATCGGAGAGAGAGTTTCAAAGTTAAACAAATCACGTCAACGAGCAGCTGTGTAACTTTATCAGCACTTCGAAAAAGACGCCGACTAAAAATAGCAACATCGAAAAAAAAAAAAAAAAAAAAAAAAAAAAAAAAAAAAAAAAAAAAAAAAAAAAAAAAAACATCCGCGAGACTCGATTTTGCGGGTGTTAGGCGCGCGACTAGTGGAGTGCGAATCAACACGTCAACGAGAATGTGAAAAAAAAAGAATGTGGAGACTTCGCCGACGTTTTTTCGCCGACCGTCTCGTGTGGTAATGCTGCCGATTGCTGCCGCTGCTTCGTCGCGGGATAACAGCCTTTTATTTTAGTGCGCCTCAATGCCCTCGGCTTTCATCGTTTCCCAAGCCGCTCCCACCTTCCGCCCAATTTTATTTCTCGTGTTGTTCTCGCAATTTCGCTGTTTTTCCGGCACATTTTTGTTACGATGCGAACAACACCGTGCGCCTGAATGGCGCGTAGTATTGTGACGCAATGATTTTTTATTCAATTTCATTAATTTATTTTCATAGAAACGCAGCGTCATTGTTTATAAATAAATTTAATAAAATACATTTTTTTGTGAACTACTCGAGTGTTTCAATTTCGCGACTACTGCATACCTATTTCCAGTCCAATTATTGGTCTCTGGGAATAGCTTCTCAACGGTATTTGAAAACTCATCCGTAACTATTCTACAGTATGTTTTTATTTTGACTGAAACATAAGTCTCGCAACGCAAACACAATAAGCGCCAATCGTTCTGTCTGCGAACTTTCCTCGTAGAAATTACGACAAATACAATAACAACCGTACGACGAAGCCGTAACAATTGCCAGGGAACTTCGGGGTGATGTCTTTGAAGACCAATATTTTGTTTTCGAAATTTCTTTATTTTTTTTTTCTGTCGGCGTTAATTATTTCGCAAAATTTGGCAGTAGACTATTGCAACCGATTTCGAAGCTGTTATTCCCGTAAGAAACACGAGAAAAATATTCGTACGGCATTTTTTGCCGAGTGAAAGTAAATGAAAAAAACTGTTCTGCGAGAAATACACGAAGATGATTCGAAAACTGCATTTTCAAAAATCGAGAAAAAATCAAACAAAATTACGATAACTTGTCCAGTGATATTTAAACACTGACAACCCTTTTTTTTCTTTTGATGCTTTTAATTCGTTTAATTTATTCGATTACAATACGTTTCGCGCCTCTCAAAGGGTTAATACTAAGTACAACTGGTCGCAATTATTACGAAATAAATATCTCTCTGTCTCAATAAATCGTAAAGTCATCTGAATTCAACAAACTCCAAACGAACGCCCAATTAGTAATTAATCGAATGAAACGTCGGTGATCGGACTAAGGCTGAGAAGCTAATGAGCCCCGATGCTGCCATCCGATCGCGAACTTTCTCTATCTTTCTCGCCGCGTTTTTGCCTTCGTTTGCAGTTCTCTCTCACCGAGAGGAGGGATGGGGAACCCTCTCGCAAATCTATCCATTTATTCGCGAATTCAAGAGCCGAAAGTAAAATATCAAGAAGAGTGGAATCGATGAATTAAAAAAAAAGAGCAAATGGCAAAGCGCTAATTGCTGAGGGAGAGGTCTGCCAATCAGCATCACTGGTCCAGCGGCTTTCGACTCGACGTCGAGAGGTTACGAGGAATATAACCGCGAAGCAACGATATAAGGAGGTTTAAGTATATCCCGGTGGCCAAGTTTGCGAAAGGGGTTTTCGTGAAGTTGCCGAAAGGGAAGGGGACTCGCTGAGTAAACGATGGGTATCATTTAATTGGCGGTTAACTTTAACCCGTAGACAACGATTTGTCCCAGAAGACACCAAGCGAACCGCGAGATCCCGCCTTTGTACTCTCGTTTCGGTACGTTGACCGACGCCAAGCAGCTAATCCGCCTCTTGAAATGGGCTTTAAAGTTTATCCGCTCCGAGAAGCAAGTAGCAGTAGGTCTTCCGAATAGGAATCATTTTCCACTCAGCTTAGTTATGTTTTAATGTAATATACTCCAATCGTTCACCGGATACAGGTCATTCGAATGTTTCGGACGTTTTATCATTTTTTTTAAATTTTTTTTTTCCAATAAAATTTTTGAAAAATCCGATTTTTCGTTTGTTCCAAATAAAAATAATTCTGTATCGTTTTTTCGATAATTAACCAAACTTTTTAACGTATTTACAATATCATAAGAGGTACGAGAATTTTATGGAATTTTCGATAATTGTTTTTTTTTTTTTATTTTTTTTTATTTTTTTTTTATTAAGTTTAAAAAAATTTTCGAGGTTTGCGGAGTTGTTGGTTGTTGGGTTTTGATTATTTTTAACATCTTTGATGTAATTAGTAAATCTACTATAACAAACCAAACTTTTTTACGTATTTACGATAACATAAGAGTCTCGAGAAATTTATGAAATGTTTGATAATTGTTTTTTCATTCTTGATTTTTTTTTATTAAGTTTAACATTTTTTTCGAGGTTTGCGGAGTCGTTGGTTGTTGGGTTTTGATTATTTTTAACATCTTTGATGTAATTAGTAAACCTACTGAAAGCGACTTACCAAATCGAACGGACAGCCGATAATCAAGAGATTCCTTAATCGTACCGAAAGATGAAAGTGACTTGCGAAACTCACCTGAAACATAATTAAACAACACAAAGGCTTAGATACGCCTTTAAATTTGACAAAAATAAAAATATTATTTTTAAGTCTTTCGCTGTACATTTTTTTCTTAAATAACCGAACAATAATCGAACAATAAATAATGATAATTATTTATGTCATCATCACGCTTCGCCAACCGGTGAAAACGCTTATGTATTACGGAATTAAAAAATTATATGATGACGTTGAAGAGTCGACAAGCGGACGTCACGTGTGAGCGGTCATACAATGTGAGCGAAAAAAAAAGATATCTATATTCGTCGAGAAGAGACTCGAATATCTGTGTCTCGTCTCGTGGTATATCGACAGGCATTTTATTGGAATTTAATGAGCGAAATGCTGATTGGCGGTTGAAACAATATTATCAAAAATCGTAGCCAAGGAATTGCTTCAATTTTTTTTGCCTTCAAGAAAATTTTATTTACCATTTTCAATACGATTTTTCGTCATATTGTTTAGAGGCTCACAGACCTGCGAACAAATTAACAAATTGCTTCGACATCCGGAGAAACCGTTTCAAAATTGCGCGTCCGGTAGACTTGTTTTTTTACGGCTATTGCATGACATCAATACATGTAACGATTTTATTTATGGATAACTTTCGTATTATCGCTTACAGCGATACCGATACCGTTCTCCGAGGCGTGAATAAGAATTTTAACGGAGTACTATACTTGCAGTTTGTTTTTACGGAAACGTCGCACCGCGCAATACCGCAATATAGTATCAGTGTTATCAATCTCCAAAGGAAGCGCTAACCTGAAAGTGGCGAGTGTATTCTTGCGAATATAGTGCGCTGTTATTGCATAATATCCGAACACCAAAGTAAGTACCAACGCAATGGTTACTTCCGCGGCGCTTTATTTTATTTTTTCACTTCATATCGCTGAAGCATATTTCACCTATCGCTAAATTACAACGGAAGAACGTAAGAACAGCGAGTATGTGATTATTTCTAAACGCCTTAGCGAATTTTTCAGCGGCTAAAGTACGGCTAATTAGCCCCGCGACGGTCAGACATGAGTTTTTACTGACCATATCGACATTTTTCAAGATCGAGATAAGGTATCCTTCGGATACGCAAACACGAATAATTATGGTCGCGGTTATCCGACACTCGAACGAGAACTGAATAATAACGATAACAGAAAATTAGACACGATAAGTTGCTACTATATAGCATTTTGAAGGTCGCGAGTTGCCCATCAAATTTTATTGAAGCAAAATTGTCGGAGTGAAATTACAATGTTACAAATGACGTCGATATATATGGAAATTTCACTGAATATTTGCAATCAACTTTTGACGGTCGAATTTTGAAACGTTACGTAAGTAAACCAGAAATCGTCTGTTGGGACTTAGACGCCGGAAGTGCCTCTTGAAACGAAATTTTTTTCTCAATTTTTTTTTTTTTCAATTTTTCACACCTTAACGTATATATCATATAGAATATCTGTAAATAGTGTATATATACTCTGCGCGCGATGTAATAGACTGTTACGAAAATTTGATGAGCGAAATCGCCGATAGATTCGGTACCCCGTGAAGTTTTCGCTCAAAGCATCAATAACTGGTATCGTTTGTCGCGCGTTCGTGTCCAACGAACGCGCATATATGCTGCGGACAATTGAAACGAGTTGCTTAATTGCCAATTGCGAAACTATTCGATACAGAGGATGGATTCCGTCGAAATGAGTGTGTTGACCCTTTTATCGAACCACATGCCGGTCAGTCGCTCGTGTAACAGGTGCCCCCGCTTTGCGAATTCCGTTCCGCGTTCGGACCGAATTCGCGTTCAATGTGTACGACAACTTTTCTCTCGATTTATCAACGTGTTTCACATACATACGAGCCGAACACCAAGCGAGACAGCAACGCTGATGGAACAACCATCGCAAAAACGAGTACCGTGCGGTTGGTGAATGCAACAAATTTTTAAAAGCTCCGGCGGCGAGCGACGACGAGAGATAAGTCGTTAATGCGAAATATTCAACACGTTTCTTAGGCCGTCTTTCGGTTCGCTCTCTGCTAGCGAAATATCAAGCGTGCATTTCAAGGTTACCATAAATTTTTTATGTCCTTCTGTCGTTTGCAGAGAGGCGTTCAACTAGTAACTAGGATGAGAGAGTCTTCCGAAGAGAACCGAGCGAACGACGGCGTCAGCGGCAAGTATAGGCGGGCGGAGAGTATCCGTTGACTTTTTAATTAAATTCTGACGGTACGCGGGCCATTATCTTTCGGATTTATAATCGCGAGCGAGAGAACACGGCCGACGGTCGGCGCGTATCGCTGCCACGAGCTGACCTGTCCTCTTCGCTTTGCCCAACCGTGAGAGACGGCGAGAAGGCTGCGAGTCGCAAACTTCTGGAAGATCTTTATTGTTGAAGCTTCCCACGACGTTAATGAGTAATAATTCAAATTTCTATGGGTTTTCTATATAGATAGACAGAAAGGATTGAGGGTTGGGAGGTCGAAACGAAGATGAGAGAAAGTGGGAGATATTTCCCGAAGAATGAGTGGGTGAGATGCTCTTTTTTCGCGAAGGCTATCGCCGCTAAAATTGTACCATTTACACGACATCGCGGGCACGTGGTCGGTAAAATAAAAAAATGTTAAAACGACGAAACGTGTCGTATTAAAAGATAATCATTTTCAAATGTTAATTTTAATAAAAAATTACTTTAAATGTTATTTAAATGAAAAGTCATTTGAAAAAAGTAAATCTTTTCGAAAATTCGAGATACGAGAATTTTTTTTTTTCTTTCCTCGAAAGGTTTATGGAATAACAAGTTTTTAATAGTATGCAAAGAGCATCGATTAAGAAGTACAAGACGTGAATGACGATGTAGTCAACTGAAGATTGAAGTTAAACGCAGAGATGTTTCTAAAAATAATCCGGTCAGTCACCCATCTAAGTGCTGCCTTCCAGCAATACTCCGTTCAAACGATCGCCCAATCAGCGGCAATTTCATCTCAGCTCTTCTTTTGCGCAGATTGATAATAAAACGATGTTTTTTTTTTTTAATTTATCAAAAACGATTCCAATTCGAAAATTGATGATAAGAATTTCGAGTACCGTTTTTCCTTTATCCCTTTGCATTCCGTCTTTAATATATTTCTTTCAACTTCTACCATATTTTGCGCCTCATCTGGTTTTATTCATTAAAAATCTATTTATCGGTCATTTTTCCGTAAGATTTTTTTTTTTTTTTTAAGATGAACTTTATGCCTTCAGAAATCCCGGGTCGAGTACACCGAAAGAGCAATACGTGTGCAGGCCGAATGCAGAATATCCGGCTTGCTTCGGTGGAGTACAAGGAGCGTGATTTTCGTTCGATTCGCAAGACCGGTTCTCGTTTTCACTCTGTCCGAAGGAGCTGCCAAGAATCCGTTCGTTATTGGGTCCGCTGATGTGGAAACGCGGAGGACAGAGCGAGAGAGAGAGAGAGAGAGAGAAGGAAAGAGGGGAAAAAGGGGGAAAGACGCGATTTCTGAGTTAACTGGATCAGTTGGGCTGACGGGCTTGGCTAGCCTTGCGCTGGCTAAAGGGTGCCGAAGTAAATCGGAAACGTAGAAGGTTACGGTGTCGCTTATACAGCACGTTCCGGCTATCGGCCGAAGCTCTCGCGACGACGATGTGCTTCTGCTTCCACTGGCGCGCTCGTTGCGATCTATATATACATATGTATAGCCGCCGGTATACGTATGTATAAAAGGCCTGGAAGCTGGAGGGCCAAGAAAGGGACGCATAAAATGGCCATATATACATCTATACACGATGTACACAACTGGGAGATGACGCTCAGCGAACGTTTGCATGCTAACGAAACAACGGAGTCAACACGATTCCATCTCGTTCGCCCTATTCTTATCACTGTCTGTGGGACCTCCTAGCAGCTCGTTTCTCTCGATGAACTTTCAATTTATTCATGACGACCTGCGCTCGCCTGTCGCCTTTATTGGGATGCATTATTAACTCCGCGCTAGACTATTCACCCCCGTCATGCTGCCGGAGCGAAATATGCCTCATTTTATACATATATATATGTACATACATGTATATACATGTATATACGTACGCGTATAGTAGTACGGATATACGAGGCACTACACGAATAACTGGGTGAGACGACGATGAGTCCTAAAGCGTGGAACGGTCGAGCGAATGTGGAAGATGCGGAAGTACATAAAGCTGCCAGAAGCTTTCGTAATCTAATAAATTCCAGCGGATTCGAGAATCCGGAGGCACTCGAGAGACTTCAAAGCGCACCAGACTCCCTCTATTGTATATGCAACATAACTTTTTGGCAAATACTGGACCCTCTGACTTATTTTGTCGTTGTTCCAGTATACATCGCGGCTTGACCGCCTCTCCTCATCGAGACAATCACGTGGGACGAAAGTGCAGAAGAAAGAAGAAATTACGAGAACAGTTACATGGACTGTGCATAAGGATTCACTGTACTGAAATTGACCGCACGTGATGCCGCGTAGGAGTGAAAGAATGACGACAGAAAATATATAGACTTCTTTTTTTTCGCCTTTTTTTAACATGCATTGCGTGACTAACTTCGGAATGGCCTATTTGTCTGCGGATCCAGCGGTAAGCATGTTCTGTACACGTAAAAGGTAAATACGCCTTTTTGACATTGAAAACCGCGATTGATCGATTGTCCGCTGTTTTTTTCGCCAGCGTCGCGTCGAGACGCAATAATTTTCGCGGCAATTAGTCGCTTTCTCTGCTTATCGCCTTTCCAAGTCGATAAAATTGCTTATACACATCATTACGGATCTTCTGTAGACGAAAAAGAAATGATATACTCTTTTTTATTTTCCTGGAGTCGTTAATTGAGAAGCAAAGAAAGAACGGAACCTTTCTTAGCGACTCGAGGAAGAAAGACGGAAGGGTAAGGCAGAGAGCTCGATGATCCTTTATGGATAAACTCAGACGACGGAGGTTCACGGTTGAGCAATGAACGTCGCATGGCGCACGAAAGGATACGAGGATAAGATCGACGCTGGATTAGCTTCGCCCGTACGTGTTGCTTTTGAAGAAAACAAAAAAAACTCGCAATGCGATTATAATTTTCGTTTGCAAACGAACGATCTACAGGCAAACGTGTTAAATTTTAAAGATTTTCGAACGCGTCACGGGTCGAGTTCAATACACAGGTGCGTCATCGATGTGTGGGCCGGTCGAGTCGATAAAATAGCCAAATTAATCGGCGATCTCGCGCGGAGTCCAACAATTCCCGTAATATTTAGCATTCGTTTGAATACGCGAATTAAAATTTTTTTTTATCTCGTAGTTATCGATGCACTCACTTGCCGTAGGGAAGGCGTGGCGTTGATGATAACAGAATATGAAAAGGCAACGAATGCGAGTTTTTTAATTAAATAAATAACATTGTTTTTTTCATTGGCGATTCGCCAATACGGCCATTCGGAGATTCGCCATTATCCTTTGATCGACAAAAATCTCGAAAAAATCGAAATTCGTGTATTTTTTCGTCCGACAATCGAGACGAGAGAACTTCGTAGAACAATGAAGTTGAAAGTCAAGAAAATGCGAAGCTTTGAGAATCACTGGCGGGACACTGTGGTCTTGAAGCGGACTGTACGCGACCGCCACATACCAAGCCACGATTTGAATTACAATCGGCGCATCCCGGCGCGTCCCGGCGTCCGGTGAGTTCGCGTCTCGTTAACCATTCATCGTGTGTTCTTGGGTAACGCTTCGATCATTTGCACGAGCGACTGCATCTACCGAATCGTCACGAACGGTCCTTATTTTGCGGATGAATCAGTAAACGATGACAAAGGAAAATATGTAAAAAAAAAAAAAAAATATATCGCAACGAATCGAGAAAAGAATTGTCGTCTAACGATCCAAGGATAGCGGATGCAATTGTGTATTTATCGGATAACTTTGTTAACTGGAAAATTGGGTGATTGGCTATCGTCTCATTATCGAAATGCATTTCGAACGCAAGAAGATCGCGACTGCTGTGGTCCCAAAATACAAAAACTATTTGCACTTCTGTCGATGGGGCAATTCCTATTGAAAGTTATTAATAAGTTACGAAAAAATCCGCTACTAATAATGAAAGACTAGTAAAACGCGATGTTTTTCTTGGCAGAACGACAGAAGCCGCAATACACACGATAGCCTTGAACTTCGCGCGGTGTTCCTCCCTTCCATTCCCGCGGCGTTCGCACGAATCAACGCATAGCTTGTCTTTTCGCCCGCGTGTTTTAACCGTCGAGACGTAACTATATATTCGTAATACACGCACAGAGAATTACGAAGAAACGACAAGAGAGTAGAAAGAGAAGAAAAAGAAGTTCGGACACCGAGCTACACGCACGACGACCGCTAAAATCAGAAGGGCGAAGCCGCCACATCAAGTGATGACTCACGATTCCAATTATAGTGTCTCTCAACCGTCTATATACAAATTTTCCGCGACGCCTAACAAATAATGTAAATACATCGAACTTCCCTCAAACGGAATGAAAACTCACGATCCTCAGACACTCTGGAATTCCGTTTATAATCGAATCCGTATTATTGGGAATCCATCATTTTGAAATCTTGAAATAACGTTATAAAAATTATAGTGCTAATCGTTTTCAATCGGTTATCGAGAAATTGTAAAAAAACAAAACGCGGGGTCAATATTCCACTGCGGGATACAGTCTGAACGTTATTTTACATTCGATGCATTAAAAAAGAGACGCGAACAATTAAAGATCAGATATTGAGAATCAGAACGCTCACTTTTCGCGACTGAGATTCGATATTTCGTGTTATTATTCTCGTCGATTCGTAATTAAATAAATTAGACGTCGCGCCAAAAATTAATTCGATTTATTTGGACTAAAATTGACTTTTGGAAGTGAACGTTTTATTGAATCTCGTTACCAAGATGAAGATCTTGCGATAGCGTGTGAAATCGTGTGAATGTTTGAATTCGACGTTTTCAACGAGCGGTTGAGAAAAGTCGGAATTCTTTCATTGAGTTTCGACAATTTGCGTCGGGATCGCGAACGCGAGCAATTCCTTACCGCCACTTGTTGGAGGTCCGCCGTATACCAAGGGATTTCGCGCCCGAACTTAATGTTTTAGTCCGGGTAGAGAAAGAAAGATGAACGGAGGGAGCGTCGGAGAGCCAACCGTGTGGTACAGACCGAGAAAAAAATAAGACTCGCAAAGCCCCGACGGTTGCCAACCGTGTGTTCGATATCTGACTCAACTTCAATAGCAGATCACCACCCGTACGTCTAGCAATCATAAGTCATTAAATGACTGTCATAGCGTTTGGAGAGTAAAACTCTGAACACGGGTGAAATTTAACACTTAGTGGAGGGGGTCAATGGCCTTAAGGGGGCTGAGTCACCTAAAAAGTAGAATGTTCATTATTTTTTTATTCTGTCTGAAAAAAATAAAAAATAAAAATTTGATTGTATTGTCATAATCTATATAAGATTAACTATCTTTTTTAATTTTTTTGAGGTCCCCAAGCTTGTCAAAGCGAAAGCAGAGATGGTTAAACTTTTTTTACTTGTCGCAGGATTCAGACCGCAGGAGTGAATCAATCTTCACTTTTCATAGCTCATTTTCTTCGCTGAAGTATTTATTATGGAACGAGTTCAGGAATTTTTTTTTGAAGTTCCCCCGATGGAGTTATCAAATAAAATCTGGAAAAAGAGCATCGCAGTCATGTGAAAATGACATTTTTTTCCACATTTTATTCGATAGCTCCATCGAGGGACCTTCAAAAAAAAATTCTTGAACTCGTTCCATAATATATAATCCAGCGAAGAAAATGAGCTATGAAAAGTCAAAATTGATTCACTCCTGCGGTCTGAATCCTGCGACAAGTAAAAAAAGTTTGACCATCTCTGCTTTCGCTTCGACAAACTTGGGAACTTCAAAAAAAATTTGAAAAGTAGTTAATGATATATAGATTATGAAAATACAATCGAATTTTTATTTTTTATTTTTTTCAGACACAAAAAAAAAGAACATTCTACTTTTTAGGTGACTCAGCCCCTTAAGATCCTAAAATCAATCTTTAGATTTCTTTGATTCATAAAACATCAAAACGTCGATTTCGTCGAGTGAATCATAATAACGTTTGCGTTATAATAAACAGGCAATGTCATTCGATAGGCCGTAATTACAGGAGACCGGAATTAATCGAAACACACGTATAATAAAAAAATAAAAATGTTGAACCAGCAAATAGTTTAGTTTATATATGATATAATAGTTATTATGCTACAAGGGAGAAAAGCGCCAGTTTTTCACCGAGTGTAAAGTTTGCTGACCGAGCAAAGCGGGGACTGAAATCACACGAAGTGAAAAAGCACTTCCTCTCGAGTGGCATATACTATTTTTTTCCCGACTATGCTAAAATGGACCATATTTTCATACCTGCAGCTTTAGTAGAAAAAGGCGATTTGTTTCTAATTTTTCCCGTTCGGAGTTCTTTTCGTCCCGCGAAAATCACTTTTTTGTCGTAAATTTACTTTTTTTTCCTCTGGTAAAAAATTAGCAATTTTCCACCCGCGTTGCAGGCATGGAATATGGTCTTTTGAGCGCTGTGCGAAAAGTTCGACTTTTCGCCTCTTATGTTCAGTGCGAAAACGTCACTTTCTGTACCAGTGTGCGTAGAAACGTTAACGCATCCGCAGAGTGTAATATTCGTCACCTCCCCTAACATTTCCACTGACGCGCAGGACAATGAGGTTAGGGTACTAAAAGTCGACGTTTTCACACAGTCAGCACGAAAAATTGTGGGTACAGCATGGACAACAGGCAATTCTGCACTTTAGCAATACAAGTCACTATTTTTCGTTACATATGTATATACTATGTATCTCTATACATTGTATTCCTACCCTTAGACCGTAATTATCACTAAAATCAATGATTTTCAACAACTTGTTACTTACAATTTTATTACTTTTTGTTGTCATCGGGATTAAAATTAAAAAAAAAATGTGAAAGAATCGGGCTGGAAAATGTCGATGTAGAGAATGGGAACAGTTGAAACACCCGCTGAAAAAATCAGCAATTTCCGCAGCGAGTATGAGACTCTATGAAATTATTTATCAGGATACGCACTCTAATTCCATAGAGTGCCATACTCACTGGATAAAAACTTCGATCTTTTTGTTGCATGTGTTTTCACTAATCCCAGTCACCCGGCCTTCTATGGCGCTCTATGGAATGAAAGTGCATACTATGTAAAGTAATTCCTTACCGCGTGAATATTTCGATTTGTTTACAGCGCGTATTTCGATTTGCTCCGTGTTTCAATTAGCCCTGACAAACGGGAAAAGATAAAGAGACAGAATGTTACCCTCTTAGCATTCTCCATAAACTTATTAATCAACTAAAGCGCAAACGTTTAAGTGCTCAAGAAACTATTAATTCACAGTAATCAGGGAAAATCGCGCGAAGTATGCAATGGCATAATGTGGTATCGATTGATCATTTATAAGGTTGCGATTATTTCCGCGTAAACTTTGTATGATAACCAACCGGAACTGACTTGGATTTATGAATTTTTCAGCCGACGAGAACGTCACGATAATCGGTCATGCGCCGCGTTTGTCTCTGGATATAAGTGTCTGCCAGAAATGGATGGAATTCTTATTTTTAATAATTCACGCGTAAACATGTAAATCGTCGACAAGGGAGCTATACGACTCATTTCCAAAATGACTGGAATAAACGTCCACCAATGTGGAATCTGAACTATTCAAGACACCACGATGACGACCGGCGACTGGCAGGAGACGATTAAGGGGAAAAGGGGCATATGCGTTGGCAGTGCGTACAACGAGTAATTTCACGGTAAACGTGAGTTGACTCCGAATCGAGTTGGAAGCGTGGGTCCAATTGACCCGGGGTCGACACCTAATTGTCAATTGACGGGCGACGTTGCCGCGCTCAGTCCTCACCGCGAAGATAACGACCGGCCTCACTTCCTCGCGCTACCGAGATATCTTGCGAGCTTCAAACTCCGACGTCGTCATCTGCCACGTTGATAGTTTCTCGAGAAACGTGCCGTAACACTTTGTCCACCGAGAAAATCGGATTTTTCTATATGACTAATGTGACTTTCTCCAGCGTAACATTCATCATTATTGTTGCAAAGTCGTCATTCTGAATTATTATTCAAAATAAAAGTATCTACCCGATCAGTAAATTTAGGACAGAATAGGATTTAGGCAAATCTACATCGAGGAAAAAGTGCGTTGAATAAATATTTAGTTTGTTTAAGAAGATAATTAATTTGTTGAACAATTCTTTGCATTAAACAACCAACCAACATTTAAGGCAGTTAATTTTTTTTTTTTTTGGTTTTTGTTAAACCAACAATTTTTTTTTTTACTGTAGGGATTTAATATCAATACACCTCTTGTATAACTATTACGCTACGAAGATGGTAAATTCCGCTGAAAAAATAAATAAAAAACCTGGAGGAGCATCAAGAAAAACGACGAAACATAACCTTCATTACTGTGAGATCAGCGGACAGCCGGTTGCCGTGCAATCCAAGGAGCTGGACGAATAGTTTAACCTCTCTATCTTGTCCCCTCGATGTTCGTTCGTTTCTACTTTCTCGCACGGAGAGAAAGAGCCGAAGGGACTCGATGGTGGGTCCCCTTTTAGCCGGTTGCCAGCTCCAGAACGGAGTTAATATCTCAGGCTCTGTAGTAGGGTTCAAGGATTTCGTGGCGGGTTCGCACACACAAGGAGCGCAGGAGAATGGAAAGGGAAGGAGTACTTACACGCGTACATACACGCGCGTACTCGTATCCACCTAGCCAATTACTTAGGCGGCCCCCGTATGTGTTCCGTCCTTCTTGGTCCCTTCGGCCGGTTTCGCTTTCCATCTCTATCTCTAACCTCCCTGAGGGCAGGCTTCACCCACATCGTCGTCGGAGTCATAGCCACATCCACGCAAAGGAAGGCTCCCCTGGTGTGTATGTGTATATGCGCCCATGGGTGCGGGAACCTCTCCAACGTCGCGACCCTCGGCGCTCCGTGCTACCAGTAGAGAAGTACCCACCCAACTACCAAGATGGTGGAGTGTGAGAAGCAAGCCACGCGCAGCTATGTTGACTCAGCTTCAATAATTTAGAAGACTGACCGCCGTCTCCGGTGATGCGTCTGCGGTAGAGCCAACAGAACAGCATGGATGGCTAAACCTTCCATTCGGCTCTCCCTAAGAGCCAACCCCCCGACAAACCTCGAGGGTACAAGCCATGGCACAGAACGAAACTTCAACGTGCTCAGGCTGAGAGCACGAATTTAATAATCCTGTGCTATTGAAATAATACTGTGGCCCACAGGGATGACAGATTTATATGTAGATCAATATATGGCACAAGATAGTATAACCGATAACTGTGAAAGCCCTACGGGAGCTCACTGTAACGACTAATGGCCAGCGTAAGGCGGACGCGATCCATTCCGAAATTGTTTTAACAAAGATGACAATGTTCTACGCTGACATGAAAAGTTTAGTTAATTGAAGTGCTGCTATGGGACCAATTCAATTTATAATGGAATGTACAATGACTGTTGGAGCCGTACTGACAAAAAAAAATTAGGACCATTCAGTTCCATTATGATTCTTATGAGTGCATATGCGATAAAAACAATCAACATAAATAAAAAATGTTAATAACAAATATGTTATCTCTCTATATATATAAAAAGATCTCGCCTCCGGCGCCACCGTCGCCGTGTACAAGAATTGGGCTTATGACCGAAGGGTCATGACCGAAATATTCTAAGTCCCCCTTAGAGGGCCGTAGAATATTTTCGATCGCTGGGGTAAGGGTCAAGAAGAGTCCCTCTAAGGGTGACTTAGTATATTTTTCGGGGGGAGGGGAAGAGCGTGGGAGGTGAAAGCCAAAATATGCTAAGTTCCTCTGAGGAGGTTTCGAAGGAGGAGAGAGCGAAGAGGAGGAGCGTGGGAGGTGAAGGCAAAAATATGCTAAGTCCCTCTGAGGAGGTTTCGAAGGAGGAGAGAGCGGAGGGGAGGAGCGTGGGAGGTGAAAGCCAAAATATGCTAAGTTCCTCTGAGGAGGTTTCGAAGGAGGAGAGAGCGAAGAGGAGGAGCGTGGGAGGTGAAGGCAAAAATATGCTAAGTCCCTCTGAGGAGGTTTCGAAGGAGGAGAGAGCGGAGGGGAGGAGCGTGGGAGGTGAAGGCCAAAATATGCTAAGTTCCTCTAAGGAGGTTTCGAAGGAGGAGAGAAAAATATTCTAAATCCCCCTTAGAGGGAGGGAGGAGAGAAAAATATTCTAAGTCCCCCTTAGAGGGGAGGAGAGGAAAATATTTTAAGTCCCTCTAAGGGGGACTTAGAATATTTTTCTCTCCTCCTTCGATAAAAATCGAGAGAAAAATATTCTAAGTCTCTCTAAGAGGGAAACATCCTTAGAAGGGAGGGAGGGGGGAGGGGGTTTCCCCTCTAAGGGGGAAACCTCCTTAGAGGGACTTAGCATATTTTGGGGGGAATATTTTTCGGGGGGAGGGGAGGAGCGTGGGAAGTAAAGGCCAAAATATGCTAAGTCCCTCTAAGGGGGTTTCGATGGAGGCAGCCGCGGTGGTCGGCGGCGGAGGAAGAAGCAAAAATATTCCCCAAATGGACCTTAACTTTAAATATTCTACAATTGACGTGCGAGCGCGCGTAGCGCAAGCCCGGGGAACACTAATATATACATATATATTAATATTTTTCAGCTTTCGTTTTCATTGATCTCGTAAGCATTTGTAAGAACGGCAATAGCATTAAAATAACATATGCATTTGATAACCTGCATTCGGTACTTTTTTAGCATCAATGACATTTTTTTCAGTACAAATCGTATTAAAACTATTAATACAATGTCGGGGTCAAGATAAATCAGACTTCGCCATTGGTACCAATCTGATTCATACTTTTTATAGATCGCGCAGCTATATAATTCTACACTGCGATTAAATTAACTTAACAACGTACTTAACGAGTGCATAATACATTGCCACAGTTTCGAATAAACCAACACGTCTTCAATAATTCATCGTCCGGAGTAGGAATGTCTGTAGCATACGCTTACGTTTCTTCTCTTTTAGAGCTGTTCGTGACGCGTATTTTGCGAGATCTCATCAAACAAACCGGTGAAGGGGGGGGGGGGGGGGGTCAATCAGATTTATCTACAGGGAAATCGCATGTCCGTTCTACTTAGAGTAAAATCGATCGATTTCCACTCAGCAATAAGCTAATGGTCCGTCTAATAACTATAGATATATCTGCATTCGACGCGCAGATGACTTAAGCACATTTATCGGTCACTGGACTGGCGCACCCGGCTGTGACCACAGGTCGATGAGAATATCCAACGTTTTAACTCATGCAGATAAAACGGTATGAAACGACTCACAAGGTTCGCGTTCGAGACAAAAGAACTACTCTGTAAAATGATCGCATTCGATGGTCCGCGACGCTTCTCCGGAGAACCATCCCTACCTACGGCTCCTCCGTTTCTTTCAATATTGAGAATTGATATATCCACCGATGGTGTCGGCTCTTCTTGAATGCATAGTATTACAGGATATATATGAATATCGCGCATAAAAAAGCTGTATTCAGCGCGAATGCAACGGTGAAAACAGAAATTTCGCAGTGGCGAAGTTCCCGTTAACCAATTCCCTATCGGGTATCGGACGAGCAAATGAAATTATTGGTCGATGTACGAATGGTTTCCGCGCAGAAAATCGTATGTGAAGTCACTGGAGGGTATAAGATTACTAGATGCGTCGAACAATATTTCCGTTTTTGTAGCTGACAATGCGGATGGGTCTCTGGAGACTCGTTTGCAGAAAGTTATCAGAATTCCCGAAGGAATGAAGAAAGGGGAAGGCATTCGAAAAGAATTATTTTGCTCGCGATCGCGAATAGCGGATGCCGGAGTGCAATGAGTTATTCATTGGAACAATGAAATTGTTATAAAATTAAATACAGAATATAGAATTCTCGTAAATTAATTACCGTGAGTATGGATCGAGAATGTTCTCGAAGTTGACGAATGCGCGATTATTCAAAAGCCAACATATTTAATTAACGGAACTATAGGAAAATGTATTGATCGGTAATGTTGCGGAAAAAAAATAATGAATAAAATAAAAGTTCGTTTTACTCTGTTATAAAAATAAAACAGGAAAGGAATTCATTGAGACCAAAAGCGATCGACAGCGTTAAACGCTTTTTCATCGTCTTATACCGCACTTTGGAATACGGAACTTTAAGCTGATTTCAAGGACGTTTGGCGTGTGGGAATCACAAGAGTAACAATAACATCGACTGTGTCGCGATGCCACTATGGGTTCCCCTCTTTCCCCACCATTTGTAGAGAAGGACAAAGAATGTATAGGAGATAGAGCCGCACGCCCGGTGAGCACTTACGGACACCCAATTGGCACTCTGCCAACGGACGAACGAGCATCGGACTGGAAATGTCAAATGCATACAACGTGTCTCTTTACACGTCTCTGAAATCGTTATTACGGAAGGAGTCGGCGATTTCAGGCAAAAAAAAAATTTTTTTTTTTAGGTTCAAAAAAAACCGATGGCTGATTCCCGCGATTGCTTATTGATAGTAGTGTTCAGATCGCTTAAAAAATCCTTCAACCCCAATGTTAAAAATTGTAGCAGAAATTCAATGTTTTTATTTTACGAGAAAAGATGTAATACCTGATATTATTTTTTAAATTTTATTATTCATAAAATTTTTCTTATCGAAAAAAAAAATAACACTCGTTTTTGAATCGAAGAAACTTCGTAATCAATAAGATTTTGAATAATTTTTTAAATTCGCGTCAAGAAGAAAAAAAAACGACCGGAAGTGAAGCGAGAATGTCGAATAATTTAAAAGATGACCGGTGAAAAATCGTCCGTTAAAAAAAATGTTTTCGAAAGAGTTAACGATGTATCGGACGCGAATGGCGAAGGGATTTCGGAGTATCGAGGGGTATGACGGGCCGAAGACAGGCACGCCGATTCATCGACACGGGGAGTGTCGGATCTCTATGGTCAACTGACACTCGACCGTCGGGAACGATGATGAAGCGAGCGAGTGAGCATCGAAGCATAGGGCATTCGGTTCTAGTCGACGTTACGCGGGCAACAGCCGTCATCGCGTCGTCTCTCGTCGGTGAGTCGAGTGTGGAACACGCGAGTGTACACCGGATATGGCTGCTTGGTAACCGGACGCGCGAAAACGCTTCACAACCTCCGATCATCTATCCCTGCTGTACTACTGGCCGACGAGCCGGTAGACTACTGAGGATGAGCTACTCGTGAGCTACGAGGGGAACGGAAGTGGTCGCGCCATCGTTGCCGGCGATGCAAAGCGTGATAATGCGAAGAAATACGCCGAGCAACCTGAAGGGTGACTTTATTAAGTCGGCCTCGCGCGTCAATTATTACATTTTCTCATTAAATAGAAATCTGAGCTTTGGCAACGGACAGTTACAGTAGTAGTTATTTATATGACACGACCGCAAAAAGTACGCAATTCTGCACTCGTGCAGAATAGCCGATTGTGTAAATGCCATACACACAATTTGTTGTGTTAACTGCGTGAAAAGTTCAACTTTGGGTACACAGAGAGAATTATCTACTCGAAATTACTCTATCATCTGGTAAAATTCGGCGGTGGCGCCACCTATGACGAAAATTCTCCGAATTACGAGGGTTTTTACCACATTTATGGGGATTTTTACCATATTCTATGATAGAAGTTCGCATAGTTCTCGTAATTTTCGACAGGTGGCGTCATTGAATCCGCACTACTAGAAATTTATGATATTTTTAACCAGATATGTGGTAAATTGTATCAGAACCTTCTCCGTGTACCCTAATCTCATTGACTTATATACAGAAAGACACTTTTGGCACGAAAAATCGAACTTTTCGCGCAGGAAACAAAAAAAACATTTATTGTTGAATCAGTCCTAACGTCGAGACCGCTTTTCGGTGAATAATGTACAAAATAATTAACGATCTCACGATTACAGAACTTCTTCAATTTCTTTTCGAAAGGTTACGTGATATTTTTTTGACATAATTTGCCTATATATATGTATAAAAAAAATATGAATATTAATATATTTTTTAATTATAATATTGACTTCCCGAAATATTGAGTAATACTACGATTTCCCTCAGTAGAAAATGGATGCAGCATTTAGAAACCATATAGATAAAGTTAAACATGTGATCGGTGATTAATGCGATCGATGCCCATAAAGGACGAAGTATTAAGACATACGGTCCATATTATTCGAATTACATATAATTGGTTGTTCGCATCGTATAGGTAACGTTTATTACATGTAAACGCCGGTCTCGAAATCAACTTAATGGAATAAAATTAAATGACGTCATCGATCGATGTTCCCATCGGTGTATATTTATTTACGAAACTTTTTTCATTTTTTTTTTTTTTTTTTGTGCCGAATAAGCCGAATGACGCGACGAGCCTCACCCGTATGACGCGAGGTAATTCGTTGGAAACAAAACGATGTTACTTCGCTGGAGTCTTAACGATCGTTGATTAGCGACTGAATCATCGACAAGAATATTCCCGAAGAGTGCCGTCTCTCAGATAACTTGCGAACTCGGAAATCGAATTATTATGATATAGCTATCGATCGATCGAGAATAAAAAACCTGCGGAGGTACAACGAACGTCGTTTCTAAGTCTACAGAAATAGAACAATCGTAATCATAATAAATGATAATAGATACGGAAAAATGGGGAAAAAAAAGGAGTAATCGATAATTAACATAGTCGACAAGTGATACATTTGCCAGACGTGTCTGCATGAGTTATCGATTTCCCGTATAGTTTGTCTATAGATTCTCGTGATCTCATTGTCCGTAAAGAATTAATCTTAACTACGAATAGCGTATCTGCTGCATTAACTGAAAATAACTTTTACCTTCCATGCAACTCGTGCGTATCAAATAATGATTAATAACCAACGAAGAGCCTTTCGTCGAATAACGAGAACTCTATGCATAGCATTGTTTGCATTTTCTTCGTAAACATTTCAACCAAATATTAACAATGTGCGGTAATAACCCGAAGCGTGAAAATCGCGAGTGAGCAGTGAGCATACAACGGATCGCGTATTAACAAATTTCGTAAAATTTCTTCCGATTTTTTTCATATTTCGTGTTAATTCGTATGAAAAACCATCAGATTCATTGTTAACGTTTTTTAGGCCCTTTAGAAAAGTACAAATAATCTCAAATAACTTTCAACTCTTATTACAGAATATAATGAAAATGTAAATCGGGAGAAAACATTGATTTTCCAATTTTTTTTTTTTTTTTTTTTCAACAATCGTACGACGCACTTTGCTTCGTAACTATCGATAATCTACTCGATTATTACGCCGAGGTAATTCGACACGGAGAAAATGAGATCGCGCATCTCGAATCGCGCGCGACGTTAAAGAGCGAAATAGAAAACGGGAAAAGCATACAATCCGCGCGTACGTGACGAGAGACGATGCACCTGCCGGTCGGTGCACTCTCCACGCGGACCGAGTCGAGACTCGGAAAGCGCGAGTCTGGACGACACAACAAGATGCTAATTATTAACAACGAGCAAAAGTGCGAGTGTCCGGGTACCCCGTCTTCTCGGCCGTCACGGCAAATCGGTCATCGCAAATTCTGCCAACCGCGCTGCACAGTACCCGGCTGTGCTTTCCATTGTCTATCGCCGAGTAGGCGTGACACTGCCACCGCTGGTACGTACCGCTGCGAAATATCGAACAAGGTCGGCAGAGTACACTCCTCCCCCCCCCCTCTCCCCCTCCGGCGGCAGCTGCGAACGAATTATTTGGAACAAACACTTTCTCGTCCCTTCTACGGTTTTTCCTTCATTCTCCTTCACTCGTCATAACTAATACTGAGGAAGTCTCCGACAAAAGCAGATGAAAATTTTTTGAAGATATCGTCTAAAATGGGTCATCGACGGAAGAAACAAGAATTACCATCCGATTTTTATAATTCTCTGATAATCTGATCGCATTATTGTTATAATAATAATAATAAACATTAATAAACGATAATATTATTTTGAATTTTTTTTTTTTTTTTTTTTTTCGGAACCGAAATTTAGAGTTACGTATGATAACGAAAAAAATTTTACGACGATGTAAAATTTTTTTTACGTCTTTTCTTTCGATAGCGTAAAATTGTAATATAATTTTTTCGATTATTTCGCGCTTTAACTGTCATCGTCGACTTCTCAGCTATACTTTTGATAACTCAGTGGTAGGAAAATACAGGAGTAAACTTTGATCGGCTTGGGTTCGGCTAAGCAATGTTGATCTTTGAAAGAGCGATAAGCATACCATCGAGTAGCACCACCGCCGGTTCGTTACCGGTGAAACGATCGAATCGACTGGCAGAACGATTCGGTCTAATCGATCCCTCGTATACGCGTCGGAACTGAGAGCAATCTTGGCGATGACACGTACACCGCAAACGATTATCACGGCAATCGACAAACGGAAAGCTGAAGCTTCGCACGTGTTTGTCAAACGATAGATATCTCCGCGGAGTTGAGAACCGCTGAGACGTGTGCGATATCGTATGCGGAATACATCGACGCGTCTCTCCGTTTCTCGTTCGCTCCTCGGGTAACAGAGGTACATACCGCGTCCGAACAAACCGTACCGTGTAGCGTTCCAAATAAACGTATCGGTACTGTTCATCACGCACTCGGTGCCGTAAGGTTACAGTCTGTACATCGAGAGGTTCGTTTTCTATTCGCGTCTGCGTGCGAAGCTCTCGAAAGCAATTGGCATTCGACGCGTTTGCTTCCTTAAGCAATCTGAACCCATAAGGCGAAACTGTCGAGAAACATTAACTCAATGAAAAGAAAAAAAAATAATAACAGGAAGAACGAAAGTTTATACCCCGCGTACGATTACCTTTCGAATAATCGACGCGTATCGTGTGCAGAAATGCTTACGCAGGACTCAGCTGCATTAATATACGTATTTTGCGCGATTACAATATATAGCGAGGCATAGGCGATGGGAAAGTTACTGAGATATCATTGAAAAAAAAAAAAAAAAAATTATCAAAATTTGTTTGTCGAATATTATAAAATACATCGAAAAACATCGAAACTGAAGCCAAATTTCGTGGATTTTCTTCTCATCGCATTTTTTTTAATTACGAAAGTAATGTAAAAGAAAGAAAAGTTAATAAAATTTTCAAAAACTATATAATTTCGTGAGTTCGAATGATTTTTTTTTTTTTTTCGAGATCATTCGATAATATTGGTGGCCTCGGCGCACCGACGAATTATTTTCCTCTCACAAAGGGACGACGATGACGAGGATGCGAAGACGCTGGTCGAACGACTGTTCGTTCAACGTGGAGACGCTTACAACAACGTCACGCGACAAAACTGGTTTTGGCACTTGAGAAAGAGAATCCGCAGGCTTCCTATCGCCATTAGCGCCTTTACGAATCTTCAACGACGAGATAGAGGCAGAAGAGACGAGAAGTCGCATAAAAAGGAAGGAGACAGAGACCGAGCGCGAGCATCAGAGAGCGAGAGCCTTTCAAGGTTCCGTGAGTCGCACGCGGCGGAACTCGAACGATCGAGAGTGGCCTTGAAGTACTTGGAAGCTGCTGGTACTGGTGATATAGTCCGGGAGAGGCGCGTACCTCGAAACCCTTGGCGAATATAGCGTTACAGAGCTCTACGACTTATACAACACGCCGATTCGTCGACACGCAACAATATTTATGGATAATCTCCGGTTTTGTCGCGCGTCTTTTTATAACGATTAAAGCTATTTTACTACACAGCAAACTTCCTGATTGATATATCAATGCTTTGGCCGAAAATTTCATCTCTTCATTGATCGATGTTACGATGTTTTTATGGCGTAAAAAAAAAACAAATTGATTCTATAGACAATAAATACGTCGAATTTGTTACGGATCGAAATTATTTCGGAGTCCATCATATTTTTTTTTATTGCGAAACTAAACATTGAATTATTGAGTCTCTTCCACGAGCGTAATAAAAATCCGTTTTTTATCTTTCGCGATCGAATGGGGCCTTAGAAATTTTTTGTCATCGGCTATACGAGACGCTGGAGAAACTCGCGGAACGGCAATCGCGAGATCTCGACGCGTACGTAAATTTGCGAGGCGAGAGCAATTCCCGGAATATGTTTTTTTTTTTTTTTTTCAAATGATATTCCACTATAAGCCGCGAAAGACTACTCCGTTTTATGACAGAGGCTTAGGGTTTGGGACGGGGAAGTGAAAAAGTGATTATACCAACGAGAGATGTTAGTTAACCGATTACGTCACGAGATCGAAATCTCGGGACAAACTCGGTGAGTTCGCGATTACATTCTCAGTTGAGAAAGTATCTGTTGGTTTCTGCTTTTGATGCTACGATGTCGAGGTGCTATTGCACAACTAAGACAGCCGAAGCGAGCGAAACAGCGAGTCCTCGCGCTCGCACTTGACCCACCAACACACTTTCACTTTTTTTTTTTCCATCGAACGCCGACGAACCTGTGGATTTCTCTCTTTCGCTTTCGCGCTCTGCCGTCTTATTTCTCACTCTTCCATCGTCGCTGCGCTATACATTGTCTCTGAAAGTTGTGACTGGCAAACGCGACGAGGCCAATGAAAAACGCAACGTTCACGCGCGCGTCTTCCTCTCTCGACGCGCAACTCCGCGCAACAGCGCAGCAGAAATGTATGCTTCTCGCGATATAAAATCTCTCAAAATTACATGTATAAAATTAGCCATTTAACGCCGAACTTTTATGCTAATAGTCGAAACGTCAAGCATCCGTTACTCAAAAAATCAGTTACTAGGAATTTTTTATAAGCATTATGATTATTCCGTATATTCTTCTCGTACATTTAATTACTTTTTTTTCCAAGAATTTTAATTATCGGATATAATATCGTGCGAATTAAAATAAATGAACAATAATCGTGTTGAAGACTCGATGAATAATATAAATTATTATTATCAATTATGTATGAATCATTAAAATTATTAATAATATAATAAAAATAATATTGTTAATTTATCGAATTTCCAATACGATTATTTTTTTATTTTACGAATTATTATTATTTATTAAATGAATTATTATTATGAATTATTTACTACTTTACTGCGATTTTCGTGATTTCGGAGTTTCACGTTTATCTATCGGAGAATAGAATTATCCTGCGAATTACATTTCTATACAGATATCGTGTATCTCGTGAATTAATTTTCGAGATACTAAGATATATAGGTAATCAAATAAATCGAGAAATCTTGAGACGCGATTCGATCCGCGCGAGAATCCCCGAGAGTTTGCATAGTCGTTTGAAAACGAACGAATGAGCGTCGCCGGGGTGAGTGGGGAGAAGCAGCAACGCGTTATTTTCGGTTCGCTTTGAAAAGTTGTTGCTTAGCTGTGCTTCTCGCGGCTCTCCTCCAGTCGGATCAGAAGTTGTGGTTCTCCATCGATAAACTCGTATTTATATTTGCGATACGTTTTTTTTTCATCTCTACGAATCCACGTGAAGAGTATCAAAGGTGCGCGCAAACGAGATTTTCGAGGAATTTCGTATAGAAAAGGTGATGCACGCTACGGGCGTTCGGCTCCGTTTTTCGAGGCTATTAAGTCGCCCGGTGTAGCGAGTCTTCCAATTCGATGTCTCGCATTCCTTCGATTTTAGACACTTTCCTTTTCTCTCTCGCTATATGCGCTAAACCGTTCCAAAAATAAACTCGAATCTCGAATACTCCCGCTGTTACTAAGACGTCGCAAGACACCCCACAAATTCTGGACACCCGGTGTTCTGTTGGATTTTTTTTCACCCGATATATATCTTTTTTTTTTTTAATTCCCATTTTTCGCGTAAAAGTGTTAATTTCCATGAAAAAAAAATGTACTTTTCTATGTTAATTCCGAGGATCTTGTTTTTAGGTCCATTCGTCACAATAATTACTATAATCGTGCAATCTGCGTAATAATTTTTTTTTTTTTTTTTTTTTTACGATTTAATACATTTTATTACGTGTACCACCAATACGAATATATTTGTCGCGTACACCAACGACCCGGACTATACACTTCGATCGTCCTGTACCTCGAGCGATGGCGTTTCTTTTGCTTCACTCGAACTCCACGTTCCACGGATTAATCGCCCTCGTCGGCGCCGGCGATGCGTATACACGGCAAGACGATGCACTAGTGTGCAACTCTCATCTGTACCTACGGCAACGCCCATAATTCCACCAACGGCAGTACCGATCCCGAGCTTCGATTAATCGCGCGAGTCGACTCGCAGCAACGATATACCACCAACGAGCACCGACCTTCCATAGGCTCTCACTTCTCTTTTTCTCACGCGCGCGAAATTCATCAAAAAAATTTTCTCCCTATTCTCTCAGATGCCGAATTCGACAATAGCGATGTGAAAATAATTAAATCGTTAAGGATTATGAAAACTTGTAGATTAAGAGACTAATTTGCATTTGAAAAAATTCTCAATATACCGTGAAAAAAAAATCAATTGCTGTAACTTCGAAGATTTTTCTCATCGCAAAAAATTTTCAAACGTAATTTTTATTTTTTATTTTTTAGTTAAATTACAAAAAATGTCCATAAACGGGGAAAAAAATTTAAACGGTGAATAAAAAACCTTGAATGCGCAAAACGGAAAGACTTCAACACGACGGTTTTGCCATTTTTTCGCAATCTCTCAAGACGAACAGAATGAAGATTATGAGTTACAATCTTCAGATAATTATGTGGCGGCTCTATCGGGGTATTAAATCATTCCTTAACAGGTATTTACTTCAAAGGGGAAGAACGCGATTGGAACGCGATCCTTAAAATTAATATCGATTCGGGAAGGCGTTCGATATGCCGTTCACGTAGAGGCTGCGTCTAGACGGATGCAGTGACGGATAATTGGACCGATAGTGAGAGGGTCACGTGTCGTAGCGACGCACGGTTGTTGGGTTATCGAATAATTCCAAAGCATAAGCATTCAGAAGAGTGCCGATGAAATTGAAAGCGAAACGAGAGATACGCACTATATTATTAGGGATTTGTACGGAGAGAAGGATCTACTAGAAAATACTATGTCATCTGGTAATATTCAACGGTGGCGCCACCTATGACGAAAATACTCGACATTATGAGCATTTTTACCACATTTATAGGGACTTTTACCATATTCTATGGTAAAAATTCGCATAGTTCTCGTAATTCCCAACAGGTGGCGTCATTGACTCCGCACTACCAGAAATTTACGATATTTTTTACTAGATATATGGTAAATTGTATCAGATCTTATTCTTCGCATTATTAGGGATTTGCACGGAGAGAAGGATCTACTAAAAATGGCCATGTCATCTGGTAATATTCAATGGTGGCGCCACCTATGACGAAAATACTCGATATTATGAGAATTTTTACCATATTTATAGGGACTTTTACCATATTCTATGGTAAAAATTCGCATAGTTCTCGTAATTCCCAACAGGTGGCGTCATTGACTCCGCACTACCAGAAATTTAGGATATTTTTCACTAGATATACATCTGATACAGATTACTAGGTAAACTGTATCAGATTCTTCTTTCCGTGTGTATATCGATAAAAAAAACTCGCATTGCCCTTACGCACGAATTTCGTTGCGTCAGGTGTCGGCAAAGGAAGAAGAGGAATCGTCATAACCCGACAACGAGACGAGACGGAGGCATAAGCACGTGCCGCTAATGAGCCGATGTACAAAAGGCATAAGGCGCCAATTACGACGAACAAGTGTGCCGCGGCGAGCACCCAACTGCAACGTCAAAAGGCTAAACAAGCGAGAAGTATAGTAAATAGTAATCAAAAACCTGTTTCGTGCCGTTAACAGGCAAAACACAAGAGTATTCGAAAAACTCATGAAATGTGATAAAAACGACCTTCGCTCGTATGTGCGGTATTTCCTTCAAGAACTTGTACCATAGAACTATAATTTAAATTTATCATTTCACTTGAAACAACACATTTTCCGAGAACATTGGCAAAACCAAAAACTTTTTTTTTAAATAGCAGTTAAGTAGAATTGCATATTTTCTCCCCACTGATCTTTCGTAAAAATAATAATAATAACAATTTCACGTGATAACTACCGATTACTCGTAAACTGTAAAAAAAAAAAATTTATTTTTACAACATTTTCGGAGTTAAGTGTTGGCAATTGGTTTATTACCCGAGTAAATGAAATTTTTGAAGGTTTTTTGCGGCTCGTTAACGATAATGCCGCGCAGCAATCGCGCACGCGTCACTTGTCCACCGTACAAAATCCAAACATCGTAATTGATGTACCGAAAGTATTATCGGTGCTTTGTTCAGATGGATTGCGAACGATTGCGGTTTATCGTAAACGCACGCAATTTCATAATAGGGATAGCTAATGGATTTTATCACTGCATAATACATTGAATAATAGGCGAAGGGGGGGGGGGGGGGGGGAGGAGAAGGAGGAGAACAACAAACCTGATGATAATTCGATGAATTTGTTTTCATTGAACAAATCCCGACGGTCTCGTGGATCCGTAACTCTGAATCGAAATTGCCATCGGCAATGCGGTGTTTCAGTTTCACGATTGCCTGAAGCGCGCAGATTGCGTCAGAATACCGTTTACCGATCGTGTCGATGCGCTGAGTTGCGTAATAGATCGTTCCCCGCTTAATCGAAGTTACATTAGGCTTTTCGGAACGATAAGGCTGGGAAGATGCGCAGCTTTTCTCATCCGAACGGTTAACAACAGCGATATATGTTTAGACACGTCGAACAAATCATTAAACGAAAATTCTTTTACCGAACTAATAAACTCCGCGATCTATTTGAAAAATCGAGAAAACTTAAACGCATCCATGCCGACCGTGTGAGGCAACATTTTCCGTTGGAAATGTTGATAAAACGCGTATAAACAAAATTAATTTTATTTTTTCAGTTGAAAACTCTGTGCTCGCAATACCCTTTTTTTTCTCTCTTTTCGCTCCCTGGCGTATGATATACATGCAGAAACGGAGCGGAGGCGAAGGAAGAAGCGACGTCGGAAAGCGGGACGCCAGTGGCAGTAGTGCGCTCGTGCGACTACGACTTAATTAAGGATCTCTCGCAAGCGGTGGGCGGCGAAATTGCTCGCTTCCTGGTTGAAGAGCCTCACGGATTGTAGGTGCACCGAGACATAATACGGAATACAACGTTAGCGGACGCTTCATCATCCGTGGTTCATTTAATCAGAATAAAAATTTTAAAGGGAAGAACCAAGTTGCACAAACTACGGATGGATATAGACACGAAACAAACAGCGCATTGAGTACACAAGGCAACTTCGAACCTTACATTTCGAAATTACATCGTTCGGAATAATTTTTTTTTTTTTTTTTTCATCGCAATTTCTCTCTAATAATACTTAAAAAAAAAACTTTCGAAAAGTTGTAAACATGTATTTAATTATTGTTTTCGCAGAAATCGGTTATATTTAGTCTATTCTATTATAGACGGAACGATTTTCCGGTGGTGTTTATCTTAAAAAAAAAAAAAAAGGTTCTTTCTTTTTTTTTTTCTTTTATGATTCATTCATCTTCGCGATGTCGACACTGACGGTGACCACCCGTGTGCTCCATCACCCGATCGTGAAATGCATCAAATTATGTATTTTCTACCCACGCGTTTCGACGAATAATCATTTGCACTCGAGCCAAAGGGACGGAGAGGTTCAATGCTCGAGAAACGTATCGTACAGCGCCAGCGACTGTACATCGCATAGACGTGTATATAGTATACACCGGTTATAAGTCGTTCATCGGCTTACGACGTGACTTTAAGTCACGTGAGTTGAAAATGTTGTTCCACGAAGGCGGTCAGCTTATTTTCCTTCGCGTTCGCGTTTCCGGTGGAAGTCTGCATGCATGCGTGCGTAAGTTCATTCGCTCGGCAATGCTTTACGAGTGAAGCCTTCAGAGGGAAGAGAGGAAGCGTAGCAAAGGAGTTTGAAATGTGTAGCATCAATGTATATCTCTCTCTCACTCTTTCCTCGTACAGTATATCGCGATGCGTGCGCAACAACCTCAACGATTTTCACCCCCGCGTTACTGCGTACAAAGATTGTGTACAGTAGAACTTTTATTTTTTCAATGTCACGTGACTCAACCAATGGTTTCGTTTGACCGTGAAAACTATTCTGATTTTCGTTACCCTTAACATACTGCGGATTTAAAGGCAAAATCGAGAGTGAAATTAAACTTTTTTTTTTCTAATTGCAATTTTATAAAAAAAAAATAATAATAATAAATAAAAAATTAAATGACAAAAATAGTAATAGTATCATGTCATATATATTATATTTTTGTAAATTTATTATTTTTATTATTATTTAATATTTTTTAAAAAGTATTATTATTATTGTTATTATTTTTTTATAAATATTTTTGATATTTTACTCAAACAATTAATGGGTTTTATACTCAGTCTGAAAAATTAATAGGGTTAGTAATTTTGGCAGCTACTTTTTTTTTTTTTTACGATAATTGAGATAAGGAGAAGTACTCGTGTACCGTTAAGAAACAACGTGTTCTACTGTACGTACGAACGAAATAATCCGTCGTAACGATCGACTGACCGGACGAACATAGAATTGAATAGAATAGAATAAATTCAGTATCTCTGTGAAACTCGTAAATCTAAAGTCGAAGACAAGGCACAGCACTCTCGCTGAGGCGTGAACCTTCTACGAAACTTCGTACCGGCTGAATGCCCCTATATCCGCAATTCGACAGAATTCGGGATAAAATTTCGAGCGCGCGGCAGCTGCAAAATTTTCTATTTACACAGAATGGGATCGGATCTAATAACTTTTATACCTGAAAAAAATTCAATGGCCGAAATATTGAAAGAAATATTTTTAACCTTTTTTTCAGTATCGCAGAGATTCGTCGTATAAAATAGTTGCGGAAAATAAACAAACAAATAAATAAATAAAAAAAAAACTTTATTTGTACGTTAAATGTGTGTCGAGAAAGCAACATCGTTATGTAAATTTCTTTTCAAAAAATATCCGCCGAATTCACAAAAAAAAATATATAAACCGCCCATTTTATTGGATATTTATAGACGCGCGATCTTCGTTTTGACAAATTGTCTGTGCGTTTTACTGTAAATAGAATATAAAAAAATACAATAATAAAAAAAAAATCTATAAAATGAATATATTTAATAATAGAATTTTTTCCACCTCCACCCCCGTCGTACCTAATGTTTTTTATACCGACGAAGAATAAATAGAATATAATAAAAATAATGTATAAAGAAATACGATATCTATAGACGCAAATGTGAGTTTAGACAATGGCGATCGGCTTCGACGATACCGATTTATCTTTGACCGCCGGGTCCTCGTGATCCTCTGCACACAAAATCGTTGCGCCGTAAAAATACCGTTTTTCGGAACCCCGAGCTAAGCGGCGATCGTGAGCCGACAGCGCGTGGTGCACTTGTCGCACGAGAATTCAAATGTGTACCGAACAAAAGTCAGCGGTGGTCTCGACTACCTGTCGATTCTCGACTCGCCAACAGCGATTTTCTCGACCTTTCATAGCTTCTCTCGGAGACCTTCCGCGTAGTCTCGTGCGATCCGTTAAAGCGGTCGCTGGCGGTCCGCAAATACTGGCAAAGATCCAAGAAATCGGCCTCCGTGCCTCGTAACATCAAAGTTTCGTCTGACCAAATCCCACCATCGAAGAAGAAGTGACGCGCGAGCGCTCGCGCGGCGAACGCGCGCACTTTTCGCGTGTCTCGGCGATAGCGAATTTCCTCGTGTCAGACGCGCGTAACCGCACAAGTAATTCCAACTTTGACACGTTCGCCGAGACGGAGAAATTTTACGCCAAGAGACGACACCACAGAGCGCACAGCACGCAACGCGACAATCGCGTTCCGCTTGGTGTTAACGACGTTGCTTTACAACCGATTTGGCACGTTTCCTAAGAACCTATCGTGAAAACGAATGATATACCGACGAACGGTGTGTATACGCAGTTGATAGCTTACAAAGTAACCAGTGGTGGCGATTCGAACGTTTCAAACGTTTCTGTATTCGCGATATTTCATAATAATAGTTCTCACAGCTTTGCGTATCAATCCGAAGAGACGGCTTGTCACGTATTTCAGAGAAAACGATCTTACGGCGAGTTATATTAATCCGCGAATCGACAGCACGACGTACATTCACAAATGTTACAATATTAGACGAGTTATAATAACATTAGCAATAACTTTAAAGAACGTCGGCGTTTCGAGTTTCGATCCGCGATATCTCGATGATATTCTCGTGAATTCACGAAGCGTGGAATAAATTCCAATGCGCCGGGAATGAGAACGAGAGGCAGAAAACGAGGATAGAACGGAGGCTTCCCACGTTCTAACCCCCGGTACTCGTCGGGTCGGCGTTGCGCGCCACTGCTGCTTCGCAAAGTCGCCATCGGGTAACACAACCGTTCGGATAACGTTGGGGTCGCGTAACCTTGAGAGCGCGCAACTAGTGAGTCTACGGGCACATGGTCCTCTCTTTGGGATTCGCGACCCAAGGAGTCGACCGAGTAGGTGAATTAAGGGGAAACGATTGTCGGACTGCGACCGAGAGAATGAAGCGGAGAATAAAGGAACGAACTAAGAAAGAAAAAAAAAGACGTAATTTCGCGGCGATGCGATTTATCGAACGACTGAACCGAAAGCTGAATTTCCGAATACTCCATTCTTTCAAATACATCGAACTTATTTTTTCTTTAGATCACATTTATCGAATATTCAGAATAATTATCGATCGCTATTGCATTATTTGCGATAGTAAATTATTTTATTATTCCGAATATCGATGATGTAAATAATGAAAAATACGACTTTAAACCATTTAAATCATTCGATATTTCATTCGAGAATTTTCCCGAACATTCGGAATGTTGGATAATTTTAATATAACAAATATCAGGTTTGGGGATTTTGAAAAGAATCGAAAATGAATAAAATTACATTAAAATTATTCCACATTAAAATGTACGGAATGTTCGATAATTTCATTATTTCGCATGTAATCATCGAAAGAATAGAAAAATAATGAAAAGGAAAAATAAAAGAATAAAAACGGCATAAAACTTTTTTTATGTACAATGCGGTAAAGGAATCGTAAAAATAGTTGAATACGCGTCGTGTAGGATGTGATTCTCCAACCTAAAGAAAACCCAAAGGTTTTAGGATGTATGAACCGCGAAAAGCAGGTAGCCGAACAAAAGATTATTCGCTACACGTGAACGTACCTAAGATGGAAGCAAAAACCTTATCGCCCTCCATCTTCCTCTGTATTTCACAGTCTTGATTTTTCCTTTCTTTTTTTTTCTTTCTCGATATATTTGTGGGCAAAACCCTCCCCTCGAGACGAGTCGAGAGGGATTCCTGCGCGAGTTCACTCGAGACATTCCGAAGCTTCGGCACGGTGCTGCGCGCGGCAGTGTATACGAGAGAACGCGCGGAAATACGGGTTAGTGGGGTTATATGAGTCGCGTGAGTCGTTTCCGCCCTTAAAAAAAACATGGCGCATCGAAACTCGAAGATCTCGAGTTTAAAACGAAAAATATCGATATTTCGAAGAATTTTTTTTTTTTCGATCTCTCGACTATCTTATTGAGTTTCTGATTTATAACGAAAAAAAAACTGATAAATTAAGTATCTCCGATTTTTTTTTTTTTTTTCAACATTCTTAGTTTTTTTAGTATTAGTATGAAACTCGCGCAACCGGAACCGGTTAAACCTGTTAAATACTGTTAATCGTTTTTACCGACTGGTTGAACGTTTACGAAAAGCTTATGAATTGTGACCCATTAATTTTCTAGTATCTTCGCTCGCTATCTATTTCGCGATGTCTATGGACTCTAACATGGCACTCGCATAAGACTGTATACATGCGTATTATGTAACGTAATCATTCGTTCAAAGTGAATTTTTCACCGGAAGCTTCGACTGGCCTCGTGTTTCGGCATATTACGCCGACTCCACCGGTTATTACGGGCAGATCAGCCGATGCAATTTGGATACACATGTGCGTCCCGAGAACCGCGTATAACCGAAATCGCGTATTCGTACATTAATTGAGTTTATGAAACTGCATTAAGCGCACGAATGGGCCAAAAGATGAATCGATGGGATGAAAAAATTCGTGTAAATTGAGTACATAAACACGTTTTTCCTAATTACACGGATATTCGATGTGTACACAAGCGAAACCGAAATTTCTATTTCACACCTCAGTGGGATTGAATATCGTTGATCCTATTGGTTATCAAGTATTTTCAGTTTAAAGTGTTATTTTTCGCAATGAACGAGGTAAACAATACACGTAATTAAAATAACGTGGTGAATTAATTAAAAAAAAAAAGGTCAACCGCGACTTTCGATCTTTTGCTCCAAAAATGCAACAGTTGGCAAAAAACATTTTTTTTTATCGGTCTCATCGAAAAAATATTGAATTTCGAGAATTTTTCGAAAATATATACGATTTTTTTTTTTTTGCTCAGGTGAGCGCCGCGCTTTTATAATATTCTACGATGCGATGTGACGCGCGCGCGCATTTGGTACACGCTGTGCTCTGTCGCAAACGTTGTCATTCTTCACTGTCGTCGGTCCTAAAAACATCGAACGTGCAGAGTGCAACGACGTAAAACCATAGCTCGTCGGGGTTTCGGCGAAAGATCGAAAGGGAAAATACTCGACAGCATTATAGCTATGTATATATATATATTTTTCTCTCTGTGGTATGAACCCCAATGGTCTGCCGACTCCGGAGAGAAGCCGCGCAGCGGGATGTCGAGTGGAGAGTCGTCGGCGACGTTCTCACTGACGCAAAAGGGAGAAGGACTTAGCCCTGGCGATCGATATTACTCGTTGAGATTTTGCCGCGTTTTTCGCCCTTATGCCCTCTCTGCTTCGCATTCGGGCGAAAGGGGACTCGACCCCTGACGCTCACCGCATCTATGTCGCTTACCGTTACATGTCATCCTTTTGTTTTTTTTTTCTTTTTATTTCCTCACTATTTCATCGTCGGCCTCACGTATAATATGAAAAAAATACGTAGCAACAGACTACCGCCAGAAAAATAAATATATTAATGCAATCTGCAAGAAAAAAAAAATCCTCGGAATTGTCAGTTTTGATTCGAATTTTTTCGATTTTTAATAGCAATTTCAACGAATACAAAATAACAACTTGAAATAATAATAACTCCAAAATATCATCGATTTTTTTTTTATTATTTTTTTTTTTTACTATTTTTCAAGATATTAAGATTAATTTTATGTTGAACGTTGAATTCACGATATTACGCGTGGAATTGATTACACATTTTTTTCCTTCCTACGGATATTTTGTACCGTTTATTGCATTATACCCTATTAATTTCCGAAAATATAGCGATTAATTATATCCCGTAAATCCGATGTTCCTTATGATACAATTAATTCGGACTTCAAAGGGTAAATAGATTGCAGTTGCTAATTAAAAGGCTTTGTACGAATAAATGAGAAACGTAACAATTGATTGGAGAAATTTATAATAAACAATTTTTTTTTTTTAATTTTCGTATTAATTATAAAAAAAAAGATGATAAAACACGAATATCGACAGAACGACAGGAAAGCTATCTTACGCACTCCAATTTACTGCGTACTGCGAGGGACTCTAAAGTCCGACAGGACGATAAAATGAAAAAAAAAAAAAAAAAAAAAAAAAAAACGCGCTTCGCGAACAAAGTGAGTAGTGGTGAATGAACCCACTCTTTGATGGGGCGCTGCGCGTGTACAAAGAGAACGACTGATTGAAGGGCTCGTTAGTTCCCCGAGACGACGACGCCAACGACGACGACAACAACGACAATAACGTCTGCCAGCGAACGATGTCGAAGAAGACGAACCGCGCGGATTTCTTATCATTGTTAGGAAGCGAAGCGACACGATTTTCTTTCGTGTACGAGATCTTTTATATCGATATACCTTTAGCGCCCTTTACTTACGTCCTCATGGAGGAAATGCCCAGCGAGACTAATTGTACTCGGGGACTTGAATCGAAAAGTAAACGCCGGAGTACAACATTTACACCGAATTTCAAGCAAAAACACACGCAACGAATTTTTTTTTTTTTTTTTTTTTTTTAATTTTGGAAATTGTTTTTTTTTTATTTTGTAAATTATAAAAAAATCGATTTTTTTTCGATTTGCCGAACACGAGAATTTTCATGGTACGCGATTCGTATTATGGCGAATTTTCATGGTACGCGATTCGTACTCGTCAGGAGTAACAAAAGATTTAACGACGGTAGACAGAGTTTAGAACTAAAATGAGAAAAAAATAATATAATATATAAGGAGAGATACCTACAACCGGTTTTTCAAGTCCGAGGGACCCTCGGACCTCGGATTGTGAGGAACCGGACTACATTGGCGGGGGCCTCTCGAACGTTGGCGAAACTTCGTAAGCGCGAAATCAGAGAGTCGATTATGGAAAACACAACGTTTATATTTCAAAACGATCGATAGACGGTTCCGCTATAGAAATCTAACATCGCACGACAATAGTGTACTTGGCGACAAGGCCGACGATGACGATCTTTGTTCTAACGCACGCAATCTGCAGCGACACGATCCGATGCGATAAAACGAGGAGGAGGTATCGAGAAACAGGACGACAATGATAACAGCGACTTTCTACGATACTGTAGACATCGGAAAATGAGGTATTGTTTGCGCAGAAATGTTTTTTGTTTTTCTGCTTACAAATTGTATGCTTACGATGTTATTTGAGGTTAACGTGTCGGTTATTACGAGCGTTGTGTTTATTTTATTCATTTTCTGAATAAAAACAAACGAAAGCGCAAATCTTTAATGAAAAAAAAAAAAATTGAATAAAAATATTATTTTTCGATATTCGTGAAACTATCGTTATTATTATTATTTAAGGGAATTATTCACGCGACCTCAAGATATCGACAATTTTCTTCCGAAAATTCAAAATTTCACGATAAATTATCCGCATCGCGGAAATTCCGAAAATAATTCAGTTGCGCTTCGGAAGTCCGTCGATTCTCAGTAAGCGATACCGGAAGGTAAATTCGACACTGATGAGCCGTAATGTGATCTCAAATTTAATGAAATATTTAATTCCATTAAATACCGTATATTTAATTTCTTCGGTTATTAATGCCGCTGATTATTCGCACAAAGGTTTTTCTCTCCTTATCGTCGACGCCGATCGCACGGCACGAATAACCGGCGAATATTACGGTGACCTCCGAAGCGTGGAATTTTCTACGAACGTCAAGGGAATGCGAAGTGTTTATCGGAGTCGTCTAAATCGATCTTCCAACGACGATTTCATGCTCTCTACGAAACTGCGTGACGCTAATGGCAAATCCCCGGTATCGTAATTTCATCCGATACAATAATATATATATCGTAAGCGATACCTTTAGCATGTATTCCCGCACCGGCACATCGCTATCGTATACTTTCGTAACGTAACGAAATGCCTCGAAACAGCCTTTTTAACGCTAATTAATTTGAGGTTAAAAAGAGAATTTTTCATTTCGTTACGGGTATTCCGTGAGGGTTCGGCGTGTACTTCAGATGGAGGGGGAGGGGGAGGGGGTGGGTGGGGGCGCCATACCACGCTATGCGAAAAGCTGTGGAGGACGAAACGCGGATAGCCGGCGAGTCTGAAAAACCTGTCGCGTGTCGTTACGTTCGTTCGTTCGTTCGTTCACTAGCGGCAGCAACCACGACGCCAGTGTTACTATAGCTATGGGGCACTCATGTTGAATACTTCGTACACTATATGCCTATTCGCTATAGTATATCGTATATATAATGCTATAATATTGTAGTATGCAAGAGCGGTAGGTAAGCTTACACACGCGAGGTCGCCGGTTCGGGGAACACGACGAGACGCCGGTTCGCTCGGTGCTGCTAGTGTTTTCCAGCACACTATCGCAAAACGCTCGACAGAGCGCCCGTGAACGCCCGCTCTCCGGTGACTCGACTGTGTAAATTTACGCTGCGCGCATCGGCGCACCCACGCCTCCCGAGACATTGTAGACGATAGTCTCTGAGTCGCTGAACACGAAATCATACGGACTTTTTTTTTTTTTTCGTAATGAGAAATAAATGAAAGAAATATTAATCGAATTCTCGATGCGAGACTTACATTAAAAAAAAAATCGTAAATAAAAAAAAAATCGTCAATAAAAAAAAATCGTAAATAAAAAAAAATATCGATACTACGCGATCGAATATCGAAAGTTTTTCGATGTTCGATATCGCGTAAACGTGTTTACGTACAATACGAGGAGACGTAATTCTGATGAAATTCTAATACTTTGTATGGAAAGTTGATCGGCGAATTTCAAGGAGAATCGTGTAAATACAATTAACGTAAATACAACGGGCGAGCAACAGATGTCTTCTGCGTGTTTTCGAATAATACCGAATGCGGAGATTTCGTCCACATTGCTACGGGTCGCTATGATCGATCGAAATAACGTTCCAAATGTTACGAGAGACTTCGAATAATTGAAATTCGAAAAAGTAAACTTTAGTTGGCAAATATTATTTTTACAACAAAATAATTGTTAATCGCCAATAACTTGAATAGCAATTGCCGAAGCGATACGCGATAAAAAAAAAAAAATTTCGAGAACATTGTCAATGGAATACGACTATGTCGATTTTCAGTTCCTGCAAACAATGACCATCGGGACGTATCGTCATTAAATTATTCATTAAATTTTTGACTTTTAGAAGGCGGAAAATACGATGTACCGATCGCGCGGTATTTGAGTCACGAGCTTTGGCCGAAAAATTAAACAAGCAATTTTTCACGCGCGAGCGACGAAACAAAATGTAACAAGTAGAGATATACGTGTAGATGAGTTTCAATTTGACAGAATTCGAAATTCTGCCCCTGGAGAGTATGAAACAAATATTATTCGACAATTTTGGCGATATTCTGAGGTAGAAATTCGGAATTTTGCAAAGGGTGCGTCAATTATTAATTCGTTGAAAAGCTCGCGCGACGATCGATGTTCATCGTTTTTCGTCGGATTTGCAATATTTTTCCAATTTGTCCGGTAATAATTTTTCGGATCAGCAACCGTGATCCGGCAATGAGCGGTAAATTTACGCATGTCATCTCGAATAAATATGTTTCGCGAGAGAAAAGAAAATAAAGTGAAGCGTATGATTTATTACGCGGCCGGTTAACCCCATCGCTCCGAAATTTATTCGCGTTCGTTAAATACAAATTTATTCTATCTTCACGATTTTGTATGAAAATTTAACCCAAAAAAATTCACCTTTTTTTTACCTATTTAATAATTCATTTTCGTTCATTTTTGTTCGGGACGTCTCATGCGAATTTTCATATCCCGTACTTCGTTTCGTTAGTTTTTCGCAAATTAATATTTTAATTATTTTTATCGTAGCGTAACACGTACGATAAAATGTGAGCAAATTTTTTTTCGCGATACTTTATAATCGAATTTTGCCGATAAACAATGTATATCTATACATAGTATTGAGTATAAACGCAATAAAACGTTTATCAGTCAATTAACCTCGTAGTGTTTCTATTACTCGTAATAAAAGAACGAAGCTAAAGTAGTCAATTTATTCCATATATCGATAACCAATCCAACTGTCAATCCCACCAATTGTGAGCGTCGAGAATTTACGCACGAGAGAATACGAAGTTTGTCGGTTACAATTCGGAAAGGTCGAGAGAAAGTTTTGGAGCCTCGAAGGTCCAAGGCTACGGTCGCGCGTGGTAGCCGAAAGTAGGTACCGCGAGGCAAGCGCAGCGATAGACTCTCCGTTCGTATACAGGGTGACGCGAACGAAGAAGCCACGCTGCTGCTTGGGAACCGATGAGAAGCATCAGGTTGCATGGAATTCGCCAAGTGTCGCCACGTTCGACGCGCGTATGGCTGCGCGTGCACTGGATTATGGTCCAGCAGCGGCAGCACATAGTAGTAGTAACATATATATAGTGAGTAACAAGCGCGTCGAATTCTGGACATGCGCGTTGACTCGCGATGCTCGTGGGCGACCGGCTTGTTGCCGCTGCCGGTTTTCTTCGTCCTCGTGGACGCTTACGAAAAAAAAAAAGTCGCCAACAAAGCCGAAACTTCGTACCACCCGAATGCGAGCGACAGACGAAAAAAATAAAATAATACGAACCGAATGGCGGTAGGTGCGTCGAAAAGCCGGTCTGCGTGATCCTTTGTTCAACGTTCAAAAAAAACGTCACGATTTCGGAGCCGAGTTTATTTAAAAAAAAAAGAAAAACAACAACAAAAAAGATCTTCCTTTCACGATTATCTTTTCTGGTGACAGTAACACTGTTTTATTACGCGCGCACGAACACTAAACACCTGCACAAAAAAAACACGTCACACCACTATTCACACGCAAATGCTGTCGATCTATCGCGCGCGCGCGCGCGTTTTTTCTCGTGTACGCGACGATTTGCGCGATGCGAAAGAAAAACAGAAAAAAAAAATGACCGATCTTTGGGGAAGGTAAAACTTCGCGCAGTCGGGTCGGCGGCTGTTTCGTTATTTATCACCCGCGTTAACGCGAGTAGAATCGATGAAAAATTGCAACGTTCGACGAATGTGTATATAGTTTCGTAGATCACAGAGAGAAGAATAAAAACGGTACAAGAATATATGAACACGCGCTCCGAGCCGTAATACGTGCGACGCGTCGCTAGACCTCGTGACGAACTGCTGCGGCCGGTCTTTCTCAGAGTCGCGAGGACTATCGCGCGCGCTGCTGCTGCGTCGCGGTGAGACACACGAACGAACGAACGAGCGGGTAGAGAGGTGTATACGTACGAAGCGAAGAGCGGCGAGCTACGGTTGAAACATACACAACCCGGGCAGACCCGTCAGTGTGTTTTTCAAGAGACGAGAACGCGCGCGGCACACCACTGACAACTGATTATTCGAGGTTATGAACGTAGCGACAGGACGCCACGCCACTCCGTGTATTATACGCGCGCACGCCTTTGTTACAACGACGAAGTTAACGCGAAACGAAGTCCGTGAAATTAAAAAAAGAAAAGACACGTGGTCTCACGAACAAAACTCCGAAAACACCACAAATATTGTATTGTATATATAACAACGGACGGATCGATGACAATCCTCAAACTGGCGCGCAGAACGGAACAGATGACAGACAACACACACAACCGCGTCGCCCACACTACTGACTGTACCGGCTTCACGGCTGACGAACCAACAAGTGCTCGCAAATTATATTCACGAACGTAATATACGTAAGAAAATAGTATTTCTCGACGAAACTGGAAGTCGCGTCAAAGCAATAATAAAAGAAATGTTAAATATATGTAGAAAATAAAAAAATGGTAGAAATCAGTTGCGGGCGACTAAAAGTACGCGTAATAGATCCGGTTAAGTTGTAGGAACGCAACGAGTATAGAGCGACGCTAAAACTTCGCCACGAGTCGCGGCGATGTTGCGGGTGGGGGTAAGGGGAATAAGGAGCGAGAGGGGCCGCGTGAGCCGTTGAGTCTGTGTCGAGGGGATAGGGGAAATAGCAAAGAAACGAAGTGGAAACGAGCGAACAGGTCGAACGTCGAAGAGAGACGAGTCGTCTCGAATGGCGTCTGCCGCGGGGGCAACGGTAGGGAAGCACGGTCGCACGGTGGGGGCGTCGCGAGAGGGGAATGGCGGCAGAGTCGACCGTTTGACTGCGGCTTGGCATGAAAGGGTCGGGAGAGGGGGGAAGAGAGCTGCCGCTCGGCACTCCGCAGTGATCCTCGAACGTCGAAACGACCGCGAGTGACGAAGAAACAACGAATTCAGTCGGGTTTAAAGAAAGGTGAGCGAGCGAGAAATAACGAGAGGGTTGTCCGAACGAACGCGAGAGAAATAAAGACAGCTGTATACTTTATAGTGTGCAGAAGAAGAGCGCGCGAGCACAGAAGTTCGTATACCGGCTTTCGTCTACCTTCGGCGTTCATTCGGCCAATATCGGTTTCCCTTCCCCCTTCCCCTCTCACTTACGTGTGCGTAAACCGCCGGCGTACATATACTATACCAAGTTTCAGAGCAATGCGTTGTTCTCGGAGAATCAGCGTTTGTCGGACGGCTGTGTGTTCGTACAAATACGTATGTAGAGACGGCCGTCGTCTTCGTTGATTCTTTTCTGTTCCCGCGTTGGCCCAGGCGATCTTTTGCGCAACTAAAGAAGGTTCCTTCGTACAATATATTTTTTTTCTTATAACTTTGTTCGGCGTGTTACGGATACATTTTTTTTTTCAAAGAACGTTCTTGCGAGATTTATAAATATTTACCGTTTGCTTACATATGCGCGATTTATGAATAAATGATGAAATTCGTGGAATAAAAAATTGATTTCGGCATAGAAACTTCGGTATATAGTATATGGGGCATTCCATGCCACTTTCCATTGGTTAGTTATAAAAAATGTTGTTATCGATTTTTTTTTTAATTTGGCAGCGAGAATGTCGCAAAAAAAAAATAACGTTTCGATTGGCGGACGAAAATTTATCTTAACTTCCGTGCGTACCTACAGCAAATCTATAATGTTCACAGTTAATATAGGAGACAAAAAAAAACTGACAAATTTAATTTTTCAGTGTTTTATTACCGCAAGAAATACACGATACCTATACATTGCTTTCAGTTATTAGCGTTCGACACTTATATTTCGAATTTCCGAGACGGTATATGTTTACCAAATTCGATGGTTTCACAAACCCTCACAGCAAACGCAATACGAAAAAACATCGAAATTGCACAGTGATTTTTTCGAACGCAGTGTAGTAAAAGAATTTTTTTTCTTCTCCAAGTAACACGCGAAATGAGAAAAATTTGCGGTACGAGAGAAAAAAATGGTTAATCTTGAATTCCTTTGCAGATGTACTGCTGTAACGCGTTCTTACGTGAGAACACATACAAGGAACCGTATGGCACAATAAAAAGGACACGTCAGGCCAGACGAGATGGACGTCGGGAAAGGGAAAAACAAAAATGAAAGCGGACGAGAGAGATGAGAGAGAGAGACCTTGCCGCACTCTTGTATATGTATATATCGCGTATATATACATATATACATAGCTTAACTCCGCGTCGGGTTGAGTGATGCCTTTGTGTCACGGCCTCAGTTCCCAACTCCCGGCCGCAGGGGGAAGCAACGATACGGTCGGGACTCACGGGCGCCGCCAGGTGAGAGGGCCGCCCAACGTCGGCTGCTCACCTCTGTACATATAATACTACAATACTATAGAATGCTCCAGAACACCACATTCTATCGTCCCTTATCCTGGTGAACGAGGGCTTTTTTTTTTTTTTCCTTTTTTTTTTTCTTTTTTCCGCAATGAGCAATGGAAATTCTATTATAATGGGATACCGAATGGGGACATTGGTCTTATTCGCCGGTACCACGTGGGAAAGGCTTACAAGGTTGCGGCACCTGCTTCCCGACTCCACAACGTTTCTCACCTTGAAGTAAAAGTTCATGTACTTCATTCGCGTAATTGCAGACTACAACGCCATTCCGTCTCGTAGACTTCAATTTTCATTGTTTTCACTTCAGAGATTTCATTTTTTTCCCCTTACTTTCGAAAGTAATAATTGTTTCTCAATTATTTTTTATTAAACGTCTTCCGATTATAATAATAATAATATTTAATGTGGACGTAAAATAATAATCCTTCAATTTTATTTTATTATATTATTAAAAATACAGAATATTTTAATATTCTGGAATATTATATTATTTCATTTACTTAAAGTACTTCTGTCGCTTCGTCTTCATTTTGCATAAGTTCGAGAAATTTGAGAGAAAATTGCAAATACTTCTCGATGGCATAAAATCTGGAAAAATTCATGCATATTAAAGGTGCTGCAAAGATTCATTTTGCATAATAGTAATAATTCCAAAATGTTAGTAATAAATTGACGATCAAATAAATTGGTCAACATAATTTCCGGCAACCCAACTTATTTTTTTACTAAAATGTTTCGTTTATTTTTCTAAATACGTATGAATCTTTTCAAATTTTTTAAATTGCTTTGGATTTTTTTTACATAGAAAAAATGTGTAAAAAAAAAAATTTCCCGGAAACCGAACTTTTTTTTTAATGACATTTTCACTTTTCTGAATACATATACATTTTTTCAGAATTTTCAATTAGCTTCGAATTTTTTTTTTATATGAACAAAATGTCTGAAAAAACACATTCTAACAATTCAAAGTAAATTGAAATTTCTAAAAAAATTTATACGTATTCAGAAAAATGAATGAATTAATTTTATAAAAAAAAAGTTAGGTTTCCGGGGAATTTGTTGACCAATTTATTTTTCCATCAATTTGTCAATACCATTTCGGAATTATTATTATGCTAAATTAATATTTTCAGTAACTTTAATATGCATGAATTATTTCAGATTTTTACATCATCGAGAAGTATTTTCTCTTATTTCTCTCGAAGTTATGCCAGATGAACGCGAAGTTACATAACTGCCTTAGCTGCAGTTCTGATATTATGCACATTTCTCAGAGCTTTATGAACTCCGAGAAATAATACTCCGCTGCAAGCTAATGAGAGTGCGGATCGAGTAATATTATAACGGAACAATAATGATAATACACAACAATTCATAATTATACATTTGTTCGTCGGTAAAGCATTGAGATAAATTAATTAATCAGTAAAAAATTGCAGTAATCCTGTGATTGAAGTATCGTATATAATAAAAATATATGGTACCCCTTAGCAAATAATCCAAATGAGAAAAAAAAGTAGAATCGAATGGTATTTGAGAAAACAGCGCAAAACGTCAGGAAACATCTGATCCGCAAAATTCGACAAGTTCCACACACGATATTTTTTGGAATTCTTTTTATAAAACCGATCGCGATAAAAAGTAACTTTTCTCATACAAAGTTGCGCCAGAAACTTGTTGCAAAGCTTTTTCGTCGATGAACTCTGCCGATCGTAAAGCGCTTGCGGTCCGAAGTTGCAGCAAATTTCCGTGACGTTTTTCGGACTTCGATAACATGTGTTGCCGAAGGTCGGGGCAAACCTTTGGGTTTGTGGAGAATAGTACTCTGTCCGCTAATTTAGAGTCCTACAATTAGTGTATAACAGCAAAATAAAGTTCAGCAGCTGGTAACAAAAATTCTAAAAATTTTTTTTTTTTTTTTTAACGAAAATCAACACTACTAAAGCGGTTATCGCGTAGATAATGAACGTCGTGAACACTATTTTGCCAGCGACCGGAAAGTTCAAAGACCGTTGACGGAAGGCAATTAGACTTTTTCTTACCGAGAAAACAGTTGTACTTTTTTTATTTCAAAGTTTCCGAAACTTCGACGCGCAAAGAAAAATAGGATTTCACTGCGACGACGGGTACTCCAGTGAGATCCTATTTCCATTCGCCGCAAGAGAATGGATTATCTTTAAAAACACAACGTTACAGTTTTAATTACCGACGTGGCACGGGTTCGGTCTAAGGGTGGAAGGTACCACTTCACCGTAAGGTGAAGTGACACTCTATCGAGTGCGCAAAGAATAGCAGCAGTGACGCTCACGCGGCAGCGAGAAGTATCAAGAAAATGATGTCATAGCGCGTTAAAAAATTTAATATAGGGAATACAAATTATAAAATCAAATTTTTGGACCCGCGGTATGCGTTAAAAAAAAAAACAAAAATTTTAGGGTGCCATAAGATCCGACTAATTGCCATACGTATCTTACTTTCAGATAAAATCGTAAGACGCTACAACGGAACTATGCGAAGAGACAAAGGCACAGTACTCAAGGAAACCTAACAGCGATGCGAGAAGACGAAGAATCGTCGAAGTTGCAGGATCCGCGAGTGGAGAGCCGCGGACCAAAAATGGGAAGGAGGCAAAGAAGAAGGGATCCGCGCGGCTCTCCCCCTTTCGCGGAAATCGCGGCGACGGAGGAGCAGCCCGGAGCAACGTTTTAAAAAATGTAAGGTTGAGTCGGCGGCGGCGACAACGACGCCTGCTGGCTGAAAAGGAGAAACGGCATGCGGGACGGGTTGGCAGAGAGAAGAGAGGGGAGGAACGAACCTTTCGACGGCGATTTCTCGCGGGAAAGGGAAAGGGCAGACCGTCGTTATTCCCGTCTTTGTCTTTCTTATTTCACTTTCCGTTTCGCATTCTTATCGTTCTCCGTTTCTCGTCCTCCAACTCCCCGAAGCCGTGAAGCATTCGTCGAGGACACACCGAGTGTGCGTCTGCCTCGTGGCTCGGCGAATGACTTCACTGTCTGCCAACGAGTCTGCCGTATATTACTGTAGTATTATGAAGATTGACGAATTCTATAGTATATTACGACACGAGGGAAGAAAAACTTTTTCTGCCGAGTATCGTATACGATTTTACTTCACCGGAAAAGAAGTTTTCCACACCGCAGGGGTACGTTCCGAATCAGCGCCGAGCGAACTTCTCTCTCTTTCTTTCATTCGTGGTGAGAAGGAGAGAAAAGTCGCCCGGCGCTGATTCGGAACGTACCCCAGTGAAGTAAATCACATTTTCTTTTTTTTTCTTTTTGTTTAATTGCTGCTGTTACAGAGTTGTTTCATACTTTCTGCTCTATGGATGGAATTCTATAACTTTAATTTGAATAGAATGAAAAAAAAATGCTGGGTGACGCTATTCGTTATTGAAAGATTCAAAACGTAAAAATGAAATAGCGCATTGTTAATCATTGTAGCGGATGGATTTACTCATTCATATACAACGTTCTCAGTGTAGTCGACGTTTATCCTCCTCTTTCATTCCATTAGCGACTAAACTATGCAGCAAAACAAAGAACATTTCACTTCGCGACACTGCTATTTTCTTTATGGCATTCACTTCGCTTTGTTTTTTTTATTACGAGTTGTTCGATTGATGGTAATGGAGCAAAGTTTGGTCTCTCTTTCCCTATAGCTTCGCGACGCATTCTTGCAATCCTTCAAAGAAATGGTACCGACTCAGGCGGTAAAAAATCGATTTCCTTATTTTTTCCGAAATTATTACTGTTACGATGAAAAGACAATTAGGTTTTCGCAGTCACTGAATAGACGCAGGAAAAATAAATTGCTATTGGATGAAAGATTAACCATTTCGGAAAAAAAGAGAAGACGATTCGTTACCATTGGAGCATTTCTCAATAATCGTTCCATGTGCTCCTGAAAAATTATTTGAATCTTCTTCTCCAAGCTGCTCGAGAAATTACGGAAACTATACAAAGACACATTACGGGAACAAATGCTTATATTTAGTATCTCGAAAACATCAATATTTTTATTTTGTTTCAGTAAACGATTTTAAATTTGGAATTAAGCGAACGCATTTTATTAAATAATTGCATAATCGTTTGTAAACGATAAATGATTCGTCAACGCATCGTATAAAATTTTTTTAATGAGTATAAATTAATTTTTAGCTTTCAAAGCCGTTTGACTTATTACACGAGGCAAATAATGCGCGAATGTCGCGCGGATACGCCGAGATACGCTTACATTAACATTTACATAGTCGTTCGTGTTGTATACTTGGCCAATGCCTTTAATCTCGGTGGGGAAAAACGGTTAACACCGAGTGTGAGAATTAAGATTAATCGCTGAGAGAATTCCGGCCTTTTCGAGGCGCAGTAAATTTGCCACCCGCGACTCGCACTCATACTGACTCCGATCGTGGCACACATAAACGCGAAAACGGGCGTTAAAAAACGAGAAAATCTGTTTTAAACGCTCTTATCTGTGAAACGAATGGATTTATAAATACGATTAATTTTTCCTTTTGCCGATAATTTTTTTCTTATATTTGTCCAATCAACACGTTATTGTTTTTTCACACCCCAAGTATTTCTCGTATTGTTTCTTCTTAAGGTAGTTACGTCGCTTCGCGTTCCTTTCACATAAGTTCGAGAAAAATGAGAGAAAATTCCAAAAATTTCTCGATGGTACAAAAATTTGAAAAAAAATTCACGGGAACCCAACTTTTTTTTTTAATGAAAATGATTCGTTCATTTTTCTGAATACGTATGAGATTTTTCAGACTTTTTAATTTACTTTGCATTTTGTGTTTTTTCACACATTTTGTTAAAAAAAAAAATTCAAAGCAAATTGAAAAATTACAAAAAATTCATGCGTATTCAGAAAAATGAACGAATCATTAAAAAACAAAAGAGTTGAGTTTCCGGCAAATTTGTTGACTAATTTATCTTTTCATCAATTTGTTAAAAAATTTTGTGTGTTTTGACGCATTCTTTTTCAGTAAAAAAAAATCAAAGCAAATTGAAAAATCTGAAAAAATGTATATGTATTCAGAAAAATGAATGAATCGTTTTCATAAAAAAAAAGTTGGATTTCCGGGAAGTTTGTTGGCCAATTAATTTTTTTATCGCTTTGTTAATAACATTTTGGAGTTATTAGATGTTAATTCTCAATGGTGACACAGAGGCGATTTCATTCGACGTTATCCATTTGACGAAAATAATGCGATAAAGAAATTGTGTAATAAAACTACTATTTCACTACCATAAACGTGTAGCAGCCAAAAAAATAAATGCATCTCCATAACGTGTCGATAAACCGATAAACCGATGAAAATTATGAACAAACTTTGCCGTTGGTGCCGTTTCGTAATTGAAAACCGGACGGGTTTGATAATCAAGGGTTTCCCGTGTCAAACTCGGTCTGTGGTCGGAGTTTATTCACAATTTTTTTTTTTCATTGCTTATAATTGATTGATTAACGCTTTACGGATAAATGATCGATTAGAATTCATATCATTAAGAAGTATGGAAAAAAATAAACAAAATTAATACTCATTATTTTTGCCGAGTATGCGAAACACTGGTGAATCGCGGGTCAGTTGATTTTTCATGGTCAGGTAAAGATTCAGTGATGTGATCGTATTGTAATAATCAATTTAAAGTATTTTTTGTTTTCCACTCAACATGAATCTCTAGCAACAGAAACTTATTTGCAGTGGGGAATTTTTTTTCCGAACGAGTAATCCGCTCGAAAATCAGAAAAAACTAATCCATCTTTTTCTTAAAGCACCCAAAATGCTTGTATCATTGTATAAACTTCTTCTCTCTCATCGTAGGCAACCGACGAGAATGAAAATTAATCTAAATTCAGTAATCCCTCTTTCTTCCCCGGATTCTTCGACCAGACCTCCTCCTTCTCTTTCGCTGTGCTCTCTCCAGCCGCGAGGAGCGAAATGCAAGGGCGTGTGAAACTTATTACAGCGTAGAGACCCCGGTGCAGTTCTCTTCCAGTGTGTAAAAGGCCTCGGAACATTCAGTCTGCTCCGTTTTTCCTTCGTTAGGCGTCCTCTCCTCATCGTGGAACCCAGAGGCCGGCACCATCTGCCTCTCGGTTAATTAATTGACCTGTCTGTCTTCCTCCCTTCTTCTATTTTTCCCCTCCGTCTCTAACTCTCGTGGCACTTAATACCGTCTCCTCGTCGTCGTTTTCCTCGACCTTTCCGCTCGCTATCCTATCGCATAGTTTTCTTTTCTCGTGTATACTTTAGTCGACCCTCTAACCCACCCCCACCCTCGTTGCCCATCCTCATTGCACCATCGCCTCAGACTCCGACGAGTTAAATAACGCGATTACTCACTTGTGAATTGGCGAGTTACGAATAAATAAATTAAGCTACGAAATTTTCTCGTGGAATTCTCGATGAATTCTCGCGGTCTCGTACGCGCGTGAATTTCATTCTGGTCTTCATAAAAAATTTGCCGAACGACGAACGATTTCGTCTGCCCGGAAAGTCTCGCCTCTCGCGATATAACTCCGATTTATGTTACACTTGCATTCGTTCGTTATACGATGTAACGTGCCATTGCACTCACACGTACGTGTACCACGCGAAAGTATATTCTATCGATATAAATAAAAGGTTATGTTTGTGTATCCACTATGCAGAAGGGCCGGGAATCGCGCGAAAGAGCCTCAAGCGATTTCGTTGAAATTTACAGTTAACGCAGTTCTGTCGCTTGGTGTTCGTGTCGCATAAGTTCGACAAAATTACAAATACTTCTCGATGGTATAAAAATCTGAAAAAATTCATGCATATTAAAGGCACTGGAAAAATTTATTTTGCATAATAATAATTGCAAAATTTTAATAACAAATTGATGAAAAAAATAATTGTTTTTTTTTTTTTTTGAATTTTCAATTTCCTTTGAATTTTGTGTTGTTACACATTTTTTCAATTAAAAGAAAATTCAAAGCAAGTTGAAAAATCTGATAAAATTCATACGTATTCAGAAAAATTAACGAATCGTTTTCATAAAAAAACTTAATTTCCGGGAAATTAATTGGTCAATTTATTTTTTCGTTAATTTGTTAATAACATTTTGGAATTATTATTTTGCAAAATAAATCTTTTCAGTACGTTTAATATGTATGATTATTTTTTCCTTCAGATTTTAATACCATCGAGAAAAATTTGGAATTTTTTATCATTTTTCTCGAACTTATGAAAAATTAACACCAAGCGACAGAATTACGTTAACTTGGAAAAAGCGAACATTGACCGAGCATTCACCGAGAAATCATTGAAAAATGAAATCGACAGCATTCATCGAGAATTTTATGCTCGAGAATTGGAACGCATTCGATAAATGCATCGAACTGCTTCATTAAATATTATGTCTCACGGTGATTTGCATATTGCAATATTTGTTAATGCATCACATTGCTACGGATAACTTCGTGCGATTCGCTGTGCAGTCAATGATATTCATATTTTGCCATTTTTACCGGATAATACCGATCTTCGATTAATACCGCGGGGCTATACCCGTTAATTGCAAACAGTACACGTGATTTGCAAAAATTAAATTCTCAAAAAGTTAAAAGATCATTTATTGACTGTCGTAAAATGTTCAGTAATAGAATAAAAGTACTTTAATAAAAGTACTTATCTTAGGAATCGAATGATTAATTATAAGCGTAAAAATTGAAAATATTGCAATTGCGAATGAAAAAAAAGGGCAAATTTTTCCGTGGCATCGGTTTACGATTTTTCGATATAGAAATTAAATATTATACAAAATTGATTAAAAACATTAATATCTCAGAAAAATATTTTTAAATATATCAGTAATATACCATTCTTCCGCGCAATTTTTTCGAGTATCTCAGAAATATTTTCGACTCATTTTTTTTTTTTTTTTTTCATTTGGTCGAATGAATAATCGTTCAGATGAATTATAGATGACGCGATTATCAGAGTCGTATCAATTTAGATCGGAATGCCCCATATGCGTATAACCTTCCAACATGCAATCGCACTTTCGTTATATCCCATTTCCCGAGAGTAATATGGATTCCCGTGATTTGCCGTGATTGACGAGACAGTGCGGCAGAAATACTTGTCGCCGTCTAGTAGCTCTTACCGATGCGGTACGGCAAATCCCGAGTATACAAGAGAACTGGCGTAGTCTCAGCATCGCTCGTCTACGGTGCAGGAAGCAACAGAATCGCGATGTGCAATACAAGTCCAACACGGCGGCGTGATGCGGTTTGATTAAACGACTTGTCGCCTGAGCAGACGCGAGTTGTGAGATCATTCGAGAACTGCAGCGGAAAGTTCACGCTGGACTGGATTTTCGGCCTTAAACCTCCCCGCGAAGTTCTATCAACTGCGGTATGTGTGTACACAGTTATACGATACTTCGTATTGGTCTTCGTTGTAGGCGCGCAACGGATTCGGGCGTTCGGCCAACTTTTCCTCTATCCTCTTCCTTTCAATTCCTACCCTCTCCCGACTTTTCCTATTCTATCTTCTCTCTTTTTTTTACCTTCCAGTCTCACTCCGCTCTTGTATTTGACTTACCAATAGCGATTCACCGGAAACTCCGATACCCCGTTAAACATACCTGCGCGATGGTTAGGTATAGTATAATATTGTGCGCTTCGGTATGCTGTCTATACGGTCAGTATGCGGCGATGGTATATAATGTTTGCGGCGTACATCGGCTTTTAAAGCTGTGGAAAACAGGGAAGGGCATCGACCGGTTGGACTCTTTCATCGTCCAAACGATTCAGCATCAACCCTTTTTTTCCCCTCGTGATTTCGCACCCCCTCCCCCCCCCCCCCCCCCCCCCCTCGTTGCACCAAAATCCTTTTTCTTTTTCGCGCGAGCAGCCACGATCCTGATGCATGCACTCCATTTCGATAGACCGGATTGACACAATGCCGCTTGTGAAGCAAAGGCCAGACATCGCCTGCTCCCGTTTCACTATCTGCACGGGTCGGAACATCGGTCATCATTTTTTTTTTTTTGGTCCATATAACATACTTTGACTCGGTTTCACGTTATCTCCGTTTATCCTACACTCGAAATTCAACCCTCAATCACATTTCAAATATCGAATGATACATCGAAACCAAATGTTTCCCTATTTGAGCGTTTTGAATTCAATCCCTCGGATAGGCGTATTGATAATATCTGCATAATATCGCTTCGATGTACAAAGTAGAATTCGACAAATAACGGCATACGGTGGTGCAGGAAGATTCCCCTCATCGAGAATGGGGCGTTAGAAATCAATCATTTTTCAGCGGGATACTCATTCTTTATATCTACAACGACCCACTGACACGCACGCCGTTCCTTTCGTGTTTTCGTAATTTTTTTTTTTTTTTTTTTTTTATAGCGTTCCAACACGAAAAATGTGAAAATTGAAATGTTCAAGTCGAGAGTCTGATACAAATTTCATGCATTTGTGAATCACTACAAATTCTGGCAATGAACACGCGAGTTGGAAAATACATTCAAAAAAAATATAAGTCGTGAGAATACGCAGTTAAATGGGACAACTAACTTCTAAGAGTTATGGATTATTTCAACAAATTATTAGTCCTTCTAATTAATTTATTTTTTCAGTTTTGATATGCGACATTTTTTGAAATTTTCGGACAACTATTATCGGGAAGTCGGATGAATTTTTTTTTTTTTGAGATATTCGTACCATAACTTTTACGTGTGATTTCGTCGATGCAAAACATAATCAAACTTGTAAAAAAATTTTTTACAAAATTTTTTTTTTTTTAAACTTGTAAAAAAAATTTTTACGAAAAAAAAAATTTTTTTTTTTTCATGACCAAAAAATTTAATCTTTTTGCACTTTTGAAAAAAATGGCAATTTGATTAACTAACCAACGAAAAAACTTCTTAAGCCGCGTGAGATCAAAGTATAGTAGTCGCATTAAACATTGTAGAACGGGAAATTGTTGCAGCGGGATAATAAAGGATTTATGGACTTCGGCGAATCTGCCGCCTGACAGGGTACAGAAGTTTTCGACTGTTGTATGTACGTTCACGCGTGTATGCAGATATCTGTAATACATGCGCATAATAATGCAAACATATAATCTCACGAGTTTCGCTCTTCGGTTTTTTTTTTTTTCGTATCTGCGGACAAAGATAGCGGAAGATCGAGTGAGTTGTGACGCGTGAAAGAAACGCATGTTGCAATCATTCAGCGCACGAAGGAAAATAATTCATGATGGAGTTTGCATGTATCACGCATAGCATTACATAGAATTTTTCTACGGCTCGCGCGTTGCTAAAGGAGCGAAGCGCTTGGCGATCGACTGTACTCTACACTTTGGTTTTGCACCGCCATTGTCGCTAAAATCCTATTCCATGACGTGAATCGAAGCTTCGAGAATAACTTCGAAACCCCACTTCTCATATATCGCTCAACATTTTTTTCCTTTCGAATGATACCACACAAACGTTCACCTGAAACTTTTATTTTTAATCGATGAGTCTTGTTTTTTCGACTATTGTTCGAAAAAACTTCATGGATATACATAGACGAACATTTATCGAGTATACATGGATTTCGGTGAACAGAAAAAAAAGAAAATTGTTAGGTTTCATCCAACAACATAGTGGGGAAGATCTCTATTTTTCGAATCTCACGAATATTCGTTAATCATATGTAATCGATACGCAATATCGAAAATGAGGCAATTTTTGGCGATTGTTATTCTTCGATTTCGGGTAGAAAAATCGGTAAATTATTTTTTGTTTTTAATAACACTCTTATAAATAGTACTCTCAACCGGTAATTAATAATATCGAATGTTATTATCGGTTGTTTTTAATTACCTCGTTCAGCTTCGTTAACCTAACCGAATTTCCGTGCGAACAATTCGCCATCGAGATGGAAATAAAATGCAATAATATGCGGCACAATATGTCTTTTATATGTCTTTTTGTATTTTGCCTCGAGGGCCAATGATTTTTTGTTTGTTTAATATTGTAAAACCGGAAAAAGCAAAAAATCTGAATATGAAGCGACTGTAATGAACTCTCATAGCTTTGGGGAGCAGCGCAACTCTTTTGCAACGATACTCTAATAATGAGTTCGTACGCGTTCGAGGTGCGTCATTGCTTTCCGCTTCCGGTACTCGATATGTACATTCGTCAGTCCTATACATACACATGCGGTTATACCGCCGCTGCCCCCGGCGTTATAAAAGTTTGATACGCCTCGCAGTGGTAGGTCACTTTTTCAATTAACCAACCGCCTATTTTATTTACGCGCTTCCTCTCGGAGTTTAGGACGCATACATACGAGAGAAAAAACTGCTCATGAAATTTTGTACTCCCATCAAATTTTTTTATTTTTTTAAATTGAATGCAACTTTTTGCATTGTACGACGAATCGCAGGAGGAGAGTTACCGCGGTGAACTCTTGAACCAATTTGCCGGGTCCTTCGAGGTTCGTTGAACGGCTCTGTCCCTTTTGATTTCTTTCATATACACGAAGAGAAGGATTTGATATATTTTACCATATTTCTAGTAAAAAAAATCGGAAATTTCTGATAATGCGGAGTCAATGATGCCACCTGTTGACAATTACGAGAACTATGCGAATTTTTACCATACTATATGGTAAAATCTGCCGACGACATTGGGCCATTGCTTCCTCTCTTTCTTTTATTGTAGTTTTTCCAGCGGAAAAAGGTACTTTTTCTACTAACGTTACAGGCATAAAAATATGGTAATTTTTTAACGAAGCCGGAAAAAAGGTATAGTATCCTTCGCGGGAGAGAGTGCTTTTTCTCCTCGTATGATTTCAGCTCTCGCTCCGGTTGGGCAGCAGACTTCACACTCGGCGAAAAACACGCACTTCCCTCCCTTGTAGCATAATATATTATTTTTTGAAGTTTTTTTTTTAATTTATTTATTAATAAATAAATATAAAATACGCATTAATTGGCCGCTCCTGAGCCGCGGCCGCGGTTCCTCTCATCGCTAATTCGTGCCGCTATTAGGTCGTTGCAGGTACAAGAATATAGTCGATTTTTAGCGCAGTCGGAAAAAAAGTATCGTATGCCACACGGGAGGGGCGGATTTTCACCTCGTTTGAGTGCTGCCAATTTTTCGCAAAATTAAAAATGGCGTAAAAACTGTACGACTGAACAGATTTCACCTAAATTCAATACCGATCATTTTTTTATACAAGTGAAAGTGTCTACCAAATTTCAACCCGATATCTCAAAAAATGTCAGTTACAGCGCCACCACCATTTTTTTTAAATTTCAAAATGACGTAAAAACTGCTCGCCTCAGTCGATTTTTATAAAAATCGGAGCAACGAAGGAGATTTCACCCCCCGACGTGTGGTACAAATTTCAGCTTAATATCTCAAGTTATGAGGTCTTAAGTTATGAGGTCAAACTATGCGCACCCACATACACACATACGGACGGACATTTTTTCTAAATGTGATTTTTCGATGTTTTGGAATTCTGAATGCGTTTTCATGAAAATCTCGAAACAAACATTTTTCACCAAAACAAAACTTCTTGAGGAAGCAAAATTCCCGTAAATGTGGTAAAAATTCTTATAATATTAAGTATTTTCGTCATAGGTAGCGCCACCGTCGAATTTTCTCGGATGACAGTAATTTCTAGTAGATCCTTCTCTCCGAATAGTATACATATACGTATATACGTTTCTACTTGCATTGTAAGGCTTGGCGCCGCCCTTAAAACTATTGTGCGATGAGACTAACTCTCGGAGCTTTCCGGAAGTTGAGATTTCACTGATGGGCTCGCGCCATAGTCGTGAGAAACCTTCCGACGGTTTTACAAGCCGAAACAAAGAGGCCAATAGGTGTCGTCCGAGTAAAGGAGCAGAGCGAAGCGAAGGGTTCATTCAGAACTTGAGGGCTTTCCTATGTGCAGCTATAGTGCCGCTTCTTCAAAGGAATCGGTAACTGCGATATTGTCTGTCGAGAAAATGGCGCTGAGTACTACGAACGATGACGTTGTATTCAACGCCGGAAAATCCTGATTTCACGGCACGTGTATCCGTTGCCCGCAAAATTCCTCGGGATCGAGTTACGTACCTTCGGGAGTTGTTACCTATGTCTCCTCGTTCAGGCGAATTGGAAAGGGATGGCGTGACAGGTAGATACATAAGTTTCGCCTTACACCGGCGCGTTTGTACACCACGTCATCGCGAAAATAGAATAACAGGACGAGATTCCCTTTGTCTCGAGACTGTATATCGTACGCGCGAATTCGCCAACCCAACACGCAAATTCGTATCGCGCAAATGAAAATTCCACAGACCAGACATTCTTGAAATATTTTCGCCGCAAAAAAAAAAATAAAAAGACTTTAGATAATTGAAAAAAAGGCTCTGGATTTTCATTTGCAAATGAACGTACATTCAGAGAATTTTTTTTTTTTTTAAGTAATTTTTCCGAGGTTCCAAAAAATTATGAATGGATTTTCATTAAAATTACGAGGAAAAAAAAAGAGAAACCATTTTTGTGAAAGAATATCTCTGACGGCAGAATAAAAAACAATCTGACGGTGAAATAATTTTGACGTGAAGCTCTTATGGATGTTACATTCAATCCTATTCGGCACACATTTGGAGTATTGAGTGACGCTTTCATAGTCCCTTTTCCGCTATTCTGCACCCTTTTCCGCCCCTTCACAGTGTACCCTTCGCGTCAATGTAACTTGCACCGCCGCCGCACTCGCTTGCCGCCCACCACTTTTGAATTCGCGTGCGTCCTATAGGAGCGGCCGGTATCACCACCACCACCACCACCACCGTTGTGTGGTTACATTACCATTATTAATTCAACGCGTTAATTAATTACACTACGAAGCGAGCGAATGGCCCGCCATCCTATACGGGTACTCTGGCGATGCGGTACCTACGAATTAAAAGGCAAATCCGAATTGCTACGCCGCGCTCCGTTGTGCGTGCGCGTAGGTAATCTATACGTGACATATATCTACGTCCAGTAGTGCGTATTCATCTCTGCGTACATTTATATACAACCCGTACATTCTTCTATCGTTATGTTATCGATTTATGGCCCATTTTATTCCGCCTCTACGCTGAAATAACAGTCAAGGAGGTGAAACCAATGAGTGAAGTTTTGCCTTTACGAACGGGTAGACGAAAATAATACTCTTATCTTGACTACCCGCATGCTGCCGAAGGCCCACCGGTCGAAAAAACATCCTATATATTTAATAAAATATAATGAAAAAATATATATAAAAAAATATATATTTCATATTCTATTCAACAACCAAAATAGTATTATGCTACAAAGAAGGAAAGTGCGTGATTTTCCCCAATTCCGAAGTTTGGTTTCCTCGCTGCGAGCGAGGAAACCAAACCTGAGCGCAGCGAGGGCAGCCTTCACACGAGGAGGAAATCCGCTCCTCCCGCGTAGCATTCGATACTTTTTTTCCGACTACGTTGAAAAGACCATATTTTTATGCCTGCAACAGCGGAACAGTGCATTTCATGGCTGCAGTTACACGAGAGACTGGGGTCCAGGGGCGAAGCCCCGCTGGAGGTCGGGGGGCGAAGTCCCCCCGCTTACGAGATAAATATTATCGTTGTTAGAATAATAATATTAAAAAAGTTTAAATTAATTAAAAATTCATTATTATTTATTTAGATTTTTTTTTATCAAGTTGGATTTTTTTCTTTTTATTTTACGAAAAAACCTGCAGCGGGCAGAAAAGTACCACTTTACATGCTTTACTTTTCTTTCCGCTAATAAAAAATCGGCTATTTTCCACCCGCGTTGCAGGCATGGAATATGGACTTTTCAGTGGCGTCGGGAAAAAATCAATTTTTTATAATTTTTTTTTTATCATAAACCAGCCGTGCGATACGGGTACCTGCAAAAAAAATATACTATATTTTAATGAAAAATAATGAAAAAATATATGTAAAAAGATATTTCATATCCAACTATCAAAAATAAATTTATGATTTACAAAAAAAATCATAAACTATTGATGTACTGAGAGCCATGCGATAAAAAATTATCGAAAAATATTAAAAAAGAAAAATGTCTCATAAAGTATCCAAATATCGAAAATACGTTTTTTTTGTCATAAACTATCAAAGGACGTAATATTTTTTATTTCAACATTAGTCGGTCGCTACTTCTCAGTTTAAATCGATGCCCCTAAAGTAGAAAACAAAACGAATTACTCGAGTCAATAGCGATGACGAATGGTTTACGATTGCCGCTCTTTTTCAATTTTTTTTTTTATACGGATTTAAACTGAGACATGAGAATTCCCTCAGAGAAAGGTGCGATTTGTACGAAATTATAAATAAAATTGTTGTGACCAGAGATCTTTTTAATAAAGGGAAATCGTTAACGATTCATCATCGTTATCAATATGATTATCCCATTTTGGTTTTATATTGTATGTAGATCCATCGTTTACACTGAAGACTTTCGCAAATAAAAAAGTCCACTTTTCCGGCGGCCATATCGATTGTTTTTTCAACATTGTAATTTTTTTTGTAAGACTCTCAATCTACATAACTTTCAGTTTGAAAAATCATTTCATTGTCGCCTATTATAAATTTTTAGAATAAAAAAAACTGAAAAATGTGACTTAGTTTTCAAATCGCCAGACAGATGTAACCCATGATAAAGTTGAGACTTTTAGTCGAATAAATACCAACCATTTTTTTTATTGACAATAAAACAAAAGAATAAAAGTTTCACTGACGAAGCAGACGCAACTCGATCGATTTCTCTACAGGAAAATTTCATCTGTGCCAACGGTAAGCCTATTATCTAAAATTTCGAAAGTACAAAAGACTCTTCAGCGTTTCGACGCTTCAGAGATTTAAGGGAAATTCGTTACATAGGAAAGTCTCTAACAATTGAAGGTATAAGATTTCTCTAGTGGATGATGAGATACGATTACAAAATAAATGATAATCTTACGCATGCGTATTGCATAATATATACCACAGTATACAGATTCGATAGCATACCATCACCCGAACGATGGCAGAGAGGCAAATACAGCAAATACTCGAATAATAATTTTGCTGCTCGCTAATTCACCGACTATGCGCTGCAATAGTTCGCTTGTGCCATCCCCCGTACGCATCGATGAACGTCGAACGCAGTAGCTGCTTAAGCGATTATCGATAACGAACGCTTCCGGTCTCTATCCCCCTTACTACGAATGTACGCGCATATATGTCGTACATTGCATTAAAATCGGTTATACGCGCGAATGCATATAACCTGCATGTAGACGCGTCCTCCCATTGTATGAGTTATAATTATAATGACAAAGGTAGGGAAACGCACGTGCAAACAGAGAGAGGCCTTTCGTGGTCCTTCGCGCACGCGGGTGTATAGGCTCTACCGTGTCAAATCTATTCGTCTATAAACTCCGGAAAATCTTAAGGTAGTTATGTCGCTTTGCGTTCATTTCTCATAAGTTCGAGAAAAATTAGAAAAAATTGCAAATACTTCTTGACGATATAAACATCTGAAAAAAATTCGTGCATATTAAAGGGACTGAAAAGATTAATTTTACATAATAATAATTCTAAATTGTTATTAACAATTTGATGAAAAAATAAATTTGTCAACACATTTTCCGGAACCCAACTTTTTTTTTTATCAAAATGATTCGTTCATTTTTCTGATAAATTAAGATATCGCGGTGCAATACTCATATTTCTAGTTTCGCAGAAAGATTTTTTTTTGTCATAAATCTTGAGCTGCCGAATTGCCGGCCATTCGACGGCTGTTTTTACAGTTTTGTATTTATTTTTTGCAATTATTCATTTAACGACATTGTTTCTCTACCCGTATTTTGATGAAAATATATTATCATTTTCCCGTAAATGCTTAGACTTCAATCGTAACATCGCCAACGCAATAGCCGAGATGCTCGAGAGTCGGCAACGAAGAGCGTGACGCCAGGAGGAATTATCGATTAGGTCAGCGTCTCCGCGCACGCGCGCACGATCAGCTAATCAAAGAATACGTGCGACTCGGTCGATAAAGATGATGATAACAACAAGTGCTTTGCGTCCACGTGCTCACGGCAGCGCCCTGCTGTCTCTCGACCGAAAATAAAAAAAAAAAAAATGTTTACGATACTTTTGAAACGATTTGGTTAGCGGTGTTGTGCATGACAAAAATATATATTATATATTAAGACGTAACAATTAATTTTCTTTTGCGTAATTTCGAAAAATTTCGATTTTTTTGAGTGGAAAATAAAAATGTCAAGCTACTCGTCGTAAATAAGGGGTATTAAAAAAAAAATCGTTGTTTTTTTTATTTAATAAATTTATAATGTTTGACTTCTGAGTTTTTCATTTTTTTTAGCGTCCATTATTCAAACTGAATAACATTTTTTTTACCATATAAAGATTTTAATAAAAAAAAAAGTGCCGTACATGAGAAACACATTGATTTGGCATGGAGTAACCCATATAATCATATATATACTGTAGCATACACCTATGATACGTTTGTGCCGTGTACATCTATATATATAGCTATTAGTCTCGTGATACCTTATTCGTGTTCCAATCCCCGCCTCTCCCCCTCCTCTCCCCTCGCATTCTCGCTCACTCTATCAGTTAATTACTCGTGGCAGCAGCTTTCCTCATTCACTTTTAATATTTCAACCAAACCTTGCACGCGCCTTCCCATTAAATGCGAAATTTTCAGTCGTTAAAAAATATGTTTCATCCGCCAACGCGGCAAACTTCCCTCGATGTATTTCAAACCGACCAAACATTTTTTCGCTGTTACAAAAACGTAAAAAAAAAAAACAAAAAAAAATTCGAAATTATTTCATCAATCGCAAAAAGATTTTTGTATTACTTCGAGTTTTGTCTTTGCTTCGGGGAGATCGAGAACTAACTGACAGCATTTCGCGAAGAGGTGTAGTTGATGCCTTTCCTGAAGCCCAGCCGTCTCTTGTCGGCATCTCCGTCAAATCGCGGACGGTGGAAGTGTGCACGCGGCGAGGCTCACATGTTTATTCATCGGCCTGTCCGTTCATTACCCACATGACAATATTGGTTGATGGGAATTGCTTGTATCCCGTGATACGCACCATTTGATATGCGGGTTAGCCTGATGCTCTTGCCCCGCGTGCGTTACCGCGTCAGTTCCCGGTCTGCGCTATGCTCGCTCGCTGGGCCTGTGCGCCCTCTCGTACGTAGTGCTATACTACTGGCTATTGGTCAGTACAGAGCACAGAGCCGCTTTGGGGTACCGACCACGCGACCAGACTGTGAGACCGCGTTGGGAGGGGAGGAACATAGAAGCAAACCTACCTTCCTCTTCGTGGCTCATCCCCCAAGTAGGTGGAACGATGATGATAATGATGATGACGCTGCTAGTTTGACGTTGGAACGATGTGCCGCCCTATGGCCTCATACCTCGTACATTCGTCACACGATACGCACACAATCGATGAGCCCCCTTCCCTCCATTAGCTGTGCGTATCATAGAAACAGTCCTGCATAAACCTACAGTTATTTATATATATAGAGGGTATATACCCTCTATATATATAATTTTATTATTTATTTATATATATAGAGGGTATATACCCTCTATATATATAAATAGTTCCGATATTGTTCCGATTCCGATTCCGATTCCGATTTGTTACGAATTACCCGAGGGTATATACCCTCAAATTTGGTAACTATGAATGGTTGAATTTGGGTGGTTGAATGGGTGGTTGAATTTGGTAACTATTTATATATATAGAGGGTATATACCCTCTATATATATAGTTACCAAATTCGTAACAAATCGGAACTGCATCAGCTCCAAGTTTTTTCTCTTTGCATGAAAAAAAAAAAAAAATTGTAGGTATCGTCGTTTTAATAAATATTATTTTTTTATCTCTACTGTACTTTTAACGTGCGAGTAATTTTTTTGTAATTTATTTTACATATCTATTATATTATTCTATCTGATTATATAATTTTTCAATTTTTTTTTTCGTAGCTTTTTCTAAAAAATAAAGTACTGTTATAATTGAATACAGTGATATCGGTTTCGTTGAAAAAGTTCCCCGACAAATGGGTTACGTGTAATTTGAAGCAAATTCCCGATACCCGGGCTACGATGATGCATCAATAGTCAGCAATAATAATAATATTTTCATTATTCTGTTATTCATAATATATTTATTATTACATTTATACATTTCGTATTTCGTATAAATGTGTACAGTGTAACAGTTTTTTATGCCAAAAAATGTGTCTCTCGTGAATGGTTATGTAGCATTCTCACGGTGAGGTTCAGCTTCGTTCGGATGTTTAAAAATATTCTTATAAATTGCCGGAATGAATTATCGATCGCACGGAGCTTATCCAGCAGCCGGGTCGTTGCATAACTTTGACGCATAGTACCATATATCGGTACATATAGCGTGCTGAGCACAGAGAGCTTCTTTTACATTAATTAAAGTTTTTTTTTCCGTGTTCCGAATGCTATTCATGTGCCTCCGGTGTTACTTATCAATTATACAACAGTTCAGAATATTGTATATTTAAAGATGTTTCGTATGACGCGAGGATCTACAGTATTTTCTATTAATTACGACGTATGTGCATTTTTTACTTACCGTAAATGCGATGTGTCTCGTACCGTTGAAATCCATTGTGCGAAGGTTCGTATTACGAGAGAACTCAAAGCTCCCGTAGCTACCGGCTTAGGACCATTTTGTCGACAGGGAATCAAGAGATTCGGTAGAGTCTCGTGCCAAATACATTTGTGTACGTGACTCGCCACAGACTCTCTACGCGCGAGATCTCGCGCTGCGCGTAAGGTAAAGTACCAATACGGGTCCCAATTTTTTGACAGTAGTTATAATTTTCTATAAATTAGAAATATAGTCGTAAAAAAACAAAAAAAATGCCATTTTAATTTGTTTCTACAATCGATGAACTATATACTGGCAAAAGGCCAAAGCTCTCTATAGGTTCATACTAATTAAATTAACGAAAAACATCGATGAGTCCGCGTCCCTCGCGCCATGGGTGCATTTCCCTTAAGCGAAGAGCTAAAAAATAGCAAACACTTTTCTACTCGATTACCAAAATGTACATGTGATGCACGGAGAGAAGGATCCGATAAAATTTACTATATATCTCGTCAAAATTATCCCTAAATTCTAATAGTACTATGGGATGGCTTTACCGGCGCCGTATCTCCATCAAAGACTCGCAACTTCCGTCGCTCGGATACTTCATCGCTACGCGGAGACGTGTCGAATAGCTCATCGATTTCCGATATCTTTATCAACAAAATCGATCACTTATCAGCGATCGCTCTCAGTCGTTCAAGAGGCGTTCTCAGTACCTCACGAGACACTTGGCGCACACGCACCCGCGATGGACTCCTTATACAAGTCTTCATCCCTTACGTCATTATTAAACCGAATCAATAAAGCAAAATCTTTTATCGTTATTACATATTTAACCTCGTGTACCGATTCATTCGGTTATCAACCATAAAGCAGCACTCGAAAGTGAGAGCAGATCCCCCACAGTGCGGTTTCAATGACGCCACCTGTCGAAAATTACGAGAACTACGCGAATTTTTACGATTGAATATGGTAATGTGGTTAAAATAATAATGGTGATGGTGGTTAATAATAATAATAACCCATAAATGTGGTTAAAATTCTCGGAATATCGAGCACTTTTGTGAAAGGTGGCGCCACAGTCGAATTTTACCACGTGAAACATAGTAATCTGTATAGTAGATCCCTCTCTCCGTGTGGGAAACAAAACCACACACGATTTGCAAAACCACGCATCCGTAGTTTTTATTAATAAAAAAATGGGCAGGACAAGCATTATTTTTTTAAACAACGGCTAATAATGAACTTGGCGATCTTTAACTGATTTCGCGTACATTTTTTTTTCGGGAAAATACAACTTACTTTTAAAATGTACTTAGCGCAACTTCACATCGAAAATGTTGTTATGCATCACATTATCTATAGCTCTTTCGTAGCTGCACCGGTCTGTCGAGTATCTTTAGCGCCGTATCGCTGCTTTAGCGCTGACAACAATTTTTTTTTCCCAAAGTCAACATTAATTTTCACAAAAATCATTCTGAATGCAGGAAAGTCACCACATCGATCGTATGCAAAAATTTTCATTGTTTTTGAGTTTCTGTTGTGGAATCTCTGCAAGTAGACTGGACGAACACAAAATATCGTCCACTATATGCGCACATCCTGCATCGAAAGAATTAAAAAATTCCCTTGAAATACAGCAATGAAATCATACGAGCTGAGTAATTATTATTCATGTATATGCAATGTTAATCACAAAGAAAACATTATGATAATTCAAAAGGAAAACTAAAAAAATTGCTTGGGACTTCCTTTCTTTTTATGTGACGAACTAAATTTATTCGTAAGATATTTCAAGAACGCATCAAATATTCTTTGATATTTATTTTCAATTTACAATACATTTTGTTCATAATTAATATTGCAGGATTTTGACAATCGTTTTTGGGATTTTTTTTTTTGGTGCAACTATTTCATTATTTAGCGTTCTTTTAATTTTTTTTTGCAAAAAAAACAATCTTTTACGGAATTTCACTAATTTTTTAAATTCCGTAAATTATTGATTCTACGCGTGGAATTAACGCTTTATAAAATAACAACAATATAGGGTCAGTACTCGAATACAAAAATGATATAAACATTTTTTAGAAAATTTCCTTTCACATTATTTTCAGTTTAACAAAAACATTTTTTTAAAGCTTTTTATCCCGATATATATTATTTTCAATGCAATTTTTAAACTTCGATAAATAATTTTAAGCACCTCGATATTGAAATGTCGATTAAAATAACAACAACAAAAAATCACCATTTCAAAGCTCTCTCGGTGAGAAAAAAAAAAAAAAGATCATAGATTTCTGATACGAATATGATTACGAAGTGCGTGAAAAAAAAAAAAAAAAAAATTCAGTTTGATCCGGAATTATTCGGAAGGTATACAAACTCGACTAGGCTCGGTCGATTGCCGTATGTGTTTCCCGGTTTCCCTGACTCTCCAAGCTTCTGGACTCGCGTATACATATATGCATGAATACGTATGGAGCATAGAAAATATGGGGAGAGAGGGAGAGAGGATGCAGGTGGGTGCACCCGGATGGCAGGATTTTGCATAGAGAAATTTGCATTGAACGAGCGCGAGAGCGAATCGGAACACCACGAGTGAGTGCACGGGTCGACGTGTGTCGTTGGGGGGGGATACTGGAGAGTAGTAGCGGAGGGGTTGCGAGGGGTTGTTAGGGGGGCTTTCGCCCCGGTGGCTTTGAAATTATGCGACAACGCTCACAGAGGACCCCGGCGTACGTATTTCTCGCCCGATTTGTAACCATCCATCCGCTATTTACCTATCGTTAGTAATATATTTATTCGGCCGGTGGTTTGTCGCGTGTATATATTAGGTCTACTCTCGCATACTGCGCGTATACTCGTGGCCTTTGTTCATTGTGCTTCAACTCATTAATGAATCGGGGTGTATATTAATCCTTAAAAAAATGATGAAAATTTGGTATAAAATAATATATTCATTTCCGCCATTACACATAGATCGACGCTGGTAAATTTCGTGGGATTTACGAATTATTTAATGTTCGGTTTGTGAAAAAAAAAATTACGTTACTTAGGCACTTTTCGCAACTTAATGGTTTGGAGTCGATGTTTTGGAGTCATTAATTTAGTAAAACTTCCAAAATTGTGCAGAGACCCCATTAATTCATTATGGAAATTACGCAGTCGGATAGTTTTTCGTAAAAACGAAATTTCAAATGACTTCAACAAAGTATAATCATAGATCCGATTTTCATTTTCTCTTTTTGTCTATCTATCAATTGTACCCATTAAAACGTTTGTCGCTTTATCTCGTATTACATCGATTCACGAACGCATTAGAAAAACAGGGAACATCGTGCAATAAATGCAATCGTCTATTGTTTTTCTGAACTCGAAAGCCCATCAGATTGACGGAAAAAGCTCGACCGATTGAACAGTATACGATTGAAATGACATGGTGCGCGCGACTTTGAAGTACACGACGTCGTAACATATGAGATACGCATTGTGCGGTCGCTATGGAGAGATCCGGATGACCGACGATATCGGGAAATGAGAAAAGGTAGACGAAGAAATAAGTATCCTCTGGATGGAGTTACGAGATGGTCGTAAAACGATGTAAAAGCGATTGAACGATAAGTAGGTACGCATAGTGCGGAGGGTCACCGTCGATTTTCCGCTTTATGTTGAAATCGGGTGAATCGGATTACGACCAGTGCTATACTATTGAAGTACCTATGCCTTAAAATTGGAAGTATATCCGATTTCGTTCTGCAGATCTTAACAACGGTGAGTTTCTCAAAAATAAATAAATAAATAAATAAATAAATAAATAAATAAATAAATAAATAAATAAATAAATAAATAAATAAATAAATAAATAAATAAATAAATAAATAAATAAATAAATAAATAAATAAATAAATAAATAAATAAATAAATAAATACGGTTTTGTATAAGTGAAATAGCAAAATCCTAAATGGTTGACGCGCTATCGTGTTTGACAATCAGCAATTAAAATCTTCGATCATTTGCTGTTCGGCACTCGGAACGATCAGTTTTGTCGCGTCCTGTATAACAGACTAGAAAAGCCGGAAGGGAGGAATCGCTATTGTTCAGTCGGATAGAAGGAGAAAGGGGAAGAAGTGGCCAGTAGGATGAACGGGTTACGAGACACGGAATGAAATGATATATGATCGTTAAAGCGACATTAAAATCGGGCTGTTAACTCGTATATATATCCATATCGCCATACCGTGGCGCGGACTCGAGGAGTATCCGGCATCGTAATACGTTACCCATCATCGTTCACGATGCAATTTTAATAAAATGCACGCATATATGTAACGTTGGTGGATATATTTACTATCGCTCGGTAAGTGGAAGCATTCGATAATAATGTTATATTCGTCCGGCATTGCGTTGATTTTGTAATAAAACCCAAAAATTAATTCGTCTTCAATCCAACATGAAATATCAAATGCGTTAACGAAATCGAGTATCTAACATATTAAAAAATATTATCGTATACTCTACGGAATGAGGGGAACAGCGTTTGTGCTTAAAGAACCATAAGCATTCTATTGATAAATGTAAATCCCAACGTTTCGTATAGATTTGTTATACGTTTTTTAATTTTTCGTAAAATAATAGATTTTTTTTTTGGTCGTCGAAAAATTATATATAATACGTTTTTTTTTCAATATGCAGAATTTCACGGTTACAAAATGAAAATTTTATTATTAATAATATGAGATTTACTCCGAAAGAAATAGATTTTTGCTGGACAATTTAAACGAGATCCGTAATCCACGTTTCCCAAATTTTTTCGAAACGTATGAAAAAAAAAAAAAATAGTTAAAACGATCGGAAGTGCAACTTCGCGGGCAGCGAAATCAAAAATATCCGTAATCCTTAGAATTTTTCGTAAAAAATAAAACAAAAACAGAACAAAAAACATTGTACGCGATCAACTAGATCCGCTTATGTCATGCATTGATGCATTCAATATTTCACCGTTATATCGTAAAGCGCGATTAATGCGCTTTCAATCATTGTACACAATGATCGTAATAATTAAACGCATTGCCGAGTTTAACGGAAAATATTTCACCTAATACAACGCCAGTCGACGAAGTATATAATATACAATGTTTGCGGGATCACGGGAAGCAACAATATTATTCGGTATCTGTGTGCATTAATTCGCAGCCCTGTGGATACGCTTGTCGAAGAGTCCCTCTCGCTCGGGGATTACAATTTTACCGAGCTTCGTGCATCCGCCATACAGATACGTACGCGGGGTGGTAGTAGACACGAAATTATTTAATTTACGAAGCAGCTTTCGCGTATATAACTCTCGTGTTCCAACTGGTCGCGATACAGGATACACGTATACGCGGATCTACGAGGCCTCGGCGTCGAATATTTATCAAAGTACGTTTGTATTTACGCGAGGGATGCTGTTACACGATCCTGTATGACTACTCATTTGCGTATATGCATCTCTTCCCACCGTATGGATATATACCCATTATGCTCGACGTATCTGTCCCACCAGCTTTGGACCGTTCCGTTCGTCCCCAGTCCCCGCGTTTTCTCACTGTTTCTCTGTGTATTCGCGTACTGCTGCAGGGATTTGCGGTAGACGAAACGCTCCGCGCAAAAGCTCGTAATGTTTTAAACAAGGCGAGAGCGAAACGCGAAAGACTGAGGACAGAATGATGGCGCACGAGGGCAGACGCGAATAGAACACCATCCACCAGTGGTATGCAAGTAAGAACTGAGAGCAAAGCATGTCGCGTATGCTGTAATTGAATGGTAAATACTTCATTACCCCGTCACTGGACCGTTGCTTCCCAAAGCCGCTTCAAGTATTTTCCGCCTTCTACCTTTCGGCTCTCGATGTTTAATAAATCGCGAAATTAAACGGCATCAGACATGAGATTTTTTTGCACGATTTACGTTCACATTCCGCGAATAATGGCGATATACGACCGATGATGAAATAATAATGAAAAAACGATTATCGATGTTCATCGATTTCAGGGGATAAATTAATACTCGATTTGAGACACTTGAACGTTGAGTCTAAATACAAATCACTCGATTATGTATGTTTGCAGATATCGATATATCGATATATCGATATATTGAAAAAAAATTAAATATTTTCAACCTCTATGCGAAAAAGGTATATTGAAAAAATATCAATGATACATGCAATATATTTCCGTCGTAAAATGGTATAGTACGATTATATTTTTTAAAAAATCCAACAATTTATATAATTATTATACCAATTATATTAAAACGCCGAATTTATATGATTCCGATATTTTTTTTTGCGCGATATATTCCGATATATCGTTCCATGCCGACACCCAACCTGATGCCAATGTTCACTTATTTCTTTGAATAATTTTTTGAAATTTTGGGTTTCGTTATTTTAATACACGTCGTTAAAACGTTTGCCAATGACTGGTGAACGGCCAACGAATGCGGCGGCCAAGCTGTGGGTCAGCGAAGTAATACACAGCGTACGAGCAGTAGGAAAATGAACTGCTCGCGGACAAGTTAATGGCGATATCATTATTGCACGCGGGCCGTTATTCACTCTAACAAACTGCACACAGGCAATGCATTAATCTCTCGAGGCGATTCATCACCCGGCACAGGGTCGGGGTGGCTTTCGCCTCTGACCAGGTCCCACCGGCACCCGGGACGACGGGCGCTGGTGGAAAGCTCTTGCTTTCTTGCCGGAAACACACCATCCGTGACCGCCGTACGTATTACCGCTCTGCCAGCTTTTCGACTATTTCTAATACGCGAGCATCGAAGGTGCCTATGTCGAACGAGTTAGGCAGAGGGGAACCTTACGTATATCATTGTTGGCATTTCAGCTTTTCACGCTCGAGCGAACATCCCTTCTCGCTGCGTGCTAAGGATCTCGAAAGGAAGAGAATTTTTTGAAATTTCAGGATTTTTCGACGGCTTCAGAATTATACTATTATTAGCGTAGAAAAAATTTTGGCTCGAGGGAATTTTTTTGATACTCATATACGCGTATTCGCGATACGAATATTTCACTATTTTGTAAATATTAAATATATCGTATAGTATAGTATTATTTAAAATTATTTGATAATAGAATTATTGTCATAATAATAATGCTTTTTATTTGAAAATACAAAACGTTAATGAAATTCTTTATAAATCGTTGAAACATCATAATAATATGCCACGAAAATTAAGTATATATATACATACGAAATATGGTTTTCATATGTTCGGATATATAGTTTATATCTTTGCAGCATCACTGCTGGATCAATTTTGCCAAATTTTTAAAAAGAATTTTGTACATTTTTACGATTTACATCGAAAAAAAAAGTGTACTGAAAATATGTCGATAATATATTGTAATGATCAACTAAAATTCGAAAGGTAAATTACCGCAAAATACAAAAAGATATAGACTAAGCGAGCGATGAATCACGTGGTATCTCTCGGCGGCTGGACAATCGCGAGCTCCAGTATTCTTCAAAAGTGTCTCTTTTCTTTCGAAACAGTTGGTGTGAACAGACGTGTCTGTGGCTCGATATAGTCGCTAAAAATTGCTGTAAGTGCTCGTGCTGCCCGCACATCATTTTGGACGACTCGATCACTTTACTCCAAGGAAATTGTCATTTATACGGGACGAAATAATAATTGACGAGCCTCTGCGCCAATTATTTAAGTATTCGGATGCTGTTAAATACATTTTGGATTCATCTATTCACTGGTAAGGATTATCATGGAGAATTATCGAGATAAGTACATTATTTAAAATTAGAGATCGTCAAAAGTATATTTTTATTAACCCATTAAAAGAGAACGCGAAAGCACTATCGTCTAAAAGAAAATATTAGAAGACTGAAAAACATCGAGAACACGCGATAAAATAAAAGAAAAGAGAACTTTCAATATCGTTCAGTTCCTGTATTTTTATTGTTTGTCAGTACTGCGGGACTGGTGCGCGATTCATCGGTTCTGTAACTCTATTCAAAGAAAAGAATGTGTAATCTGTATCTCCACATATAATGTTTATCGGCTACGCGCAGTTTTATATATTTTATCGACGAACGCAACGATAGCATTTACGTAAAACTTGAGCTTTTTTTTGTGTAATATATTCTCTTTCATTTCTTCAAATAAACACGAATTCTTCCGAAACTCGAAGAAAATATTAATTAATAATTACGACATTAACAATTGAACAATTAACGATTTACGACATTCCGTAATATTAATATAATAACAATAATAATACAATACATAAATATAATATAATATCCAATTGAAATAAATAATATCGAGTTTTTATAATATGGAATATATTTTCGGCGAATGGTATATTACGGATATGTTTTGTCATATATTTCTGCAAATTTATGTCACCGAATGCATAACTATTTATGTGATTAATATATGTTTATATAAAAACGCTGAATTTAATTTTTTTTTTGCGTATATTTAATTTCTCAGGGAGTATACATAATAGTTACGTGACGATAGGCGTCGGTATTAAGGAAACTAATACAATATATCGTATGAGTATTTACCTTGCGCTGTTTACGCATTCGCACATTTGGGTGAAAACAGATAAAGCGCTCGAGTTGCCGTCAAGAAGCCCCGATAGTTGTGTTATTACTGTATAACCAATTTCGAAGATGTAATTTCAAGTCTCGGTGGTGGGACGGGATATCTCATCGCGTTTATACGACCCGGAATAGCATGTTCCTCGACCGCAAGCGTCTGTAACAGACGTTAGCCTAGTGGCGTAGTGGCAAGGTCGGTGACGAAAACCGCACCCCAATTTCGATTTAGTGTCGAGTATACGGCGCAAACAGAATACTCCGCGGCGTATATACGGCAATGTGAGGACAGGACCGCGAATTGTTCGGTTGGGTTCTCAATGTAAATTGGTAGCGTTAGGAGCGAAAGTGCGAAGGTATAGAAGAGAAGAAAGTAAAGGAGACGAAGAGGAAACGAGAACAACGAGAACGTTTACCGCGCGGAGTCTAATACATCGGGAAGCAGAAATAAAAGCTTCAGCCCGACTCTTCCCGCATCCTAATTGGTGTGACACAAAAGCAGAATAAAGTAAGAAAAGCTCCAGTGCGAAACTGAAGAAGAGAGTAGGAGAGAAACTCGCGAGGGAGCAAGCGACGTGTCTCGTTACCGGCGATAAAGCGATCCGCGAACCAGTAATTCACAGAAGTCGACCGTCCGGAGAAACCCCCATTGCGGTAGTCTAGCACGGCTCGCCGTATCACTTCTGCGGTCCCTCGGTCTCCTTCTTCGCTGTGGCGAGGCATCGCACTTATGCGCAGCCACCTACTACACGAGGGGAGCAATTAGTCGCGTCGCGAAGAAATGGACGCATGATCCGCGTGCTTCCAAAAATATGGAGGCCGAAGTTGTTTTCGTATATCATTCGGCTTCAACATATTATAATCCTTTTTGTTTACGAATCATTTTCATTGACAACTGATACTTTGGACATCTTAAGATCGCGTAAAAAAAGTCATTCATAGAACATCGATTTCGGAGCATTGCATTTATTTCTTTATTAACGGGTTACACCTAATTGCCGACAGAAAGACGTGTTTTTGTGAATTTTTTTTGGGAAAATGATTGCAAGTTTCTAACTGTTTTTTTTTCATAGTGAACGGTATATCTTTGACTATGTCTCATAATTTTTTTATTGGAAAAAATTCACAATTGTAGCAGATATTATATATTTCCCGAACCGCTGTTAAAAAAAAAAAACCAAAAATCGGTGACCATGATATCTCAAAAACGAGTGGACCGATTTGCTTGAAATTTTGCACACTTTTTTTTTATATCAAAAGGCAGTCCTTTATCGAAGGATTTTTTATTTCGATGCATACTTTTTTTTATATGAAGGACAATGAAGTGAATTTTTCACCGAAACTTAGACTTTCACTTTCAATCGCCGACCATTTTTTCAAAAATTAATATTTCATCAAATCCTTCGAATAAGGACTGCCTTTTGATATTAAAAAAAAATTTACAAAATTTCAAGTAAATTGGTCCACTCGTTTTTGAGATATCGTGGTCACCGATTTTTGGCTTTTTTTGAACAGCGGTCCGGGAAATATATTATATCTGCTACATTTGTGAATTTTTTCCAATAAAAAAATTATGAAACATAGTCAAAGATATACCCTTTATTATGAAAAAAAAAAAGAGTTCGAAATCTGCAATCATTTTCCCAAAAAAAATTCATAAAAACACGCCTTTTTTCGGCCGTCAACTAGGTGTAACCCCTTAAACAATGTAATCATTGAAAAATCATATAATTAATGTTGATTACTGTTTCGACGATTGATAAAAAGTACTGTAATACTGTTGCACAACTGTTGAGAATGCTGTACTAAATTTGTAGCAACACATTATCAAGCGAGGGTTTGACATCGAGAAATCAAATTAATTTGGCCCCTCGAGCTGTGCGCAATTTTCGTCGCTATTTCGTGTTCGTCAGTCGCAAGAAGTCAGAGAGGACGAGAAGGATTCTCTTGCGGGACACATTTCGTAAATGAAATCCAACGAAAGGAGATAGCTGGAGATACAAGTCCCCCTCGATGTCTCGTAGTGTCAACAAACTTACTGCTAACTACTCTCGACGAAGATCTCTGTCGCCCCTTTTACCCCGATCTGTTCCACACCGACACTATGATTGAATCCTTCTGATTGATTCTCGATCTCATCGCATCTCGGCTAAAAGATGATGATCCAGACAGGTGTTTCTCTGAGTAGGAAATTGAAAGCTTCGCAAGAGATTGGGATCACGAGAATGTACTGTATGTACTCTTCCGTATGAAAAGGGCGATCTTCGCCGGATCGGAATTTCGACATATTACAGATGAAATCAAATACGTGGTATATCTTCGTGATAATTTCCCAAAGGAGCTGCTTTATCGTTTACGAGAATCCTGTCGCCATCTATCGACCAAAATGTACGTTTCTTTACAGAAACATTACCATTAACTTCGAACTCCCATGGTAACCAGTTTAACGAAACGTTGAGTTCTGTAAAATAAGTGTAGAATTTCCGGTACGTTTTAGTATTTTTCGCCTTTTGGTAGACGCGTCGTGAGAATTTCCATTTCAAAATAAGAAAACGCTGATTTTTTTTTTTTTACGATGAGACTTAATTAATTGTAATGAATATGATAATCAACAATTATTAACGATCAGAAAAGTCTGCGTTATATAATTTGACTTTTTCGTATACAGTACAAACTCCGTATTCTTAACTCGAAGAGACCGAACACACTTCCGTTTCTGTATTTCCCCTATCATCCCTACTCCCGGTCAGTTTCTGCGCGTAGGAGTAATGAGGGGTATACGCGTTCGTAGATACCGCTTGGAGTGGGGAGAACGGACTCAGGGGAAATACAGTTAAGGGAAATCGTTGCCATGGTACCGAATTTCAATACGGGAGCGGATACGTTAAGCGGAGTTAAGAATACGGAGCTTGGACTGTACATCGTTTCTTCCCGATTCTTTGATTATCTTCTGTAAAAAAAGACAAAACGTCCGATTTTTTTGTCAACGGCTATATGTATCATTGGTTTTTTTCGAGTAAATAATTGTGTCTATTTTTACTGCTTGGAAAAGAAATTCTATTGGCTATTCTAATTAAAAATACACTATACATTTCCAGCAGTGAGCGTTCAGTTTTAGTGATATATATACGTACGTGCGGTTCCCGAACACAATAGGTGTTTTTTTTTACAATGGATTCACCCGGACCCGGTACAATGTTTCGCATCCGAACTCGTAATAGCGCGCAGTTTCTCACGCGGAATCTAATTCGATGGAGGTATAAGCATAAAGTATTTATTTCATAAGTGACACGAGTCGTTATCATCATTGTCGGTGGGATCGGTATAACACAGAAGGGTATCGCGGTTTACGCGACCATAATACACTATACTATCGTGACGGTTATACGACATCACGATAGCGAGGGAACTCCCAGCCTCACGGCGTCGTCGACGCCGTTTAATTAAAGCTTTTCCGCTATATTTGCGTTTTCCATCAGCCGAGTGGTATTTCACGAGCGAGAGAGACAATGGAAGAGGGAGCGCACAAACGGCGAGGGTAATTGTTCAACTCGTCGATACTTCAGTCCGCTTTTTCGAAGTCACAGAAACAGTCGATTTTTTTTCGACTTTCCGCGGATCGGCGACGATATAAGTGAGCGACACATGACACATATTTTCAAAATTCGTTGATGAATCTTTCCGCGGAGTTGAAAAAGATATCGGGCGGCAAAATTCAAACTTTGCGCTCGAGAAGAAGGGTCGTTCTTTTTTGCTTTGTGTTTTGTTAGAAACAAATAGGCGTTATGCGGAACGCACTTTACGTTTTTCTTTTAATCGCGACGGTGGACGGCGGAGGTTTTCCAGTGGTGGATACAAATTTTGGAACGGTCCGGGGCAAATTGTTATCGAGTGCGAGAAATCTTTCCGTTGCAGCATATCTGGGGATTCCTTATGCAGAACCGCCGACGGGTGAACTACGCTTTCAGGTAAAGTTTTCGGCAGCATTTTGATTTAAGAATCGTGTAAAGTTTCTAGACGTCGACGAGGAAAGTATGTTAAGTTTTACGCTATTGTAAACTTTTGCTATATTTTTTTTATTCCACATAAACGTTTTTTTGATTGTCAGTTTTTATAAAAATTAATTTAAAAAAAAGTGTATAAAAAAATTTTTCGGGAAAAAAAATTAAAATAATAATATTTACTTGCGCGATCGCTTACACAGAGTCCAAAACCGTGGACCGAAAAATGGATCGACACTCGCGATGCCACGGAGGATGGACCGATGTGCGTGCAATTGGATCGTACGGGTAACACTATTGGAACGGAAGACTGTCTTCATCTCAATATCTTTGGTCCTTTGGTAAAAAAAAGTTATTCATAAATTTTCGCGTCTCAATTTTATTGCACGCTGTTTTTCTGTAGCGAAAAACATGAGCCTCCAACATAACGAAGTCAGTCTCACGCATTTTCAGGGTAACGCGAGATAAATTATTTGACGAGGTCGCGTGTACTCGGGAGTACGATTCATTTAGCTAAATGGATCCGAGGTTGTAGTATCTCGTCACTACGCGATTCGGCGCTAATTAACCCATTGAGTCTCTCGCGAAATTAAGTGATGACAAACAGTCGCACTGAGTCAAATATTTTGCTATCGTAAAAATTGTGCTGATTTCAAGTCTGAGTTAAAATATTATTTTTACGGATTGTTCGAAACTTTTGAAGTTCGGTGATATATTTATAGCTTTACCTCGTCAATCTACTTAATGCTTTTAATTATCACAATGTATGGCTTAGTGAATAATAAACTTTTTTTTTGCTTCGTGTTTTACATTAATTTTCAAAATCTCCTTTTCCACGAATGTTTAACTCTATTACGAAAGTACAGTAAAAAGTCATATTAATAAGAACACTACCGCTGTACTCGCGTCGGGATTCTGGGTATTCCGAGCGCGAGGGGTGTTCATTTATCATAAGTTCGACGAAAATGGGAGGGAATTGCGAACATTTCACGATGGCATAAAAATCTGGAAAACCGGATATTAAAGGTACTGGAAAGATTAATTTTACTTAATAATAATTCCAAAATATTAATAATAAATTAATGAAAAAATTAATTGGTCAACAAATTTAAAAAATAAAAATAAAAAAACCCAACGTTTTTTTTTATAAAAATGATTAGTTCATTTTTCTGAATACGAATTTTTTCCGATTTTTCTGAAGATTTTGATTTTTTTTTATATAGGAATGAAGAGTGGAAAAACACAAAAATTCAGTCTTTAGAAAAATCTGAAAACATTCATACGCATTCAGAGAAATGAACGAATCATTTTCATAAAAAAAAAATTGCGTTACCGGGAAATTTGTGGAACAATTTTTTTTTTTCGTCAATATGATACTAAGATTTGAAGTTATTATTATGTAAAATGAATCTTTCCAGTACCTTTAATATGCATGAATTTTTTGAGATTTTTATACTATCGAGAAGTGTTGGTAATTTTCTCTAATTTTCGGCGAACTTGTGCCAAATGAACACCTCGCACTCGGACAACCTTAACGCAACGTACAGCAATCAATATTAACTCAGTAGTAGTAGAGAGACACGAAAACCAGACGGGGAACAGTGCGCGCAAGAGGAATGAGAGAATGGAAATTTGGTACGATCAAAGCCAACTTCAACGGTGCCGACTAATCTCTCGAGGATTTTCACAGATTCCGAGCGAACGAAAGTTTCCCGTTCTCGTGTTTGTTCACGGTGGTGGCTTCAACAAAGGGGGCAACAACAGCACCTACTTTGCCCCGGATTATCTGTTGGACCAAAAAATCGTTTTGGTCACCGTCAACTATCGCCTCGGGATTTTTGGTACAAATTGAACCGTTGGTCCATTTCATTGTAGTAACATAGTTGTTTTTCCTGCGAGAAAGAGTTTTTCGTCAGTTCTCGTCGTTTTAACGTCAAATGTCATTGAAAAAATGTCTAATAATACGAATAACGACAAAATAATAATAATAATAACCTATATTTCCGGTTTAACTCCAAATTCCTACATTTGACGACCGTTAAAAAAAAGTTAGTTAAAAGTTTAAAAAATCGGGTTGATTTGTTATTTCGAAGGTTTTTTGTCAACGGCTACGGAAAAAGTGCCCGGAAACCTCGGAATCAAAGATGTACGCGAAGCATTAAAATGGATTCAGAATAATATAATTGATTTTGGAGGCGATCCGAATATGGTGACATTGGCCGGTCAGAGTGGCGGAGCTGCGGTTGTTCATCATCTCGCTCTGTCTTCCACCACCGACGGCTTATTCGATAAATACATTACGCACAGTGGTTCGGCTGTAGCGCCTTGGGCCATTCATCCACCGTTTTACATGAGAATGAAATATCTTATGGTCGCTAAAGAACTCGAATGCACGACTAACAGCAAAATTCAAGAATTCAAGAATTATCTTCTCGAGGAATTGGGTGGCGACCGCGATGAGATTGTGTACAATCAGGCGGTCGAGGAGGACGAGAGGATCATTAGTTGTTTCAGACATAAATCTCAGTCGCAGCTCGTCAACGCAATGACTTTATTCGTACGATCGATCATTCGATTTTTTTTACGATGTATCTTTTTTTTTTGATAATTTATCTTGAGATTTTTTTTTTATTGGCATCGCAGCACATATGGAAAGAGAATCCCTGGTGCAATTTCGGTCCGACGGTTGAAGTGCACAACGACGATGCGATAATAACGAAACATCCTATATTGGCGATAAAAGACGGTGAATTTCGTGATATTCCTTGGATAACGGGAGTCGTTGCGGACGAAGGCTTATTGAAGACGATCGGTAAGTTCGCCATAAGTTCGACGACAATGTTTTCGCTTCTATTTGCTATTGAGTCTGTGAAATTTTTCAGAATTATTCGAGAATGGAAAACTTATGAAACACTTCGTTGATAATATCACAAATTTGGGAATATATTTTCTCGAGTGTGAAGAGATCATCGCTAATACTACTGGTTTCATATCAGCTTTAAAAGAATTCTACTTTCCTGCCGAAATCGAAACTTTGAGCGGTATGGAGATGGGCGAAAACTTGACGCAGGTAAACATATCGGTATTTGTTGGTACTTAAGAACTTCAGCGATTCTATGATAGTACTGATCATTAAAATGTTAAAGATGACCGGTGACGCTTTGTTTACGTATCCAAGTTATCAAGCGATGAATTATCAAGTCGAATTGATGAACTCAAGTGTATACTTTTATCTATTCGCTTACGAGGGAACGTTTTCGAAAACCTATTTGCACGGAATTCCTCGTCGATACGGTGAGTCATGCAAATTGAAATTAAATTTAATTAAAAATTTTTATGGATTTTTTTGGATGGACTTTTCCCATTTTAGAGCGAAAAAAAGTTGTTATTGCTAATAAAAAAAATATTAAAAAAACATTATCCGTCGTTAATAACGATTAAGGTATATCCAGCGCGTGGTGTGCATTTCGCATAAATTCGAGAAAAATGACAGAGAATAGCAAACACTTTTTGACGGTATAAAAATCGGAAAAAATTCCTGCTTATTAAAGATACTGAAAAGATTAATTTCGCATAATAATAATTTCAAAATGTTATTAGATAATTAATGAAAAAATGAATTGGTGAACAAATTTTCCGGGAATCGAACTTTTTTTTTAATGAAAATAATACGTTCATTTTTTATGAATACGTATGCAGTTTTTTCAGATTTTTCAATTTATTTTGAATATCGTGATATTTCACACATCTTTTCCATATAAAAAAAAATTCAAAGCAATTTGAAAAATCTGAAAAAATTCAGACGTATTCGGAAAAATTATCGATTCATTTTCATTCAAAAAAAAGTTAGGTTCCCGTAAAATCTTTTGACTAATTAATTTTTTCATCAATTTGTTAATAACATTTTGGAATTATTATTATGCAAAATTAATCTTTCCAGTACCATTAACATGCATGAATTTTATCAGATTTTTATACAATCGAGAAGTATTTGCAATTTTTCTCGAATTTATGCGAAACGAACGCGAAGTTACCTAATTACCTTAAGGTAATACACGAGCGCGTGGTGTATATTTCGCATAAAACGTTCGAGAGAAAATTGCAAACACATCTCGATAGTATAAAAATCTGGAAAAATGCATGCTTATTAAAGTTACTGAAAACATTAATTTTGTATAATAATAATTGAAAAATGTTATTAACAAATTGATGAAAAAAATTGATCAACAAATTCTTGGTAACCCAATTTTTTTTATGAAAGTGATTCGGTAATTTTTTTAGATACGTATACATTCTTTCAGATTTAACAATTTACTTTGAATTTTTTTTTTTATACTCATTTTTTCCATATAAACCGCCACCACACGCTGGATCTACCCTAATAATGATAGTATGTAGTTTATTATAAAAATAAAAGAAAAATCCGTTGTCAGCGTAGACAATTCACGTAATAAATCGAAAGCATTTTTTTCTTAAAGGGGTCGCACACTCCGACGACTTGAACTACTTGTTCCCGTGTCTGAATAGGATGTACGCGGATCTGCAGTTGCATAATACAGGAAATGATTGGACGATGGTCAATATCATGACGGAACTGTGGTCAAGTTTCATCAAAGACGGGTATATATTATCACCGTATTGGAATCCTAACGATCCAATGACGATTCTCGATATCGATGGATTGTAATCCCGATAATGTTTATTCATTCACGGAAATCCAGGGTACCAAAGGCCGGAGGTCTAACGCCAGATTGGGAGCCCTACAAGGATAATCAACGTTACATGAAAATCGGTTCCGGAAGATCACCGGATATTAGCATGGAAAAGGACTTTCTGCCGGTCAGAATGGCCTTCTGGCAAAACCTAATGGGAAATGTCAGCCAGCCGTTGACTAAATTTTCCGTAGAAGATGAAGAGAATAAGTCGTCCGAATCCGGAGAAGAAAGACGCAGTTCCGCGGCGACCGTTTGCCTGCCGATTTCGATAATTGTTGGATTTTCTCTCTCAGTTTCGTTCATAAACACATTTTTCTAATATAGTGAAGTGACATTTCGGTATAATAAGAAATTATCAGCGGCAAGTAGGGCAAAGCCATTTATTAGAATCGCTGATCATCGATCGGTTATTAACTATTCTGACATTAATAGCTTATGATGCACTCAGCACAGGAAGAAATAAACGCTATCAATAATCAAGTATCTCGAACGGACAATCATTGTGCAGCTTACTTTACGGTATACAACATTTATTAAGTGTCGGAGGGCGAAATCCGAAGCGTTGTTGATTAACCGCGTAAGAAATACACGAATATCATAATAAATCGGTAACGAAGCACAACGTAACTTTCCGAGTGGACGTTAACGAACCATCGAGTGTGAGTTAACGATTCTTATCAAATATTCAGCATGCAGTTCTGACTATGTCTGCTTATCGGACAACAAGATTATAGCTTTGCTTGTTTTTCACGATTGAGATACACGTTACGATCCTTTTTCATTTTCTCGACAACTTGATGAAATCGTTAAATTATTTTCTCGCTTGCATTGCCGTATTGTCGATAATTATGTCACCAAACGAAGCACCACAATGACGATAACTGGACCCACAGTTTAATACAAATTTCTCTCGTATCGCTTCGCCGAATTCCTCCTTAATTACGATGAATTTCAATGGCGGTTTCACAAACCTCAAAATCATAACGAGACCGGCAACACCGGTATTAACTGCGGCTTGGATTTCACATTTTTGAACACCCGGATTTTGTCATATCGTTCCGTGGAATATGCGCTCTGAATCGGAACGGCAAGACGCGCGCTTAATTAAGTATTGATCTTTGGTTACTTTTTAGTCAAAGGCTTCAAACGCTGTTTAAAGCAAAGCAAATACTTTTACGCAATGCATACGCATATTTGTTATTAAAATACCCATTATTTAGTATTTAATTGAATTATTTGTAAAAATGATAGCGCCAAAGAATTTAATTCACGATTTCTCGAATTGATTAAAAAAGAAATCGATATATGGCTGTAACAACGAGAATTATTATTATTTAGAAAGTATTCTTAACTTGGTCTGTGGAATTCGGCAGCAAAATTAGAAAATGGCAGTAATGGCTCTGTTGAGAGAACCATTCGTGTTTTATCTTTATGAAATCTCTTTCTTGAGATTCAAGCGAAGCGCGAGGATGTAAACAGGACTTCATAAATAAGGCTTAGCTATCCGAGAATTCATATTTCCATAATTTGGCTACGAGGCTCGTTCTTTCTGCATTGATTAGCATGTTTATCTCAGCAGCTTTCATTGAGTTGCCAAATACATGGACCAATCCGGAGCGGATGAGAATACCAGCGACATGCAACGCCAGTAAAAGAAGCAGTCACGGTGTATCCAATGTTTGCGCAATAACAGCAAACAAACAAAAAAACAGGGGGGGGGGGGGGGCAGGCGAGGGGGTGCCTAAAAACAGTGCACTATCCTCGCTGGTAATTGGAGGAACTCTAATAGAACGCTCGATTGAATTCGGTCCCTCTGGCGATTCTTTGGACGCAGTAGCGCTGTTCACCATTCTATTTTGTCCTACGATATGCTCGATCCAAACTCGACCCTCGGCCCTCTCGAGTTCACCTCACACTCGACAATGACTTTGCCCAACAAAACGCAACGTGAACAACAATTGTCGCGCAGGCTGGCCGAGCGTGCCTCCAAATAGCACGCAATTTGTAGGTTTCCCGAGGGGTAAAAAACGTGGTTATCAAGCGAAGCTGTATAAAAAAAAAGTGAAAAAAAAAAAAGAAACAAAAAAAAATATATCGGGGAAACACGAAAAATCGCACAGAAAAAACGAGAAAACAGGCCTACGCTGTGCGAGTGCGTTCGCAAAGCTGAAAAAAAAGCTGTGTTTTTAGAGAAGCGCGCGATGGGGAGGGACGGGAGGGAGGGGGGCGGTGCCCTAGGTCGGCGGTGAAATAGTCCTGTAGAATTACTAATACCATAGTATGCTGTTCTCGTCGGTTCACCAAAACGTATATCCACTGCGTGCATACTATACCGACAGGAGAACATAACACCTGTAATTGTGATGGTGTATGACAAACAGGGGTCGAGCAAGAGTACAAAGCTTTTTGCTAGAAGCACCGGGGCACCAGTAAACCGACTTATCCGACACATTCGTACGAATCTAATGTAAATGTGTGCCGGGGGATCGGGTGTTGCGACGGCCGTAGCGATGCCATCGACAGCCACCACCAGAAGCTTTAAACTCGGGTACAGTAGTCAGTTGTATTGGTTGGTGACGATGTGCGCGCGGTTCTGGTTGGTGCATACAAACTTCAGCGATTGCCCGAGTGTTGGGGCGTCACCGCCACCACCACGCGAGCTTCATCCCTCCTGCCCGTTCGCCGGTCGTTGATTGACGATTTGCATAGACAAATAAGTTGGCTCTGATGAGGCGGTATATGGCGCTTGTGTTTATCCAGGACTCGAATAATTGTTTTCCGGGCCGACTATAGCCGAACGCCTATCGCTGTCTCTCTGTGTCTGTCCATCATCGCTGCGGCTGGGGCTCGCTATGGGTGCGGGATCGACTGCATAAAACATCGCTCGGCAATGCATCAATTGATACGTCCGTTAGACCTACGGCCGGATCTGGAAAACGTTTACCGTCCATCCCTAGCGTTTGCGCTACTGAAGGGTCCTTCGTAAAACATTGACACTCGTATATATGCCACTCGTATTCGACACCTGCGTGGCTTAACCCCGATAGCGGTATACTTGCAGATTGGGGAAGGAGGAATCGGAAACGGATTCTCGAGATCGCATGCTTATTACCTAACGGGTCATAGAATCGTCTGTTTCGAAAGGGTTAGTAAACACTTTAACTATCGACTACCAGATACATTTTGTTTTTCCAGTACTTTCGATAATTCATTTAACTGACTTGTTTGTAGCATTTTTTTTAACTCAGCAGGACAATGACAAATTAAACTTTTTTTTAAATGTCACGCGACTGCGTAGTGACATTAAACAGTAAAGAAAAATGTACGGAAGTTAGTAATTTCGAACAGAATGAAATAATGTATTATTTAGTAATTGTGAATCATGTTAAATGCTAATTGTAATCGGGAGAAAAAATAACGTCACATTTATGGACTAAATAACTCTTTTTAAGATGTTATAATGGAAGAAAAATCTTTTCTCACTTTTGTCCTCATAATTTTGTTTTTTTTTTGTTCAAAAGTGGTTAAAAAATAGTACATTATGCTACTAGGGAGGAAAGTGCGTGATTTTTGACGAGTGCGAGCACGAGGTAAAAATCCGCTCCTCCCGTGTAGCATATACTATTTTTTACCCGACTTCGATAAAAAACCATATTTTTATTCCTGTAACGGTACAACATCACAATATAGGTTTCGTGAAAAAAGGCATAACAATAAAATAAATATAACGTCGCGAACAGTCAATTCCGAAGTGCGTCCGGCGGCGAAGCCCCGGTGGGGGGTTCTGCCAAAAAGAGACTGCCAAAAAAATTGACTTTTTTGCCCGCAAATTTACTTTTTTGCCCGCAAATTCACTTTTTTGCCCGCTAATTTACTTTTTTGCCCGCTAAATTTACTTTTTTGCCTGCAAATTTACTTTTTTGCCCGCTAATTTACTTTTTTGCCCGCTAAATTTACTTCTTTGCCCGCAAATTTACTTTTTTGCCCGCTAATTTACTTTTATGCCCGCCGGTCAAGAATTGGCTACTTTCTACCCGCGTTGCAGGGATGGAATATGGTCTTTTTATCGCAGTCGGGTAAAAAAGGTATTTCCCTCAGATCTCTGTCCGTCTGTATGTACGTATCAAATTTTTTAGTGTAGGCACAATAGCTTTGCGCAGACATTTTCTATCGCTATGAAACTTTCAACATTACTTCTATATGTGAAGTATGAGTTTGGTATTTAAATTCAGAATTTTTCCTTCTCATTTACTAGTTATTTATCTGCAATATGAAAAATTTGAAATCTACATGTGCGGTCTGATTTTCAATACCAAACTCATACCGCACATGTAGAAGATATGTTGAAAGTTTCATAGCGATAGAAAATGTCTGTGTAAAGTTGTTGGGACTACGCTAGAAAATTGTTTGTCCGTCTGTACATCCGTATCAAGTTTTCTGGCGTAGACACAGTACCTTTACGCAGACATTTGTAAAAATTATTAAACTTGATACGCATATTCTACATACAAAATCAGAGTTTGGTAGTGAAAATCAACATTTTTTTTAAACGTGAAAGAAAAACCTTTTGAGGTTATACACGAATTTACTGTTTTTATCATATACACCATGTTTCATTGCAATGTAAAAATCATCCGTCATATTCCATAAAAAAATTGAATTGTGAACTAAAAATGTGGACATTTCGGAATAATATTCTAACAACCGAGCGAATGAGTATTATTTATAATAAGTGTTACGTCCTGACCCTTAATCTACACGTATTTTCGATTTTTCTATCCGTAAATGATTAATTTCTTTTTATTATTTTCTCTCGCAAAGGAAAGAATCCGGACGCTAAATCATCCGACCGGATAACTAATCAAGAGACGCGGTAGCGTCTCGACGCCAAGTGGTTTAAAAAGTCGAGCGCTACCGTGTACTTATACGCCAATATCGTGCCTCCTAAAGTTTGACATTTTTTTTCTCCGAAACGAGACATCGGATCTGAATTCTAAAGACACTTTCATGATATAATTCGAATACAAGCTTTACACTGCGCCTGGAATCAGCCCGATCGGAGCACGAAATGATGAGATATCGCGATGTCGCCCAAAAAATCCTCACTTTCACGATAAAATTTTTCTTCAGAGATTTTTTCGTCTGTCCGTTGTTTGTCCGATGTCCCATCATGCCTGTGTGTTGCGTCTGTGTGTCCATGCGTGTGCCCGGTATACACAATGGTATAGGCAGAACGAACGGTTAGCTGTCACCGATTTTCAAGTGTCAGTTCGGGAACACAGCAACTTGATATATCCTTATCCGCGATCCGCGAATAGTACACTCGCATTCAGTCATTGAAATAGAGGTTAAATAGTGAGGGGTATTTATAATTTTACTATCGCGAAAACCACTAATAAAAAAAAACCTCTCTCGTGGTAAAAAAAAGGGATACGTGTGTGAAAAAATTATATTAACTAATAGCAGGCGAGTGATAATTTTAATTAATAAATATTATGCGTGTGATACAAAAAAAAATCTTTTTCTTTAAAAATAAATAATTCAAATTCATAATAAAAAATAAATGAAAAAAAAGAATAAAATAAATAGTAAAAACATTTTTCTTCAAAAATGTGAAAAAAAAGACGCCAAGTGGTTTAAATAATTCTTGCGAGTAAAAAATTTAAAAATCATACAAGCCAAGTAAAAATAAAAATAAAAAAACTGGGCGAGTTCTTAGAACACAAATCAATGCAATAGCAATGATAGAAAGGACGAGCAGTTTTTTTATTTTTAGTTGTACTTGGCTTGTATGATTTTTTAAATTTTTTACTCGCAAAAATTATTTAAACCACTTGGCGTCTTTTTTTTCACATTTTTGAAGAAAAATGTTTTTACTATTTATCATATTTCGCCAATACATATCCGCTCGCGATTTTACCTGAAAACTGCATAATTCCATTCTCTCTCTCTCTCTCTCTCTCTCTCGGAACTCTCACTCTTCCGTCTCACATCAAAATCAGCATTTCGAGGTTTCCCCCATGCTGGATTTTACCTCTGCTTAGCGACAGCGCGTCTCGCGCGCTGTCAGCATTTTCGGCCGCCTCGCAACGGCCAGTTTCAGTAATTCAAAAATCAGTTGTACATCAATCTTCAAACCCTTCGGTCGGACTCAGTTAGAGCGGACACTTTCCTCCGCGATTATGTTAAATTATAATTTAGAGTCTCTTCCACACACACATATATACTTTCGCGAATTATTACTGTATTAATTGTAGCTTCGGTTGAACGAAAATGAAACGCGAAGTTGTTAATCTCGAAACGGGATTTTTCGATCTTATTCGAGAAACCGAACCCCTTAAATCGTTAATATTCCTGAATTACGTTATTAAGTTAAACGCGCGCGTGACCGCTGAGTCGATCGTCTAAGTCAACGCGTTCGCTAGTAAACGTCTGAGACGTAACAATAAGAAACGTTAATTATCCCGATTACGAAATGTCACACGTCTGCTCGCTTTCAAAGTCCCGTCCAGACTCTTTTGTCGTGACCATCGATATCGTATCGCTCGTTCGTACGTTTGTTTATTGTCAACCTAACTAATATCGTGTGTATTAATAAATAGTCAGCTATATTCGTTCTAATATTAATAAAGAAAAAATACGAAATAACGTCGCTGTTATTTGAACTGTCAAACTTTTACTATTTCTAGCGGTAACGTCCATAGCTTGAATTTCAACCGCAAGAGGCGCGATCGGCGCCAAACTTCGACTCGCCACCTATGGTTTGTAACATAATGTTAAAAATTTTCCGTGTCAAACGCAGATTACAAGCGATCAACAAAGTTTTAACAAAAGTTGACGCACAATTTATTTTTTTTCAGGACAAAAATAGTTGCGTTCGAAAACTAAACTCCTCCACTAAAAACATACATATCAACACAATCCTAACTTCACGCAAACAACAATTGGAATGAAAAAGTCACGAATTGCAACACGTCCAGTAGCTACTGCCACGCGCCTATATTTTTTTCAACTCGGATCACCCGCAAAGAATTGTACGTCGGAGTGAATGAAAAATATATCTTTATATAGTATAATGGCAAAAGTTCTATATTTTGTATATATTTCGAAATCTACTTCATTTATGCGCGTATGTTTTACGAAAATAACAAAATTCTTCAAATTCAATATTTTCTCGTAATTTTAGCAGTTTCCAAACTTTTCTTTACGTTACTCGTTGAAATATTTTTGGCTCGAAGAAGAAAATTCCATGAAGTCACTTCCTTCGTTGGATTTTGAAAAATGTATCCTTCGAAGGATTGTCGGTAATCGTTGGAATTCACAAAGTACAGCTGAGAAGATCACGATAGTAGGAAGATTGTAGAATGTTTTAACCGGTAGCGGCCGTGGAAAGAGTCAATATGCGGATCCTACGGCAATGCGTACTCCCTATACGGTTCCCTTCGCACTTTTTGCACACCGACGCGACTCGTGCGGCGTTTGGATGACGAGGAAATTAATGACGATATATGTTTCTACACCTGGAACGGTTGAAAATCATATACAGTTCCAATTTCGATATGTTCCACGGAATGATATCGAGGACGGCGCGTATAGCGCACGAGAGCGTTTCCTGTCGCCATTCGGCAAAATGCAAATCGAGCATCGATTACGTTCCAACCACGAGGACGATGAGAACGAGTCGCGCCGCTCGAGGTCGCATGATAGCGGTGGGCAGACTCGCCGGTAGTCCGACGGCACAGTCTCGTCGCGCACAATACGCTAATGCGACATATTGTTCGGCTGTGAAAAAATTCACCCTCGTTACCTCCACGACAATGGAAGTCGAGGTAGAAGGCTCCACCTCCCTACCTAGCATCGGCATGCCTCGTTTGATGCAGTTCCATATTACATACAGAACTGGATCCCGTCTCGCATCATAGCTCGGCGTTTCCATTTCGCCGCTTGGTTTTGTAAATTGTCATCCATATTCGGTCGAACGTTAATGTTGTCACCATGACCGATATTACGCGGACAACGCGTTAATTAATGAAACTGAGTTGAAGTCTGCATTAATAGGCAGTGCCACACTTTGGTACATTAAGGTAGTTATCTCACTCCGTGTTCATTTCGCAAAAGTTCGAAACCACTGAGAGAAAATTGCAAATACTTCTCGATGGTATTAAAATCTGCAAAAATTCATGCATATTAAAGGTACTGAAAAAACTAATTTTGTACAATAATAATTCCAAAATGCTTTTAACAAATTAATGAAAAAATTAATTGGTCAACAAATTTCCCGGGAACATACTTAACGTTTTTTTATGTTTTATTATGTTTTTTATGAAAACCCATTGAGTATGTGGAACTAAACAATAAGCTTTGTTGTCTATTTTTTTTATAGTAATAATAATAATCTACGATTACCTAATTAAAATGAACGCGAATATAATTGCCACTTTACGATTGTATCATTGACGATCATCGATCGTCGTAAAAGTAAAAGTTTAGAGATCTATCGTGAGGGTGCGAAGCTTCCGGTTTTCCGTATCCCGACGCTATTTCATAAATAACGTCCGGTGTACGACGACGGTCATTCGCTCACCCTTCGACTCTACGCAAACGGACCACTTTCTTTTTAACGTCTTATACGCAGTAGCAACTGGTGATAACTCGAAATTCGATTATATGACCGTGAAATGCGGCCGGTCTTGCGGCCGGTGGTATGACCGTGGAGAAGCATGTTGCATGAAGCATGGTGTCGGTTCCACTGGCTGCGACGTTCTTGCGACGTGGAATGCCACGCCGCACGGTCATAAGGGTCGCGACACGATCGTATAATTCTCGTTGTATCGGCGTTCCCGATGCCAGTGGATGCGGCTGTGGATGATATGGGATGCTTGTGTGATGCCAATTTCATGGGAGGGCTGTACGTGCGCGAAGTCGTGGGGCAGTGTATCCCTCTGATCTCGATCGCGGGTACACAATCAATCGCAATTTTTATATATATGTATATTGCAAATTTCTTCAGACCGGTTAAATAAGCCGGAAAAATATACTTAATTTTTCATTTTTTATTAACGATCGTGTTGATAATTTTTAATTTACATTTTTATTGTATTTTATCATATTGTTTAAATTTTTATTATATTTTTATCGTTATTAAACGAAACCGCAGATGGATGTGGCGCATTTTTTTTTCAATTGTTTCGATTAATGCGTTCACAGTTGAATCGATTAAACTTTGGTGTTGACCATTATCGCCTCGGGGCAAAGTCGTTTGTAACAATCCAGGAAATCGGCACTGCGTTCGAAGGGCTACACTGACCGGTTCATTGAACGTCATTTTGCACCCTGAGGCTTTCAGGATTCCGAAAAATGAAAAAAAAAAAAAAAACCCATCCGGACACGTAGCTATGGACCTATATTTTGTGCGTCGAAGCATTCATGAAAACTCGATGCGAAATGGGCGCTCATCGTAGTGTATGTGTTTGACCTCACGGGCAAGTTCTCGGGGCGATCGAGGGACGCGATAAAAGGAACAATGGAATGACAATGAAGGGAAAAAGAGTCGGGGCATCAAGATACAGAATGGGTAGACCGTGAATGGGAATGATAGAGAAACAGAATGGGAGTTAAAATCTTTCCATGCGGAGACATATACTGCGTAGCGGTATGGAACGATGACATTTTTATTTTAGTCTTTCATTTCCTTAATTCATTCGCGTTTTTTAAATTCGCATACGCTGCTTATCCCTGCGAAGGCACTCAATTTTCATGAATATTTTTTATTATCTGAAATTTCGATACATTCAAATTCCTGACGTCGGTTTCTTGCAACTGTAGCATTAAGGGGGCTGAGTCACCTAAAAATTATTTTTTTATTTATTTTTTTTTTATTTTTTTTCTGAATGTACATGCGGTGTACTACATACACACCAAATTTTAGATCGAAATTTAAAAAATTACCGATGTTAGAAGCATTTTAGTAGTGTTAGAAATAAATAATGCGTGAAAAAAAAAAAAAATGCCGAAATGCAACACGAAAAATGCCGGAATCCCGCATCTCCGCATGTTTTTTTTTCTTCTAATAAGAAGAATAAGAAACATCGAGAAAGGAACATAAAAAAAAAACAATCGATGTCGAAACTGCGTTCGGTAGGTAACGATTTACCGACCAAAGGGTCGTTACGTCTAATCGATGCGACTCAGATTATCGCCGCTACCGCGCTTTGTTTTGAGTCTGCGATACACCGGCGTAATGTAGCAGCGATGATTTTTACTCGATTGTGTCAATCGGGTAAAAAATTGAGCTTGTAAACTCAGTGTATTAGTTATGTGTCAGTGTTTACAGTTTTTCCGAATGAACGGAATATATTCTGTATTTTTGCCCGCAATAGTGTAAACATGTTTTTCACAGTGACAGTGTCGCAAAGCGAAAAGTCTCGCAGACTTAACCTTTTTTTTAAACGTCACATTTGACGTAAGAGTATTTTTTTTTATGTTTTAAACATTTTTTTTGCATTTACGAGATTTGTGAAGTGAAAAAAAAAAAAAAACAAAAAAAGAAAATCTGTTTTTTATGTCATAGAAAAAAAAAGTGTACATTTTTATGCGACAAAAAAAATTTTTAAATAATTTTTTTTATTGCGGATCACCCAAGTTGGTTATTTTCATTAATCTGTGAAATTCATTTTTTTCCATTTTATTTTTCTTCGCTTGCCGCAGGTTTCGGAGAGAATGGCCCCACCAATTTTGGATCGCGACGGCTCATTTTCTTCGTAACAGTCAGTGTTACGGAACGAGTACGGGGATTTTTCATGCGATCAAAAATGGATTTATCGCAAGCCATTATGTGAGTGGTTACAAGACAAAAAGTGGAAAAAGTTAATTTTTTGGTAGTTTTTAACTCATAGCTTCGCCAGCGAAGCTTCAAAGAAAAATCCCCGCACTCGTTCCGCAATAAACTCTCTAACGAAGAAAATAAGACATCGCAAGCAAAGATTGATGCTTTCGTTCAGTCCGAAAGCTGCGGCACAGGAAAAATGTTTGACCATTGCGCATTACACCGGAATACACTGTAGGTCTCCAAAAAAATTCACAGCGGTAGTCTAACACATATATATTATGGAGGTAAAATGGAATTTTTCATTAAACTTATATATACTGCAAAAAAAAATTTTTACTTTTCGATTTTTTAGGTGACTCAGTCCCCTTAAAAAACGCTCCGCACTTCAACGTATCATCACTCTTAAATGGTTCCATTCTCGACAAACTGTATGTCGCGTGACGTCTAATTAACCACAATCTACAACCATTCGCGATAAAACGAACGCGAAGGGGTCGAAAAATGTATAAAGCGAAATAAAATATGTTGCGTTGTCCTGCTGAGGCTGACACAGGGCTGGAGGCAACGAGGTCATCAGCGACGATGAATCAGCTCACTCAACGAGGACGACAGCGCAACGATTGTATATAAAACGTGCGATGGTCGTATCCCCGCGTTATTATTTTTTTCTTTTCAAACGCCCATCAAGAATATCATCGAGAGTTGCACCCGCGGATTATTCAGGAGTAAAATAGAAGCGTATTTTTTTTTTTTTACTCGAATGGCAACGTCCTGAGTTCTGCTGTGGAGTATATCGCCAACACGGCCCTCAAGCGGTGTAGTGCCCTCGCCGCGCTGGTTTTAAACGTACAATTCGTATACACAACTGTACGTGAAACATGAGTAGAAATAGGACATGAGTGTGCAGTCGTAACGGCGGTGTACCTCTTCGAGACACGACGTGCCCCATGATTGTTGAGCCTCGCCTGAGGGATTGCGGATGAGAAAAGCACACGGGGTTGGCGGTACATGTCGTGCGTGTTGGTTCGGACGCATGCGTACGACACCGTAAAAAAGCAACAGACTCCGCACTTGCGATGTGAAAGAGAGAGAGAGAGAGTACGCCATGCGAGGAAGTAACCGCACATCCATTAGAGCAACGTGTGCAACTCCATTTACGATCAGGATGCTCATTCTCGATACTATGCTATCACGAACAGATGTGCACCACGCAACCAGAGCCGCGGGCAACAAGTAGCAAATCCTCCAACGGAAGATAGTCAGTTCCATCTGTTTTCTCGTGGCTTACAGTGATTTAAAAAAACTCGCTAATATTATCTATACCGTTGAAAGGATTTTCAAATATATCGACTAAATTAAAAAATTTATCCCAAACATATCGCGAATTATCGATCGCAGTATCGGTTACCCGTATAAATTCTACATCAACATTTAATAAAGGTTACACTCGCAACATTGAAGCATATTTAGCAAATTTATCATATGAACATTTACGCGAAACTGCAAACACGTTGAATTACACGAGTATCAACATCAGTGATTATTAATCATTCAATCGCCAATGGGTCTGCGGACGACAAGCACAATACGGTTCCATAAATTCGGCACATGCATTAAAATTTAATATTTCTATTCTATTTCATTTTTGCGTAATGCAAAACGGGACGCGGGTCGTCTAGCGTTACACCCCGTTAAAAAATGATTTTTATTAAGATGATGTAATGTACGTCACGTGACTTTACGCAATGACTAATGACGATTCTGTGCATTGAAAACAAATGTGATTTTAGACAACGAATAATCGGTCGGTAAGATCAATTTTTTCGTTTTTTTTTTAAGTAACTGTTCCAATTAACTTTATGTACTTATATTTACTGCAAATAGTTCAAAATGAAAGTCAATAATCGGTATTGAAGGTTTTAAATATCGCGCGATAAATTTTTAAAAATAGCGCGCCGCCTTTTTGTTAAGTTATTTCAATGAAACTATAAAATTTATCATTTTAAGACGATTTATTTATTTAATTTTACGAAAGATTTTTAAAAATTACAATGCATGGTAAAGTTGTATTTTGTATTAATCCTCCACCCCAAAAACTGTCAAGAGATTGTCTGTTTTTTCGATAAACATCGCGGCCACTCTTTCGAGCTGTGATTCAAATTCGACAAACGCATAACGGATAACCCCCATCGTTTTTCTTTTCGGAGGCAGTGGAGAGTAGAAAAATATCAAATCACACCTTTTGGATGCGTTATCAGATTTATCATGCTGGACGGACCATGCTATCCTTAATTGTTTTGTTAACAGATTTATTAATTACCACACAAATGTTGTTCTTTCACGGTACGGGTGTTAGGTGCGAGGAAACCCATACTGGGTATTTCCGGATCGTTGAGTGGCGAAGCCTCTCGGCTTTGAGATGAAATTCATATCCGCTCTCTGACGCAAAAGGGGTGGGAGGGGGGGGGGGGCGGGGGTAGCAAGGGGTCGGAGGCAGCTACCGCACCGTTTTGACGTCAAGCCGATGATAGGAAGAAACATACAGTTTGTGTTACGGGAGCATTGCTGCGAGTCCGTGTGCTGTGGCGCACCCGGGGCGCAACCATTCGGTTTTCCTGTTGCTGCCCGAGCCACTACCACACGTAGTACGAACAGACTCTGAGCGGAGCGTATACCTATCTAGTAAATTATGTAGGTAAAGCCTCATCTCCCGCTCGACAAATTCAAATCCGAGGATTTGGCGTCGTGGCCAAGGGATTATGAGTAGTATACATAGTGAGGCAGGCACACCGAGAGGGCTTCATACACACCGACACACACGCATACACACCCACACAGTGGAAACGCATCTCCGAGGAGCAGAGCTGTAGCTGCTCCATATCTGGATTGTACGCTCGTCGTCAACGTGGTCGTAGGGAGCCATCCCAGGCGCATTGAACGCACATAATATTGTGCGCAATAGTACCCAAGGCCATGTCACGAGTATAATACGAGCGATTTTCCGGCTTACGTGAAGGCGATACACGCGAATGGCGACTTAGCGCGAAAAGAGACAAAAGTTTCTTCGGAACATCCGAAAAAAAAAAAAAAAAAATTACATAATGATAATCCCCTGGACCAATCGGCTCTGCTTGCAATTTACAAAAAAGAAATGACTTCAAACTATTCGTTTAAACATAAGCTCATTAGGATGTATGAAGAAATTGAAATGGTAGACAATGCGTAATAGATATGACAGCGAATTCGCTGAAAGAAATCTTTCCTCCCGGCAATGCACGTGCCTTGCGCTTTTTCGCGCATTTTTAACTCACAAAGTACAGTAGATGTTGTAGGGATTCATGTAGGCGATGAAATATGATATCCCACTATCCTGCTCCATCGCTTTTTATTATTTCATCCAACTTCTTCGAAACAGAAAGGAAAATAAGAAAGCCGAAAGGAAAGGGATAGTCCGTAGAATTCTTCTCCTGGCATCATCGGAAAGATTTATGTAAGACGCTACACTCGAGTTCGCGGGTTTAGTCGTGAAACCAAAAAGAGCCCCAGAGCATCACAACAGAGAGTAGAAAAGAGGCGGCTATGAAGGAGGAACAGAAGAGCCAACCGGCTGGTGCCGGGTATTTCGTTGAACGGACGGAATAACAGGCAACGATATAGAATAACTCCTGAGGGCGTAGCAACTTTGTTCATTACTTTAACAATTAGCGAGGGGCCCCCGTATTTCTTGTCGTCGTGGAACGTCGCGTAAAGAGGGAGAAGGGGGGGGGGGGAGAGGGTAGGTATACGCTACGTCGTGCACTGCAAATGACGCTACAAAGATACCCGCGCACGTTTCTACGGAGCGACTGTACTTAACCGCCCACGGCCTCTCCACTTCTTCTGACGACGGCTTGTCTCCCCTTACCCATCTGAATTCCGTTTCGCAAGTCCTCGCGTGTGTATGCTGCTTCAAGCCCTTCACGAGTTAAGGGAGAACCTTATTCGCGATGTACTACGGTTTGCTTGTGCAACTTTGCCATGCATCCCAAGGAGATCCAACTTTTCGTAGATCCGAAAAGTTATTGCAACCCGATGCGCATTGCGAGAGGAATCGACTATGTTGTACGCTTCAAAACGTGTCATGTTTTCATTCGAACACATCGACACATGTTTCGGCTATAATTACTCGTGCCTCGTATTTGGACTGATGAGTCTTGGAATTCAAATTGCATGATGACAACCTAACGAGATCCAAACTCTTGCACTCTCCAAGACGTTGTTCAAGCGAAGGCTTGTCGGTACCACGAGACTCGAACTCGACTTAGTTTTTGTCGAATGAAATCGACAGGTTCTGCACCGCAATACGCTAAGCGGTCGGTACTGGTTCAGGCAGACCAGTCGACTTAGTGCCACCGCTAGCTTAACCACACCAAGAACCCCAAAGAACAAGTGGACTAGCAAGTCATCCGGTTTTGCGGACTCATCGTTATGTTTTGGACAGCAGTGCCTCTGATGGGATTTTGGTGAAAGTCAATACCAGCACATTGCTCAATGCTCGCTATTTTCCTTCGAAGTTGATGGAAAGGGTTGAAAAATGTCTGTACCACTTTTGGTTTTCGTACGAAAAGTCTGCGATTCTCTTGTGAAGCAAGATTAACTTTTTTTAGGGGTGGAAAAAAAACTATGTAGCTATTTCATTACGAGTTTCTTTACGAGTTTTGTTACGAATTTCTAGGGGTCAGAAGGCTTCAAATATTTCAAAGGATGATGAAGGCTGCGCTGGTTAACCGCAAGATGGGGACATCTGAAGGATCATAAAGAGAAGTATAATCCTAGTTTCGAGTTAAGAGGATTTCACATGTATGCATGGACCCCTTCATTGTCGTGTTCTCCCCATTCTACGAAAAGATGCGTACCGTGACCTCAACCCATGTGATTTTGACCCCAATTTGTCGTATACATAGCTGGCAACAACAGACGCTTTAGCAACCAAAATATGCGACTGCAGAGATGATAACTTAATAAGGAGATAATAAGGTATATCATTTCCGCTCATCACTTCACTTGAAAGTCTTCGACTCTTGATGACTAGCGGTGCCGCAAAGCAGTACAGATTTTGAAGCGGTATCGACGATCGGGGCTTCCGAGTAGCGTAATTACACGCGAGCAAAAGCGACAAAGGGTAGTCAGGTGGTGGTAGTCAAAAGCATGTGCTTCAAAGCCTCTTTGCTTTATCTCATCGACGTGAGCAACGGAATTTAAGGGTTCGTCGAACCTTCGTTTGCCCGTATATAGATTCCACTTTACGTGCGTGAGGTTTGTACCTGGTTGTTTGCTCTGTTGCGCAATCTGCAAGCCGTAAGAGAGACAGAATCACATGCTGCCGATGTCGATGAATACCGTCAATGGATGAACTGATTAATCGAGGCAGCTCGTTCGTCCTGTGTCCGAAAACTGAATAGGCTTGTTACACGGTGCATGCTCGTCGTATGCGAATTGCAAATTTGTACGAACATGAGCAACGCACGATAGGCTGTACATTGTCAACGGAAGTGCCCATTCCGATCCACTGGCACACATCGTCGAAGGTAACGAGAAGAGTACTTCAACAACTTGGCAGGTATGGGTTACGCGCTGAAAGCGAGCCCAACGGCGATCCCTCTAACGCTTTCAAGAGTCTTGAACTTTCCGTACCAACTCGGGTTGTTGGTGTTGCCAGTCACGCGGTTACCCGCGTTGTGCGCCGCTCCGTGCGAAAAGCGTGAATTAAAATCAAAAGTTTCGACAAGTTATTATCCCCTCTTGGACTGCGAACGGTTTTCACAGTTTTTTCTACAATTTCTACTGCGCAAATTCATAAATAAAAACTAGTCGTTCGGAAGAGGTATACTTCTCGCGTGACGAAGAACCGTAATCCCAGAAAGTGGCCGAGTTTCCGAATGTTCACGGAGTTTGAAACGTTTGGTGTTGTATCATAACGCAAACACAATACAAACTTCTATAGAGAAGGAGAGACTCCGTAAAAGGCTTTCGCCACTACTCATTAAAGGTATTGCACGACGGTTCTATATGAATCCGGAAAATGGTTTCATCAAGAGACGTGGTAGTGCCTCGACGTCAAGTAGTTAACAAAAATAAAAGTCCGCGCGCGCCGAGCGCCACCGTTGTCTTATACGCTAATACGCCTTTCAAACTTTGACAGGTTTTTTTCGCAAAAATTCGACACCGGAACGAAATTTTAAAGACACTTTCACGATATAAATGGAATATAAGCTTCAAAATGAGACCAGAAGCAAAACGATCGGTGCACGCAATAAAGAAATATCGCGATATTGCCCCAGAAACGACGCTTTCACGATAAAAATCATTTTTCAGAGATTTTTGGGTTGTCAGCTGCTTGTCCGATATCCCGTATTGCCCGTGTGTTGGGTCCGTTCATCCATGCGTCCTATACCATGGTATAAGCGGAACGAACGATCAGCTGTTACCAATTTCCACGTGTCATTTTGCGAACACAGCAACTCGTGATATCCGTATCCGCGATCCGCGAATAATGCACTCGCATTGAGTCATCGAAATAGAGGTTAAATAGCGAGGGGCTATTTATCATTTTTTCGTGAAAATCAATAGTAAAAAAAGTCTCTCTCGTGGTTAAGAAAGAGAGTTGTGTCCGTGAAAAAATTGTACAAAATACGCGTCTGTTCGCTTTGAAAGTCCCGTCAAGACTCTTGTCATGACGATCGATCTCGCATCTCTGATAACTCGGATGATCGTACTTTTGCGAAGCGCATTTACGTGATAATTGCGGAGTACAAGTCCTCACGAACGAAATCATTTCAGTGACTCTGTTTTGTTACGTCCTACGTAACCTTTCTACAGTAGCCGTCGCATAGCGATTACCGAGAACCCAAAAATTAAGAGCATAAAATATGTCTCTTCAGATGAGGCGTTAGTCTCGCGTACAAGTCACCCGCGTACACTCGTACGTCTATAACCCAAACGGCCGAGGTACGCACCCATTTCTTCTGCATCGTATTACCGAGAAGCAATACGTCAGATGATCTTCGCGGGCTATAAGCTTTCTAGCTCCGCGCTCCGTTATCGATACGTCGGACATCGCTGCTGCATTTTATATTACGCTGATTAAAAACGTTTAGTCTATTTCTCTAAATATTCGGTAATCTCACAATCTTTGGCCAAAGCAACTTATCTCTTCGCCGAAACTCTGCCTATCGAGAATTCATTAGAGGGTCGCAAATCATCGAGATCGAGAATTTTTACCGAAATTCAGTAGTTCTTCGTTATTTCTCTGAGTATCATCATCCGTTTAACAGCAAAACTGCACAGAGCGCGGAACGCTCTGCATCACGAGACTGACTACGAAAGCCCTATCGCGGCTGAGTCTCCAGCAAAATAAGTTCAATAAGTTCAGTGTTTTTAATCGAAAGATTGTGTTCTCACCGAACATCGAATTACAAATAAGTATTTAGTGAGTAGCCTAATGAACCGTCATCGAATATTCCTTCTGCATGCTCTACCATCGTGCTACGAGGCTATCGGTCTTGACAATCCTCCTAGCGTAATCTCCTATCGACGGGCAGTGTACGGCGAGGTCTCCGTCGCTGAGTAAAGGGCTAACGCCTTAACTCGAAAGAGAGACCGACGTTACGCATGTTCTGAACGAATTCGCTTGAGGTCATTGGGACGTAACAGTTTATTAGATTCAAAATCGATTTTTTTTATTTTCAGGTGACATCCCCCAAAAATAAAAAAAAAATTTCAACAAACCCACCTGACGGAAAAATGATTAATCTGCGAAAAGTGTAACATAAGTGAAAAATAAGAAAAATCTAAATAATTTAAAGTTTCTCCTAATCTATACAATTATAGCATTTTTTTTTTTTTTTTTTTTCAAATTAACGACATGTCAGTCGGGAATTTTTTTTTACAGAATTTCAATGCGGTTTTTTTTATACATCAAATATTCAATTTCTCATCCATATCCACAATTACACTATTTGAATAGAGAATTTTCTGATTGGTGAGACACGACAGTACGTCTAGGGAAGGACACCCACAGTGCATCAAGCGGTATTATCTTGTCAGCGCAACCCTTGGCAAAGCCTCGACTCTATTCCAACAGTGTGAGTGATTCTCTTTGTTGACGGTAAATCGGAACAATCTCGTCTTGATACTCCGAACCAATGGTCGCGCGTCAGATATGCGAAGCAAACTCAGGGACTGTGGATATACGCATACGTTTCACGGACATCCGGGAACTAGAAACTAGCATGGCAATATTCTCGGACTTTAATATAATTCTCGTTTTCCGAATCTACCCGTGTCAATCGTATTTTCTATCTGATGGACAGAATCAGCTTCGAGTGATTGCGAAAGCGTGAGCAAAACGAACGCAAGTCATGTGCCGATCTGCTATGCTTCCTGTACTATTATCCTACTACTATTATCCCGGTATCCGAGTTGTATATTGGATTCACTTTGTCATATCAAACGCGACTATGTAGACTTGTAGCTGATTGACACCCGCAGCCTTTAAAGCTAATGGACGCCAAACGCGCATGCGCAGTGCTTATGATGACGGAATGCAGATCGGTACCGAATGTAGACATACTAATGATTTTAGAAAATTCTACCTATGACGCACCTGGTATCCTGGTGGATTCTTGACCTTCGAGAATGTCTTAACTTATAAAATTTAATTAGTACAATCAGCTCGAAATTTTGAGGATACGATTGCGAAAAACGACTCAAAATCGCTTAAGTTCAAAGCGAATGCGTAGCTTCAAATAGGTCAGCTTATGCGAGATATTGAATACTTATTCAGTAAACGCAGCTAGCGCCTAGAATATGGATTGACGGATGTGCAATTCCATCAATATCTTATGGCTCGAAGTATGGAGTGCTCTTGCCCAATGGAAATTGAAAGGCGAGCAGGGTAGCCGCGTTTATTGGTCTTGTGGAAAACATTGGCGTGAGTTTATCCGAGAGTTCATGCAAAATTGAAACTCGCAGCTTATTAACTACTAACGATCGCGCTGCGCCAAAGGCTCACCTGCTATGTCACGGTACAACCCCGCAGGGTCTTTCATTTTCCACAAGAAAGGATGCTCTTCGCCGACTTTGCAGTCATAGAAGCGAGGAAGCCAGCGGCTTTGCTTCTCTCCTGTTTTCGTTTTACTCTGCCTTGACGGCACCGGCAACTTCAGCATAACATGTCCTCGAGATACAAATAGGAAGATACTTATATACATAAAATATTATCATCATACCACAACGAGAGCGTAATGGCGCGACAAGATTGTTCTCATGCAGCGCAAGCACGAAACTAGTGAGTCCTCATTGGTAGGTTAAACGATAAAATGCCCAATTGCCTTTTTAAAGACATGCAATTTTTACTTAAAGCCTTTGTTTTTATTAAAAATGCTTTATGTGCCATTTCCTGCAGTTCAGCGCTACTTTGCGCGAAGCGTTTAAGCTTTTCATGTGCTTTTCGTAATAAAGTATTGCTAATTTAATTCCAATCGGTTATTATAGCCATTTTTAGGCACTCACTATAACAATAGGCAAAGAGTGCCTATTAAAATGACCATCCGTTGGTCTTCGGAGTCTGTCGAAGGGGTTACTCCGCAGTGCATACTCCAAAAATTTTTATTTCTCACCATTTGCTTCAGTGTATCTCCAACATCATGCGTAGTTACTTTGAAGTGACTGCGATGAATAGAAATATTTTTTTTAGCCTGCGGTGCAATGAAAACAACTTTTTGGCTGAATTTTTCTTCTCGGACGTCCGTATCACACTGTAACTTTAGATGGTGCGAACCAATTTTGTTCTCCTTCGCAGGGTTTTTTTATTACATTATTTCCAGTATGCACATTACTTTTAAAACCAATCTAAGACCTTTAATTATTTTTTCTTAAAAATTATTGGCCACAATTTGCATTTGCCTTCGGTCAAGTGTCCGTACGGTGCCATCATAATGAACTCTACGAACCAATTTTTTTCTCCTTCGCAGCATCATTTTGTTTTATCAAAAGCACTACGCACAGCAAATTTAGAGACAATCCTACATCTCTAACTATTTATTCATCACAATTTTCCATAAAAAAATTATTTTCTTACATCTGATGTCCGTACGGTGCTCCAATTAAGAATCCTAATTTTAATTATAAAATAATTCAAAAACAGTGGTTGTAACAAGGTTTGCTTTAAAGGTTATGTTATTTAGATTTGCCGAAAATCCATTTTTCATCATGTTAAAAAAAAAACTTCGGTTGTGAAAAATAAAACACGAAATATCATACACAGATTCACAAATGTTTGCGTTTTTTATTTCGAAAATAATATATTATCACCGAGAATCATTCGCAATATTTTACCATATTTTATTCACATTCGTAATAAAAATGATAAATTTCACGTATTTACTGAAAAAATTGGTAGTAATCTCACAAAAAAGATTCATCGAATATCCAAAATAATTACAATTTCCCAAATAGAACTAAAAAAAATCGCGAGTATATATTTTTTCGTTTTATTCTATCTGTCAAACTTTAGAAGCAGATGACAATTTCGTAGCAGACGATACACAGATGCCCATACGTCACGGCGCGCGTACTCTGTGGCCGGATGATTTTCAAATAAAAAAAAATCGACATCTCGTTTCAATCTTTGTTCCTATTTTTTATTTACGTAATTTACGTAACTGATAAATGTTTTTCCCTCATACGTACTTTCGAAAAGAATCGCAGAACGCGACGTATAAACATACTTCATCCGTAGCGCATAGCGCGATGTGTAAATACACTCGATACGGAGCGCGTAGCGCGACGTGCACCCCCGTGAGTGCCTTAAAAAATGTCCCTTTGGGACATTTTTCGGGGGGTTTGGGGGGCGGAGCCCACCAACAAGAGCATCTGCGCCCGCAGGGCGCTGAGACGCTTGTTTTTATTTCTTGAAGAATGCGACTATCTCGGTGGTGACTTTCTGATTGCGAATATTCTTGTATCGTAGTGTCGGCTACGTATCTTTTGACAAATAAACACTAAATTTAAGATGGCTGACTAAACTGCTGCAGTGATTCGATGGTACTTCTCCTTAAATCACGCGTTGCCTGTTTAAGGGCTTCGTCCGTCGTTGGCCTACCTGCTTCGGACAGTAAATCAACACCGGTTTACGATTACGAGAAATGGCTTTCCTCGCACGAGCTGCGACTAATACTGACATTTCTGCCGAATGTCTTGCGCGAGATCGCTCTCCTCAAAACCATACACATACATAGATGATGCAATTGTAGAGATGGTTTCATGGAAGTGCCTCGACGGCTCAGCATCCTCTATCCATTAACCGCGGCAGCTGCATATACAACTGGCAGTGGCTGTTTGCCTTACCGTTTGCTGATGTCGGGAGACGCGTCTCGAACACTTGCCGTTAATACTTTAAATTTTCCGGAGATGCTTCTGAAGCTTCCCTACCTAAGGTCGGCTATATACTTCTTCTGAAGCGCCGACGGACTATGATATTCTCGAACCTTAAGGTTATTAGTAGATTTCGTCTCAAAGATTCTATCGTAGGGCGCCGACTTCTGTTAGTTGTAAATCATTCAACGACCAGACAGCTTTCGTATGAGTGGAACTTGCCAAGTGATTTCGAATATTAATGGGTGACCCGAGAAATTTATCAAATTCTAAATCAAGTCGCGCCATGGTCCAAAAATGTTTGCCTGGATAAGTAAATTTTTAAGACAAATCACTTACCGATTTCTTGGAATATTCGTATCTATTTTTCCGAGACGACTAAAAAAAATTAATGAAAATACAACAAATTAAAAACCAAAGAACGAAATACATTGAAGTCGATAAATATTAACGGATACATAGTAATAACTACTTATTTTTACCGACAGCGGTGGATGCGTGGTCGGTGCGTGGCTTCGGCGATCACCTAAGTCAAGCAACTATGTTGGCGGGCAGTACTTGGATGGGTGACCGCTTAGCAACGCGCTGGCTGGCGCATTCACCGTTGAGCGGGAGGCTCGTTCTTCTGACGCCGTGGTGTTTTTTGTACTTTACACAAGTGCAAAAAATACCATGGAATCATTAGGATACGGTCGTCTGTACCGACACAGGTTTTCCGCAGTTTTCCTGTGTCCTCGGCAAATGCGGTACAGTGTAGCTAAGCCGGCTGCGGACGCACAGGAAAGGTTAGGTAGCTTATCTTGGTGCGGGTAGGGTGTGTTAGAGGGGGGGTACCGTAAAAACCCAACAGGGTATACGGCGGAACAACGAAAGGGGATCAACCTAACCTAACCTAATTACTTATGTTTTTAAATGATTTTTTTCTTGCATTTCATTTGTCTGATTGCAGCCTTAGCAATAAGATTACAGCAGTTGTACAACAGAAAAAAATATATGCGATACTCCCGTTTACGAGAAGCAATGTAACATAAATATGTTCAATATAGGATCGCTAAATATGAAGTTAGTAAACGAGTAAGTAGCAAAGTTTCCACTTTGCTTGATTTCCCCTTCGTTCCTTCCCAGCGGGCTATCGCTCGTGGGTCTATAATCGCCATTGCTGCGTAACGGTTTTCAAACATATTTGAACAGGATGCATTTTATACGGTAGAAGGTATTGTCATGTATTTATCCTTGTTAGTCGTGTCGCTATTGTGTTGTCTGAAGGACGCGAACCCTTGTTAGACGCGTATAGGCGCGCCGACGGAACGCCTGGTTGAAAGTCGACTTCCATAATGGATGAATTTATGAAACTCAGCATCCCCTCTACAAGCTGTACTTGTGCAATGGGCATGAGCAGAACAAGATAACAATATAGCACATGGAAGCTGTATCCTGAATACGTCCCCTGTATAACTATGTATCAAATGCGCAGACATTATTAGGTTTTCTCGAGTCGAGAGACGAGGTAATGAGACGTAATGCGGAATATCGGTTCTCTCGTATCGGTAATAGCTGCTTCCACAATCTCCTTCAACGTTTTTCCGTACCCGGGGTGGGTCCATACATTTCTTCATATCCAACGAAAACTTCGGCAACGCTCTCGGAGAGTTGGGCGAACGAGAGCCATGCCGAACAAACCTCAGTTAAACTTTTGTAATGCCGCGATATCCGCGCTCGCCTTGTGCTTTCGTTCACTATTAGTACAGCATATACTACGAAGCCCTCAAGGTAGCGAGGAGAACTGGTGAGCTTATTTGAAATTCCAATGCAAACATTCTGTCAAACTTTCATTGGCGCCTATTCACACTATTCCATTTTCTTAAGGCTCGCCCGCCTTTCGATGCTTCCTCTCATTCCTCGCTTCTGTCTATATATGCTTCTTCTACTCTACTTTCCGAACTCGATCTCCCAGGACGCGTTTCCACGGAGGCCCGTGGCTCTGTATCAGATTTGGATACATTCGTCGAGGCTTACCCATCCTCTTCTTCAACCTTAGACTGGAATTGCGATGCAGGAATGCCGAATGGGGGCGGTGATATTACTTTAGATATCACGACGAGGGATAAATCGGACCACCTGCAGATGTTGCATATTTGATGTACACGAGGCAACCAAACGGGAACAAAATTATTATTGATGACATGTTAATGCACTTGATCTCTTTTCTATATTTGGAGAAAATCTCGTCTTCACTATCCTCGTTTCGTTTGCACGTCATTATTTTGATATGTCATCACGACGAAAAATAAATATTTGAAACAGGCTATCGATTAAATTATTCAATGCTTAATAGTTCACGATGTGTATTTCGTTGATCAAATGTAATAGCAATTTAGCCAAATGCAACTTGTTAAATATTGATGCCTGATCGCTCACTCAAAACTGACGATTATAACGGCAATACAGTGAAATACACTCGCCTAATTAAACCTTTAATTTCGTCAATTGTGTTCTGAATTTGTCCCTTCTGTTTTGTGATTTTGATTATTATTGTTACTGATATTTTCTGACAACAAGCGACAATGGCTTGTGTTTCCGGTCACATAAATACTCGTCATGCCAATCCCCGTTGGAACTCTTCGCAGCCGGCAACATTGTAAACGGGAAGGTACGCCGGCTCCTTTGTCGAAATGCTGATGGCCGTCGGAAACTCGGAGTACCGGAACATACAGCAACTGCGCCAAGAGTGAGTGAACAAGCAAGAGAATAGGTATCCGTACGAGGATAGCCGTTCGAAGGGGATATTGAGCTGCAGCTAGGAGTTTGTCCGGTGGAGCGATCATCATCGTCGGCGTGTCCGATGCGCTAATGACTATTGTTGTCTATCGGGGATCATCCCCGGGCTCTTGTACATGACCCCAGCTCAACCTGACCCAAATTGTCTGACGGTATAAACAGAGCTAAGTCGACCCCTTCGTATATTAGACTTGCACGTGTGTTGCCTATTGCTGACCCTTAGCATCAGTCCATCATGCATTCACCAGGACCCGTAAGCCGGTTTCGTAGGTACCTACGGTTGCAAGCTTTAGTTTCAAATCAGTTCAGCTTTGCAACGCTAGAAAGTAGTGACTATATCCATTCATCTCGCACCCAACGCATCTCGATGATAAGGAAAATCGGATGTCGTCCGGAGAGTGAACGCGAATTCAACAGCATTTCTGCAACCTCGCAGGGATAAAGTGCTTTGTGCCGCGAAGCCTGTTTCGCTGCTTTAACCTTATGCGACATCCTTGATGCTATTTCCGTGTGTGCTGCCCATGTCCTGTACCGTTCACTTTTCAAAGCCTATTTGCGCACCCTAATGCGTCCATTGCTTTCCTTTGTTTCCTGAGTGTTCCTTTTTTCGACGGGTATTTTAGATTTACGGAGATTCGACTCATGTCAACCATAATTAACACCGTTACCGTTACTGGTTACCGTTAAGTTACGTAACGTTAGGTAATGGTAACGGTATAATCAGTTTTATCAGATAAATTATTATACAAAGATTTTGAATCAATATAATACAATGCAGTTGTATAATCAATTTTTGCGAAATTAATCAATACGATTATTTCATTGATGGTTTTCCTTTCGATCTGAACAAATATTGTCGTTTTGTCAAATGACTCGCTATCTTATCTTGGTAGTTCATTGCCGGATTATCGACTGAGTACTCTGAAGGATATTATCCAGTGATTCCAGAGAATTAATTAGAGTTGTAAGCTTATTACCAACAGTATATATGTAATCTTAGCGTATACGGGGCGAAATAGACAATGATTGACTACAAAGGGATATTGGGTACCGATAGGATAAGACAGGATACCAAAGGATAGAACCGATTATTTGTACTTTCGCCGATCTGTAATTCATGCGTGGGAATCAGAGAAACCGGTTAGATGAAGCTTTTGATATCAATGAATAATCGCGAAGATTACTAGATGTTCGCGTCGGATCGCGTCACCTTCTTTTGCATTATATGCTGTGCTAAATGACTTCCGTCCATATTTTCTTTTTTCATCAAAGTTCGTCTATCGGTAATTTAAGAAACAGTATAATCAATCAATGATGTCATTGAAATTGATCCCCTTAATAGGGACACAGAGGGACAGCGGACGAGCCTCGGTGTCCATTAAGCCGCAACTTGACTCCGGAGTTACCGGCTGAGAGATTAACATACAAAATTTCATTATCATCTCTTTAACTTTCGTTAATCATAATCGTTATTTCGATGAAATTCAAAAACGGTATTGCAATTTTGTCCTTTCGAATAAGTTCATAGGTCGAACAACTAACGTCTCATTGCCAGTAGATGTTCCGTGAGTACCGCGAATCTCGATGAATTCTCTCGAACTTGTAAATATCGATTTCGTTGACTTGCGACGAAGACTACTGAAACGTTAAACTCCAAATTCATGCAGTTTAACCGTTTCTTTGTTTTTTTAATGAATGATAGTGAAATGTGTTTTGGATTAATGAGTATTTAATATAAACAGATAACCGGATGTAGACGAATTATAATAAGTAGCAAAGTTGACGCTGCGAGTGACTGCTTATTGTCAATAGTTGGGTTCTCGTGTTAACACTCGCATTGGACAGTCGTACGATAATCGTGATTTAATTATTTGGTAGAACGGTCGAGGTCACACTTTATGTTAGAACTTTTTTTTAGGAGATGTGCCGAAGCGTCTTTTCCTTTAAAAAATTGAGATGCCCTCGTTGATCGCAGAAAAAATAAATTATTTTATTTCACTCCGTGCAAAAAGAGCCGTTTTACGCACGCTTCGTATAACCCCCGTTTTTACTCCGTGTGAATCAACATTTTGGACGGTTCTCAGGCAAACAACTGTTTCCTTACACGTGTGATTGCAACACTCGTCAGAAAACGTTTTTTCGCACTTGTATCGTAAATGTCCTATTATTTCACGCCGTGCGAGACAGCCGCTTTCTTGCATGCCTCGCTTTGCTGCGCGTGTGAGAAAACGCATTTCTCGAACTCATGAAATAAAATTTCGTACGATACTATTAGTATGGCGCCGCACTTCTCGAACTCACGAAATAAAATTTCGTATGGTACTATTAGTATGGCGTCGCACTTCTCGAACTCGTGAAATAAAATTTCGTACGATACTATTAGTGTGGCACCGCTTGACGGTGCGAGCGGAGCAATAAAACATTTGGCGCTTAGCTGAGGCGGACGTACCTGCATGCGCCCTCCAACGGTTTAGGTTTAAGCATTTTTTTATTATAGTTTTTATGAGATATTGTAGTCGACCAACAGAGCTATGAATTTTAACTATGGCGTCTCACGCGACGCTCTAGTACCGATAATATTGAAATTTCTAACACCCAATTACCGATTTTCATTTTTTTTTTTTTTTCAATTAAAGATTAACTGATATTGTTATATATTTATTAATGGATAACTCCTTTTATAACAATAAAAATAGTACGATTCAGCTGTTGTGCATTTGGTTTCTATAATAACATGTATTTTTTCTCACTGTTCATTAGTCTCTAAAATTATTACGAACAATAAAGTAATCATAATTACATTCATGAATAAATAAATTAATAAAAAAGGAATAAGGAACCGATTTTCTATTTGACCGAATACTACTCATGTTTCAAAATATTACTCTCGTCATAAATTTCAAACATTTGCAATATTTTAAGATTCAAACTTCGATATTTAGTCGCTGCTTTAATTTTTTTTTAATACTTCTCCAATTACTCTATCTTTCAATGAAACCCCACCAAATTTGTATGGCGCTCCCGGAGGATTAATCAAGAATTCATCGCGATCTCAAAGATAAGCCTCGAAAGTATGGATGTAACGTTATGAATGATTCATTCATCATGGTACCAAAATCTCCGTGGTTTCGACACGATGCCGCAGAGCCGCATAAAACTGTATATCGGTAAGTTAGATACGGGTGCGTAACGCGGAACGCGATAACGCCGTGCGTTATACAAAGGGAAACGAACTCGAGTGAACGAAGAGAGCTTTGGGCAAAGTTGCGAGGACGGTTGAGTATTTGCAAAAGCCAGGGTTGGGACAGCGAACGTTTGTTACCTTATTCCTTGTGCAGTCGGGCGAATGGGGGAGACCCTCTGGATTAGTGCCTTGAGCTGAGTGCACTGTAGACCAGCGGAAGCAGGAGGACGACGTGAAGGAATTGAGTGGAAGCATGAGCAGCAGGTCAGCCTTGAATGTTCGGTGTGGCCTCTGGTCGGCTTTTCTCGCGCCCGTGGCTCTTTGAAGGGTATTTTACTCTGCATATTTAAAGCCCTCTAGCGGTGTATCTGACTCGCACGTTCCACTTTCCTCTCTCTCTCACCCCCCCCCCCCCCTCCCACCCCCCTTCTATTTCCTCGGGTCTCTATCTATTTCACAAGGTGGTGGTCCGGCACGGAATTCCAAGAGTCCAGCATCCCTACCTGCGTAAAATGTGCTGCTTCTACTGGCCAGACGTTCGAATTTGAATTTTAGATGTCGACGTGCTGGCGCGCGAGAATCCACCGCAAGCGGATATCCGTACACGTGGGGGTAGTATCCCGTGCAGTCTTGATGTTTCGAGAAGGGCTCAGGCCGGAGGTTATCCTACCGGTGCTGCATGTCTCGACGAGACCGAAGAGTCTGTGCATGCATCAGCCTCGTAAGCCACGATATCGGTTTACCAGGGTAAACCTTGCCTCCCCTTCTTGCACCGTTCGCTCACACGTACCCCACCCTCTTTTCGATACCCATCACTCCTGTTGCAACCCATTATCCATCTTACCCTTCGAAGTGCTATGTTACGGTATACAGCAGCTTTTCGAGAGTGGGTACATGTTTTTTAGTCATTTTCTTTGTTTTTATCTGTTCTTTTTATCGACGCCGTTTTCGTTCCTGAGGATTTCGCGTTATAGCTTTAAAATGGCATTAAGAAACACTTTTGTTCTTACGGAAACGAAGCTGATACCAATCTCGACTGAGCGATGATTTCTGTTTTGAGGAATCATTATCGTTGACACTCTTAAGTATCCTGTGGAACGGCGTTTCTTTTTCAACGTCCATTGCTAACGTTGAAAGGTGGTAATGGAAGATATAAAAATGGCTTCATAGCTATGAAAAATGGTAAATTCTTTGCTTCTTTTGATAAATATACACAAATTTCTTATCTGTCGTAATCGCGCCGACAACGCGTCAATATTCGTATTTCGTATAATTTGAAGCAAAAAAAAAAAAGAAAAGTGCGAAAGCTTTGAAGGATTTAGACACAGATGTAAGGAGTCTGCAGTGCAAGTGTAGTAATTCGTACCTTATGCCCACTGTGTAGAGTACCTCTGTAAAGCAAAGAGAAAAGTGGATAGTTAGAAAAAGATGCATACAGGAGAAGGCAATAAGAATTCAGATGGCAAAATTATCGAAAGACTATATATAACTTATATACAGAATTGGGCATATAAAATTCATATACAGAGTTTAAATTATCTGTATATAAAAATAGTTACATAAAAGCCCAATTATATGCATAAATTATAAATATACAGCTTATAAAATAATTTTCCAAAAAAAAAATATAGAAAAATAGAATGATTTTTTTTTTAATCAAAACGGTCATAAAGATCACAATGTGATTAAAATACGAATTAAAAAAAGTTAAAATTAAAGTAACGCAAATAAATATTATTTAAAAACATAAAACGATTTTAAAAAATTAGATCCACATAATGAATAAGACAGACAATGGAACAGTACAAAGATGGCATAGCAGAAGTATATATAGGTAGACGATAGGCAACGAGCGAGAGAGTAGAGAAATATAGAGTGAAAAAAAAGAAACAAAGGCGATTAGTTTGGCGCTTTTAACAGTCGCCGTTATGCGCCACCGAAGATAAATGGCGGACGAGTCGTTGGTCTCCGTTATTTCGGTATTCGAATCATAGTGCCGAAGAGCCGTTTGGCTCGTAGAATCCTCCATGCGACGTGTTTATTCGCGCGTTTTATAATGAATATATTAATTAATATCGCAGTGGCACGGTTCGCGGTACAGTAAATTATGTTGGACGACGTCTCGAAATGGAGAGTTAGAAATCAGTTCACCGAACATGAAATCGTTACTTTTATGTTCGACTGGGAGATCCTTTGGCAACCTGATACCTCCGATTCGTGACGAAAATAACCCGGCAAGAGGTTGCGTATGAGATTATCATTGAAAAGGTTTTATGGCATTATTTCTTAATCTCCATAGAGACTACCAATGGCGATACATGAACTATAAGTGTTGTTTGTTTCGATTGTTCTCTCGTAGGATTTTTATTTTCTATCTCCCGTATAGCATAGTTGCACTCAGCGGAAGTCCGACCGGTATTTCCGACCAGAGGTTCTATAAATATCACGCAAACCTCCCCGTGGCTAACGTACAAATTTACGGACACTCTTGCAGTCATAACTCCATTCATACTGATAAGATTTTATATCCTCGGATTGTAGGACGCGAGTACCAATAACGATACTAAGTTTCTATTCAACCGGTTCAACTGAAATTTATATTGAGCCTCAGATCGAATAAACACTCATAGTAAACATCTTCACCGAATTGGTATAAAAAAAAATCAAGTTTGCATTTATTATCGCCATGTTTCAACTTGAAAAATTGTCTCTCTAGTTATGTGTCAAAAAAAATCGTTTAAAAATCCAATCCCCCAAAGAAATACACTTAAATACGATTTGTTTCATTATTATCTCGTATATATCTCAGCATCTATTTCATATCCACGGAGGATCATTAAAATACGCGTTTTAAAAATTTTCGAAAAAATTGAAAAACCCACAAATGTTTCCACCCCCACGCGCGGTACGCTTGACCCCAAACAGATCTATCCGGTGGGTTAACAACTAGTATCACGACCTGTTGACTTAGTTAAAAATTCGCTTGCGACCGAGAATAGCAAAAAGTCTGTGTGTCAGTAGCGTAGAATGATCGCTCCAAAAGGGGTCCCGGGCACTTACGTTCAGCCCCCTTGGCGCTCGGTACCCGTGATTATGAATTCCGGCGAACGAATTCTAATTAGTCAACACAGCAGAAGCAGCCAGCGGGCTTTCGAGCGAATTATCATGCCACCGAATGGGTTGGCATTGCAAGGTTGTGCCGAGCCGCCTGTCGACTCGCGATAACGATAACGAGCTTCGCGGTTGGCACCCTTTCCTTCGTAGGTACCAACATCTAGCTTGGGGAAAGCGCGCCGGAGATACACGCGGGTTTAACAGGGTGCTTCCAAGTTACGGCGAGCGACATCCGAATCGCGCTCGATACGCGCGCGAGAGCTTTGGTCCCCTCTCCTCTAAGCTCATCTAACTATACGAGAAGCCGGAGAAGCTGGGGAGAAGCTTTGAACACGAATATCAACCTGGTTGGCACGCCATACTGTTTATACTACATCCATCAATAGGACGTTGACCATACGCGCGATTTTATATAGTACACCATACGATATGCTGTATCCTCGGCGACATCCTGAGTATCCCGACGACACAAAATACTCGGAACCGGTATGCATCTCGTAAGGCAACCGGTGCCTGTGTTACCTTATATGACTCTCGCATACATGTCGACATTGTCGAGAGGGCTTATAAAACCCAACGGCGAAGATACCCGACGGTGCCATAGTGTGATGAAAGTATGTTACACATATGATAAAGAAGGTGTAAAGTTAAGTATCGAGCAGAAACGCTCGTAAGTATAGTTTGCTTGCTGATATCGGCGATAAATTTCTCTACACGTGTATAAAGAGGATAGAGCGTTCTGTACCCGAGCAGAATGTTTCCAGATGAAGTTTAATTCCTTAAGTATCACTTGAGTTGATAGCAACTTCTTTCCATGTATTAAAAACTAAAAAAAATGCAAATCAACGCTTCGAGGTGTTTACAAGGCTTCAACCAAAGAAAGAAAGAAGCCAACCAATTTTTTTTTCCGTAGAGGAAGCTTTATAAACGGTAATCTAAAAATGAGAAACGTGTAACTTCACTTTGCACCTTTTTTTATGACTTGAGCGAATCCCCAATACGACAAAAAAATTACAAGGGTTATAGTCCTCTTACACACTTCGGACAAAATGTTTTTTTTTTTTAGAAATATAAAAAAACGACTTCATTTATTGCACTGAATTGTACAAAAAAACAATAACTTTGAATGCTCACTATACGTGATAAATTTCTGCACGATTCCTTGAAGCGTTCTTCAGTTTTGATTATTCTCGTTTTATACATGCCGCGCACTCACATTACCCATACATCAAAAGATTTTTCATTAAAATTAAAATTTCGACATTTTTTTTTTATGAAAACAGAGTTATTTCCATGACGCAGGAAAAAATTAAATATTGAATGATAAAATACGTAAAACCAATTCAATGGAAACGGAGAAACGGAAAACGGTTATTTTTTACCGTGAAAAGGTAGAAAAAGGTGCAATGTGCAAATAATATTGAAATATGAAGAATTCATAATGCAATTAAATGTGTATTTTCATTATTTGATATTTTTACAACAGAATTGTGTAAAAATAAAACGGAATTGTATTAATTTGTATATACATTTTGCAGCGCATAGACTGTTGTTATATTAACTCGATTCGTGATAATATAGGTATCGATTTCGATGTACACATATCTTGTTATACTAAAATGAAGCGGCGAATACACGGTTCCAAACAATGCGAAGGGTATGTCACCCTTACCTTTGCCGCCTGGTTGGTACTCGGCAGAGCGTAACGTCGGTATTGCCACTCGAAGTGCCACGGCACTGTAATCTCCCCATTGCTCTTACCGGTATGATGTTCATCTCTACCCGGTACTCTGCTACCCACTACCTATCTACCTACTACCTGCTTAACGGATAATCTAATTAACGATTGATCGTACTGTAATCGCACAGCGAGCTCTCTTCTTGTTTAATTGACCGATAGGCACGATGATATTTTAGGTAAACGGCTTTCCTCACGATCTCACTGCGTACGTAATTCTTCAATAAGAAGAGACTGGTCTCCCACTTCCTCCCCTTGTCAAAGAAGATGGTGTCTTAAGTTTGGTATATTAGATCAAGAAGTGGAGGAATTGTGAACCTTGTTAACATGAGCTAATTGCGTTAATCGATATCCTGTCGAGCGTGGAGTGCCAAAATTTCAGCACGGAAAGTAAATACAGTATAAGCTCCGTATTCTTAACTCGACGGGACCAGACACGCTCCCGTTTCTGTACTTCCCCTATCGTCCCTATTCCCGGTCAGTTGCTGCAAGTACGGGTAATAAGGGGTATACACGTCCGTTGATACAGCTTGGGGAGAACAAACCAAAGGAAATACAGTTAAGGGAAATCGTTGCCATGGTAACGAGTAAAAATAAGGGAGCGGGGGAGGGGGGGATAAGTTGAGAGGAGTTAAGTATAAGGAGATTGGGCTTATAATACATGACATGAATAGTTATTGGATAATTTATGGAAATTCCGGAATCAGCAAAAAAAAATAATAATAACAAGAAATAAATAAAACACGTATAATAGTAATAATAGTAACGGTGATAAGTAATTAATTATTTTTATTCCCGACCACGCTATAAAGTCCACATTCCGTACCTGCGAGGCGGGTGGAAAGTGGCGAATTGTAATCCAGCGGGACGTAATTAACGGAGCGGGAATAAAGTGCCACTTTATTGCCCGGCGGGAAATAAAGTACTACTTTATCGCCGGCGGGAATAAAGTAATTTATATACGCACTACTTTATTGCCCGGTGGGAATAAAGTAGCACTTTATTTCCCGCCACCGTAGTACTTTTCTTTCCCGCCGGGAAATAAAGTAGTACTTTATTTCCCACCTTATATTGTTATTAAAAAAATTTGTTATTAAAAAAAAATATCAGTATTATAATTTATATACGCACGCCCTCCCGTGCCCGTACTCCGACGCCCGAGAGGTGCCCGAAAGGTGCCCGTACTCCGAGTTAACCCTTTTCGCCGTCGCATGTACAGAATATAGACTTTATAGGGTGGTCGGGAATAAAGTAACGTATGCCACACGGGAGGAAGTGCTTTTCACCTCGTGTGATCACAGCCCTCGCTTCGCTCGGGCCGCAAACCCCACTCGGTGGAAAACACGCACTTTCCTCCCTTGTAGCATAATGTACTATTATTATCGACCACGCTATAAAGTCCACATTCCGTACCTACGAGGCGGGTGGAAAGTGGCGAATTATAATCTAGCGGGACGTAATTAACGGAGCGGGCAATAAAATATTACTTTATTTCCCACCGTTTATTGTTATTAAAAAAATATGTTATCAAAAAAATATATAAGTATTATAATTTATATACGCCCGTCCTCCCGTGCCCGTACTCCGACGCCCGAGAGGTCCCCGAAAGGGCCCGTACTCCGACTCAACCCTTTTCGCCGTCGCAGGTACGGAACATCGACTTCATAGGGAGGTCGGGAATAAAGTAACGTATGCTACTCGGGAGGAACGTGCTTTTCACTTCGTGTGATCACAGCCCCCGCTTCGCTCGGGCTGCAAACCACACTCGGTGAAAAACACGCACTTTCCTCCCTTGTAGCATAATGTACTATTTAATTTTCTTTATTCCCCGATTCTCTTGATAATTACCAAATATTAATGACTCTCTGATTTTCATTACTTTTCTTATTTTTTTTCGTTTCAATAGTTCGAGTTGCAGGGAGAAATGAGACACACATACACATCGGCGAACCACCGCGTTTTCCTCATTCTCGAACGAACGAGCAAACAGCGGTAAGATTCAGGCTTTAGATCGTCGATCGACGTTGAACTGAGGCAATGCAACGTTAAATTGTTATTATGATTCGATGCACTCGGACGGTTCAATAACGAAGGGCGAAAGCGCGGGGTTAGTGTGAGAAAGGGGTTCGATAGGTCGGACAAGCGAACTGCCGGGAGAACAATACGTGTTCCATAATAAATCCAGATGGCGAACGAGCATCAGCTCGCGGGTATACAGAGTAACAACCGCGTTGCTTGTATATTCCATTCTACAATCTGTTTCGCTGTTATCAACTATTACCCTCGCATACGTATATCCATTTATCTGTGTCGGATCGCCGACAAACAACGAGCCGATGATTCTCACTGGTGCCGATGTAGGCATAGTAATTATTATATTCCATGTTCGTCATTTATACATATATATTCACTAGAGGTTACCCAGAATCGCGCGCGATTCGCGCGCTCGCGTTCCTTTTATGACATTATAAAAATGTTTCATCACCGCCGCAATTTTTCACCAAACGGCGCCGCCGCAGCTTTTTTTTTGCATTGTTACTTAAGGGGGCTGAGTCACCTAAAAAGTAGAATGTTCATTATTTTTTTTTCTGTCTGAAAAAAATTAAAAATAAAAATTCGATTGTATTTTTATAATCTATATATGATTAACTACTTTTCAAATTTTTTTTGAAGTTCCCAAGTTTGTCGAAGAGAAAGCAGAGATGGTCAAACTTTTTTTACTTGTCGCAGGATTCAGACCGCAGGAGTGAATCAATTTTGACTTTTCATAGCTCATATTCTTCGCTGGGGTATTTATTATGGAACGAGTTCAGGAATTTTTTTTTGAAGGTCCCCCGATGGAGCTATCGAATAAAATGTGGAAAAAAATGTCATTTTCACATGACTGCGAGGCTCTTTTTCCCGATTTTATTTGATAACTCCAAAAAAAAATTCCTGAACTCGTTCCATAATAAATACTTCAGCGAAGAAAATGAGCTATGAAAAGTCGAAATTGATTCACTCCTGCGGTCTGAATCCTGCGACAAGTAAAAAAAGTTTGACCATCTCTGCTTTCTCTTCGACAAACTTGGGAACTTCAAAAAAAAATTGAAAAGTAGTTAATCTTATATAGATTATGACAATACAATCGAATTTTTATTTTTTATTTTTTTCAAACAGAAAAAAAAAATAATGAACATTCTACTTTTTAGGTGACTCAGCCCCCTTAAACAGACCCCTCTAAAGGAATAGAATATTTCGGGCCCCCGCTCTCGCCGTCAAGAATTGTGGGGTAGGGGGGGGGGGGGGCAAAATACTCGATAGCCCGATAGTCTGAACCTATAGTACTGCAACACAACAAACGAAAAGAAAAATCCTTTCCCCGCAATAGCCACCCTATTGCAAATAAATTAAAATATAATAAAATTACCGTCAAATTACGGCTTTACGATAAGACAGTTATAGTGGTTCGAGTATTTCGCATTTCTAAAAGCGGAACGGCGAACCCTGCATGTTTATATCCCGCGCGTAAGCTCTGTACCCCCCCCCCCCCCTCCCCCCGAAATCCCTTCGAAATCCGATTCACTGCTTATTCAACGCCTCAAAAAAGGCGGAAGCGACAAAAAATCTTTAAAAAATGGCACATGTAGAGAATTTGAAGACGAATAAAATCATCTTTGGAAAAGGTGTCTACGTTGAAAAGAACGGCAGTTATGGCTGTTCGAGTACCCATCTTGTATTCGCCGCCTTAAAAATAAAAAAAAATGCGGAATAGACAAAAAAAAAGCACATTTAGAAATTTTGAAAACGAATGGAGGCAACTTTGGAAAAAGTCTCTGAGTTAAAAAATACCGAAGTTATGGCTGTTCAAACATTTATTGCTTATTCAACGCCTCAAAATAGGCGGAACCGACAAAAAAATCTAAAAAAAATTGCACATGTAGAGTTTTCCAAGCCGAAGAGAATGAACCCTGGGCGAAGTCCCTGCAATAAAAAATACTCTTATTGTCATCTTTCAAAGCTGGAATTTGACCTTGCAAAAGTTTATTTTCAATATACCGCCTCAAGGAAGGCAAAAAAAAAAGAAAAAAACACATTTAGAGAATTGAAAAACGAACAAAATGAGCCCTGAATGAAGTCTCTACGTTAAAACGTACGGCAGTTATGGCTTACCAAAGATTAAGTTTTGTCTGATGCAGATAACTTCAGGGTCATAAAAAATTAATTAATTATCGATAATATAATTTTGAAAGTCCCGCGAATGGGAATGAATTGACTGACAAGTAAACAATTAACGAAATTTATGATCAAACCACTATAATCAAAGACACTTTTCGAGTTGTTTCGATTATCAATAAAAATAATACAAATAAATAAACAAAATAAAATTCAAAGGGTTAATTGGCAAAGTAAAATGATTTTAAAGAATGATTGAAATTAATAAAAATCAACATAAATAATAAGTGAATTTATATTGTCACAAAGTTGAACGTTATAAAAAATTTATCTCGATTGAATCCGAATTAAAAAGTTTTAAACAATAATAATTGCCAAATAACATTTGGAGAAAAATATTAACAACAAATTAGTATCTTTTTAGTGATCAAATATAGAAAGTCCATTGAAATTGCTAAAATGATATTATGAGCAATTTTAATTAATAAAATAATCCTTTGGACAATATAAATGTTACAAATACGCTGATTTAAAAAGTCAAAAATAAATAGTAAATAGTAAAAACAGAGTCGATCGATGGTGACACTGGAGGAATTAATATAATCATGCCCCGCGGCGGCGGAAATTCATTACTTGATTACGATTGACTTTCCTACTTCAGTACTTCATTACTTGATTACTTCATTACCTCGGTACTGAATTCAATACTCGAGTCATACTTTGAACGACGAACTCCATACGAGTAGCAAAAACACGATTAAAAAGGGTGAAACAAACTTCGAACTAAATTTTAAATACGACGATTATTTGCTCCAACCCTTAAGGATATCCTTAACAGAATTGCGAGGGGGCACGGGAGAGCGGCTCTGCTGAACGCAGTAGTGGATGTGCGAGAGAGAAAGGTGATACAAAGCAAGCGTGTTAAAAAGAGATAGACGCTGCGTTTTCTAGACGGTAGTTGAAAACTAAACGGCGAACATTTTTTAAATTTAAACACAATCTGTTTTGAAGTATCCTTTAGACGCAGTTAGTTTTTTTTTTCAATCGAACAGAAATTGGCGGAGAAAAGCGCTGGTATCGCTGGTAAAAACGATGATATCGTTTCTTAGATTAGTTCGTATCCTTCCCGTGTTACGGTACGTAACTTTAAAATCATGTTGCAAAAAAAGTAGACGCTCAAAAAATCTTTTTAAAATTCCAATAAATCGAGCGTATTCTTTTCTTTAGACCACATAAGCGTTAACAAAATCGAACAGAAGCGGCTTTTGGGAAGAATGTCCTTAAACCAGTTCGACTTGAGTGAGTTGTCGGAACTTTGATCGCCATTTTCTAATTTTTTTGATACTGAAAATAAGATCGGAACTAATTTATAAATCGCGCAATAAACCGAATTAAAATAATACGAGAATTTTTGTACATCGAGAGTGAATTAAAAAGTGTATTGTGCAGATTAAAACTTTAATAAAAATTTAATAAAAAAACTTAAATAAAAATTCAACGTTTAAATAAATTTGAAGTTCAGTGAAAATTAATTTACCCGGAATTAAGTAAATCTGATAAAAAATCATTAACATTATCAACATTTCGACAATCGAGAAAAGTTGACGAATGTAAGGAAAAAAGGACGAATCAGAATTCGCGATCATTTTCAACATTCGTCAAGCGCAACATAAAAATTTTAATCATTACCTAACAATAATCTCGTTCATCACTCATCATAGTAAGTTTTTCCTATCAGAATATTTATTTCGGACTGAATCTGGTTACTTAAAATTACCAAATAAATTACGATCGCGAGCATAAATAAAATAGAAGGAGAAGCCCTCCTTTAGCTTAAAGTGCGATACCAATTTATGAGATCTACGGCCTCTGCTGACGAGTACCACGGTAGCGAAGAGTGTATCAGACCGCGATAGTCGCGAGCGCTGGTCAGTGACATCGAGCGGATTGAATTCCACTATGGGACGCATCGACCGTACGGCTTTTTATTAGAGCATTTTGTATTAAAAACTTCTGTCATACGATGTCTACGAGCTTTCGATATATGCGTACTACGAGTCGGTGACTCGCTTCATACGCGATATTATTTCTTTTGCTCCGGAAATTCAAATAGTCATCGCCGCGCCCTCTGGACCCTATCCTGAGCCATTCTCCGAAAAATCAGACTTAAAAAGAGAATAGTTGGATAAGGCGCCACAATGATATAAAACGTGTAAAATGGATCTTTATTTCTTGACCATAATAATCGAGGAAATCCCAATTTGGACGTAAAATAACGATATTTCCCAATGAAACACGTGACACTCCTTTGTGCGGTCGGGTGTTAAAAAAAATTGTGCGGTTGAAATGTATACCGTGGCATTTTTTCAATACGAATAACAGGGCATAGAATCCAAATGGAAAATCACACGTTCAATGATATTCTGCGATTGTAGCGAACGCGATGGAGTGAAGAGCCTGACCCATAACGACCCAATAGCATACTGTATATACGTATATACGGTAAATCGAAAGCCACCTAAATTATACGTTCATCGATAGCCACCGGGATCCCGGTCCAACTCATATATCTCGTCATGTCCTTGCTACCTGCTATGTTGAAAGGGCTGCTTCCAAAATCGAATAGGTGGAGAAGGGGTCGTGATTTTGCATAATACACTTCGATAGTTTATGCAAACCACAGAATCCTCACGATAGATCGATCCATTGAAATTGTTCGTTTTTTTTTTTGACACGTTAATAACAGTTGATGACAGAGTGATTAACGATCATCTAATAGTTATCGCAAAGCTTTCAATCCATAAATGAGTATAATTTGAAATAATCGAACTCTATTGACAGGCTAAACGTCTATGTCGGGTCATACTGGAACCGGAGAATAGTGATTGCGAGTTATCGGAGAATGCGTGCTAATCGAAGGTAAAGCATGGCGCGAAGCAAGTTCTGGAGGGCCCGGCGATGTTACCAATATCTCGGACAGTTCAATTATGTGGTTATCGAGCATCTGGCTACTGACAAGGTTAGCCACGTATGCATTCATTTAGTAGCGCATGCGTGATTGCCCCCCCCCCCCTCCCCCTCCCTAACTCGGTCTCTGGATTTCATGCGCGTCCACTCAACTCGATCGCAATAAGCCCAACTCGTCCCTATGCAGCATCTGAAAACCGCGACAAGCTGGTGTCCAGTTTTCTTAATTGCTCTGTAGAGGGCGAGTAGAGCGGAGCTCCAGAGCAAAATGGACATAGAAACTAAAGTAATTGGAAACGTTCGGGATAAAAAAAACATCGAGTTAAAATATAAAAAAAAGAAGAAAGAGCTAAAATTAGACATATTTTGTTTGCATCTAATTATGATTTTTAAAAAAATTTCTATAAATTTTAATCCAATTAGCAGCAATCGCACGCTGCGTATGCGTATCCTTTTCTCTCTATTTACATTTTTCCTTCGACTTTAGTAGATTAAATCTGAAAAAAAAAATCTGCAGCATGACTGAAGCTCCTCGCCAATGAACTTCCGCTTCAGGATCGTGCGACAGATAATCAGACAACGAATAAAGCGATATCAATTAAAGTCTCGAATTACCATATTTTCAAGATAAAATATTGCTACTCATGAACTCTTTACGAAAGGACTAGGGAACCCTTACGCGCGCGCGCGAAACCGAGAACGGCGCGAGAACGGAGGTCTATTGGCGCTGCTGCGTTCAAATCTACAGTACCAAGTCCTCATTTTCTATTCTGTTAATCTCAATCAACTGTATTATCTCAGTACGCTAGGTGAATTTTCATTTTAAAAAATACGTTGCTCTCTCCGGTGGGACGCGTTTCGTACCATATTTTGGTTCACTCTCACGAATTGATGCCCAAGCGAAACTCTGGCGTGTGTAGTTCCTCATCAAAAGAATACGAAATTAACGTACAGATTTTATTGGGTCACCGGTGTAGTATAACCAATAAAAAAGAATTTTTTCAGAATTTTCATACATTTGAACATTTTTTCGAACATTATTAATACGGAAATTTGCATACAATCATCTCGAAAAAGATCTAAGCAGCGCGCACGATCCTCGATAGCAAAAAGTCGATATGTTTACGCGGTTGACCAACTTTTTAAGTATGGGGACAGGAGGTTACCATCGTAAACTTCCGTAAAATCGAGGCAAATCTTGAAAGTCGCTATATAATATATCGTGACACACGAACTTTTTATAGGCGTGTTTTTTTTTGTTTTGCATTATATTAAAAAAAAACTGTCTTTGGTATTTTTTCCGTCCCGCCTCATTTCCAGTTGACCCCATATGCCCGTCCGTTTCAGAGTCAATCGAACGGAAAAAATCAGCCTGAAGTTTGTTGTCCGGACAACAAGAATGTGAAACGCATTTACTCAAATCGATATGTTAATCACTTCAGACGATCATCGCGACGCGATTAAATAAAAATCATTCAAGTTTATGAACTGCAAGGGAGGCTATAAATAATATCAACAATCTGTGAGCGACGCGCAAGGATCTGCCGGAACTTATCAGATTGTTTTGTAAAAGTACAGAATCGGAAGCCGTTACATTTACACCCGGAGGCTGTGTATCAAAAACACAATATTATGCAATGCGTACTCTCAAGCGTGTCGGGTGGATAATGTTGTTGATGGAAACCGAGCCGAGGGATGAAAAGCTAAGAGTAATACATCAGACATGAATCTTCGTTTTCACCAGAAACGGACGAGAAACAGTTTTTTCCGTACGCTTTTTTTCCTACGATGCGTATTCTTTTGCTCACATATAATTTTCTTTTTTATTTATACTCTTTAGTTCTCTTTCACTGACAGCCTTATTTTGTTTAATGCTATTCTCTCTTTTTTTTTTCAACAACCCCTCCCCCCTTCTCAACCCCACGCATCGTACATCCTGTACTGAGGGTTGTCTATTCCTGCGCTGACGTTCTCACTCCACGGTGCTGTTCGCGTTCGCGAAGCTCATTTTGCTATGACTGAATGAATTTTCAAATTATCAAGCTTCCCCGGGGCGTGCTACTGCGCTTGGTGGCTTCGGCACCGCCGGCTCTTTGCTTCGGTTGCCTCTCTGCTGCCCCTCGCTGTTGCTACTCTACTTGCGCTTCTGGCTGTACAAGCCGACGTGCCTCGTTTCTCGTTGCGCGATCGTCGGCCCTGGGGCTAGCAACTCTTGTTTCTAACGTTAAATCCGCGCGCCGTGCCAGTAGCGAACGAGAAACTTTCAGCCGACCCCGGCCGCCCGGTTCGCCCGAACGATTTCATTTTTGCCCCCGCAGTTAATGCCTCCATCTACCGTTCCCCGTTCTGCTCTGTGCGCCGCTTTTCACCCGTCGAACAATGTGATATACTCGCTCGGTTTTTTCTTTTTCCTTTTTTTTTTTCACTTTTCGTCTTTCACGGATAGCCGTTTGGCTATCCAACTTTTTGGTGAGCAGACGCACAAACATACAGAAAAATCCGCACCGTATAACATTGTGCCTATAATTATAAAGTCTTGTGCCTCTATGTGAGTTGCTGGAAATTGTTAATAATGAGATGACGATCTATTTTTCCACTACTGCGTCGTTTCTATTAGTATAATTAATGAAATTAATTATAGTTCAGGGGTGTACTTTCAACAAAAATACCTTGTAACGCAACCGGTAACTTTCAAAAGATCGTAATTACTTATTGCAAAAAAAAAATTGTGTACATATGTTCTCGGAATCGGAAATTCGTAAACAATTCCAATCATGAATACTGATAATAATAATCGTTATTGTTGTTTTTTTTTTAAGATATTACTATTATTATTAATACAATAATAATAATGGCGGCAATAATAACAAAATTACAATTATCATTATTGTTCTTTATTTTTATATTTTATGTTATTATTTAAATTTTTTATTTCGAGTGATCAATAATGGGGATTTTTTTTGGAATTTACGCCACTGAGGTTCAAAACACAGCTGCTGCGCAAGAGTATTAGCACAAAGCTCGTCTCATGTCACCTCAGCAGATGAATAACTTACACACGTAATGGGGTTAAATTCATAGCTTTTATGCAGGAAAAGGGACTTAAAAAATTACCAACACTGCGTACGACGTGAGCGAACTGACGACGCAAACGTCTCACACTTTATTACGTCTCAGGGGTCTGAGACGTAACACACCTAAAACTCGGATTTCTAATCCGACTACCCGAAATTTTGCGAATGTCATGAACGACTGCGAGAACTCGAAATCGTCTTAATGCTTGTCACTCGAGCAGCTATAATACGACAATGTGCGACATAAACGCAGTATTGTGCAGAGCACTACAAGTGTCTTCTCAAAGGCAATTAGCGGGGGTTCTCTGTTCCCATTGGTGCACCACAAACACCGCGGTCGCGTTAACGTCGCATTCCGTTTGATCTCAGGACGCAAATGTTTACGAACCCATTAGAACGCCACTGTCTCCGGCGTACGTGTGACTGTCAGCACCGCCACCCCCTCCCCCTTTCCCTCAATCCGACCTCCCAAACCGCCGGTCCTTCGGGATTCGGAGAATCGCGGGACATTTACTTAACCGATCGATTCAATACGGAGTATTAGCGCACCGGTATTCTCCTCCCATTCTGAATTCACTGGCGTCTCACTATTCTCTGGACCAGCGATTGATTTCCAATATGAAATCTAAAGATATAGTATACTGTGTTTGACTTGTCCGAGCTATTCGCAGACATTTGTCTTATACTTTGACGTTCGCGAATTTACAAGAGTAAATGTGGAGAAGCGCTCGTTTTTTTCTGGTCATAGACGTTACTGACAGTGAAGATCTGTTGAAGGATAATCGTTACGTAAGGAAGACGAGAACAATCGACGATTCCATTGAAAAAATACGGCACTTTACGAAGTTTGCGTGTCTACTATGGTAATTTCTTAGAGTGCTACAGAAACTGTAACAATATTTCGATTATATTTAATCTCAAGATAAGCGAGAAAAGAATCTGCGTCCGTGCAAAAAAAATCTGATTTCGCTCTTTGCAATTAATTTTTTAACTTTGGAGATATATATTCGTGAAAAAACGTCAATATGGTTATTTTGAGATCGAGTAATGATAACAATGAGGTATAATTAACCTCGGCGATGACGTTGCACGAAAAAGTCTTTGATATTTAATCGCCTTCAACGCAAACGCCTCCGGACAGTGCGAAGCAGAGTAAGAGAGACCTTGGGAGAGGCGTGGATATTCGTCCCCGTTGATGCTCTGTTTTAATTCTGTTTGTCTCGCAAAAGAGCGCATAGAGCGCACATAAACGAAAGTACGAGGCAGAGAACCGAGGCAAAGGTTTCCGGAACGGATCAGCGGGGCTTCCTAACGGCCGCGGATTATATGGTATTACACCGGAAAACCGGGAGCGTGCGTATCGAAGAGGATCTGGAAGAGCTTCTAAATCCTCGTCTCTGCTCGCTTAGTCGCGCGTTTACTCTTTTTTTTCCACCTGTCTCCTCAATTTTATCTCATCATGGCTAAATCTTCTTGTCATTTAATATTTCATCCTTACGCGATGCCTTTTTCGTATTCTCGGTATAATTCGCCAGCGTCACTTTATCTGCATAGTTTACGAATCTTTTCACATTTCTCTCACCATTCGCCCAAACAAAGTCAAAGACAAACGAGTAATAATTTAATCGCTCGAAAAGCTGTCCGGAATTTCATCCGGTCGGCAAATAATGAAGATATGAAATCTTAAGCAGTCGCATAACCGGTACTTACTCTTCTCCCATGGAAATATATATATATATACTAGTATTTCCCCGGGCTTGCGAGCTACGCGCGCTCGCTTTCCTTTTATCAACATTATAAAAATGTTTCATCACCGCCGCAACTTTTCATCAATCGGGGTCACCGCCGCTTTTTTTTGTGTTTTTACTTAGTCAGTCCTCCTTAAAGGGACTTAGAATATTCCCCCCCCCCCCCCCTCCTCGACCCCTTCGACCGAAAAAAGTCCTAAGCGAGCGGGATCGACGCGGCGGGCGTTTCGATTCTTGTACACGGCGGCGACAGCGGCGAGACCTTTTTACATATACTAGCAACAACGCACTCGCTTCGCTCGTGCTCTTTCAGGTTATGTTCTCATCACACAGTTGATGATGATTGCGAAGAACACACGTGCTTTTAGGTTAGGGCTTTGTTCGTGCCTACTACAGAACTATCGAAACGGACGCTTCCTATTGGCTACGAAAACTGGCTTAACGATTTCGATATATCGATATATTATCGCAATGTCTTTTTTAAGAAAGGACAGAGAGATATATCCGCCGCGTAGATCTAATTTTTATATCCTATACATATATCTGGTACATAATCGACAGATATATGTATATTGTAATGGATATGTAGCTGACTATTCGTTGCCACACGATATTACTTATATAGGCTTAAAAATAGACGCGAACGAACTGACGGTCGATACGATCTTTACGGGACCTTCATAGTGAACAGACGTATGACATTTCGTGATCGAGATAATAAACGTTTCTTATTATTAATAGTAAAATGTGCCTATTCCTCCCTCCCTACCGATACCCATCGAAATCAAGATACATTTTAAATTTTGGCCCGCCATATCGGATCCGCCATTTTGAATATAAATAAATGTTGGATTATTATTTGCAATCAGCGATCCAAAAATCCCCTGAGTACCGAAATCCATCCAAATTAACTGAACTAAAATTTTGATCCGCCATATTGGATCCGCTGATTCGAATTTTTGTTTAATTTTAGATTCAGATTCGTATCAAATACCCCTCAGTACGGCAATTCAAAGCATTGCTAAGCAAAGAAAAAAACAGACCAATGTACAGCAGATTAATTTTGCGGTGTGTGCTGTTCAAATTGTGTCAGGTTCCCATCCGGCTAGTAGAAGGGCCCTATCAGGTAGCCTGATCAATACCATGCCTGAGAATCAACTGCAACTGCGTTCGATAAGCTATCAGGGCCCGATAAAGAACCTTATTGGGGCCTGACGAAGACTTAGGGCAGTGCTTATAGGGATCTAATGCCAACCTGAAGGCAAATTCTACTCGGAAATAGATCGTTCAGTTAATATACAAAATATCGGTTTACACATGAAAATAAACCAAAGACGACTTCGGGGATAACAAAGCTATGATTTTCGATGAAGGGGTTAAATCCTGATACGAGGATAGGTGCGTAAGTTTGTACGCAGAGATACGGACCAATGCTGCGGACACATTAGTTACGATCAACGGCCATGAAGGGGAGAGGGGAGTTAACGATCGATAACAAATAGTTATACCAGAACGATGGGAAGTTGTTGAAGCATCCGTTAAAGGGATAGCCGAAACGAGTGAAAAGGTATGGGAAAGGGCGGTGGAGGGAGGTGGGGGTGGTGGTTCCACCCCGTAGCCTCCATTGGGAAAAGCACGTGGGGCTTACTGCTCGGGAAGAGAGAACAGGCGAGAGTTGTTCGCAGAATGCTCGGGGTGCGGGCTTAAGCCGCGTCTACAACGATCGCAGCAGCTCGAATTCGTCACCCATACTCCCACGCACGTGCCCCTCGCGCTTCGCGGAACATCGGAGAAACCTCCAACAAAAAAGGAATAAAGCCGTACTAAATCCAGGAGTTAGTTCGAGGTGCGGTGTGCAGTACAGTTTAAAGTACATACCGCGGTAGCACGACGAGGAAACATCGTTACCCCTTTCTACACTATCGTATGTGTGCCTATGAGAATAGTGCCACAGGTTTCTCCATTTCGTTGCCTCAGCGTTCAAGATACGTATAAAAGATAAAATGAATTTTGGTGCACCATAATTCCTTAAAGCTAAAGTAAATTGGTTTTAGTTGGGTGATATTAATTTCACTGTTGATTTTCGATTTTTTTTTAGGCGCCCGAACTCATGGGAATGCCATACGGAGAGAAGGATCTGCTAGAAGTTACTATCTGTTAAAATTCGATGGTGGCGCCACCTACGATCAAAATACTCGATATTATGAAACTTTTTACCAGATTTATGGGGATTTTTACTGCATCCTACGGTGAAAATTCGCATAGTTTTCGCAATTTTCAACAGGTGGTGTCATTGACTCGGCACTATCAGAAATTTACGATATTTTTTGCTAGATGTATGGTAAATTGTATCAGATCCTTCTCTCCGCACATGAAAAAGAAATATATCCAAAAAAGACAGTAGAAATAACTGAAACATTAGGTGTTTTCATACAAATTAATATATCCATCATATCATTTGTTATATATTTGCAGAAGTAGATGCGCAGACATATTCGTAATATTGAATTTTTTGTTAAAAATATGTCAAATATATATCATAGATACATATCGCGATATACTATTTTCCATGTCGTTGTGTTTTCTATTATTTCTCTGATATCTCGTTTTTTCGTAACTATTTATATTTCACTTATTTCCTTTCTTCTTTATTTCATACTACTTTGCTACTATCTCAATTTTCAATTCTCCCATTCATTCGTTGTCCCATTTTCACGCAGTGTCATCATATTTGACCGCACAGTTCGTCGTGTCCAAGTATACCAAGTGACTATATGCATTGGTTGTGGAACTCGTTCATTCGCCTATACCAGGACTGTACGCGAACAGTCAAATGGAATGATAACATTGTTTCGTTATAAAGTACTTAAATTAAGGGCAGTAAGAACGTGAGGGTCAAACAGTCAGTTGTGCGGTTACTGGGAGATGGAAAGTAAGCATATAGATAAGTGCATTAAACGCTCAAAGCTCGTCGTTCCGTACAGTTAATCATGAAAGATGAATTACGTAATGGTCAAAAAAATGATCTCCCCAAAGAGTTGCGTCATACTTAACCTCGTTTCTTTCTTAAATCTGTTCGAATTGGTTTAGGCAATGAACCTGAAATAATTTAATTAATTAAATTTAATTGCAAAGAAATGGTTTTTTTTTAAATCGATATACCGTATTCGTGTACTTCAGCATTGTATGCATACGTTAGAACAGTGACGTTAATCATCGAAACCCTAAATTAGTGTGCGATCGAGAGAACCAACAGAGCCTATACCGCGAAGTGAGGGAGGAACTCTTCGCGCTCGGTGGATACAGCCCGATAACGCGATACAGGCAATGCGGGGGCCTTTGTCACGAGATACGTTCAGTCGAAATTCATTTTGCTAGACCTACGGGCCGCCTGGCAATCGCAAACTAGATAACAATTGAAACTGTGGGATGTTTCAGAGTTTATTGGTAACTCAACGGCATTGTTACGAGGCAGTAACTTGTCACGATATATTTCATGCTGTATCGTTAGCTATGTACCTGAAGTCGAAGACTGTAAAGTACCTAAATTGTCTTTAGACACGAGAGCCAATTGGCCCTTCGATAGGTTTTTCCTCAGAACAACGAAAGAAACACCACTCTTTACTACTCGGGAGTTGATAAAACAAATGTAAAACAATAGGCACCGAGTAGTCACAGCCTTCGTGAAAAATAAATATATACAAAGTATATATTTTAAAGTATAGCACTTTTTTCCGCAAGGTATACGACATATATATAATTTAATTAATAACAATTATTAATATTATTATTATTACCTCTGTCATAGAAAGAAAATAACAGAAGATATAAGGGATTTATAGCATATATGTTTTTCTATAGTATTTATGATGTAATTTCAAAAAATGCACACACATTCTATATATTCCATAGATCTTCTGACATATATTTTTCTTCTATGAGAGTCGAATTACGTCACCGAAATTCTAGGAGACTAATCGAAAGACATATGTGTTTTAACTCAGTGTGAAAAAGGCAGTTTTGCGCACACTTCGCGCGCGTACGACCCCTATTTTTACACCTTGTGAATTAATATCTTGTACGATTCACGTGCGGAAAAGCGTTTCGACACTCGTATGATTGCAACACATTCTTTCGGCTCGTGCTGCAATCTCACACTCATCAGAAAAAGTTTTTTCGCACTAGTATCGTGTAATGTACTATTTTGTAATAGCGCCCTTAAAACTCGTCGGGCGTAAAGTTACATTTTATGCACTCTGTTTACTGTACACATTCCTTTCAAAAAACTCGCGGTTTGACTTCGCTCAATCTCCCGGATGAAGACACGTTTCACGCACCATTATTACAAAAAATCGTATGTGTAACTCATGCGGAAATGTTATACTTTACGTACGTGTTACAAAACATATTATTTTGTAATTCATGCACGGAACGTCTCTCGTTCCGCAGCCTCTAAAGTGTGGCAAAAAATGCGTACTGTGGTAAAACATGAAACATTGTTGCGCATGCGCAGATCCTCAAATTCCTTATTATTCCACACTTCTCACATTTTTTGTTATATTTCCGCACTCTTTCAACACTTGAACTAACATTGAGGTTAGGATTTCGCTTACGCTCTACAGCCACGAGACACGGGACATACCGTTTATTTGTTAAAAAACGCAGTAGGCAATACTTGTACAACGAAAAAGTACGGATATTCCACGAGGTTTAGGAAGCACCGCACGAGGCGCATCGGGCTCTATAGTGATATGAGGTAAAGCCGAGTGTTGCGTGTAACTCGACACGAGGTTAGTGCAGCCTGCTTCCTAACCGTACTAGTATCCCGCACTAGCATCACAATCTACAATTATTTATATATATTAAAAATCTATCGGATATATATATATATATTCGTCATAGACATACGGGAATACGAATGATCCCACTTTAAGGGTCAATAATAATGATAATTTTTAAAAATAAAAAAAATGCAGATTGATCAGTCGTTCGAATTCTTGTGAAGTCATAGGGTGCATATTCAAAAGGGCTCTCGAGGGAAGAAATTTATCTATGCATCCCTCGCTTGACGACGTTACTTTGGAAACCGTCAGTGTAATTATCGAACGCGCACGGAATCCGAGCTTTCCTCGTGTGCGCTCTTCCCCTTCAGACCACTCCGCAGGCTCTCCATCAGCGACATGATTATGATTTCGGGTCGTTTCATAGGACGCTTCGGTGCTCTATCTCTCAGTACTTCGCGCTGCTTCTGGCGCACATACGATGCAACCAGGATTCGGACTACTGCATCTGTGGCAGCATGAATGCCTAGTAATTGCTGGTGCAGGGACAGACTACCCGGACGCAGGAGAATATGAATTCCACTGGTAGGTAGTCTCTCATTCATCCTTCTCTATCCTCTCTCCTCTCCTTCTATCTTCAACGTACGATCTGTGATTTCGATATAGTCGCTTCACCACACGCATCTCTGTCTATCGAACGCTCAGGGCTATCTGCATACATGCATCAACCGCCATATATGTATAGTATATGGTATACTACTGCGAACTTCGAGCAGATATCTGAATTCGGTAGCGACGGCGGCGGCAACAGAACAAAATTCGGCAATTTCTAGCAGTCGACGTGTGCATAAACGATGCATATCTGGGTGTTCGTCAATTGATTTTTTTTTTTTTGGTTCCGTTCCGTAGTAGTAATGGTACACGATCCAGATGGTTATATGGTCCCAATTCCGGTTCACCTCTCTCCCGTAGTCATTGGCGAGCTGCGCCGATTTTATCTCCCCTTCAAAATGCGATTCACCTCGCGTACCGACCCGTTAGCTCTTGTGTCAATGAAGTTTTATATCGACTTTTACCCCTATACGTTATATCGTTCGCGCTTCTTTGCCGTGCCGTTCTATATCATCGATTCACATCGCGCGTCCTTCGTTCGTCGGCTTTTTCGCTCTCAATCTCTATGAGGCTGAAACTAGCGGCCGAGAGCTAGCCGCCAGGTTGAGTGATTGGCCGCCCGCTTGGCCGCCCGTGCGGCGCTCGTCGCTCGCCGACTCTACGTATCTTCTCGTGATACTTCGTCGTATTCGATCGCTTATACTTGTGGTTTTGCATTTTTTTTTAATTTTTCTATGCATGCATTCTTATAGTTTTCGAGACGCCTGATCGAATGGTGCTACTTAGAACACGGAACTACTTTTTTTTTTCACGGCACAGCCTTATAAACAATCTGTTTGCGGACTCGCGCGACACTTTATCGGCTCGTGTAATGACTTTGCATTTTATTTGATTTTTTTCAATTGTACATCTCTATAGCTCTTTTGATCCCCGATCGAATGGTGTCTCCTAGAACACGGAACTACTTTTTTTTTTCACGGTACGGCCTTATAAACAATCAGTTCGCGGGCTCGCGCGACACTCTATCGGCTCGCGTAATGACTTTGCATTTTTTTAATTTTTTTTCAATTATACATCTCTATAGCTCTTTTGATCCCCGATCGAATGATACTACCTAGAACACGGAACTACTTTTTTTTTCACGGTACGGCCTTATAAACAATCAGTTCGCGGGCTCGCGCGACACTCTATCGGCTCGCGTAATGACTTTGCATTTTTTTTATTTTTTTTTCATTTGTAAATCTTTATAGCTCTTTCGATACCCGATCGAATGATGCTACCTAGAACACGGAACTACTTTTTTTTTCACGGTACAGCCTTATAAACAATCAGTTTGCGGGCTCGCGCGACACTCTATCGGCTCGCGTAATGACTTTGCATTTTTTTTTTTTTTTTTCATTCGTACATCTTTATAGCTCTTTCGATACCCGATCGAATGATGCTACCTAGAACACGGAACTACTTTTTTTTTCACGGTACAGCCTTATAAACAATCAGTTTGCGGGCTCGCGCGACACTCTATCGGCTCGCGTAATAACTTTGCATTTTTTTAAATTTTTTCCATTTGTACATCTTCATAGCTCTTTCGATTCCCGATCGAATGGTGCTAACTAGAAAACGGAACTACTTTTTTTTTTCACGGTACGGTCTTATAAACAATCAGTTCGCGGGCTCGCGCGACACTCTATCGGCTCGCGTAATGACTTTGCATTTTTATTATTTTTTTTCATTTGTACATCTCTATAGCTCTTTTGATCCCCGATCAAACGGTGCTACCTAGAACACGGAACTACTTTTTTTTTTCACGGTACAGCCTTATAAACAATCAGTTCGCGGGCTCGCGCGACACCCTATCGGCTCGCGTAATGACTTTGCATTTTTTTTATTTTTTTTAATTTGTACATCTCTATAGCTCTTTTGATCCCCGATCAAACGGTGCTACCTAGAACACGGAACTACTTTTTTTTTTCACGGTACAGCCTTATAAACAATCAGTTCGCGGGCTCGCGCGACACCCTATCGGCTCGCGTAATGACTTTGCATTTTTTTTTTTTTTTTTCATTTGTACATCTCTATAGCTCTTTTGATCCCCGATCGAATGATACTACCTAGAACACGGAACTACTTTTTTTTTTCACGGTACGGCCTTATAAACAATCAGTTCGCGGGCTCGCGCGACACTCTATCGGCTCGCGTAATGACTTTGCATTTTTTTTTTTTTTTTTCAATTATACATCTCTATAGCTCTTTTGATCCCTGATCGAATGATGCTACCTAGAACACGGAACTACTTTTTTTTTTCACGGTACAGCCTTATAAACAATCAGTTCGCGGGCTCGCGCGACACTCTATCGGCTCGCGTAATGACTTTGCATTTTTTTTATTTTTTTTCATTTGTAAATCTTTATAGCTCTTTCGATACCCGATCGAATGATGCTACCTAGAACACGGAACTACTTTTTTTTTTCACGGTACAGCCTTATAAACAATCAGTTCGCGGGCTCGCGCGACACCCTATCGGCTCGCGTAATGACTTTGCATTTTTTTTATTTTTTTTCATTTGTACATCTCTATAGCTCTTTTGATCCCCGATCGAATGATACTACCTAGAACACGGAACTACTTTTTTTTTTTCACGGTACGGCCTTATAAACAATCAGTTCGCGGGCTCGCGCGACACTCTATCGGCTCGCGTAATGACTTTGCATTTTTTTTTTTTTTTTTCAATTATACATCTCTATAGCTCTTTTGATCCCCGATCGAATGATGCTACCTAGAACACGGAACTACTTTTTTTTTTCACGGTACAGACTTATAAACAATCAGTTCGCGGGCTCGCGCGACACTCTATCGGCTCGCGTAATGACTTTGCATTTTTTAAATTTTTTTTCATTTGTACATCTTTATAGCTGTTTCGATTCCCGATCGAATGGTGCTAACTAGAAAACGGAACTACTTTTTTTTTTCACGGTACAGCCTTATAAACAATCAGTTCGCGGGCTCGCGCGACACTCTATCGGCTCGCGTAATGACTTTGCATTTTTTTTATTTTTTTTCATTCGTACATCTATATAGCTCTTTCGATACCCGATCGAATGATGCTACCTAGAACACGGAACTACTTTTTTTTTCACGGTACAGCCTTATAAACAATCAGTTTGCGGGCTCGCGCGACACTCTATCGGCTCGCGTAATGACTTTGCATTTTTATTATTTTTTTTCATTTGTACATCTCTATAGCTCTTTTGATCCCCGATCAAACGGTGCTACCTAGAACACGGAACTACTTTTTTTTTTCACGGTACAGCCTTATAAACAATCAGTTCGCGGGCTCGCGCGACACCCTATCGGCTCGCGTAATGACTTTGCATTTTTTTTATTTTTTTTCATTTGTACATCTCTATAGCTCTTTTGATCCCCGATCAAACGGTGCTACCTAGAACACGGAACTACTTTTTTTTTTCACGGTACAGCCTTATAAACAATCAGTTCGCGGGCTCGCGCGACACCCTATCGGCTCGCGTAATGACTTTGCATTTTTTTTTTTTTTTTTCATTTGTACATCTCTATAGCTCTTTTGATCCCCGATCGAATGATACTACCTAGAACACGGAACTACTTTTTTTTTTCACGGTACGGCCTTATAAACAATCAGTTCGCGGGCTCGCGCGACACTCTATCGGCTCGCGTAATGACTTTGCATTTTTTTTTTTTTTTCAATTATACATCTCTATAGCTCTTTTGATCCCTGATCGAATGATGCTACCTAGAACACGGAACTACTTTTTTTTTTCACGGTACAGCCTTATAAACAATCAGTTCGCGGGCTCGCGCGACACTCTATCGGCTCGCGTAATGACTTTGCATTTTTTTTATTTTTTTTCATTTGTAAATCTTTATAGCTCTTTCGATACCCGATCGAATGATGCTACCTAGAACACGGAACTACTTTTTTTTTTCACGGTACAGCCTTATAAACAATCAGTTCGCGGGCTCGCGCGACACCCTATCGGCTCGCGTAATGACTTTGCATTTTTTTTATTTTTTTTCATTTGTACATCTCTATAGCTCTTTTGATCCCCGATCGAATGATACTACCTAGAACACGGAACTACTTTTTTTTTTTCACGGTACGGCCTTATAAACAATCAGTTCGCGGGCTCGCGCGACACTCTATCGGCTCGCGTAATGACTTTGCATTTTTTTTTTTTTTTTTCAATTATACATCTCTATAGCTCTTTTGATCCCCGATCGAATGATGCTACCTAGAACACGGAACTACTTTTTTTTTTCACGGTACAGACTTATAAACAATCAGTTCGCGGGCTCGCGCGACACTCTATCGGCTCGCGTAATGACTTTGCATTTTTTAAATTTTTTTTCATTTGTACATCTTTATAGCTGTTTCGATTCCCGATCGAATGGTGCTAACTAGAAAACGGAACTACTTTTTTTTTTCACGGTACAGCCTTATAAACAATCAGTTCGCGGGCTCGCGCGACACTCTATCGGCTCGCGTAATGACTTTGCATTTTTTTTATTTTTTTTCATTCGTACATCTATATAGCTCTTTCGATACCCGATCGAATGATGCTACCTAGAACACGGAACTACTTTTTTTTTCACGGTACAGCCTTATAAACAATCAGTTTGCGGGCTCGCGCGACACTCTATCGGCTCGCGTAATGACTTTGCATTTTTTTTATTTTTTTTCAATTATACATCTCTATAGCTCTTTTGATCCCCGATCGAATGATGCTACCTAGAACACGGAACTACTTTTTTTTTTCACGGTACAGCCTTATAAACAATCAGTTCGCGGGCTCGCGCGACACCCTATCGGCTCGCGTAATGACTTTGCATTTTAAACATTTTTTTTCATTTGTACATCTCTATAGCTGTTTCGTTACCCGATCGAATGATGCTACCTAGAACACGGAACTACTTTTTTTTTCATAGTATAGCCTTATAAACAATCTGTTCGCGGGCTCGCGCGACACTCTATCGGCTCGCATAATGACTGCATTTTTTAAATTTTTTTTCATTTTTACGTCTTCATAGCTCTTTCGATACCCGATCGAATGGTGCTACTTAGAACAGGCAACTACTTTTTTTTTCACGGTGCAGCCTTATAAACAATCTGTTCGCGGGATGTTCAAGCTCGTGATCCGAAGCTTTCGAGCGTTACTATCGCGTATTATAATGGACTATTTCTTGTACTGAGAAACGTTAGTCCCTTCATTGTTCAAAGGCTAGTGTATATACGGACCGTGTTGACGCTTAGGCGCGGAAAAACCATCTGCGTGACAAAAGTTAATACTTTCTTCTTACAATGAATGAAATTCTGAAGAGCCTTTGAAAATACTCCATTTTTCGATATTTATTTTAATCCTACGGATTTACGGATTCAAACTGAATGCCGGCGATCCGCCGCCAGCGCCCTGCAAGCGCCGGCGCCAGCGTCGGATAATCGAGGTTGTAAAGTGAAAGGGAAGGAGAAGGGTGGAAGTCCTGTTTATGATGCGCAAGCGCCGGCGCCAGCGTCGGATAGTCGAGGTTGTAAAGTGAAAGGGAAGGAGAAGGGAGGGAGTCCGGTTTATGGTGCGCAAACGCCGGCGCCAGCGTCCGATAGTCGAGGTTGTACAGTGAAAGGGAAGGAGAAGGGAGGGAGTCCTGTTTATGATGCGCAAGCGCCGGCGCTAGCATCGGATAATCGAGGTGGAGGGGACGCTCTTAGCAGCAGTTGAAGTTGATATACGGTAGACGATAGACGTGATTTGGTGCTTGGCTTATGTGCGCAAAACCGACGACACGAAAGAAGAAGAAGAAGATAGAACCGATGCAATTGATGAAGTAAAGAGCGAATTGACAAATTCACGACCGCAATCGCATCTTTCGCAATTTGCCAAAAATGAAAGTTTCAGCAGAGGAAGTGGCGAAGGCCCTTTCACAGATTTTAGAATATGATGATCTCGACATTTTTAAAGCGTCGAAAGACTCGCATACATATAAAACTAGTGAGTGTGTATGGCAAAAGGTTGGTCGATATTTATATCCCGCATGCCATCACCTCACACTCAAAAGGCAGGTAAGACTATGCTACGTCCTGTTTCGAAAACAATTCGATGACGTTAAAAAACATTTCTCTGCCATTCGGGTCCGAACGCAAACTAACGCGAAAAAAATTTCCAAGATTCCGCGAACTGATTGTTTATAAGGCTGTACCGTGAAAAAAAAAAGTAGTTCCGTGTTCTAGGTAGCACCATTCGATCGGGGATCAAAAGAGCTATAGAGATGTATAATTGAAAAAAAATTTAAAAAATGCAAAGTCATTACGCGAGCCGATAGAGTGTCGCGCAAGCCCGCGAACTGATTGTTTATAAGGCCGTACCGTGAAAAAAAAAGTAGTTCCGTTTTCTAGTTAGCACCATTCGATCGGGAATCGAAACAGCTATAAAGATGTACAAATGAAAAAAAATAAAAAAAATGCAAAGTCATTACGCGAGCCGATAGAGTGTCGCGCGAGCCCGCGAACTGATTGTTTATAAGGCTGTACCGTGAAAAAAAAAGTAGTTCCGTGTTCTAGGTAGCATCATTCGATCGGGGATCAAAAGAGCTATAGAGATGTATAATTGAAAAAAAATAAGAAAAATGCAAAGTCATTACGCGAGCCGATAGAGTGTCGCGCGAGCCCGCGAACTGATTGTTTATAAGGCCGTACCGTGAAAAAAAAAGTAGTTCCGTTTTCTAGTTAGCACCATTCGATCGGGAATCAAAGCAGCTATAAAGATGTACAAATAAAAAAAAATAAAAAAAATGCAAAGTCATTACGCGAGCCGATAGAGTGTCGCGCGAGCCCGCGAACTGATTGTTTATAAGGCCGTACAGTAGACTCCCGCCAAGTGCGCGCTCGCTAAGTGCGCGCCTGGGCGCCTTCCCCTCAATTCGGTGTTCGTGCCGTTCCCCCACCAATGCTTGGCTCGCTCGGCTGGCGGGGCCGTTCGGGCCAAGTGGGGAGAGCACGGAATATTTATACCGGTACACGTAGCGCCTTTCCACGGTGCTTGTGTTTTCCCTAATTATGAAACATATATATATGTATATGTACATATACTTTTTTTTTTTTTCAAATTTCTTTAAAGGTAATCGCGCGTCTCAAATCTAACGAGCGTAAAATATATAGTAATTCGACAGAATTTACGTCCATTTGGTTGTATTTTTATGCTACAGTGTAATGAAATGAATTTCTTGCATTTTTTACGACAATGTCACAATACGCATGTTTGTTTTGGCCGACTGTAGTCGCGCTACCAGCCGCCCTGATATCTCGAGATCGCTTGCCACGAATTGCCTGTTGGGTCTCGACCGAACTTGTTTAAACAAGCATTTGACAGCGCGAGAACCTTGACTGCTTCATTGCTGCGCGAGCATTGTTGCGGACTAGAGTCGACTCGATTTTTACGGTTTTTTTTTATTTCTTACATGGCATTCATTTTACGAATTGTTTTATTATGTATCTTTTCATTCGCGCTAAGCTATTCGATATGGAGAATACGGTGTGTGTGCGATAAAAACACAGCGCTTACAGTTCGTGTATATACAATACGCTGAACGCATAGCTCTATCTTTGTCGCACTCTTACCAATCGGTTGCTCGCGCTCCCCACTACCTGCAGGCTCGCACGAGACGATCACTGCCGAGCCTGCGGAGAGGTGGTAACTCCGTAAGTACGCGTTTCCTCTCCTACAGCCCCGTGAGCGCGCACTTAGCGGGAGTCTACTGTACCGTGAAAAAAAAAAGTAGTTCCGTTTTCTAGTTAGCACCATTCGATCGGGAATCAAAGCAGCTATAAAGATGTACAAATAAAAAAAAATAAAAAAAATGCAAAGTCATTACGCGAGCCGATAGAGTGTCGCGCGAGCCCGCGAACTGATTGTTTATAAGGCCGTACCGTGAAAAAAAAAAGTAGTTCCGTTTTCTAGTTAGCACCATTCGATCGGGAATCGAAACAGCTATAAAGATGTACAAATGAAAAAAAATAAAAAAAATGCAAAGTCATTACGCGAGCCGATAGAGTGTCGCGCGAGCCCGCGAACTGATTGTTTATAAGGCTGTACCGTGAAAAAAAAAAGTAGTTCCGTGTTCTAGGTAGCACCATTCGATCGGGGATCAAAAGAGCTATAGAGATGTATAATTGAAAAAAAATTAAAAAAATGCAAAGTCATTACGCGAGCCGATAGAGTGTCGCGCAAGCCCGCGAACTGATTGTTTATAAGGCCGTACCGTGAAAAAAAAAAGTAGTTCCGTTTTCTAGTTAGCACCATTCGATCGGGAATCGAAACAGCTATAAAGATGTATAAATGAAAAAAAATAAAAAAAATGCAAAGTCATTACGCGAGCCGATAGAGTGTCGCGCAAGCCCGCGAACTGATTGTTTATAAGGCCGTACCGTGAAAAAAAAAAGTAGTTCCGTTTTCTAGTTAGCACCATTCGATCGGGAATCGAAACAGCTATAAAGATGTATAAATGAAAAAAAATAAAAAAAATGCAAAGTCATTACGCGAGCCGATAGAGTGTCGCGCGAGCCCGCGAACTGATTGTTTATAAGGCTGTACCGTGAAAAAAAAAAGTAGTTCCGTGTTCTAGGTAGCACCATTCGATCGGGGATCAAAAGAGCTATAGAGATGTATAATTGAAAAAAAATAAGAAAAATGCAAAGTCATTACGCGAGCCGATAGAGTGTCGCGCGAGCCCGCGAACTGATTGTTTATAAGGCCGTACCGTGAAAAAAAAAAGTAGTTCCGTTTTCTAGTTAGCACCATTCGATCGGGAATCAAAGCAGCTATAAAGATGTACAAATAAAAAAAAATAAAAAAAATGCAAAGTCATTACGCGAGCCGATAGAGTGTCGCGCGAGCCCGCGAACTGATTGTTTATAAGGCCGTACCGTGAAAAAAAAAAGTAGTTCCGTTTTCTAGTTAGCACCATTCGATCGGGAATCGAAACAGCTATAAAGATGTACAAATGAAAAAAAATAAAAAAAATGCAAAGTCATTACGCGAGCCGATAGAGTGTCGCGCGAGCCCGCGAACTGATTGTTTATAAGGCTGTACCGTGAAAAAAAAAAGTAGTTCCGTGTTCTAGGTAGCATCATTCGATCGGGGATCAAAAGAGCTATAGAGATGTATAATTGAAAAAAAATAAGAAAAATGCAAAGTCATTACGCGAGCCGATAGAGTGTCGCGCGAGCCCGCGAACTGATTGTTTATAAGGCCGTACCGTGAAAAAAAAAAGTAGTTCCGTTTTCTAGTTAGCACCATTCGATCGGGAATCAAAGCAGCTATAAAGATGTACAAATAAAAAAAAATAAAAAAAATGCAAAGTCATTACGCGAGCCGATAGAGTGTCGCGCGAGCCCGCGAACTGATTGTTTATAAGGCCGTACCGTGAAAAAAAAAAGTAGTTCCGTTTTCTAGTTAGCACCATTCGATCGGGAATCGAAACAGCTATAAAGATGTACAAATGAAAAAAAATAAAAAAAATGCAAAGTCATTACGCGAGCCGATAGAGTGTCGCGCGAGCCCGCGAACTGATTGTTTATAAGGCTGTACCGTGAAAAAAAAAAGTAGTTCCGTGTTCTAGGTAGCACCATTCGATCGGGGATCAAAAGAGCTATAGAGATGTATAATTGAAAAAAAATTAAAAAAATGCAAAGTCATTACGCGAGCCGATAGAGTGTCGCGCAAGCCCGCGAACTGATTGTTTATAAGGCCGTACCGTGAAAAAAAAAAGTAGTTCCGTTTTCTAGTTAGCACCATTCGATCGGGAATCGAAACAGCTATAGAGATGTATAAATGAAAAAAAATAAAAAAAATGCAAAGTCATTACGCGAGCCGATAGAGTGTCGCGCGAGCCCGCGAACTGATTGTTTATAAGGCCGTACCGTGAAAAAAAAAAGTAGTTCCGTTTTCTAGTTAGCACCATTCGATCGGGAATCAAAGCAGCTATAAAGATGTACAAATAAAAAAAAATAAAAAAAATGCAAAGTCATTACGCGAGCCGATAGAGTGTCGCGCGAGCCCGCGAACTGATTGTTTATAAGGCCGTACCGTGAAAAAAAAAAGTAGTTCCGTTTTCTAGTTAGCACCATTCGATCGGGAATCGAAACAGCTATAAAGATGTACAAATGAAAAAAAATAAAAAAAATGCAAAGTCATTACGCGAGCCGATAGAGTGTCGCGCGAGCCCGCGAACTGATTGTTTATAAGGCTGTACCGTGAAAAAAAAAAGTAGTTCCGTGTTCTAGGTAGCATCATTCGATCGGGGATCAAAAGAGCTATAGAGATGTATAATTGAAAAAAAATAAGAAAAATGCAAAGTCATTACGCGAGCCGATAGAGTGTCGCGCGAGCCCGCGAACTGATTGTTTATAAGGCCGTACCGTGAAAAAAAAAAGTAGTTCCGTTTTCTAGTTAGCACCATTCGATCGGGAATCAAAGCAGCTATAAAGATGTACAAATAAAAAAAAATAAAAAAAATGCAAAGTCATTACGCGAGCCGATAGAGTGTCGCGCGAGCCCGCGAACTGATTGTTTATAAGGCCGTACCGTGAAAAAAAAAAGTAGTTCCGTTTTCTAGTTAGCACCATTCGATCGGGAATCGAAACAGCTATAAAGATGTACAAATGAAAAAAAATAAAAAAAATGCAAAGTCATTACGCGAGCCGATAGAGTGTCGCGCGAGCCCGCGAACTGATTGTTTATAAGGCTGTACCGTGAAAAAAAAAAGTAGTTCCGTGTTCTAGGTAGCACCATTCGATCGGGGATCAAAAGAGCTATAGAGATGTATAATTGAAAAAAAATTAAAAAAATGCAAAGTCATTACGCGAGCCGATAGAGTGTCGCGCAAGCCCGCGAACTGATTGTTTATAAGGCCGTACCGTGAAAAAAAAAAGTAGTTCCGTTTTCTAGTTAGCACCATTCGATCGGGAATCGAAACAGCTATAAAGATGTATAAATGAAAAAAAATAAAAAAAATGCAAAGTCATTACGCGAGCCGATAGAGTGTCGCGCGAGCCCGCGAACTGATTGTTTATAAGGCTGTACCGTGAAAAAAAAAAGTAGTTCCGTGTTCTAGGTAGCACCATTCGATCGGGGATCAAAAGAGCTATAGAGATGTATAATTGAAAAAAAATAAGAAAAATGCAAAGTCATTACGCGAGCCGATAGAGTGTCGCGCGAGCCCGCGAACTGATTGTTTATAAGGCCGTACCGTGAAAAAAAAAAGTAGTTCCGTTTTCTAGTTAGCACCATTCGATCGGGAATCAAAGCAGCTATAAAGATGTACAAATAAAAAAAAATAAAAAAAATGCAAAGTCATTACGCGAGCCGATAGAGTGTCGCGCGAGCCCGCGAACTGATTGTTTATAAGGCCGTACCGTGAAAAAAAAAAGTAGTTCCGTTTTCTAGTTAGCACCATTCGATCGGGAATCGAAACAGCTATAAAGATGTACAAATGAAAAAAAATAAAAAAAATGCAAAGTCATTACGCGAGCCGATAGAGTGTCGCGCGAGCCCGCGAACTGATTGTTTATAAGGCTGTACCGTGAAAAAAAAAAGTAGTTCCGTGTTCTAGGTAGCACCATTCGATCGGGGATCAAAAGAGCTATAGAGATGTATAATTGAAAAAAAATAAGAAAAATGCAAAGTCATTACGCGAGCCGATAGAGTGTCGCGCGAGCCCGCGAACTGATTGTTTATAAGGCCGTACCGTGAAAAAAAAAAGTAGTTCCGTTTTCTAGTTAGCACCATTCGATCGGGAATCAAAGCAGCTATAAAGATGTACAAATAAAAAAAAATAAAAAAAATGCAAAGTCATTACGCGAGCCGATAGAGTGTCGCGCGAGCCCGCGAACTGATTGTTTATAAGGCCGTACCGTGAAAAAAAAAAGTAGTTCCGTTTTCTAGTTAGCACCATTCGATCGGGAATCGAAACAGCTATAAAGATGTACAAATGAAAAAAAATAAAAAAAATGCAAAGTCATTACGCGAGCCGATAGAGTGTCGCGCGAGCCCGCGAACTGATTGTTTATAAGGCTGTACCGTGAAAAAAAAAAGTAGTTCCGTGTTCTAGGTAGCATCATTCGATCGGGGATCAAAAGAGCTATAGAGATGTATAATTGAAAAAAAATAAGAAAAATGCAAAGTCATTACGCGAGCCGATAGAGTGTCGCGCGAGCCCGCGAACTGATTGTTTATAAGGCCGTACCGTGAAAAAAAAAAGTAGTTCCGTTTTCTAGTTAGCACCATTCGATCGGGAATCAAAGCAGCTATAGAGATGTACAATTGAAAAAAATCAAATAAAATGCAAAGTCATTACGCGAGCCGATAAAGTGTCGCGCGAGTCCGCAAACAGATTGTTTATAAGGCTGTGCCGTGAAAAAAAAAAGTAGTTCCGTGTTCTAAGTAGCACCATTCGATCAGGCGTCTCGAAAACTATAAGAATGCATGCATAGAAAAATTAAAAAAAAATGCAAAACCACAAGTATAAGCGATCGAATACGACGAAGTATCACGAGAAGATACGTAGAGTCGTCGAGCGACGAGCGCCGCACGGGCGGCCAAGCGGGCGGCCAATCACTCAACCTGGCGGCTAGCTCTCGGCCGCTAGTTTCAGCCTCATCAATCTCTTTGCTCTGAATTTACCTAACTGCCTTCTATTTCTATTGTGAAACTATACTGATATATTCGTTTTTTTTATCGCGATTATTGCGAAACACGTACGTCGCTGTACTCAGGGCGATTGTTCTCGGGCCATCAACCAAGCTGATTCCTGTACCCTATGGTAATGACGCAATCGAACGGTCGAATGGTGTAAAAATCGATCGTTTCATACCTAAGTGCTTAGAAACGAATGATGATAATCACGCATAGGGACAGACAGAGGTCGTTGCTCATTGGTAACGATGTTTTTTCGCCCCGATTTGGCAATAAGTATGCGTATCCACCGATCGCACGCCGTGCTAATACCCCCTATAACAGAGGCATCGCTGATTAAATTGCTCTATTTTTATCTTAGCCACTCGTTGGTAAATTATTTTTTATTGTCGCGGATTCTTACGATCGAATTTAATTCGCAAGATAAGAGATATCAAAACATTTGCTTCTCTCACATTCGACGAGTAAGAAATAAAAAAGTATAATAAATAATAAAAAATAATCCGCTATGAATACCGGAATATACGATTTTATTTACGAAATGAATATATTTTCCCGTCGAAATAAAGCATATGACGGAATATATAAAAGATAATTCTTTGTATAAAACAATAAAAGTTATTTTTCGAATATATATTGTCATATATTCATTATAAAAATATCACAGTACGGAAAATTTCTAATAAGTGAAAAACGGGTTTTTTTGTATTTGTTTTTTTTTTGTACTGATTTGGTGCGAAAACTCAAAATTCGTACTTCGATGGCACTCTGAAGAATGACTGTATAACTACGGGGATTATCGGGGATGTGCGAGCTTATCGATCGACGACGAATTATCGTTGGCCGGTCCGGTAGCGGAAGTACGAGCGATTCGCGGGCAAAACACTTCGCCGAACTCTCAATAACCGGATGTAGATAACGAAACAATCGCTACCGCTCGCAGAAACAGGCGAACCCAGCGTCCGATAAACGCGAAAGTTCTGTATCACGTACGGGGGAACCCGCGCGTACCGACCCGGGGAAACTCCGAAAATGTCGAACTTCTCCCGGAAATCATGCATCTTGCATCGAAAAAAAGTCAAAAAAATCAAATCAAATATTTTTTTTATTTGTCCAAAACATCGCGTCAAGCGAACTGTAACGATGTTTTTCGCAGAGAGCGTCGAGATCGTTAACAAACTTTGAAAAATTATTGCTTTACTGCGTTCCAACTCCGTTGAAGTCTATTTTCCCATACATTTTCGGCATAATTTACCGATTTTTTTACATAATTTTTCATAGAAACCAAATTTTCAGGTTTTATATCGTGAAAAATGAAAAAAAAATTGACTTACTTTATCAACTGATTTTTTTGTGACGCAATAAAAAAAAATGTTTTTTGTGAGTCCCTCGATTTATTTTCACTGTATTTCATTCATTCGATTGCACAATATATTAATATACTCTCTCGCTTTTGTTTGCGTTAATTCGCATGAAATTAATCGAATAACTACTCTAATAGTCGTAATAATAATGATAATAATAATAATTCTTCGTCGATAATTGATCCTGAAGGGGCTTGAGCCTCACCCGTTCATCCTTCACGGCGAGGACCTCCTTCCCTCTGGATGCCGATGAGCTGCGTGATGGATAATCACTCAGCGCAATGTCGATGCGTTCTAACGGAGAAGTAGTATTCGAAAAAAACTTTTCGCCTTTTACGGGTCTCGCGAGACTCGGATGCGACGTTTCCGAAGGTTTTTTATATCTTTTATCACAAATATCACATAGTTCGAGTAATATTAACAAAGTTCGAGTTCATCTCGTGATTCTCGATGAAAACGCACGTGGCTCTCGTTTCCGGACGTTTCAGCGGTAATTTGTACCCACCGCTAAACACGTTTCGATGATAAACAACAGGTTGCATTCGACGGTAATTGGACAAAACAGTCTTCGTGTGTTAGTTCGCGAAGTCATCGGTAAATATTCGACGTAAAATTATTGACAGAAAGAAAAAAATATAAATAAAATGACCTCAACAGCGAGGCTGAAGGTCCGCGGTCAAGTGACGTCAAACATGTGCCGGTAATGCGGTTCACTTTCTTCGTGGATGTCGAGTATGACGAATCGACGTCAGGGGCGAGGAGAGCCGCCCCATGGCGCTGACCCGGTGTGAAAAAACTCGATTTCGCACGTATAAACGTACTTCGCGGCGTGTTATTCCCAATGCACAGCGGCCGGTACACCGGAAACAAATCATTCAATAATTATCTCACACTCGTTAAGCAATGTCGACGAAAAGATTATTTTTTTCCGAATGAAAAAAAACGAAAAAAAATCCGAAAATTCGCGATGTGAACCCCAAGAGGGCCGGAACTGTCACAGTTTTTTTTTATCACACTCACTCTCGTTTTCATTCGGTTTCGACGCTGAAAAAAAAAACGAGAAAAAAATACACACACACGGCACACGCAACAGAGTAGTAGAAGCACGCGGGGCACAAGGTCACGCCGTGAATACAAGACGCGGCGAATGAATTGTCAGAAAAAAATCTACACGTTTTTCGTACACTAAACGCTCGAGTCTGCCATATGTGTTATCTCTTTCTACACTTAATTCTCGGCGAAATACAAGTCGCGTGCGCCAAGCTCACCGTGCCTCGCCGCCACCGTACGGACTACCGTTTTGCTGCTGCTGTCACTACGACTAACGTCGATCGTTTTTCATTGACCAACCGAGTTTTACCACCGACGCGGAAATTTCGCGAATGCAGGGAAACGCCATCTTTCGTAAAAGACGCGATAAATTCAGTGTTGGATATTTGATCGTATTGCTCGAAATCATGAGGCCGCCTAAACACCTAACAAACACGTGCGACTTGGCGATACGTAAATCGTGAGTCTGTCGGCTGTAGAGTCGAAGAATTAAAGATTTTTCACAAACGATATAACTATATGATTGTAATTGTCATAATCACGATGCAGACTTTCATTTCGGAATTTGATAAAATCGACGAACATTTGTCGATGGAGAGTTTTTATTTGCTCTTAAGGTTCGAGATGGTATCGTTACTTTAAACACGACAAATAGAGAGTCGGTAGACACCGTTTACAATATTACCGACGGAGATCATAGATAGACGTCGGTAAAGACGATATCTCTAAATGCATTGGATAAACGATGGGAGACTCGACTTTACCGACTGACGTGAATCGCTCGCTCCACACGACGTGTATCGAATTGCGCATTTACTTTTATTGTTGCTGATAAGACTGATAAATACTGAAATCATGTTACGGCGTAGAAACGAAATATGATAATTCGAGTTCAATGGAAGTGAAACATCGACATTCAGAGGTAATACTTTTGAACGATTTTTTTATACTATGAAACAACAGAAAATGTAACATTATTTTTTTCATTAATTAGCACAAAAATATTTTTTTAATCACGATAAAAAATTGAAACCCGTGAAACTGACGGAAATATTGTGTAATATGCGGGTTTCAAGACTCACGATTTTGCTTGAGAAATTTTTCTTCTGTTTTTAATATGCAATCGCTCGCAGAGGAAAGAAGAATAATAAAAAATAAGGTTAATGACATTTATTGTCGATTAAATTAATTAAATTCCGAACGAGGCTAATTATTCAGCAATGTTCTCTATTGACAATTTTGGGGCATAAAAAGATGTCGTTGAAAAACCAGGAGTTTTGGATAGCTGCCATACGGAATTTAGATGTGCTGTCGTCCTTAAAGGAATAATGTACCCCGATGCCTCTCAAACCGATTGTGTCCAATGCCGGTTTCGCGCCAGCAATACTGTGAGCCCAACGGGCGGAAGGAGCGTATGAATTCACGTATTCACATTGAGTCTAAAAAAAAGGCAATTAAAATAAAAAAAAAAGGTCGCAACATTCAAATTTTAAATCTTTTATATCTTATATATATTTATGAAAACGTTTCTTTCTCCCACTCACACAGACACCCCACACAGCATCCCTATAGACAACTCAAAGATAAGTGTGATCCCAGAAAACTCTCTATCTGTATTTGCTCTCAGACACCTATGAATAGACACAGACACTCCCTCACTTAGACTGACTCCTTTTACAATTCTCCGTGGGAAATATCCGTTAAAGGATGAGGAAAGACGAGAACGAGGGAAGACGAGGACGAGGGAAGACGAGTACGGGGGAAGACGAGTACGGGGGAAGACGAGGACGGGGGAAGACGAGGACGAGGGAAGATGAGTACGAGGGACGACGAGGACGAGGAACGAAGAAAAGAACGTAAAATCCCGAATTCCTCAACTAACCCTAAGTGAATCGGAGTACATGTACTCAATCATATACCATGGAAAGAAGAGTTTAATTGCTAACGGAAAAAACTTTTTGACATAACAAAAACTCTCAATCACTTGGACTTTACACCCTGACAGTTATGCGCCAGCATCACGCTGCATCAGCAAAATACCCCACATTCGCCCTTACGTCCATTCGCTAAAAATGGTTAAAAACGCAATACGTGAAGTGCGCGTGAAGTGCGCGAACCACAATAACCTGCTAGTGAGTAATCATTTCGGAATAAATGGTAAACCGTTTTTCCCTTAAACATTGTTCTTGAGATGCAAATTAAAAAAAAAACCGTCAAAAAAAGTTATTTTTTCGAATTTGTGACTTCGTCCTCTTTTTTTCGACGATGTATGTTTTTTTACTTACCGCCATGTATGCTGCAACGAAAGCTTGTTTTTCGCTATTCTGAAGCGCGTATCCCAATCCATTGTCGTCCTCATAGCGACCTTCCTGGCTAAAAGCATCGAGTGCCATTTGCACTCCGTCCACAGTTTGCTTGCCACTCTTGAAAATTCTCTCTGTAGCCAAAATATTTATTTTATACGTATACTATACATTCGGAACGTATCGGTATGTCGCTGATTTTTTTTCCTTACGCTCTGTCGCCTCAGTTATTGTGTCGGGATTAAAGTCCTTCTTGAGATGGAAACAATTCTTCGCCCATTGATACGTTTCTTCGGGGAACGTCGCTGAGATATAATTTTAAAAAAATTTTAAATACGGAACAAGACGATTTATCGTGGTTATAAAGCAAATAAAAATATGTATAATTATTCTGTATTCACCAGGAAAAATGGCAGACTGCCAAATGGCCGTTGCTATTTCGGCACCAATGCCAGCGTAATTCCAGAACCTTTTTGAGTTAAATAAACGTTAGAACAGCAAATCGCGCAATGAGATTTGAATGAAACAAGTTAAACTTCTTTAACTCGTTAAAAAACAAAAAATGAAAAAATCGTTAATTGAGGGAAATATTAAATGATTTTTTTTTACTTGTCTTGCTGCAGATCGAAGAAAGGTTTCTGCAGAATCGCTGCCGGTACGACTAAAAAGACAGATGTCGATTGAATTTAATTCAATTGATATAATATTTTTATTAATCGTACGATTATTGTGAAAAGGCAAATGCTTACACAACTGATGACTATGTGACGTTGTAGTCACGAAAACTCCTGCGTGATCCGGCGAAACGGGCCAACTGATAACAAAAAATTATAATTATTTACTATTATTATCATCTTTATGCAGCTATACACACGATTTCCATTATAACTATTGTTATTGTTAATTTCTATGTATAAAATGGTTTTTAATTGGGATAACATTTTTCTTACATTTTCCCATTGCTATCAGTACCAAGTTTACTAAGGACGTGTTTCACTCTCCACGTTTGTTGCGCCAAATACTCCGTAAAATAATTGCTTACAGAGGGACGATCTGGTAGATCACCGCTCTGATCGGCTTTCAGCAAAGTATCGTCGCCGAAAATATTAATCGTCATTTCGTTCGCATGATTTTCCAGAATATCGTCACTGTTCGCACGATAAAGATTTTGCAGAATCTGACGATCAATTAAACTCATCACGACTCCATCGTAGATCGTACGAATCTATCGATAAGGCAGAGATAAATTAATATATAACTTTTATTTTATACATTTATTATTAATTTTTTAATTTATTATTAATGTTTTATGAATTTGTGAATAATTTATTTATTTTTTTTTTTTCGTTTACCAGATCATTTGCTGGACTTACCTTTGACTTTATTTCGGCCAATTGTCTCTCCTGATGCATTATTTCTCCGTGAACGATGTCCTTTAAAGCATTTTCTTCAACGCACCTTAACCAACTTTAGAAAAAAAATTAATAAAAATTCGATTTATTAATAACCCTTTATTTTGATGAAACGATTTTTTATACTAGAAAAGTGATTTTAATATGATTGTTTCTTTTGCGAAATGTGTGAAACACTCGAAAACGAAATAATGAATTGATTCAATTTAATTTTCTGCAAAAAAAAAGAAATACAGTCGGATACCTTGGCTTATTTAATTTTTTCTTGAAGCCCATACGCTCAGCCAACGCTTGAAAGTCCGCGGCCCCAGTTTTGGTGCGAATTAGACTGTTTCTTAGAAATTTCCAATGCATGTAGTTCGCTTTGGATACAAAATAGAGTTTTACGAAATGGACATTTATAATATAAATTATATTAATAATTATTAATATAATTATTTTTTTTTATGTTCACAATAGAAAAAGCTAAATTTTATGTACAATAGTGATGAAAAAGTAACTTTTTTTTTATAAAATTAAAATAAATGATTACAAGTAAACTGTCGTCTACAATTTTCAATAAAACGGTCGTTAACTTCTCATTATAATCGTAATTAAAATTTAATGTACCAGTTACGCATAAAAACTTCGACTACTCGTTCATTAAATTTGAAGCAAATTTTTTTGCAGGCTATTTTTCGTAGCCATTCGAATCTTGAGACGTACCGACTACTTCCGGATTGCTTTGCCGAAGAAGAACTGCGAGCTTCAGATAATATGTTTTGTTTGGAACTTCGACTAATGCCGTGTGAATTGATCTGTCCGTTATTTGTTTACCAGACTTTATGATCGTTTGCCACAAACCGGCGACCCACTTTTCCCAATTAATCTGCTCACCATTTGATCAATCAATTAAGTAATGTTAGGTTTAGAATCGATCAAATTTAACAAATGATTAAAAATGTGATAAAAACCGTAAGAGGGTCAGGTTTCAGTTCCAAACTCCGGGCGAACTGCAAAATTGGTGATTCTATCCACTTTACTCCTTTATCCAACGAGTAATCGTGATACATCAATTGATTCTCATACCATTGTTTCCACTCCGCGAAGTTCGGAGGATTTCTTAGAGGCAAAGAAAAACGGATTTCGTTCTCAGCCAATGAGATCTGTGATAGTGCAAATAATATGATAATAAGGATATTGCAAACTACTATGATATCACGAAAAAAAAAAATTATTTATTTCACTCAGTGCGGAAAAGGCAGTTTTACGCACGCTTTGTTTATATATAATCCCCATTTTCACACCTTGTGAATTAATAGTAGATTATGATAGTAGTACGGAAAAGTGAATATTCCGCGAAGGTTAGGAAGCGGCGCACGAGAGAAGGCGAGTGCAGCTTGCTTTCTAACCGCCGTGAAACATCCGCTTTTTCGTACAAGTACCATATATTTCTTTTTTAACGAATGGACAGCATATCCCGTGGTTCGTGCCTGTAAAGCGTGAGCAAAAACCAACCCTCAAAGTTAGTTCGAGTGCCAAAAGGGGGGAAAAGTGTGAAATAATGAAAGAATTTTAGGATCTGCGCATGCGCAGAATATTATTTCACGCCCTACTTTGCAAACGCTTTATAGGCACGGAACGTGGGACATTCGATGCATCAGTTAAAAAAAATTTTGTACGATTCTCGTGAGACAAACTGTTTTTTAATTCGTGATTGCAACATTCGCCTGCGGCTCGTGCTGCAAACTCACACTCGCCATAAAAAGTTTTTTTGCACTTGTATCGTCACTATTCTGATAACGACAGCTAAGAGAGGCACAAATTAAAACATCGAAACGTAATATTTTATTTCACCAAATTTTTTTCATGACCTGAATCTTACCTTCGCTAATTCAATCTCGAATTGAATCATTTTGTCGACAATTAAACACGAGTCCTCCGACCACCAGTACTTGTATGGAATATTTGTATAGAAATGAGTTAAAATGTTCAATATGTAATTAGCATAGGACTTCCGAGGTCCACCGGGGACCTCGTGACTTGTCTTACACTCAGCATCCACATTCTCGATATCTACCAAAATCTGTTTAGGTATCGGAAATTCCGGTGGCGACATCTGGAAAAAAATTCAATTATTGGCTATCATTGTTCTCGACATTCCAACACGAATACGGTAATTGAAACATTAAAGAACAAAATCAATTATGATTTTTTTTGTCTTTTTTTTTTTTAATGAAGGTAACTACAGCTCGTGGCGTCCATTTCGCAAAAGTTCGAGGAAATTGCATGCATATTAAAAGTTTTCAAACATTACTAAAAAGATTCAAATTGCATAATAATAATTACAAAATATTATTAAGAAATTGATGAAAAAAAATTGTTCAAGAAATTTATGGTAACTTAACTTTTTTTTATGGAAATGATTTGTTTATTTTTCTGCATACGTATGAATTTTTTCAGATTTTTCTCTTTGGTTTGAATTTTTTTTTAAATGGAAAAAATTTGTAGAAAAAGACAAAATTCAAACCAAAGATAGAAATCTGAATAAATGCATACGTATTCAAAAAAATAAGCAAATCATTTTCATTAAAAAAAGTTGAGTTACTATAAATTTATGGAACAATTTTTTTTTAATCAATTTGTTAATAATATTTTGCAATTATTATTAAGCAAATTGAATTTTTTCAGTACCTTTAATATGCATGGTTTTTTTTCAGATTTTTTTACTATCGAGAAGTGTGCAATTCCTTCGCAATTTCCTCGAACTTATGCGAAATGGGCACTACGCGCTGTAGCTAACTTAATTTAAGATATTTAATTCCGTGTATGAAAATAAAGTGAATAAGAAAAGAACTCACAATTAAAACATTTTTTTTATCCGCGTAGCTAACCGTGTCGGAAAAATGATGTAATATGGATTCACCAGTTTTCTCTAAATAATACTTATCCAACTCTCGCCACCACGGGTCTGTAGGTTGCGGTCTAAAAGGCGTTCCGTTTTGTTGCACTAAGCGCCACGGGCCAACTGGGTTGTGATCGATGATTTTTTTCGCGTCGTTGAATACCTCCGAATAATAATCATTTTTGCTATCTACGCACGCCACGAAAAATTTGTTTGCACGATCCAGACCTGGATTTCTACTTGATTTCGCGAGTACTTCTGGAGATTTTGTTCGAAATTTGTTACGAATTATAATTAATTCGCGTTATTTTGTCGTTGTTGTTATTGTGATTGTCGAACAACGCACCCTTTTCGCGTTCGTGAAATGCATATTCTGCTGACTTGTAATGATCCCACTTATCGTCTACCCACTCATTTGCCGTTGCCGGGTGAAAAATATTGTGGGAGCAAACTGTGCTGTAAGGTCTTTCGCACATGTTATTACTGCCGTCCCATAAATAAGAAAGATCTTTGTCTGGTGGCAAGAAAAATAATTGTTGCGTAAAATCAGTTTGAAGATTTTTTTTTTTACTCACCGAATTTTGCGCATTGGTCGGCGCCGCAGAGATGCCCCGGATTGTCGCCTATCGCAAGACCGAGAACGGTGACTAAAAGGCTGATGAACGAAATTTGATGAATTATAGTGATGACTTTTATGGAAATTATATTAATTATTTATACGTATGAATATCAATTGAATATACATTATTGCAACTCCGCCAACACCTTTGCTTCCACTCCAACTTAAAATTTCCATTTTTCGCGGGCAAAAAATTCCGATGTGAAGTTTCGAAGAAACTGCCTTCGAAGTGTTGCCCACGAAGCCCGGAAATCTTTATATAGTGTTCAAGAAAATCGTGAGCGATTTCAAACTTTTGAATATTAAGAATTATCACACTGCTTCCTTATACATTTTTTTATTTGGTTATTCTATCGTATAAGTTTTTGTCTCTTTCACGAATCATCTCATCCATTGCTTCCTTATAGACAGACTTATAAAATCGTAAAAAAAAAACGTGTTCTCGTCTTAAAGCACTAAAATAGTCGATAGCTCCGGAAAATGCGATTTTCATTTGCAAATTTTAAAACTTCTCTGACTTGTATTATCGATATTTTTTCTTCCGCATTTGATATTTTCATCGGTTTAATATAGCGCAATATCGATTTTCTAATTTATTTATTATTATTATTATTTTTATTTATTACAAAATACCCCAGTAAAACGCTTAATGAAAATTTAGACAAACGAGTTGAATTTTTCTTGAACAGTTTAGCGGTAATTTCCCTATTGATCGTTGTGATTTTCGTGGAAATTATTGCTCCATTTGAAATTTTCCAAAACGGCATTTAAATTTTTTTTTTTCAATTCTACGGCGCTTTTGGTTTCGGAAAATGTTGAGCTGTGTACCGAAAACATTAACAAAATACCATAAAACTTAAAAAATATACCGGAGTAACAAATATAACGTATCAACTGACGATTCTACGCGGATGGGTCGGAAAATCGCTCAATGTTGCGCGAATGTAGCTTTAAGGCACATGTAACCCAACGCGTAGGACTTCGAGACCTCGGCTCCCCCATTGCCAGTGAGTCCAACACCATTGTGCAAGGAGAGAAGAACCCCACCGTTCTGGAAGACTATTTCTGTTCTCCTGTTCATGTGAGGCCGAACGCTGCAAGAGACGTTCGGTGACCGAGACGACGATGACCGAGAATCCGGTTTCAATCGTCATTTCTGTTTCGTCTCGTCCGCTTCGGCTCCCCCTTTTTTTCATCGCCGTCCTTCGTCGAAGTTCGCTTCCATCATGATGTTCCGCCGGGGCGTTTCTTCGGGAACGCATTCGACACTCATGTATCCCTAATAATATCGGGCCACAGCCCTATTTCTTCCAGGGACAGGAAACGTATTACTGTCGCTATAGAACCCCGCGTCGCGTGCTTTGTATCGAGTGCATTATTGGACCCTATGAAGCTTTTTGTTGCCAGACTGGGGCGACCTGCGTTCATACTACAAGGTCGACTGTTTACAAGAAAAAAAAGAGTAGATGAATTGAGGAAACTTATAGATGGCGTCATATATTTTATTTCACTCCGTGCGTAAAATGCGATTTTACGCATGCTTCGCGTGCCTAAAACCTCATTTTCTCACGTCATGAAATAAAATTTTGTACAATACTCGTAATGTACTATTATTTCACGCCGTGCGAGAAAGTTGTTTTCTTGCACCCTTCGCTTCGCTGTGCGTGTAAGAAAAGGCATTTTTCGCACTCGTGAAATAAAATTTTGTACGATGCTCGTGCGAGAAATTTTTTCTCAACTCGTGTGATTACGACACTCGCCTTCGGCTCGTGTCGAAAGACATTTTATCGCACTAGTATCGTAATCCACTATTTTTGTATAAATGTAGTTTTCTCAACTAACTCTCCATTTTAACTCATCATTTTTTTGCAGCGTATGAAGCAGTAAGGAACGCACACGTGTGACTACTAACGACACTTAAACTCTCGCATAAAAAAATATTTTTTAACATCAATAACCGCTTAGCATATCAAATTTTATTTTTTCGCCGTGACAAATTTTTTTCATTTATTATATTTCTCGGAAACTATGAATTCGACTTACATATTTCTTGCGACGCTTCGTGGTCTTATTTGCAAAAAAAAAAAATTGTCTATTGAGACAGATTTTAATAAATTGACTAGTATACTAAACAGATTTTATGAAATTTAATACCAATAACTATATTTTGAGAAATTTTAATAGTGAATTATTTCGTAGAAGAGTAATTAAGAAATTTAATTTGAAGTCGATGTTTGAAGTTTTTCTAATTAAAATTACTTTAATCTTTAGTCGGAGTCTCGAAGAATCTTTTAGAACCTTCGACGTATGTGTGTGATTTCCTCTTCGTAGCGCAGTGGTGTCGGCAAATGTTTTTGTCGTAACATATTCTCCTAGTAAAACTCGCTCTGAGTTTGGTATCGAATGGCTGCCGGTCGCGAGATTGATACATCGAAATGAAAGAAAATCTTCGAAACTTCGAGAATTGTCGTCGATCTTGTCATTCTAGAATGTCGGTTCTCATCGTCCCGTAATATCGCAACCGTTCTATAGTTCAGCATCAATAGCACAATGGGAACCGAAGAGTGAGAGTCGAGAGCGACCCAACAGCCGAGAGCAACTATAGGTCGAGGGTTTCTCGCTCCTCGTTCTCGTGCTTTCCTGATCGTCGAAACGCCGAAGTTTCTTTCAAAGCCACTGGAGCGGGAAATCTTTACACCCTCCGGGAGATTAACGAAGGGCGGTTGATTAGGCACTCATGAGGTACCAACCATTTGCCAGACAATCCCTGTCCTTTAAGAAATATCGGTAACGAGATCGGAAGACCCTCCACGATACAGGTTCCATCCCCTCACGAGTTGGTATGAATCTCAGTCTTGCTGCCCTTTGTTCGCACTATCACTCGACCGATAAATTTCGAGTGGCATTTCATTATCGTTCAATTTATCAATTTGCAAATTCACGATTATACGAACGCAAAATCTGTGTCTTAATTTGAAAAATGTAAATTTTTTTTTTCACGTATACAGAAATGTACAATTCACCCGTACAGTTACAACAATAAAATAAAAGTATGTGTATTCAACAATACATATCATATAGCGATGATTTTCTAAATAAAAAAATCAATTTCTGCAATTTGTGACATTCGAAAAAGCAAAATAAAAAAAAAAGAATAAAAAAAATATAGATATAAAAATAAACATCGAAATAAAAAGGTTATATCTATACGTAAATTAATATAAAGATATATAGATATTGAAAAAAAAAACTATATAAAGTATTGCGGACACAACTTTGTACAATAATTGTAAGTCACCATCCTGTGGGAAGTCCGAACACTGACTACGACTTCGGGTGTCGGTATGATTCCCTGGTCGATGGTGTATCGCATTACACGTGACCGTAATCCCGAGAACCCTCGAGGATTCCAGCGTAAAGTGATACATGCAGCGAATAATGAGAAACAGCATCAGAAGCGCAAACAGTTGCGGGTCCGAAACAGCGAGAATAGATTGTCGGTTCAGTGTGAATCGGCAAAGATTCCTTCATAATTCGATGTACCCTCGGGTCTTGATGCTTGCGTTACATTAGCATATTAATAAGAAGAACGGTGACAAGGGTCAGGGTAGCAGGATTAGGACGCAGGAACACCGCGTGTTCGACCAACCGTGCGCGCTTATTGACTCAGTCGATGTTGCCGCTGCTCCTCGTTCAAGGATTCTCGGATCCTCCTGTGGACCTCTGCATTCCTGATTACGGAGTCTCCGCATTTAGAACTCAATGGAGCGTCACTAATTGCAGTCTTCGGTTGTGTTAACGGAGCGAGAGGATATGATACATTTTTCTCCACGAATCCTTTGTAATTCCTTTATTGTTCTTCTTCTTCAGATATATTTTACTTTTTTAAAATGTTGATATTCAACACAGATCGCTAGTAAAGTTGAGCGCTGGTGGCAGCAGTTGGTAAACCTCGATGGTCAATTGATTAACATTCGATTTTCGCGTTATATCGTAATTCCTATTAAATATAGAGAAACAACGAGATTCGATAGCTGTATAATCAATTGTATCAAAGATTAACTGGGAAAAGAAACATTGCGAGAATCGGAAAGACCTGTCTTATGGCGGACGCGTAGAGGCAGCTGTTTCTTCGTTGAACTCCAACGTGTCGATGGTCTCCTGCTAGCGTGGATATCACTTTTCATTTTTTTTTCTCATCCACGGTTTTCAGAGGAATGGGCATTTCATTCTCGTTGCTCTTTCTACCACAGCCCAGCAACAGTCGATGCCTCTAGTGAGAAGCGCGCACGATGAAGATTTTTAAGTACACGATTTATCGATCGAAAAAAAAAAAAAAATCGATCTATTTTATAACTATTAATGTAATCGACGCCGAAACTACCAAAAATCTGCACAGAAAAAATTGGGTCGATCTTCTAAAATTACCTAATTAGCTAAGCTAAAATGATCTGAATAATCGCATTTATATAATCATGTTAAATGAAGAACCCAATTTAAAAACAATTGTCTGCTGGTAGAAGGCATCGTTTTTTTCTCAAGAAACTCAACTCCAAATGTTGCTTCCCTAAAATTTCACTGGAAGACCTTCTACGTGTTCTATGCTACCTTGAACTATCTGTAATATCATAAGGGTTGAACCAACCCCTTCCATTGCGGTTACAAGACTCTCCTCCCGCGCCTCACTATACGCGAAGTTTTGCCAAGATGATGAAGCCCTGATCGCAGTTGTATCGCGAGTAGCTGGATGTTCATGTCGTAGACGTATATCGTTGTTCGTTTTCGCACTTAGGTAAGGATATTAGACAACAATCGTCGAGGAGGGAGTATAGTTTATTATATAAATTGAGATATAATTCTGTCCTATCAAACTTCCGTAAGCCATATAGTACTTGTTCTGTTTCATGAGCGTCGACCATTTGCAAAATCCTGCCATCGGAGATGCGTCCCTGGTAAGACTTGTATCACCAAATTCTGGACCGTATCCCTTGGCAGCGGCCAAGGAGCCAATGGGCGTCAAGCTAAGCTCCGGTTACCCATGTGCCTGCCGGCGTTCCCGCAATAATTTCTACTACCAACGAGAATGCTATCCTGGTTGGGAATGTATCGTCGAAAGCTGGAGTCTGCCGACCCTCCGACATTGCGCCACAGTAACAGGGATAGTTCCCCTGTTGGGATGGTCGTTTTTTTTTTTTTCGTTCCTTCGAGGGCGCAGCTGGAATATGCCGAGGGAAACGTGGGGCAGAGCGGGACTATTCTGCTCGTTACTTTTACTTCCTATCCTCATCTGCTACCTTACTAAACTTGTTTACTTCGGTCTTCTCTTCGAGATCCCTTCCACGCCCTTCAACCATTTTCCGAACACTTTTTGCATTCGATAGGCCTACATGACGATAAATTTATCGAATATCTGATTGGTCAAATATCTCGGCAGCGTTGGTTTACTTTAACAAAACGATTAGCTGCAGAGTAGATTCGGTTCATGCGATCGAATCCGGTTCCACCCTCGAAAGTGCGCTACAACGTAACAGCCCTACGACACCAGGCGCTATCGAGCCCTTCCTCCTCTCATGTAACCCTGCTATTTCTATATAATTACTGTAATTTATGTCAGTCCAAAAGACTCCCTTCGCCCTCTGCGATCCTGATCTTTACCGATTAAATCGATGAACTGTCTGTTATGACTTGTAAGCTGCCATTTATTGCGGGCGGACTATTTCGAAACAACTGAATAATTTTTGAATGCGGTTTCTTTACTTCGCGTAAAATCAATAATCCATTAAATAGGCTTTTAGTTGAAACTCGTATAACTCCTGCACCCTATGGCGAACTGTGTAAATATGATTATGATTACGAAAAATCGTAAAAACAATATTATTGTAACTGAATCAAGAAACATCGGGTTAATATTGGAGTAGCGTTGGAACAAAATATATTGAATGTAATTCACCGCAGGGATAAAGGTGATGGATTACGGTAGCACATTACATGCGCAGTGTAAACAACTCCGTTACATCGGTGTAGCAGGAGAATAAGCGAACAGAGGAGGTGTCAACGCGGGAAACTTCAGTAACCAGAGTCGCATATTGCGGATAGAGGAGGTGAAACGATTTCTTCTGGTATAGGACCCACTGACCTCGCAGTGAATTTGAATTCAATATGACAAAAAAAAATAAATTAATAGCCGATAAATTTCCGAAGAAACCTTTTGTTTAACTATTACGGAAGTGTGGCCGGCGAAGAAAAATCAGATTTTGGACTCATTTATCGGAGAACAAGAAAAAGAATTTTTTATTTGTATTTTTTTTTTTATAAAATTGAGGAATGTTATATGGATTATTCGTGGTTTCGAGATAAAGGCTTTTATGATAAGTACGATATTCCGACGTTGCTATTGGCTCAGCATCATAACTGTACTACGTCGAGCGATGTATACGTATATACAGACAGAAGGTGAAAGATATGACGATTCATATCTCTCGAACGTCGGATAGTAGGAACGCAGCAGTTTTCAGGAGTTTGCGTTATGCCTCGGCGGGGCTCGTAATATTTCATGCGAGTATAGATCGAAATATTCGCGGTGCGAACCCTCGAGCTCTAGAGTCTGAAACACAATCCTTGGGTTCAAGGGGTAGCTTTCAATTCGTAATCAGAAGTGAGAAACTGACGGGCGTAAAAACTTTCTCGATATCAGCGATGTTGAATAAATCTTCATAAATAAAATACTTTACACCGGTTAAACGGGATATTTACTTAAATGTTTTATCTAACAGCCATTACAATAAAACTAATCAATAAAAATTTTTTTTTTTTACTATTTATTATTTTTTATATTATATATTATTTTTTAAGTTTAGAACTAACAGACAATTTGAAGGACAACATCGTTGATAATAGCAATTAAATTTATTGACAAGACCTTAATTGTTTTGGATCGAATACTTTCTCCATATCCCTTTCCTTATTCAATTTTACGACAGGAATTTAATACATTTTTTGCACGCTGTTATGATAGAGTCTGGAATCAGGGGGCGTAGCAGTCGAATGGTTTTAACGCCATGGCCGACTATACAGTCAGCCATATCCCCTCTTGACGTTGTTCGAACGAATCTTTCCATTCCACAAAGGGTCCGCGACGTCTCTCCCCAACTTCCTCTGCCTGGGTTCAGCCCTACGTATACCTTTTGGTAAGTGCTGTTGTCCTGTTCAAGATGCGTGGGCGGATTCCCTTCGTCATTGTTATAACGCATGAGCATTATCACATGTGCATTTTTAAATACATTTTAAACTGCATGTTTGTGAGTAAAAATGAAATTCTCTCGATGTGATGTGCACTTTTTTTTATAAAGAAGATTAGAAGATGCTTTCTTTACGATTTAGAAAAAACCAACATATACCACCGTATATAATATCCAACAATATTTAATTACAGTTAATTAAATGAGTTCACCATTTTGGTTGAACGCCCACCGATAAAGTAGATTATAGGATTGCTAACACATGATATTGTAGAAAATTACTTCATGACCACTTAAAGTTTCTTATCAATGATTAATTAGATACAAAACATAATTAGAATTCAACAATAACATCGTATGTCAAGAATACAACATCAATACAGAAATTACTATGTATAGGAGCACTTAGTTAGAGTCGCCTGTACACTAAAAAATTCTGTTTTTGTTCATCGGATTCAAGTCCAATCGTCGTAGGCCTCGGGCACGTCCCTTGACCCTTTGTTACAGCAAGAAGAGGAGCTGAATCTTTCGACACTGTATCGTACGCCAAGCGCTCCGATCGCCCGAACTTACTCCAAGGCCAATGAACTCTTAGTATCTTCTGCAATCCTGTTGAAAATGCGTGGGCGCGGTCTCCCCGAGGGCCGGGCCGAGAGCACTAGGTCGCACCCTTTTCGGCCATACATTGAACCGCGGTTCTCGCCCTCCGTTCAACCCCTGCCATCGCGCACGCGGTCTCGAGTCTCCTCTGCCACCTGATCACCTAACATTGTGCTATCCCGCGGGGACCATCTTTCCGTCTTCCTCTTCCTTTCTACTCCACCCTTGTTTCTACACGCCCTCCTCCAACCCCTAAAGGCCGGCTCCTGTGGGCTGCTTCCGTGAATTCCTCCACCCCATGTGCTGACGATGATGCCTATCTTATTATACTTCCTCGTGGATGCTGCAGGCGCTATCGCGGACTGGTGTCACGTGCTGCGCACGAGATACTCGCAGTCAATCTTAGACACTGTTGGAAATGGCAAGAAACCCGGCGGATTTTAATTGATCGCATTAAACGGACTGTTCAATAAGGAAAATCTCAAGATCGACTCATTGACTGACTTACTACTTCGTGATTGGTAATCGATAATATTGCTGATGTCGTTTACGTATATATTTTATTTATGTTGATGATAACGTCACGTATGATCGGTGAAAGCCGTCCCCTGGACATTGGACCAGCCCACGAATATTGACAAATTCATTAAAGCTACGATTCTCAGCACCCTTCAAACCGCCCCTCGTCTAGACGGGCTTTGAATTCACCCCAAGTGTCAAGACCCAGTACGCATGCTTAGGGGTTCGGTTCACGAATTGGGGAAAAGAGGGATGAAAAGATCGCCCCTCTCCGCGCGTAACGAAAGCGGTGATATCGATCGCGCGCAAACCCCTATCTAACCTCGCGCCCCTATTCAAACGCCGACTGGATAGAATGGGTTTAAATATTCACGGTATATAGACTCCCGAAACCCTCCCGTATTTCGTCGTGCCGAGATGGGTGTACTCATGGATACAGGGGTGTGTTTAGCAACCTTACTCCCACCCAACTTGTAGTTACAATATTTGGCAAGATGTTCGGCTTCGAAGAATTCGTTACATCGCTACCTCTTGAACACGCGGAAACGGGGTGATGCCGGATTTATCTGGGTTTCTCGGTCACACCCCGCAACATCCCAGATGGGCGGTAGTACATGTAACTCGTCGTATCTTAGTCTTATCAATATGAAACTCATTTTAGGAACATACAAAAGCATCTGTAAACTTAAGACTCGTCACTGAGAATTTGTTTTTTTTTCTTGGCTAGAAACCGGAACAATTGTGTGGAAAACGTATGAAATCGATTTCTGAATTTCTTAATCAATATCATTGCTAGCGGAAACACGATGTCCATAAATCACATAGATCAATAATCAAAGTTGTAACAAGATTATTGCGTGTGTTAAGAATGTAACTATAACCGGAAGCCGTCAGAACTATTCGTAAATGTTAGCAACAATTTTCAAATTGTCGAGAGTACAACGGTATATCACATTGTCTTGAAAGAAAATGTGAAAAAAGGGGAACGTAAGCGAAATGTAACAAGTAAATAAATGTATTTAACTTGAGTCCATTAGAATGTATGTACAACACCAGCGAGAAATATTTCTTACTACTAAAGATAGTTTAAAGTTTGAAGAAGTTCACATGCGAACGAAAAAGGTTTTCCTTTTACACTAATAGGTCGTAAGTAAGTTTGGCACTGAAACTTTGAACAACGAATTCCAAGCCGCGAAGTTAAAATCATCCAAAATCATGATTTCAGGGTCTAAAATGACTTCAGCAGATTCGGTTTCGTCGTCCAACCTTATTGCATTCACCATCGTATCCAAAGATTGCGTAATATTTGGCCCAATAAACACTAAAGTGAATTTCTTAAGTTTCCGTTCCAGATACTAATTTCACGGTATGTAATTACAAATATATTCCTTCGCGATTCAATCCATACTTACATGTAAATCGGTAGCCAAAAAGCACGGGGCATGTCAGTAGCGTCCCAAGTATAGCAAACCGCCAGCGGAATACGTATGCAATGCAATGTTTATACATAATAAAATCCGTTTCTTATCCATAAACTTTGTAGATAGGATTAATGAGGTTCTGTAATCAATTTACGTGTCGATCGGAAAAACCGTGCATCAGCAAAGACGCTATATAAGTTGCCAACACGAATCCTTTCTATGGTTAGCACAAAATAGTATATTATGACACAAGTGCGTAAAATACGATTTCGCACAAAATCGTATTACAAAACATTTCTACAACGTATCTATAGCGGAAGTAGTTGGGCGGACGGAGTGGGTTCAGGGCTACGGGCCCCGGTGGGTGTTCGTCGCCCCCAATACAAAATAATACTCGCATAATTTATTACAACCGAATTTATATTGACGGAATTACAAAATTTACAGTACCAATTGTAAATAATATATCAGAAAATTTTACAAAATCATAACCAACTATTGGACTATTCCAAACCATTTTACTTCAATAATACAGAACGAAATACAACAACACGTTCACTATAATAACACGAGTTTATTCTGTGCGATTATTAAGGCTGCATTGAGTATTAATCGAAATATAAATCGAGATCGAAAATCATCGATCAAGCAAATAGAATAGTGTCCTCTAACGATGTATTATAGAGTTCACTACATATGTAAATAGGATTAAAGTAGGTTCTGAAAACATATTTCCCCATTAACTATGACGATTTTGACCTTTTTTCATTTTAGGCATACATGTCCGGGACAATTTATTTTTTGTATTCTGTGCGTGAAAATTCATTATATTCATACCGTGCGTGAAAATTAATTTTATGCATACTGTGCGTAAAAATTAATTTTATGCACACTGTGCGTGAAAATTAATTTTACGCACCAAAAACACTGCGTAAAATCGAATTTTCCGCATACTACATAAAAAAATAATAAACAGCCTAGATAACTCCGCGGCGCTATGTTCTGAAGCAAAGTGACAAGTCCAAGGTTGCATGTAAGATGACAAATATTCAAAATTGCCGCCAAGGTTTAAATATATAATATTTAAAGAACATCAAGGTAATTAAATGAACAATTCCCATCTCAATCCAAGCATAATTATCTATCGCGGATTAGAACTTTTCTCACTAGGGATTTACTTCCGTAGAACTGGATTACCAGAAATTTACTATCTAATCCATATGGATAAACGTAAGCCCAACGGCCGTCATTTACTCCTTTCAATTGAATTGGCTTTGTTATAACGCTAACGCAGTGATCAAATATAGGCTTACCAATAATAACGAGTATCCAGACAATTGTCCCAGTTGCGTTCATGTAAACTATAAGATTACTAATGAAGCTAAAACGCAATTTATTTTGAAGTAAAAATACGCCATTAGGACTGAGTTGAAATTTATCCGTATCTACAACTGCCATAGGGATTAATTGTATAAGCGTGCCACCCACATCGTACGTAATGCAAGATTTTTACATATTGTAACGATCGTTCGTTAATCGCGTGGATTCGAAAGCACACTTCTGACACCAATGTAACGATCGAGCGAATGAATAACACGCGTATTTGGTTTTGGGGCGGATATTATTAATTATAAGAAACGTTAATTATCCCGGTCTCGAAATGTCACACGTCCGCTCGCTTTTAAAGTCCCGTCCAGACTCTCTTGTCGTGACGATCGATATCGTATCGATCGTTCGTACGTTTGTCTATTGTCAACCTAACTAATATCGTGTGTTTTAATGAATAGTCAGCTAACATTCGTTAGCTAGTCAGCTATATTCGTTACAATATCTTCGCGTCTCGCCGATATTCTCGTACAAAATACGACAAAAAATGGAAACTGCGAGCGTTTATAGATATAATCAATTGCCAGTTCAGACGTCCGGCGTGTATAAAGTGTAAGACTGTACACGATTTTTCTGATTTTTTAAAAAATTTTTTTTTAAAAGAAATTTGATTTATCGGTCACAGCACTTACAACACAAAACTATACATGATTATTCCCCTCTTTATTCATTATTCAAATTATCATTAGTGTTATTTCAACAGTCGATTTAATTTTCCCCTCTTCTACTTCCATTCAACGCAACGAACCGATTGAAGAGACGATAATCTCGCCATGAAATTCCCAGAACAATCTCCAAAGACAACTATTGTTTTATCGCGATTTGCGTAGCACGTTGTAAAAATTTTTATTTACAATTCATTGAATCGTTTAAATGGTTTATTTCACTAGCCCACAAATAACTACAAATGAACGAAGAAGTTGGAGACAACATGATCATCTCCTTTGTTTGTCCATAAACAAAAAAATGTCGAACGCCAATTATCGCGTATTATCATACAATACTCGATCGATGTATCAACACGATACGACAGTACAGGCGTCGTGCTCACGGGTTACACTAGGAAGCAATACTATGGGTGGATAATAACAAATCCGCAAATCAGTGAAATAAAGAAATAATCGATGTTGATGTAAATACTGGCACAGGTAGAAGAAAGGTCAAGTGAGTAGCGAGATCGACGAGCATGAGATTCTCGCACGGAGCAACAAAAGTCGAGGAGGTAACACAAACGTGAATGAGAGGAATGGGAGGAAAAGGTCGCGGAGCGAAGGATAACGAGACGGTTGATGTACTATATGCTACCTCCTGGGCCAGCGCCTTCATGCCATGGTTCTATATACATTATGGTTAGGCAGTATCCACTATACCTATAGAACATCAGCAACGCTCGCAGTTTCACGGTCACATCGCAGCTCGTACAGTTTCTTTAGGTTTCTGTGTTCCTGTTCGAAGAGCGGGGGCGGCACCCGCGGAGGGCAGGCCGTCAAACTCGCGGGGCGGAACCTTGACGACGAGAGGCGGTTCGGAACGGGCGTGAGGACAGCGCGGGTCCGCTTTTCGCAATCCCAGAAGACGATGCTATTTTCGCAAACTTATCACCTGCCACCCCCAGGCGATTACCTAAGATCCCCCTCTCTATTCGTTTCCGTTGAATTGAATTGCGCTGCCTAGAACTGTGAAGAAATCCAACATATGAACTTTCTAAGCCACATCACTCCTTAACACTCTGAGATATCCCCTTTTGTTATTTGTATGAACAAAAAGACGATTTATTTTGGACGAAACTGAAACGTCCAGCGCGGTCTTGACGTGACTTGGCTAAATTGAACTATTGGATGAATCAGGTCTTGGCAATCGTTATTCTTCGTCATGTAGCATATTGAAGCTTTTTACTATACGAAAATGATTTTTATGACCTCTGCGTTTGGGGAATGTAAGGACGATTGAGTTGAACACAGTTGGACAATCGACATAATGACCCACGCCATCAGATCTATCCTACGAAGTCGGCATGATGTTGCCAATATTGCAGCCTCTACATGGTCTGGGGCAGCGGATCGCCCTCGCGATTTTAAGCCATTAAGCGCCCGCGTCGAAACGCCCCCTGGGCTGGGAGTTAAACTCGCTCGGCACGCGACGTGCGCCACCCCCTTTTTCGCACCCCAATTTGGCAAAACCTCTATGGGTCCAACAACCTCTCCAGCCTCCATGCACCCCTGTTGCAGTTGTTTACCATTGTATTGTCCAGAAGTCCGGGAATGCGCATATTTGCCGACTAGAAACTAGCATCGTTTACATTGAACATATACCACATCACTTGGGCGTTATTCATGCCTCATGCCAAACCAATGTCAATTCTCGATCTCTTGACCTGGGCGTAGTCTTGCGTTTCATTTTCGCATCGGTACTTGACACGGAATGAGTGACGTTGCGTGCTTCCGGCATGAGGTTTGGGCATCTAATCGCAAAAGCAAATTCATGCTCTCCTACCACTTTTGTATGTCATCCAATAATCGTTGTCCTGCGATTTCTGATCTCCTGATTGCACAGTGCCCCGAACAGGTTGAAGAACGACTCCCTCGAGGTGGATCCCAACGCGTGACATCGCATCGAATGATCCACCATCGACGAAGAGCCTGATACACTCCTAGGTGACAAGGTACCCATCAAACTACTATGTACATGGTGATCGTGGGGTACTAGGAACCAAGACGACTAACATCGTTCATGTTCCGTAGCAATGCATGCCGGTCCGACAGATTATCTTGCACGGAACACTGGCTATGTACGCATGAATATTAATTACACCACGGGTGACAGCCATCAGGCCCGCATGACGTAAGAAGAGGTAGACGGACTCGAGGTCGAATAAGTTCGAGGCCCTTGATCCCTTGCCGCCGTGGACCATGCAATCTAATTTCGAGGCACTCGGCGGCTTGATCGTTAAAAAAGAACAATAAACTTTCCGTGTTTCGAAATGTTTGCTGGATTGATAAGTTCGATATGTCCATCGAAAATATGGTGTCGAAGCTCAGCTCTCGATGGATTTATCCATGTTTATGCTTATACATCAATTCGATAGCATTTATAGTAGCTGACTTATCATCGATAGTGAAGTTCTACACAATACCCGACGGTAATGTTGGCTGAATTTTCACCACGCAATAACTTGTCGCATCGATCATCGTATGTACGCGCAACGCTTGTTACACTTGCAGTACAACATTACAAAGCCCTTTGCACCACGGATGTTATCCTAGTAGGTATAAGTACTCGAGCACGAGTCCCCGGTGGTTCGATGCACGAGACCCCGCCGAGAAGAGTCTGGAAACTGCTGGTGCATCAACTGCAGTACCAGTGGTAGTAGCAGCAATCCGAAGAGAATCCAGCAGGAACTCAGCAGTCATTGACCCCCGCGTCGGATACAGTTGAAGGCGCGTTTGCCCGCCTCTAAAAGCTTTGGAGGCCCTAACTAACTGCCCAGCGATGTTGTCCTGGTAAAAAAACGTGGGTGGAATCTCAGCGTGGAAACCCTTTCGTTCCGCCGTTGAAATACACGAATGAATCCACAAAAACGTAGAAAAACATACGGAGAACAATTGTAGAAAAAATGGATATAAAGATTGATATTGTTATTATTATTTGGATTTTATTTTTTCAACCACCGTGTCAGAATTTCTGTTGCATCACTTTGTATTTTTAAGGTTTTCAGTTGCAATTAAACTGCTCGTTTAATTATATTTAGGCTCAACGATATTAACAATTCGAAAGCAGTGTTGTATCTTCATTCGAAGAGCCGATACCTCGTTCGTCGGGAATCGACAGTTTCCGAAGAGCGAGACGACGAATCAGAGAAGCATGAGAGTCCCGCAGTGTTGCGGGCACTCGGCTGTTCGTGCGTCACCCACAGCGACATCGGAAGCAGCTCCTCACAGTTCTCGTTTCTCCCTCGTTCCAGCGCTTGTACGTTCGTTCGTTCGTTGGCTCGGTTGTACTTTGCCGTAGTGTTCAGACTAAACGCCGTCCCGTTGGATGGACCCAGTCGCCACTGTCGCAACGGTTGCCTCGCGACCTTCTCCCACGGGATGTACTCCTGTTTCGAATATGTGAATATATTTTATTCAACCCTTTGCCCTCGGATCTGGGATTAGATTATTTCCACCAGGGGGGGTGGTCTATGCTATCGTACATTGTTCCTACTGGAGCTTGAAAAGCATTTGGCTGCGATAGTTCCAGGTCCAAATCAGCGTCTCCTTCGACTTGGACAAACCCACAGCTACGCCCACTCTCGTGGGTTGTACGCGACTCTGCGACTTTCAGGAACGATACCAAAAGACGATTCCTCTCCAAAATTCGTCATGTTCTTTTCATTGTCAAGGGATGATGGGTTCGTCTATCTCTCATGGGATGTTTTTTATATAAATATCCCCCATTCGTGAACAGGGTTCGCAAGGAAAACCAATTGTAAGCAACCAACACGCAACGAAGGCACGTTGGTGGAGGGTGGAACTTTCGAAAGCTGGAACGAGGGTTAAACTCGGCAGGGCTGGTTGCAGTATTGAAGGTCTCAACCATAGCCCTTGCCACAGATCGTCTCGAACCCTCGCCGCATCGTCATCCACTAACACCAACAACGAAATTTCGTACAACCTGCGTGTTCCTCCTGTTAGCCTGGGAAGCAGAGATCAAACCAATAGACTGCCGATAGCCCTTTGAATTATCGGCACGATTGGAAGCACAGTTCAGACTAACATCATAATGCAGCTCGTCAGAAACCATATTTCCAGTTCTCGAAACCCCATTTACTCGTCTTTTCGCGCGTCTTCGTCCCCTGTTCCATGCGCAACCTTCTCCCACTCTCGTACAAATTTATACGCGTATTCGGTGTAGTAGAAACGGTATATACGTATATATATATATTTGTGATTTTGGTTCCTCGCGACCTCTTCGTGTCCATGATTCCATTCGGAGAACTCCTCGAAAGGGCTTCTCGCCTGTTACACCGTCGTGTTATGACGCCATCGATCTGACACGTTGTTGGACACTTGTGTGTCAAGCTGATAGCAACGAGATATCGTGAAATTGTACCCAGTGACCATTTGATTACTTGCTAAACAGAATCAGACTATCCTATGACGATCCGAAGCTTCCAATCGAATGAATTTCATGCTCCGCTGTGAGATACGAGAAACCTTAGAAAAACAGAACGAAAACGAAGTTTTTGAAAGGACGCAGCCTCCACCGCATGACGACACGAATATTAGAATACCTTCTCACCTCTTATGGACTCCTCGTGCCGATGTGTGACTCGAAGCACTTGAACAAGTAACTCTTTACTCCCTGAACATCATCGCGACGATTTTCTATTCTCATATGTGGAGCTCATTATGCCCGAGGGTTGAGGTCGTTATATACCGACCTCACAATAACAGAACAATACTGGAGCGGCAGCATTCGGTAGAAATGCATTGCAGGTTTCAGACTTTCAGACTTGGATATTTTGAAAAAATATTGTCGATGCGTTGCTTATATTTATTTATCGACATTATACATTATATGATTTACACATACATAGATATGCGAGTGCGTATGCGAGCGTTGATCAACGTATGTGAGAATGCTGATGTACGCACCTTTATTCCACCCCGCAACGAATGGAGGTGGAGAGAAAGCGATAGGAAAGTTCGGTTTTCCCGGGCAACTCATGCTTCTCTGATAGCGCCGGAAGGAGCCGATTGATTGAAAACGGCCGGAAGGATTTCACCTGATCCGAACAACGGCTCTATGATTGCTTTTGGGCGCATTCGCGCGAGAAGAAGAGGGCTGACTGTGCAAAAAAGAGGCAGATCAATACACATCCCGAGTCATATGACTCCCTGATAGCGAACACCGTCAAGATGAGGTTTTTTTTCGAGCCGCTGTGTTCGGTCGTCGAGAATGGTTCGAAGATTTGAGGAGCGGGCTGTCTGATCTTTCGAAATTGCAGCAAATATATGCGACGATATGTTATAATATAAATGAATCCACTGACAAATAAAATAGTAAATTTAATGCACCATTTCTTATGCATAAACTGGTATGTTCGCTTTAATGTACAATAAGTATTGAAAGATTAATGAACAGTTTTTCTAAAATAAAAATACTACTATAGCGTATTGTAAATACCAAAATATTTAAAAACAAAAAGGTACGCCAAGTACTTTAAAATCCGGTTGGCAAATATTATTAAAAAAAAATGAACGAAATTTTATCGGCCAAGTGTAACGGAAAAAAAGGATTCTATGATAAAAATTATTGTTTTTTTTTGTGAAAAAATTTCTGGAAAAAATTCGCGTTCCAATGTTAGAAGTGTAATATAACGCTTGTAAACATAGGAACGCCAATTTTTAAGGCTACTGTGTCTCTTTATATAGTAATTATAGGAAATTATTAAAAATAACATATCGATAGGGGTTTTAATATATTATAGATTAATTTATCATTATAATTGTACATTAGTATTAATGTATATACATTTTCAGCAAATTTCTTTACAGTGTATGTACAAAATCATAAGAAATTGTTGAATGTTCCTGAAGATAAAACGCCCAAATATGAGATTATTTTGCATCTGCTAATTTCGAGTCAGCAGACATCCGGAAATAGTAAAAAAAATTTTCTTCAAAAAATGTAAAAAAACGTCGCCAAGTAGTTTAAATCATTTTTTGCGAATAAAAAATTTAAAAAATTATATAAGCCAAGTAAAAAATAAAAATGAAAAATCTTGGCGACTGTTTAGAACACAAATAAATGTAGTAGCAATGAAAGAAAGGACGAGACAAATAAAAATAAAAAGTAAGATCTTTTTTCTGCAGCATTAAAAGTATTCGTTTAATACGTAAAACGAGAAAAATACGTGTGACGTACGTGAACTTGTAATACTTACGGTAAATACGTGTGAAAAATGAGAAACTAAATAAAAACATTCGCATGGATTGTAAAAATGCTAAGCAGTGCCGGCGGTTAGAATTGGAATACATTGATTGATAAGAGCGGTACCTTCGGCAAAGCTGATGGTTTCTCGATTCGCGGCTCCCAGGAGACGTCGAACTTCGGCAAATCTTCCACTTTCGTAATATGAAGTAATATAATGACTTAGCCTTTTCGTTTAACCAACAACGACGTATCCGTAACGACGTCGACATGTTCGGCGATTACGATATATGCATCGCAATGTAGCATCATAAAATGAAATAATACGCATGCTGTTTCCGAAACATTATAAAATTTTTCAACTTTATGTAATATAATATTCAATAATTTACTCCATTTCTTCGGAAAATACCGTCGAATTACCGTCGATTATATTTCTACTTTGGATTTATCAATTTTTCGGCGATTCCCTCCTTCTCTTTTCTTATTTTATTTTGTTATGAAAAATGACAGGACGCATTTTTGCGCCGTAATGTGACACGCAACAAATAATACTATGTACAAATCTTCACAAGTTAAAAAAAGGCATATATTGCGGGTTATTAAAATAAAAAAGTTAGATAAGAATGACTAATGAATAATAATCATTTATTACTACGTAATTTATACTTTATAATAATTATTACTATCATTGTTACGATCATTATTATTATATCTTTGTTGAAATCTCTCATGTTTCGGTTTAAAAGACGGATAACAAAAATACCGTCGTCTATCGCGCACCCGGAGCGGTTCAATCAGTATATCGCTTTCGTTACCCGCACATTGTCAAATGTGGTTAAATCTAACATTTTAACATTTCTGTTAGATGATGGTCGGCTAAATAACATTTCAGCTGAATAATATTTCGGAAAAATAATGATTCGTAGAAAATAACGATTCGGCAAAATAACATTTCGTAGAAATGACGATTCGCGAAAACGATATATCGGGAAAATGACATTCGGCATTATAAAGTTTCGGCAATTCAACGATTCGGCTATGTGAAGTTTCGGTCCAATGTCATTCAACGATGTGAGTTTTCTGCGAAACGACGAGTCGGTAAAATGAAATTTCAGTAAATCAACGTTTCGGTCTAATAACTTTACGAACGATTAGTATTTTGGCAAGATCAAAATTCAGACGCATGAAGTTTCGGCAAAATAAAATAAACAAAATAATTTGTCTGTTTTCTTAGTTACCAAATCTCAGTACTGGAGTAATTTCAGTTGTAAAAAATTCAAGTTAGAACCTGTACTGCCACAGTTGTTACTCTTGGCGAGCGGTATCGAGCAATCGCAATTTCAACGAGAAAAATTATTGAGAAAAATGTTAAACCAATGAAAAGAATAACATATGCAAAACGTAAATCCGTCAGAGTCATAACTCGGACGTTCTCATTTCTTTTAACGTAGTCATCAACTGTGAAATCAGCAGCTGTTACCTTATTTATTTTCGACTTAGGAGGACCCATTATATCGATCTCGTTTGTAACCTCGGGCCGAGGCTGGCCGATGTGCTTTGGCCGACGCTGGCTTAGCAGCTATTGCCGAGCTTGGCCCAAGGTTCGCCCGATACCACACATCCGTCCTTACCTATCGAATTGAAAAAATGTAAATATTATCATTAGTAACAGTAGGACCGACAATGAATGCGAGAACGGGAGCGAGTGTATTCGAGTCTGACCGCGTATATAGTATATATCTCCTGTGACGTGTTTTTCCCCGGCTTCGGAGTACCGGGGATCGCCTAACCCGTCCAAAATATAATGACGCCCCGTTCGCACACTCTAATCCCCTTACCGTCTTGTTGGGCGCCAGCACACCGTTTCAACCCCGATGTGCAAGGGTTTTCTTTCGTTCCTTCCTATCAATTATCGTACGGCTAGCGGGAGGGGTGCAATTCGGGAAACAATAAAATAACTTTTACACACGCGAATTAAAATAAAATGACAACCATCACACTCTTTATTTTAACAGTCAATTCTTTCATACAGCTGACTTCTGTATGACTTTCCGCGGACTCGCGAGACTCAAGATTAGCGTCTTCGTAACAAAATAATTACAACACCCGTCGCTGCGAGCGAAAATCATACACGAAATATTCCGGGAACACCGGGCACGAGCGAGAAAGCTACGGCAACACGTTTACGGCACAGAAAAGAACCGAAGATGGTCTGCACTGCGTGCACCTACCCTTGTTTTCCCTGTCCGGCGATCTACACGAGTCGTCCTCGTGACTTTCCTCTAGCTGCGAGCCTCTATCCTCTATTCCTCTCGGAATATTCCTCAGCCTTCGTCACAGCGGTTATCCCTCACAAATAATAATCTTCCGGCCGATGACATGGCGTATCACGGTTTTCTATTTGTCACGGACTTATTCTTTTTGCACTAACTGCTAACTAATCGAATCTCTATCGCTCGTTACGCTTATCGATCTAATTCGTACAACGCGTCGCGCGAGAGTGCCTCTCGCTCGTGTTCGGTTACGCGTCTCGGTAATCGGTGGGAGGGGGAACGAGCCCTTTGTCGCCGAAAATCGCCTGATCGGTGGAATATTCGCGACGTCTCTCCTCTCGTGGTTCCCCTCTCGTATCTCCCACTGGCCGTCGTCGCGTAGCTGAACACCTGTAATGTATAATATAATCCTCGGCAGTCTCCCGAATACTATACATTTTTCTCTCCTCGGGTATCGTCGGGGGACGACTCTGTATACGCGCCTATCTACGACTCTCGCGCGTACCTAATATCTAGCGTGCCTGCGAGAGCGTTGTAACGCCTCGTCACACTCCATATATACAAATTCTTTTTACGACAATAAGACCGCAAGGAGGTCGAGTACAGGTACACGACAAAGCGACTCAACAGTTTGGCGTGATACACAGAGTAACGAAGTCGATATTTGTGCGCACAACGGTACGATTATTGAACGTAATTTCAATATTAATTTTCATAAGTAAGAACATTTTTTTTTAACGCTCATAGCAACAATATCGGTTGCGGAGTGCTTTAAGTAATATGTCGTGCCGACGTTCAAGCGCTGGACGAGTAAAAAAGTTTCGGTACTTAAAAAAGCGTAGCGTGGAAGTTTCAGTGACAGTAGATGAAAATGACGAGCCAAAGCCAAAAAAACTAAAAGTGGGACACGAAGTTCGCGAACCAGTATTAAATTTGTACCCTCGAAGATCCGATAATGATGAGACGATTACATTATCACAATCTCAAAGACACAATAGTGATACCAAAAACAGTTTTGACGAGAAAAACGACGAGAAGGTCCAACTGTCGCAAGAATTCGGAACGTCAAGTTTGTCTCTGAGCGGATCAACGGATGCTTACAAGACGGTTGTACAGCCAAAATTATCGATCATTTCAGTCCAAACCGTATCCCGAATGCCACCGTGCTGAGTCATCGAGTTCTCACAGAATTATTGCTAATTTTGAGAAGCGAAGGACACGCCGATCTGCCGCGTACATCGAAATCTTTGTTGCGAACAACTCATCGTCAACAATTGCGTCCCATGATGTCTCACAGAGATCAAGTCGGAAGCTATATATATCTCAGAATCGCGAATGCGTTAAAAAAAATTAATCCGGATGAATATCGCGATAACACAGTAAAAGTTTTGGTAAATATTGACGGCGTATCGTTGTATAACAATTCGAGGAAACAGTTTTGACCGATACTCATTAAAGTGTTTCATCGAGATTACACTAGCGTGCCAATTGTTGTGCCTATTTACTCCGGAAAATAACATAAATTTTCGATATTTTCAGTCAACGTTCGTCGTAATACCCGGAAAAAAATGCGTTAGTCTCCGCTCGTTTTCGTTCTTGCACGCAATTGCCTTGCAAGCCAAAATATTCGCCAATTCTCAGAATTCGCCGCTCGCTGTTTTTACCAGGAAAAAGTCCTCCATGCCTCTTGTATGTGATTACCATATAAGGTGGAAATTCGTTAGGTTTTCCGATTCTTAGAATTGATTCTTGTAACTTCTCATCCTCCTATCCCACCTCGGTCGTAAAAAAGTTACTCTCAGTTTACGTTACGCAGACAGACGGATCGGTCGCACAAAATGAATTGCGAAAGCTGCGCCCTTCAACTCAAGGAGTTTTTGCTTATTTGTGCCGATGGAGATAAATTACTCAACTTCTTGAAGAAGCACAACGTGATCAAAAAATCAGTGATCTGTTCGAGTTGTGGAAGTCCCGCAAAATATAACGCGCAGGAACAAAAATGGAGGTGCTAGAAAAAAAAGAAAATGAAGAAAGGATACAAGGTTCAAATCGTCAGGTGCTCTTTCAAAGGAACCGTTCGGAATGACACGTACTTCGAGAATTCGAACATTTCTTTGGAAGACGCTTGCACCTTCATCGGATACTTCGTATCTTTGAAACCGCCGCGACAAGAATTTCTCGAGAGAGAATTCAATATGAGTTCTGCGACTGTCGTCGACTGGTCGAACTTTATTCGGGAAGCACTGGTTTCGTGGTGCATCGACAATTCGAAGCCAATCGGAGGGCTAAATCGAGTTGTTGAAATCGACGAAGCTAAAATCGGCAAAAGGAAATATAATCGAGGCCGTATCATCGAGGGATAGTGGTTTTTTGGCGGATTCGAACGAGGGTCGAAAGACATTTTCGTCGTTCCAGTTCCCGATCGATCAGCGGCGACGTTGCTGGACGTTATAAAAAAAACATTCTGCCGGGAACGATAATCATGTCGGATTGCTGGAAAGCGTATAATTGCTTAGATTCGGAGGGATTTAAACATCTAAGTGTGAATCATTCGTACAATTTTGTCGATCCCGATACTGGCGCTCACACGCAAAATATCGAACGCACCTGGCGCGAGGTTCGTGCGAATATACCGCGATTCGGACGCGTTGAGCCACACATGGACGGATACGTAGCGGAATTTTTTTTCAAATGCAAGTATCCAAACCATACGGAGCGGTTCCATCGAATATTCGAAATAATCGCAAGGGACCATGCGTTAAACAGACAGGAAGACACGGCAGGATCGTCGAACGATCCATGAGCACGGAAGCGATAAAACAACGGACCTTTTCAGGGCCAACATATACTTTCAGCGTACGAATACACTCGCACACACGTACGCTAGTAAACTGATTGACGTATTTCTTTTTGTCTTTTCCTTTCCTACTACTTGTTTTTCCTTTTTCTTTTCTGCGGGCATATATCGAGCACACACGCACCCATGGGCTTACGCATATGCACACAGCCTCAAACTTCATCTTAGAGCATATTCTATGGTAAATGCATGCGTACAGCAAGTACGCCAATATCCATGGCGAAATAATCGATGCAACTCAATCAATCAATTGAATTTTCGTTTCTTTTTACAATTTTTTAATTTCAATTACTTTTTTGTTAGTTTTTGCTAATTTTTCAATTTTAATCCCATTTATGTTTGCTTTTGCCAATTTTTTTTTTGATGAGATGTAAAGCTCACGGCAAAGTTATCACCCAAATGTTATTGTTGTGCCAAATTTAGCAAACTTTTTGAGTTTTCGACATGTTTCGAGGGGGCGATGGGGTCCAGGGGCGAAGCCCCGATGGGGGGTTGGGGGGGCCCCCCCAAATATTTTTGGGAACCCCCCCCCCCCCACTGCACAATACAAATATTTTTATTGTACGAAATAATAATCGAATAATTTATTGTAAGAAATAAGAATAGTTTAAAATGATTATTATTATATCGATGACGAGAGATGAGTAATTTATTTTACAAAGTTCATCGTAATATCACAACAGGTTACACAGACTAAGACAGACAGACAGACAGATGCAAACAGACAGGCAGACAAACAGTTGCAAACAGACAGGCAGACAAACAGTCGCAAAGACAATCTTTGATTTTTTTAATCAAGAGACGTTCCAGTGCGATCTTCGTCATTAACGATTTTACAAGTTATCGATGAAATTATTGTTACCGAACTTTCTTTGTTATCGCATTTACTCAATATTTCATATTTAGGGTGACTTCGATAAGCATCTTTATATATATAAAAGAAAGTCCCGATTTTTCTTGTGTGTTTGTCCACGAGACGCTCACAGACACTCACAGACACTCACAGACACTCACACAGACACTCACGGACACTCACAGACACTTTCACAGACACTCACATACACTCACAGACACTTCTCACAGACACTCACAGACACCTCTCACAGACACCTCTCACAGACACTCACAGACACTCACAGACACTCACAGACACTCACAGACACTCACAGACACTCACAGACACTCACAGACACTCACAGACACTCACAGACACTCACGGACACTCACAGACACATATAGAACATAAAAATAATCTGTAAAAATCATACTTTATTTTCGGTTTTTAATGCTGCCTATTGTGGGAACTTAGATGATTTTTTTACCGGAACAAATTTGATTCGGATTGCGCCGGTGGTGTTGTAAAACACCATGCTTTTTTGCAAACATTCGTTCACAATAATTGTACTGAAATTTATTCGTCCCAGGGACATACGCAAAAGAGTTATTGAGAGTCTGTAATTCTTCTTGATTCTGTCGATAGTATTGGTGGGAGATTTTCGACAAACTCTTCCTGTAATACCTAGAGGCAGTAAAGCCGACGCCATTAATGCATGTGTGAAATCATCTTTTTGTGGGAATCTGTCGGAATTTTGACTCTAACAATAAACATGCAAGGTTGTTTAAAACGTGACGCACGAGCAGGTGTATTTTGTAATACACTACTGCAAGTTGGCAGTAGAACGTACCCTGAACAGAATGGCGAAAATAATATTAATTCAATATTAGCGACGGTGGTACCTGATCTGACTGAATTAATATCAAAAGTCTATCCGAATATATCGACACCTTCAAAACATACGAGCTCTTGATTTCGGGAACGCGCTATACTTGCGCCGAAAAATGACAGAGTTAATTTCATCAACGAATTGATAGTTAAAGATACACATAAATATGTGTATCGGTCGATCGATAGTGTCACAGAAATTCAGCAAGTAACAAATTATCCCATTGAATTTCTAAATTCTCTCAAGCCTCCAGGACTTCCATGACATACCCAAAAATTAAAAATCGTAACCCTTATCATACATACTATATCATAAAACTGTGTAACGGAACCAGATTAAAAATTACAAGATTAATGACTTACCCATTAGAAGCTGAAATTATTACCGGTAATTCAATCGGCGAACATGTGTTAATACCGCGCATACCCGTGATACCAGTAAATTACCCATTCGAGTTCAAACGGATCCAATTTCCAGTCAAACTATGTTTTGCGATGACAATCAACAAATCACAAGGTCAAACTTTTCAAGTTGCCGATATTGATTTACACGATGTATGTTTTTCACACGGTCAACTATATGTAAGGTGCTCACGCGTAAGTTCAGAAAAAAATTTATTCATTCACGTACCTGGAGATAAAACACCCAATATTGTGTACACAGAAGTTCTCCAATAGGGTGGCAATTTTAAATCATGGTTTTGATTTTTCAAAATCGTGTTCGTGAACCAAATTTGTAAATTTGGTTAATAAAAATGAAATTTATATTCAATATACTTTATAATTTTCAATTGCTATTTTAATTCGATAATGGTTACGTAGTAATTTTGAAACTCGCTACGTAATCAATCGCGAATTTAAATGAGATGCTTAGATGTTTACCTTCCCATGGTGCATCTCGAAAAAAAATTCTCAACTCAAAGACTATGACTCAATTACGAGCGAATTTGGCCAAAAACCAACAAATAAAAATCTATCAATTGTAGTAACACGTCGAATTTTTTTCGTTTATTCTTAAATATTCACTGACACTGCATAGGCAACCGTTTACTTAGATAGTTCCAATGTAATCCAATACGAGCGCGCGAAGCGCGCGAGCCCAACAACCTGCTAGTAGTCTATATACAGCTGCGAATGAAGAAGTTTCAAAAATCTCGCAAGTTTTTTGGCATGCCGATCAGTTTGTTTTCACCGATTACTTGATTGAGCAGTTGTGCAGCTACTTTTGTTAATTCTGAAGGTATACACTGGATTTCTTCTTCTTTATTATTCTCTTGGAGGCTACTTTTCTCTCTCTTTAAACAAGTAGGCGGTCCAGTGTCAATAGAGTTTCAGCTCACAATTTCGACGGAATCCAAAAATATGTCACAATCGATGCGAATTTCCTACGTTCCTAAAGAGCAATGAAATACTACTGCACATTAGCACTGATTGCTGGACAAAAATTCTCGGAATTCAACTCTATATAAACGCGAGAACTGTAGCTGTTACAGCGCAGTTAGGAAGAAAATCATTTCTAATGCTGCAATATTAACTATCCCGAATTCGCACGAATGTAGTCAAATGTAAGGAAATTGGTTGCCCGGAAAATATCGATTCACATGTTCCACAAGATCGCCTACTTATGATTTGAACAACGGGGTTCATCAGGGGGGGGGGGGGGGGGGGGCGGAGGAGGGGGGCGGTCCGAGGCAATTTTTAACAACAAAAACAACAACAATAACAATAATAACGTCAATAACAACGACAACAACAAAAACAGCATCAGTCATTGGAATCACAGTACCGAACGAACTCATTATTGTGTTCCGGACGTTTAAAAATATGTTTACAATTTTTTTTTCCGGCTTCCCCCGCGTGACTCTTTAACTTTAAGGTCAAAGAAACATTTTTTGGAAGAAAAATATAAATTAACTGATTTTTTTAGCATTTTTTCTTTTACTTTTTGCATTTTTTGTTTGTTAAGGTTTTTTTGATTTTTAACACGTTTATTCTTTTATTTTTATCTTTTCTTTTATCTCCCCCACCTGAATCTTCAACTACACGATGAAACACAACGTTGGTATAAAGAAAAAAAAAATTAACGCGCAATTTGGGAAAAGCCCCAATTCTAAATAGTTACCCCCTATCCTCGTTTTCCGAAAATTACGAACATGTTACCGTTTGTTGCGGGATTTTTTTAATCAATTTTTTTTTTGTTTTCTTTCATATTTTTTTTTCCTCGCAATAATGCGTACAGCTACCGAAAAAATATGCGACACCGAGCTGAAATAAAGTGTCGATTTTTAGGCACTCACTATAACAATAGGCAAAGAGTGCCTATTAAAATGACCATCCGTTGCTCTTCGGAGTCTGTCGAAGGGGTTACTCCGCAGCGCATACTCCAAAAATTTTTATTTTTCACCATTTGCTTCGGTGTATCTCCAACATCATGCGTAGTTACTTTGAAGTGACTGCGATGAATAGAAATATTTTTTTTAGCCTGCGGTGCAATGAAAACAACTTTTTGGCTGAATTTTTCTTCTCGGACGTCCGTATCACACTGTAACTTTAGATGGTGCGAACCAATTTTGTTCTCCTTTGCAGGGTTTTTTTTATTACATTATTTCCAGTATGCACATTACTTTTAAAACCAATCTAAGACCTTTAAGTATTTTTTCTAAAAAATTATTGGCCACAATTTGCATTTGCCTTCGGTCAAGTGTCCGTACGGTGCCATCATAATGAACTCTACGAACCAATTTTTTTCTCCTTCGCAGCATCATTTTGTTTTATCAAAAGCACTACGCACAGCAAATTTAGAGACAATCCTACATTTCTAACTATTTATTCATCACAATTTTCCATAAAAAAATGATTTTCTCACATCTGATGTCCGTACGGTGCTCCAATTAAGAATCCTGGAAACCAATTCTTTTCTCTTTCGCAACAATATTTCATTGCATCGAAAGCACTATGCACAACAAATTTTGAGTCATTCTGACAAATATAATTTTAATTATAAAATAATTCAAAAACAGTGGTTATAACAAGATTTGCTTTAAAGGTTATGTTATTTAGATTTGCCAAAAATCCATTTTTCATCATGTTAAAAAAAAAAAACTTCGGTCGTGAAAAATAAAATACGAAATATCATACACAGATTCACAAATGTTTGAGTTTTTTATTTCGAAAATAATATATATTCACCGAAAATCATTCGCAATATTCTACCATATTTTATTCACATTCGTAATAAAAATGATAAATTTCACGTATTCACTGAAAAAATTGGTAGTAAACTCACAAAAAAGATTCATCGAATATCCAAAATAATTACAATTTCCCAAATAGAACTAAAAAAATCGTGAGTATATATTTTTTCGTTTTATTCTATCTGTCAAACTTTGGAAGCAGATGACAATTTCGTAGCAGACGATACACAGATGCTCATACGTCGCGGCGCGCGTACTCTGTGGCCGGATGATTTTCAAATAAAAAAAAATCGACATCTCGTTTCAATCTTTGTTCCTATTTTACGTAAATATAAATGGATTCTACACGGTATAGCGCAAATAAAAAGTGTGCAATCATAAAAAAAAGAATTTTCTATCCTTCGACCGTCGAAGATTCATCGCAGCCGAAATCTTTGTCAATTATGTTCACCCGATTTATTCGTTTACAGTTAATAATAAAAACTGCAAATTCTTTTTCTGGCAACGTATTTTCTCCTCTTCAAAACAAGCCAAAATAAGAGTCGAAATCTTTTTTCGCTGCCGAGATATGGTTTTTTTTAAGCAAAGACTAATTTTACGAATTTTCGTCAAAAAACGAATCGTTTTTTCAAATTTCTCGAAATTGCCGTCTCTAATTCGTTCCTCTCAAAGAAATCGTATTTACAAACTGACTCTCCGCGTTATTGCGCAGATAAAAAGTGTGCTATGTTTAAAAATTTAATTTTTTACACTTCGACCGTCGGACATTCATCACATTCGAAATCTCTGTCAATTTTGTTCGCTGGATTTATTCGTTTACACTTGATAAGAAAATTGCTAATGATTATTCTATCGACGTATTTCCAACGTTTCTTTTTTTTTTTTCAAATTTTTTCAAATTTTCGTCGAAATACGAATTTTTTTCATATGCTCACGTCTTGAAAAGTTTTTTTACACAAAAAAAAAACAATTGTACTCTTATAGAACAATTACAAACAATTATTTATCAAGAAAGTGAAAAACACTGAATTTGTCGATTTTACGAGTTATTCCGTACCGAAAAACTTATCCTCGTTTGTGATTAAATAAAATTAAAAAAAACACGATATGATATGATGCTAAATTTGATATTTTTAAGCGACGATAAATATGAATAAAATTTCATTGAAAAACGAAAAAAATGATCGAATTTCTCAAACTTCTCGTCTCCAATACTTGTCTGTTCTACAGAGACAATATCGAGCTGATTCCATGTATTACGAAGAAGAAAAAAAATATATCTCAAATGGTAGAAATGAAATTTGTTATAAGAGGACTGTCAAAGAGCCTTCAAAGTCGAATTTTTCAAGAATTTCATCAATTTGTAAAAAAATATTTCGGAGCTATCCAAGATGACAAATTTTTGATTCGAGTAACGTACTACTTCCTCTTCAATACAAGACAGGAACCAAAAAGCTATATTATTTCGTTCTCGAGATAGCATTTTTTTGCAGTATCCATAAATATCGATAAAATTTCATTGAAAATCACAGAGAATAGCAAATTTCTTGAACTTTTCTTCTACAATGGTTTGGTTTCCTACAGATAAATTAACGAACTGATTCCATCAATTATGGGGAAGAAAAAAAACACTGAAGGGGAAGGATTTAAAGGGGATATTTGGCCTGAATGCTAAATGGTAATCGTATTGGTGTCGGTACATGTTTTGTGTATTTGTTTTATGTTCATTAAATCTAGTCATAAGTTAATAAGTCATAAGCCAATAAAACGACTTTACTAGACATGATTTGATTCGTTTAATCAATTTGATCAACTTCTACGTGGTGCAATTCGTTATATTTGTCTCGTGTCTCAATATTTGACAATTTATCGTCAAACAAAAAGGAAATATCCGTCGTGAATATTAATAATCAATTGGTACAAAAAAGAAATATTTTTATTCGACGAAAGTTAAACACTATGAATTAATTTACGTAACTGATAAATGTTTTTCCCTCATACGTACTGTCGAAACGAAACGCAAAGCGCGACGTATAAACATACTTCCTTCGTAGCGCATAGCGCGATGTGTAAATACACTCAATACGGAGCGCGTAGCGCGACGTGCACCCCCGTGAGTGCCTTAAAAAATGTCCCCTAGGGACATTTTTCGGGGGGTTTGGGGGGCGGAGCCCACCAACAAGAGCTTCTGCGCCCGCAGGGCGCTGAGACGCTTGTTATTTGTTAAGATAGTCCTTTCTTTCATAATACGAAAATATTGCAATTTTTTATTGTACTAGCCGTGAGCGCACGCTTCGCGTGCATAGCCTTATCTCTCTATTTAATTTTTTTTTTCGACTCGACTTTATTATTTATTTGAACTGTCAAAGTTTGTCAATCAACTATCAACTATCAACTATCAACTATCAAAATGCAACATAACTGAAGTTGCTTGTCTAACAGCATTAGCTTCAGCCCCTTCTGACAACCAATCAGGCAACAATAAAGCGACAAAAATACATGTATCGAAATTTCGATATATTTTAGCCAAGGATTTTTTGAAGAAGGATTTTTTGAAAAACATATTTACCTTTTTTTTTTAATTACAAGTTTGATTTCACTCTATTCACAAAATCCCTTTGATGAGGCGGCAATGGTATCTTATTTTTTACATTTTAGATGCGATGGTGGAAAGAATTCTCAAACATCAGGAGGAATCCGAGAAGCGGGTGATGAAAAAAATCGAGAGTATGAAGCGTAGCATTCTATACGAAGTGCGATTAAAAGCCGAGGAAATAAAAACTACTATTACATCGGCGACTGGTTCGGCTCTCGGAACGATTTACGACAAACATCAAGCTACTTTGGGAATTGAATTTCCAATCAGTTCGAATGTAATTTTTCTGCGCCTTGAAGAAATTTTGAGCGATGCGAGAAAAATTGAATCGATAAAAGTCGTGATGACTTCGAAAACGTATGGGCACTCCGGGTGCAGCAGGGCCATAGGATCTATTCTATCGAGCATTATTAGTAAACCGGTTCAAGGGGGGGGAGGGGAAAGGAAAATGTTAGAAAGATTGTTCAAGGAGGGAGTGCAAAGGAAAGTAGAACAGGATACGCAGAGGGACTGGGTGAAAGTGGAGAACTCAACGTATTGCGAATATTATAAGAAAATTAAAGGAGGGTATGAAAGAGAGGATTATTGGGATAAAGAGGAGATAACGGGGATAGTAAAGGAGCAGTGGGCTAGGATAAGGTGCGGAAATGTGGGACGAGCGGGGAAAAAGGGTTTTCGGGACTGTTCCTGTAGAGTCTGTGGGGAAAAAGCAGAAAACTTGTAGCATATATGGATATGCGAGGCTGCAAGGATAGAGATTAAGGAAGAATGGATAAGGAAGGTAGATGAGTGGAGGGACGAGCGAGAAGGGCGGGCGCTGTCTTTGGAACTGGTGGGGACGTTGAAAAGGGAGCCTTTGCTCGGGCTATGCGAGTACACAAGAGCGTTCAAAAAGATAGCTAAGGAAAGAACCGGAGCTTCCAGGGAAGGGGAGGGGGTGGGGTGATAGGAACGCAATAAATAATTAAGAAAATACGGCTATGCTTAAAACTAGAGAGACTAGTAACTATCGTAATACTTAAAGAAATTAATATTATATTTATATATTTATTTTTCTTAATGAAACATAGAATGTACGACTAAGGTTTTTAAAAGCAGTCAAAATAAGGGGAAATATGGATAAGGAGTGGTTAATGTGCTAAGGAAGTGATATTAGAGTAAGAAATAAGAAATAAAAATTGGAATAAGTGGGAGTTGGGAGTAAAATTAGACATGGATTATGTTAAGACTCGATGTATGTAAGAAAGGAGGAAGAATATGGGCTGTATAAGGTTGGATAAAACCATAGATGAATAAATATATATGTAGTAAGCCGGTTCAATTGTTGTACTTTGGTTGCGGTAGGGTAACGAAAGTTAACGGTAACATTGTCACGAAGTTTAACCTCAGCCGAACGCGTACGTATAAATGTATGCAACAAGTAATAGTCGAGAAGTTCCAAAGATCGGAACAAGATGTTCTGACGATGACGAGTAAATGGCTCGCGGGAGTAGGAGATCGCGAGAGAGGAAGAGCTGCTAGACGGTAGACAAAATAATATTCAACAACTTTTTTTTACGTCTTAACAGCTGCAGACGATGCAGAGGCATCGAATATTTTTTTTTTTTTTTCATTTTTCCCATTTACTTTTTTTCCTTTCACAACAATCTTTCCAGTTCATTTTTTTTTGTCGAAAAAAACCGACTCCGATTTTTTTTTTAATTATAATACATTTTCCGATTTTTTAAAAATTATACTACATTTTTCTGATTTTTTTTCATTATAATTCATTGTCCAATTTTTTTTTATTACAATACATTAACCTATTTTTTTTCAATTTATTATAATACATTTTTCGATGTACTTTTTTTTTGGCTGGCAAGACGCTGTTCGATTTTTTGTTAAGTTAAGATATATTATCAAACGTGACCTGATTATAATTAGAAAATTTGTTTACAAATGATGGAACAGGAGAGGGTAATACATTTGATAAACTGTTAAACTATTTTGTTTGATTATTCCTTGTATGTTTTGTACACATTATAATTACTTTAAAATAATAATTAGGCACATGCTCAGGATCGACTCGCACTGGCGTATAGCATGCAACCAGCACTGGCCCAGCGTCGGTGGCCAATCGCCGGTCAGACTTGGGCCGATGTTAGCATACCGTGCATATGCTGACATTGGCACAACGTCGATGGCCAGGATTGTGCCAACACTGGGACGCCGGCAGACAAGCCTGGCCCAGTGCCGAGCCGATGGTAAAACCCCACCTGGGTTGTAGCGTCGCGATATGCGCGGCAGAAAGATGAAATTTAAATGTCTTTGCATCACCTATGAGATTGTTTTCGTCGAAGTGTATACAAGCGGCCAATGCGTCGCATAAAACGTATTTGGTACAATTTGGATCGTGGAGATTAATGTAACGTCCGTCAAATTTTGGATTATCAAAATAGTCAGAATACGTCGAAAAACCATAAATAGTATGGTCACTCTCAGCGAGATCCTGAACAGAATTTACAAGGGGAAGAGATATATTGCTGGTCAATGGTGAAGCCAATTGACCCTGATAAATCCCTTGCATGGTTACAGCAAATAACAATAGACTGGTATAGTATAATAATCTATAATATAGGTATAATAATCTCATCGCGAGGTGCCGAGGTATACTTTCAAAGCCCGTATTGCAAACAATACGAACAACGTTTAGAATCGACGAAACAAGTCTTTGATGTACGACAAATTTAAAGAAAAGCACGGTAATGAACAAAACCGAGTAAAGTCCTAATTGAGAGTTGAGATCGACTACACCAAGAATTTTTTGCAACTGTGTTTTGTGACCAGGATATTGGGTGTTAATATACAATCTATGTCGGATAAATGGATAGATCGCCGGGAGGGCGTCAAAATATTGCTCCGCGGGATTGAAACAGATATCAGAACTTTCAGTCTGTAAGTCACTATATGCGCTACGTGACAAATAATCGATCATGCGCGGCCGGATTATTCGCGTTCGGTTAATATGTCTCATGATGAGAGAAAAAATGTAAAGTGGCCAAGAATTTTTGGTATGCAAATTCATTAGTTCACGTTCGTCGGTCAATACGAAATAACGTACTTCATGACCGCCAATATCTTTTATCTTATCAAATTCTAGATTATAGCAAATATTCCCATCCCTCTACTGACCATGTATTGACTAGTTGCCACGGAGTCGGTGCTGAGTTAGTATATGGATTATGACTATATATAACAATTTTTCTTATAACAGAATTGTAGCATATGACGGTTACATTTAGCAAGTCTAGTCGCCAAGCTCTGAACGGATGGAGATCGACTCTACATCTGTCAAGTCTACACGAAGTAAACTCTACACCAAATATATACACCGACCGACTGTACACGCGAGCAACTATACACCAAAGAACACCACACTGAAACGTTAACATTGCATAACTGAACTATACACGCCAACGGTCTGCAGAAAAGGTATGTACTAGAAGAAAAAAATTCGACACAAAAGGCTCGACACGTTGAAAACTCGACACGGCGGTAGGTCGACATCGAAATTTTGACGCAGAGTTTTTGGCTTTTATAAGTTGAAAAAATCCACCAAAAGCTCATCACGGTGAAAACTCGACACGGTGATAGGTCGAGACAGAAATTTCAACACCGTGTATTGACATACCATTTTTTTTATTGTGAATGCGCTGTGTCGCAATTTGGGTGACCCCCCAAAATCAACTCTGCCTGCCTCAAAGAAAAATATTATAAGTCAACCGCGTTACAAGTGTACCAAAATTCAAGTCTCCGCGAACATCTACGAACATCTAACGTATCACAAAATTCCTGTAAACAATTGGCGTTCCAATGCTAGCGGTTTATTGTGACGCCCGTAAACACTGGAACGCCAATTTTCTACAGAAATTTTTTTGCAAGAAAAAACAATAATTTTTGTCATATAGAATCCTTTTTTTTCTTTTACACTTGGCCTATAAAATTGTGTTCATATTTTATAAAAATAATATTTGCCAACCGGATTTTTGAGTACTTGGCGTACCGTTTTTTTTTATACAGAAAATATTTTGGTAAATTTCACTTCTTTTTGAAAAGCTAATATTTTTTGTCGCAGCATTGTTATTGTATCGATTCGACGATGATGGTCCCGGCGTCGAGTTTTCCTTTCATTTTTGATTAATTTCGTCTTAAAATTAATTTCGATGGATAGGATAATAATTTCGGTCAAACAAAATTAATTCTATATACAAAACCGGGCGAACGGCATGTCACATATTCCCCATGATGATTGCAGGTTATGTTGTTCGCGATCGAAAAGAAAAGTTATTATGTAAATGAGCGCGTCACCACGCAAATTTTTCGATGAACTGATGTAGACGTAGACATATAAATAGTAAAAACATTTGTCTTTAAAAAATGTAAAAAAAAGACATCAAGTGGTTTAAATAATTCTTGCGAATAAAAAATTAAAAAAATAAAAATCATACAAGCCAAGTAAAAATAAAAATAAAAAACTTTGCTCGTCCTTTCTTTCATTGCTACTACATTTATTTGCGTTCTAAGTGGGCCACTAAAGGCCCACTTCAGACCTTTTGGTATAGTACTCACACGGTAGTGTTTCTACGCTTTAAAGCATTTTTTTTTTGTTTTTACTTGACGTCGAGACGTTACGGTAACTCCTGAAATCAACAAACGCGCAGCGTCTCGACGCCAAGTACAAGTAAACGGTAATAACTTCCCGCAGCAAGCATACACTGGTCGAGCACTACCATGTAGTTATACGCCAATATTGGGCACCCTCATGTTTCAACGTTTCGTTCTCATAAATTACTAAATGAAGACGACAAATAATAGATCTTTTATCCAAGAAATCGACTACTATGCGTTCTCGAGATATAATTGTTGTGTCGGTGTTCTTGGGCGCGAACGGTCACAGACAGCGAGACAGGTCTAGGATAGTACGCATGCGCGAACTTATCGATCGTGCTAGCTGGCGAACACGGGTAGGGATCGTCAGCTGTTTCACCATACTGTGACGTCACAACTGCCTCGTTGTTTCATCGGCGTATTGTGTATGTGCCCATAATACAATACTTGGATGGGTGACCACTTCAATCGACAATCCAGTACATGGATGGCTGATCGTCCGAATCCCGAATCCAGTACATGGACGGGTGACCGCCTGAATCATCGAAATGTATAAATCACTACGCATGTGTGAAAGTGTTATACGATGCTAGCGTGAACGGAGAAACATGTTTCCTTCTGAAATACACTTCTAATTTGTTTCAACAATAGAGTTGCAATACTGATTAGTTTAAAAAGTCAAAATTCACGCAGATTTTAAAAAAGAATGAAATAAAAAATGAAAACATTCTTTTGTTAGAAGAATGTTGACTTTTGACTTGTTTTGACTAATTTGTTAACATTCTTTTGCAAGAAGAATGTTTTCATTTTTAGATTTTAAAAAAGAATGAAATAAAAAATGAAAACATTCTTCTAACAAAAGAATGTTTTCATTTTTTATTTCATTCTTCTCAAACATTCTTCTTCTCTCAAACATTCTTCTTGCAAAAAAATGTTAATTTGTTAACATTCTTTTGCAAGAAGAATGTTTTCATTTTTAGATTTTAAAAAAGAATGAAATAAAAAATGAAAACATTCTTTTGTTAGAAGAATGTTTTCATTTTTTATTTCATTCTTTTTTAAAATCTAAAAATGAAAACATTCTTCTTGCAAAAGAATGTTAACAAATTAACATTTTTTTGCAAGAAGAATGTTTTCTAAAAATAAAATGAATGATGAATGATGAATGTTGATCTAAAAATGAAAACATTCTTCTTGCAAAAGAATGTTAACAAATTAAAATTTTTTTGCAAGAAGAATGCAAACAAGAAAACAAGAATGAAAACATTCATCTTGCAAAAGAATGTTAACAAATTAACATTTTTTTGCAAGAAGAATGTTTTCATTTTTAGATTTTAAAAAAGAATGAAATAAAAAATGAAAACATTCTTCTTGCAAAAAAATGTTAATTTGTTAACATTCTTTTGCAAGAAGAATGTTTTCATTTTTTATTTCATTCTTTTTTAAAATCTGCGTGAATGTTGACTTTTTAAACTAAACATTATTGCACTTCTATTGTTGAAACAAATTAGAAGTGTATTTCAGAAGAATCACTATACGTTTGCGTCGCCAAGTATCGTCAATGTGATTTGTTCAGAACAATTAAAGGACCAAAAAGCCAAGTAGATTATTTTTAAAAATCAAGAAAAAATATGCTTCAACTCCAGTCGAAAACTTCTGCGCCTGAGTGTCAGTTATCGGACACGGTCGGTTAAAGAATTGCCAAGGCATAGGCTGAATGGGCTGAATGAGCATTGATGTGCACCAATACCTTAATCGGTTGATAATAATTTTGATACGTGTTCTAATTTACGCGATAAGTGAATGAACGTTTATAAAGTACAATATAACATTCAATATGCGTATAACTTTTTGTCTCAATCGACGCACAGGATGATATAAAACTGGTATAAAACTGATATAAAACTGATATAAAAACTACCAAGTGAAATCACCTGACGCCTACACCACATCTTTTGATTATTTAATCATTACTGTCATCGCTCTCCTAAAACGCCATTGTACTAATTTTGTTACCCCATGAGTATCGCTACCTCCTTTATCCGAGTGTGCCGTATCCAACACCACCATCCACCATTGGGTGGGCACGTACCACCATTACTACCTTCATTTCTAATGACATAAGCACAGTCGCCAACCCTCCTTTCTCTTACCTCTCAAAACTTATTTTTCGTATACGATGGGACGCTAAGGTTTTAGACTGAATTTGAAGCATACTTTTTCTTGAATTTTTAAAATATGTAACGACCGAGTGAAAATATACAGAAATAAAATATGACAAGATCAATTAATTACATGACTATAAGGTCGGCAGACGAAATTAAAGAATCAATGTACAACGACAAAGGCTAACCGACGGATACAAACGAAAAGAGACCGCGAATCGGATACGCTTTACAATGACAAAATATCCCTCGACTGAAGGACGAACTCCGAAAAACACGAGTTCGTTACATATGTGTATATGTAACGGATGATTATTGAGAAGCGACGATGTCCGGAATCGGTGTGAAATGGAAGAAAGAGTGATTTGCATATTAATATTACGACTTTTGCTTCTTGGAGCGTTGTGGAAGGTTGGCACCTTCATGCAGCACTATATCTCTTCTCGTTGATCTTGAATGACGATTCTTGGTTACAATTGCCAATCGGGCGTTCTGTGACAGCGTGAAACTCGAATTTTAGGAGATGTAGTCACGGACGAGAGAACGAATCGCGCTGGCCAGTCACGATGTTTTGTCCGTGTCAATGAGCTTTCTGATCGGGAAAGTAGAGGAAGCGAGTTGCTTTGTTCGATGGTTCGACGGGTGCCGCAGAAGTGAGGCTTCTGGTGCTTCCGTTCGAATTTTCGGTAAATTTCGGTAATGATCGGATGACGTATCGTCAACCATCGATGCCGTCGTTCGTCATACGTGATCTCTCTCTCTCCCTCTCTCCTTCAGTCTACTCGATTCTGTTTTTTCTCTCTCTCTTTCTGCGACTCGTCTCATATGTGTATATCTTAATGAATAAGTCTACTTGACTTTTTTATTTTTTTAAGTTTTCAAAAAAATTACATTGATGGTACGTGGCAGCAGATTTTTATTTTTATTTTTTTTTCAAGAAAAATGATGTAATTTTAGGCATCAAGGTAAGAGACCCAGTTTCGGACGCTTTCAGGTTACCGGTCAATAATTTATATTAATTTTGTAGGTATCTATCGAGGTATATCTTTTGCACAACTCTATAGGCGGAATTATTTCTATTCAAATCATCCTGTATTTATCGTTTTCAATCAATTGGAAATATTATATTAATAAAAATATAGAAGAGTTCCAAAGTCTTATTTTCAGGACAGCCTTATTCCCTCTTCTCCCAATTCCAAACTACTATGTGTCTGAGTTTTAGACATTGTGCTCTATCGTCGCCACGGTCATTATTCTTCGGAAAGTAAGTAAAGATAAGCAGCGAAAATGCATTTGAAGAATATTCAGAGTCGTATAAAATATATATTCATTTAAATAACAATTTTGAATATTTAAAAATGACAACATATGTGCTTATTTTTTGATCCACCGTCTTCCACCGTTCATTTTTTTTGTTTTTTTGACCCCTTGCTTGACGATTTGTTTTGTCCTCTCCTCTGCTTCTTTCATCTTCTCCTCTGCTTTTCCTCACGTGCTACGACTCTTTTAAAAAACGTTATATAAAGTATTTGATTTATTATCGATATGTTGAACAATTAATCTGAAAAACGATACGAAACGGTACGAAACGGTACTTCGATGTACAGGTGTCCTATAAATACCCCTATAGTTTTAAGTAATGCCGCAAAAATTTACATATTGAAATTTCGCATTTTCATCACTAAGAACAAACGAGAAATATTGGACGCACCGGAAAGTCCAATACTTCTCGTGAAAATGTATAAAAATAATATGAGGTTCGATTAATCATACGTGAATAAATTATAATGATATCTAGAAATAGTTTTTCTTTGGGATTCTGTGAATTGTAACTTACTGTTAGTTTTTTAACGTTCATTCCGATGAGCTCACGTTCGACGAGAGGGGTGACAATGAACGTTACGAACTCCGTTTCTGCTACCCTGTCCACTCGCTTACCCTCTCGATAATCCCTCATTCTTTCCTAACGACGAGCCATTTGCGCTCTCGTGGCTTTCCGATGCATCAGTCAATTCGTGCCGATTGCCCGCTCAGCATGGTGGTAACGTGGCAATTGGATAATGATAATCCCACGAACAAAGGAAACCCGAGGAATATGCTAGGGTCGCAGAGGGTGCGAGAAGTAACAACGAGCGAACCAGGAGGAGCGAAAGATTTGCTCCCTATCCAACGCAATGCAGAATAAGGTCGTGTTGTTGTAATGAAAATGCTTGAAAACGTCTACTCTATTCACACGTAGTGCCATACTAAATGTAATAATCTAATTAATCGTACTTATTCAGTACTCATATTGCGATCGAGAATTACAGAGAGCGTGGAAGGCATGTCATATAAGGACAGTTTTCTTGTTGAATTGTCTCTTGTTGAGTGTTTTTGATCTCTTCAACGTGATTTATCGTGATAATTGCGAAAATTCCGAAAGCATTTTTTTATTTTTTGGCCATAAGTACCATTTTGTATTTACTTTTTTTATTTTTGAAGTTTTCGAAAATGTCACATACATTTGTTTTACATGATAATATAAATACATCTAAATAAACCAATAAAAAAATATAAAATGTAAATGCTCATTAAATAAGAATCATCAAGATTTCGCTCGCGATTTTAGTTCTCTACTAAATATTGTATTTTTTTACTCACAATAAATTAACGCGGCTACAAGTGGTCAGGTGGTTAAGTAACAAAAACGGCCAATTGTGTTAATCGTGGTACTCTGACGAGAATTCGTAAACTGCAGAAAAAAATTGTGGGTTTACGTTGATTGACGCGATTTTAATGCTTTGAAGTCACAGTTCGAAAAAATGTTATTATTAATTATTTTTATTATTTCGTGAAATTTGCTTATAATGGTAACAATATGATTATCGATGAGCATTAAATACGAGAACGTTGGAAGAGCGCTTGAAACAGTGGAGAATCGTGATAAGGGTCGTGGCCAAGGGGTATAAACGCACACGGTGCGTTAGCGGTGGTATTCGCCACACTCCCCTGCGACGACGAGTGGAGACGGAGGACGAGAGGCATTCGTAAAAGGGGCGAGACTCGAATGCCGATTCACCTCTTTCGTCCTCTATATCCCGGATAACGTTTCTATGAATGTTCAGTCGCGCCCCCAACTCTTTCCTTTCTCTCGAACTTCCGAATCAGTTTTTCCAATTGTAAAAGCCGCATTAGAATTCTACGACTTTCTGCCCGCTCTTGTCGGCTCTTATGATCGTGTGGCACATTATACTGCGCTTATCGCGGTAATGTACTAATATACGTGCAAATCGGAACATTGGAATTGAATGATCCCTTTTGCAAATACCACCAGCGAACAATTACCAGAACTATAAAGAGGCCCCATTTCTTGAACCCCTTTCGCACAGTCAGACCTAACAGCGTCGACGGAATTTCCGATTGTGCTCTCGGCACGAGAGATTAAACGTTTGAAGGTTTCTTCAGTGTTATAACTTCCTGGTCGATGTCACCACGTCTGTTTTATCCGAAGTTACTCAGGCGCATCTCCGTGTGGTTCTTCACGAATGCGGCTTCCCCTACTCTGTTTCTTATACAATAGAAATCTCGTACTCGCCGTTTTATTATTTAACAGCAGCTCGTGAGTAGCTAACTATATTTCACAAATGTACAAAGTAACCATTTCTGGAAATAACTAAAAATATTTTTATTGTTTTTAAATTGATAAAAGATAAATTATCAATATACTGTTTTATATCATTATCGAAGATGGCACATTGAAAAACAACGTGCAAGAGTTGCCCTTTGCATATGACGGCACTGCATTTGAGTATTTTAGCGAAAGGCATCACACGATTTTCCAGGAAAAAATTTATTGATATATAGTCAAATGTTAAAAATGCTAAAATGCTGAAAAAATATAGGGAATACGTTCCATAACGCCGATAAAAGAAAAAATATATATACCAATTGCAATTGTATACACAATTCTGTAACGGCAAATGTTACGCATAATTAAAAAGGTCGGAGATCGCGACACGTTTCGATCAGTTTGTTTTACCGAATACAGTAAACACTGTTTCGATAATTCACTCGTTTCGATGTGAAGTTTCGTTTCTAAATTCACTTTCGTTAAATAGGCAGCGCAGCCCTGTCTCGTGACTTCTCGGTATGTGACCAGCCACACTGGTACGTGCCCCACACTTGTATGCTGCCCTGTTACCTCACCCCGTCATTCTTTTGTTCTCGAGCAATCGCGTCACAAAGCAGCTTCGGTTCACTTCTTCGATTGCTGAATTCTCTCGTCACAAAGGCACAGAGCCACGAGGACGTAAGTACTGTTAAGCCAAAAAAAAATGGAAAGCGAAGAAGTAAAAAGGTAAACGCCGATTGTCGAACGGCGATGACTCTTCGCGTCAGGGTGGTCGATAGGCCGTTATTTCTGTGAACTCATATTACCCTGTGACGCGGAGGAGTTACTCCATTGTCCTCGGCTTTCTTGAACCGCAACTCTAAGACGTTCGGATACGATCACCACATTTGACTTCTTCCTCGTTACACCTCTCACGCACAGACTTTACCCCCGTTTTTCCTTTTTCAAATGCTCTTAAGTTCGAAGCTTCGTGTAGAACGCATCGGGGATAATCGATTATCATCTTTGGAAACCGAAATAATTCATTTTCTTTGCCTACTGGTTTGACTAGAGTTTGAGACAAATAAGCCGGCGGCTATGAAAAGACAATGAAGCAGAATACTCGCGAGGGCCACTCTCACCTCTCTACTTTCCGTGCTTCTTTCGGATGTTAACTCCACCTCTATTATCCACTCCTTGCACTCTGTTTCTGCAAATTGCTCTTCACTCATAATACCCTGATAACTGTTGGGGACGGGGTTGCAAATCGAAATACGATCGAAGCTTCGTTGGCTACTGTTCATCTTTTTCGGCTTATCGCGGTATCATGCAGAGGCCGAAGACGAGGCACTTGAGAGTCTGTTCGTAACTGTGTTTGCATGAGACATGAGACATGAGAATTATATACCCGACAGGATCTGAGTTCAGAACTCCCCGGTACTATGTTCCACTGATCTCTCGCAAAGAACGCAAAAGAGAGTGGATCAAGAAACATTTTCCAAAAATGTTTTCATGCACATTTTCTATGACGTTACGCACTATAGTGCATAGAAAAGACATGATATTACTTTGCGATACTACTATGTAAAATCGGACTTTTCGCGAAGATTGGAAAGGGCCGCATGAGTTCGATCGCGTGCTATAACGTCATTGTACCCGTCTACACATCTACAGTCATTGTAGCACGAAAGGAGACGAGTGCGACCGCTTCACAACCGCCGTCGAAAGTTCACTTTACGTACGAGTATCGCATAATACTTTTTGTAACGCCTGCATGAGAAGTGCTGCTTCTCGTGCCTTCCGAGAGTGGCGTAAGTGGCGCGTTATAGCAAGCCGTATTGTAATGTCGCGGCGCATGTGGACATCAGCTTGATTTTACTTCTCACACACTTCCGTTCCGGAAGTCAGTACTTCTCACACGCGTTTTGGTACCTCTCGCATGCTGTGGTGGCGCGGCAATCGGCAGGCACGGCAGTAGCCCTCCTCCTGCACTTGTTATAAAAAGCATCATGCGATACTTCTATGACAGAGCGGATTTCCGACGGAGGTTGTGAAATATTCCAACCCCAACCAATCCTTTTATTACGTAGCAAATACATGAATGGTGCCAGGTTATGTTCGGCCAGTCGTTCCATGAAGGATCAACAAATTGATGTGTGCATGCGCACAGTATGTATCTGCATTCGCTTCGAGATTTAGGAGGCGGTTATGGACTGATGTGCGCATGCGCATCGTATTTATGACACGAGTATTTATGCAACGCCGTCTCATAAAGTGGCACATCATGTTGCGGCCGACGTATACATAATCGGCCACTTTTCATGCATGTGTTACATAAAATCGAGATCGATATACGTGCGAGAAATAACTATTATACCCTCTAAAGGCACTTAGCTTTAAGTAAAAGAGTTTCTGTGAGTTTATGTGAGTTTATGTGAGTGTCCGTGAGTGTCTGTAAGTGTCTGTAAGTGTCCATGAGAGTACCTGTGAGTGTCTGAGAGTGTCCGTGAGTGTCTGTGAGAGTATCCGTGAGTGTCTGTGAGAGTATCCGTGAGTGTCTGTGCGCGTCTGTGGGTGTTTGTGAGTATCTGTGGGTGCCTGTGAGTGTACAGACGGATATATTGTTTCACGGACTCTCGTTTATATATAGAGATAAGAGATAGAGATATATAACTTCGTCGTAAAATGGTACATTACAGATATGCTTTACAATAATATCTCTGTAAATATATGTCATCAAATAAATAACGAATTGTACGAAAACACCAACACAAGGCGCCCGGAACCTCCCCGAGTAATAACGAATTGTACGATTAATATATTAATTACATAAAAACGCTGAATTGCTCACAATACTGATATATTTTTTTTATCACCTTATTGAAGAAAAATAAATTCAAATCGAGCAGACTATTTATTGCGAGTTTTCAACTATTGTCACGTAAACTGTTTGGAAGTCTGAGTACTTTAGTTTAATTAACGTTCATTTTGTTTGAGTTTAAACCGCCGGTATGGCTATACTGAGAATATACGGTACAAGATAAAAGAAAGTAATGAAATTAGTTGCGCCGTAATTCGCATGGTGGACGAGCTTTTGATAAATGCCTCTTGTACACGAGAGAATGTCTTGAGATTTATCGTGTACTAGCAGGTTGTTGGGCTCGCGCGCTTCGCGCGCTCGTATTGGATTACATTGGAACTATCTAAGTAAACGGTTGCCTATGCAGTGTCAGTGAATATTTAAGAATAAACGAAAAAAATTCGACGTGTTACTACAATTGATAGATTTTTATTTGTTGGTTTTTGGCCAAATTCGCTCGTAATTGAGTCATAGTCTTTGAGTTGAGAATTTTTTTTCGAGATGCACCATGGGAAGGTAAACATCTAAGCATCTCATTTAAATTCGCGATTGATTACGTAGCGAGTTTCAAAATTACTACGTAACCATTATCGAATTAAAATAGCAATTGAAAATTATAAAGTATATTGAATATAAATTTCATTTTTATTAGCCAAATTTACAAATTTGGTTCACGAACACGATTTTGAAAAATCAAAACCATGATTTAAAATTGCCACCCTATTGGAGAACTTCTGTGTACACAATATTGGGTGTTTTATCTCCAGGTACGTGAATGAATAAATTTTTTTCTGAACTTACGCGTGAGCACCTTACATATAGTTGACCGTGTGAAAAACATACATCGTGTAAATCAATATCGGCAACTTGAAAAGTTTGACCTTGTGATTTGTTGATTGTCATCGCAAAACATAGTTTGACTGGAAATTGGATCCGTTTGAACTCGAATGGGTAATTTACTGGTATCACGGGTATGCGCGGTATTAACACATGTTCGCCGATTGAATTACCGGTAATAATTTCAGCTTCTAATGGGTAAGTCATTAATCTTGTAATTTTTAATCTGGTTCCGTTACACAGTTTTATGATATAGTATGTATGATAAGGGTTACGATTTTTAATTTTTGGGTATGTCATGGAAGTCCTGGAGGCTTGAGAGAATTTAGAAATTCAATGGGGTAATTTGTTACTTGCTGAATTTCTGTGACACTATCGATCGACCGATACACATATTTATGTGTATCTTTAACTATCAATTCGTTGATGAAATTAACTCTGTCATTTTTCGGCGCAAGTATAGCGCGTTCCCGAAATCAAGAGCTCGTATGTTTTGAAGGTGTCGATATATTCGGATAGACTTTTGATATTAATTCAGTCAGATCAGGTACCACCGTCGCTAATATTGAATTAATATTATTTTCGCCATTCTGTTCAGGGTACGTTCTACTGCCAACTTGCAGTAGTGTATTACAAAATACACCTGCTCGTGCGTCACGTTTTAAACAACCTTGCATGTTTATTGTTAGAGTCAAAATTCCGACAGATTCCCACAAAAAGATGATTTCACACATGCATTAATGGCGTCGGCTTTACTGCCTCTAGGTATTACAGGAAGAGTTTGTCGAAAATCTCCCACCAATACTATCGACAGAATCAAGAAGAATTACAGACTCTCAATAACTCTTTTGCGTATGTCCCTGGGACGAATAAATTTCAGTACAATTATTGTGAACGAATGTTTGCAAAAAAGCATGGTGTTTTACAACACCACCGGCGCAATCCGAATCAAATTTGTTCCGGTAAAAAAATCATCTAAGTTCCCACAATAGGCAGCATTAAAAACCGAAAATAAAGTATGATTTTTACAGATTATTTTTATGTTCTATATGTGTCTGTGAGTGTCCGTGAGTGTCTGTGAGTGTCTGTGAGTGTCTGTGAGTGTCTGTGAGTGTCTGTGAGTGTCTGTGAGTGTTTGTGAGTGTCTGTGAGAGGTGTCTGTGAGTGTCTGTGTGAGTGTCTGTGAGTGTCTGTGAGTGTCTGTGAGCGTCTCGTGGACAAACACACAAGAAAAATCGGGACTTTCTTTTATATATATAAAGATGCGTATAAAATTCTCAGATGGAAAAAGCGGAACACATTGTCGCACGAGAACCGAAATAACTTCTCATGAACGGATTATTTTTATATTTACCATATTTTTAGGGACACAATTATGAGTAAAAATAGTTTACCTTAATATAACCAATTTGTGTGAGAAATAGAAAAAGCCCGCGTTAAGGGGGCTGAGTCACCTAAAAATTATTTTTTTATTTTTTATTTTTTTTCTGAATGTACATACGGTGTACTACATACACACCAAATTTTAGATCGAAATTTAAAAAATTACCGAAGTTAGAAGCATTTTAGTAGTGTTAGAAATAAATAATGCGTGAAAAAAAAATGCCGAAATGCAACACAAACAATGCCGGAATACCGCATCTCCGCATGTTTTTTTTTCCTTCTAACAAGAAGAACAAGAAACATCGAGAAAGGAACATTAAAAAAAACAATCGATGTCGAAACTGGGTTTGGTAGGTAACGATTTACCGACCAAAGGGTCGTTACGTCTAATCGATGCGACTGAGATTATCGCCGCTACCGCGCTTTGTTTTGAGTCTGCGATACACCGGCGTAATGTAGCAGCGATGATTTTTACTCGATTGTGTCAATCGGGTAAAAAACTGGGCTTGTAAACTCAGTGTAATTAGTTATGTGTTAGTGTTTACAGTTTTTCCAAATGAACGGAATATATTCTGTATTTTTGCCCGCAATAGTGCAAAAATGATTTTCACAGTGACAGTGTCGCAAAGCGAAAAGTCTCGCAGACTTAACCTCTTTTTTAAACGTCACATTTGACGTAAGAGTATATTTTTTTATTTTTTAAACATTTTTTTGCATTTACGAGATTTGTGAAGTGAAAACAAAAAAAAAAACCACAAAAAAATTCTGATTTTTATGTGATAGAAAAAAAAGTGTACATTTTTATGTGACAAAAAAGATATAAAAATAATTTTTTTTTATTGCGAATCACCCAAGTTGGTTATTTTCATTAATCTGTGAAATTCATGTTTTTCCATTTTATTTTTCTTCGCTTGTCGCAGGTTTCAGAGAGAATGGCCCTACCAATTTTGGATTGCGCCGGCTCATTTTCTTCGTAACAGTCAGTGTTACGGAACGAGTGCGGGGATTTTTCATGCGATCAAAAATGGATTTATCGCAATCCATTATGTGAGTGGTTACGAGACAAAAAGTGGAAAAAGTGAATTTTTTGGTAGTTTTTAACTCATAGCTTCGCCAGTGAAGCTTAAAAAAAAATCCCCGAACTCGTTCCGCAATAAACTCTCTAACGAGGAAAATAAGACATCGCAAGCAAAGATTGATGCTTTCGTTCAGTCCGAAAGCTGCGGCAAAGGAAAAATGTTTGACCATTGCGCATTACACCGGAATGCACTGTAGGTCTCCAAAAAAATTCACAGCGGTAGTCTAACATATATATATTACGGAGGTAAAATGGAATTTTTCATTAAACTTATATGTACTGGAAAAAATTTTTTTTACTTTTCGATTTTTTAGGTGACTCAGTCCCCTTAAGAAACTCGGTGTAGCGGGCCGCAATAAATGAGCTCTTAATTAAGGGCTCGTATTTCGTGTTTCGCATCCGAAACCTCCTTTCAAATCAATCGACCAATCACGGCACGTATAGACCGACAACATTGAGCCTCGATATGAGTAACAACAATGAATGCGATCTATTCGATATATATCAGCAGCGCGCCCGCAACCGCAACAACCATTAACAACAATAACCGCAGTAACAACAATAAATGCGATCTATTCGATATATATCGCAAGGAACTTTGTAAGAGAGGGACTAGGAGGGGGTGGCTATCAGGTTGCCGAAACACGAGCGACTACCCTAGAGAATGGGCGCAATTTTCAAATGACCAAGTCCGATACAGCAAAGCTAAGGGGTCTGTTCGGACCATAATACCTCATTTACACGCAGGCATCGAATAACTGCGGCTAAACCCCTGCGAGTGCATCCCGAGTGTCATAGAGGTATAATCCAATCGTACCCTGATTTAAAAATATTTTATTACAAAAGAATCGACATGCACCGGCGTCCTTGGTATGTTTCGCAGCAGGCGGTGATAACCCCGAGACCGCGAGAACCCGACCTACGGTGACACAATTAAACGAACCATTCAACGACTCGCACTTGAACGGTTACGCTTCAACGCGACTAAAGCCAGGTACACTGAATCCTCAGAGCCCGGCGGCCCTTGAACGTCTTGGTCCTAATAGCAGAGATGATCGTAAACATAGATGTTTTCAGGGCAGAGTTTCATTGTCACATTATTATTTTTCCCGCGTCTCCAACTTATCACCGCCACGCTCTGGAAGACAGCCTGTTTTAATCCCGTGACACCCTTGAGCGCAGTCATCCCGCGCCGAAACGAACCTTGAATGCGTGGTTGGTTATTTCACCGCGCGGCTGAAGAAGATGATCAACCGCGCATTCAAGGTTGTTAACTTTAATTAAAAGTATGACGTAGTTTTAGGAGCACTAAAGAGTCTACAGAATCATTCATTTAATTCGAAGTATTCGCTTTTTTCTACTCGAAAAATCGCACTTGCAATTGCATTGTTATTAAAGCTCCAATAACCTTGTAAGCATCAAGATATTTCACCACCAGCGTACATACGCAATGCGAAATAAAACAGATATTTTTATCTGATATTGCGGTGCAGTAGGCATTATGTTCGTGTAGAAATTCAAACGTCCGGGAAGCTACTCGTGTACTATACCAACACCAACGGTGTTCTCATGCTTCCCTGATACAGTTGACATCTACCCGATTTATCTTTCTTCAGCGGGGAGAAGTTGTATTAGCGAAACCACGACAGTGGGCGGAGTGAACGAGCGCGATAGCTCGAAACTCGCTCGACGAGTCGGAAATTCTACTAAACGAGCTTCAAGACTTTCTGTATTGGATTTTAGCTTTGGTATCCCCAGCAACCAGAAAACCCCTACAGCGAGATGGCATGGAGACATCTAGATGAGTCTTCGCATCGTCCATGATTCCCTGATTGTGCGTGCGGTTGTACGGGGAAAAAAATACTGACGCCCTCTCGACCGCGACAGGTGATTGTGCCATTGCGAACGTACAGTGGATATTATTTTGCTACCGGGTAACCGATGTCAAGCAGCAAGATGTAACGGCGCCACAACACTAGCAACTGTATTTGACTGAATATAATCACAATGAAGATATCGCAGTGACGCACAATCCCTGCTTTCAGGAAACCAGGAAGCTACGTACCAGAAACGTTTCGGCTTACATGGAATCCTAGTAAGCATTCGAGTCTACAAGTCTCGTTCGTCATCGCCGAATGCATAGACAGATCATCAACCGATAAAAGATACCCCAAGTCAACGCGGTTGAGCGATGATCGATATTCCACCATTTGCTTCGAGATCTTCATTGGCGTTTTGGATCGACCAAATTCGCGCGGTTTTCAGGATTTTGTTATACAAGTGATTAACGAATCGACTTATAAATTGCGTAATGAAATATAAAATATAAAATATAAAATATAAAATATAAAATATAAAATATAAAATATAAAATATAAAATATAAAATATAAAATATAAAATATAAAATATAAAATATAAAATATAAAATATAAAATATAAAATATAAAATATAAAATATAAAATATAAAATATAAAATATAAAATATAAAATATAAAATATAAAATATAAAATATAAAATATAAAATATAAAATATAAAATATAAAATATAAAATATAAAATATAAAATATAAAATATAAAATATAAAATATAAAATATAAAATATAAAATATAAAATATAAAATATAAAATATAAAATATAAAATATAAAATATAAAATATAAAATATAAAATATAAAATATAAAATATAAAATATAAAATATAAAATATGAAATATAAAATATAAAATATAAAATATAAAATATAAAATATAAAATATAAAATATAAAATATAAAATATAAAATATAAAATATAAAATATAAAATATAAAATATAAAATATAAAATATAAAATATAAAATATAAAATATAAAATATAAAATATAAAATATAAAATATAAAATATAAAATATAAAATATAAAATATAAAATATAAAATATAAAATATAAAATATAAAATATAAAATATAAAATATAAAATATAAAATATAAAATATAAAATATTAAATATAAAACCACTCGATAGCTTCCGATTTTGTCACAGCTACCGGGTGAAAAGATTTTTTGTTATTCACTAAAGCGTAAAAATGACGTCTACAACGACATACGGATCCAAATTTTCAAATCCGACACACAAGCACGCGAATTAGTTGAGTCATTTTATAAATAAACAACGTTATGCCATTTTTTTCATTCCAGATGTTCATTAAAATCTCGATAAAAATATTTTTTTCCCGAATAAATAATTTTATGAAAAGCTAATAATTTGACAAAAAATCATACATACATACATATATAACCTCCCGAGAACTTAGAGTCTTTCCAGATTGCTCCATAGGATAATTCCCTGATACCACTGACGGCCAAGCGATTTGTCTTCGGCCCCCATTGCGTTAAAGACCGTTTTATGGTTCGTTCAATTGACTCGGCCAACCAATGGCACACGATATCCCAGTTTGTACAGCAAACGGTGCTCTCTGGCATACGGGTTGGATGATGCTAACAACGGAGGGTCCGATACACTGTAAAGGGCGTTTCCGAGGCAACAGGTCGTGTACACCTGGCATCATCTACACATGGTTTCCTGGTTTCGAGTTTCCGAGCGTTACAAAACAACGTAAGCTATTTACTTCAAAGATGGAGATTTCCCACGTAATATCGAATGGATCGGAAATAAGTACACCTTAATATTCACGACAGCTTGAGGCTTCCTATCGTACTAATTCCAATATTTTTCATCATTACCTCCCACAAAAATGAAAATCTGTTTTTTCAACCCATTATTTCAAAAATCGATCACCTTCGTCTAATACATTTGTTTTTTTCATCACATATGCAATTATTATTGATTTAAACCCCAAATTAATAAACAATTAGCAAGAACATTTATTTCCGAGAAAAAGAAGATATTAAAAAATGCACCCGAATTAATAAAAAAATCTAACCACTTAAATAACAAAGCTGGATTACCAAAAGTTTTCACAAATTATCAATACATTTTGATCATTGAAAAAAATTACAAAACGATGTATTCGAATTACGAAGTGCAATCTCAAGTATCGGGTTACTGCATCTTCAGCAGCGATTCCTCTGTCCAGAGATGATTGCCTAATTGAACCGGCCCTCGAGCAAATTAGTATTCCGCCGTGTAACCTGGAGGGTGGAGCTTGGATCTAGAGTTGCAGAACTCCCCCTGCGTATAATCCACGGGACATCAATCGTCGGGAACAAAAGAGAATGCCGAACGGATTATGCTGCAGTTGGTTTAAAGATAAACGTTTTCAACAGGAACTCATGAATCGTGACAGCAGCGATGTCATGGGTGAAGGAGAAACGAGCTATACGATAGGCTTACGTGGCTCTTGGTCCATGGCACTAAAATTCTCCGTGGCGGTGAATAAGACTTTACGAGGGTCACCCACTTGGCGCCTGGGCCCTTCTCACTCATTCGACCCTAAAGGGCATACACCTACGCACTTTTATTAGGAATCCATGACGATCGCGCAAGTGTCTGTTGGAATAAGAGCCCTTCAGTGGGACGACCAAGGAAGGATTCCATGACCAACGTGGAATCAAATGGTCCTTTGCATCCCGTCTATTCGAAAGCTTGGGACGATGCGTGAAACTCTCGAGGAAGGGATCAACATTAAAAAAACCACCCTTACTCGGTAGTGTTTCTCTAACTGTTGCTAAGGGAAACGCCAAAGTGAAAGTCGAATCAGTGAGCAAGAATAACAGGAATACATAAGAGATGGCTTAGATTTTCAAGGATGTCTCAATGGGGAATTCTGTGTGTGTTATGTCGACTGGTAAGGGGCTGGACTAAGGGCCGTCAGAGTGAGGATTTCTCAAGGGCTTCGACCCGGATTGGTTGAACTCGATAGCAGGGCATATTCGGCTAAAGATTCGGAGCTCCCTTTGCGTCTTCACCATGATCTCTTACTAACGTTCTGTTTTTGGTTGTTTTGCACAGGAATAGGGAACGGTATAAATTTAGTACGTAAAGTTCCATCGTATTAATAGAGAATCCTAACACTTCCTTTGATAATGAAGTGTTTTCCTTGTCAATTTTCCACTGTGTTTCATATAAAAATGGATTCGTTTTCTGTTTTTAACGTTATTCTGCATGTTGTTTATACATTATTATTAATTACATGCCATGATAATACATATAATTTATTTGTTTTATGATTAACTTAATTCTGAATTGCGTAACCTGACATGCATAAATACATCGATACTGGACATTTTTTATATGACACTCATTCTTTCAACATCAAAAAACACTAAAAAATTCTCAGAACATCGCGAGCAATAATTCTCAGCGATTCGCGAGCATCTGTGATTGTAAGCCGAGAATCTGAAGTGCTTAATTTTTTTAAACGTCCCTCTGAATAATATCCCGTCGTCTGGAAGCACGTGGGCGTACGCAACACCCACGACTCTCCCGGGACTTCGTGAAAGGAACTTCTTCAACAGGATCTTATAAGCATCCAGAAAGACACTTAAAAGAGACTCTTGTACAATAAATCGAACGGCCCTAGACAATCCTCAATGCCACGTGGGTACTCCTACCCGAAAGGTGCAATATAAATGTACGTACTAAAAACTTGGCGCTTTATTACACGGAACAGTTTATCTGTATGAAGCTCTGCGTGTAAAAAAACGTACGGAACTCGGATTACGACAATGAAAAGTACAACTGATTTAAGCAAAACAAAAGTTTCTTTTCCATCGGCTTATGAAGATCTGCAGTCCTTTTTATTTATTTTTTATGCCATTAAAAACTGTGAGTCTTCGCGGAATTGACGACTTTATTTAATGATTTGTTTTAAAAATTGAACATTTAGATGAAAGTATTATAGGTTTTTTTCAATGTTATTTCCGCCCATGAAAAAAAAAAGGTTAAATACTCTAAATTTAATTATAATAATCGGTACCTTAATAATTACAATATATAAAGAATCTTTTCACATAACTCGATTTTAGATAACGTCAATGATTTTGATGACATTCATCTACTTTCTGCATCTACTGAAAGAGTTTCTTCAATTTTTCTTTTCATCATCATAATTACATGTTGGATTCAACACATTGATACAACCATCGCATTCCCACTAAATTTTCGTTCTTCTGAAGTATATTGAGGATTACACTATAAGAAGAAGTGTGTAGCAAAGCCTGACGTTCCACATCATTTCTGTAGCGACGATTCTTTATGCATTCAAAGTGTCTTATTCTGCATAGGAAAGATGGGCGCTTTATAAATGGCCCTTAAATGTGTAAAAAGTTGTCATCAAGAATAGGGAACGACACCCTTTGCTACACATTTCATTTTTACACTGTAATGATTATTGTGATTTTTTTTCTATGACTTCAATGATTTTTGTGAACGTAAAGTGTATTTTTACACAGTGTAGAATTGATCATCAATACATCCCATACTCGCCATAATGTTTCATCCCCCTAAAGTATGTGTACTTAATTGTCCGCATTTCTAACTGCAGTTTATCGTACGCAAGACCGTGAAGTTGAATGGTCGATGGAATCAGTTAGCTACAATTTTTTCAGGACGCATAGAGGACGCTACGCTCTGCGCACCAACGTCGGGAAAGAGAAAAACAAGAGGCCGGCTTCCCCGGCTGTCATATTCTCCTGATAAAAAAATCAAGTTTGTTTTGTACAAGTTTTTTTTTCCACACCCGTCGCATAATCAACGATACGAGTAAAGTATTGGGGTGCAAGACATGTGACCTGTGAAGCTGTTTAACAGTACGGTAGACCAGACGAACATCAAAAGCGACGAGACTTCGACGACGAGTGAAGACAACGTCGCCTGACAGCACGGCACGTGGAAAAGGGTTAAGACTTCAAATGTACACGTGTCGTCGTGACGATCAGGAATACATGTCAGAGGACGAAGTAAGGGCTCGAAGAACATCTGCCCATCGTGGCTCCGGCGGGCTTCAAAGTCGCTGCACATGAAGAACTTCAACACTACAGAAGCCCTACCGATTTTGCAGTCAGCAAGTAAGTAAGTAAGAAAAAACCGGATTCTATAGCAGGTAGTATCTATAATGGACTCATCTACACTAGGAAACTGAGGCTTACGCTTGCTGTAAATAAATTAAAAATCGTAATTTTTTTTTTTTTTCAAAAGTACATCGAAAGAAAGTCACACATGACATCGTTTACCCATAACCGCATAGCAGGAAATGAACCAAAAACCTTATGATTGAAAAATAACGATAATTTGAGGAAATCCTTTTTAAAGGGAGTCCCAGAGCGTGGTATCATGTAAATGAATGTGGATTCGATAGGGCGCCGTAACAGGGTACCATAACTGGAAGAGAGGGAGTAGGCCCCTAATGGCCGTCGTGGTGGCCGTGCAGTACGGCAACACCCCCTTCGAGCCCAGGCACTTCGACCCATCTGTAACCGTGGTCCGTACCTTGCCTGTAAGGATCGACCCGCACATTCGTGCGAACGACGGCTGCTCCTAATACAACTCACACTTCCAGTTCCTCCACGAGCCCGAAGGCTCACCGAGAATGGGTACTATGTAGGGTTACACGCAACCGTGTCCAGGACATGGTAAGTAAATGGACGGTTGCTTGCGTGTCTGGATGGCGGAGAACACTAAGATGGAATCTTGTAGCTAGGAGAGTGAATTTTGCGAAGCGATAGAGAATACAGTCTCGCTACGAGACTCATGTTCATCTCTGTGGTAACCACGTAACAACACTACCACGTTGCGAGTACCAAGAATTCATAAGTCCTCAGGAGTAACAGGGATGCTGCTGTATTGCTACGACTGCAGCAGGACAACAACGAGGGTTAAGGTCCGTGTGCTTATGCGTGAAGGACGGTAGGGATAAGCGGAGGGTTTATACTGGGGAGATGCAAGTACCATTTCGCAACGCGCATCCCCCGAGTGCAAGAACCAAAGAGAAATCTTTTGGGGGTGCAATGTATTAGGAGGACATAGGTTAGTTGAAGTTAATTTGCAACGAGTGGTTGATCCCTGGTATGGCATACCACCCTATATGTATATAATGTAATACATATGTGTTGCCTGTATTCATGTACAGTATTGTATATATGATCGGGGGATGCTGCGTGGCGTTACAAAAGGTTTCCATTCCCGGAGTCGGACCCTCCCCTGCGGTGTTATTCGGTTTGGACGAACGAGCTTCCCTTGCTTCGAGCCTATTGTGTTCCTGAACTTTGTGGGGGCGACCCTTGCACTGTTCGAAGGGATCCCGATGGGCACCCCGGCGGGTGGGCGTTTATAGTTCGAGTTGCACGGTTCGAGTCGGTCACAGATCTATGAACACCCCGTGGGCGCTTATTAATGTGACAATATTAAGCAATGTGGCAAATAGAATAGCGTTATTTCTCGCTATTCGTAATTCTTACATGGAAAAATATATACAAAAAATAGTATTAGAAATATATGAAATTTGGCGTTTTTAGAGATTTAGTATATTTATTATCTGATTCATTATAAATTTGAACACATAATATATTTTTTTTCCGATATATTTCTTTCCAAGTGAGTTAAAGTGGTTTTAATTCGCAACGTCGCGGGAAAAACCATAAGCTTTTTCTGAGTAAACGATTCTTGTAGAATCAACTATCAATAGTCTGATGAGTTGTATTTTTAAAAATTTTTATTACTAACACATTTCTATATAGTTCGTTTAGATAATACAACGTGAGAAAAATAGCAGCCAATTTATCTCACATGACACATTTTTTTTAATTAAAAAAAAAAAGCATAATGCATTTTTATCATCGTAATGGCAAACGACGAATATTAAAAGACCATTTATGATTCAATCATTGAATATTGCTCTACGAATCTGCAAATGTAATCACAATAATTAACGCCATATTTCCTGCGCGATACATAATAAAATAACAGTTCAATTATCGCGTTGTGAGTTGAGTATATACACCGCTCGGATAATCACTACAATAACAATGAAGTTATATTAATGACTTTTAACGACGATATTTCATTAACGAGTCACGGAATCACATCGATTTATCGAATATCCTTAACACGGAATCGGTTTGATACAATTAAAAAAAATATAACAGACCATCTCATTGGCGGCATTTCGAATAGATGCGTATTTAGCATCACAATTGCGGAGAGAATTGAGTATATCGTATCCAATGATCGCAGACATGCAATCCCTTTCGAGGAAAAAAAAGTGACCGTTGACGATGAGGCAGAAGGAGAACAGAGAGAAATGGTTGCCAGTCTCTCGCAGACGTTTTAGTTCCTGGAATGGGACTGCGTACTTATCAGTCGGCAAAAAGGTCGGCGGCCGCTTTATGCGGCCCGCCGGAGTCACATCTGCTTGTGACTTTGCGGGTTATACTTTTCTGGAAATGATAAATTATTTACGATATCCCGCGTAACCCCGCCTCTACCGTCAGTGTCGTGCCGCCGGGGCGGCAGGCAATCTTTTCATCTGACCACAACGCTGTCCGCGGCCCACGCCCTATCAGTCGCTCTTATCCAGGGTCTCGTAAGCGCGTCAACGCGTCCGCGGAATGAGAGCGCAGCAGTAAAGACGCCGGGGAAGAGCGGGACGTGACGCGTTGCACTTGTACATTTGACTTTTCAAACAGCAGGGAACCGTCTCGACGGATTTAAAAAAAAATTCTCAGAGGGATAGGAATGGAACCGGAGTAGTACAGTTTTGGTGCTCCAACAACGAGGTCGTGGGCTCCGGTGTTGGATGTTTTTATTTATCACTTGATTCCCATTTTTTTCGTAATAATTTTTCGTTAATTCTTAGAAATTGGTTTTTTTTTTAATTTTTTTGTCAAATTTTATTTAATAAAAAGATTCTTTAAGGCGGTGTACGGTAATGGTACCGCATCATCGTTACTAAATATATCACATTTATGAATTTGTTCGGGTAAATTGTGTCTATATCATCGCCTAGTTATTTATGTAGAGTAACGCTATGCGTATAATAGTATCGAGAAATGATTTCGCGGATGCTGGATACGTTCACATTATTTTTTGTTGACAGACGATGAAGACTCTGGTCGCGACGGCTGTATTATCTTGAGACGGACTTGCGTCAATCGATTTTTCCCAGTATGCTACTCTATCTCTCTCTCACTATCTTTCTCTCTCTCTCTCTGGGTCTGTCGTATCAGACCGCTACTCAGCGGTCAACACCAGTTGAGAGTTGAGTTTCTGGGAGCCAAGTTGATAGAAATCCCGAAGCGTTTCAGTTCACGAAAGTTCTGTGGTTACGGTTCGTCGTATTGAAATATCGATCGGTTTGTGATATGCTGTATAAATCAATATACGTGAAGATGTGAAGTGTAAAAAAAACATCGATTTTCTAAAATTATATAATTTATTTGATTTTTTTTTCTTGTTTTGCCGTATAAATTAATAATATCCGATTCCCGCGAAGTGCAACTTTCTTGAAGTCCATTGGACGAGTATTTTATGCATTCGAGTAAATAAGATTTATTTTAGAAATCAGAAAATCAAACATGATGTTTCTTAACGATACTCTGCTGGTACTGATGTACACGGCGAACATGATGGCCAATTTGCCCAACGAAACCGAAAGTCAAAAATCCATTTTACCCGAAGATAAACTTGAAAATATCACGACAACGACCTTGTCGCCAGAAGAGGAAGCAAATAAGTTCGATTTTGAAGACGGTAAAGAAAAAATCGATTTTAACAACAAACGACGTGTTTTTTTTTGCAAGACGACAAATAAATATCAATTCGATTTTTTTAAAATTAATACTTTTTTTTAATGTTTCATGGAATTTTAATGTTTCTTTAAACTAAATATTTTATGCATGAAATTAATAATAAAATTATTAATATCGTATTTTCATTAAATTGATTAACGACACAGCCTGGAATAAATAATTGCGTGAATCTCGTTTGTTTTTATTTAAAAAAAAATGATTAAGATGCAAATGTGAGAACAAGCGATAAGAGTAGTTTCGCTGATCACCGAACGCTGTGACTGCAGCAGCTTTCAAAATGTATCGGAGGTCACGTTTCCGAATCTCCCCTTGAACCCGCGGTTTATAGCACATCGAATGTATAAACATAACAGATTATGACACGTGGAGACAGATCGTTCCAATAGATCAATTCGTTATTGGAACACTGACCGGAAAGCTCAGAACGCAGTTCACATGTCATATTTAATGCACGCAGAAGCCATTTGCACATGCGATTAATCGTTTCCTTTGTATCCTTTTTACCATTATTAAGGTAATTAAGGTAATTGTGTCGCTTCGCGTTCGTTTCGCATTAATTAATTATTTAAAAAATTTCCCGGGAACCCAACATTTTTTTTGAGAATGATTCGTTTATTTTTCTGAATAAGTATTAATTTTTTCAGATTTTTCAATTTACTTCAAATTTTTTTGTTTTTATATGGAAAAAGTGTGTGACAAAACATAAAGTTCAAAGTAAATTGAAAAATCTAAAAAAATTTCATACGTATTCAGAAAAATTAACGAATCTTTTGCATAAAAAAATAGTTTGTTCCCGAGAAAGTTGTTAACCAATGTTTTCATCAATTTGTTAATAACATTTTGGAATTATTATTATGTAAAATAAATCTTTTACCTCTAATATGCATGAATCTTTTCCGAGTTTATACCATCGGAACGTATTTGCAATTTTCTCACATTTTTCTCGAACTTCTGCGAAATGAACACGAAACGACATAACTATCTTAATCAATCGAGACATAATGCGATACATACAAAAAAAATTGCAATAATAATAGAATAGTTATGTTAATTATCTTTTTCATAATTGAATTTTTAATTTATTTATTTATTCACTGTATTTATTTAGGGAATGCGGGAGGTAAAAAGGATCGGGAGGAAAATTTAGTCATGTTAGATTGCGTATAATAGGGCTAAAATTGAAAGTGAACGCTTTTCCTCATAGTGAAACATGAGGAAACACTTTTCCTCATGTCAACATTGTTTAATCGACAGATAAATAAAAAATTTGTTTATTATTTATAACAATATGGTTATTGTTGTTTGTACGAAACATGCATTTTTCACTCATTGTCGCGATTCCGGGAAAAGAACAGAAAATTCGTCTTGTATCTATAAGAGCAAAGTTATTTCCAACATCCTCCTCTATCGTCCGAACCCGAAAAGAAATATATTTGAAAGAAATTCGCGAAATTACAAGCTCGGAAATAAAAAAAAACCATGAAAAACCGTGAAATTGGTTAATATAAAATGAAAAAAAAAAATTAATGACATTTAGTCTCAGGTTCCGTTAACAAAATATGATATTATCTAACTGCAGTGCAAATTTCAAGACGATACATAAAAATGGTCTAAAGATATCGTGGTAAAAACTATAAAATGTGTCGCTGCAGGGGAACGTTGTTTTTTCAGTCGTCCCGGTCGCTCATATGCAACTAAAATTTTCGCTTTTTTAACGTCTGAAGACATTTTTGAACGAGAAAAATCACACCGTATCTGAGATAATTGGGATTCAATACTCGATCCAATTTTTATAAATATACTCACCGTCGATACGCATTTTAAGTATGAACACTTGCCGCGTCCAGGCGTGCACCGCGCTACATTTTTGCTCTCCCGTCCGCGATTTTAAGAATTTCATATTGAATTTGTCGGCATCATCTTTATAACGCATTATAATATTGATATATGCCACAAAAAAATTCAATTAAAAAGAAATGTCAAGCCTCCCCGGTGTCCTTAAATAATTAAATAAATATTAAATTAATAATTGATAATTGATAATAATGACATTATTAATGATTATTAATTGTAGTTCATATAATTCATAAATTCAATTTGCTTTTTTGTTAATCAAATGCAGACTGGTACATGTGGCGATGCTACAGACCCTACGGTTGTTTTTTTATTGGTGCCCCATGGTCAAGCGAACACCGACCCGTCTCCACGTTTCCGGGTCGACCCGACGTCGTCGATGCCCATTACTTGCTGTACACACGCGCCGACACTGACGAACCCCACGAACTATTCATCGACAACTTCGACAGCATTAAAAAATCACCTCTCCGTAATGACAAAATGGTTTACTTGATTATCCACGGATATCTCGATAACGGCGATAAATCGTGGATTCTGGTAAGTTTTAGGAGATAATAAAGAAACAGATTCTACGAATTTTCGAATTATTTTCGCGACATTGTTCGGTCGGTGTTATACATCGATTGTAACATTTTTTGCACCTCTTTATCAGCACACATGGGTTTGAGAGACCTGATGTCTTCATGAATGCGAAATTTTAACAAAAATCGATATTTTCATGTTTATGTGATATTGTAGTGAAGTCGAACCTCTGGAAAGTAGGGAAGGTATCTATTATTGTCGATATATTGTTATTGTATCTATTATTGTCGTTATGTTGTTATTGTCGACATTATAGAAGTTATCTATTTTTGAAAGCGAAGGAAAAAATTCATATTCACAAACTCGATTTTTTTTTTTGCGGAAGTTAAAAATCTGAAAAACCATACGTATTCAGAAAAATGAACGAATCATTTTTATTAAAAAAAAAGTTAGGTCGCTGGATAATTTGTTGCTAATTTTTTTTTTTAGTAATTTGTTAATAGCATTTTGGAATTACTATGATTCAAAGTCAATCTTTTCAACATTTTCAATATATTGAGTTTTTTCAAATTTTTATACCATAGAGAAATATTTGAAATAATACCCCTCTTATTTCTCTGAAACTTATGCGAAGTGAAAACTATAAACAAGGACTACCTTAACGTAACAAGTACGGTTTACGGCAACATATCGAGTACTTACAGTATTTTTGTATGAATCTGCTATGCGAGCGCCTTCCTCTGCTTCGTAGAACTCGTTTTGAGACGTAGTCTCGCTGATCGATTTAAAAAAAAAAAGAAAATTCCCCCTTAACAGTGCTGCACGTTATTACGGCACTGCCAGATAGAATATTGTAAATAATACAATGTTTTCGGCATTTCTAAAAAATGCAATAGATAGAACGTATTAATATACATATATCCGATATCGGAATCGGTTTTTCCCGTAACGGCTCTATTTTTTTCTCTTCATTTATTATTTAAAGATGGAAAGAATCGCTGCGAATGAAATCGAAGTCCGTAAATAGACCACAAAATCGATACTAAAACTAACTACCATCTGACGGAACAGCACGCGTATTATTGTTGTTGTTTTTCTTTTTTTGCTACTCTTCAATGTTGCTTCAGTTAGTCTGAAATCAATATTTATAAACTTAACTATTGCTAAATTGATGCGAAAACGCAAACAACGTGTTTATCGAGTTGTCACACTGATGTAGCAAAATACTAGAATAAGAAGATAAACAATTAAACAAGAAAAAAAATTGCGTACAAATTCAAACAAATTATATTTCTATTGGTACAAATAACGCGAAGTCAATGAAAGCCAAAAAATTGTATAAATGATAAAAAAAAAAAAGACTGCAAATAATAATGTGAAAATGAGAATTATTGCGAAACAAAATACCATTTGCCATTCGATTTTTTCCCGTGAAAAATAGCTTAGTATACCGATCCGAAATAATGATCGATTACGGTTAGGACGCAATTACTATTCGAACGGAATTATATATATTTGTCCAATCACTCGTCATAACAAATGCGAAATTGATATTTTCTTTATGCAGAGAACTAAGCGAGAGTTGCTGATCCGTGAAGACTGCAATGTTGTCGTAGTGAATTGGATCGGTGGTGCTGGTCCTCCGTACCCCCAGGCGGTGGCGAACACGAGATTAGTGGGTGCAATGACTGCGAGACTATTAGCACAATTGATCAAAGTCGGTGGTGTACCAACGCGACAGATTCACGCGATTGGTCACAGTCTCGGTGCTCATACCTGCGGTTACATTGGTTATCATCTCAAAGACCAGTACGGCTACAAACTCTGGCGAATCACCGGTAAATGCTTTTATATTTTTAATTAATTTAAAATAAAAACAATTAATTAGGTATGAAGAAGTAGTAGAAAAAATAAATTAATAATCTTATGTCTATAGTGGCGTACCGACACAGTCATTTAGTGTATTTAGTGTCTTCATTTTTGATAATTTTTTTTATGAACTTTCAAACTAACTGGTGTTGCGTTACGTTGCGTTGCGCTGCTCTTTAAATTCCATAAAAAAAAGTTATAAATATAATGTGCGCGAAGACGCGCAGAAAGTGAACTTCGCATCACCGCGTAGTGAACCACAGAGCTATCATACTGACGACTGATGTAGAACACTCGCTGGAACTATCGCTTATTCACTTTATCCCAGAGGGGTGCGAGGTACTCAATATTCCACGAAGAGACCGCACGCCCGGTGAAGGGTCGTTACGCGCGAGCTATCGATCTCATCGAGAACTACCAGGATAACAGAAGGAACATCGAGTAAAAAGTATCAATGAGAAACCGCCACAGTGTCGATCCAAACTGTCCAAACCTAACTAAACCTTCGTCGGCCATTGACTTCGATTATTTTGGTTCGGGTATTTGATTCTTTTCAAACACAAAAAGAAAGCAAAAAAAAAGGGTGTATTGAGGGACATAAGTTACGAATGGGGATCGAGATGAAAAGAAACAGCTACAACGGTTTCCAAACCCCAGTGGGACGTCGTACGATTTTTTTAAGTAAAATAGCAGCAAAAAACCGTGAAAATTCCATGAGGATGTCGATGAATTATGGATGATACTGAAATGACGGGGTGTCCCAGTACCACGCCCTTAGACCCGCCCGAGGATGAGACCGGTGTAAACAACTGTAATAAGAGCGCATACCGCTGCAAGAAGTAACGCAAGGGATTGCATGTGGGAATCCTCTCACTGGAGTCCTTGCGCCTTCAATATCCGCGCAAATAAATCCTTATAGATTTGTTCGACACGAAAAAAAATCGTTTATAAGATTTGCAGATTTTCCGAACGAAGCTCCGTAAAACACAGGATATTTACATGATTGCTATAAAATGGAATGAATATAAAAATACACACGGAGTTCCATCCGTTTCAGGTTTAGATCCGGCTGAGCCGCACTTCAGTAATACTTCGCCGATGGTGAGACTCGATCCAACAGACGCTGAATTCGTAACGGCAATTCACACGGATTGCAGTCCATTTATGAGCGGTGGTTTGGGAATCAGTCAGCCCGTTGGGCACATAGATTTCTATCCGAACGGCGGCCGCAATCAGCCGGGATGCAACAGCGGTGTTTTGAATTCAATAACGTTAGAAAGCGGCAGTGTCTTTCGAGGTAAACATGCGTTTCATTTCGATCGAAAGAACGCTTAACATCAGCTTGGTATTTATGTAGAATTAGACATTACTGAAGTGTATTGCGTATACATTTTTTGTTTGTTTGTTTGTTTTTTTTCCAACAAATAGGTATCAAAAGGTATTTGGTCTGTAATCACATACGGAGTTACGATTATTTCATCGAGAGTATCAACACGCCTTGTCCCTTTCTCGCGGTTCCCTGTTCCTCGTGGACTCGATTCCAAGAGGGCGGTTGCTTTGACTGTGTCAATCAATACTGTCCAAAATTCGGCTTCGACGCTCAGCCCGGCAATTATCATGCATCCGTTTATCTGATGACTGGTTCGGAACGACCTTTTTGCAGTAAGTCAAACCTATCGTTTTTCTTTTCGTAGATAAAACCAAATCTAGGAGTTTAACTTTACTCGCCGAATTAGTAGATATTATTATTCAACTTTGAAGCTTTTCAAGGTCTCCCCCGACCGGCCCTGCAGGGCTCCGATCGTATTTTTAAATCTTTCTGGCTGACTGCTTCTCCAACTACAGTCCGCGCTTCGGATTCTTAACTCTCCTTAACTTAACTGCTCCCTCATTTTAACTCGTTACCATGGTAACGAATTCCCTTAACTGGATTTTCCCTCAGCCCTTTTTCCCCACTCCAAGCGAGGGAAACCCTGCGCGCATATCCCTCGTTACCCCTACTCGCAGCAACTGACCGGAAGTAGGGACGATAGGGGAAATACAGAAAAGGGAGCGGGTCTCGTTCCGTCGAGTGAAAAATACGGAGTGTCGACTGTAGAAGGTATCAGGTTAGTCCAAAATCATGTGAACGAATTGAGGAGGATGCTCAGGGTGTTTCTGGCGGGGAGGTGCGCGAAAAGACCGAGTGGTGCGCGGGTTGTTTTTATTTTCCCAGGTTTTGTTTTATTTTTATTTTCCCGACAACCATGCAGACGAAGCATTTCGGTCTTTTCAAAAGTTTGTTCGGAAGATGGAAGGAATGATTTGGAACTATTATCATCAAATTCTTACCATTTTTAATATTCTTTCGAGCATTGTATTCAAGTTGCTGATACTTTTTGCTATGCTGACCATGTATTAGAACTGTGACGTGCTTTTCCCCGGCTTCGGAGTACCGGGGATCGGCTAACCCGTCCAAAATATAATGACGCCCCGTTCGCACACTCTATTCCCCTTACCGTCTTGTTGGGCGCCAGCACACCGTATAAACCCCGATGTGCAAGGGTTTTCTGTCGTACGTTCCTTCTTATCAATTATCTTACGGCTAGCAGGAGGGGTGCAATTCGGGAAACAATAAAATAATATTTGCAACGCACTGATTAAAATAAAATAACAATCATCACACTCTTTATTTTAACAGTGCTCTTTCATACAGCTGACTCGCGAGACTCAAGATTAGCTTCGTAACAAAATAATTATAACACCCGTCGCTGCGAGCGAAAATCATACGTGAAATATTCCGGGAACACCGGGCACGAGCGAGAAAGCTACGGCAACGCGTGTACGGCACAGAAAAGAACCGAAGATGGTCTGCACTGCGTGCACCTACCTTTGTTTTCCCTGTCCGGTGATCTACACGAGTCGTCCTCGTGACTTTCCTCTAGCTGCGAGCCTCTATCCTCTATTCCTCTCGGAAAATTCCTCAGCCGTCGTCACGGCGGTTATTCCTCACAAATAATAATCCTCCGACCGATGACACGGCGTATCACGATTTTCTTACTCCCGTGGCTCGCACGGCGTTAACTATTTGTCACGGACTTATTCTTTCCACTAATATCAAACTAATCGAATCTCTATCGCTTATTTCGCCTGTCGATCTATCCTGTACAACGCGGCGCGCGAGAATGCCTCTCGCTCGTGTTCGGTTACGCGACTCGGTAATCGGTGAGAGGGGGAACGAGCCCTTTGTCGCCGAAAATCGCCTGATCGCTGGAATATTCGCGACGTCTCTCCTCTCGTGGTTCCCCTCTCGTATCTCCCACTGGCCGTCGTCGCGTAGCTGAACACCTGTAATGTATAATATAATCTTCGGCAGTCTCCCGAATACTATACATATTTCTCTCCTCGGGTATCGTCGGGGGACGACTCTGTATACGCGCCTATCTACGACTCTCGCGCGTACCTAATATCTAGCGTGCCTGCGAGAGCGTTGTAACGCCTCGTCACAGAATATATATTCAATAATTAATAACCCGACAAGGAAGCAGATGATCGACTTGAAACTTAGCACGACGCCGTGGTTTACATGAACGAATATTCTCTGTAAAATTCAACTTATTTTTACCATTTGACGTTGACTGAGCAACCTCCTTAAACGAAGTCAACCCAGCAATACAGCCTTTTGCATTCTGACCGCCGGTGAGTCGGCATGTCGCCGACAGGCGCTATGATCTTAAGGTTCGTGACATACGATGGTCAAAAAAAAAAGATTATTGTGGCATGGGCACCAGGAGATGGAGCTCGCAGCCCTTTAATAAAGAAAAAAAAAGCATACGATAGTCTCATCCCTCTGAGGACTGTAATGATGGGAACATCTAGTTTCACCGTAAATTCTCAGTGCTACTGGCGAAGTTCGAAAAGCAGATCTCAATATATCGTCTGTTTGTCGTCTTCTTTAGTGCCGATGTTCGCCTTTACGGAAAACGAAAATTCAATGACATGAATCGCTTCGCTCCCGTAATTGAAGATGACAATGTCAGGCTTGTTGACTTGTTATCTGTCTCACAGTGGGAAATGGATAGTTTCAGTAAATTAGGAACTTCGCATTCCCCACCGCAGACTCCATATCGCTCGGGGCGTAGGTCAGCACTGGCGTCTCGTCTACCGCGTATGAATGTCGAAAATGATAGTACGGCACTCTTAGAGCCGCTTTGTGGCGCCGGATTTTGCCGGCGATCGCATCGATGGAGCATACAGATAGTATACAGTGGAACCCCTCCTTTCTTAATTCACTTAACTCAACCGCCTGCTTATCTTAACTCGTTACCATGGCAATGATTTCGTTTAACTGTACTTCCCATGAGTCCGCTTGCCTCATTATGAGCGGTGCGCACGTGCTGACTGACACTGTGGCTTTGAATTTACACAGACGCATACAATGCCCCTTGTTACCCCTACCGGCAGCAATCGCTCGGGAGTGGGGTCTGTAGGGGAAATACAGAATAGCGAAAGCATCCGATTCCGTTGAGTTAAGAAAAGAGCGGTTGTACTGTATGCGTAAATGTCTTCAGCGAACATTTCAGGACCTTCATTTTGTGTGAGGGTTTTGCATACCTATTACCCGGCTCTGGTAGACAAGAGTATTAATTACGCCGTGTTGTTATTATTATTATCGTCATCATCGAATTCATCATTATAATCATTATTCGAATTTTTAAACATTTCAGAGGGTCACTATCGTGTGACGCTGAACATTTCGAAAACGGACGAGAGCCTCGAGTATGGCGGTGAAGTTGGGTTGTTCGTCATACGGGCGATCGGACAAAACGGCAACAAAACCGAAAGAATTCCATTGAGCGACACATCGGTGTATTACGAACCCGGAAGTGTTCACACGGTCGTATTGCCCGGCGACGTGGTCGGCAAACCGGAAGCCGTAGAAATTACCTGGGAATATCAGACTTCGATGTTCAATCCTCTCACTTGGAGGTTTCTGCATAAACCAAGAGCGTACATAGACTCATTGACGATTGACAGTCTAGAGTCGGGACAAGGGTAAGTCTCGAACCTCGATATCGATTTTGTATTATCTGTCGTACTTATGAGCGGATTGATTAAAAAAAAAAACAGACCTAAAATTACCTTGTCGGGGTTTTTGGTCTGAAATATAACATTTTTACCACCACTCCAATTTTTTATAGCGATAATTGGTTAATCAATAATACGCTATTTATTGAATAAATTTTATTCTCGCGAAATACACTGAAGAAATCGCTTCTGTTGCGCGGTATGCGAACAGTTAATTTTTTGTAGCCAATTTTAATTGGTCTTTTTTTTTTATAAAAACTCTTCAGTTATCGCGAAGTAAAATAGCAATCGATTGAAAACTATTTCGTTTCAGAATCACGGTGTGCACAGGCGAGACGAAAGCATTCATCGCGAACGAGCCGAGAACTTTTACAGCTGATACGTGTCAGCAAACCGAAACAAACGTCATTCACATGTGAAATGAGCCGCAAGGAGATATCTGCAAATCAATTGGAACGCCACATCTATTTTTTTGTCGATAATATGTAGAATTTCTGAAAAATTAGTATATTAGAAATAACTTCAATGCAACTGTCGAATTCTATATAAAGTTTCGATGAGAAAACTGCTTTACCGACACCATTGGTTGTTTCGCCAATCGATACAGTGAAAGGAAAAGTGGATACGGAGCAGGTGGCGCGACCTCAGGGATTCAATAAAACGAATAGAAGTGACGGGCGTTAAAAAAAAATGTAAAAAAATAAAATGAAAAAAAAAAAAAATTGATCTTAACAATTTTAGAATCTTTCGTCCGATCGCTCAAGTGTAAAAATTTAATTAACCGAAGCCTTTCGTACGGTGTTATATAAAACATATCCTCATCCGCACTGCGACACAAAATATGGTATAAATACGTACGTTTTGTTATGCGTTATGTAAAAAGTAATAAAAGTTTCAACATCCCAGAAACGACTCTTCGAAGCCTTCGAGTTCCGGATCCCAACCTATTACGCACAATCAACCACTCGTATACTTAGTTCAAGCTGTACAGACAATAGCTCTTCGCGTTACCGCACTACATATGTAACATACCGAATGTCGGGTCATTAACAACGAAAAACGACGTGATTCGTAATAATATGCGCCGCAAGTGCGTTTCTCTGTACCTATCAGAGTATTCAACAATTCAAATAGATACGATAATAATCGTTGCGACTTTTAAAAAATTGGCCTATTATTGTTATTTTTCTTATTTTTATTATTTATAAAAGTTTTATTACGCAAGAAAAAAAAATGGAGTTAAAAAAATTTCGACATAATTCTAAACACTGAAAAGAAACTCCCCCCCCCCCCCCCCCCCCTCCTTCCACCACTGAAGACATACATATCAACATATGACCAATTTTTTGATACACTTACAGATAGCTATTCAAACAATAACTTCACCTATGAACTCAAAACGATAAAACGACACGACGCGTTATATGCACCGCGCATGTTTTCTCAGTATCGCGGAAAATGCAACAACGCAAATAGATACTGATAACAATCTTCGCAACCATACTGACCGACCGGAACGTCGATGTAATCAAAACGATTGTTCCGCAAAAATTGCAATTGGGCACTCGACGGAAAATATCTCGGAAGCAAATGTAGACAATTGTCGGAATCGGTATTCCAGAAAATCGTAAAAACAAATTATACCGCATTACGTTTTTTAATTTATTATTTGCGCCGACGCTAAAAAAGTTGGCGGTTTCACGCAGTGATTATGGCACTCTGAGGAATTATATCGCACGCTATTCTCCTGTCTCCAGTAGCATTTTTTTAGCGATCTTTCTTAAAACTTTTTCGAAATAACAGAGAAGAAGACGAAATTGAGGCTTTTGATGTAATGTTTGATGACGATATGCCCGGAAGACACTGAAGCGACAACCGGAACGAGTACAAGCGACGATTTAATTGAAAGGCGACAGTTCGCGTATAATCTTCTTCGAGCGGAAGAATAATCTACCGCTGCCCGGACACGAGCTCAGTGGCGTAACTGTTTCTGCGATGCCGCGATATCGCCTTGTCCTTCGAGAGACAGCATTGCTGGGGTCGAGCTGACCTACCATAACCCGACATCACTAAACAGCTCACGGATGACGTCTTTAAATTGTTAACCCTTAAACACCACACAGGTTTACTGGGGATCGAAGATGTTTCAAGGAAAAACGTGCATTTTTCAAATTTTATAATAATTTACGGGCTTTTTTCAAAAACTTTCGACATCCGCCATTTTCTCGGTATCGACATTTCGTCTCATTATTGTCACATTCTGACTTTCGATTTCACGATAATTGTGGTTGAAAATAAAAAATGTTGACGTTTCGTAATGATAACGACGAAATCTATATGTCTAATTTTCATCGATAAAAAAAAAAAAAAAAAAAACAAAAAACTCATGTAGCATCGTCGGGGAAAAATATGCGGTAAAACTCAAAATATCTATTGTGAAGTCTATTGCGACGAGATCGGCGCTGTTTCCGCCCCGGTTTGTGGGATACGATTCCTATCCCGGCAATGCTCTCGCCTAGAGCATCGAAGAGGCTTTGACGGGGCAGTGCAATACCCACCACGGTGGCGTGCTACACACCGAGCGACTAACGGTGTGGTGGGCTAATATTCCAGGACAAGCGAATCCTCCGTGCACTCAGTCGGGCACCGGCCTCGCAGCACCGCGGACCTTTACCAGCCTCTCAATAACCACCTCTCTCTGCTCTAAAACTTCACAACTGTATTTTACAGTGTATACACTGCACAAAACAGGTACTCGCTACCTGTCGTCACTTTCACACGCCGAGTTGTCGGGCTTCGGAAAAAAAAAAAAAAAAGGAACACGAACCCGACGAACAAACCCGTTGAGGCCGGCTGTCGTCTCAGTCGGAAAGAATTAAAAATATATTAGTGAAACCTTTCATATGCGTTAAAAAAATTCGAAATATATTTAACTTCATTTAAAAATAATAAAAAAAATTTGTATTGTTTTTTAAACAATAGTCTCATGTATCAAGCGAGTGTTCGAATCGTCATCTGCGCGAGTAAAGAAACGAATATAATAAATAATTGTGAATAATTCGTTGACATCGAAGTGTCGATAGAATCATCGCGACGCTAAAACGCGCGGTATTCGGAAAGTGTTAATATATTAATCATTGTATACACCGGAAGCAGAACTGAGAAACACGTAACATGGCCGATCGATGATAACGAAAACAGAAGGGGTACACCATGCAGACGACGCGGCTGTGACATGAGAGAGTAAACTTATACGAAAGTGAGTTTTCCTCGTTTGTGCATTTATATATCGTTATATATCTTATTTTCCATGTTATATTATTGTTTTAACGTACGGAACGTTTATATCGAGAATAGTAAACAGTTACGTTGTGTTTCAAGGACGCCATTGTTTTGTAGAGACCGAAAAATCGCTTGAAACGCACGTGGGTTTTCTGTTTACTATAATTCATTGCGATGAGAGTCCACAACGACACTCAGTCGGGTTCACGCGTTTCGTCAGAAATAAAATTAAAAAAAAAAAAAACAATCGTTCTTCGACAATCAACGAATCTTCGCGAGTCATTGGGGTTTATTTGTTTTGCGATGAATAATTTTCGTCTGGAATAACTTTTGTTTGAATCTCTCCGTGACGATTCAGGAAACGTGCGGCAGCGGGTGTACGCGTTGCCGTGACGTATTTTGGAAACTCTCGAGTCGCGACTGACTGCCTCGCGTGGCAAGCCGAAGTGGGCAGAACTCGTACCATAGGAATGCACGTGATAGAGTTGGGACCCGGCGTGCGCTTCGTGCGGACGCGGACGTTAGAAAATACATACCTTAGCTAACTCCGTACGGGCGCGCGAACGCATACATATTGCGATGGGACACGAACGATACACCGACACACGCCGTTGCGTTGGTGTTACAGAGCGAGGAAAGGCAAGGAGAGAAAGAGAAAGAAGTACACGAAGGCGAATGCGCTTTCTCCGCGAGTAGGCGTGTTGTAGACACTGGTGACTGAGCTCTGAGAAAAGGAGGGCCCGGCGTGCTGTACATCAAAACCATACGAACTGTATAACGATCCGATTCATCAGCACCGCAATTGTGAATTGTAAAAATCAGAGTAATTTCCGTTATCGTGAGAATTGCTGAATCGTTTCGATAGGAAGCAAAATCAACCATAGAACCGTCACGCACGAGTGCGCAAAACATCATTTTGTAATGCTTTTTTATTTCTTTTCTATTTAATCACGTCGAAGGCAATTCAAATCGCAAATCAATTATATATTATATATTATATATTATATATTATATATTATATATTATATATTATATATTATATATTATATATTATATATTATATTCCATTTTCAATCATTTCAACCGAATCGACCGAATCGATGTTAGTATAGTGTTCAGTTGTAGTAGATGCTGGCGTCCTCCACCCTCATCTTCGTCCCTCGTCTTCTGCCCCCGTCCTCTTCACTCGTCCTTCAAACAGATGTTTCTCCTTTATGTATGTAGAGATCTTATATATGAGGTGTAGGTGAGGGGTCTCTAAGTGAGTGGGACAAACGTTTTCATAAATACACAGTCGGCAATCAGATAAGTCGAAGATTCGGGAACCCAACCAATTAGGCACCATCAGATAAGTTGAATGTCCTAATACCTGCTGGAGTACCTGCCCGCTGTCCCTTCTGCCGGGAAAAATGTCCCTTTCCGCCGCGTTCCCTCTCTCCTCACACAAATGGCAGCAACGATTCTATTGGTCGGTATGAAAAGGGAAGGAGGGCGCTGTCGCCTCGAATTCAACTTACTTGATGATGTTTTCTTCAACTTACCTGATGGTTGCAATTATCTGAGTTGGAAACACGTGATCGCCTGCTGTATATAAGATATTCTGAGGGTCTAATGACGTAATGTTGAAGGGTGCCGCTAATGCATCGGCTCTTTTCGTACGAACGGTAATAATTCGTTGTCCCGACTTCGCCAATGTCTCGATCCGAGCGTCCAAAAGTACCGAGTGCCCGTAACAATAATTGAATTGTTTTCTCACCGCTTAACGATTTCACCATGACTTTCTGCATCAATGAAGTTCTCCCGATCGGACCCACGATCGATCGATCACCAAGTTCGCGGGCTCTCGTGATCCCGTCGACGTGGCGGTTACGCCTTCAGGCGTAAACCCACGACACAGAATAACCGACTAAGAGACCTTGACTCGTTACCCTTGCGAAAGTGGAGCACCGTTTCCCGTGCTTCACAGTCACAACGTGCATTCTGAGGAAAAATCGATCTCGTCCAATGACATGCGCGCTATTATTCACTATACGAAAAAAAAATAACTTCACGACTATAGCAAAGCCACTCGATTGATCCATACAAAGGGAAAATTCATCTCAACTAAACATCGAATCGTTGCGCATGGACCCGCGAGAGACGGTAACTCGCCTTTCGAAAGTCTTTCACGTCCGGGATATGGCTTATGGGTTTCTTGTCTTTCTTTCTTTCTATATCGAAGCCACGGTAATTTATAGTCATATACATCTATCTATTATATACACTCTATCGCGTATATACATAGTCACGACTTCGAGAGTCGTGCACCAGACGCAATCATGATACATGATAGTAAATATGTTGTGTTAGTATCCATAGTATATACGGTCGATACACAGGACCTTGCACTCTGCCGCAGTTCCCTCGTTGTATCTTATATACAGTTTCATACGTATATATATATAGTACATAAACATTCAGTGATCTTGATGCCTCGGCGAGGCCGTCCCATGCAGATTGCCAGTTGTAAAGATACGCGTCTTCGTCTGTTAAAACGGAAACGAAAAGTGAAGCTACGAGTGTGCGTGACTCTCGTGTATCATATAACCTATACGTGCGCATGTATACCATCGACTTTCGCAACTCGCAGCATCTGCATCTCGCGTGCACGCCGGTCCAACTATTATAAACATCGTGTGCCCGCTGCGCCAATCCAGCGTCGCTTCGCTCACTCGGCAATGTATAGATCTCTCGAGAGTCACCACCACTACGCGTTTGCACGGTTCAAACGCGTTGCGATCTTAACGCTTCCGCGTCCGGTTTCCTGCGGGCAATACAAATCCCGCTGCAATATTATAGTTACGGTATAACCGTGGATATCGCTGGATAGATGACTGGCGAGTTTCGGAATTAATATTGTAGCGGAGATTAGGTGCTATATACATTATATATGTATATGTAACGTAACACACGTTTTAATCGTGGGTCGCGATGCAAGCGCGCATGCGCGCGAACGCGCGCACGTGCCCTCGACAATTATAATCGCATTGGTCTGCGGAAGAAGCCCCGCTGTACTCTGATATCCCCCAGCCGTGGCCCCTCGACACACGGCAGGCACAATTAACAATTTCTTCGTAATAACATGTATTTCGTTTAGTACCGTGACGAGGACTTGAAATTGTTTATACCGTATACTCTACGACGATACGGTGTAATAGGCGAACTTTCACCCCGTGAAGACACCGCGTAAGCACACGTGTCCACGTGCTTTCAGAAGGAAAATTATACACAACGGATCGAGATGTAGAAAGCAATGATATATCGTATTTGAAGGAGAGAAGTAATCAAAATTAAAAAAAAATCGTTACTTGTGATAAAAAATCAGAAAAATTGTTATTGTGGAAACTTAACAGAATAATTTTGCGGAGGAGATAAAAGTGTTCACCACAGTCGGAAACGCGAATATCCTCTTCAACGAATACTCGCGATTGCACGAAAGATTCTGTTCGAAGCGGGAAACTTATTTTTAAGAAAACTTCTGTCCGATTCCTCCGAATAAAGAAAGTTTTTGTCAGAATGAATAAAACGTAATTTTTATGTAAATCGGCAAAACAATCTTTCCGCGGTATTCTAAAGAAGTAGAATAGAATTCCACCGATAGCCCAAGTGGACATCAAGTATATGCAAATGATATAGTACATTATTATAGTACATTACACTATAAATAAGAATAATAATTATTATCATTAATTTTTTTAACATGATTATTATATTCGTATTTTTCGAAAAAGAATATTTAGTACATATTTGATATATGTATATTTTCGATCTTTTTTTTTATTTTGGAAACTAAATTCTACTAATTTTGGTGGAAGAAAAAAAAAGTGCTTCTATTCATCTCAACTATCGGTGACGATTAAGGGGGCTAAGTCACCTGAAAAGTAGAATGTTCATTATTTTTTTTGTCTGAAAAAAATAAAAATTTGATTCGATTCGAACGAAATGTCATTTTGACATGACTGCGATGCTCTTTTTCCACATTTTATTCAAAAACTCCATCGGGGGACCCTAAAAAAAAATGACTGCACTAATTACATAATTAATACTTCAGCGAAGAAAATGAGCCATGAAAAGTCAAAATTGATTCACTCCTCCGGTCTGAATCCTGCAACAAGTAGAAAAAGTTTGACCATCTCTGCTTTCGATTCGACAAACTTGGGGACCTCCAAAAAATTAAAAAAAGGTGGTTAATCATATATAAATTATGGAAATACAATCGAATTTTTATTTTTTATTTGTTTCAAACAGAAAAAAAATAATGAACATTCTACTTTTCAAGTGACTCAACTCCCTTAATCTTTCGCCAGACGATTAATGAGACCGCCTTCCGTAGCGTAGAAACATTTTCCAAATACAGTCCACGCTCTGTACTCTTAACTCCCCTTAACTTAACTGCTCCCTTATTTTAACTCGTTACCATGGTACTGAATTAACTGTATTTCCTTAACTGTATTTCCCCTCAGCCTCTTTCCCCACTCCAAGCGGGGGAAACCCCGCGCGCATACCCCTCGTTACCCCTACTCGCAGCAACTGACGGGGAGTAGAGACGATATGGGAAATACAGAAAAGGGAGCGGGTCCGATCCCGTCGAGTTAAGAATACGGAGCATGGACTGTATATGTATTGAATGGTAGCGGGTGTGCATTAGTGCAACTGCCACGCCGTTATAAACCCCTCTCCCTCCCTCCCCCCTCCCCCTCTATCACCTCGATGCGGTTTCACACCGTTATTCGAGGTATGTAGGTCAGTGTAAAGGCCGGCGAACGTTCGAAAGCTGTCAATAACATTAACGGTGTGCGTCGGTCTCTTGTGTCTTTTTTTTTCTCTCGTGGCATTGATTAAAGTGAGCGTTTACACGGTTACTGCACGTATGTATAATAACGAGTGTAATGCGCATGCCGCACTCTTGTAACGGATCTTGTGTACAAATACAGTCGCATGCGCTTTACAGTGCGCGTAGAGACACAACAGTGCACTCGTGCAAATCCCGAACGTAAAGTTACGCAAAGTTTTGCACATTGAGAAGAAGACAATTAGTGAGAAATCCTCTGTATCTCGACGAATATTTTTCAAACAAAACGGCAATGTCTAAATAAACCCATTCATTCCGTAAGATAACTTATCTGTATTTCGAAATTAGCGAAGCGCGTAATCCTTCCTGAATGCTGAAACATTCATGAATTTACGAGTGTAAGGATAACGTATACATAGGTTATGTGTATTTTTTTTCCTATTTTTTTTATAGTTCTTTATCTTGATTCCCGGCCTACAAGAATTTCACTGAAGGGGAATTAACGCTTCCTTGTTTCGCAAGTCCGATCGCTTACTTACTTTCGCGAAAACTATCGAAGCGATTGAAAACACAACGAAGCATTCGAGTATAGCACTGATACGCGATTTTTTTTCCTCACTACGGGATAAGGAAATAAAGATTTTTCGCGTAATAGTATCGCTATCACGTAATTCTGGCTATTTCAACCATAGTGTACCGTTATTTTCCCTTTACGTCGCGAATTATCCGCTCGAAGTGTTTCGGTCGTTTCGAGTTCGCGATTTCATACAAAAAATTATAGAAAATAAAGTATTTACTTTTTGTAATGTTAATATTTATAGACATGTATCGGCGAATCGGGAGACTCGACTCCCCCCCCCCCCTCCCATTGAGGCTGCGAAAGATACTTCGCACAGTTCTCTGTTCACCTATTTTACTCGACAACTTCTAAACCTTAAAATCTCAAGTTAATGAATGAATTGAATGTATGAATGACTACAATACATTGGGGTGAAAGTTGGCGAAAAAAACCCTTTCATAAAGAAATACAATGTAGTAAAGAGACGAGACTATAAATATTCTACAGTGGTGATCACATTTCAATCGTCTCTTTGTGCACCAAATATAACCTCAAAAAGAACTCGACGCATATATATTTTTTTTTACAAGCGAAATTGACACACGAATAGCCTGTCCAATAGCTTTTTGTGCGTTGTGTCTTACAAATGGTTATGGAATATTTGAAAAAAAGAAAAAAACGCGATTGAAAAAAAAAATCGTAAGAAAAGAGCGCTCGGCGAGTCTATCAAAAGTGCTTCTTCGAACACTTTCGCGTACGGCGATGTGAATAAACATCGCGCGTATGCCTCTGTCGTTGCGCAATCCGATATCGTCTACATGTTTGACGCCACGTACTTTTGGAAACGACGAAAAAATTCGTCACGTTCGAAATCGATTACGTTTCTCTCCAAAGGGTCCTCAATAAAATTTTATTTTATCGCCGAAATTTGATAATCAAAATGGCGTTCTAAACGGAACTCTAAATATGTCAGGGACGCGCGGTCCAATGAATGAGCATAAAAGTGTTTCCCTGCGAGAATTTATATCGATAATTTTAGTAATACCTTGAAAAAAAAAACGCAACAGTTGGTGTTTTTTTTTTTTCTAAAAATGATCGAACGATAAATTCGGAATATCGTGTGTCTATCAGTGAAGGGCCTCTTCCATGGAAATTATATGATATAATATTATAGTTTTATTTAGATTTTTTCGAGTTTCGACTTTTATAAAAAGAGAAAAAAACATTTCCCCCACACGTTTCTGAAAACTTTCTTTAATAGATTAAAAATCGAACGTGGAGTAAACATATTTGGATACATATTTTAACATCTCATCTCGGAGAAAAGTTGGCTTAAAAAATTAACCAATATTGTCAAAGTTATCTGAACCTCTTACGTTTACGTGTGAATTACCGATCAAGTCGCCAATGACTACGAAAGGGAAAGTTGTACTTTTCCATTGCACTTGTTTTTGTCAGCCACCGTTGACATTTTGGCGAAAAAAAATCGTATTATATCGCGCGAATTCTATACATGAATTTAATTATCAAAAATTTGTTTTCCGTACAATATCATTAAATAAATAACAAATGCTGCGAAAAAATGCATTGGAAAATGTTATTATCATTAGCACTTTATACATAACCTTAAAATTTCATTTACATGATTTTGTTTTCGTTTCCAATCATCTATAAGCTTTTGCACGAGAATGTTGAGATCTGACGATAGATAATCGCGAAATCGTTAAAAAAAATTGAGAAACACACAAACGTGCAAAATCTTTCGTTGTATCTCTTGGTCCCGCGAGCGTACCGAGTGAAATTTGCCCAACAGAGAGCTCCCGGGCGAATTCGTGTTAGCAACACGACATATAGGTATATTGTGTAACCGGTTTTGCTCTCTTCGGGATGAAAACACGGGAGAAAGGTCCATGCGTATTACGTCACCGTAAATAAAGATTGGCCTCGGTAACCCACTCGTCGATATGCACGGTAGAATACCTCTTTCGCATGTCCCTCTTTATTTGGAACGCCATGGCGTTCCGTGGCCTTTTTTTTTTAGTAAGCGAGAGAGTTCCGATTCCCACAAGAAAGCAAGTGAATACGCGATCTCCCGAGCTAACAGGTTCGGTCCGGCCTTCCATAGCATCCCATCTCGCAAACGTACGACAATGAGTCAGCCGTTTTTTTTTCTCGTTCTACAATCATCGATCGTTCTTCAACCTTTCGGAGGCGCAAGGACGCTCGAGGACGTACGGGTAATATTATTGAGAACTCGTGAGAATCATTTGAATAATTGCTTATTTAATCGCCGGGTTATCGATAATTTTTCTATTAGACATTTTTTTTTAATTGCGCAATTAGTTTTTAAAGAATGTTGTTGAACGGAGTTGTGGAACATTGAATGAAAAATGAGTGAGCGAAGTTGATGGGTGTCGAGGCTGGTGCAATCGCGATAACTTCGCACCCGGAATACCCGACTTCCTGTGCAATTAGTTACGGCAGGCTAACGACACGCTAGCGTCATTAATGTATGTGGCCACATTACGCGTTCGCGGGGAGCCGCTGTCAGCAAATCTCTAGCGGGTACCAAGAGTGTCCGCACCGTGTCTATCCGCGCGTTTAGATATTCGTAGATCCATTAGACCTCAATCACGGACGAGTACCATGGTAAATGCAAAGAAAAAGAAGAAAAAAACAAAAAAGAAATGCCTTCTCCGGCGCAGACATGTCTGATCGAGCGCCGCGGCAAGTGCAAAGAATAAACGCGTGCAACTACTATCGGCTCGACGGCACGGAAAAGGCTTTCAACATAATTCGCGCCGGGCGCTTAGCGACGTTTCACGCTGATCTTCCGCTATGAAGGAATGTTGTTAGCGTAAAAAAAAACTCGATAGTTTTAGACACGCGACCAATTGGATTCTCGCGCGATTTTTCAAGGACTATTTATTATTTATTATTTATTATTTATTATTTATTATTTATTATTTATTATTTATTATTTATTATTTATTATTTATTATTTATTATTTATTATTTATTATTTATTATTTATTATTTATTATTTATTATTTATTATTTATTATTTATTATTTATTATTTATTATTTATTATTTATTATTTATTATTTATTATTTATTATTTATTATTTATTATTTATTATTTATTATTTATTATTTATTATTTTAAAAAACCTCTTAAACATTTCGCTAAACAATCAGTGGACCTCGATGCCGAACAATCAAGCCTTTGTTTGCATTGGAATAACAATATATTGTATTGATCTCGAACCTCGAGGGCACGTTGGACGAGAAAATAATCGTCCGAACATAAGATCATTTCACCGATCCCCGTCGTTCGTCGACGTTTTGAGACTAACACGGTACTCGGGGCTCACAGGTACGAAAAAGCCCCGCGACGGTACTATATAGAACGCTGTATACCTCTACTAACTACTTTCCCCTCCGTTCGTTCCGGCGAAGACTTTCTTCGCTCTCGCACATTCGCGCGCGCGCGCACATTCCCCGTTGAAGTGAGAGATGGTTCGTGAGCCGCGCGGTGTTGCGAGTGAGACGACCGCGCGACCGCTCGCGGAATCGTTCACGTCGGCGCAGGGGAAAGGGAAAGTGACGTTGGTTTGATTCTCGGGCTCTACGGTCAGCGGCAAAGTACATACTACCAGGTATGGAAGTACTGTAATGTAACGCGACGCTGTGGGGCTGTATGCTTACACGCTTGCTGTAGCGTATATTATAAACGAGGTACACAGGAAATGGTATAGCATTGCCGGAGGGAAGGACGCCGAATCTGGGCCACAATCATACAAATGTTCTGTTCTCTCTCTCTCTTTCCCCCTCCACATCCCCCACCCCCACCCCACACCCCCGGCACTCAAAGAACTCTGTACTGTTGTTCGATGTTTTAACGTACTATAACGATGCTTACGAAGCATCTAATAGGACAATAGGCGCAGCGAAAACCCGTCATGTGTTATTCGAAACCGTCCACCAACGGGTTTACCGCTATTACCACTCTCGCTTTCGAAATGATAATTATTTAATACACAGCACGAAATACGGTTGGCACGTGGCATTTCGCGCGGGCGAACTGGACTCACCGGTATACACACGAAAGAAATGCCCTCTTTCTCCTCTGTTCCTGCCGGTGCACCAGCGGCAACTCTTACATTATGTTATTGCGAGGGTAACACGTTTCGCAGCTTCCTTTCGATATTTCGCGCGATGGAAGCGCGATAACGCACAAGCTTCGAAACTCAATAACCGCCGCGCTCTGCGGTAACACACTTTCGTCGGGCCACGCTGGCGCCACCGTGACTCCAGGCCCCCGGGGCCTGTATCGTAAACTCTTCATTCTACGCAATGTTTTGCCCGGAATAATCCCGAAGTCAATCGTGTTAAATTATAACTCTCGATAAAAACAACGGTGGATGCGCGGATAGCACGCGGCTCCGGTGATCACCCAAGTCAAGCAGCTTTGTTCGCGGGCAGTACTTGGACGGGTACTTAGCCGCGCGACCGCTGGCGCATTAATCATCCAAGTGTAAGATCATTCTTTTGAGACTTTGGTGTTCTCTGCACTTTACGTAGGTGAAAAAAATACCGAAGAATCGGTAAAATATGGCCTTCTGTACCGACACGGGTTTTCCATAGTTTTTCCGTGTCCCTCCGGCAAATGCGGTATAGTGTAGCTAAGTCGATTATGAACGCACAGGAAAGGTTAGGTAGATTAGCTGAGTGCTGGTAGGGAATGTTAAAAAGGTGGGGGGAGGGCGCTGTAAAAACCCGGAAGGGTATATGGCGAAATACGGGGAACCCCACCTAACCTAACCTATAACTGTCGATCTCACGCAATCGTTCGATTTTTCATGTTGTGTTTATTGGAACAGAATGAAAGTACTTGATATTTCGTTTTTATTTTTTGCGCGAAAAAAGAAATTGGGTCTCGAAGAGTCAAAGTATTTCGATAACGAGCCCTCATTGCTCGTTACTTTCGTCGATTCGTCGGAATTTTGGAACGTTGTTGAGTAGCCTCGTTTCCACTCGATCGACTGAGAACGTTTTTTTTCTCGAGATACCCGATGCACGCTCGATGATGAACGGTGGTGATTGCGACCTTGGAAACCAACGGGACGAACCTGACACGCATACAAATAATAATAAAAACGTCCGGCGCTGTATGCGTCGCGTGTTACGCTCGTGAGAATTTTGATCGCAGCTGCAACGACACTCGATCATTGAGCAACGATATTGCGATAGATGTACGTTGGCAGTTTTGTTAAAATGATCGTTTTTCTATAAAAACCGTTTTGCCGATTGTCGTATTTCGATTATAAAAAAAATGAAAAAAAAAAAAAAAAAATTGACTGCGCAAATAAATTCAGTATCAGCAATGAAAACGCAGGGAACTAAACGTATTAATAGAAGATTTACCGTAAATTGTCGAGTATCATATCTGTCGTAATTGTCGACTTCGGGTTAAATTAAACGATTCTTTTCGAAAAGAGTAACGGACACCATCGGTCACGTTTCTTCGAAATTGCCAATTTCGCATTGTGTCGTTATTCCTGTCGACGAAACTTGTCGCAATTGACAACGGGTAAATTTAACGAGTTTCAGGATTGTCGATAAACCATAAAGACATTCGCGAAACGTAAGGCAATGCATCTTTCGTTTTAGCGCAGCGACGACGTCGATGTCTTCGAGGTGTCGCACGCCGCGTGACATAACTGAACGAACTCACGAGCCATCCTTTTATGTTGCATAATGCAATGAACGCTATGTTGACCGGTGCGGCTACTCACTCGCGGTGTATACACACACGAGAGGTCGCGAACGTTCGAACGATTGCTCCACGGGAAATGAGTACGAGTATTTCCGAAGGATTTTTTTTTATTGTTGATACTAACAACGCGACAATAGTGTATAACACGCAGATTTAACAAAAAAAAATAAATAAAACCATAATACTTCGATAATTTGATCGAAAAATGGAAAAAAAATTAAAAATTCATCGATTCTATTTTGATTACTATTTCTGAGTTTTTATGTTCATATTGGCATCGGTAGCATTCGAGGTTAGGACAATCGAAGTTTTGCTGTATTTAGACGTATTAATTTATTGTGTCGATACGGTTTCTTACCGCGGTAACCGCGGACATGCGCAGCGGTTAAACTCTATGACCCGCGTACGATTAAGTACACAAACGTTCTATATGGAATGTTCACACTACGGTTAACAACGTGCTTTACAGAAACTTACCCTCGGAGTTCGGATAAAAATATAACGGAACACGTAACCATTACTACACTGAGCCGTCGATATAGGGTATTAGATAATCGGCTGTCATCGAGCCGCCGACCATATCGAGTAATCCAAGAATAGTCGATACTTTTTTTTTTTAGAGAATTATCGGGACTTTTAGTATATTTCTCGTGGATTCTGTTCCATGTTATTTTTTGTTATTTTTTTTTATTAGTAACTTTTATTAACAATTTCATAATTAAGCAACAGATCGCGAAGTAATTTGCTTGAAATTTCGGAGAATATTGGACTAAGAAAACACTAAAAAACAAATGTTCACAACGAATGGCGGCACTCCCGTTTTATATGCAGAAATGTAAGAAAAAAAAGTCCTAGAAACCCAATGGCTGTTTTAGTCGATAGAATACGACTTTCGCGGGTATTTTAACGGTATCGGTTTACGTCCGAATGAAAAAAAAACGCATCACCACACCACATTGGGATTGATGTCGCAAGAGGGCCTATGAGAGGAACTTGTAAAGTGTATAGTGCAACTTTCTTCGATTGCAACGCCGTGCGTTCCTCGGTCTCGTTATTTTCATGCAATAACGACGCAAGCGCGTTTACGAATATGCGGACGCATTTCGTTGCGTCACGAAAATAATTTATTCAGTCTTCGGATGTTCGAGTGCTGTGTCATAAAACATATCCACGAGGATGTTGTATATCACATTAGACGGATTAGAAATTTTCTATGCACAATTTTTAACGCAATACTTAGTATTATACAATCCGACGAAAGGCAAATTATTAAATTGATGTGAATAAACGCGTTTGTCGCGTGTACATGCGAGTTACTTACGCGAGTTCGTCACAAAATTTCTTTCTAAAATAATCGCTGAATTATCTCGAAACATTTCGAGCACAACTCGTAGGACTGTAAAACGCATGAAAAAAAAATCTTTTTGTATTAATAACGAGCATCGCGGTCATAACGCGTTATCGAAAGGATCGCAGCGATTTCGAGACGGATAACTCGAAAACACAGTGTCGCGGCACGTGGAGTATACGAGAACACCGTGGAAACCGCGAGTGTATCAGCTTCTCGAGTAGCGGTACACGAAACGCGTGTAAGTCGCACGCATACATTCCTTCGTATCAACGTGTCTCGTTTTTAACTTCCTGGTTAACATTCCCGTTTGTTACGTCGACGAGAACGACGAAAAAAAAATAAGTAAGGAACTTTTGAACCGGAGCCCGTAACGCAAATAGCTGACCACTTTTCAAAGTTCGTGTGTGGCGATACGCGTAATACTTGCAAACGTGTCGTTTATGGTAATCGTCCCTAAATCGCGGTAGGTAATGCACGACGATGGGAAATTTATTCGAACCTCGTACACCTCCGCGGTGCCATATGAATGTTCATTTCTAACGAAAGAGACGAAAGAACGACAACAAAGGAAGAAAAAGATCGCACGACAAATTATAACATCGAAAACATCGTACGATCAAAGTAATATTTTATCAAAGACGATCAATATTTTACAATCGAAAAACTATTATTTTATTCGTTTTTTTCAAATATTTCAATAATTAATACATAATAATAACAATAAACGCGATTTATTAAATAGTGACTCGAATAGATCGAAGATTGAGCGCCATTTTGTGCGATACATTTTTGCGACTCCCGATGGCTCGCAATGCGCTCGAACATAACCTCCGCTGCGGCATAACCTCAAATTCGCGGAGATATAAATCTCAGTGAATGCATTATCTCTAAAAAAGATGAAATAAAAAAATGTACAGAAATTTAAAAACTCCCGACTGCAAAAATAGCGAAATAACAATTAATTATTCAAATGCTATAGCGGGGTTTTTCCATATTCAATGGCGAAGAAATTGCTTGACCACATCATACCATGTGAATAATTAATTGTTAATTCACTCTTTTTCGGTGAAAAGTCGGGAGTTTTTTAATCTTTGTAAAATTTTTTTTTTGCGTTCTAACGGATCGTTAAAATTAATTCGGAAATTTCGCGACGAAAAAAAATGACGAGCGATGACACATTTTCCGAGGGATGATTCGATAACATGTAAAGTTTGGTTATTATTATGCGTTAAACTGATCAATTAGTTAATTTCTCGTCAGTCCGTATTGAATCGAAGTACTTGCAATTCCATTACCTTGCACTCAAGTAGCACGTCAGAACAGTTATTATCCTCCCTGTTAGTTATAATCATTAGTCGATGTCACGTAATGACGAGCGCCTATGTTTTTCCGTGATAAACTTGTCTCTAATTGCTCAAAATAAGTCTCGCCGTTCAAGAGTTAATTATACAATTATGCCTCGTTACATCGCGTAGGAATTGACGAGCGTACGTATGGTGTTATTATCGAAGCAAATACGGTGAAATTGCACCATTGCCACGCTGTGCGCCCTCTTGAAAAGGCGGTAGCAATCCTTTCTTAAAAAAGACATTGCGATAATATATCGATATATCGAAATCGTGAAGCCAGTTTTCGTAGCCAATAGGAAGCGTCCGTTTCGATAGTTCTGTAGTAGGTACGAACAAAGCCCTAACCTAAAAGCACGTGTGTTCTTCGCAATCATCATCAGCTGTGTGATGAGAACATAACCTGAAAGAGCACGAGCGAAGCGAGTGCGTTGTTGCTAGTATAGGATAAATAATAAAAAAGACATTGCGATAATATATCGAAATCGTGAAGCCAGTTTTCGTAGCCAATAGGAAGAGTCCGTTTCGATAGTTCTGTAGTAGGAACGAACAAAGCCCTAACCTAAAAGCACGTGTGTTCGCAATCATCATCAGCTGTGTGATGAGAACATAACCTGAAAGAGCACGAGCGAAGCGAGTGCGTTGTTGCTAGTATAGGATAAAAAAGGACCCATAAACAATCTTGCATTCGTATTTACACCTCATTCGTATTTAAGTAATTTATTCGCAATCGAAAGTATTTTTGTTCGAGTAAAAGTTCGATTAAGAATCGTAGTTCGCTCGACTGGAAAATGGCGACGGGTAAACGGACGTACCGTAAAATAAAAACAAATAGGTTAACTTTTTTTCTTCGTATGCGGACACGCCGAAAGCGCAAAGGCCAAAGAAAGTGAAATATGCAACTCGACAAAAGAAACTCCGCGCGAGATTTGCATCCCGTCGAGAAATACCGAAAACAGCACTACTCTCGTATTTTCTATCTTTCGATCTTTCGCTTGGGTGGGGAGTGTGTCAACAACAATATTTCGTAATGCTATATATTGAAAATGTTTTACCGATTTCGATAGTGAAATGAAAATAAATAATATACAATAAATAAGGTTAAGTTTTAAACAAATTACGTGAAGTTGATACTGTTTAATACTTCGAACTGTTTATTAAAGTTATGTTTAGTGAATAAATTTTTAGAGAAATCAATATATTTTTGTTTCATTTGCACGGAAATCTATCAGACGTTTTGGAAATCTATCGATCGAATGTCAAAATTAATAAGCAGTTTAATAAAGCGACTCTAATCCGAGACGCTCCCCGTTTAGCTCCGAGCGAAAGGGTCTTGAGCTCTCGCCAGTAACGTCGAGAGGTTTAGACACAACGCATACGTGTATCAACAACTTTGTCGCCTCGAGGACATACGAGTGCCAACTTGAATTTTGCAAGAGATTATTTAGAAACGTGTCGCGGGTATAAAGTGACAACGGTTGCGTACACGTCTTCGGAGAATGCGTCACTCTGATTCACGAAAGACTTATGCCCCCTGTTGAGCCCCCCGTTTGCTTCGCTTAGGAAAAGTTGTCACAAGTATTACTCTCGACTCGTTACAGAATCGGTGAATAATCCTTAAATGTCGGTACAGATGTACCCAATTTTTTTTTCTTTTTCGTCTTCTTTGCAGTCTAATGCGATTTTATTTTTTGATTCAATATTTGATTAGCACTATTTTGCGCCTCGAGATGAAATTCCGAAGCGTAAAGCCTTCGAGCGAATCGCGAGTTACGTTTTTTTTTACATTAGTAAGGAACCTTCAAGTGATTGACAAATATTGAAAAAAGAAAAAGAGATAAAAAATTCTAAAAAAAATTCCAATTAAAACGCTTCGACTGAGGACATTAAACCCCGAGATTCTGAACGATTAGCGTGACTGTCCAGTTTGATTCTACCAGTTTCTGTCCGTTCTACAGCGTCCTTGTCTTCGGTATTCAGCGTATCCTTGCCCTCGAGGTGTGATTACTTTCCTCCTCGACTCGAAAGCACGAGAGCGAACCTCGAATTCCGAGGAATCAATTTTTTCTTTCGATCCCCGACCTGCGAACCCGAGTGAGACACGCGGCTTACAACACGCTTCCCTTGTCCGCCTATTTAATTGCGCGGACCCACATTTTGAAATTTATGGCAACCTTTTTCGCTTCCGAGAACAATTTGTCGATTATTTGAAGGCATCACGCGGAAAAAAAAGTTTCTCGAAAAAAATATATCTGTGATATATGCAATATATTTTTGTCGAAAAATATATCTATGATATATGCAATACATTATTGTCGAAAAATATATCTATGATATATGCAATATATTTTAGTCGAAAAATGTATCTATGATATATGCAATATATTTTAGTCGAAAAATATATCTATGATATATGCAATATATTTCAGTCGAAAAATATATCTATGAGATATGCAATATATTTTCATCGAAAAATATATCTATGATATATGCAATATATTTTTATCGAAAAATACATCTTTGATATATGCAATATATTTTCATCGAAAAATACATCTTTGATATATGCAATATATTTTCATCGAAAAATATATCTATAATATATGATATATATATTGTCATCGAAAAATATGTCTATGATATATGCAATATATTTTCGTCGAAAAATGAGATATTACGAATATATTTCAGCAAACATATATTAGCAATTTTAAAGCACAAAATGTATAACAATTCATCTGATTAACTCGTTCATTATATATACGTGTCAAATTTAATAAATTTATAACTCATTTTTCCATGTTTTTATTTTTTTATATAGACGATATTATGAAGATATGTTTCTATTTTTTCGGCCTCTTACAGGACATTTGAGCGCAAATGAGATGATTACCGTAAGGATCGCTAAGGTGCGAGAATCGGTGTTTAGTTTCCTCTTAACAGGAATGTTCGCTACAGTCGCTACAGTCTTTCGTATACGTCGTCAAAAATACCTGAAAGTCACATTCGAATTCAGTAATTTTTAGCGAACGTAAAGTATTACGTGATACGTTATGGTAGTACTACTATATAGTATAGTAATAGTCGAGCACTGACCAGCGGCAAAGTTTGATTCGAAGGTCGCTATTATAAAATTTGCCCCCACCGATCCTATAGCTGTGTCCGCATGTCATCGTCGTTGGGGTTTCGTCGTCGACGCACACACTCGACGACAACTTGCTGAATCCGACTCTCTCAAATTCTTCTCCTGGGCTACCGCTTTCGAGCATTTAGTCACGAATCGTTGTTCGCTCGCGTACGTTCGCGAGAGAGGAACTTGCCCTCGCGCGCGTTTTCACACGACCATACAAACCGCGCAATCGATCAGCTGTTCTCGCGACGCTGTTTAAATAAATCCAAACGTAACTTCAACCCTTTGATTAAAATTATTTTAAAAATTGAAAAATCGCAATTAATTTCAAAGTAATCAATATTACTTAACCTTAAAAAAACCAATATAGCTAACGAAGGGATCGTTGATCGCGAAGTATTACCGTACGTTTCTATATTAAACTTCGATAATAATATGGATGGTTTTTTTTATAATAATTTCTGTGTTGGTGACGTGTTCGTAATTTTATTCTGCGTGTATATATTGTGCGATTAATTGGGTTCCGTTAATAATAATAACAGAACAACGATTTATTTGTCTGTTGTTCAAAGGATGAGGTGGAGCGGTGCAAGAAAGGAGGGAGCAGTCGAGAGCGAAGGAGCACTGATCCTGTTTCTCGTTGCATTGGCTCCTGTTATTTGCTCCGCGGGGATTCTCGACCCTTGGCAATGGGCGCGAAGTGATCGGATCGAAGTCAACATCCCCTGGCTGCCGTGTAATTACATTGCTGTGTTATTATTTATCCCTCTTTTTTCATTCATTTTCCTTGCATCGTTCATTCGTCTTTGGATTTATTGTTCTTAACCAATTAAATTACTAACCTCAGAGTCTAATTTTACACTTTCCTATTTGTATTCTTTTGTGAAAAAAACAAATCCGACTTGTTTCAATAAAACTCATTTCATTTGACGAATTTTTACGAAATAATCAATTTTACTCCGAAAATATTTTTAAAACTTAATTAAAACGATCGAAAGTTTTTCGATACATCGATCTTCAAATAAATCGATTTTTATTGTTTATTTTTTGAAAATATTTTGATATTATTATTATTGTATATTTTTCATGTAATTTTTTTGAAAAAACTGAAATCATTCGTTTTATTTTAAATACAATTAATTTAAAAAATATTAATTGTCATTGCACTTTTGTTGGTATTCTGTTGTGCAGTTGAGAACGAAACGCGTTGCTACGACGAGTTGGGCTGCCTGAACATCACAAGAAGTTGGTACCATCTCATCCACAGGCCCCTCAACGTATTTCCTTTGCCCCGCGAAGTCATCAATACAAGATTCATCCTCTACACTAATGAAAATCCAACCGAAGTAAGCTATTCAAACGTTCTTTCCGTTAAATTAATCAGCACGCGATCTACACTCGACGGTTACACTGTTAACGCAGATACAGCGCGTGTTGTTCATTTTGCATAAGTCCGAGAAAAATAAGAGAAAATTGCAAATACTTCTCGATTAATTTTGCTCATTAATAATTGCAAAATGTTCTTAACAAATTGACAAAAAACAAATCGTTCAACAATTTTCTGGTAACGCAACTTTTTTCTTTCATGAAAAAAATTCGTACATTTTTCTAAATACGAATGATTTTTTTCAAATTTAAAAATTAGTTTTGATTTTTTTTTTAATCGGAAAAAATTGTGTAAAAAAAATTCTAATTAAATTTCAAAATCTGAAAAAATGTATAGGTATTCAGAAAAATTAACGAATCATTTTCATAAAAAAAAAGTTGGGATACCAAAAATTTGTTCAACAATTTTTTTTTTTTGTCAATTTGTTAATAACATCTTCCAATTATTACCTTTACTATGCCTGAATTTTTGCAGATTTTTATACTATCGAGAAATGTGTGCAATTTTCTCTCATTTTTCTCGAACTTATGCGCAATGAATACCACGCGCTGTATCTGCTTTAAGTAGCATTGGCCTGTATAGTGGCACTTCGCAGATGTCTGAAAATTTAATTCTAACGATTGCGATCGTACAGAAGCCGAACTTCGAAACCTGTCCGCCCACCCGACGCTCTTATCTACATATTTATCGATAGTTCGTCCGACGAATCAGCGCGCGTTTTTTCTTAATTAGCTCGCACGCAACTAATCAAAATTCCTAACTTGCGCGTGATGCAGACATGGATCCGTTGGCGCAACAATACATTGTTGTTATCTTCGCGGCAGTCTGCAACGATTCGTTCCCTTTTTGCTCGGCGCGTGAGCAATTTTAAATGCGCTCATTACTTTTACAAGCGGAAAGTACTTTAGCGCTAATATAATTATAGACTCGCGATTCGGGAAGAGCGTCGAAAATTTCCGCGTGAAAATTCGAAGCACCGAATCAGTTTTAATTTTCTGTTTTTTTTTTTTTTTTTCATCGCAAGGGTCAAGTACTCATTGCTGCTAAGGACAAGTCGATAAAACGTTCGAACTTCGATCCGAAACGACAAACGAAATTCATCATTCACGGTTTCATCGATACGCCATTGAGCAATTGGGTGAAGGTACGTGTTTTTTTTTTTATCTCTTTCAGACGATTTCTTTTTTATTTTTTTTTTTTTTTCGTTCATTATTTATATATTTTGTACCGTAAATAAAAAAACTTAACACTAAGTATTCCCTGAATCTCGTGTACAGGAAATGAGAAACGAATTGCTGAAGCACGGTGACTACAACGTGATTATTGTAGATTGGGCGGGTGGTAGCCTTCCACTTTACACTCAGGCGACCGCTAACACGCGACTAGTCGGTCTGGAAATCGCTCATCTTATCAAGCATTTGCAGGTAACAAATTGGTAGTGTACCGTTGAAGACCTTGTGCCCAATATTGTTAAAGCGATGCAAAAAACTTGCGAAAGGTAAAACAGTTACCTATCTATATTGTCACTGTAAATAATCGCATTTTTCATGGTCCCACGCGATATTTTGTTGAAACGTTAATTAACTTACAGTGAATGGATTTCTCTTTCCGATTAATTTCTTGACCATCCAAAAAAATTTCAGGCATTTTTTTTTTTAGTGTTTTCTATTTGAAAAAAAAAAATACTTTTACATTTATTTATCTTCTATATTTAATTTATAATTTTTAATTTTTTTATTTATTTATTTCTTTTATACATATTTTATACATATTTGTGTGTAGAAAAATAAAAAATAGTAAACCTTGTTAAAAAAAATTAATGACTTTATCAAATCGGAGAGCAAAGGATAACTGTTTTATCTGTAGAGTAACTTTCATGATTGCATAATAAAAGATCTAACAGTGTTTGAAAAAAATAATTGCAGACGAATTACGGACTCGATACATCGGACGTTCATCTGATCGGACATAGTCTCGGAGCTCATACTGCGGGATATGCCGGTGAAAAACTCGAAGGCAACATCGGCCGTATCACGGGGTTGGATCCAGCGGAGCCCTACTTTCAGGGAATGCCAAGTCATCTGCGTCTCGATTGGACCGATGCGGAACTTGTGGACGTCATTCACACGGATGGAAAGAGTATATTTTTCCTCGGTAATTATTGCTGTTTTCTACTGTTTATACGAATAGTAATTCATTACCTTAGAAAAAAAAATACTTGTATGAAATTCCACCAAATTACTGAAGGTAGTTATGACGTTTCGAGAAAAAATTCGAGAAAAATGAGAGAAAATTGCAATTACTTCTCGATGGTATAAAAATCTGAAAAAATGCATGCATATTAAAGGTACTGGAAAACTTTATTTTGTATAATAATAATTCAAAAATGTTATTAACAAATTTATGTAAAAATTAATTGGTCAACAAATTTTCCAGGAACCCAATTTTTTTTTTTAATAAAAATGATTCGTTCATTTTTCTGTGAATACATAAACATTTTTTCAAACTTTTCAATTTTCTTAGAATTTTGTGTTTTTTTACACATTTTTACGTTATAAAAAAAATTCAAAGTAAATTGAAAAATCTGTAAAAATTCATACGTATTCAGAAAAATGAACGAATAATTATTCTTAAAAAAAAGTTGGGTTGCCGGGAAATTTGTTGACTAATTAATTTTTCCATCTATTTGTTAATAACATTTTGGAATTATTATTATGCCAAATTAATTTGGTTAAAACCATTAATATGGATGAATTCAAATTTTTTTACCGTCGAGAAGTATTTGCAATTTTCTCGAAATTATGCGAAATGAACGCGAAGCGACATAACTTCCTTAAGGGTAAAATATCAAGATATATTTTCACACTTGGCATACACGGTTTACATTCTCAAACGAAGAATTTCCAAACTATCTGTCTCAAATGTTGGCACAATATTCTTCATGCCATTCTTTATCGCGCCATAGAAACTTTTTTTTTAATGTCTTATTTTTTTACGTATATTTTTTTCACGAAAAACTGTCGAAAAAAGGCTAAATTCGCTACTGTTTTCTCAATTGACCGCCATTTTGATAATTTTGATTAAAAAAAAATCGTCTATGGCGCGGTTGCGGCTTTCGTACTGATTAATAGTTTTCCTTCAGATTTTGTTTTAGTCAATATTTACGATTAGAGGAGTGTACACCATCAACAAACAATTTTTTAATCAGCAATTTTCAACCCCCCAATAAAACTAAAAAAATAAAATAAATATCAAAGAAATGTCTGTTCTTTATGAGTGCTTTGATTTGACATAAAAAATTAGACCGAACAGCGTATTTTATCAAACGTAAAATCTATCGATGAATTCTCGTCTTCGAATTGTCGTTAATTGATATAGAAATGTATTAACCGGTACTGTGAAATAAGGACTTCCAGGATACGGTATGAGTCAACCGTGCGGACATCTCGATTTTTATCCGAACAACGGAAAGGAACAACCCGGTTGCACGGACCTTAGCGAAACAACACCGTCACTGCCGTTGACACTGATACGCGAAGGTCTCGAAGAAGCTTCCAGAGTTTTGGTCGCATGCAATCACGTGAGGGCGATAAAGCTCTTCATCGAGAGCATTAACTCAAAGTGCCAATACGTTGCTCACGAGTGTAGCAGTTACGCGAGTTTTCTTCGCGGCGAGTGTTTCTCTTGCAAAAGTAACAACAGTCTGAGTTGCGGTGTTATGGGTTATCACGCGGACACAAGTCCGGCATTAATGAAACGAAAGGCCATGGGACAGGATGCGTCGGCGCTTCTCGGCTCGAAGTTCTTTTTCTCAACAGGCAAAGAGGATCCTTATTGCAGTGAGTACATTTCTTTACCCGCGCCAAAGATAGTAACATCAACGAACCATTCCGTCTTTGTGAAAATTTGCCTTTTCGAGTTATTCTCACGAAACGTATGACCATTTTTTAAAATCATTTCACGACCCACTTTTGAAGATAACACGAGTGAAAGGCGAGTCACTTTTTATTATTTGCCGTATTGTGGAGCGTTCACTTCTGCACACGATGTGGAACGAGACGCTCCACATTGCTGTCCCTCTGCTCCGTTGCTGGAGGTAAAAAAATAAAATGAAAATATACCAGTGGAAAAAAAGCGATGTAATAACATAACAAGACAAAGTTGTATCATTAGTTTTGCATTAGTAATGTGTTAGCAACGTTTTAGAAAACGTGCACTCGGTGCAATTATTGTAGAGGCGTTTAGATAACGCGACTATGAAAAGTAGACTATCCTTGAAAGGAGAACTATACTCCTGGTAACGCGACCCACTCTGTGTCTCTCGCACAGCTGTATCTCGCGTCCCTGCTATGTTGTCGCTGATGTACCTACAACACTACCTATTATAGAATACTTATACCGCAAACGTGTAATTCAATTTTTAATTCGATTTATTCTACTCGCAATGTCGGAACGCAGGAAGGCACTACAGGCTAACAATTAATCTTGCAAGGCCCTCGACCGCCGAAAGTTGGGTTCAAGGATTCATGAAAGTGACGCTTCATGCTGATAACGGAGTTATTCGTAACATGGATCTTACTCCGAGGTCAGTGAAACCAAAAATGATTTATCCATAGATAGCGTTAGTCGTCCGTAAAAAAAAATCTCAGTATTCTATTTTACACGCGAAATATGTTTTTTTTTAAAATAAATTTGTGGAATTTTCTTATCATAAAAAGCCGAAATTTTGTTTCCATGATTAGTTTCTGCTATTATTGAATTTCAGCAAAATATGCTGCCAATAAAATTATTTTAATTGTCAATGTTGTTTCATATACAGGATAAATTATTTTGATGCAAATATGAAAAACGAAAAACTTTTATATGAATTTTGAGTTTTTTTTTATGTATTCAAAAAACAATGTAAAAAATTTAAGCAATAAAAATTTATAATATTTTAATACCTCTGACGGTAATAAAAACAAAAAAAAGCAAATTTTATAATAAAACTACAAAATAGTTTCTAAAAAAAAGAACACGCAGAGAAGGATCTACTAGAAATTACTATGTCATCTGGTAAAATTCGACGGTGGTGCCACCTATGACTAAAATACTCGATATTACAAGAATTTTTACCGCATATATGGTAATTTGCAACATAGCATATGGTAAAAATTATAGTAAATAGAGGAATTTTTACCAAATTCATTCTCTCATTTTTCAACAGGTGGCGTCATCGAATCCGTACTATTAGAAATTTACGATATTTTTTATCAGATATAAGCGTTTGAAGATTTTAAAAAATTCCTACAAGGAAGCAAAAAAACGAAAACCTCACGACGATGGGATTTTTAACGTTATTTGGTAATTTTTCTATCGACACAGCGGTTATATGAAACTGGAGCACGGAACTACGACGAAAATCGTTGTTGCGCATCCCGCGGGGGCGACTGGAGACCTCGGAAAGATCAGGAGGGTAGAACTATCGTGGGCCTACGACATGGATGTTCTGCAACCGCGATCGCTGTGTTTTTTCTGGTGTAACGACAGACTCTACGTGGACAGTATTCTCGTCGACATTATGGAGCTTCCCGGACGAGGGTGAGTTGCGTTATTAACATATAATCTTCATTTCTTCATTTACAACGCCATAACTTGGCAATGCGAAGTCGGCGCACAACTTTCCTGCTGCTTCGTTAATAAGCAGTTTATATAAAGCCTATACCTTCGCAGCATCTTTCCTCATGCGATAATTTTTCTTTTTTTTTCTTTCTACAGAAAAAGGGAAACCGATTTCTCTAGCAAACTATGTTCGGCCAGTAGACAAGAGTATGCGGAAATCGCGAGCGGCTCGACAGCTTCCTTCGTCGACAACTGCTGATGAAACGTTTTTTCTCGCCTTTTTCTTCGACAGAGGCGAGTTGTCTGGGGGATGCAGAGGCCATGATAGTCAATTTGCATCCCAATAAACTGATTGCGAAGAACTCCGTCAGGTTTTTCTCTCGTTACTAAGAATCAGTATACGTACTTCGAACTTTTCCTTTTCTTGCGGCGGCTTCGGAACGTCACGAACGTTTCGAAGCCGAAGCCGCATCGAGGAAAGGATCGTTTATACATCGGCCACAGCAATCGAAGAGATATGAAATTCGATGTTTGCCTGAATAAGTATCAAAACTTTTCAACGTCTATCCGCGATTTTGAAGCGGCTGCGCATTGGAGACAAATCCTATCCGTAATTTGCGCGCGATGCCGTGTTTATTCACGCGAACGGGATGTTGGTAATTCGTAAAAATATGACACGTTAGTTAATGGTTGTAAATGTTGTAAATATACTGACAAAGAGGCAGAAAGAGATGTGAAATGTATCAGAGAAGGATTATCCAGTTATTTCGTGATTTTTTTTCCACTTGTACCTTCAATTCTGCGTTTTTAATGACGCGTGTTAACTTATCGTTTGTTGAATTCTAACGATCAATGATACCCGATATGATATTCAATATATACGCTTATGCATTACCTTTGTATTATATCCTATTCTCCGGTTTAACATTATTATTATTTTTTTAAAATGTATTATACGCAGTGAATAGAGAGTATTCGACTTCCTCACTCATCATGTAGACATGTAAACTTTTGTGATATTTTTGTTTGTTATAGTTGCATCGATATAATTGTAAGTATTCGAGAACTTGCGAAGTGAGATACGGCATTTTTTTGCCGGTTAAGGATGTTTGGATCGTTGAATGCGGATACTATTTGTAATTACAATTTAACGAGAATCGTTGAAAGAAAACAATTGTTCGCTCTTCACCTCAATGTTTTTAAAACGATCTGAGAAATTATTTTTTTTTTTTTTAATATTGTTCACGAAATTTTGCGAAATTTGTTATGCGTCGGAATTTTTGGAACACACGAGTGTTGAACACATTAATTCTTTAAGTGTATAAATTGTATGTTCTCGTAATATGAATTTTGATCGGTAGAAGTTCATGGTAAGGTAATTATGTCGCTTTGCGTTCATTTCGCATAAGTTCGAGAAAAATTAGAGAAAATTGCAAAGATTTATCGATGGTGTATAAAACAGAAAAAATGTATGCATATCAAAGGTACTGAAATGATTAATTTTGCATAATAATAATTCCAAAATGTTATTAACTAATTGATGAAAAAATGAATTAGTCAACAAATTTTCCGGGAGCTATATTATTTTTTACTGAAATGATACGTTCATTTTTCTGAATACGTATGAATTTTTTCAGATTTTTCAATTTACTTTGAATTTTGTGTTTTTCACAGATTAATAAAAAGAAATTTAAAGTAAATAAAAAAAAAGACCGGAAACGATTCAGAAAAATGAACGAATCCTTTCCATTTAAGAAAATTGCGTTCCTGGGAAATTAGTTGACCAATTAACTTTTTCATAAATTTGGTAATAACATTTTAGAATTATTAGCATGCAACATGAATCATTTCAATACTTTTAGTATGCATGCAATTTTTCAGTTTTTTGTACCATCCAAAAGTATTTGCAATATTCTCGAATTTTTTCCGAATTTATGCGAAATGAACGCGAAGCGACATCACTACGTTAAATTTATTCCTTTCTACTAATCCTCTAATTTGATCCATGCATCCTTAACATATGGTTCTTTGTACATATGAAAAAAACTTTGTATTGACTTTTATAAAATAAAAATGATCGACAAAAAAACAAAAGAAAATTCGATGTCACCATTTTTTCTTCATTAAACGTTTTATAAGTTGATTAAGTGGCGCATCGAGATTATTGTACTCTGTCATTAAAAAACTAATTGTCGCAAAAGTGGGAGTTCGTCTGAAAATATTTATAGCTGTGTCATGGATATAAAAACTTTGAAATTGCGGAAGTTTTTTTTTTCAAGAGAAACGCGCTACAGTGCCAATACGCGAAAATCTATCTAAAAATTGTCTAAAAAAATTACTCGGATTTTACAGTGCGTATTTCAAACAAAAAGAAAAACAGCCGTTGGTAGAGAGCAGAGAGACATATTTTAATTTTTATGAATTTTAATTTTTTTTATTTTGATTTTTATAAATTTAGCTTTTGAAGATATTTCAATCAAAACGGATTATATTGACCTTCGATTTCATAGAATCACTTTTTTTTTCATTGAAAAAAATATTAACGTCGATGAGCTGTCGGATGTCTTAATTTTGAAAAATTACATTTTCTTTTGGAAATTTCGACACCGTAAAGATATTACTTTTTCGTGAAAAAGAAAAATAATTAAAATGAGTCGTTGCTTAAAACAGTATATTTTTTTAATAATCTTCATAAAACACATATAATATTATTATAATGGGAACCTGAGATGGAGGTGAATCGGCCGATCTTACGGTAAGTAAAGGCAATTTAACGAAACGCAGTGGGAAAATTATAAGAAGCATCAATGAAGTAAAACCGCTTTTAATAACATTATGCCATTCAGGACGCACAGAGCGAACGAAAATAGCAATATTCAAAGTTACCTACAGTTTTCAAATAAAAGATAATTACCGATATGTTAGGAATCTTCTTTCATCTCTATACCAGTTGATTTGCAAATTTGAACGGTTCTTCATAGACGCGAAACTATTATGTCGATATTGCAGATCGTCTCTTTAATTTGGAAAATGTCGACAAACTATCCAAAACAATCGCTAATTACGCAAACCCAATATTATAAAAGTCTTTTCAAAAAAACATAGACGCAAATAAGTAATTAAAAATGCAGGTAATGCGAAATTAACACGCATACGTCATTCAAGGTGCTCATCGGGACAGTTCTCAATCCGAATAGTCACGTTTGGTCGCGATCGCAATTGCTCATGTGCCAATTTATTCGGCACAACTTATGTAACTCTTTAGGATTCGTCGCTGGTCGCGCAACAGAGGGCCATGGAGAGTCGAGGGAATCACGCCTCGAGCGGAGACACTGAGGATCCTTGACATTTTACTCGTCGTGTCTCGCTTGTCTTTTTCGAAGTATAATGTTTGATGTAAATAACGCTACGATCATTTCTCTATTGGAAAATATGAATATCAATCGATTTACGAGGTTTGAATTTTTAGCCAATTTAATTATAGGAGCGATATACTTATATAGCCTTTAAAAATGTATATATATACTGTGTCGTGAATTTAAAAATCAGCGTCACAAAGATCGAAACAACCATTTATTTTAAATAAATACCGATGTTGTTGCTAATATAGTTCTCAATTTATTGTCTCTCTTATCTCTCGAGGTACTGTCCAGCTCCCGTTAAGCTATCGATCGAGATTTTGGAAATTCAGTTTGTGTTATTTCTTTTGTAATTATTACGATGTATTTCAGTAGAGTTTATAAACAGTAAAAAACATTTTTCATTTTTCAGTTGTTTAAAAATTTTTTTGAAATAATTCTTTCCGAATAAAAAAAAAATAAATAAAAACTCATACAAGCCAAGTAAAACTAAAAAAAAACTTTGCTCGTTCTTTCTTTCATTGCTACTACATTTATTTGTGTCCTAAGGACTCGCCAAGTTTTTTTATTTTTATTTTTACTTGGCTTGTATGGTTTGTTATTTTTTAAATTTTTTATTCTAAAAAAATTATTTAAAAATAATCTTTAAACTACTTGGCGACATTTTTTTACTATTTATTTTATTCTTTTTTTACATTTATTTTTTATTATTAATTTGATTTATTTATTATTAAAGAAAACTGTTTTATTTTGCACTGTTAAAAATCCGTACGAAACGATTTTTTTGTATCACACGCATAATATTTATTAATTAAAATTACCACTCGCCTGCAATTAGTTAGTATAATTTTTTCACACACGCATCCCTTTTTTTACCACGAGAGAAGTTTTTTTTATTAGTAATTTTCGCGATAGTAATATTATAAATAACCTCTCAGTATTTAACCTCTATTTCGATGACTTAATGCGAGTGTACTATTTGCAAATCGCGGATACGGATATCACAAGTTGCTGTGTTGACGAACTGACACTTGGAGAAATCGGTAACAGCTAATTGTTCGTTCCGCCTATACCATTGTGTATGCAGGGCGCACGCATGAATACAGACGCAACACACAGGCATGATAGGATATCGGACAATCAACGGAGAGACGGAAAAATCTCTGAAGAAAAAAATTTACCGTGAAAGTGCGGAATTTTTGGGCGACATCGCGATATCTCATCATTTTATGCACCAATCGGGCTGATTCTAGGCGCATTTTAAAGCTTGTATTCGATTTATATCATGAAAGTGTCTTCAGAATTCAGATCCGATGTCTCGTTTCCGAGAACAAAGCTGTCAAACTTTAGAGGGCACGATATTGGCGTATAAGTATATTATACGGTAGCGCTCGACGCGGGCGGATTCACCGCACGGACTTTTAACTTTTTAAACTACTTGGCGTTGAGACGCTGCCGCGTCTCTTGATTGAGATTCAGTCTCGTTTAGTTTGGTCGACGTTGTTGAATTTATTTGGTGTGAAGTTCGAAATATGGCGCCCAAATAAAGGAGAGACGCGACGAAATTTCGCGCGAATACATCAAAGAGCGGTGCAATTTCGGCACCCCGAAGAAAAATGCAATGCGTTGGGAATAGGCGGTGGTGCAGTTTTTCCAGGCGAGGGCGGAACAACTCGCGCTGCGTTATAGTAGAGGAGAGTCTTGTTTTTCACGCATTGACTAGGGGAAGCGATCGCGAAGATTCTTCAAAGTTACCGCGTCATAGTGTCGACTCTCGATTCGATAAAGTCATAAGATCGTTTGGAAGGGCAGTAGTTTCCAGTCAAGTTTCCCGCAATAATAATAATGTCTCTTTTCAGTGATTAATTTGCCTTCGATGGCAAATCAGCACTGCCCCATGACATCGTATTCTCCTAACTGCATTTTCCCTGTGTCCGTTCGCTCCACTTCAAGCGGTGAGGTGCGAACGCGTACTCGCAATAACTGATCGGAAGTAGAGACGGTAGGGGAAATACAAAAACGGAAGGGTGCTCGGTTGAGTTGATGGTCGGGATTGTAATCGTCGGTGAAACGGACGGCGTCCCAAGGGGTCTTCATCGGGACTTTTTCAAAGGGTCAATTTTTATCAGAACTTGGCGGTACTTAAAGTATATATTACTAATTTGGTACTTTAATTCCGAGACTTTAAGTACTGGTGGACTTCAAGTACTGCTATTTTTCCGAGTACGTAAAGTACTTTCGGCTTTGAGTACTTTAAGTAATATAAATTTGAATATAGTGTGATAGAACTATAATCTATACATTTTGGGTAAAACTGGTGAATATGGACCGACCCATATTTTATTGGTTTAAGTCTCACTCGTAAAACTTCATATTTACCTCGTTTACTCACTATGTTTAAGTGTTCACACTTCACTGATCCGTAAAAGTGTACGTTTCATGTGAGAACCTTGGGCGTATTTTGTTTACATTACCCAGGTACCGAAAAAAAAAAATTTCGAGGTGTGATGCGCTCCAGTGTGTATCCTACAGCAATATATCGGAAGTGTATAGTGCGTCCAACTTTCGATCTCTATATCTTAGAAATCATACAATGTATCGAATTTTAATGGGTACTTTTGTAATGTAATTTGGGATCAACCTTTCAAATGCGCTTAGTTACTATTAAATTCGTTTAGCCAATTATGAGATATTGGGACCGAAAATTTCACAGGGTCCAAACGATTATGAATGTCTCGAATCTATATGTCATACGTCTACATCATCAACGTTCATCGAAAAGTTGCTTGGTGGCGGACTCCGGGCGCCGGGTGGCAGGCTCCGCTGTTAGTTGCTACATATACTATATGCATTTATCGTCAGAATTTTAGTCGGTGACAAATGAAAATGTGAAGTTAGAGTAAAAGTAATTAAGTATTACATATTGCAATTAACAATATTTAAAACCTTTAACCTAATAACTTAAAATAAAAATATTATAAAACATTGTTAATAAAAAAACGTTTAACAAAAATATTATCAATTTTTCAAAAAGAAATTAAATTTCCCAAAAAAAATTGTTTCAAAAAAAAAAGGTACGCCAAGTACTTTGAAATTCTTTTTACAAAAATTATAAAAAAAAATAAGTTAAATGATACGTGCCAAGTTTAACAGAAGATACACTTCTATACGGGAAAAACTATGATCTTTTTAATGCAAAAAAAAATTGCTGTAAAAAACTAGCGTTCCACTCCTAGCGGTTTATTATGATGCTTGCAATCATTGGAACGCCAATTATTTACAGCATTTTTTTTTTTACGACTTTAACGACTTTTTACGCAAGCTTGGTCTACTATTACGTCAGATAATTTTGTACTTTCCTCAATTTCGAGCTACAAAATACTTTTAACAAGTACTCAACTAACAAGGCCTTAGGAATACTAATCGCGAAGTGAGCATGACCCGCTAATTCCGGAAATTGACCACTTGCTAGGACTTGGCGCGATAAAGAAATGTATCGATATTGGGGGTCAATTTTTATCAAGCGTATTTTGGGTCCTAAAAGCACAGGGAAAGTGAAGTTCATTTTCAATCTCAAACGATTAAACGAGTTTATTCAATCGGAGTATTTTAAGATGGAGCATTTCAGAACTGCGCTGAAGCTGGCATCGGAATGATGCTGAATGGCCAAGTTAGATCTTGAAAATGCTGATTTCCCAATTCCGATTCGTAAAGATCATCGAAAATTTCTCAAATTCAGATGGAATGGCCAATTATTCAACTACGTGTGTATGTCATTTGGACTAAATACTGTCCCCTGGGGGTTTATAAAAGTAGTTAAACTGATTGTCAGGTTTTTACTCACGTACATGCGTGGAGTATATGTGTATACCATGTGATTATACAAATTATTGATATTATTTGTTTAAACTGTTTTTTACTCTCCAACGAAGTGATTACCAACAACCGAGAATAGTTCAAGAATTCGATTATTAGATTTTTTTACTGCGATTGTTTAAACAATAAGCTATTCGAAGGAATACAGCTACGATTTTCGGATTTGGTCATTAAAGTTATTTCGTAAATAGTAATCGATGAGAACCATATAATTTTTCAGAAAATTGTTCAAACAATAAGCTACTTTAAGAATGATGCTACGAGATCGAAAGTTAGACACAAGTAATAATATGGTTTATTCTATGGTTTCTTCAAGCTTTTACATATGTATCCCTTAATTTACCTATATAGATTATTTTTCACATACCCCTTGCTCTCGCATTTTCCACACTTATATTTTCCTTCATCACGACATACACAGGCTTTCTTAATTTCTAGGTGTAGTTTCTATGTTTCAATAACAGAATAACAATTTTATTTCTTATTAATATCTACTACTATAGGTACAACCTCCTTAGTATTATTCACAGCTGTGAGTCTCACCCTAGTTCCCCACACCCCCTGGAAGCTCGGTTTCTTTCTCCTATCAATTTCTCATACTCCCTCGTATATTCACACAGTTTCAACCGCGGCTCGTTCTTTAGCGTTCCCAATAGTTCCAAGTCTAGATCCATTCACTCCCTATCCCCGCATCATGTATCCATTTTTTACCCATTCTTCCATAATCAACCCACACACAACTTCACAGCTCTATACATGTCCCAGGTTTTCTTCGCCCTCGCCACAAACTCGATATGACCATTCTCTAAAGCCCTTCTTTCGCCGCTCCTACAGCCCCACATCTTCATCTAGGCCATTTTTCTTTTACTTTCCCACTTAATTCGTTTTTATCCCAGTACTTCTCTCTTCCAAACCCTTCTTATATCCCTCCATAGTATGTACAATAAGCCCACTTCTCTACTTTCCCCAGTGTGTGTCGACTGTGTCCCCCTCTGTGTGTCCTGCTCTGCTTTTCTTTGGCATCCTTCTTTTAGCAGCTTATCTATTAATTTACTATCCCCTCCCCTCTTCCACATTAAATGCAGTATCCTACCGTCTCCCACCCATTGCATCGCTTTTTCGGCTTGCTTCATCCAATGTCTCGGTTACTGTTCTTTAGGCCTCTCAGCTCTTCCTTTAGGCAAATTTTCGACCACCTGCCATCCCCCATTTGCCAAATATTTACGATATCCTTCCGCGCTCTCCGTCTTGTCTCCATTTCCATTCTTCCCCTCCCCGCATCTAGCTTCCAAATATAATCAGGCGTGTTTCTGGCCGGTCCCATCGCCATTTTTACAAATTTCCCCTGTACCCTCTCTATTTCATTTCTTTTTTCCCATCCCCAAATTTCCACCCCGTAAAGCATCCCTGATTTCACTAAGGTGAAATCAGGGATAAAGGTGAATCATTAAGGTCAGTCTTCCTTTTAAATCGTCAATGTTTGCCCTCTTCATCAATCCCCACACTGTATTTACTGCCTTTTGCACTTTCCCCACTACATTTTGTATGTGTTTACTGAACTTATTTTTTGGCGAAAACCAGAATCCCAAATATTTAAATTCCTTTACTACCTCCACTTCTTTTCCAAATAGTTCCCATCTTTCTACAACGCCTCTTTTCCCCCCCATTCCCAAAAATCATAATTTTTGTTTTCTTCACTTTTATTTTTCCATTTTACGTTTCCATTTTAATTTTTTTGACAAATCTTTCCAGAGTTTTTAACATTTTCTCCCTCTCCCCCATTACCGTCACTCCTTCTTTTCTCTCTTCCCACGCCGTGTTTATATCATCCAGGCATAGACTGAAGAGTGGGGAATTTAACGGGCAGCCCTGCCGCACGCCATTCCTCGTTTCAATTGGTCACAAATATTAAATTATGTTTTAAAGAAACGTAAAATAATTTTTTTGACCGGATTAATTGTTTAAACAATCAGTTGTTATTACTTATGTCGAATGGCGCGAAAATTGAGTAGTATGTGTTATTTGGGCTAAAAAAAAAGATATAGAAAATTTGGGAAAATTTCGTTCATAAATTAACACATTGTAAACTGGTGTAGGGGATTCCCCAGACACTTCTTTTTATAGCGCATCTCCCCGAAACTCGGGGTCAGACATTTCCCGCTCATAGTCACACGCACTCCGTTGCGGGCCCAGGGATTCTCATCCTCCAAATATCGGGTCATTGTTGTGAAATCCGCGATTGAGTTCTTATAGCAGTAATAGGTATTGAGATCCGTTATAACTACGATGGTGTATAAGTTAAGAGTTCGCGATATCATATTATCGTTTTGTTAATAGTCTGTTATAATCCTATGTTTAATTAATGGTATCATTGATCAATTAATTCATAATAATCGTTGTATATGAATAATTTACCCTCCGAATATAGGGATAAATAAATATTGTTTGAAGAAATTTATTTTATTTTAAATATATCTTGGGGTTTGTGTTGATTAAGACACCTGGCGACCGGAATTTTATGCCTTTAGCACACGGACAATTACCACAAAATAGAAGAACCACCAACGTAATCGGAGCATCACGACTTCACATAAAGCGATTAAACACCCTCATCGACTTAACTCGAATAGCCCCTTCTATCAGGGTAGCTGGTAGCCCTCGCAAGGGTGTACGGTTACACTTGATTCCATCTGTTACGTTCCAATTCCTAGCTTTTATCTTTGATGATGGTAGAACTCGCGGTAACGAAGAGAAGAAATATTTTCAATCAAGTCTCGAAATTCGAGAAAACAAGAAGTTTTTCGATCAGGGAATTTGCTCAGTTCGTCAGTAACATCGCAGCCGCGAATTCCGAGGTTAGTTACTGATGGATTCATTTGAAATCTCTCGGACGCGAGAAATATCTGGCATTGCTTGAATCTAAAGACAACTGCTAGGCCAACATGGGGCTTGCGCATTCCGAAAGAACCGCCCGCCCGTCTTTGCAGAAAGACCTTACGCGGTGGTATGAAAAGTGTTCGTACGTTAAAAATGCGATTCGACCGTTCAATTACACCTTGAGGGTTTTCCCGGACACCTCCCTGTCGGGTTGGGGCGGTTTCGTTAATGGTCAAGTGGCTTGCGGGCAATGTTCGAGTAGCAAAAAGATCGCTACACATTCATTGTCTGGAGTTAATAGCGGCTTTCAATGGCCTGAAGTACCTCGCGGCCCAGTTAACAGGCAGTATGATATTATTGAAAATCGATCATTCAACGGCTATCGTCTATATAAATAAAAGGGCAGGAACAGAAAATCATCATTCCAATTGTTTGGTATACGAAATTTGGTCTTTCTGCGATCTGTAACAAATCTGACGCTTCGTGACATATATCCCGTCTAGAGAAATTATCGATGCCGCCATGGCATCTAGAGTAGAGAACGTTGACACCGAGTGGGAATTGGCTCCTAGAGCGTCCCGGGAAATCTCGAAAAGCTGCCATAACTTGGAGGTGGATCTTTTCGCTTCTCGATTTAATTTGAAATGTAGATTTTTTTGTTCCGGAGACATTATGTATCGATGCCTTTACACTCAACTGGGAACCGCTAAATTTTTACACCTTCCCACCTTTCCACCGATTCTTAAGACGCTAAAAAAATACAAGTTGACCAAGCTTGTGGCATCGTTTTGGTGCCGAATTAGTAAACTTCGTCCTAGTACCTCCTGTGGTTATCTCTGTTGCAATTGCACATGTGGGGTTCGCCGATGCTCGACAAACGGTGTAGCATTGGCCTGATACGGGCTGCCGACCGTTGGTTTGTAACCTTGGGCCGCATCTGACCAATGTCTTAAGCAAGCGTTGGGCGAATGCATCAATTAAACATCGCCCCAGACTATGTTGCCGATGGTGGTCCAATGCTGCGCCGTTCCTTGTTCTATTACGATAGCATATGGTATCTTTTGTGAGATTGTGTTTCGATCGTAACGTGAACAATTTTGACCGCGTATTCTGGTTTGTTAGGCGTTAAAAAATACCGTGTTTAAAAAAAATGATTAGCATTACGATCAGGAGTCAGTAACGGAAGCGGCAACCAAAAAAATGAAGATCGAAAAAGAATTTCGGAATATCTTTACGGGTGTACTTTAAGAAGGTTGTGTTCCAAACCTCGTAGCGTCCCTAACCTCGTCTCTCAGCATCTCGTTACAGAGGATGTGGACCAGCCTTATTTTATAAAAGAAGAATTCGAAAAAAGAAACAGAAAAAAGTGATTTATAAGTGTTTGTATTGCGATTGTAGAATGGACAACTTTTTGCGAGGAAAAGGGGTATAATGTTTTCAGCCCAAGGGGCGATATGGTCGCCGAATTGCTAGCCGATAAATTCAGTCGGGACGCGTCCTATGGAACCCTCAACACAAGTAGATCCGCGTTATCGCTATTGTGTAGAGATTATCTAGAGACAATTTTGCGACTGCTGAAAGGCGTTTTAAAAAAGAAACCAATCAAACCGAAATACGACCGAATCAATAAACTTGATCCAGTGATCGATAGGCTAAGGGAGATCAATCCATTAGAGGGCGTGAATCTTCAAGAATTAACGATCAAGTTAGCAGTATTGCTGGATTTGGTAAGAGCTCATGGTAAGCAAACTCTGATATCCATCGAAAGAAGTTACATCAGAAAAGTTCTCGATGGTTACGAGATCGAAATCCCGTCACGAATCAAATCGTCAAGACGAGGTATCAATTCACCATTGTTATTACTACCTAAATTTAGAGAAAAGCCAAAGCTATGCGTAGCGTCGATATTGGAGAGCTTTTCAACTCACATTGATATTAACGAGTCATATTGACGATTTATTTATTACCACAAGAAAACGGTATAAAATAGTATCCAGAGATACGCTAAGTAGATGGATTAGGTCCTTCTTAGTAGAATGCAGTATTGGTTGGGAGTTTGCGCAAAGGAGTTGGCATTAACACCATCATAAGTTTGGCAGGTTGGGCACAGACGTCCACGGTATTGGAGAGCTTTTATAATACACAGTGATCTCGAGAACGAAACATGACATATAATTCGAGATCTTGCCTTCGGAGAGCTTGATTAATCGTTCCATTTTACATCCAACCGACGAAAGTGAAGCAATCGTAGACTGCGCATGCGCGAACCTACCTTTTCAATACCGTCAAGGAATCAGCCACTTGCGTCCCGCAGATCTGCCATGAAAAGTGCCGCTTTCCACGTAAGAGTTACATAACAGGACTTTTGTATGTATATAGCTCGACTGGCGATCATCTGAACTGAGTATTGAATAAACATTTTTTTTATTATTATAATTTTTCATATTTATGCCTAATACACACGAAAAATATTACTAATAAACCAATTTCCAAAGATATGCCAAATGATTCGAAAAGTCTTTGGCGCGCATTTTTCGGGTGACAGTAGTTAGTGATCTTTAAAAAAAAATTATAAACTGAGTGCACTGAAAAGTTTTACGAAATCCGATACTTTCATCGAATTAAATAGTTGCGAACTACAAATATTCAGATCTTTTTCATAATAGTTTACTTTGTTTTTTTTACTGAATTTCCCAAAAATCGAATTTTAAATCAAACTAAAAAGAGAAGTTCTTAGTCGCTTGTGTAGTACTATACCGAAGTTTCAGTACACAACTATTCTCTAGATATTCAATCCATGACGTTTCTTCACAATACCACGAATCCAACGAAACATGTATCGGTATGTACGATTTCTGAGACGGAATTTTCTTCGCGAGCAATGCGGATCTTTAAAAAGAATTCCCAAGATTTTTAAGCTCAACTATTAATTCTCGCAGTATTCTTCTATCAGTATTTTTAGATTCTACAAACACTTTCACCGGCCCCTGGGCTACAGCAGCGTCACATATGTTTCGACGTGACGTTTATGCAAAATAGATAAACGGACAACTCAGTCAACAGGGAAACGATGCACAATTTTTCGGACCTATGTTTTTACGAATAATTTTCTAATTTTTAAGTAATCGAAGCATCGATAAGAAAAATAACGAAAAAAAAAAGAGAAATATTCCGTAAAGTTTTTTATGCGTAAGAAAATTTCGAAACATCGTAAAATCATCTACGATGTTAAATTCCAAACTTGTTTATAATTCACATATCAAGGAAAACACTCGGATTAATATTCAATGATTTTTATTTGTTTGATCGGTCGAGGAAGTGTTCAAACTCGTTTTCATGAAATGTACCTATTTCTTCATATATATGAATGTAAATTCCTGTAGTGTGTACGTGGAAGAGAACTCATTCTAGAATGTTCATTCCACCGTCCACTTCGATGGCAAAAATCCATCGGATCCAATCCACCACCACTTTATTACTCATCCTCGTGTTATACTCCCTCTTTCCGCGAAGACGCTCCCGAGAGACACTCTCACTCTCCTCGATAGCCGAGGTGATAAAAGGCCCGAAAGGATCCCGCGACGAGCATAGTTCGTGTTTTGGTTTCGTCCAACAAGACGACCCATCGAATAATTATTTTGGTGCTTATTTATTGATCGTCGATAACAAAAAAAAACATCGATAGTTTCTACCTATCAAGATGCAGCGCAATACGGCCGTATTAATGGCGCTTGTCAGCGTAATCTTCGCTGCAACTACGTGTGAGTAGTCGTGGCAATTAATGGCCAATTAGTTTTTTTTTATTAAACACAGCAATAGGAAAAGAAGTCATAGAGATAGAAAAGACACTTTTCATTCATCCGCGCGTTTTTAATGCTCTTGAAGATTCACTGTACATATTGAAGCTGATATTATTACGTGATAGTAACCTTTGCTCTACCGATGAAGACTAAAGGCCAAACGACTTTAACCGGTTGCGTCAAATCATCAGTATTTTCTCTTTCTCGCGATCTTTCACCAATGTAATTTTTCTACAAAGCAGTCACTAAAAAAAATACCCATACATTTTGCGAACAATTGAATTTCAAAGTGCAACGATTTTTGTTGCGTGGTGTATAGTTTTTAACGGTATTTAAAAAAAATCGTTCAAGTGGACCAAAATCTCATCAGCGTTATGTCTTCCCTCTGAAATCTTACGTAATCGCGAGAGACTTAATGCTAATTTATTCAATGCCTCGACGGAGGTCAGTCTCTATCTCGTTCTCGTGGCTACCATTCGACTTTCCCTCCGGACGCGATCGCGACACACGAGTCGAGCAGAAGCATAAGTCTCGACCGGCAGAGAAGAAGAGGAACAGGATTCGCGCGACTCGATATTACGCGCAAAGAAAACGACACGTGACGCTCTTTTACAATCGAGAGTCTCCTTTCGTTCGTATATGCTAATCGGGACGACCAAACGCGCGCAATAGTACGCGCGACTATACGGGAGTTTACCTGTTACAATGATGAATTTTTATGTCACGGTAAATGACGTTGAGTCTGTTACTTATTGCGAACAACTACGCGCCACGTAATAGTAGAAAAATTATCATTTCTCTGGACATAAAAAAATACATCGCGGCGTCTATTCGAAAAACATTTATTATCGGAATATTTTTAAAGGAAAGTTTCATCGGAAGACATATTGAAAAATAAAGAAAATATGTTTTTCGTTTTTAATTAAATACATTTTTAAAAATGAAGTATTCATTATCATTATTTAGATAGTAATTATTCTATTATTGGTCTAACAAGCAAAGCAAAAACTAGCAATTTTACAAAAAATTGGTATCATAATTAATATTTGTCAATTTCTACTTTGTAAAGAAATACTTAGTATTTTAAGCTTATTTTTTTTTTACTTTCACATTCTCGCCAATTTCCCAAAAGTAACCTTGACACACAATCATTATCCAGAATCTTGAAGAAAAAAATCTTTTTTTTTTTTTAGGTTTCGGTCAATTACACAATCGCCGGCAGGGAAATCCTTTCAATAGGGTAGAACAGCCCTCGAGACCATCGGCACAATCGTCCGTTTCCTGTCCCGAGAGAAACGGTCGTTTTCCGGTGTCGTCGCAGTGCGACGCGTATGTCGAGTGCATAGACGGGGTGGGTGAGGAAAAACTCTGTCCCGAAGGACTTCTTTTCAATCCCGAGGCGCGTTTCAACTACCCCTGTGGATATCCGATTGACGTCGATTGTCAGGGGCGCACGAAGCTTCGTGAGTGTCGTCGAATGTCTTTTTTTTTCAAAATTGAATAATTTCCAATGAAGAAAAAACACAGTTTTTCGTTACCGATCGAATTATATAACTCGGTTTTTCGTCTTTTTTTTTTTGTTCAGAACCTCCACAACCCACCGACGATTGTCCCCACAGATACGGTTACTTCAAAGTCGGTGATCGCAGCAACTGCGGACAATTCATGAACTGTGCCGACGGCATAGGCTACGTATTCGACTGTCCCGAAGGATTGGCTTTCAACCCTGAAAGCTATCGCTGCGATTGGCCCGACCAAGTTCCGGATTGCGATGCAGAGGGTAAATATATTTCTCAAATCTTTTTGCAATAAAAAATCGAATGATATCGACAGCATTATAGAAAAAAAAAATGTATAAAGAGAAAATAACAATATATGTTACTATTGAACAGTTAAGAAAATGAAAAAACGAGTCTCGAGTCGAGAGTATGATGAGTCTCTCTAAATGGAAGGAATTCTTAGTCCCGCTGCAGGAGATTTCACCCTTTTCCGTGGCCCCTCCTCTCCTCCCTCCCCTCTAAGGTGATCACTTCCCTTTACTTAGTTTTTGTACTTCCCTTAGGGGGACTAATTTTTTTCCCTGCCTTAGAGAGAGAGAGGTTCTCGGCTCAAAATATTCTAAGTATTTTTTTGCAATGGCGACCATTGCAACCCTCGCTGCGCCCATCCCTCGAAACTTATATACAGCAACGGCGTATTAAATTGTATTTTTTTATTGTATAGAGAGAATTTGCTATAACATTACATTTGTACGATTTATTTTGTATTTGAACGTCGAGTATTTATTTTATTAAATAAAGTCGCATGACTCACGTGTTGTACGGAAAAAATGTGGAATCAAAGAAACAGTCGCGACGAACAGATACGCCACAGGGAGGAGATTAGGTTTAAAATCTTAAAATCTCTTTTGTCTACAGCTTTCCTCGGCTTCACTTGTCCGCCCGTCGACAACAACAGTATCTATCTCGGCGGCGAAACCAGATTCTTCAGAAGCCCCGCGGATTGTCAACACTATTTCGTATGCGTGGAGGGTCGACCCCGTCTGCAGAACTGTGGCGAAGGGAATGCGTTCAACGACCTCATAAATACGTGCGACGCTGCGGAAAATGTTACCGGATGGTGAGTCATTCCCGCGAAATAATGAAAACAGTACGAAAATTAAAACAGAACGTAGAGGAAGTTAAAAAAATATAATTTATGTTATTTTTCTTTATCGCAGCGAACCGCCGTTTCGCTCCAATGAAAAAACTGGACCGGCGGCCGTTAACAAACGCACAAGGCTTTTCTAAAAAAACATAACCTGTATTTCTTCCGAAGAACAAAAAAAAAAAACCTCTCATTAGCTATAAATCGCCAAGCGACGATGAAAAATAAATGTAATAAAATTCCACTGGATCTCCTCGTACTTGTAAATAAATGATTCACGAAGAATGCCCTTAATAATGCCTGACGATTTTTTGAATAATTTTAGATATAATTACGATATAAACCATCGAAGATCACGAAAAAGTTTAATTGTCCAAAATATCTAAATTTATTTTTTGTGACGATAAGACTGGATTGCCGTGAGTCAGGTATTAGTGGGTAGCGAGCAATCCCCTCGACGCCCGATGACTCAAATGTTGTGTGTAGCTGACCCTTGCTACGAGATGAATCTCGATATATTATCGGCCGCGATAATTGATAAAGAATTTGAAAGCAATAATCGAGTTATGGCGTCGATGTTGTCCAAAGGTTCAAGTCTCAATGACCATTGGTTCGATACTCCAGTGCTAACGTTCGAAAATTTACAAGCAGTCGTAACGCCTGTTACGCTAATCTACGAGTCGCCGCAAACAATTTCACGAGGTCGTAATCGTCACGTCAATCGCATCGATTTGATTTTTATCGGAAACTAATAATCGCCGCGTATAGCGTGCTACAATATCCAATGACTTCTCGAACTTTCGTTTATAAACATTATTGGGTTTTTATGCAATAATGTTTATTACTAGCAGGTTATTTTGGTTTGCCTACTCGCATCAATCGTCTCAACCAAAAGCTTGCCAGGATCGCGCGGTCGCGGCCGTTGCACACAATTGCAGATTCCTGCTGCTAATGCCGCGCTACTCGCGCGCCCACTATGCCGAAAAATGACACGCCCCTGATGTGGCCACAGACTATGGAACCCGTTGCTATGATCACCGTAGCTATAAAAAATATTTCTATGGCGACCGTTGCTGTGGAAGCCGTTGCTATGGACAATCATTGCTGCAATTACACGAGTTGCAATAGCCAATTCGGACCGAGCGATAGTTAAATGTAAAGTTATCATTTTTCATTCCAAGGGACGAAAATTAAACAATGAAGAACTGCGCATGCGCGAACCTATATTATTGTAATTCTTGTTTATAAAGCGGCGCCTTTCATGGCAGTTTTGCGGGACGAAAATGTCTGATTTCATGACAGTACGGTCCTCTTATCTCCTTTTAACTTAACCGCTCCCTTAATGTAATTCGTTATCATAGCAACGATTTCCGTTAACGTGATGTGAAACATATTCTCAATGTGTCTCTCTCGCTCCGCCGAGAGCATCGATGACGCTATATCTTTCGCACTTATACAAGTTTCACATCACCTTAAAAAGAGGTGAAATACCACAGTCGGTATCAAATACTGTAAACAACTTTTTTGGCGCACATTGGCATTTACAGCCGAAAAAAAAGTCTTATCCCCTGCGAACATACCCAAAGCAGGGGATGAAACTTTTCGTTTAGCTATAAATGCCAATATGCGCCAAAAAAGTTGTTTACAGTTTTTGATACCGACTGAGCCCGCGATGGGCGGGAGGGAAGGGATTGCACCTCCTCTTAACTGTATTTTCCCTGAGTCCGTTCTTCCCACTCCAAGCGGTATCTACGGCCACGTATACCTCTCATTACCCCTACCCGCAGCAACTAACCGGGTGTAGGGACGACAGGGGAAATGCAGAATCGGGAGCGTGTCCGGTCCCGTCGAGTTAAGAAAAGGAGTTTGTACTGTACTGGGAAAATAGGTTCGCGCATGCCGTATTCTCGATTGTTTTACTTTCGTCCCAAGAGACGAAAGTAGATAACCTCACATTTCATTGTCAGTTCCGCAAAACAGGCGAGATATGATTTAAAAAAAGACAAAACAAACATCGAAATTCTGATATCAGTTTGTTTTTCGATACAGTTATCTGAACAATAAAAATAAATAAGGTCGAAAAGCTGATAAAAAACGGTGCTATTAGTTAACACAAACAAATTTTTTTTGTTCAGTGTGTAGCTAGCAATTAAAATGCTACAAAAAAACGCAGTCATAATATCTATTTTAACTCGTTGAAATTTCGCTACTGCTGGTTGCCACCTGTTGCTATCGCGTATTCTCGACGCGTCGATAATAATCCATACACACATGTATATTTTTGAAACGTATCGGCGCTGTAGATTATTACTTACTGAGAATTGAGTCTACTAACTCGCGATTACACTGGTCCCGAAATCGTCGAGGGGCACATGTATAACTGTACGACATGCTGGTCGACCGGAAAAAAAAATCATAATCCGTTTATCGGTCCGACCCGACGATAATCTCGAGCGTTGCCGAGAAGAGCCAACGCACGATACACAATGCATATAGTTACTGTAGAAGGCAGCAGCGGCGGGCGAACGAACGAACGAACGAACGACATCGAGAGTTTGGTGTATTCGTAGGAAGATACGAAGGCCCACGCTGCTCCCGCATACGCGACTGTTCGCTGTTCAGTGTCTCTGTCTGTGTCTACACACGCGATCGGTATCGTCCCTATTGATAAAAGCGCGTTAGTCGGGGACACTCGAGACGCGCTCACCATAAAAATAAAGGGTGAGCTGTGTCGTCTGGTACGTCGTCTGTAAGAGTTCGTCTCGTTGAGTATATCAAATTCATAACGTGCTCCGACAGTTTTTTTTCTGTTCAATTTTAAAAATACACATAAAATGGAAGTGTTCGCGAGTTTAAGTTGGCATGCTATCGTCGTACTGCTGGCAGTGGCCCTTCTCGTTATCTCGTGTTTCTTCGAGAGTCGGGATCCCGTAAGATACTATGCCAAATATATACTCTACGCGGTTTACAGTTCCATCATCGCCATTATAATGTTACCTTACGTTTTTCTTTCGCCGAAAGACGTCAAAAATTCAGCGTGAGTATTTCCGCTACGTTATCAGTGATTCATTCATCACTCGTTATTTCACACTTGTGCTAAAGTTTTGACTGATTGTTAAATATCTACATCGACATATTCGAAACACGCAAAAACACGTAAACTGTTTATACACATAGATATTACGCCCTTCTGACCTTCAATTAACGTTATATATCGCGTGTACGCGAAAGTATCGGAATAAAGATTTCAAACCACGTGCTATTACGATGCATATAAAAAAAACACAGCAGCAACAGATAGAACATCGAGAAAAAATAGCTGAATGAATAAACGGGAATTCTTGTTCATCTGCCAACGATGTTTTAGAGAGTTTACCTTCTACCGAACACGTGTCGTTTGCCAACAGTCGAAAGATCGTTGAGATACTTAATATCTAAATCGAAGAAAATCTTAATGAAAAAAAATTACATATTACGGAAATACCAGAATTCGCTAAAAGCCTATGCGACACGAAATCGTATAAACTAATTATTATTTCGTCTAATATTTTGGGATCATCGTAGAATTTAATCGGCAATAATAGTTTATCGTTTATTCGGATCGCTAACCAGACACTGGACAGACATTCATATTGCTGACAGTCGGCAATAGTACGTATGCATTCGATAATACAAGGAAATGTTTATAAAATAGTGAAAGACTATCGCGTAAAAAAAAATAAAAAATGATATCGTAAACCGCTGACGATTTTTTTTTAATCATTGTCTATCGCCACCACAAATTATTATTATGCTGATTAAATTTTTGACGCGATCGATGTTGTGACGATAAAAATTATCGAAGTTACGATTTTTGCTGATAATTATAAATTATTGTATATACGTTCGATGTCGCAGCGATGCTTCGATACTCTTGCGTTACTACACGAAATTACTTGGCATCGAATGGGATATCAGAGGCACCGAAGAGCTTGGTAAAGAGAGAGGCTGCGTCATCGTGGCGAATCATCAGAGCGCTTTAGATGTACTTGGTAATAATATATACACTCATACGATCGATTTCTTCCGATAATCGATCGGTAAATTATGAAAAAAATATTTATCAGATTCCTTGAAATATTGTGCAATTTTTTTGGTTTTTTTTTTCACGAACGACATAGGTATGTTTAATGCGTGGCACGTGATGGGGCGATGCGCTGCAGTTGCGAGAAACGAAGTGTTTTATGTATTTCCCTTCGGACCGATCGCATGGCTCGCGGGTGTTGTTTTCATCAGTCGAAACAATGGAAAAAGATCGATGGAAAAATTGAGCGAATCGGCTCACCTCGTTAAGAATCGAGCGGTATGTCATGCGATATTAAATATGTATATATATATTTTTTTCATTTTATGGCGACAAATACGATTTCGCAGGCTCGTACCTTATCGCAATTTTATCGATGTATATCTTTTTAAATTGTTGACAAAATTCATAATAACTCGCGCGCCCCCGTTATCCACGAGATTATTGAAGCGTAACGTTGAATCAGTTCACGATATATATGTATATCGTTAGCCCAATTTTATCGCAAATTCCGATTTTATCGAGTTCTGATTTTGATGAAAATCTGCGAAAATACTAACATTTAACGCAGAGTTAATTTTTTTCGAAAAAATTCAATAATTTCAAAAAGATAACAATTCTGACAACAAAATATAAACAATTTCAGTTGTTTTTTACGCCATTTTCTCAATCATTACGAAAGCAATGATAATTATAATTGCATAACGTTAAAGAATGTTTAGAAAAAAAGCTTTGAAATTCGCGCGTAATAGCGAAAAAATTGAGTTTTGCTGAAAATTCCCCATATCTTTTGTATGATCGTAAATAATTATAAAGAAGGCAATGAAATTGCACGTCTAAACATAGGACGAATGCCCGAGGTAGACGAAACTTTTCATCTTTCCGGAGGGAACGAGGAACAAAAATATACTGGGAAACGGATTGCAGTCCTTCAAGAAAGGTGCATTCAGAATAGCGATTGAGAATCAAGTGCCCATACTTCCGATGGTTTATTCGCCCTATTATTTCATCGAAGGAAAAACGAAATTCTTTGGACACGGTACGGAATAATTAACTTAATTATTATGTCGCTTCGCACGCAAAGCGACATAATTAACTTAAACCAAAAATCTTTTTTAACTGCGAGAATTCATTCCTTTGGATGTTAAATGCAATACGAAGATTTGTACTAATGAAACAAAATTGCTCTATCGACATTTTTTGTACCCAATGTTTTTTATAATTGCATAAAACAGGAAAAATGATAGTAAAAACGTTGGAGGCGATCTCCACCGAGGGTCTCGAAATGAAGGACATCGATGACCTGATTGAGAAGACGAGAAGTCTCATGCAAAAGGAATTTGAAGCGTTGGCGCGCGAGGTTCTCGCCACATTGCCAAAGGATTACCCGGCAAACGTGGAGCAACGAAATCAGTTCCTCAAAGCTTCGCATAGTTGAGATATTTGAACCGTTCGTCTGCGAAGAACCAAAAACCCAACAGCGAAAAACTAACCGACTCGGAGTTTTAGTCGCTCGCGTCTACGGAAGAAATGTTATATATTAATTTAATTCTATGAGAAAATTCCAAATAATATGCAATTATAGTGAACGAATGCAAAAAGTCTGATGTTTGCGTAATTTGTACAATTATTGGTATATTTGGCATATTGCCAATCGATGTATTATAAACATACGCAGATCGGTATTACGATATAAAAAACAATTTCGTCTTGGGAAATTGTAAATTTCGCAGAAAGAGCTGAAATTCTGTGATGTTATAAGTTTAAAAAAATGATATTGTCTCGATATAAATAATGTAACAAAACGGAAGCAATTATTGTCGTCGTCACAACTAAAGAAAACTGTTCATTTATTTATCAAGCGTCAAAATTTGATATATTGCAGGAATTTCGACTCATCTTACTTCGAAAAAATAAAGAAAAGACCTTTAAGAAACCTACTGGTCGTCTAAAAGGTACCGAATTTGAAAAAAATCACATTTTAAAATTTTTAAAATTTATTTTATACCTTTTCGAGTCTATTTTTTGTCCTCAAATTTATAGTATTTCGACTGAATTATCGATCGATTTAACGAGTCACGAAAATAATATGCAATCAAAGTAAGTGTATAGGTATTCAAGTCTTAAAATTCATCACATCTCTCAAATAAAAAAATATTTTGAAAAACTGTTTTTGCTGTCGAATAAAACATGAGCCAATAATGCAAAAACCAATAATTATAATTTTCTCTATTCCCGATTTATACTTTAATTATTCTTTAAAAATGATTATTAAATTGCGGAATTTTTTTTATTCGGGAAAAAATAGTATACTTTAAAAAATTCATAGAAAATAGTTGTTAACGATATGCGAAAGGTAGTTATGTCGCTTTGCGTTCATTTCGCATACGTTCGATAATGAGAGAAAATTGTAAATTTTTCTCGACGGTGTAAAAATCTGAAAAAATGTATGCATACCAAAGATATTGAAAAGATAAATTTTGCATAATAATAATTCCAAAATTTTGTTAACAAATCGACGAAAAAATTAATTTGTCAATAAATTTCCCGGAAATCCAACTTTTTTTCTTTATGAAAATAATTCGTTAATTTTTCTGAATAAGTATGAATTTTTTCAGATTTTTCAATTTACTTTGAACGTTGTATTTTTTTACACATTTTTTCTATATAAAAAAAAATTCAAAGTATATTGAAAAATCTGAAAGAATTCATACTTATTTAGAAAAATTAACGAATTATTTTCATAAAGAAAAAAAGTTGGGTTCTCGGGAAATTTGTTGACAAATGAATTTTTTCGTCGATTTGTTAACAAAAATTTTGGAATTATTAATATGCGAAATTCATCTTTTCAATACCTTTAATATGCATATATTTTTTCTGTTTTTTATACCATCGAGAAATATTTACAATGTTCTCTCATTTTTCTCAAACTATGCGAAATGAACGCGAAGCGACATAAGTACCTTAATGTGCGGTGAACGTTCGCTGTTCGGCAAAGCATACAGTTCGTCACGCACGTTCACTCTATTCACCTCCTACTGTGGGAGTGTGACTACGAGACCGCGCGAGCCATAGTACACCATAGTACACACCGGCAAGTAAAACCGGTTCGACCTGCTTGGCTGCCTCCTCGCACCTAGCAACTACCTATCTGCTACTACCTGCTCCATGCTACCCTGATATCGATGTCTAGGAGCAGGAGCTAGGAGATCGGTAGCAGGATCGGAACAACGAGCGCAGAGTCACGTGAGGGATCGGTACGTACCGCGATCGCATACGCCAAATTACCGACTTTCACGACGTCCCAATTCATTATAATTTTTATTATACTCTGTCTCTGTCTGTCTTTCCTTCATTATCTTGAGTATCGATGCCATTCGATTAGAAATAAATCTTTTGAACTTTGATGATTGCAATGTGAAAGAAAAACTAACAATTGTTTCCAGAATCGGCAATTTTAATTGAATTTTTGAAAGTAGAATAATCTAATTGTGTATCACTACCAATAATAAGTAAGATATCAGTAAGAATCGCGATCGCCTACGCTGAAATAAAATTCACGCTATCTTAACTCATTATTCTTTTTTTAGACGCGTATCGCGGTATCATGGTATTGCGTAACGTCAATGAAAATATATTGCACAACGATTAGAAAATCATATCGAAATATATGAATTTCGGGGAAAATAGAAAGTACTATCGGAAAATATCGATTTTTTCGATTTCGAGAAACTCCCGTATAATTACATAAATGATCATTTCCTAAAGTCTTATCAAGAAAACAAAAAAAAGGTGCGTCAAGTACTTTAAACATGTTGTTTATAAAAATTGTTTTAAAAATAAATTAAATATGCGCCAAGTACAAGAAGAAGCATGAGTTTGCATCGCAACTATTGTCTTAAAAAAATAATTGCCATTTCATTGCTGGCGGTTTATGATAATGCTTGCAAATTTCTTATAATTTATTTTTAGAAATATCTTCTATAAATTGAATTTGTAAATACTTGGCGTATCTTTTTTTTTCTTGAAAAAGTTCTTGAGAAATTTCACGTCTTTGTGAAAGCGTTATTTTTTGTAAAACTTTTTTTATCAACATCATTTCGTTAAAAATATTTTTTCAATTATTTGGTCGAAGTTTTTGAAAAATATAATGTTTTTTGCAATCTGTGGAAATGAATTACTTTTACTTTAACTCTGCGCGTTCGTTTCATTGACTAAATCCGATTATTAACGAGACGCTATCACGCTATTAGAAAAACTCGAAAAACAGTTTTCATATAAAAAATAGTCGACGATAGCAACTGACAGCGGAACCGGTCGTGGCGACGCGCGCGCCACCATGTGAAATTTTCGATGAATTGATGTAGACGTTTCCGTTACAAAAAATTTTCGTGACATTTTCGCTCCCGATATCTTGGAATCAACTAAACCAATTTAGTTGTAACGCGGCGCTTTCGACAGATTGACCCCAAATTATATTACAAAAGATTCATCGAAAATTTGATCCGAAGTTTCATTTCTGACACGTATCAGTCAAAAGTTTCACTTCCTGTACATTTCCGGTATATTGGTTCATACACTGTTGCGTAACGCCGCATAAAACACTGTTTCTTAAGTACTTAGCGTCGGGACGCTACCACGTCTCTTGATGTTACAATACAAATACACACGATACACATACCGTAGATTTTTCATAAGAATATAGAAGGATATCAAAGTTGGCTATCACACAAAACCAGCATTAGGCGACCTGGAAGTCGTGATATCGCTGAAATTAACTTGTGAGACCTCTGACAAATGTAAAACCTTTGAAATAATGAAATGATTCGTGTTAAATGACGGGAACTTAACGCTTTTTAAATGACTTTTACTATTGTATTTATTGAGTACTGATGAGTAATAAAATATTATTTTTCGTGGATCTTAATTATGATTTGATTCACGTGAGCCGCCGGACATCGGCAATAACAATAGTTTCCTTGAATCTCTGGTCGAATCGATCCTATGCTTTCCCCTGTGAAAACAAAGTGTATGTTAGATACATAAAACATAACTGTTTGAAATTCTGTGCGTATTAAGAGACTTAATACAAACTACGAACCACACGTCTGCGTAAAGAAATTTGTTTGGTTTTTCCAAATATTTACCACATACCAATAATGTGTTAAATAACCACAACAGTTTGTCAGTCGCCTTCGTCGCTGTAAAGCAATCCTTGTACGATATTCCTATTCCTTGAAGTTTCCTGAAATTAAAAAATATATGTACATTATACACATCATATCAGTAATACAAGAAAAGAAATGTATCGCTTGCAATTTTCCCATAAAGACAATAAAAATGCTAACGGTATGTAAATGTCATATAAATTATATTAATCACTTTATCTCTCGCATACGTACATTTTTTTAATATTAATGGCAAAGTGTTAGCCGCTGTTCTATATCATAATAATAATAGGTGTGGCTATGATTAATTATAACAAATTATAATTCTAGCAACAAATTTTAGAAAAATACACACACTTAAGGTAGTTATGTCGCTTCGCGTTCATTTCGAATAAATTCGAGAAAAATGAGAGAAAATTGCAATAAATACATTGCAGAAATACTTCTCGAGAAATGTGCACTTAATCATATTAAAGGTACTGAAAAGATCAATTTTGCATATTAAAAATTCTAAAATGTTATTAATAAATTGATGAATCAAATAATCAGTCAACAAATTTCCAGGAAACTCAACTTTTTTTTTACGAAAATGTTCATTTTTTTGAATACGTGTGTATTCGTTCAGATTTTTCAATTTACTTTGAATTTCGTGTTTTTTCACAGATTTTTTCGATGTAAAAAAAATTTAAATCAAATTGGAAAATCTGGAAAAATTGATAGGTATTCAGAAAAATGTAAGAATAATTTTCATAGAAAAAAAAAGTTGGTTTTCCGGAAAATTTGGTGACCAATTTATTTTTTTATCAATTTATTAATAACATTTTGGAATTATTATTATGCAAAATTCATCTTTTCAGTACCTTTAAAGATGCTTTTACACATTTTTCTGGAGAGAGTTAATTTCGATACATTTTCGTACCAATCATTGCTGTTCCATCAGAGTACCGTTGCGGGATATTTTGTACTTAAATACATTGCCTCTTTGCCGTTCGTTCCAAGATTCCGTTTCCATCTTCGATAACACCGACGCCGGTGTCACGGCGACTTCTTGGCATTTGGCAAAATTTGTAGCTTCACTTTCTTTCGAAAACTTTTTTGATTTTTTCGTTTGTTTCTCCTCTATTGATTCTTCCACCGTCATAATCGCCGCATTTGATGAACTCAGCAACATTATCCCGGCTTCGCAATTCTTCCGTTTCTTTTTCTTCCTCTTCTTAGAAACGTCCTCTTCGTCTACATTTCGTACTTTAATAGTTCTGAAAAATGTTGTACTGATATATAATGTCAAATAAAAAATATGAAAAAAAAAAAAAGCAAATAAATTGTTTTTTTTTGCAGATTTTCAGTTGTGAAGTAATTGAAAGAAATACTTTCCTTGTTCTACTGCAATGATCTTTTAAAAAGTGGAAACGCTGCTAATCGTGAAAAATCGTGAAAAATCAAAATCATACCTATCCAACATTGCGTCCAATTTTTTAGCTACAAAATCTTTGAAATTCTGAGATACGCCACAATTTTCAAAGTTATCAGCTCGCTTCGTGATTCTCAGCGATGGTTTCACTTTCTCTTTAACCTGCGGCTCATTATCTATAATGAAAAAAAAAGTGAATTGAATACATATATATGATTAGCAAACCGCCAAATTTCATTGGAATTTTAGATTCCGGTTCTACAGCCAAAAGTTTTGTTAAATTTTGATATTCAGTTTGTAAAAATTGTAGCATTATCTGCATATTTCTGTGATATGTTTAGACAAATGTTATATTAATAGAGTTTTGAAATAGTATCGATTCGTAAAAGAAATTTTCGATCCATGAATTTGCAACCCTTCGTCATGTTTTTTTATAAATAGTTTTTAAAAATTCCAATTTAATTAGCAACTCGAATGGTACATACTTTTTTCAATTTTGGGAAACAAATTCACCAATAATTCACAGATAAAAAATGAATATCAGTTTTTTAATTAATTCGGAAGTAATTTTTGTATCTTGCCGATTGAAGATCGGCAAGAGGTTAAAATTAGGTTATGTATTAAACGAAAGAAAAAAACGGTTACCGGGCGATTGCGTGGAATCCTTGGAAAACAGTGATTGAGGCAGGAATGTGTCGTCGCAAGCTTCTCTCAAAGCCTCCGCGGAGATCTCGTCGTCCGAACTCGCCGAAGTATCCTCTTTTTCTAACATGACGACTTTACAAACACTTTACGCATCGTCCCTGTCTCCGAGGCTACACGTGTTAGCGCTGTTTACGAGAGATGCTCTAACGTCCCACCGTTCATCTTGTGTGTTTTCTTCCCCCACTATTCTTTTCGCCAGATCGCGCCCCCAACGCAACATATTCCGTATGTTCAACGCACACTCGATGGTGGCGAGTTTCGTTCGTCGGCATTGCGGTGAAGCAACAAAAACTATCATCGTATTTACGCGTTTGTTACGGAGCAACATGTCGCGTTCGCGATACTTTGAAAATCCTTATAACATCGAGATTGTCGAGAATGACGAAAAAGTAAAAGATTCGTCAAAGCCGCTTGACGACGAATTGAAAGAGATAAATCAACAATTGCGCAAAACCATAGATACAATAGTGAAAGACGAACCGCCCGTGAGTGCCAATGCAGAAGGTGGTCTCTACGTCGGCGCATCCGGCATCGCTTATGCTTTTCTGCACGTCAGTTCGCGGTTATCTTCGGATCCCGACACTGCAAAAAATTATCTGTCGCTGGCACAGCGTTATTTGGAGTCATCGCTTCGTGACCTTGAAAAACGAGGAAATCGAGTCAATTGCGGTTTTCTTCTGGGTCACGGGGGTGTTGTGGCCGTTGGTGCTGTTGTTGCTAACAATCTCGGAGATTCCGTGCGCTCGAATGCTTTGGCAAAGCGTTATGTCGGTATGGCAGAACTCTGCAAGCCGGAAGCTTTTTTGCGCGCCGGTTCGGACGAATTTCTCGTTGGACGGGCCGGCTACCTTTTCGGATCTTTGTGGCTCAACAAACAACTCGGTCGTGACATTGTGCCTATCGAGTTGATGCAAGAATTGGCAAGCATTGTTGTACTTTCGGGCAAAAATTATGCGCGAAAGCATCACAGTCCCTGTCCACTCATGTACGCTTACCACGGTACGGAGTATCTCGGAGCCGCTCACGGCTTAGCTGCGATTTTACAAGTTCTCATACAGGTAAACGCAAATTACAATCGCGATTTTCGATTAATCTCGAAGTATCGTAATGAGTGTATACAGAACGTGTACTCTACGAGATATGAAACATATTCTCAGTGTCTCTCTCGCTCCGCCGAAAGCGCCGATCACGCTATCACTTTCGAACTTAAGGTGAGGTGATACTACTCGGTCGGTAACAAAAACTGTAATCCAAATTGCTCTGCCTGGCATGATTTTATGCGTAAAAGACGAGAACGTTGCCCTCCGAGAATCAATTCTGAAGAGCTACGTTCTCACCTTTTTTTCGTAAGACCATGTGTGGCCGAGAATTTCAGGATCTAACGAGTTGCTCTGTCTCTCTCGCACTTATACAAGTTTCACATCACCTTAACGTGATGTGAAACATTATCTCAATATGTCTCTCTCGGTCCGTCGAGAGCGCCGATCACATTATCTTTTTCGCACTTATAAAAGTTTCACATCACCTTAAAGTGAGGTGAAAGACCTATGGGTGCAAGAGAGACAGAGCTCCTCGTAAGATCCGTAAATTCTCGGTCACGCGGTTCGAAGATACCGCGGATTCTCGGTCTTACGGATAAAAGACGAGAACGTAGCTCTTTAGAATTATTTCGAGGAGGCCGGCGTTCTCGTCTTTTATGCATAAAACAATCCTAAGCAGAGCAATTTGGATTACAGTTTTTGTTACCGACCGAGTAGTATCACCTCACCTTACGCGGTGCTAACAAAATCCCAAACGCATTAAGGTGATGTGAAACTTGTTTAAGTCCGAGAAAGATCGGCGTACTTGTAAAATGCATGATCGGCGCTCTCAGCAGACCGAGAGAGACACATTGAGAATATGTTTCACATCACGTTAAGGTGTTGTGAAACTTGTATAAGTGCGAGAGAGACAGAGCTACTCGTTAGATCCTGAAATTCTCGGCCACGCTTGGTCTTACGAAAAAAAGGTGAGAATGTAGCTCTTCAGAATTGATTCTCGAAGGGCAACGTTCTCGTCTTTTACACATAAAGCCATCCTAGGCAAAGCAATTTGGATTACAGTTTCTGTTACCGACCGAGTAGTATCACCTCACCTTAAGAGGATGGGTTCAGACTCAATCGGTAACATCGCCTTCTCTATTTCTCCGAAATGGTTGTTTCGACGAACAAAAGCAATTAGGTTATTATAGACACTAGATAGAAGTATGAAAACCTAATTTGCTGTTGGTCGTCAGAGCAACCGGAAGCTTTTTTGTGCGCCGGTTCGGACGAATTTCTCGTTGGACGGGCCGAGTACCTTTTCGGATCTTTGTGAAAAAACAGGGAAGGCGAATTGTTACCATCGGAGCATCTCTCATTGCTGTGTCACATTACCTTAAATGTCGCTGTGATAAAAAATGTATTATTTATTACTTATTACGGATCAATTACAGATTTCATAGAAATGTTTTGCAAGAATAAAAACACATTGAACGAATACAACATACTTCTGCTTAATACCAGGTACCGGGTTTCTTGGAAGCCAACAAAGATGCCGAATCCTTGGTCAGGACGTCCGTCGATTATTTACTAAGTTTGGAGACTTCTTCGGGAAATTATCCGTGCGCTTTGGACGAAGTAGACGATAGTGGCCGCAATAGAAGAAGGGAGACGAAAGAACTGGTGCACTGGTGTCACGGTGCCCCGGGTGTTGTTTACCTTATGGCTGCAGCTTTTCTGTACTGGAAAGATCAACGATATTACGAGGCATGTCGGCGATCCGGCGAACTTGTATGGCGCAAAGGACTGCTGAAAAAGGGACCGGGTATCTGTCACGGCGTCGCTGGAAATGGTTACGTTTTTTTGCTTCTCTATAGACTCACCTCGGACCCTCGTTATCTAAGGCGAGCCGCAAAATTCGCCGAATTTATGGAGTGCGAAGATTTCATAAATGGCGCCAATACACCCGATTGTCCGTATTCGTTGTACGAAGGTATCGCCGGTACCGCTTGCTTCCTGGCCGATCTTACACAACCAGATAAAGCAGCTTTTCCATTCCAAGATGTTTTCTAAAAACTTTCATGAATTCATAATTATTATTGTTACTCCTATATTTATCGCTCATTCACAATACATCTTTGTATGCTAAAAAATATACTTGTGATATAAAATAAAACAATTGAAAATATCAATAAATTCGATGTCGAGAATTTCGTTGTCCAATTCTAAAGATCACAACGCCTTATTACCAATCCAATTATTTTATAAATTAAAGAAATGTATGAGAAATTAATTTATAAAATCAATTATTTACGAAGTTTTAAAAATATTTCTATGCCAATTTCTCGATTTTTGTTGATCGTCAACGACAAATAATCGGTACGTTTTTTTTTTTTAAGAAATATCAACATACATTGGTGGCGGTATCTATGGAAATGAGACGCCAAAAGATTACTACGAATCTAATTGATTGAAATTGAAGGGTTTGAAGGGGTTGACCTTGAACAACTTCGGTATACACAGTCAATACAGTTGTTTTCTTTAATTACATTAAAAATTATATGGTATACGATAGACTGTAACTTGATAAAACTTTTTTATATAAATACATAGTTACGATGATATAATTACATTCCGTATAGTTTCCGAAAGCAAAGCATACAGTGAAAGTTACAGTGTTTACATTTTTTATCCGCCATTGGCGGGAACTTTCGTTCGCCATACCCTTCGCACAGTTAACCTATTTGTGCGGTTGTCGTTCTCCACAAGAACGTTCCATTGTTATCAATCATTCCGCGTTAATTATAAGTCGCGAAATAAAAAGAATGGATCAACCAGGAACATCGACCAGCGATGATTTGGAAATATGTAAATTGTAAGTTTTTCTTACGATAGTCCCTCGAAAAATCATTAAAACAACACGTCCGTCGCTCCGTCATATCGTTTAACAAATTTTTATTTAGGTGCAATTCTCAACGTCGACAATATACTTGTCCAAAGTGCGAAATTCCTTACTGTTCTCTGGAGTGTTATAAATCAGAGGCGCATTTGGAGTGTTCAGAAAATTTTTACAAAGAATGGGTTGAAACGGAACTCAAGGATAGACGGCATAGTCCTGAAGATACAAAGAAAATAATGGATATTTTAAAACGTATGCCAACCCTCGATATCGATTTTGACGAAGAAAATGCAGAAGACATCGAAGAGATTAACGCGGATGAAGGTTTTGCTGGACCAATGGATTCTGACGATGAGGAAGATGTATGCTGAACACATTTAAACATTTTTTTTTTGTTCCGCAACATTTTTTTTTGGTATAAAATTTTGTTTGGATTAAATTTTTTTTTTGTGTACAATTGTTTATTTGGTCTAAAATTATATTTGATTTAACATTTTTCTTTTGTATAAATTTTTATTCAGATCAACTTTTTTTTTCGTATAAAATTTTTTATCCAATTGTTTTCAATCTTAGATTCCAGACTTAGCAAAACGATTGGAAAGCGTTGATTTGAATAATGCGGATGAAGTGTGGTTGGCATTGACCGATGCTGAAAGACAAGAATTTGAAGCGAGTTTGCGGAATGGTGAAGCGGAAAAACTTCTTCCGCTGTGGTCGCCATGGTGGTCCAATTCTTCTGTGGGAACAACACTGATACAGGAACTCGGAGATAATGAGGAGAAACCTAACTATGTAGCAAAATGTCCGGCGATAGTTGATGTTCCAAATTTTAACGAAATAATGGTAAAGTTATGTTAATGCTAAATTGGATTAATGTAGTTATGTAGTTAACTACGCGTTTATTTCGCGAAAAATGAACAAATCATTTCCACAAAAAAAATGATGGGTTCCCGGAAAATTTGTTGACCAATCAATTATGTCATGAATTTGTTAATAACATTTTGGAATTATTATTATGCGAAATTAATATTTTGCGTACCTTTGATATGCATATATTTTTTCTGATTTTTATACCATCGAAAAGTATTTTTAATTTTCTCTCATTTTTCTCAAACGTATGCGAAATGAACGCGAGACGACATAACTACCTTAGCAATGTAAAAAAAGTCGTATGTGTGGAAATTATTTTTTTTTTATAAAATGTCGCGATTGTGTTTCATAAGATATCTAAAGTCGTAAAATAAAGTCGTTGATAAAGTAGCCGCCACTGAAATATTAAACGATAAATACGTAAATGGATGATTTACTTTTGCAGTTCAATTAGCAAATTCTCTGATCAAATAATGTTAATAATATACGAGAAATAAATCAAGCGTACATTTATTCAATTAGAGCCACCGAATTGCATGATAAATTAATCGTATTATAAATGAAAGATAACAAAATATATAGTGCGGAAATTTAAAAAAAATACAGTTTTCGAGAAGCATTCGTCAGTTCAGTAAAATACGGCATTGGGGTTGCGATATTTTTTTTTTGTTTCATAAATCATCAACGGTACATTTTTTTACTGATTCATAGACGTAAAAGTAAAGGATGTTACGTTGGGTTAAAAATTAGAACTGTAAAACAAAATATTATAATTACAGAAATCGTCACCGTTCGTTCGATTCAACTTGTTGAACGTTCTGCACGCCTACGCCTACATGACTCTGCACTGCAATGGTGAACATCACAATGCACTGAAAGAATCCGTGGCTATTTTTCTTCAACTCTGTGAAAATATGGGATCTAACAAAGTATTCCAAGAGTCGGAATCCGCCATTGAATCGGTTTCCCAAAAAGCCAAAAACGTAATGAAAATTACCGTCAGAAGAATTGTATTACATTTTAATGTGTTTCAGGAATTCAAAATAAACGTTTTTCTTATTGTTCTGCAGTGCCAATCGTTACTCGGAGACGATGAAGCAATGGCAGCTGCTAAACAAGCTGTGAACCGCATAATCATCGGTCCCGAAAAATCGAATCCGAGTTTTTACGTATCCGCAGCACTGTCGGATCTCCATAGATTATTCTCCAGCGCCAGAAAAGAATGTTCCGTACAACGAGAAAAATCGATCGAACGAATGTTCTCAAAACGATTTCGCATCAGTCAATCTGACACCGATGTATCCAGGAAAACTTTATTGTTGTGTACAAAGAAAATAGAGTATTACTTATCGTGGGTAAAGACTTATGGGATGAGAATAAATTAATAAAATGGAACATATTTTTAACACAAATCGCAGATTCTACGGGACTCGTAAAATTATTTTCCTGCTCCGTTAATTAGAATTAATACAATTTTAATGATGAAATTAAATAAATATCGTATTATATCTTTTAATACAAAATTTAAAGCCGAACATAGTTACTATTATCAGTTATCAGCTACTTTGACAAGAAAAGTCGATTATTACGCAAAAACATTAACTGTAAATCGACAATTATCTACAATTTGTCTAAACATTACGATAATAAAAATAACAGTCAGTAATAAAATTGTGTTACCAAAAATGTTTGAGTAATAACTTTGAAATGTTTGATAATTTATAGTTAGAATTTCATATTCGTACATTTTTATTGCTGTTATTGAAATTGTAGTGTATCGCTGTCGCGTCGCGATACATTTCTCGCATCAGCACCTCCCGCGGATTACTTTGGAACTCCAGTTTCCTCTATCGGAGGGTTCTGTCTCACTTTTCGGCTCCACGCGAGTGTTGTTTCAATAATTATAACAAAAATACGACAAACCGTTCACCGATTTAAGGTTAGTTTTTGTATTTTATTCAAATTGTGTTCATTTAACAGCTTGTCGTTCACGTTGTGTAGAATTCGCGACATCGATAAGACTACGGTTCTACCCGGCGGAACATTAACCCCATTATTTTGCATTTCACCGTTTTCTGTTTGTATCAACAGCGACCGTAATAGTTCCGTTATTGTCTCATAAATTTCATAATTAGTATTTTCATAATTAATTTGAATTGTTTTTTCAAATCATATTAAAATTGTCAAATTTTCGAGAGCCGACAAATTCGCGGATCGTTCCAGAAAATTACGCTGCAGCATTGTTTAACGATATATATTTTTTTTTCGTCTTATTTATGAATTATTCAGTGGAGGAATAACCAAAATGGCCCTTTTTAGATACGAAATAAAAGATAATTTAAAATTTTGGATGTTACTTTGTTTATAATAATTTGTTTTTATCAATTTAATTGAAGATCCTTAGCAATGAAGTTAACAACGGCGCTATGGCGTCAGCATATCGGAAGGATGACCAAGCGACATTGGTGGGTTCAAGGAAAAAGAATAATCCGGGAAACATCTGCCGAAAAAAATCTGGCAGCCTATGGAGTAAATATTGTTGACGCTGCAGAAACAATTAAAAAAATACCCAATCCGACTCGGTAACAATGAACCTTTATCTATTTAATAGAATAGTGAACTGTATTTTTGTTGAAATGATTGGCGAAACCAAATCTTAAATATATTAAAAAAAACAAAAAAATGGTGTTAAAAAAAATTGAATAGTTAATTTTTTCTTTTTTTTTTAAATTACTAAATAATGTCTATAAATCGTTAACTTATTAGAATTTTGAATGACCAAATGATTCGATGGATAAAATGAATAAATTAAAAATAATTGTATATTTGTGCTTTTTCAAATAATATAATATTAATCACATTGTTTTTTTTTTCTGAAAGTTTTGTAACACGAAAAAATCAATTTGATTTTTGTAAACATAATTGATAATTATTATTATTTGGATCGATTTAATTTCAGTATTGAAATCAAATTGCGCTTGTCTTTCAGGATAGAATTTCCGCAACTCTATGAAAAACCACAGGCAATGGATCAGACGCATCCGAATTGGAATGAAAAACCTTGTCTGACGTATGAAAACAACAATCTTTTATTGGAGGGAACGGATCAAGCGCAGTTGTTGATAAAAGCCGAGTTAATCGCCGACGCGCTTCCCAAGCGTTTGAAGGATCTCGAAGAACGGCAGAGTCCGGAAATGGATGAATTGATTAAAAGGTACCAAAAAAAATCTTTAGAGAAAAATGTATAATTTGTTAATAGTATATTACATCACCAGGGAGAATACGCTTTTCCGCCGAGTATCGTATACGATTTTACTTCACAAGGTGTGGAAAGGGAGTTTTCCGCTCGCGAAATGCGTGGAAAGGAAGTTTTTCCCGCGTAAAATACGCAAATATCCTTCCTTTCCATGCCGCAGTGAAGTGAATGTAGTTTTCGTTTTTATTCATCAATTTTCGTTGTTATTTATGTTCATATAGAATGATTCGTTCATCTCACTTGTTCGACGCGCATCAAGAAAAATTGCGGAAAAAGCGCGATCCCCTTAAACCAGAATGGAATTTCCCGAGAATATATGGGATCCCCGACGTTCGAAAAGTGTAAGGAATTTCGCAAATATTTTCATATTTTAGCACAATCAAAATCGTAAAATTCTATGATTATACAAGATTCGTAATAATGATATTGCAGACACAATTTAACGCAGAAATTACTTCAAATTTGTGAAGTAAAGAGCGATCCAATGATCGTCAGGCAGCGAAAGATAGTACACGGTGGACAAGTGAAAACTTTTATAGGTGTGATAACATTTTATAATGAATTACGGTGCTTCAGAAAATTTTTTTAAAAATGGAAAAATTATTTTTTTCTTTTTGTCTCAGAGAGAGGTGATGATTTATTGTACTTCGAGTCAACAATCGACACCATGATAACGGCGAACAAACTCCTGACGCCGATGAGTATGGAGAAAGAATTTTTGACTCCATTGCCCAACATTGATCCGTTAGATCCGACAATCGGTTTGCAACAACAACAGATTTACAATGTGAGAGATCAGTACCGTAAGTATGGACGAAAATGATAAACATTTTAGAACTGCAAACTGCAGAAACTTCGCATCTCATAAACATTTGTGCATTAAATTTTCTTCAATATTTTTCACAGCCGTAGCAACGGATTCGCAATGGATGAATGTTCACACGATTTTTATAAATTTCGATGCCGATAAAGTGAAAAATCTAACGGAACTACCGGTGACGGAGTCGCAAATACGCGCCCGATCGATGCTTCAATCTTTCGGAACAGCGGTCTGTTGCGCGAAACTCAAGTTTGGCGAAGAAACGATGGATTTGCCGGAACCTATCACTGTTCAGTGCATTCAAACTGACGGCAAATGGTTCTACTTTTCTGTGTTTCAACTCAACACGTTGAATATCACCGGCACCGAAGGCACGAAAAACATTTGGTGGCATTCACCTAAATACGAACTCTTCGAAACGGCCGAATATGTCGGAGGAATACCGACGCTTGAAAATTACAATCCCAAGGTATTTAGGAAGATATTGGCATTCTACCGGAATGTTTAAAAATTCTAAAAGAATACTTTTGTAAATAATGAACACAAATAAAATTATTAAATACCTTCAATAGGTTATTATTTGCGACAATTATTTACCGTTTTCTTACTGGTAAAAAAAGTCAAATTAATTGGTTTTACTTTTCGTCGATTATGCATTCCAAGATTTAAAAAAATCGATTTTCATCAAAAACTTTAACGAGAAAAATGTTTTATTGACAATATGTACAAAAAAAAATAAGTTCGTTCACAACTCTATAACTAGTCAGCAATTAGAATTAAAAAAAAAAAAGAAGCATCCATTTTTTTCAGCAATTAACAATATTCGCTTCGATACAATGATTATTTTGTACGAAAAAATTTAAGATATACAGTCAAAGCGAGTATCGCAATTTCCATTAATATTATCAATATCAATACAATTTTGTTGTAAAAAACCCGTCTGCCAATCATTTGCATAAGTTTCCTCGAGGTAACAAGCTCCTGGTCAGTCTCCGACAATCTCGTTTTAGCTCTTGTCAAAGTTTCTCTCTGCGTTCCCAACTCTTCGACGACCGTTCGACCGATTTGCTCCGTTTCCGCGGCGACGGCCTGAGATCGCAGGACCGATTGCGAGGCGCGTTCCAGAGTCGCCCTTTCCTCCAGTAAAGTCCTCCGATTCTCCTCGTCCCAATTTACTCCGAAATTCATCTTTGATAATTTTTTAACTTCTCACACGTATTTCGAAGCGTCGAGATGAATTTTCAACGAAACGATAATTCGTTATTTTTTAATCCATCGTATTCATTATTTGGATGAATTCGGCTTCGTCGACTAAAAAAAAAAACAAAAAATGTATTTATCAGAATATCTTTATGATCAATTTTTTTTTTTTTAATCGAATCGGAGGAATTTATTAGACGCGACGAAATTCACTTTTCGTATATTTTATTCAAACTTTACTTGCTCCATCCTCATTGAGATCGAACTCTTCGATCATCGCACGCATCTCGTCTTCCGTCAATTGAGTTCCTAGAGTCTTATTAATTCTTTGCAAATCTATCAGAGTTATTTTTCCAGAGGGGGTATTTTCGCTGAACAACTTATAAGCGAATTTTATTTCGTTGAGGGGATCTCTCTTAGCTAGTTTGTCGGCCACTGAAGTTTCAGTAATGAATTATCGTTTAGGAAAAAAATGCTTCACCGTTTAACAATGGAAGAGACCGACGGAAAATTTATGTAGACGAATTAACGTCTAATGAGCGCAACGAGGTGACAAAAAATTATTCAGATGACAAATATATCATTGATGATGTCAAATAAACAATTTCTTTTTGTTAAGTTATTGATAAAGTAAAAAAAAAAACAATTTCTTTTTGTTAAGTTATTGACGTCGTCAAAAAAAAAACATTTATTTTCGTTCAATTATTGAAGAAAAAATTTTCTTTTCGTCAAGATATTGATGTCAAAAATACAATTTCTTTTCGTTAAGTTATTGACGACTCCATTAAATCATTTTAGTCACCAAAAATCAATCTTTTATCTTCCGAAAGTCTTTCCTCATGAGAGCATCTGACGTACATACTGATGTAGTAAAAATCATTATAGCCAATCTTGTTTCCGTCAACAGCGTCATAAGCACGCATTATTGCCAATACTTGAGATTTTTTTACATCGAAACCCAAAGCTCTCATCGCTGCCTTAGTTTCGTAATAATCCAAGAAGCCGTCTTTGTCGGTGTCCAAGAATTCAAAAGCTTTTTTTATGCTGCACTTTTCGTCTTCCGTCAAATGCCGTAATTTTTTTTCGACTGGCATTATCCAGGATTTCCGGAGACTCTACGATGCTGAGATTGAGTTTTCGGGTTTTTTTGTGCTCGTAGATAATAATCGAATATCGCGTGAACCGTGAGAATATAAGGAAAGATTCGGATAACAGGCAAAATAAAGTTTTTTTTAAGGTTAATTGCAAAAAAGTATATTTACCGATTGACGTTTACCGATTGAGACGTCAAATTCGATAAACAAAATTTGTATCACTTTTTTCCGAATCCAATCGCGTAAATTATGTAAAATCGTTTGAATGAATATTGTATGTACGGTGAGAATAATAATTTTTCGTTAGTGGGGGCGGTTAGTTACACAAATGTCTGTATTAATCACAAACGACGTTGTTTCTTGCGCTTGTTGATTATCAGCTGTTCCAAAGTCTGGGAATGACGACGTTCTCGAGTCGATGGACCAATGAGCGCCGCGCGCATTTTATTCAAAGCTCGAATACCTGGGGTACGTTCCGAATCAGCGCCGAACGAACTTTCCTCTCATTCTTTCATTCGCGGTGAGACAGAGAGAAAAGTCGCCCGGCGCTGATTCGGAACGTACCCCTGGGATACGTTCCGAATCAGCGCCGGGCGACGTATCGTATAATATCGATTTCGAGAGATTCTATGTACGCTTATCGGTCCAACAATAAAATCGTTCCTTGGCGAATAATAATAATCGGGAAAAGTTCTATCATTACCGGCGGCTTGTACGCGAATCGTTATTGTACTCGATGACGTTACAATTTTGACTGACGCCATTTCATCGATTACGAAATAGTTACAGGACAATTTCGATTATTAAGACGATGGAACACATTAGCAGATAAGTTTAATGATTAAAAATTGTATACAACATGAAAAAAAAGAAAACGAAAACAGATGCCATTTCCAGATGGACACGGTAAAAAAAAGGAGAAATCCACGAAGAATCTAACGAGATCCTTATGTTTATCTTTTGTTATTTATTTCTTATCTTGACAATTTTTAATTACACTGTGTGCTTTAAATAGTTTTAATATCGAGTGTACTCTTACGGTGTTTTTTTGTTGTATGTGTTCTGCGTTACAGTGAATTTGATTTCGCCGAGATTTAATATGTATAACTTGTTATATTTATGAAATACAACGCAACAAAGCCATATTTTCTCTGAAAAGAGTTGTTTCGATGTCGACTACGTCTTGCTGGCTCGGTTGTTCGATATCCGGCTGAAAGTCGATGACTCGTGGGCCACGTGGATATAACACCAATCCCAACATTGGCTCCAACAACGCGGAAGCGTTGTCGAGAAATCGAGGTGAATCGATCGTGCCGGCGTCGATTTGTCGCCACATTCGCAACAGCTTCGTTTTATTGAGCACAAATCGCACTTTGGTTGTAACAGCAACGGTCGGCACCTGGTTGGCTCGCAAAGCGTTTGCATTGAACCGCGTAAAGGCGCGTATAAATTTAGCTGCAACAAAAAAGAATTGTTGTTAAAACAATATTTAACTTACCGATTTGAAATCATTATTTCGATACATACCGATAAAATAAGTCGTTACGTGGACCCCGACGAGGCGATTTTCAAAAGATTGGAAAGTCGCTCCGATACCATCAGTGAGAGCTTCGATGCGTCAATAGCAATTAAAACGTGCCGGATCCATCCAGTTCGTACAGTTTTCAAAAATCCGTCGAGCAACTCTGCGTGAAAGCCATTCACGGATATTTCGAGAGTCGCAAAAGCTTTGCCGATCATATCATGCGGCAGAAGTGCGAGACCAATTACTTTTTTGACGACGGGTCGTATCGCAGCATCCTCCAAGTCGAGAGGCGTCGTAGCGTCCAGTACAGCCTGTTCCAGGAAAAAATAAACGATGTATGACTTATTATGATATGCGTACGTAAAATATATATGTATCGACTGGGGAATAAGCGCGTAATGACCGTGAAATAACTGCCGAAATCGCCGGAAACGCGTGACTCCGGAAAATGTGTGCGCAATTGACGATGCAATCTTTCATCGTGATTGCCGTAAATTTCTTCCGGATTTATAATGCCCGCTAGCGGGCGTATCAGCGCATCGTACGCCGAATACCCACGGCGGCGGAAGAAACCCTACGCACACGGGATAGCCTACGAAATAAAAAAAAAAATGTCGGCATTTCTTAGGAATACTTAGGGTTGTCGACCGAAGAGTTTAACTTACGTAATCGTGATGAATCGCCACGACAGTGTATAATTCCTGCGTGTTGTCGAAATCAGTCGGCAGGACGCGAGTAGTCGATCCGACGATCAAACGAGTACTCGACGACAGACTGCGAATCAAAGCGAAATCCCACACTAATACATTTTTTTTTAATAATGGAATATAATTATCCTTAACAATGTTACCTCCGAAACGCGCGCCGACGTGTTTGTAGCCATGTACATCAATTTTATTGCTGCCGCTCCATGGCGCGGCGATACCGTTTCGGCAGACATCGTCCGGAATAGCCTGTGATCGAACTATCGGCAAAAATCAAAGGACGTTGTAATAATATTAGTAACAATAAATAGTCTATCGAGTGAATAAAAGGCGCGAATTGATCGATGATTCGATAATTTATAATAACTTTACGAGTTTCGCGAGATTCGTGAGATAACGAGATAAAGATCGCGAGTAGAACAGAGGTTAGTTTTTTTTTGACCGGCCGGTTTACTCGATCTTTTTTTTTTTTCACGAAACTTACGATTATCTGAGCGTTGTCGACTTCGCCGATCGTTGAATTCACACTGACCGGTACGCGAAGCCAATTTGTGTGTTATTGTTGTGTCAACAATTATGTGGCGGAATAAGCTAGCTGCCGCTGCTAGAAGCCCAATACACACGGCTGCGCCAGAGCCGAAACGACTATAAGGTGCCCGACGCTTGCAATCGCTTATCCTGGAAAATAAGTTAAAACTGTTAAAAAACAAATAAAAAAGTTGAAACTGTCAACGAATGAAAAATTAAATACCGTTTTGAAATTAGATCTCAGGTAAATTTGTTTTTTTATTTATTTATTGTATTTATTTTTTTTTATTGAACGTGCATAGGTACAAAAATAGATGGCTCTAGAGTTGGTTGTCCCATTAAGCCGCTGAACACAAGAATTAGAACTCTGCCTCATAAGCTAACATATTTACATTCCTTAAATATACACCAAAAGCTAAATAAAATTGCGATATAGGAACAATGTTTTTATAACAATATCTAAATAATCCTTATACCCTAGAAAACGAATATCTCACAATAGTCGTGACATTTAAATAAATATATCCGCCTTATTAATAAATTTACCAAAGGCACTCATAATGTTTATATCCATCACATTCAGAAAAGACTCGACATTATACGGAGGGAGACCGTAATGCCTATTTAATTCCTTCATGAGGATCACACTTTCGCGATCAAACCGAGAACACTGCCAAAAAATATGATTTGCAGTCTCATCTGCAAGGCCATATGGACAAACTGGAGACGATACAATTTTAAAACGATGTAAACTTGATTTCAAGGAACTATGAGTACATCGCAACCGATTAATCGAAACAATGGCTCTCCGGTGTAAGTTGGACTCGTGGAACCACGAGCGAGACTTTCGCTGATAATAATTTAAGAAGTATGCTTTTCCTTTTTTACGACTCGAATTCACACACCATTCATGAAATTCATCCCGAATCCGTGCTTTCCACAGATTCGTAAAATCCGACAATGGAAATTGTAGTCAAGAGTCGAGTCCGCTGGCAATAGTCGTCTTGGCTGCCTGATCAGCTACCTCATTGCCCTTAATTTCTTTGTGCGCAGGAATCCAAAAGAGATTAACTACTTTCCTCATCCCGTGAAGGCTTCTTTATTGATCCCTTATAAATTCCACAAGATACGATTTTCTACGTAAGTTAGGGCGCGATTCGAGAGCCGTAAGAACATTTTGAGAGTCCGAAAATATAGAGGAAAAACCCACCGCCCGAAAACTATACGTTTCAATGCCATCTTTTATAATCGCAAATCCCACGAAGATACCATCCTGTACCTTGGAACCATCCGTGTAAAAACATACCGAACCTTGCGTGAATTCCCTAAACAATGCATTAAACGTCTTGTGTCTATCCGCCGCTTGAAGAATTTGACAACCTTCCTCAAAAGAAACTATTAGACGAAACAGAAACGACTCATAATTGTAATTATACCATAATGGTTTCCTCGACGACTCGAGGAGGTGTCCTTTAACCATAAGATCACGATAACAATCCACTAGAGGAATGTTCCCCATTCTACTAATAAAAACCGGATTATCAATAATATCTATCAGATCCTGCAGTACGGAAAACAGTTGATGCAATTCATTAGTCGCTGCCCTAGTTACATAGTTCCTACCTAAGTATTTAAACCCGATTGATAGGGGAGGTTGTTTCGCCTCCGCAAGGATCACATTTGTCGGTGCCGACGCTTTATAACCTAATGCCAAACGAAGGGCTTTAAACTGAATCCTCTCAAGTTTGAAGACTTGCAGTTGGCTAAGTCCCTGAAAAAAAAACCTCCATATTCGATCGTCGACCTCACTAACGCGATATAAATTCTTATAGGTAGAAGGCGTCCGCACCCCACCACGTATGTCTTAAACACGCTATAATTTTTACAGGATTTTGGCACCTCTCAACAATTTTTTTAACTTGACTCCCCAATCTAAGTTTATATGAATCTCTAAACCCAAAAAGCGAACGACCCGACTTTCCCGGATTATACCCTCTCCAACTATAATTAGCCGTATTCTATTTTTATAGACATTATTATCCCCACACTTTTTTTTTCAAATATAATGAGCGACGTTTTAGCCGGGGCTAAAGATAATCCTACTTGTGACAAGTATCTGTCGACTCCTGACAAAGTCAACTCCAGACTGTTCAAACCCTCTTCAACCGGTGTACGCAGAGAGGCAATAGCTACGTCATCCGCATATTGCAATAGAATACAATAGAGAATAGAAATGTGACGAAAGGCTATGAAGAATGTGTACAAATTGAAAAGTGTAGAAATAAGGAGCGTGCAGAATCGAGTTTGTGAATAATCGAGGATCGAATTGTAGAGCATCGGATTGTATAGCAAAACACGTACCGAGCACTATTTCGTACAGTAAAAGCGATCTGTAGGATTGACCGTGTAGTGTGTACTTCATGTGTGCAATAGAGATAGTGTAGAATCGGGTTGTGACCAAAAAAGGGGTTGCTGATAACGAGACTGTATTTGCTTTCGGAAACTTATATGTTAGCCAACGACACACTTCCTGTTTCGCTGGAGTCTACTCAATCGTACTTTCCGAATATTATAACGAAAAAATGGATTATATTACGTCGAAATCATATGAAATTCAAAGATTACGCAATTCTTCAATATCCAAGCTATAATCTTCAATCGCTTATACTTACGTGACTTTTATAACGTTGAGAATTTGATGATTTATTGCGCAGCCGTGTATGACTATTGCTAATTGGGTGCGATAACAATTTCAACAAGTGATTTATAGCGGTTCGCGATATACAATTTTTATTTCATTCATACAGTGTTTTAGAAGAATAAAACAATTTACTTTTCAGCCGGTCTAACGATTCCTGCTTTCGGATTTACGGTGATCGTATAGTTTTCCGTTTTGGGTGATGTTGTGTCATCTGAAATAACGTTGGTTACATTCTTTGACTTCGCCGTAGTCACGTCCTCGTGAAATCGCAGTTTCGGCTCAATACTTTTCTTTTTTGAATTCGAACGTCTCGAACAATGCTTTTGACAAAAAAATGCTCATTTACTATACTATCGATTAGTAGCATTTCGAACAGCATAAACGATGTTTACCTTTGATTTTTTTTTGTTTCCTTTGCCGTCGCTACCAAATTTGTCGGAAGACAATGAATTATCGAGAGAAATTGATTTATCGTTCGCGGATTTGTATTTCATCGGTGATGGCAAAGAATCTGAGAAATTTTTTATCGAACGATAATTATTATACATCTGAGCCGTTTGACCGAATGGGTATTGCGTTCGGTACGATTCTGGTGTTTGATACGATTGCAAAGGTTGGTGTAAAAGTTGTCGTCGTGAGAAGTGCGATTCCTCTCGCTGACGCAGGGGTCGCCTAAATTGTCCGAAATTCGATGTTTTCGAAGAACTCGAAACGGGTGCTTTGCGACGGTTAAGTTGCTGCAAACGGGAGTCGATCTTTCGTAAAGTCTGCATCGATGATGTCATTCCGGAGTCTTGAAAAGTTAATAATCGAGATGATTAATAACTTTATTAAATTTTATTCCGATCTTTCTTTAGTCGGTTATGTTCGGTTCGCAAAGATACCGACCACGAGGATAAGGACAATGCTGCTTGCTCGCTGTTTCGAGTTCATGCAAAACAGCTAACATGACTCTTATTGACCCGGTCAAGAGATCGCAAGGTACACCGGAAGTGCATTGCTCGACAATAGGTGCCGATTGTTTAAGGTCACCGTAGGGTTTTCGTGAACCGAAAACAAATTCGTTGTACGAACTGTCCGTAGCTCCTCAGGGATGCAAGTAAAGAAGTTTTATCGTTTTATTAAATATTCAATTATACGTATGCAAAAAATGCCGATATCGCGGAAAAAATCGATAATAATTAATTCGATTATAACTCACCAGTTTCGGCTACGATGTTAGTACTGATTATGATAATTAATAAAAATAATCGCAACGGCTTTGAAATCGGCGAAGCGACGTTTAGAAACATCGTGCGACTATTGCAGATCGAACGTAAATGAATAGGTGAGATTTAAAACTTGTGCTGCATCGCCCAAGCACGCGAGTTTGTTAGCCGCTCAACGGTGACGAAAATTATTAATCGCGATAAGACTAGCCGTTTATAACCATGAAATCAGCAATTAATTTCGTTTCTCTCAACATTGGCAGTAAAACTATATCAATGTTTAGTCCTTCGATTCGCAAAGGAATAAGCTTAGTATTTAAAAATACGATCTCACAAAATAAATGTTTTTTTCCTATCTCGTTTTGCGTGTTTTCGAGTTCAAATTGTTTTTCCATTATTTCCATTTTGATCGAAAAATTAACAGAAGAAACCAATCCTGTATAAAATATTATAGTATTTTATTACAATATACACCGCGTATTTACAGAATATTCGAAATAAACGAAAACAAGTTCTGATCTTAAAATCCCAATGGAAAAACCAAATACGATTTTTTTTTTTTCGAATAAATAAACGTTACGATTTTATTTCATGCTAATAAATTCGTTATTTTCATCGAAATTCCGTCAGGTAAATGCAATGGTATAAAAAAAAAAAATTCTTGAAAAAAAAAAATTTTACACCAGTAAATTAATAACTATTTCCAACGTTTTTACTTGAAAAATTGTAGTTTAATTGGCATGGAATTATTAGAATCCTAGTTTACTGTACAAAAATGAAAATTATCAATGCTCAATCATCGTTTAGCCGGACCACAGCCTTCCAGCCTCAACTTTCTCGTCTCGTCGTCAATTTTTTTCGAGTCCTTTGGCGCTTTGTAATTTGAAACGTGATCAACGCGAATTGTTCTTCCTAAAATTTTTGTGCCGTTAAGGTTGTCGACTGCAAGAATTGTACTGCGCTGATCTTCGTAGCAGAGAAAACCATAGCCTTTTGGTTTTCCCGTATCTTTATCACGTATGAGATTCATATTTACAACTTCGCCAAACTGTGAAAAGACCGTAATTATGTCGCCTTCCGTCAAGTCGTAGGGACAACCGCCGATGAAAATCCAAGCGCTATCCTTGTACTGGTCGTGCCATGAGGTTTTGCTGCCGCCTTGCAAATCCTGTTCCGCTAGTTTCGTTATATTTTTTACGTTTGTCAAAGGATTCATCGCTGTGTCTCTTGTTCAGTACTTTGAATGATTTTTTTTCTGCAGAAAAATTACAAAAAAATTAAAACTAAATCGTTACGAAAAAATAAAAATTAAGTCGTTACGAAAAAATTAAAACTAAATCGTTACGAAAAAATAAAAATTAAGTCGTTACGAAAAAATAAAAATTGAATCGTTACGAAAAAATTAAGAATTCAAATGAATAAGTATGTATTGAAAATGAAGTACGTAACCTAAAATTAAACTTACGAATGCCGATTTGATCCGATATTTTTGGTGTACCACCGTTTTTTTTTTTTTTTTCTGCAGAGATGAACAAAATACTGAATGTAATTGTAGGTTTCGTTATTAGACCGACTTTAGTTTTTTTGTCACGAATCAGCTGTTCAAAGCCCTCGGATCGTGGCTCGAGCGGAGGGAAAAACTCAGCTGTTTCGAGAGTCTTCCCTTCGATGCGTCGTTGCCATGACAATAAGATCACGTGATTCGAGTGTCCGCACGAGATGATTTTAGCGCGAAACTTACTCCGATGTTTATTCTCGAGGATCGAAGAAGGTTAACAAGTACTCGATGACACAATGTCACTGTGCCACAGTTATTATCCCGATTATTTTTCGATAAGTGATATTCTGGCCACCGAGGAACGCATAACTTGTCGAGTTGAGGTTCCGCTACCGCGGTTAGGTAAATATTACTATCGATGAAAACTCGCTAAAAACTTCACGCTCGGATATAATTATTGTTTGATAATAAAAATTATCACGCGAAAAGTTGTAAAAATCGAGAAAACAATTTAACAGTGACGATAATTTATGTCGTCAATGATGCGTAAACTGCTTTTCGCGTAAAGTTTTATTCGCGATTTTCCTAATAATTTAAGTGTTAATCCGATTATTTTTTTTTCATTCCTTTTTAGGTTTTCTCGATGCTTCATCTGATGCTGAAGATCTCAAACCCGGAACAAAGTTGGAGCTTCCATTTTGGTTGGCGTATTCATTGAACGCCAGGAGACGTCCCATAGTCAGTGTCGAGATACCAAAGTTTTACAAAGAAGGATATCGGTGAGTAAAATTTTGCAGTCTGATTAAATAATCGTTTATTGCATGATAAAAAAATATCTAAAGCCCACTGTAGGCTTTGGAGTACAAATTTTTTTTTTTAAATTTATATATATATATATATATTTTTTTTTTATTACACTATTTTATTTATAGCGAAATTTTGGATGCAGACGCTTGTGCCGTTACTCTTAGCAAGTGGAACAATCATTACTATGAACTGGGAATGTATTTACGACAATTCAACAATCGAGAGTGTGAAAAGATTACAGACAGTTTGCTTCAGGTGAGTTTAACGATTTTAAAGAAAAAAGTGTTCAATTGATTATGAAATCGTATATCATTCTCAAAAAATTTACACTAAACAGTCAGGTAATTCGGTGCTCTGTACGGTGCATTCATAAAACTCCAAGAATTTTATATTGTAATGTAATGTAATTTTATTTTACGGAATAATAACTCCTTTACACGGTTTTTACAAAAATTCAATTCAAAAACACGAGGCATCAACTTTTTTTTTTCGATTCGTATGGTTTTTGTTATTTATTTATCTTGTTAATTGCGTAAAAACATCAGATTTTGCGGTAAAAAACTTATCGAAAATAGAAGACTCGTTTTGTTTTTGTTTCGAGTTTTACATGAAATCAATAATAATTAAATTTTCAATCTTTAAAATAGCGTTAATGCTTCACTGTTAGCATTCCAATTATTATGCTGCTTGCTTAGCATCACATTGTCGCCAAACGTAATAAGCGAATCCTTTACCCATCGATAAATTTGCCGATCGCAGATTGGGTTTAAATTTTTTTTTTATATTTTAGACGTTCAAAACGCGATTCAGACTTGTAATGGATTGGGCACAGAATCCGGTGTCAGATCCGACACTTGGCACGCAACTACCGACTTTGGAAAGAGGATTGTTCTTTGCGGGCCGAAGAGCCCGAGCGCTTTTGATCGAGTGGCTGAAAAAAGGCGGTGGAAACATCGAAACTTCCGAAGTTGTAGCGAATTTGATAAAAAAACGGAAACGCATGGATTTCTGATACGATCGAAAAAAAAAAAAAAAAAAAACATTCACATTCTTCTCTGTACATAAATTGTTTCGATAATAAAAACAAATTTCATTCGACTCATTAATCCTTTTGTCCTACAACACCGAACGGTAATCGCTCATTTATTGTCACTCCGATATTAAAAAAATTAGGATGCAAAAATTTCAATAGCAAAACAGACATTTTTTTTTTCACGGTTACTTAGAATACTAAAAATATCGAAACCGCTAGTTTTTGGAAAGCACGGTAGAAAGGTTCGCTGTAACGATTTTTTTTATTATTTAAACTGAATTGGAAATGAATTGGATAACAAATTTTCCAGAAACCCAACTTTTTTAATGAAAATAATTCGTGCATTTTTCTGAATACGTATGAATTTTCTCAGATTTTTTAATTTGCTTTGAATTTTTTTTTATATGAAAGAAATGTGCGAAAGAACACAAAGTTGGAAGTGAATTGAAAAATCTCAAAAAATGCATACGTATTCAGAAAAATGAACGAATCATTTTCATAATAAAAGTTGGGTATCCAGAAAATTTGTTGGTCAATTAATTTTTCCACCAATATGTTAAAAACAATTTGAAATTATTATAAAGCAAAATTAATCTTTCCAGTATCTTCAATATGCATGAATTCTTTCAGATTTTTATACCACCGAGAAATATTTGTAATTTTTGCTCATTTTTCTCAAACGAATGCGAAGTGAACGCAAAGCGACGTAACTACCTTAACTTGACGCTAAAAAAATGGAATCTTTGACGAAATCGTAATTAAATCACATATCCCTTTATTCAAACATACAAATATCGTACGCAATAATAATTAAATAACAAATATAAATTTTATATACATTTTCTTGTACGAATTCAGTCAAATAAAACTGTGGACAAAGTTTAAAAAATATTATATGTATATATATATATATGCATGTATGTATCTATGTATGTATCAGGCAACAATGGTAACATCTATTTCACAACCCACGGCTACGTTATGTCAGAAATACCTTAACTCTACGTAATTCATATATCATTCATTGATTTGATTAAATGACGCGGTGTTAAGTGTGTCAAGCGAAAGTTCATTATTCTTTTTTTTTTCCCACGATATTAGTTTCGATTCCGGAGGCTCGAACATCGTAATTACGGCCGCTAATCGCAATCATCGCGATGGTAAATTTGAGTCATGAAGAGCTATGAGATCGAAGATGAAAAAATATTCTTTCAAGTCGCAGGTCAAGGATATTACGTCAATTCCTTAATTTTCCAAGTATCCAGTGGTATTTTTAACTCGTCAATTCGAAAAAAAAAAAAAAATGTTCGTATTCAAAATCGATGTTCAAACCTCCCGACAATTTAATTAACTCTACGATTTTCGTCATCAAAGAGGACTTTTGGTGAATCATTCGCACGTCTGCATGGAGATAAGGATCTACTAGAAATTACTATGTCATCTGGTAAAATTCAACAGTGACGCCACTTATGACGGAAATACTCGATAGTATAAGAATTTTTACCACATTTATGGGGATTTTTACCAAATTGTATGGTAAAAATTCGCATAGTTCTCGCAATTTCCACAGGTGGCGTCATTAACTCCGCGCTACTAGAAATGGATGATATTTTTTACTAGGTATATAGTAAGTTGTATCAGATCCTTCTCCCCGTGTGCATATCTCAATTACAATGTTATTCTATATTTTGATAAGAAAATTTCAATACGCAATTTTGATTGACGCAAATATTATTATCAATGATAAACGACCACGGAGCGTCGCCGAGGACATTTCCAATACTTTAATAATGTTATGAAACCAAGAAAAAAAATTGCCTCAAACACATTAATGGCTGCGATAGTCCCAAAAATTATCCCGAATTTGTTTTTTTCTGACCGTTTGATGCTTCGTTTAGAAAAAAAAATTACAAACTATCTTCTTAAATCGTAAATTATAGAACGAAAATTATTAGATTCGTTATCGTTATATCTATTGCTTTTTCGTCCGGCCGTTTGTCGCTCTGTGAAGGACATGTCGAATATACTTAGCATACTATAAATACGCTGAGATGCGATGATCGAATTTGCTGTTGTAACTTCGGTCTTTAAATTATTCTTCGCGAATTGACAATTTTAAATTAACACCTAAAAATGGCAATAATAAACATGTTAGCGCGATCTTTCTTTTTTTACAATGTAATACCCAAAATACATCGACCCATCGGGAAGTTACTAAAGTAAATTGCATTGCAATGGCATACATTTTTTTTCCGAAAACAAATAAAAAATACAAATTAAAAAAAAATCGTTTTAGGTTGACAATTTTTTTTGAAGAATCATTTACTGTCAGTATTGTTTTCATTACTGGAATGTAACATATATATATAACGCGTATATGTGTATATATATCTACAGAGGACGTACAAAAATGCTTCGCGATCGTAAACATTCGCGAGTAATAATCGTTTCTTAGTAAATCAAAAAACCAAAAAAGTTTCACCATCCGCACCTTATACGGTATTCGTACTGTTCGTACCGTTCGTTTCAACATTAAGCAATTGGAAAATTGCTTCACAGAAAAGAAAAAAATTGTTAACTTTTTTTTTCGCACGATTTATCGAATAATTAGAAGAAAACAACGTTCGTAGATTTTGAATTTTCAATGATCTTTTTACGTGTCTCGAAAATTCGTTATGAGTTATTAATTATCGAAGAAAATGCAACGACTTTAATTTTTCAATAAACACGCAACAACGTTGCAAATTATGCCGCTTATCTCCTTACATATTATTGTCATTGGTGTTGCATTGCTTGTTTAATGATTTTTCTTCTTTCATCTTTTCTTCTTAGCGAAGAATCACTACTGAGGTGCCATCGCGACTACATACGCGAATATGCAACGCAGAGGGTTACATGTTGTTACTCGTTATCACACGTTATACCTGTTTTAATAATCCCTGTGCGACTCAACAACGTTGTCGAGTTAAATTAACTTTCTCGTAGTTAATCGTTACAAATCATGTAACAGTTTAGGAAAAAGTTATACAAACGATTTTGCCGCATTTACTATTTACATAATCTTAATATTAACGCTTAGCTTGAGCAATTTTTTGAGCACCAAAGGTCAATAGCCGGCCTCGTGGCGAAAGGCCTCATCGAAGAATTCGGTTTTTGATGCTTCTTTCTATGTACACGCCGAGTTCTCTATAATATACAAAATATATATGCGGAAATATCTCAGAATTGTTGGAACAGAAATTGACCGATCTATTTGGCTTTCCGGTAAATATTTGTCCGGTATATATTCTTCAAGTTAGGGGTTGACATTTCAGACAGAGAGCGTACGTTTCAATCGACACGAGAAAAATTCGTTTACTTATTTTCGAGCGCAACACGAGTTCTCACAATTTTCGAACGCAATCTCTGAAATTTGACGAAAATCAGTTGAATCTTTTTCTGACTATAAAAGGAAGTAACCCTTTACTTTGGGGATTTTTTCTCGTTACTTGGGAACTGTTAACTATAAAAAAAAATCGTAGGAAATTTTTCTTTAACTACGATCTCCGAATCGTCAAGATTCTTTCCTTCGAATCTTCGAAATATATTTGACCGCAAAATGGTATAGTTTTGAGCAGACTGATGGGACGACATATAATCTTCAATGCACGGAGCACATTATCGTCCCAAAAGCGTTTCGTATACAACAACAATACAAATATTAATAACAAACATCTCTCTCTGCAATCTATCAAACAATCTCTGACTTCGTCCGGCGAAGTTTCCGACTTCGCTGCGTTACTACAGCGATAATAGAAAACTGCATTAATCTACCTATCTGCTTTCACCGTTGAATAATAAAAAAAATTATTCATCGATCAGTAACGTCGAAAACTTCGTCACCAACGGTTTCGCTTCCGTTCGTATCTTTCTCGCGAAAGAAGGTTCTAAAAATATATTTATTTCATACCGAGATCCGTCGGTAATGCCAGGGGATCGATCGATTCTCGATCTCGAGCTTTCGTTTGTAATTTCTCGTGTATTTCGTCTTTAGTAACTCAGCCCAGGAATGTGAATCGATCGATCGCCTTCTAGTCAGAAGGTCGATTCCGTTTCCAGACTCGGCTCCTGTTTAAAGAGTCGAAATCCCGCGACAGTAGTAGTGTCGTCTTCGGTATTGATAGGCGTCAAGTCTCGAAGAATCATAACGGGGCTACCAGCGCCCAACATGTGATCTTGAGGACTCATAGGACCAGTATTCGCCGGCGTCAGCGGGCTGCTGGGGCTCTCATTGCTGCTGACGTAGCTTCCCGGTGCGTTGGATATCTGCAAAGGGGTTGTCGATCCGTTCATCTCAGCAGTAGCACCGCCGAGAAGCATCTCTTGAAGGAGACTGTCGATGTGCGCGACACCGAAGAGACGAACAAATTGAATCTGTTCGATCATTTGCCATGAGATCGATTGGAGCGCCGGAAGTGTCAGAAGAATCTCGCCGAAGCGACCTCTGCTGTCATATTGACGATCACTTATGTAGTCTTCGAGATTTATCTGAATCTGATAGCGGAGATGCTTGATGCGCGCCGGTTCGCTCAAACCTTTCGCATCTGAAAGACGATAAGATGTTAGTTCCTCATTCGTTGCTGGAAATTAAGGAGTTTTTCGGATCGTTTACGAGTGCCTTTTGGGCAAAAAAAAAAGATTGAAATGTTGTACGGCGAGTTAATAATTCGGGAGATTTAGGGATTTACTTACTCGGATCAAAGAACACGATGGCTTTGAGACAAGCGAATTCTGTATCGTCGATCTGCACCTCGTTCAGCGGTTTGACTAATTCGTCCATCACGCGTATTCCTACTCTGCTTATGTCCAAATCTTGATTGCGTCCCTCTGTGGAAAACGATATTACTGACAACCACGGTTATACCGTTCCAATCGAAGTTCGCGACTGAGTCCGGTTTTTTGATCGTATGTCCAGATTACATTTCCTTTTTTTACCAGTTTTTTTCCCGAAAAAGTCAAACGTAAACCAGATCTCGCGGCATGCAATCGATGTATTGTCGAAATCGGCACAAAACATGAATTCCGGACTCAGTCAACTAGCTACACCCCATGGATATCGTGCAATTTCGTCGATTCGTCCAGTTTTTTCTGTTTTATTTTTTTTTCCTCTAATCTATAATATGACAATATAGCGATGCTTCGTGCTTGTTAATTGTTTTTTTTCGCTCCTACTCTACTATAAAATATCTCAATCGTTACCTGCTTCATTTTTTTTCTTCGATTCGTTATACTTTTCTGAGGTTTCTATTGGCAATCACAGTTTGCACTAAAACTGGACGATTCGCGTCAAGATAACGTTCTCGAACCACCAATCGAAACCTTTTTTTTTCGTTGTCCCAATGGATGATTTATCCAATTTGATGATAATTTCATTTTCCGCCTTAAGGAGGTGTGAAAGAAACCGCCTTTTTTCGTTCGAAAACTGTTTTTATAGTAAGTAACTAAAATGTTTCGGTATCAAAATCACCGAATGAACATTCGATTTTCGACCAAATAATTTTACTACAATTGTCGACACTCGCGGTTCTCGAAACTTTAGCGTTCAATGGAAATATAATCCGACAATAGAAATGATAGACACAGTGGAAATCTATTTTCGTCAGTTATTAAAGTTTCAATACCCCAGAAAAAAATAGCATTACCGTTCTAATTGTCGATCGGAAGCACGTAAATATATGTCACAGTGAAACTTTTAATAATAGCCATTTAAAAATAAAATCGGCATCTTTCACACCGCCTTAACGCTGCAGTACGGTCGGAAAAAAAATTGTCCCTCCACATCGATACATAAAAAAAAATATATACCGATACCCTTCGAAAGAGTCCTTCTGCGCAGCGATTCCGATAAGAGCAAATTATGTTAGTATTACAAGAGTTATGCCTGCGAAGCTCTTTTTTTTGTGATAATACATGCAAATTGGTTTGGCTATCTATTCACCTCTCTTCAATTTTAGCTCAGCGATAAACTCCGTCACCGACATTTAGTACGTAATTTTAGTTACACGCAATATCAACGTACGTAATATTCAAGTAATATTGCGAGAATCTCGTGCAATAATGAACAATAAACACCATTTGCCATTATTTTTGCGAAAAACTCTTACCAGGACAGCTCTTTGTGATTACGCAATTGTTGCCGAGCAGAAGAACGTCCGTAAGATGCATACTGCGCCTCGCGACACCGAGAAGTAGATGTTCACCAGCGTGCGCCCGAAGGAGCGCTACCTGATCATCGAGCGTCAATTCGCTGAACGCCGGGATGTATTTTGCCCACTCGACGAGTATCAATAATTGTTGCTTCATACTGTCGCATACGTCGTTTATATTCGCTATCTGCTTATTACTGAGATCTGTCTCGTTACTCGGACTCCCCAGTTGTTGGACCTGTAAATAAAAAATTATACCGGTTTAGAAAAAAAAAAAAAGAAATCTATAGTCCTTTTTTTTAATGCAATTATTATTATTATCCCTTTCGGATGGCTGTATGAAACATGAGACTTTTTTTTATTTTACCCCCAAAGTCGTAATAATAACGATGGGGTGGTTTTTTTTTTCTTTTTTTTCGATATTGAGTTTTTTCACGGAGAGAAAGTTCTGATACAATTTACCATATATCTAGTAAAAAATATCGTAAATTTCTCGCAGTGTGGAGTCAATGACGCCACCTGTTGAAACTTACGAGAATTATGCGAATTTTTACCATAGAATATGGCAAAAATCCACATAAACGTGGAAAAAATTCTCATAATATCGAGTATTTTCGGCACGACTGGCGCCACCGTCGAATTTTACCAGAAGACATAGTAATTTTTAGTAGATCCTTCTCTCCGAGTAGTTAAAATGAAACTTGAAGAACGTAATCACCACAATAACTGTAGTAAGCAAAATTTCTTCAACTCGAGAGTCCGATTTTCAACGCGGTGTTCGCGCTCGCGATATCGGCGACGTGAAACGACGGCCGTATTTCCGTGATGGTAAAATGCATTAACATCTTCGGCTCGAAGACTCGCTGAATATTCATCGATTTGTCCGCCCGGAGGCTAAATAAAACTGACCTCTAACGCTGCCCCAACTTGTCTGCTAAGCATTTCAGCTTGCAGCAAAGAAACGACCGATAGGCCTCCGCCGTTGCTAGTTTGTTCCTCGTAACTCGGCCTCCGACAGCTTATGCGATCCCTTTCGTTCTGCACGGCTGAAAAATAGCGATATAACAAAGAATCTTTATTAATAAAAATATTTCAACTTCGTAAAAAAAATATAAAATTTATTCGCAAATGCGCATTAAAAAAAGATGGGATTCATCATAAAAAAGCTATCGACAAGAATGCTATGTAAACGACGATAAAAAATCTTTTTATTTGCATCATTTTTGTAAAACCAGTTTAATGCTCAGTTTGTCAGGCCTTTCATCCTGATAACAAAAGTATTCGTATTCCGTTTTTAAAAATAATCGAGTTTTGTCTGAACAATTTTCTCCTCGAAAGGATAATTTACGAGTTACGATCAGTTGAAGTTTTCCACCAATGCGACGCTCGAGCGACATGCAGCGCCATCTGTGGCCCGCAGTCTTATTGGCTGAAATCTTCGATTGCTCGTATCTCGGAAAATATTAACTCCAGATAAATATTTTGAAGAGGAAATCGATTTAGTTTCGAAACGCAAATACAACTGTAAGCTTTTTGTGCGCTAATTGCGAGATGATTTTTTTATTTTGCTTTTTTTTTTGTTTAAAAATTCTTTTTTTAGATCGATATAGATAACTCACCTTCTTTTTTCATTCCGGCTTTGAAGCACTTGCGAAGTCTGCAATATCTGCATTGATTACGCTTATCCTTGTCCACCACGCAATTTCTGCTGAATCTGCCAAAGGAATTCGTCTTTAAGGCGCCAATTCATAAAAAAAAATACACTCGACATGTGTCGCCGTATCGTTATATCTCGTTAATTCTCCACAAAGCACCGACAAGATTTCTCATTTGTGATGCAGAGAGAATCGACTTTGAATTAATTAACTGCAATCCAGACAATTATTTTCTTACAGACGAAGGAATTTTTCTCGGAATTATCGGAACGGGAGCGTTATATTGGAAATAGATTCAGATTAGATTCTGCGCGTTCACAGTCTATTTTACACACAGACCACATCGGCGAGCTTAGCAACTGTTGTAATATCAGCAAAGTTAAACCGGGTCTTCGCGATAAAGACGCTTCTCTCGATAACCCGGGGTTAGTTATTATAGACACCGGAGGTTATTCTAACAAACATTCGACTAGACGAACTGCTGCGTAACATTCCGTATTATGTTTACCTCGACGAGCAAAAGTTTCTCAATATCATCGAGGTGAACCTATCAATTACTCGCGGGCACTTGAGCAGTGAACTCACCGTTTAAGGTAGTTATGTCGCTTCGCGTTTGAGAAAAATGAGAGAAAATTTCAAACATTTCGCGATGGTAGAAAAACTTGAAAAAATTTATGCATATTAAAGGTACTGAAAAGATTAATTTTATATAATAATAATTCCAAAATGTTGTTAACAAATGAATGAAAAAATTGATTGGTCAACAAATTTCCCGGGTACCCAACTTTTTTTTTAATGAAAATGATTCGTTCATTTTTCCGAATATGTAGGAATTTTTTCAGATTTTTTTAATTTGCTTCGAATTTTGTGTTTTTTCACACATTTTTTCCATATAAAAAAATATTTAAAATAAATTTCAAAGTAAACAACAACGTTTCGTTGTTTAGATTTGCATAAAAAATGTTCTATTATAAAAAACTGAATAAATTATTTTTTGTTCTTTGTACGGAGATAAGTTCGAAGTTTGTCCGAAGTTACGTTCACAATTACTTTGCTACTTTGTATAAAACTTTATTTGAACGCGAGAATAAACTTCTTAAATAAAAAAAAATCGTGAATTCGGCGAAGTCTCACCTGCAAGTATAGAGATGATTCTTTCTGACGGATCTTCGAAAGAAACCTTTGCATCCATCGCAGGAAGCCGCACCATAATGTTTGCCTGTGGCGCGATCACCGCATATGGCACAGTGCTGCGACAGAACTCCGCCAACTCCGGAACCGGGGATACCGAGAACGGAGCCGCCCGCACCTCCGGCACCCATACTTAGGTCCGCATCTGCAACACACCGCGATAATATCGATTGTAATTAAATTATTCTTTAAATTAATCCTTCAGAATACCAAAAATTATATTAGAACGATTGTTTGCCATTATATATTATATATTATATTATTATATATTATATATTATATATTATATATTATATATTATATATTATATATTATATATTATATATTATATATTATATATTATATATTATATATTATATATTATATATTATATATTATATATTATATATTATATATTATATATTATATATTATATAATTGATCGGATTTTTCTGTCAAAAAATAATAACGAAGGAATTGTTGTGCCGCAAACACAGCAAAAAAACCGATATTCTCGAGAAATTAATCATTCGAGTGTTATTCCCGGATAGATAAGTGTTTTCGAGATCGAATCTATGATTTATTATGCAGCCACTTTTGCGGTATGACGAAAGCCTTACGGTTCGTCGAGATGTAGATCAATTACATCAATGCAATCAGACTTGCAATGCCACGTTCAACTAATTATTATGCGGAATATTGAAGAAAAGAAAAATAACAAAAAAATAAAAAGGCCACGCGCTCTTGCAAGCCTGACATGTATTTATTATTATTCCTTTACGCGATCGGCAGTGCATATGTCAGTGAATGCATTTAAATACATGTAATATCGAAGATTCGTCAATGCGAGGGGCAAAAAAAATTTCGAAAAGCAGTCAATAAGTTAGAAACATATATTTTTTTTTTCGGCCAGACGAATAGATAATGGTGTGAGACTTTTCTATATCTCGTGCGATCACTTTCGAGTCTCCAAAATCTATGATTTCATCATCCCCCTTGGACGCTGTAGACTCGTCGTGGCGTTATCTCTGCGAGACGTACAAATATATCGATATTTTCATGCTATCCGCGATGACTTTATTTCCGTCGCCTCTTTTTTCTCGTTTTTCAACGTGACGAGAAGTTATTTATTTTTATTTATTTAATTTTTTTCGAAATACACAGTTGTTTACTCGGCGATACAATTCGGTAGGTTGAAGATATCTCTTATCGCATTCCATTTCAACACATATATTCGTATCGCATACACGAGTCGGAGTTGCAGACGGTTCGGTATGAATACGATTTGTATACATCTGTAATATGTACAGAGGTAGAGGAGGGGTGTGAGAATGACGAAAGATAAATAGTGTTCTATAACAATGGATTTTTCCAAGAGTACACCATTCCGAGATTTTGTATACTTGATTAATTTTAAATTAAATATATGATTACATATATTCTTGTTAAATTGATGAAAAAAAAAATTAATTAATTAATTAATTTTTTTATTTGTTTTAATAAATATACATGTATTTTTTTTTCATCTAAACAAATGTATAAAAACAAAATTTGAAATTCGCGAATTCGAAATAATCCATATAAATGTATGGCATTTCTTTACTCGTAGGTATTCATTCGTTGTCTCGACTGTGGGGTAAGATAAAAGATGTCAGTAAAATGAAAGACGATGCACTTTTCGCAGTCGTTGAGATTCACAGACGCGTGCCAATTAGACTTATCGTTTACAACTGCGTCTTATTGTTAGGGAAGTTCCGTGAGAGTAAACTTCCACACGCGGCAACGGCGTGGTGTGTACACAAGAGTTCATGACTGTCTGGCGGCTGTTTAATTTATATATACATTAAAAAGAAAAAAAAAGGAAAATAATGAACAGTTTACAAATCCTCGCTTGTTCGCGTATTACACAAGTATGTTTCTCCCACAGTTTTTCTAATGAAGAAATCATAAAATAAATCCGATTTTTATGATTAACAACTCATTTTCTCGGTTAAAAAAAAATACTTCGCGATTTCGGACAAAATGTTCCGGTTAGATCCGTGTATTAAGGTTGATATGTCGCTTCGCGTTAATTTCTCATAAGTTCGAGAAAAATGAGAAAAACTTGCAAATATTTCTCAAAGGTATTAAAATCTGAAAATGAATGCATATCAAAGGTATTGAAAAGATTTATTTTGCATAATAATAATTCCAAAATGTTATTAACAAATTGGAGAAAAAATTTATTGGTCAATAAATTTCCAGGGAACCCAACTTTTTTTTTGTGAAAATGAATCGTTAATTTTTCAGAGTACGTATGAATTTTTTCAGATTTTTCAATTTACCGTGAATTTTTTTTTATCTGTACAAAATGTGTGAAAAAACACAAAATTCAAAGCAAATGGAAAAATCTGAAAAAATTCATACGTATTTAGAAAAATCAACGAGTCATTTTCATTAAAAAACAGTTGGGTTCCCGGGAAATTTGTTGACCAATTTGTTAATAATATTTTGAAATTATTATTATGCAAAATTTCTCTTTTCAAAAAATAATCTTTTTACTTTTAATATGCATACATTTTTTCAGATTTTTATACCATCGAAAAGTATTTTCAATTTTTTCTCATATTTCTCGAAGTTATGCGAAATAAATACGAAGCAACATAACTACTTTAATCGAAAAACATTTTTTTTTCTACCTTTTAGAAAAAAATCCATCCAAAGCAATAAAAAAGATCTGTGCAGGTGATTTTATAGAGATTTTTTTTGTGAATAAAATGAGGTTTGCCTCATTATAATTCAATTTAAATAGCAGTTCATATTTTTGAAAAACTGTCTTCATAAGTTTCCTTAAATAAAGGAAGTCTTCATTTATCCGAAGAGCCGTTAAATGATTAACACTACCGATCGCTTGTTTTCCCCGTCGAATGAAGGATATTGAAAATATTTAATTTAATACCTCGCAACGTAGCTATATAATCGATCTCTTCATTTTACCTACTCTCAGTGGTATAATTCGATATAATTTTATCGTTTCCATCAGAGCGTCCGTGACGCCGTTAAATTTCATCGAGAGTTCTTGACGCTCCGGACAAGTTGATCACAGAGATAAATTATTGAAAACAAAAAAAACAACTTGTTCCTTATTAAAATTGAACGTATGCGGAAGGATTGTTCGCATGCCTGCAATTTCTTTTTTTTTTTTTATTCTCTTCGTTTTCGTTTTCTTCATCATCGACTTCTTCATTCGTTACGGCCTCGAGGCGATAACCAGTCAACGAAAAGATGCGGGACTGCTATCGGCTTCATCTCTCCCGATTTCTTTACGCCGCTCGGTTCAGTATCGCGTCACGTACACTCGAGAAATATATCGCAGCGAATTCTCTCGCTTTGTCTCTCGATCGAGATATTATTAACGTTGGACAATAAGAAAAGAAGGCGAAAGAAATAATATTTTTCTGTCGAATTCGTGTCGTCGGGCGATTCTCGACAATCTCTTCAATACACCAGTCATGTTGGGTGTATATACTTTTCACCCGTATGCGAGATTACTTTTCTCAGAGATGCGCGATAAAACAAAAAAGAACGGGACGGCGGAATGTGTCTGTATAAAACACTTCGCGCCACATGCGGCGGTTGAATTCTCATTGGTTATTTTTACGACAGATATCCATGGTTATTGGTCGTATATCGTGAGGCATCGTAGATCGCGAAAGGATTACGCGCATCCGCGGTTAAGACCATCCGGCGAACACGAGTTCGTAGCAAATAAGATCTTAACGGTACGATATCTTATCGAAGATTCGATACAAGACGGTGGCGGACTGTCAATCATACTTTGGTAGCAGCGAAATAGGGAGAGAAAGCTTTTAGGTTTATGTATAGAACAATTGCTGGAGCTCAGTAAATAGGATTAATTAATGATCTGTGAATCTACGGTACGTTTTGTATTGTTCTTCGTACGTAAATGCAATACTATTATTTGATACTGACGCCTCGACAAAGTTTAAAAGAGAAAAACAGATAATAATTTAATAATTCTTTGTCATCATATTTCTGTTTTAATTTTCTGAAAAAAAAAAAAAAACCATAAAATTAATCCTAATAACTTAATGTGTATTAAATAGGATTAATTATTGAGCTGCGAATCTATGATCCACAATAATATGAAAAGTTCGTGATTTAAAAAAAAAATTCTAAAATTTAATTATTTTTTTTTATTCGTAAATATTTTTACTAACGACTCCTTCCTTAAGAGAAAAATATAACTTGACGCACTTGTGACGCATTTTGGGACGAAGAATATATTTCAGTAGAAAATAATTTTTTATGTAAATTTTCGATGTATTTGATTGAAGTTATTCTAAATCGGACCTATTTTAAGGATTCTACACCTTTCGATTGAATAATATGGAAATATAATTGATAATAGAGTTATTAATTACATTTCCTAAATGACCATCTCGCTGGATGAAATTTTGGATGATTATTGAACGACGTCATCGACGGCCTTCGGCTATATTTTGACAATGATCGCCATAATAAATTCGGCTTTGATAAATGATCGAATCTATAATTTATCTGCGTAATAATCACGCCGCATAGAAATTATATCGGCCGATGTGATTATGCCGAACACGACGATGAAGAAGAAGAAAGATGAGCGATAATAGTTTCGCTCGCGTCATCAACCACAAAAAAAATATAAAAAAAAAAAGAATGTCTTGCATAACAAGAAACGATGATTATATCCACATGTAATGAATCGAATATTAATATTTTCATAACGTCAAAAAGTACCTGTGAGTTAATGTAAAAAAGAAAACGTGCGTCTCTGATGTAATATCTGTCGATTCTACTATACTTAGTAATGATTATAGTTACTACGCTCGAGCGGCTAAAGTAAATGCCAAACTGTTCGGGAAGGTGTTTTTATACTTGATATGGGGTACTCGTAATCTGCGTACTTTAAGACCTTCGCTAACATCAAATATTTTATTTTTTGTTTTTTTTACCTATTTCACGAAAACGTTCGAAAAATATAATCATTTTTAAACCTATAATACTTGCTTCCTGAAGAAGCTTTGTTTTGGCAAAAAATAATTTTTTGTTAAGAATATTCCAAAAATTCGAAAAATCACATTTCAAAAAATGTCTGTCCATACGTGTGTGTGTGTGCATCATTGGACCTCATAACTTGAAAACGGTTTGAGATACCAAGCTAACGTTTCTATCACACATTATGGGGTCAAATCACCTTCTTTGGTTTAATTTTTAGTAAAATATATACCGTCGTTCAGTTTTTACGCCATTTTGAATTTTTTGAAAAAATGGTCGGGACGATTCATCTGCCACATTTTTTGTGATATCGGGTTAAACTTTGTTACAAAGTTGGATTGTTATAAAGCAATAATCGGTATTGAATTTGGGCAAAATCTATGCAATCGCTCAATTTTCATGATATTTTGAATTTTTTGAAAAAATGGTCGGGACGCTCCATCTGCGACATTTTTTGAGATATCGGGCAAAAAATTTGTACAAACGTATTTTTTTTTTTATTTAACAAGGTTTAGGATGCTATTTTAATTGCCACTTTTTTTAGAAGTTAATTATATTTTGAAAAAACCTTCTGGCGGAAGCCAAAAGTGATTTATGTACTTTCCTATAAACAGAAGTGGGTACATCGTGTTAAATGAAAGAAACGAAGGAATATGCCAATATAATTGGCACGATTTTTCTTTATCATATTGGCTTTATGTATAAAAAAAATAAAGCTGGACGTAGTGAAATGGCATATTGCAGCGACTTTATAGTAAATCGTTAACTACGTCGTTAAAGTGCTATATCTTTTAAACAACCCGATGAACGATTATTAAAATTTTATAACATTATCAGAACGTTCGTATCTTCCCGATTTTTTCATTTTGCTTCCTCATAAATAAAACTTTCTTTTCGCAAAAAAAAAAAAAAAAAAAAAAATTTCAGAATTTTATGATACGATGTTTAAAATACTGTAAAATGTCGAGAAAGGTGATTTTTACGACATATCTGTACTTATCGGTGTGCGTATGTGCGTACGGGACCATTTCTTATTAACACGATAGCGCTCGCAAATTTGAAAATATCCCGATCAAATTTGGATCAAATTTAGATTGTCATTTAACAACGCTTAGGATTGAATGTGAAATAAATCCGTTAAGGGGTTCAAATTTTATGATATTTAAAGTTTTTTGAAAAATTTGTTTTTTATCTAACTTTCACAATTTTTCAGCTATCTAGATGAAATTTTTTGCTTACAAGTAGATTATTACCGGAAAAGATTTGAGATTAAATTTTGCGTAAATCCATTCAGAAATGAATATTTTATTGCATTTCGAATTTTCCGAAAAACGATTATTTTCGGTATAATTCCGAAGTACGGTAACTAACAACTGATGAAAAGTTGATTCTTATTTATTTTCTAACACTTTTCATCAAAATTATTAATTTACAAAAAGTTTTCAACAATTTTGTAGATTACGAATAGATTTTCGATGAAATCGGGGGAACGGATCGGAAACGTTTTTCCAAATTTTCGAAATTATTTAATATTTTTTGCTAATTGCCCACTTTTCAGTCGGCGATCTTTTGCAAAATTTTTCGTTTGATTGTTCCCTCATATTTTTTTCGTTGACGTTGCACGCAGCTGCATAAACGCGCGAGTGCAACACTATGTGTTTCGGAGGATTAAAAAAAAGGCCCAATAAAAAAAAAACATTCCTAATTACATGAGTGTTGACTGTACATGTTATATCAATGGTTAATGACCTTCGCTTATGCAAGCAAAAGTGGAGTGGTGCGGAGGACTGTAGGAGGAAAAAAAAAAAAATTAGCTCGTGTCAATTCCTATCGTTCCGGCGTCTAGCGATTGACTGGAGCCGCTAGGCGCGGGTGACGAATCGCTTTTGGACTTTAAACGGCGTGGCATGTGTATACACCGTCGCGTTCGCGCGCGAGTTCTCGCAGACGAGTTTTATTCATCGTGGTATAAAGCCGTAACACACAAACGTCGTACATATCGCTTATTGGGAATTTCTGGTATACCGAACCTACCGCAATATAAGTCAAAGTCTAATGCTCGTCGGCGCGACTCACTGTTTTTCTTTTCACCGCCCCCACCCCCCACCGCTGACGCTGGATTGCAGTCACGCATTAATCGTTTCGCGTGTGTAACTACATACGTATGTATTCATGTATAAATATATATATATATACATATATATATTTGTGTTTTGTCTCTCTTCCCGTGATTAGTTTTTTTTCCGTGCCGATTGTGTATCATTGATCGCACCCGACGATAAATTATTCGAATATGTACCGTTTGAATGTGCGTATGAATTGTCATTGCCGACTGACTTGACTGCGATACCAGTCGCGACAGAAAAAATAGTGCGTCTGGCGTCTCGAAGTATTAACGGAACGCGGGTAATCAAAAGAGCGGATAAAGTCTCTATAAAAAGCAGAAGTACTTTGATAGCACAGATCAAAGTTGTATGCGAAAAAAAAAGATCGATGTTCGGAAAAGTTTCAATATATCGACGAGTGTTATTGCCACTTTAATTATCGTTATTCCGCAAGGAAAAACAAACATTGAACTCGCTGTGTGGTTATCGTTTTTACTTTGCGACCCTTCGAAACTCCTTGAAAAATCAACAAACATCGAAGCTTTTTTTCGCTTTAGAAAAATAGTGATCGACATATGACTTCGTCTTATATTGTGAACCCGTTAATATTTTTCTTAAGTTAAAAATCTTTAAACGGTTCATGGAGTACCAAAACTTTTTTTTTTTCTTCGAAAAAAAAAAAAAAAAAAAACAATTTACAAATAATAAACATATAAAATGTATGTAAAAATGATTATTAATATCGATATTGCATGTCGAAGAGCTGAAAGATATTACTACACATTACATGATATAATACTTGAAAATTGATAATAAAAAAAGTCCGGAGTCTCGGATCGCTAAAACCGATGTATTTCCTTTGCGAATTCGCGGTCTCCCGCTACAGGACGATATTACAACCGCGTATCATCATCCTGGTACATCATCGTAAATCTCTACTGTTACGCTGACGCGCGATGACAAGCAAAAACGCCTTATGACGCAACGGACGCAGAATCGACTACTCTCGGACTCTATTCCTTTTATTCATATACCACCCATCCTCGGGGTATTATATAGTCAAAAGTTGACTTCTTCAGATGGCACACAATCTGCGGCTTTACGATTCTACGAATGCTCCACCATTTCATAAAACTCAATCTATGCGCTGTCTTCGGACAATCGCGTCGATGTCTTTTTTTTTATACGCGTGTTTTGACGATTTGTATATACATATCTTTACATATGTAACTGACTATACAATTTACGTAAATATTACATGGAAAACACATATATAGCCGATAGTTCGAGCACTCGAATTATATTACGCGGTATGTATGCCTTGCGTAATATTTGATTGATGCTCATTGTAGACATCTTCGAAGGCTTCCTTATGGAACGCACGTGAACTTCCCGGATATTTTTCTTTTTTTTTTTTCGCTATTCGTCGAACAACCTTTTTGGTCCCGGAACATACACTTGTCATTGGACAAGATTCTCGAAGATATTTGACAAGCCGAAGATTGGTCCATCACATTCTCTGACACCAAATTCACGCGGTATACTTAACTCGAACGACAGCCGAAGGTTTTCAACTTTGATGGGACGCACTTGAAAATTGGTTTTCTCGTGTTTGCAATCTTCAACATTTTTTTTTGTAATTTTACACTCTAAAAATTTATAATACTAAATTTTTTTTTTTTTTTTTTCGTATTTATTGAATTTAATTTCTGTTTGACATTATCGATTTTTTTTTCGTCCCTAAAGAATGGATAAGAAGAAATTTCGCAAATCGAATGAAATCTTATCTAAGGCTACGAAAAAAAAAAACATGTTGATCAACATTTCAGTTTCAGCGTTTTGTGCGGATTAATTGATGATGTAAACAATGATGTGTAAAACATATGTGACGAAATTATGGCCCCTTCTTTTATCCTCTTCGGGTTACTTTCTCAATTCTTACCCGCGCGCGATATAAAATGGTCTCAAAGTCCGAACGGCAATGCGATTTGTTATTATCTGCAACGTCTCACCCGCGTACTGATGCAACAATTCATTCCATCTTCGCCCGACATTTGTATTTACATGTGTGAAGACAAATATTTTAAAAACACTGAAAAGCATTAGTTGGCAATTTTTTTTTTTTTTTCCACTGCTATAATACATTGTATTGGGTGCAAAGTCCGGGGTACACGCCCCCTTTCGCGTATAATATAACAGTATTCGCGACGTAATATGTCTACGCGATAACAACCCGCAAATAATTTCATCGAGAAATTGAATAATCGTCTGGTTTTGTTTTCGATATTCTCGCGATTTCTATTTTGGAATTTTTTTTTCGATGTATCATCGCGCCATTTAGATCGGATTACAATCAGTTGTCAAAGAACATTTTATTTATTGTAAACTGATTTATGATTCGACTGACCTATGTAATTATTCATTTTTTATATAGTTGACTAATGTTTTCTAATTTTAAAAAAATGAATGCCACGGAGAATTTTCTTTTTTTTCACATCATTCGAAAAGCAAAATAAAAAAATTATTTCGATATGTTTTCGGAGCACTCATTGACCATAAAAACGAACGGGGATTTGTGGAAATCAAAATGTATCTGTCAAATTCAACTTTCGAAAAAATTGTAATGATATGAAAAATCGTAATAATTTCTTAAAAAAAAAAATTCGGAATTTTATTTTTATTTATTACGTAAATTTAACTACAATTATTCAATTAATTAATTATTATTTTAATGATTTAATTTCAATCATCATTTTCTCGATTCATTTTTTTAAATAAAAAAATGTCATTCATATCTCGAATAAAAATTCTCGAAGCTGTTATTTTGTCGCGTTTGTCTATTCCTATGTGACTCTACTCTGAGCTTTGGCTCTACGACTCCCAACTGAATATTATTGTGTTTTCGTAAATTTGCCGTATCATAATGAACAACGGTAAGACCTCTCCGTGGCTCGCGTGTGGTAACAGATCTTCCTCGTTCTTTCGAGTCTCAATTGATCGATGCACACGATGCGCGTGCAAAGGAGCGTCAAGTAGATGGTCATTGCGAAAAAAAATGAAAATCAAATAGTTTTTTTTTTTTTTTTCGAATCCTCGGACTGACGTTCATACTGTTGATCGACTTTTCGTTACGATAGAGCGGAAGAAAATGAGGAATCAACGAGTTAAGAAAAATGTTCAGTCCTACAATCACCGTGTCGGAAGTCGACGATCGGAATTATGTAATTCGGGGAAATGTTCTGGATAGATTTTTTTTTCTTATTATGTAGACGACATGGTAGAATAGTTCGAAATACGGAAATGGACGTAGAGGACGACGGGAAATATTATGTTTCGGAATCTTGAAAATCTTCGTTTCTGCGAAATAATTTTTTTTTTTGTATTTAACCGAAAGGAGATCACATGTAACTCTTTTTTTTTTTTAATTTTTTCCAATTACACCGGATAGCCTAGAAATTTCTCGTTAATTGCATAAAATGTTAGATATCTCTCATCCGTTCTCCATTCGGTGATATTTTCATCTCAAAGGTGCCACCGAAGTACAGTAATATCGTTGCATTATTATTGCAACTACGTTGTTGCACCGTTGGGGTCATTATAGCGGCAATTTTACCTGTGGCAAAATTGCCGCAATTTGCTACCTGACGAAGTAGCAATATAGGCTACGATACCAGTGGCGTTAAAATATGCAAAACACTATTACATAGTATATGAGAGATTCGAATTACAAACGTCGGTATAAAAGAAACATATATCATTGGATCGAAAGAGAATTCCGGTGCGACGACGACGCCGAGCGCTTTCTCTTCTTCGATACTCGTCTTGTGGATAGATGTGATTATACTTGGCGAAAAAAAAAAAAAAAATTCTCATATCGAATGTGCGTTGCACGACGATAGCGGCGCGAGTGGCAGAGAGCATTTCCTTGACTCGATGCTAATTACATATTCACCATAAGAAATATGTGAACGTTCGCGCGAACCAGCGAATGTGATTGATGGTCTTCAAGTGATAGAAATGTATTTAATCCTATATCGTTGTTCTTTTTTTCGATTTTTTCGACGCACCGATGCTGTAGCTTAAAACTATGCGTTTTATTGAATTTGATTTTTATATATCGATCAGCAAATCTCGATAATACGACAATAAATTGCTAACGATTGAAACATAAGATTAATTTTTCAAGTATTTTTAAAAGTTCAACTGTTCACAACTTATATTTGTTAACAAAAACTACAAATTAGTTATTTTTTTTTAATTTTTCTGACGATTTTTCGTAAGATACAAATTTTTTTTTACTTTAGATAAATATTGAAGATGTTGCGAAAAACATCATTTTTTTCGATGTTTTTTCCCGTAAAAATATTTTTTTTTCGAAAAGTCTCAATGAATCATTCATCGACGTTATAATAATTGTATCTTACGGACAATAAGATAATTGAAATTCTGTAACCAATCGTTGTTCACTTGTATAAAAATTCTTTTATCGCGTTCGCCATGCGATCGCGGAGTCACTTTGTCGGTTAGTGTGAGCAAATAGCGCATTAGCATGTAATTGAAAACGATATTGCGTGAAAAATTTTAACACTTATATCCGAAGACATGTTTTGCGAACATTCAAAGCGTTAGGAATTACTTGCGTCATAGCAGAGTGCAATAAAATAGGGAAAAAAACGAAGAATGAAAAAAAAAACGAAACGATTCCAAGAGGAAAAGAAAAAGCTGGAAACGTTCTCCGGTGGATGGACTATTCTCGTCTAGTAGTGCCGTCCGAGGTGGCGGTCAAGAGTCAAGACTCTTCGAGTTCTTACCTCGATGGATTTAATTGCATCGTCTACACGGGGAAGGGGCGCCGAGCGAGCGACTAGGCGAAGCCCCGATCGCTCATATATACGCAAACGCGTCTCGGGAGCGCAAAAACCAGCAACTTTTCCGCCAAGTAATGACACCGCACGCGTTCATTTTCATAATTAGCGTCTAACGCGAACCATTTTGAGCGGTAACTACCGGTGCTACAACTCGCACACCACAAACGTATCAACAAGAAACTAAAGACCCAGTGATTGGCACCTCAATAAATCGAATCATTGAAAAATCGAATATACATCGAGGAGAACGAAAAGCCGACGTGCCGATAACTAGTGATTGTTCGATGTTTGTTTGTCGCGAGAAAATCGTGTTGTCGTCTATTAGCCGTAACAACGATACGGATGTTCGCAATCAATTGTTTTTTCCTGCGACATCGAAAAAACGCTTGCAAAGTCCCTCCGAGAATTTTTTTTTCATCAGAATTTCTTCTCGACAAGTTTCGTCACTTATCGAACCGTCTCACGATTTGAGGCTTCAGACGCTCCGCGTAATTCTCGAAAATATAAAGATTTGAAATAAAAACTAAAGTCTTTATGTTTGAATGGTTCGTTAATTGGACCATTGGAAACTCCGAAAAGTGCCAATGACTATCGTAGTTTATCGTAGTACTGTAGAGAGTACGTTGGGTTTATGTATAATCCGAAGTCACTGTCTTCAGTGTCGAAACTATTCGAATAAAACACACGCGCGCCTCTAAGTCGCTCCTTAAGATCAAATAGTACAGACGGAGGCTGTATACGAGATTCTGAGAGAAGGTGCCGGAGAGCTCGTTAGTTACTAATCCGGCCGTCGATGTTTATTTCAGACCCCGTTAAATAATGAGACGCCGATGCGCGTATAGGTTATGTATATGTATACATCGGCTTAAGACCTTTTATAAAACTCCAAGCAGACTTTTGTAGGCTTGCGATCGTTTATTCACGCCTGGTAAATGAACGAGACCCACATCGCAACGTTTCGTTGTCATCGTCGGTCAGATAATCAGCGACGAAAAAAAAATGCCGCGGAATTGCTCGGGGTGACTCGACATATATTGCATAGGCCTTCAATCGATTGCATGCGTGATCGTCGCGACAAAACGGATTCACCTTCCATCATTGTTATTATTCATTGGCGTCTCACGGCGCTTCGATTCTTTACATTCAAATTTTAAGGGCTCTCGATTTGTAATGAAAAAAAAATTCACGAAAAAAAAGTGTGTTATTATTTCGATAGCGGAGAAAAAAATTAATTTCGCAGTTTCCCGTATGACGTCAGTTCGTCGGAAATTTTTTTTTTTTTTTTCGTAACTTAACGGAGTAAAATTTTTGGAAAAAAAAATTTTCGCGGGTTAATTGGATGTAATAAACAAATTATGCAAACATATTTAATGAATGGTAATTTATCTGTTAATAAACTGTGTCATAGGATTTCTCATCGGTATCGGTTGCGATTGCATCGCACCGCGGGAGAACTCGTGAGAACCTCATGCAAATTCGTCGCCGGTTTCGTCGCGGTGTCGCAGACGCATAATTAATAATAACATCTATCGCTAATCTATGTGTGTCGAGAGTACAGTGGACACAGAAATTAATCTCATAGAAACCCTTTCCCTTACGTCTCCGCGCACCAACGATACGTATATATCGACTGCCACAAGGACGACGGATGCAGAAATGCAGAATTACGAGTTAACGCCGTTTTTTTTTTTTTTTTTTTTTTTTTTACGCTAGAAAACTGGTGCGTTTCGATGGAACGCAGTTAAATAGTTCGACCCGCATTTAACCGGAGACTCGACGCGACCATATACATCGAAGGGAAGAACCGCATTTTTTTGCAACTCAACGCACAGCAATGTGTAGCAAAACCTGTTGAAGTTGAATTATTATTACCATAGCGAATTGAATGACGCGAACTCGTCAAATCCTCGATTGAAATTGGAAAGTTTCGGTTTTTTCCACTATCAAACTTTCGTTTTACTCGTTGCCTTCGGCTGCAACAACGATTTTCATAGTTCGAAAACTCCGAAATCGTTCAATTTTTATTTTTTACGCCCAATTTTGGTTTTCCATTCAATTTTATTGAATGCAAATGAATGATCATGAATGATCGTATTTATCGATAAATTAAAAAATTTAATCGAATCGATTTTAAATTATGAATTAAAAAAAAAAAAATGGATTTCGATTCCATTTTAATGCCTTTTTCTATTTTTTCACTTGACGCGGTTAATAACTAATTATGAATTCATTTGTAAGCGCCGAGCTGTATTACTCCGAAATTTTTCGTTCGAGTGCCGAAGGCTCTCCTTCACAGGATTGTTTATTTATTTAAACCGATTCGGAGGCATTGTTATTGCCTACCGAACGATTCCCCAATGAAGTGTCGTATTCCTTGTGTGGGTTTGGCACCAAACGCTCCGAAGCCGTAACGTGACATTAGTCTAAAATCGCTGAGTCACGGGTTGAAAGGGAATCCCCTCTTTTGGCTCTCGAACGCGCGTATTATAACTACACATCCAACTGAGTTAACTCGTGAGCGCTATTTGTGAAGTTACGTATTAACTTCGCGGGGCTATGTATTATTTATACGAAGCAACTCGTCGTCGTCGTCTTCTTCTTCTTCTTAAAAATACTATCGTCTCAGTCGTCTGGATATACGCGTCTTTCGCACGCGCAGTTGTACTAAAACGTCCGCTAAGTCATAGGATATAGCCGCCCGTATTTACCGTAGCTATTAGCACACTATTACCATAATCAAATAGTTCCCCATTCGGCGCGAGCGGTACACGAGAAAAAAACGAGATGAGAGTTTGAGGAAAAAGAGAAACGTCTTAAATAGACGTCGGAGGTGACATCGAAGAAAAATGGTCTCGGAGAATACTTAACTTTCGGATCTGTTATAGCGAATGCAATCTTAGCTCGTAACCATTCCGTTATATTATGTCGTCAATCGAAAAAAAATGTATCTTTTTATAACGCGTATTTTTTTTTATACGAAATGATGTTAAAAAAAAAAAATAAAAAATTTTCCGGTACCGCCTTTTTTCAAATTTACCTTGAAAATTATAAAAATAATGAAAAAAAAAATTGTTTCGAAACCCCCTGCGAGAGAAGTAGTCGTTAAAATTTCATAGAGTCGACGAGACAGAATATCGCATGTTTCCGGCAAATCGGTCATCCGAAAAGCGCCCAAATCCTCCATTCACTCATCGCACGCGCCATCTCTTTGATGTGAAATTTTTTTTTTTTTTTTTCATCGTCGGATATCGCGCTCCGGTAGCATCGAGAGAAAAAAACAAAGAAAAAAATCTTCACATTTCCCAATCACGCAATATTCCCGACAATTTTTTACAACGTTGTTTTCTCATTCCGCTATTAAGTGCGAATGGGCACTACGAAAACAAGTTTTATATTGTATGTATAACGAACACGCAGCGCTACGGGTATCGGCAGCGAAAAATCAAAAGGACGTAACGAATAACGGTTTACATGGTTAATGATGCGGCATACGCCTTTCCGTTTCTCAACGTTATATGAAAGAAACCGAAAGTTAAGGTTATGCATATACCGCTTGATGGGCTATACGCTTAGCTGTGTGCGCCTCCGTAAAACTATATATGTGTGTTGTTTGCCTTCACTCTACGGTTGCCCATCGTCTCGACTTCGCGGGCTCGAGAAGCCGTGTGGCACGTGTCGTGTTCCCCCCTCCCCGGCGTCCCAATCGCAGCGTCGTCGCGACGACGAACAGGAACTCGCGACATGTGTGTGCCGGTGGGTGAAAGCGATATGAAATCATGGAATTTTGAGTCTACCGCGACTCCGACTCTATACGTACTTCACAAACGAGAAAAAAAAAAAAATTGCTTGCCGCTAAGTTCGATTCGTCTCGTCAGTGGCGAAACAACAACATTCGTGTATCCGTTGCATTCGCGAAACTACTCGCTACCCAAATTGCAGTAATACGCTCTCACCTTTGTAGGATAATTTTTCATTCGTTTAATGCATTTTTTTTTTCAATTTTTTTTTTTTTTTCGATCGAAGTTAATTTTCTCGGTACGCAATCAAAGGACATTATCATACGCGGTAATCGATGTTTCAGGAAAACTCGTATATCGAGTCTATGCTTTTAATTGCTTTTCGCAGTTGGATGAGAAAAATTTGCAGGTGTTTTTCGTGTGCATATTGAGAAAACTCAGTATCTCACGTGTTTACGCACACGTATTCATTCGGACGAAGGAGAAACGTGTCGTTTCAGCGTTTCGCCGTGAAGTTGTGTGCGATGAGAATGACGCAGCTAATGTACACGCAGACGTCATAACTCTGATTGATATGCGTGTATTGCGCGTGTGTGTTGAATGCGATTCGCGGGGGCAGAGGATCGGAGTGAGTCTGCGCGAGACAATGAAAATCATTCCGAAAAAAAAAAAAAAAAAAAAATACATGAAAACCGTTTACAATCGATCGAAAATTATTTCGCCGCGATGAAGACACTCGGTAGTCGGTACTTCAGTGATCGATTTTTTTATCAATCACTGTCGAAGCTTTATGTATGATATCGCCGATAACAAAGTACTTTGTTACTTTGTTACTGATGACGATACGATTGCACGTGCTTATCTGATTTTTTTTTTCGCGATCCTGAAGGAGCTTCGTAACACGATAACGAACGGGGATCCCCCGTATCGAAGTTTTTAATAGGGACGGAGTTAATCAGAGTAATACTTGAGAATATTTAATCGCCTTAATAACATCGTAGGTACTTGTAAACAATTGTAGATACGATTTTTTTTCGAACTGTGATACCCGATGTATTTTTTAAAGAGTTCGACAAATTAATGCTGTTTCGACGCGATATTTTCGGAGAGTTGATAAATGTATTCGAAATTTTTTTTTTTTTTTTTAAAGGTCACTAAAAAAAATAATAGTCGGCCACGCATGACGTACCTGCCAACCCCATCGCCAGTATTGAGTTTCCGATCGATCCGTCGAAATTCCGTGACGTTTTTATCAGCCTTCTAGCAACTCGGGTACCTGTTTCTTCCGCTCCGCTCTCTCGTTAACTATATATCTCGTTCTTTCGCGCACCAGTTCGCGTTTCTTCGTTTATAAGTTCAATCGAATCGAACTGCGAGATGCAAATAAACCGCACGGATTCTTCAACGTTCTTTAAATGCACTCAATAAACTTGTGGAACAATCTTCCCTCATAGACGGTGCTGTATGCGGTGTCACTTCGACGAGTTGCCACGCGGGGTTTGTCACACTGCTCGGAGGGACTGCAGCGAGATAGGAGAAGAACACGTTGGACGTTCGCGCACGCAAGTGAAACAATTAATAAATTGGAATCGTAGTTAACGGGTTCACAGGGAGCGGCGTGTAGTTGCTACATACTTCGACGTTATAACTTCGATCTAAACGACGTTCTTCGTTTTTCTCACTGATGTATTATTATTTCATATTTTCCACGAAATCTTCGCAGTTCATCGGATAAATATCGTTTTTTTTTTTTTTTTTTTTTTTTTTTTTTTTTTTTTTTTTACATAACCTGTTGTTAATAAATAGTCAGAGTTATCGTTGCACCAAACAGATGAATTTTTAACACTTTTTTACGAGTGAATTATTATTATTAAATTTACCGAAAGGAAATTCTCTTTTTTGGTGAAAACAAAAAAATCACAAATTTATCGATGTATCGATAAAATTGTACGATTCATAGATACGATGTATATCTACTCTTCGCGCAGTCTATATATAATGACAAGTGTGCGAAACACCGTACGAAATGCACAATCCGTTCGGAGTCTCTCCCTCGCTCTCCCGCGCGTAAGTTTCGCGTTCGCGAGTGTTATGCAAAGAAACGAAAATAACTTTAGTTGGGGGACACACGACGAGCGTGCGCGACGCACAGCAGTAGTCAAAAGACTTTCGTCCGTTCGGTTACTACCCAATGAGATGTTTTTTTTTTCTTTTACTATTTACATCGGATCTAATCTCCGTGGTGTCTCACGTAGCGTATTATTCTCACGTTCTTCATCGGGAACGCATGAAAAACTCGCGACTATCCCGTCCCATCGCTACGAGAACGCATTGTCGTTTGTACTCATCGTATACTGCGATGATGCGAAAAAAAAACATCGAAAGTCCCGATAGCGCGAATCAGAGAGACGAGCACAAGTTTCGTGAACGAGTATCAACGAACGACTGAACATAAGAACGCCTCTTATCCCCCGAGAGTCGCAGTTCGTGTAGTTGCGCGTCGACGAGCCTCGCGTGCGTGTGACGCGCCTGCGTATGTATGCGTCTCTGTGTCTGTTTCTCTCTGCGTTCGATCACCGCACGGAGTTAGGGCGATGCGAGGAGAAAAGATTCGTAAATAAAAAAAAATAATAATAAAGTTAGAAACAGACGGATACCCGAGTGATTAAATATTATTCCAGTTACTGTATACGTTGATATGCGTGTGCAATAAATAATAAGTACCGGTATTAGCGAAAGATAAGGGGCGGGAGGGGGTTGGCGCGCGAATACATGTGTATTTATATGGTATACTCCTTTACCAGGCCATTCGACGGCCCGGTGACGACTGGTTAACAGCTGGTAGCGGAACGCACGCTTTGCGCGCGGCGTATGACCGCAGGCGTGCAAGCCGATGGTGATGACGAGAATCCACACGCGTAAGTGTCGCCGACATGGAGAGCGAGAAATACATAGTAAAGAGTGGGGCTATCGACGAGAGACTTTCCGCGGAGGCGCGAATATGGCGGGACATAGATACAGATGGGTTACATGTATATTAAATGTGTATCGAGACTCGGAAAGCAAAGCGCGCGGGATGTATCTCACTTGGAACAATCGTCCGGACACCGTTCTTGATTAAGATTGGCGCGGCAGTCGGTCTCCTCGTGCCGCATAGGTTTCGGACATGCAATTTGTACGGATGAAAATTCTTTTTGTTTAAATTGCCACTGATGCCCCTGTCGGTAATGCTATCCTCCACTGATTTAAAATAGAGTTATCGACGCGGTAAATAGATAATACCATTTCGTCAAAAATGTCGTCGAATTTTACAAATCCCACAATAGACACGTTAATTTTTTTTTGTGGTCGCAATCACCTGCAAAGGTTACAAAATGCGAATTCTTATCAGTTTGCAACTTTCATCGAGAGAATTTTTTTTTTTACCATTCATACGATACCGACGGGACTCGTATTTTTTAATCGACTTAAAGCGAAAGCTTTATCATGAAAGTTTTTTTTTTCCATCAAAACGCAACATGGATTAAAGTAGTAACGGACTCGTCTCGATCGATCACGCATCGCTGGCCGCAACCTAGTAAATGCATAAATGTTTAGAGAAGCCACTTGTATGGCTGTAAATGAAGGTCTCAATACGATGTGATAGACATCTAACGTTCGTATACATTATTAAATTCGTGCTACATATCGCCGAGGTGGGTCGTTCGCACGTGCCCCGTTCTTACATTATCTCTAATGAGACGCGCCGGCCTCAGTGTACGAACGATAGCGACTCATTATTGTGTACTACATTTATCACGTACATAATAATACGCTTGTTGGGCTGTTTTGCTCGAGAATCTACGGACTTTCTCGGACAGGGCGATCATCGTGCGCGAAAAGATCGAGACGACGAGCACGGACGTCAACGACAATCTCATTTTGATTATTATAATCGTCCCGAGGAGAGAGAGAAAATCGCGAGATAGCCGAATCAAGAAAACGTCGATACTTTGCAGCGACAATTAACTCGGTGGCTAAGGTAGTTATGTCGCTTCGCGTTCATTTCGCATAACTTCGAAAAAAATGAGAGAAAATTCCAAATACTTCGCGATGGTATAAAAATAAAAAAAAATCATTTTTTTTAAAGGTAACGAAAAGATTGAATTTGCATAATAATAATTTCAAAATGTTATCAACAAATTGATGAAAAAATTAAATGGTCAACAAATTACACGGAAAATCGACTTTTTTTTTTACAAAAATGAGTCGTTCATTTTTCTGAATAGTTATGAATTTTGTCAGAATTTTCAATTTACTTTGAATTTTGTGTTTTTTCACAAATTTTCTCCGTACAAAACAAAATGTATGTAAAATGAAAAATCTGAAAAAATTCATACGTATTCTGAAAAATGAACGAATCATTTTCATTAAAAAAAAGTTGGGCTTCCGGAAATTTTCTTGAACAATTAATTTTTTTATCAATTTGTTAATAACTATTTGGAATTATTATTATGCAAAATTATTCTTTTCGGTGCTTTTAACACCCATTTTTTCAATATTTTAATCATCGCGAAGTATTTAGAATTTTTTCTTATTTTTCTCGAAGTTATGCGATATGAACACGAAGCGAAACAGGTGCCTTAAAAAAATAGCACTCGGTTTTTTTTTGCCTCCTGGTTAATTATTGCAAATAGTTCCATGAGAAATCAACGAAATTTAACTTCCGGTTGAATTTCAATGCTTCACTCGTCAGCCTGAAGAACCAATATATAATATACAATAAGAGTATATTACATATGTACTTTATATAATATCGGCAGATTGTATGAGTTAAGATGTTAATTAATATTTCCCAATGGGAAAGCATTTGGAACCGAAGATCTATGCAAGAGAACGTCTCAACGTCCTTGAACCCCGAGAGGTCTCATCGTATGACCTAACCTCAAATTCTCCTATAAAACTAAGTGAAGGGAACTCGGGGATCCGAGTCACGTGCCCTTTAGCCGTCCCCCAGTCCCGACCAGGAAGCTGTGACCATCTGGCATCGGATCCCCGGACGCGAAGGTCGTCGGATATTAGATATGCCTTGATATCTTGATGAAAATTGGCCCGTAGTACCCTCCTTCGTGTACCGTCTAAAACGGTTCACTCGATCTATTATTTCCGATACTCACACATCCCCGCAATGACAAAAGTACCGTCGTTCGTTTCATAATTCAATCGCCAACTGACCATTTCTACTTAACACCAACAAACCCCGACGGGCGCCCCAAACTAACATCGAAAATCTCTACCAATTACTCCAATGATGTAATGACCACTATTTTGTAAACCAAATGTGTTGCAATGAAAAAAAAAAAAAAAAAAAAAAAAAAAAAACGTACGAAGGATGCATAAGTGGCTTTAGACGAGGTCTTCGTTGCCGCTAACCGAGTGAACGGTTCAAAATCGGAGATTCAACCGATTCAATTCGGATAGTGACATTGGCAGAGTCACGGTCGACCGGTGTGGTCCTGGGAATCCCAATCGACCCTCCATATCACACGCACAATGAAATATTTCGTGTACAACTTGTGTCTGATATTCCGAAAAAAAAAAAAAAAAAAAAAAAAAAAACAGATTTTTAACGTAAGAGACACGAGGAAAAGGCATTATCGATGCCACGATAGAGACTGTTATTGCGTATGCAATAGCGATGGAAGGAAAGTGGAACGCGCATCATCGTGGCGATGCAGAATATAGCAGTATGGCGGCTTAAAAAAAAGGAATATAGTATAGCCGCGGGGTTTCGCAGGATTATTAATTGATTCGCATAAGGCGGACGTCTGTAATATCATTGAATGAATCGAAAAATCACACGTTGGACAAACGAAGGGGGAACTTTTTTTCGGATTGGCGAAGAGGCCTTCGAGGACGTTGGACATCAAGGAGCCAAGAAATTTCATCGTGGAACGAAATTACATAATTGTTATTATGGTCGCTTGAGTGGTTAGGAAAATTGAGTGGTTGTTAGTTGAAATTTCATAGAGAGTAGTAGTGAAATAAGTTTTTTTCTTTTTTTTTTTGCGTAGGTAGGTAATTGGAGATTTGAGTTTCAATGATGTGGTGTTTTTTATCCGGAGACCTATTTTCGTATTTTCTTGTAATTATAAACCGGAAACATACGTACTAAAAACAACTATAATAACTATAATTTTAAAAAAAGTTCGAATAATTAATTTTATATAATCGAAATAAGATATTCGATATATATCGATCCGTGAAATCATTATTTCCGGGTTGTTGAATCCATATGCGTTTAAACATTAATTGAATTTTCAAAAATTCATTTTAATTTATTTAATTCGCTTATTTATTATTTTTTTTTTGTTGAAAGAAAAAAACAATTTTCGAAGTGTATATATGATTATTATTCATGCCGCAACACGTAGGCGGTGATACAATTATCGAAGAATGCATCGACGCCTGCCGAATCCATTTTCAGCGTTTCCAGCGATCTGTTTGTTTTAACGAACGATAAAACGACAAAACGGAAACTCATTATCCTTTCTGCATTGACCAAGTATCACCGGAAATTACGTCTTAATCGTCGTTTTTAGCGTCGATTAAAGAGCTCGTGGCTCGCAGCATAGATGCCAATTAATTCTGCATTTGGCTGCACGCATTGCCGAGCGCAATGCGAAATGAAATCCCGATCGGTCGACGCGCGGCGCAAGTGTTACGGACAACGCAGCCGGTGCGTTACAACAAAGCGCGGTAGAGAAAGAGAGAACGATGGCTGACTAGTTAATGTCCCGTCGAATGACTCAGTTTTGCGATAAATATTGTACGCGAGAGCGCCGCGAATGCTCGTGTTCTCGCTAACGGACAATGACGAAGGGCGAGTTAAGTGATTCACGTCGAGCGCTCGCCGGCAAAACGCCTTGTCAACCGGTCGACTTGGGATCTCGTGTGTTACTGGCACGCGCTTACGCCGCGATATTCTCACAAAGCTGATGGAAAGCCACGAGATCCAACGAGTCGAGAAATAATCTATCTGCGGAGCCATTGAACCACAAGCCATTGATCACGAAGTTTGCAGAAAATAATGTCGAAAACGAACATTAAAGAAGCTTCTGCAACCGCGATAAATATTGTTCTTATTTTTTTTTTTGCAACGATTACTACGAAATGGAAAAAAAGAATTGGCCAATTGCATCATCCTGTTCTGTTTGCGATTATATTATAAATTAACAAAAATCCATTATTAACCATTGATATCGTTATTAATAATAACACATTCGTGTCGTATTGTTTCGTAATTTGAAAAAAAAAAAAAAAAAAAAAATGGTACTTATGCAAATGAGTTTTTTTTTATTGCAACATCAAGCCGTCCGGATATGAACAACAAAAAGCTCCGTGAGGATAAGATTTGTCTCGTTTTATGCCTCAGTGCTGTTGATGTCCGACTTGAGGGTATCGGAGTAAAAAATAAGCATTTTTCAAGCTACCGATTAATGGATGGAATGGAAAGATTCGAGTTTTACTGCTCTCGAATAAATATCGTTACACGCGAACATCGAATGACCCGATTTATTGCTATACATATACCAAACAAGTCGGACAGTGCTGCGCGGAACATTGCTGGAAGAAAAACTCGATGAGCTCCCGAGCGGCACATGATGTCTCCTGAACTCTTGTGACCCGTTGTGCATGTTTGGCGCTCACACACACCATCGTAAATAAACATTAAATAATATCTAATCGGGATGAAGAGGCGAACGATATATTATTTTTTTAACGTCTGCCGATGCTTAAGCTATACGATAAACATTTTTTTTCACGTCCGGCGCGAACTTCCGCATGCAAACATTGAGCTATGAGTAAAATTAGACGCAGATTAGTAATCAGCAAGGAAAAATACATCGCGCATAACCTTGAAACGCCGAATTATTAAATTTCTCACATTCTGTACCAAAATATATCCGATACATGTGACTTACATCTGAAATGCAAGATTTGAATGGAAATTTTTTTTTTTCTCGTTGTTTTACTCCGATTCGTTTGTTTTGGAGTATATAAAGCCACGAAATTGGAATAATCTATTTTTTTTTTTTTTCGTTTAATAACGAATCATAGGTAAGTAGAGGGGAGAGCGCACGTTTGTGGTTATTATGCAATATTAATATTTCCAGTCGTCCTCGCGTATCTCGCTGAGACGAATGGCGTGTGTATTTGGCGTTTTGACGCGCGTCTCGTAATTTGGCGCGATCTCATCATTTTTTCGTCTTCGATTGCCTCACAGGTATATAATTATCGGGAGTATAGTGGGCAAAAAAATCGTTGATGAATATTAAGTTTTTTGCAGTGGTTAAGACGAAAAAAATGAATTACGATTTGTTTTATTATTGATTATGGCATCCGGGTAATTATTATTCTCTATTCGTGTTTTCATGCTTTTTAGCTGAAAAATTAAGTTTTCAGTTAAATTGATACGAATATTTGTACATTTGTTTGCATTTTTTCTGCGTTTCTTATATCAAAAAAAAAAAAAATTCATTTCCAGAGTAAAACATTAGACATATATCCGGTGGACCC